>JASSKH010000008.1:6818368-8055868 GCA_031763025.1 Macrocystis pyrifera | reverse complement strand
TTCACCTCGTTACCGCCGTGGTATGTGGTACAAGGCGCTTCGCTGCGCGGGCGGCCTACGCTCGCTCAGGAACGAAAAGTATTATAAAGTATGCGAAGCGGACAGAGGTCTATTATTGAATATTGCTTTTTTCATGACTAGTTGCAAACTGGCGACTTGATAATGTCAAGAGTCCCGCCGCCATGCTTCAGGAGAAAACAGCTCGGACGCCATATACGCTTCGCGACGCGGGCGGTTTTCCGCTACGCTCGCTCACATGTCGTACATACCTCAGGTAGGGTACTTATTTTCTTCTTTCGATATGCTGTGTCTGTACTCGTATGTACGAAAGATAAAGCACAGCACGTCACAGCAACACAGCAAAAACAACGAAAAAGAAAGCGAAATTTTCTGAAAGAAAAAAAATCCCCGTCCCCTTTAGTGTAATAATTTACTACCTGATTGGAACACCTTACACCAGTCAAGAAGAAAAAATGAAAAAAACAAAAAAACAAAACAGCAGAGCTCTCTCAGCCTCGTACGCCGCCCGCCCCTCTCGCGACCATCTCGCCACCGATTCGGTCCGGGTAAAGCTTTCCTCCCTCTCTTCCACAGTGAGCCCGTCGCCCGCCTCGCGTGAAGCCCGGTGCTCACCGTGGACCTCGTTCGCCAGCTCGACAATGTTGGTGCTCAGCCAGGTACCTCCGTCTTGTGATTTCAGCCCGGTGCGGTCGCAAAAATAAGCACCGCTTGAATATTATCTTACGATCCCGAACGACCCTTAAACAGTCGTACGTACTCTGTCAAAAGTCGCAAATGGAGGCCAGACAGAGCCTATTGATGCATCCCTCGTGCCTCGAGGCACACGCGACACTTAGGCACGAAAGCGGCGACCGCGCTCCTTGCAGCTCCCCCTCTACCCGCCAGCACCCGCTGACACCCGTGACGGTGCCGGGTTCGCCCGCGGAACCGTGCTCGGAGTACACGCACGCACACGAAACGAAAGAAGTTAAAAGGAACGAAGGACTGAAAGTACGAAGAGAAATGGAGAAAACAAAGACCCGCTGGAAAGGTCCGGCAAGTAATAAAAGGAGGCGATTTCCAAGCGGGAGCTCTGAGAGGCCAGGGATGTACCAACCTAGCACGCTCAGAGAGTAAGATCTAAGTGAGTAATTCTATGCTCTTCTGTCATGACAATAACAATTTATGCAGGGCTTTTCGCGGGTCAGGTCAAAATCTCACGGGTCGGGTCGGGTCGGGTCAGCTGACCCGACCCGATCCGCGAGCTTTTGAAAGCCTCTTGACCCGACCCGACCCGACCCGCGAGATTTTAAAACCTCCTGACCCGACCCAACCCGACCCGCCACCTTTGGATTGACCCGCGAGACACGGGTTTCATGCGGGTCGGGTCACCTTGACCCGCGAGACTATTTATCTTGACCCGCAGGTCCGACCTGCGGATCCGGCCCGTGGGTCGACACTTAAAAAACAATTTAATATTCATTTTGTGCCCACAAGCGATAAGTGGCCTGGTTGTATAGTAATGGGTATAAATGGATGCGGGCATGCGCATATGGATTTCGCAGTGTATTAATGTTAATGTTTGAACAAGATACCAGAGGAGTATTATTGAGTATTGTACGAGAAAAGCCTTTGGGTAAGAGAGCGGGAAGTTTTTTGAGTGTCGGATCCGCGGGCCGGATCCGCCGGTCAGACCCGCGGGTCAGCAGAAAAGAACTAGCGGGTCACGCTGGCCCGACCCGCGAGTGACTCGTTTCTCGCGGGTCATGACCTGACCCGACCCGTGAGCTTTTCATCACCTCTTGACCCGACCCAACCCGACCCGTGAGATTTGAAAACTCTTGACCCGACCCGACCCGACCCGTGATATTTTAAACCTCTTGACCCGACCCGACCCGACTCGACCCGACCCGTGAGATTTTGAACACTTCCTGACCCGACCCGGCCCGACCCGTGACATTTTGAACACCCCGTGAGACCCGATCCGCGGGTCGGGTCATGACCCGCGAAAAGCCCAATTTATTAGACCGCATTTCCACAGCAGCAGCAGCAGCGACAACAACACAACACATCTCGCAGTACGTCTCTTACCCAGCGTGTCTCGCGTACTCCTGGTCCAGGTGGATGGGGTTGTTGTCTCCAGCGTGGGTCGCAAACGCAGCCACAGCGTCGGCTCCAAACACGTGAGAGATCGAGAGAAATTGTCCGGGCAAGGGGGAGTCAGCTCCGGCTCTCCTCGCCTCCAGCAGCGAACCGGTCACGACAAACCTCTCCCGTTCGTCGACGTCACTGCTTTCGTGTGTGCCCGGGCCGCTCAAGAACCGACGCGCACCACCGAGAAGAAGATCACGCGATTGGGGGGTTTGGGGGACGTATGGTGTCCAACTTGATGGCGGTGGCGGGGGCGTTGTCGAGCCGTGGGAACGATGTCGTACTGCAAGGTGTTGGGGTGAGCTGTAAGCAAGAATAGATCTGGAAATGTTCTCTCTTGGGTTGTTGCTACCGCAAGCCAGCGAGGAAATGGCGCGCTTGCACCCACGCACAGCTCTTGGCCACTGTTCTCGTAGCAACCATGTCCCGGAAGCAATGTGCATCTCTCCAAGTAGCTGCCGCACTACTGTGTTGTCTCCAGGGCTTTGTCGCATCAGTATTGCCCAGGTGGTACTGATTGTTTAATTAATTGGGTTTCAGGACTATTTCGAGGCGGTATAGAGTAGGGTGCTGAAAGCAGAGCTACCACGCCGGGACAGATCACGATGATCAAAGATGTACGTACCTAAATTGAAATCGTCCACTTCCTCACGTACCGTTGCTCGACCGTTGCGAGAGGTTTTGCAGGGGCTGCATGGCACGTATCCAACCCAGCAAATTTGCGCTAAATCATGCGCATACGGGTCCCACTCGGCAACATAAGCAAAATCATACAAAACAGACAGCAACATAAAAGACTGAATAACATCGATACTACTATTAATACTATTAACCATATTAATATGTGTAGTGTGTAGATTTGCAATCTCGCAAGAATGCGAGTAATCGATGATCTGTGCAAGCTGGTCCGAGAGAGGTGTATTTTCGTTTTTCAGGGCTGTTCTTGGGTCGTCGGGTCATGAGGTATTCAAAATGTAACGGGTCGAGTCGGGTCGAGTTCAGAATATCACGGGTCGTGTCGGGTACCTGGTCATCAAGAGAGGTTTTCAAATCTCGCGGGTCGGGTCATAGGTCGGGTCAAGAGTTTGGCAAATAAATCTCACGGGTCGGGTCGGGTTTAGTCCGTTGGAAATATAAAAGCAGGGTTAGTCCGTTGGAGATATAAAAGCACACAGCAGTTACTACAGCATACCTGGTAGTGTTATTAATAATCATAGTATGTACAGTATAATACATGCACTGACATGTTGTCGATTGACTGTTGTTGTTGTGTGTGAGGTCCCACTGCAATCTGGGAGGTAGAATCTTCAGGTTGGTAGGTTGTTCAGGTATTTTGGTTCCTGTTGGGACCAGGGTACGGGCGAAGACCCAACCCAACCCCTGATTCTAGCCCCAACCCTAACCCCAACCCTGACCCCTAACCGCAGCCAAAACGGGCCATAAACGCGGCTACGCCGCGTTTGCATCGAACCAGGAAATTTCTCAATTGCGGACGACGATTCCGAAGTGGAGACCGCGCCACGCAGTTTTCAAGTAAAAAACACCCATAAAGATCCCACCTCCCACATTGCAAAACCTACTTCTGTGTGTTCTACTTTTGGCCCGTCAATAACAATGATGCCTCTAATATATAAATTATTAATGGTTGTATTAATAATGTATGTAGCAAAGGGATGTCCTTGACAGGTGTCCGTCAAGGGGCAAAGAAGGGTGTCGTCGACCGACATCAATCTGTTGTAGTATTATGCATGCTTTTTTATGTGTTAAAGTTCTATACGCAACCCCTTGTAAAGAAAGAAAAGTGCAACTCATTTATTGGCCCAACTCCTTCTAGCTTGCACGTCGGCCCAGAGACCCAACCCGACCCAAATCATACCAACCCTTCACGCACCCGCACTGCCAGATAGATATAATATAACCGCAAACAAGCGGGGTTCGAGGTCAGGGGGCTGGCGCTTTAGAAAAAAAATGGCCGGCCGAAAGGCCAGCCTCGACCAATCAGACGGCACCGTGGTCTTGTTGCGCGAGTTTATACCTGATCTGCAAAGTGCATGGACCACTCATTTTGTTGTTGCTGTAGTTGGCCCTAACGCTAACTCCAACCCTTTCGGGGACTGGAGCTCGGCAGGAGGGGCGGTCGCGCGGCTCCGCGGCGTGTTTCGGTGGCGTTATTTTCCAAAAAGAAAACGGCTGGCGTCCGAGCTTATATATATACCTGGTATATAAGTATTATAGAGCTTGACGCGTGTTTGATTATTACATTAAAATGATACTAGAACGCCTCTCTCTCACGCCTCAAGTCACCCTGTTTCCGAGTACACTCGTGCCGCTTCGGAGAAGAAGAGCGCTGGGAGGCAACCAAGCAAACCACGGAAGGTCAGCCGTAGCAAGGTGCAAGGTTTACGGGGCACCCTGATGGTGTAGTCGTGTTCATTCACAAATGACGTGTACCTCTCCTCCATAAAAAATATAAAGCACTACGTACGAGTAACACAACATATCAAGCCAAAGTCCCGTGGGTCACGGGGGGAGCAGCCGGGCGGGCGGGCGGGCGGGCGAGGAGTGGTATACCAGTAGTAGTGGTCTCTCTATAGTGCCGATGTGCATGCGCCGGCCAATAATATCGGCACTATACCGGCAAACCGGCACTAACTACTCCGCACATTATCACACTGGTGAATCCCAAAAGTGCCAAGCGATTCCACAGGCACTGTTAAAGCGGGCAACCGGCACTATCTACTACCTGGTACTCAACGGCCACTACAGAGGGACCACTTCTGCTGTATATCCTGTCGAACATCCCCACCGCACTGCTCACAGCCCCCCTCCCCCGCCCCTCTTCGGCAGAGAAGTCCCGAGTCGTCCGTGACTCCACTCTTCAGAGAGCGTGACCGTGACCGAACCAAGCCCCAATCGACTTCAGACAACATGTACTCCTCCTGCTACCAGGCTGTTGCTGCGGCCGCTCTTAAGAACTGGAGGCTCGTTTTCTTACAGCAACAAAAAAAAAAATCGAATTCGACCAAGGAAACGACGGTGCTTTAGGGTCGGGTGCCATACTGAATGAATCCCTTTTAACAGCCAGTAGTAGCCGCTGCGTCATAGTAGCAGCAAAATAGGAAACTGAGCCCCGCTTGGTGCCTTTTGTACTCACTACCAAAGATACCTGGTGCCTGGTACTATAATATATAGCTACTGTACGCACGCAATATCGACCCTTCTAGTGTAGTTTGTGTTGTTTCGTACGCAAGAAATGCGTTGTACAGCAACAGATTCAAATGTAAGCCACAAATCCAAGCCACACACCACCAAAGGTGCTATCTATACGCGAGGAGACCGCAGCTTGATCCCTTGATTGACCGCCCCGTACTAACATATAATAAAACCAGTATAATGAGGCCAAAAGAGACCTTGACGCGCCAAAAAAAGACCGGCCGCCTTACATAGCACCTTTGCACCCCATCGAGATGGAAGGCAAAGCGGACAGCGAGTGCCAGGAAACGAAACCCGACTTTTGCAACTAACCGCCGTACATACCGTAAACATAAGCAAATGTGCAATATGCATACACGCATCAAACGTATTGCAACGCAAAATCACAACGGCGAATTCATGAGTGAAAACAGTCAGCAGGGCTGACGGGCGCATAAACTAAATCCCTTCCCCCTCCCCTCCCCTTCCCCCCTCGAGCCAGCACCTGTTCAGGTCATGGTTGACCCCACCCCCTGCTCCCTATGGGTGCCCCTAATTGCAACACCACCTTGCAAGCAAACTGCACAACACCTTCCGCCGCGTGTGTCGGTGGCGATTTTCCAAAACAAGATGGCTGGCCGAACGGCCGGCCAGGCTCGAGCTCAACCAATCAGACAGCATTGGTCGTGTACGAGTATTTCTGCAAGATGTTGCGATTACGGCCTCCATATCCCCTATGTTAACCCCATCACCATCACCTATTATTCCTCCCGCTCTGCCGCTCTCACTCGAGAAACCGCAAATATATCCCTTCGCGCTGGAGCCACACCGCTGGCCTCGGCAGGTCGATCCGCCCGCAACCGACTCCTATCCCGGGGACCACCGCCCACCGTCCCCCCTAGGGAGGCTGCCCCTGCCGCCCCAGCTAGAAACCCGCTCTCTCCCGCAGCCCCCCCTATCCCCCCGGTCCTTCCCGACGACGCCACAACGGCCACTCGGCGAGGACCGATAGCCCTAGCGGTTGTCGTGGTGGAGGCATAACCGGCCGGGGGTACACTGGTAGGCGCCCCCGCCCCCGCAGTCGCTGTCGTTGACCCAGCGGAGGCGCCTATCGCCGAGCCTTCCGCCGACGCCTCCCCGCCCTCCGGTTGCACTGGTCCAGAAAGCACGACATAGTTGTCGAACGCCGAGCGGCACACGGGGCACTTGTCCACATGCCGGAAGCAGTCCGCGCACACGCAGAGATGTCGGCAGGGCAGGAGCACCGTATTCTTCGGGTCCGTGAGGCAGATCACGCACTCGTCGGTTGCCTCCTCGCCCCCCATTCCCCCCGCCGTCGACCCCCCCGCCGTCGAGAACGCCTGCGGCGGGGTGTTGCTCGCGGCACCGATGGTACTGCTGCTGCCAGCGCCCGCGGTGGCCTGAAGGGAGCCTACCGCGGAGGGGGAGGTGGGGCCCGGCGGTCCCGTCCCGCCGCCCGCCTCGTCGCTTGCGCCGAACACCTGTAGACACATGATGGTCACGGACACAGTGGATACGGACACAACGGTCACGGACACAGCGGATATGGATACAACGGTCACGGATACAACGGTCACGGACATAACGGCCACGGACACAACGGTCACGGACACAACAGTCACGAACACAACGGTTGCGGACACAACGGTCACGGACACAACGGGACACAACGGGTACGGATACAACGGTCACCGACACAGCGGTTACGGACAACACGGTCACGGGCACAACAGTCACGGACACAACGGTCAAGGATAAAAACGGTCACGTACACGACGGTCACGGCCACAAAAAACGGTCAAGAACGCAACCTTGTGATGCGTCAAGACAACACCCACCACAAACCGCACACATGCACGTACACACATCCCACCCACAACACCCACAACTAATACACCCCAAACACCCCACAAACACTAGATTCGTCAACACACGCACATACACCCCCACACACCTCCGCATACGAGTAGACGGCCTCCGGCTCCCCTACCCCCCCCTTCGATATGGCAACGAGGTGCCTCAAGCATTGCGCGGATGGCGCCTGTTGCGGCGGCTGCTGTCCAGACGACGAAGATGACCCCCCCCCCTCCTCCTCCTCCGGCGGACCCTCTTTCTTTCAGCTGGACAAGCAAAACCTGCGAACAACAGAGCACCGGGTGTTCACATTGCTGGTTTTAGGCTTCGCGCTGGAGGGGCTACTCTTTCAGCTAAGACAAGCAAAACACGCGACCGAAGTACCGGGTTTTCACAGCAGTGCTGGTTTTAAGCTTTGCGCAGAAGGGGTAAAATACCACGACTAGGGTTTGAACGTGTCGCTTTCAGGGTTTTGCAGCAGGGGCTACTACCATGTCAAAGGCATCGGGGTTTCACGGCTTTGGCTTGAGGCGTCTGCAGCAGGGGCTACTACTACCATGACTCAATCACCGAGCTTTCACCGAAACGGGTACAGCCTTCTGAAGCAGGGACTACCGTTGATACTGTAGTACACACCATGACAAAAGCATCGGTATTTCACCGCAACAAGCTAGGGTTCTGCAGCACAGGCCACCGCTATACCGGTACCTCGACCGAAACCATCCCTTGTAAGGTGTAACGTCGAGCTCACCCTGGTCAGTAGCATCCAGGGTGGTCAGCCGTAGATACGTAGCCTCCACGAGGAATGTATGTACAATCAGAGCAATGCCTTGGGGGTGGTGCCGGGGTGGTGCCGTATAATGCGAGCAATGCCTTTCAGGGGCGGCGCCTTATAATCAGTGCAATGCTTTTTAGGGGCGGTGCCTTATGCTCTGAGCTCCTACTCGCACGAGGAGCCCAATAATCTCACGAAAAAAAACGATACTACCAACAAGTTTTTAAGACGTTTGCTTGCAGAACCCGACCAAACTTTCACGCCTCAGACATATCATGATGTAGATAATCTACAGCAGCAGTCCCTCCCCTGCCGTTGCGAGAGCTTAAGGGCTGTGCAGGATCTGTGCATAGTACAGATCTTGCCGTGAGAACATGCGCTAGACCATGCAGCCTACATACGGGTCCCACTCGGCGAACATGAGCTACTGCTGTAGATCACACACAAAAAATCGGGTGTAGAGTATGTCTGCCTTGAAAGATGTAGGCTGTGGAGTGGGAGAACTCGCTTCTTTTGTCCGAGGCGTGCAAACTTTCTACCCGCGAGTCCTGCGTTAAAAAAAAATACTACCAAGAGCATTATCCTTACCCGCAAGTACGTACTAGCAATTCTTCACTTCAGGAGTCACAAAGCGCAACGACTTTATACCGTGGGATGTTTCGAGCGCGTGCTACCGAGTTATGGAACATATGCTACCGACGTATGACACGTGCCATCGACGTCAGATTGGGATAGTTCCAACTACGAGAGGGGTGCGCTTTTTTTTTTTAGCGGATACATTTCTGGCCGACGGGGTTTTTTCTTCGACTGAGGAAGTACCAATACCCACGCTTTGGTATTGCTGCTACATAGAGCATGCTGGGAGTACTTGTTGTCAGACACGTTGCACCACCCCCCACTGGTGATTACATTATCCGGCGGGATGAAAACGGGTCATGTGCTTTACACCACGAACATGACACACTTCGACCAAGGAGACGTGCCGCCTTCTGTGGGTCCCACGTTGTTCTTCCACTGTCAGTTGGCGACGTCTGCCACGCAAGATCGTGCATGAACAGAGGATATCTTTTCTCTACCGTGGATATTGGATCCTGTACCAAAGTGGTCACATATCTTCTTAGACCTGTCACTATTATAGTTGGGGTCGGGATTGCCCTCCTCCGTCATCAAGTAAATGCTGACGACAGCTGCCACCATCGTCGATGAGAGATGGGATTGTGTCTCGTCTCGTGGTCACTCACTGTCGGCCTCCCGTGCCGAGCATCACCGATACCTGGCGTGTCCTAAGACACGCTACACAATACAAGAAGAGAAGCTTGACGCAGACCCAGGTTGAACCTGAGAAACACCCATCCCACATCTGTCCCGCCGACGTACCAGGCGCATCGAATGAGCCTGGCCTGTTAGGCTTAGATGGCACCGTGGCCGTACTGATATCAATTTGGCCTGTAATCAACTACTGGATCACCGTTAGACAGTGGCCTTCGCTCAACAAGTCGATGTGTCCCAGGGCTATCCTAGCGCCAGAACGACGACCAGTTCGGCCTGTGACCAGCTGCTGGATCAACGTCAGACCGCAGCCTTCGCTCGACAAGGCGCCCCCGCGTTGTCAGGCTTAGATGACACCGTGGCCGTACTGATATTAATTGGCCAACTGCGGCTTCAACATCAGACGGCGGCCTTCGCCCAACAAGGCGGATGTGTCAACGTGCTACAATCGGCGCCGAACGATGACCAGTTCAAAATGATATCAGTGCGGCCACGGTGTCATCTGAGCCTAACACGGCGTGTTGATTCAATGCACAAAGCACCTGCCACATCGGCAGCAAGTGACGCGGGCGTTGCTCGATGTGATGTCTTCATGCCAGCCACCTCAATTGAACAGTGCGCCCGGCAGATTGCTACCTTCAACCAAGAAGGGGATGTCCTATACCATCAAGTGCCTCACTGTGCACTTGACCGTCTTAACCCCGATCCCGCCCGCTCAAAATCATTCTACCGGGGGCGCTCGACGACGAGCTATCAGCCGGATAGGGCGTGCACCCACCCTACCTGTCTCAGCAAGAAAGGCCAGGCCACACGGGGGAACACTGCCGGAAGCGCAACCGCGAAGAGCGCCAAGCAGGAAACGGAGCATCTTCGAGCAGCGCCAAAGCCAAGAAAATAATCTTGATCCCACTTTCGTTTTACAATATAATTGTACTTCGAGCAAACAACTATACACGATAATACGAGCGAGTTTAACCCTATAGGACTGCAATCCCGTTTGAGGGACAAGCTACTCTAATTCCAAATAGTTTGTACTCAAAACGGGGCTGCAGTACTAAAAGGGCTGAGCGTCCATTTTTGGAGGATAGCTTTCGGAGGACAGTTCTTGGGGGATATATACGTACAGCTTCTTAACCCTTAGAATGTACCGAAAGAAAGGGTCCCCCACTAATTCCATGTAGCATGTCCCCCCAAAAATGGTCGCATTTCTCAAGGGGCTACCGTAAATACTCGACACAGGGGTGCGACCTTTTCCAGCGGTCGACTTTTTGATAACGGGAAGGTTGCCAATACCGAACCAATAGGGTTTTTTGTACATAAGATATGGTCGAGAGCCTTCCGAAAAAAAAAATGTATGGCTTTACGTATATGAGCACCCTTGACCGTTGTCGAGAAAACGCGCACTGGAAGAGGATCAATCCCCCCATATAGAGCGAACTCAACGCCCTTTACGATAAGTGAGGAGCCTAAAACAAATAGGTGCTCTTACCCCTCCCGTAGCAAACGTCACGTCACCACCAACCTTACAAACCCGATCTCTCGTCTCACCTGGCGGGTAACGCGATGGGTTGGGCGATGTCGCCATCCCGCCCAATCCCCGGTCTCCGCTCCCATCGCAGGCCTGACCACGATCGCCAAAGAACACCTACCCGCAGATTCAGACTCCTCGATTCTCGGCCATCCCACTCCTCCTCCTCTTACTCCCCCCCCCTCCTCGTTTCCCTCGCCCTTCCCGCGTCGAGACACCCCCCCCCCCCCGCGCCCCCCCCGCTCCCCCACCGCTAACGCCTCCGTTACCGCTACTGGCATCGTCTTGCCGAACGCGGAAATAGCTCTCCCCCGGTAGTGTTTCAAAGAGTTGCCGGCGACCAGCCGGTAGCGCTCTTGGCACCGTCCTCTTCCCGCACCCCCCCGTCCTCGGTAAGCAGCGCAGCGAGCCCCCCCCCCCCCGACAGTCCGAAGCCGCCCCCGTCTCTCGAACCACCGCCGCTGCTACTGCCGTCGCCGGATTGACCCCACCCCCCCCGCTCTCTGGTCTTGCACGCTTGCGTTGTTAGCGAGGATGGCAGCTTTTCGAAGTCCTAGAGCCGCGGTCCAGGACCGACCGGTGTTCCTGGAAGACACGGCGAAGGCGTTTCCTTCTTCGCCTAATCCTCCTGCTCCTCCGACCGTTTCGCTGGCAGCATCGTCGGCGATGTTACCGTTGGCGTCGTTTCCGCTACCGTTGATACCGTTGCCGTTAAGACTGTTCCCATTGATACCGTTACCGCCACTTCCAATACCGCTGATACCTCCGCCGCCCGTCTCACCGCCCCCTCCCCGCCCCCCCATCTCCTCATCCACGTTACCACCCCCACCACTAACACCACCACCATCGGCATCACTACCACCCCTAGCCCACTGCGGTATCTCCTCCTCCGACGCAGAATTGGGAACACCGGCAACACGCCTTCCACGCCTATTACCGCCACCCCGGCCCCGCCCAACCACAGTCGGAAACAGAGACCTCACGGACGTCCACACATCCCTATAGGAAGCATAGCCCGCGGTGCCGCCGTGCGCGCCTAGGTGGCCAGCTTCGCTGCCACTCCTGCCGCCACCGCCGCTGTTAGATCCGTCGACGGCGCCGACACCTGAGTAATGGATGAAATAAAAAAAACAATCGACAGTTGAGCCGGGAGTACTTCGTCTCTCCGATTTCAGAAAATAAAAAATAACTGTTTCCGTCTTTCTATTACGGGGGTACATAGTTAATAGGACCTATGGCATACATAAAAACCTATATATTTACCTATTTTTACTAACAAAATTTGGTCCCGTTAACTATGGACCCCCGTAATACCAATACCGAAGTTTTTTCATGTTTCTGTTTTTAGGATTAAAAAATATCGTAAAAGGGAGCCTTGCTTTTTGGTGCTACGCATGATACAAAAAAACGAGCTTGCTTTTAGATAAAAGTTCCTCCGTTTTTCGTACAATAGGTGGGACGGGTGCTCAAGAGCCAGGTGAAAAGATAAATACTAAAAACATTGCACACCTCCGATAGATGGTCTATCTGATCTGTCTACAGATAGATGCTCTAGTTCTTCTAACCTGCCGTTGTGAGAGATTGTGCAGGATCTGTCTTCCAGCACAGATCCAACCCAGGGAACATGTGCTAGATCACGCAGAATATACGGGTCCCATCCGGCGACATGAGCTAGTTCCTACAAGATCGGGAATATATTATATATCTGCCTTGTTGAACGATCTAGATCCACGAAGTGGGAATGAATGATATGTAGGTGATCTGTAGATGATCTGTCTGTCCGAGGTGCGAAACATAGAAAAATTCTGAATCCGCCAAGCGGCGGCACCCCTCGGGTTTATTTTTCACTCTGGTCTCTTCTTGGGGTGATAGCAAAAGATGCTGTTTTTTGTTGTTGTGGACAGCAGTGCCTGGTTGAGTTGCTTAAACTATACCTTTACTATTTAGTAACCGTAATTCAGTCAGCAAGGCCGTTGCCAATCGACAAAGGTCGTGGATATTTTTATCCTCGCGATCTGCAGCTGTATGGCGGCTAGTGTGCGATGCTAACAACGCGATACAAAAAAACTGTATGGGTTTCTTAGAATGACTATTGTAAACTCGACACACAAAAAAAAGTGTGCCATAAGATGTACCAGGTACATACCACTGCAGCGTAGATTAGTACGACTGTGACCGAAAATATAATGAACCGTTTGATGTGCACATCCGAGTCTGAACGGGAATTATATTTTCCGGCCCGGCTGGCAGTAGCGATCCCTCTATAGTGCCGGTTGAGTAGCGCCGGCTTCCTGTCATAGTGCCTGCGAAAATCACTTAACACAGATGGGATTAACTATTACGGGGATCCATAGTTAATAGGACCTATGGTATACATAAAAACCTGTATATTTACCTATTTTTACTAACAATATTTGGTCATATTTACTATGGTCCCCCGTAATAGTCGGTGTGGCAGTGTGCGGAGTAGCGCCGTTATAAGTTATAATGCCAACCGGTATCGTTGGATGGCGCAACCGGTACTATAGAAGGGCCATCACTGCACCTGTACCTTGATACCTGCTATTACGGGGGACCATAGTAAATGGGACCAAATTTTGTTCGGAAAAACAGGGAAATGTATAGGTTTTTGTGTGTACCGTAGGTGCTATTCACTATGGTGTTCCGTAATAGTGTACAAACAAAACACTGTAGTAGTACTCTTATGCTGGTATGGGTTTCACGATGCCCATGGCAACATATCTACCCTAACATATCTTACCGACCAAAATAATCGCATCATCGTGACTCATCAATCACCAAAAAAAACCAACAACAACCCCATTATATACGTATTGATTGCCAATACCACACACTATATACGTATTGATTACCAATACCACACACCTGATGGTGTTGCGGTGGAGCTAGTGGAGTTGCCGCGGCCGGTAGCAGCTGTATCGCTGAGGAGAGGGGTTGCGCCGGAGTCTGTCCCCGTGGCTTCCGGTAAGAGTTTCCTGTGAGGGCACGGGGGCGGGGGTAGGGGTGGGGGTGGGGGTGAGGGTGGGGGTGGGAGGCAGTGAACAGGAGGGAAGGAAAGAGGGGGGGAGCGGGGTACTCGATATCATGCATGGCCGTAGTCGTATGACCATAGACCCTCCCGTCCCTACAACGCCGGGACGGAGCACGTCGGACGTTCACTGGGGGGGGGGGGGGGGGGGGGGGGCAGGCAGCGGTTTGAGTTCACGGCGCTCAATATCAAGACAACCATTGGCCAAACCAAAGCGATGAAAACACCAATCGCGATCGCAATCGTACCATCACCAACAAAATAGACCGCACTATATAGCTATATGATAAGGCAAGAGCACTATAATAATATTAATAGTAACGACAGCAACAGCAACAGCGAAAATCATATCAGCATCAGTAACAGTAGCGATAGCAGCAGCAAACATAGCAATAGCAACAGCAGTAACAATAGCAGCAGCAACACGAAGCGACAGATGTACGACTCCACAAACAAAATCAAGAACAAAAACATTCGCAAAAGCAAACAGCAACACCGTACGCACAAAAAGTTGACACCACAAACAAAAGCAACATCAGCAACGACACTACCACTGACTGTCAGGATATTTGTGGCGCAAAAACAACACAAGGACGTGTTTGGGTTTTGTACTACTGTACGTATTGTATAGCGGTTCACCGGGGTACGCCAGTGCTGTGAGAGATAAATTCACTCTTATTTTTTTACTCCAGCCGAACCTCTTCTCGGCGCTCCATAGCTACTGCATGCTCACTTGCTGCAGTGGCGTCAATTACCACCACCACCACCACCACCACCACAGCAGACACCACAGACAAAACCACGACAACCACCACCAGAAACCACCACAATCACCACCAACACAACCACCACCGAGAACAACTCACAGTTTCGGATGAAGCCCCATCTCCCTTCCCAAAAACGCCAAGTCAACATCCCACAGCAGCTCCACCGTGCACGCCACCCTGCAGTCCAACTCCAAAGAAACCCCGACCGGGGTCCCCGCCCCCCCCAACACACCGCCTTCCCCCACATGCACCCCAGCCGGGCAAGGGGAGCCGGGGGGGGAAGCGGATTCCTCTCTATCGCGAGGATGAAGGGTGGCTTTGACGCCTCTGCTAGCGTCGGGGTCGCTGGCGAGGAGCAGCGAACAAGGCATGGTCTTGGGCGGGTAGGCTTGCCTCGTGTGCACCAGAGCCTAGAGCCGGTTTTAAGCCAGGGGGTAGGGGGGATGGGGGGTAGGGGTTATAACCCCTTCAGAGTTCACATTTTTGTCTCCCTGCAAAGGCGTCAGAGTGCTAAAGCTTTACGACCGCACCCCTCACGATCTGGCTATGTGGCTATGTGCATACGTGTATACGAGTGCTTGACATTAGCGTTGGGCCATTTTTCAACACAAAAACATTGACCGCTACTGCGACTACTACTAATACTATTACTAGCAGTCTAACGAATACTACTTCGAGACCGACCTGAAGATGGTTGCGAGCCAGAGCCCTCTGGAGGTAGTTCCTGCCGAGCAGCCGGAAAATGCGCACCCGCCTCCCCGCTCCCCCTGATAGCAACAAGCCTCCGAGACCCGACCGCGCGCCGGAGCTGCAGCACTGCCCAACATCGCCGAGACGAGCTGAAAATCCATAACAACCCTATGGCGGACGTGGAGGGCCAGAAGAGAGAACACACAGAGGGGGAACCGGAGTTGCGTGAAAATAAAGAAGCATAGCTTGAGGGAAAAGGGGAGAAAGGGTGGGAGAAGTACAAGGAAGAAGCGGGGAACGCGAGGCGTGATCACACCTTGGCAGTGAAAATTTAAGGGAATTTCAGCAGCGCGCCCAAAGCCGACCCTACCCGGACCCGAAGCCTAAAGCTATGCCGGTGAGGATGCTGCGCTTCCTTTTGGCATCGGCCGGCTTGGATGCTGTGCTTGGAAATATTCTAGGTGGATCGGCCGGGTCGGGGATGCTGTGGCTTGGACAGACTCTACGCTGATAGAGCCGCCTTTAATATGCTGTAGCCCTTAGCCAATCAGAGTGCGTAAATAGCTACCTTAGGCTGATTAATTGTATACACTTTACCACTGGGGAAACACACAGGGCGACGGCACGATTTCCATAAACACGAAGGGAAATGCGTTGAGGGAAGAGGGGCGATTGGATGGGAAATCATAAGTACTTGAAGGTACAAGAAGTAGGGGACACACAGCGCGGAGGCAGGAGTAGCATTAATAGCCACAAACTGTGCTGAGCGAAAATGGGTTGAAGGCCACGAGCAGAAGACCGACCAAACATCGCCGTTTTGAGTCGAAATCCCCTATTGAACTTTCGAACGTACTGCTGTGGGGAGCCAAAAGAGGGGAGCATACACAGGGAAGACAAAGGGAGTTGCAAAAACACAAGGAGGATGTGTTTA
Source organism: Macrocystis pyrifera (assembly GCA_031763025.1). NCBI lineage: Eukaryota > Phaeophyceae > Laminariales > Laminariaceae > Macrocystis > Macrocystis pyrifera. The sequence continues at coordinate 8,039,641 of JASSKH010000008.1, read as the reverse complement.
GGGGAAACGGGATTTAAGGGTGGGACGAGTAGAAATAGTGTGTAGAACGAGCGGGGTAATCGAGCGGGGTAATACGCGCCGAAAACAAGGCCGCAAACTTACAGGCAGACACAATCGGTCAGACATGCTTCTTTCGCGGGATGTACGCTACGAAGTTTTCAAGCTTGCTTTCTCCTGTGTTCCTCGCTCTTAATAGTTCGCTACGAAGTCCAACTTAAAGCATTATTTTCTATTTTCAAGCTCGCTAGGCAGCTCTTCGCCAGTATTCACAGCACTGAAGACAGGAAAGACGTACGTACATGGGTATGATATGCATGCACGATCACCCCGCACTCAATCCTGTCCAGTTAACGGAGCACTTACAGCAGTTTAACGCAGCAACATACACAACAAGTACCACGTACGTATACGCACCAGGTACCTGGCATTCAGAGGCGGGCAAGCACGCCAGTAGACCGCATCAACAAGCTATCTATGCACCGCCGTACAACACATTATGCTTGCTTGCGCTTGTGATACGTGACAGAAGACGAGGCAATCTAATCCAGTACATACTTCACTTGTGTACAAGTTACGTATGTGTGTTCTTCACAATACAAATAACCCTTTCAGGACTGATATTAATTAATAGAACTGCAGTCCCCTTTCGGAGACAAACCAGTCAAATTCTTAGTATTACGGGGGACCATAGTAAATAGGACCAAATATTGTTAGTAAAAATAGGTAAATATATAGTTTTTTATGTATACCATAGGTCCTATTAACTATGGACTCCCGTAGTAGTTCGTTCCGAAAAGGGGACTGCGGTGCTAAAAGGCTTAAACCGTCCTTTACAACCGTCGACGTCCAGCACAACCAGTGTGTATCCTGCTGTACCAAAGTTATTGAGTTAGAGGGGAGTTCGCCACGAACTATTTCGTCTGGTCTCACAGCTTTTACAGCCAGCAGCAGCAGTAGTGCGCGTCAACCACAAGACGCGTCATACGAAGTTATGTACAAGCAGTAAAGTGGTGTGTGGTGTACGCACTCCGTCTACTGGAGAGGAAAGTTAACATTTTCATTGTGGTCGCTATCTGGAATCTGGAGGTTCCAGCCACGAAAGGCTATTTATAAATTCATAATATATAGTCTACTGCTACTGTACGTAAAGAAAGCCAGCATGACACTCGCACGCTTCCACGAAAACAGCAGTCCAGACGTCCGCACTATTATTAATAATAGCTCTTCAATACATCTTCGTTCCGAGAATTTTCCCCGCGATCAACCAAGTCGTACACCGCCCACCGCCCCCATGAAAAACACTATTAATAGTATGATAGCAAATGCTCTAAAATAATAATCCCCGGGAATTTTACAAGTCATGATATACCGGGTGTATGCTATCATACAAACGCATTCGGCTATTTATTTAGGTTCGATCCTTGCTTGTTGTGTATTTTCGCTTTATTTTTTTTCGGGACGCCTTTTTCAACACACCAAAAAAAGGAACAACAAAAAAAGAGACGGAACAAAGCTAATAATCCCGGGGAATTTTACAAATATATGTACGCAGCTTGCAAAGTTAAGTATCAACTATTTAATCAGTCGAACTCACAGCTGACGTATTTCAAAATTTATACATAAAATGAAATATACAATCGTAGACCAATGCATTCGAGTATTCACAACAGCACCTGTACTGCTGTACTACGTACCAGGTACCATATGATATATAAGTTCGATCGTTGCTTGTCGTGGATTTGTGCTTTATTTTTTCGGGACGCCTTTTTTCAACGCAAAGAAAAAATAAGAGAGAAAACCAGAACAAGAAAAAACAAGCACCAGAGCACGAAAAAAGGCGACCAAACAAAAACGGAGCAACCAGGCCGCCGCGCAAAAAAAGGGCGGGGGGGAAAAAAAAAAAATAAAAAAGGAGGGTATGAACGGCCGGCAGACATCCATCTAATAATATGAGTAACAGCAAGCAACACCAGAGCGCTACGGCAGTGCCGAACAAAGCCGCAGCAGCAGCAGCAGCGGCAGCAGCACACAGCTAGATACGATAGCTTCGATGTGGGGGTCTCGGTAAGGCTACGTAGTGTAGGGCGAAGATGAGGCTTGGTCGGATGCTGAAAAAAAAAAACGCGGTAAAATGACGCGCACGCCCGGGCACATTAGATCAATTTGATCAATTTTGATCAATTTCGACACCTCTCTCGTAAAAAAAGATCTCGTTTCATAGGAGACCGGTATTTGTAGACGCGTCAAGGCCTCTGGGTGGCTTTATTATATTGCTTTTAGTTCCATCCGAGCGATCAGTCAAGCGGTCAAGCCGCGGTCTCTAACTTTGTCTCTTGTTTCTAGTGCTATTTATTTATTGATTTTTTATTTCCTTTTGTCCTTTTTTCGGATGAAAATTTAGCGGCCCAGAGCCGAATTCGGCCATGGCTTCGACGTGCATGGAGGGTGCTTGGCCTAAAGGGCTACGCCTGCGGGGGGGCGCGAGTGGCAAGTCAAGGTCGGGGCCCAGCTGAAAGTTGCGGCGAATCTCAATTTGCGTCAGAGGAGGGTTGGTCGGGGTGGGGCGTCTCCTAAAAACAAACGCACCAGGTACTCTTACCTATCATATCAACTTGAAAGATGAAACCATACAGCAGACCACACTATTCTCCGGTCGGGTCCCCTTTCACTGCCCCTAGCAGCTCTTACCTACGACGATCGAGAAGCACACGAAGATGTTTTGCGTCTCAGGGGGCTGGATCACCGGCCCAATCCCTCCGCCCATGGTCCTCTTCCGGCAGGGATTCAATCGATCCTGCCCGCGCTGCTGCGGGCTGCCCAGCAGCTGAGCTGTGAGATGAGAGCTCGAGTTGGGAGAAGAAAAAGGGTTTGTATGGTATGATATAGGAAATTATCGTACAGGGGCTGGAAACTGCTGGAAACTGCACAGGACACGGACACCGGCGGCACCTGGTGCAGGAAACTGCAAGTGAGTTGCCAGTGATGGAGCGCTCTGTAGGCGATAGAGGAGGTATGAGGCCTTCGGAGCCGTCGCCTATTGCCTCACTCAAGGAGATCCTCAACCTGGACAAGGTAAGGGTGGTTCGGGTAAATTTGTCACGGTTGCCCATTTTCGTTCGTCCTGAGATTTTTGAAAACTCACCGTTTTGTGTAGCAGCAGCTCAAAGCACAACGAGGTACGACGTACTACTGAACTGTTCTTGTACCTTCCTTGTCTGTTGTAGCAACTCGTACTGCTGTGTACTTGCACCTCTGCTGCTGCCGTTGCTTTCGAACACTGAGTCATAGGTGCATAGCTACTTATAGCAGCAGCTGCGATATATACTGGGAACTGTTTTGGAGTGCTTGTGATGTACTGCGAGTTCTCGCAGTTTGAGCCGTACGAACGAAAACACGAGTTCGTGCACGTACTCGTGCGAACTGCCGGGAATGTCTACCGCTCTGGACGTAAATATAAGGAGCGCTTGGTATCCATATTGAGTTCTTATAATTCCGCCCAAATGGTACGCGCAAGTATGATACCGGCAGTATGTATTCGTACCTGGTACGAACAGAACCCCAAAATACTGCCAGTACGTGTAGTCTGCCAGTATTCTGAGCACCTCCATTGTTTCGTGTTTTCCCCTCCAAAGGTCACTTGACCAGTGACTCCAGGTTTCACCATCTGTGATCTGTACGTAGGGCTGCGCACTGGCACAAGCAGTCTTCACTGCCAGTGCAAGCAGTAGGTTACTCTTACGGAGGACCATGGTAAATAGGACCAAATATTGTTAGTAAAAACAGGTAAATATATAGGCTTTTATGTACACCAAAGGTCCTATTAACTACGGACCCCTGTAATATTAATACAATGGCATTGTTGTAGATTGAGTCTGCCAGTATATGCTGCCAGTAGATTTGATATTACGCTATTCGTCAAGAAATACATGGTGGAAAAACTGCTGTAAACATGAGGCTTGTTCAAATAGCGATGATAGCGATCATGAATGGATCCGCTCGAACAGCCACACTAGTAGCTAGGGTGCGAGCTGACCAATGGAACCAATGGATATGCTGCCACAGCCACACTACAGTAGGCTGTAAGCTAGCCACTGCTACACGCAGTGTGAAGAAAATAGTTTAAGATGTCTTTATTATGTCGGCCCGGGAAGAAGTAAACGAATGCAGGGGGAAAGGTGAGTGAGCATGTGGGTCAACTCTCCACTGCTCATAAACAACAACTCGTAGCCGAATACCAGAAACTCCTCATGCAGTGCCTACTCGTACCTGGTACATACCCGTGAGACTGCTCGTAGGTGATTCCACGAGACAATATCTGTGACCGTACCTACCTGACACACCCTATGTAACCATAACTTGTTGCTGGGCTGTTCGGTGAGACAAGCTATATCGAACAAGGCTCGCCCTACACGCAGGACGCGCAGGCAACGAACTTCGTGACGGATGTCTGTGGTCATTTTTTCGATATTGCTAGGGCTGGGCACTGCCTGACTCTGTCAGTAGCGGTTATACTGTCATCAAAATCAATCAGTATACTCGATGCAGCAGTATGCTGGCCGAGCGAAGCGACTAACTCGCGCCAGCAGATTGCTACTGCCAGCGCATACTGCAGTGCCAGTGCCCAACCCGAAATATTGCACGTCAGCACAGACCACCGCAACCCCAGCCCTGCAACCTCAACTCTTTGAGGGGCTCGAAGCCGGCAGGGGTGGTCAAGCGGCTCCGCAACGTTTTTTGGTGGCGTTCTTCCCGAACCACCCGGGCGCCCGAAATGCCAGCCTCGACCAACCAGACATACATCCGTCACGAAATTCGTTGCCTACCCGTCCTACATTTAGGGCGGGTCTAAACCTGAGTTCCGGGAGGAGAGAGGGGGAAATAAGATCGGCTCACCATCGCTACAACTTCCATATGATACGCGTTCGAACCTGGTACCGTTTTTTCTTGCTAGTTTTCTCCACTCTTTTCTGTGTCAGTTTTCCCAACCCCCAGCCGCCGTCGGCAAGTACGTGCAGTATTGATTCCAGTACAGTATACTGACTACTGACGGAGCCAGTACGATCTCTGTTGATCGAGGCTGCTACTCGTGGTGACCAGCCCAAGGTAGCGGTGTGAATATGTTTTGCGGAAAAGATGGATGGAATAATCAAAACGGTGCATATGTTCTCCCAGCATTCATTCTCCGAGTAGAGTGGGAGCATTCGTAGTATGCGCACTATCGAACCCTGAAATGCTGCCAGTATTCGCAGTACCTCCATGATTCCCCCCCGCCGACAGTCGGATGCAGCTCACCCTTCATGCGACTCGCCGAACACCACACGGCGCTTTGCGCTCGGCGCTTGCAATGTCTGCCTGGTCGGCGAAGGTCCGACGTGCTCCGTCCCGGCATTGTAGGGATGCAAGGGTCTATCTATGGTCATACGACTACGGGCATGCCTGATATCGAGTACATCCCCCCCCCTCGTCGACAGTAGAACTTTCCTTTGACTCCCATCACCGGGGGCATCTGTGCAGAACGTATAGGTACATCTTACACTTCGTATGAATAGATCTAGATTACGTACGTACGTATATTCACAGCTTTCAGCTTTCATTTCTTCCTGAGCGTGTGCCACACATTTGTACTGGTTGTTGTGCTCACATTTACTCTCAAGTCAAGGACGTCCGTGGTCACACAAAGGTGCTGGAGCCCTATTACGGAGGACCATAGTAAATAGGACCAACTATTGGTCAAAATAGGGAAACATACAGATTTTTGTGTGTACCGTAGGTCCTATTTACTATGGTCCCCGGTAAGAGAAAGATCCGAAAAAACCCATTTTAGAAAACAAATCCCCGGCATATTCGTAACAGTAAGCTGGGCATAGCGGATAGGTTCTGAGATTCGTTGCCCACGGCGGCCAAACTCTGGGAGGCTTTAATGCGTCAGGTGAATGTCGCACAAAAACAATACCTAGAGCAAGAAATTCTCCCTCCCACGCTCCCTCCCCATGGGTGTCACAGGCGGAGCTGGTTTTCCAAAGGTTGCTGGAGGCGGTGGAGGCGCATTCTTCGGAACTGGCAGCGGTCAAGAGGGAGGTATCCACCAAGGCCGGCGGCGACGAATTGCGCGGGTGAGCTCCTACGACGGCTATTGACGGCACCCCCACTTGTGGCATTACCCCATACCCGTCTCTACCAATATGATATGCTCATACGACTACGACTACGACTACGACTACGACTACTACGACTACGACTACGACTACGACTACAGCCATGCATTACATGAGTACCCCCCCCCCCCCCCCCCCCCCCCCGTTTCTTCCCAGCTTCCCCCAACTCCAGCCCCCCCCGCCCACTACCCTATGTCCCCCCCTCCTCTTCCTTCCCCCTTTCCCCCCCTCCCTTCCTCCCCTCGGACGCCCCCCACCTGAGCTGAAGAGTAAAAGTGATGAAAAAAGTGAGCACGAAACAAATTAAATACACAGTAGGTGCAAACGCCTGATACGAGGGGAAAACCAGTCCCCCCCCCCCCTTTCACACGACGAGGGCTTGAGGCTGGTCCACCTTTTTTCCAATCAAAACGGTTTCCGCTCTCACCCCCCCCCCCCCCCCCCCCCTGCCCAACCCCCATCTTGACTCTCCCATAAAACCAGCATGTGTAGAGAAATAAACGGCCGTCTCGCCGCACTGGAGCATCGAGTGGCGGCGGCGGAATCAGCCGTAACGATCCCAGAAAATTATGACGGTGGGGGAGGGGCTGGAAGTATTCCCGGGGGCGTTTCCCGCGGCGGCCGAGGGGGGGGGTTCGGGGCCACGACGAGGGGCTTCACGGTCGGGGAAGCGGTGCAGGCGAACGGGCAGGTGCGCTAAAGGGTGTGGGGAGGGGGCAACGGTGAGGTGCGCATAGGGGGGGAGGTTGACGGGGAGCGGGGAGAGGGCGTACTCATTTGTTGCTTGCCATATCATTTGACCATTGACCTTGCACCCCTTTAGAGACGGAGCACTGCTCCTACTCCTGATAGAGACACCTCCAACAATTTGGTGCTCATTACGTTGTTTTTCATGCATTACTCAGAAACGTTTTTTGTAATATTTTCCCCTTTCTGTTTGGCTGCCTGTGACCACCATCTGTCTCCCACGATAGCGATCGTTTTCTGGCTACTATCTAGTGTACCAAACTCCTCCACCTCGCTGTTGGTATTCTCTTCACCACCACCACCTCCTCCTTCTCAAACACATCCCAATCCTCCTCGTACATGTCACATTCTCCCACTGTGTGAGTTCTACTCTCTGCGATTGCTTTGACACAAGGGCACACGGGGGCGGGGGCGGGTGTCACTCATACGTTATCATTAGATGTGTCCTACGTGTTTTCGCCAGGTGGTTTGGCAATGGTTTGGCATGCATGCGAGCTGGCCGGCATGTGCTGGAGTAGTGGAGTGGACGCTTGGCACAGTGGTGTGTGCGACTTGGTTCAGCTTTGATAAAATAGTTGAAATTGCACTTCCCGTTGAGTGGTATGCATCCTCTGTGTCGTGGTGCCTCTTCGCATCTTATTTTAGGCCGTCTCCTCTGCCAGCCCCCCAACCGCCCCCCCCTCCCCCCAACCACCACCCCTCCCGCCACCCCACTCTCCCCACCCCTCAAGCCCCCTTCCAACCCCAACTCCCCCTTCCCTCCCGAACCACGCCCCCATCCCTCCCCAATCACCCCCCTTTCCCCACCCCAATTACGCCCACACTTTCTAACCCCACGTACTCTGGGGTTTCCTGTGGGGTTGTCGCCAGGCGTTACGGGTTGCGATGGCGCGGCTGGAAGAGAAGGCCGGCAAAGTCGAGCTGACGGCGAAGGTAGGAGGAGCTAGAGTATGCCAGACCAGACCCACGAAATTCATCGCCTAGGTATCCCAGCGCAGTTGGACCCCTGATATATATTCGAAATGATGTGGATGGTGTACTTTAGATCATGTTGCCGCCTGGTGTGAGCGGCAGGATCTGCATGATCTAGCCCGCGTTTCCTGGGTTGGATTTGGATCTTTACCGCTACAGAATCCTGCGCAACCTACCACAACGACATAAATGTTCGCATCTGGATGATCTAGATCGTGATCTGTGCCCGATGTGCGAGAAGAACTGTGGTGGGACTGGACGCACCAGAGGCGTTTCTTGTCCGTCCTATCTTACGGCGCGCGCTCGATGGAAAGTTCAAAGTTCGCACCGACCGACTGGGACATCGAGCAAATCGGTGTATGCACTGGCACAACGAGCGAATAATATATTAATAGAATCCATCGCGTCGGAATCCGAACCTAAAACATGGACTGATCGATGTATCTCTCGATCAATTCGGACCGACTTACCGACCGGACTCCCGGCATACGCATCGACCTATCGGCTTAACTTACCGACCGACCTATTCAGTGTATATACCGGTTTATTGACCGATATATACCGACCAACCACCCAACCGATCTGTCGGCTTACTGACCAACATTTCGTCATATCGACCGATTAACCGACCGACCCACTAGCCGAATTATCGGCGTACCGATCAACGCATCGGCGTATCGATCGATACATGTCCAACGTATCTGCTTATCGATCAATGTGTCGCGCGATAGAGCGATCGGAACAGCCAACCGAAATGTCGGTATACTGGTCAACATGTCAACACATCGGTTGATCTATCGACCGACGTCGCGACCGAACCGCCGGTCGGATTTTCTGCAATCGATCGACCGTTCGACCGGCCGGCCCACATATTGGCGCAAAGACCGATATTTACCGAAAGGCCGGCCGAATTTATCATTAACCACAACTGCAACGACGACAATAACAGCAACAGCAATACTTTTGTTTTACCATTCGTTTTGCGTTGTTTTCGATTTTCGGTCTGATGAACATGAAACTCATATTCCAGATATATCACCATCGGCGCACGCCGTCCTCTACCTATATGTTATCATAGCAATATAAAATATTTTTTTTCTCGGTTGGCTTGTTTGTTTTTGTTCTCGTACCCGGTACGTTGGCAATTCCCTTGTAATATTTTGATCTAGTTGCGATTGTCTTGGTTTTCTCTGTCTCACATTCTAGGATCAAGAATCAGGACGGACACTAATGGATATAGTTCGGTAGAAATAACGCTCAAATGTAAATACAGCAACAACAACAACAATAGTTTCTGATACCACATGATGCAGGGGAAGGAGATCGAAGCTAGTATTCGCGAGCGCGAACGTGCTCTTCGACAGTGGGGGGTGGGGCGTGACTTTGCGGACAGCCTCGGGAGAGCGCACAGAGGCCTCGCGTCTCAGCTGGTGGCGGTGAAGGGCGTTTTAACCACCAAGCTCGACAAGGTGAGGGCGGGGGGGGGGGGGGGGAGTACACATGTCATACATGACTGTAGTCGTATGACCATAGACCCTCACATCCCTACACTGTCGGGACGGAGCATGTCGGGAATCTCCGACCGGGCAGACACTGATTGCTTGCACCAAGCGCGAAGCCCCCTTGAGGTGTTCGGTGAGTCGCATGAAGGTTGAGCAGCATACTGATTTACCAAGAATTGCTTGTGGGGGCGAACTTTCTTCCAATATGGATGACAGCGTCGAATGGGTTGATTTGTTTCCTGCTGGGCGAAATGGGGGGCTAGCAAGAAGAACGCTTGGAGGTAGAGTGACAGGTAGGTTTTAGTGGCTAAATAAAAGTTTATGATCCTCAATAGAAAAAAGGTCAATTTCCAACTCCAATAACTTGATACTGTTCTTCCTAATAGTACCGAAATATAGTCCCAGAAGCAAAAAAAAAAACAAAACAACAAACATAGGAATACTTACATTAGTATCAGTGTTGTATGCGTGCCTCTATTCATTCACAGCCCCGTTGGGACTTGATTAACTTGATTATAGTAGTATTGCAGCATTAGTCACCGCCCCCGGGTGGGCCGCCGGGGTTAGGGGATGTATCCGAGGCGCAACGTAAGGAGATGCCCGACTGGCGTTGCATACGTACTCCGTGTGTGTTTGATCCTTCATGAAATCGTCGAAAACCCGTATACCAGCTATAGTACACATACGCGCGATCGAATTATCACACGCAGCTTGCAAGCGCCTGGTACGTGTGAGTTTTTCGACGAAGCCCTCGATCTCACGGCCTGATGGTTAGTTTTGTTTTTCCAGGCACACCCTTTTCCACGCTCTTCCTAATAATCGTGAAGAAAGTTGGAAAGACCACTCGTACGTGTATGCATGCACGCGTGTACGCTTGTCGAGGTTTGACCCCTTCATGACTGCTCCCATTTTGGAGACAATTTACTTGGAATTAGAGTTAAATAGGCGTGTCTGCGCGCTGCGGCACTTGAAGGTCAAGGGTCGCTCTATAGACTTGTACCTGGGCCCCGAAACGGTCAACCATTTTAGGATTTCAGTCCCGTTTTGAGAGAAGTTGCTAGGAATTAGAGTTAAATAGGTGTGTCTGCGCGCTGCAGCGAAAAATGGTTTAGGTTCGATCTATTGACTTACACCTGCATCCCGAAACGGTCAACCATTTTAGGTCTGCAGTCTCGTTTTGGAGACAAGCTGCTCGAAAAATTGAGTGGTTTGTCCCCAAAACGGAACTAGCTTTTGGTATATGCTGTAGTCCCGTGTTGGGCACAAACTACTCAGAGTTTTGAGTGGTTTCTCCCGAAAACGGGACTGCAGTCTTAACAGCCCTAAAGAGTTTAAAAGCCATCACCATGTTACCGTGTTTTCAAACCCGTATTGCCGCCGAAAATGATAAGAAGGACCAAAGGAGAGAATACACCGAAACTGACGTCCGGGGTCACGCGCGCGGGTTTTACCGCGCGGTGACCGGAATGCTCGTTTTCGTTGTGTAGGCTTTTTGACCAGAAGGCCCGTTGTGGTTGTAGGTTTTTTACCAGGTTGCCCATTTTCGGTAGTTTTTTTTTTACCAGAATGCCCATTTTCGTTGTATGGTTTGACGATGAGACTCATTTTCGTTACATGTTTTTGACAAGAATGCACATTCAACTTTTGACCCTTTTTGGGACTATTTTGAAAAAAATCGCTCGAACCGTCCGCAGTCGGAGTTGGACAACATGCAGGCGGCGTGCGCCAAGGTGTCGACGGTTTCGGAATTTCTGGACGAAGCGGCACAACGGATTTCCACTCTGGAGGTTGGGCTGGAGAAGGAGGAACGCGAAAGGCGGGAACGCGAGCGGCAGACGGAGGAGGCACTGCGGTATTTGAAAGCCGATCTCGCGAAGAAAGCCGATGCGTGAGTCGTCGTTGTGTGTCGTCCGTGACCTCCGTCGCGCCCCCTCCGTCCCTCGAGTCTGCTTCAACCGGTCTTGGTGATACTTGGTACCACTCTGATCGGCAATATGGGGACCGTTCAATTTCGAATTCAGATTCCAAGCGGGGCTTATAATTCCGCCCATATAGTGGTATATCTGGTCCGTTTCTCAGGTTTGGTGGTGGTTGTAGTTGAGACTTCGAGTATCGGTCGTTGTTGCTGTTGTTGTTGTTGTGTTGTTGTTTTTACCCCCCGCGTTGGTCGAAGAGATGAGGAAAGTAGACGAATGTGATACGGAGACGATTAGTGCCCTGAATAATGACGAAGAAAATATTGCTATCCTGCATAAGAGGTAAATGGTGGCTACAAGCGGTGAAACAGGAAGGGGATAAGATAAACAAACATTTTTCATGTAATACTTGGAAAAAAGGGTACGTAGTGAGAGCCCCAACGTTGGAGGTGTCTTTATTAGGAATATGAGCGGTGCTCCGCCTCGAAAGGGATGCGTAATCAATGGTCAAATCACTGAGGCAAGCAGTGAATGAGTACGACTACGGCCGTGCATGATAATGAGTACACCCCCCTGCCCCGCCCTTGTCATTAATCCATCGACGCTGTCATCCATACGTAAGCAACTCCGCCCCAAAAACGGTTCTTAGTAGGATGCAGCTCACCTTTCATGCGACTCCGTCAACACCTCACGGCACTTCGCGCTTGGTGCAAGCAATGCCTGCCTGATCGGTGAAGACCCGACGTGCTCCGTCCCGGCATTGTAGGGATGCGAGGGTCTACGGTCATACTTCGTACGACTACGGCCATGCACGACGTGAGTAGAACCCCCCCCCCCGCCCCACGCTCTACTCACAGGCACGATTCCCGGTTGGTGGCTCAAGACCTGACAGACCTTCGCGAAGCCTTTGTTGGAGAGACGAAGTCGGGGATTAAGCATCTACGGGCGCTGAGGCAGGGAGCAGACGAGATGAAGGTGAAGAAGGTCGAAAGCTGGGGGGGGGGGGGGGCTTACATACTATTGTCATATATAACAAGGTGTACCTTTTTTATCCCCCTGGTAAAGTCACGTTTTTGAGGTCTTTGTTTTGGGTGTTTTATGTGTTTTTGGGCTTGTTTTTGTTTGTTGTTTTTGTTCGTTTTCTTCTTCTTCTTCCCATTCATTGTCTTCGCCCGTCCTTTCTCTCTCCCTTCTATTAATAGTCGCAACTCAGACCCGGGGTCACACAGCATGATAGGTTCTCCTCCCCCCCTCCCCACTATGGTTGTGTGCCTGGTATTTGTGGATTTTGCATCAAGATACGGAGGCGTTCTGTCAGAATTTGTAAATTTTAACCGAGGGAAAAGTATCAGGAACGCTCAGGATTCACATACGACGCATTTGGAAAAATAAAACAAGAAAATCTGGAAGAAACGAGAGTTGAGCGAAAACAATATCAGGAAAATCTTGGAAGTTTCGGACAAGGAGTTCTTTAATAATTACTGTCCTAAGCCCCCTCTGTAATCTAGTTGCTGACCGGCATTTTGGTGACTAGGGATGGTGCATACGGCCTGAGTTGGGGCTGCCACAAAACAGTTGCTTGCAAAGTTGAGTATCAACTATTCAGTCGAACTCCCAGCTGACGTATTTCATAATTTTATAAAATAGTTGCCGTAGTTTATGTTTTTCTGATCTCACATTAGAGCTCATGGTACGGTGGGGGGGAACTGCCCTGAACAGATCATCTACAGATAATCGATTGCTATTACGGGGGACCACAGTAAATAGGACCAAATACTGTAAGTAAAAATAGGAAAATATATAGGTTTTTGTGTGTACCGTAGGTCCGATTTACTATGGTGCCCCGTAGTACTTGATCTAGATAATTCAGGGCAGCTGTAGGATCTATTGCAGCTCACGTTGCCGGTGTAGGCCGTATCAAAAGCTGCATCCTCTAGCACAGGTTTTTTTCTGCTCTATAAGGCAGATCCCGCACAACCTCTCAAAACGGCAGTTGAGGAACTACATGATCTACAGTAGGCAGATAGATCAGATAGATCATCACCTGTCCGAGTTGTGGATCATTTCAAAGGTTGTCACAAGTGCGGTACAGCAGTACCAAGTACTTTGGGCATGACGTACTGTGAGGTACTGGGGCGCACCCAGTACTTCGGGCATATCGTACTCTAGGGTACTATTAATGGGGCGTACCGCATGATGTGGGCAGTATATTTCGGTACAGCAGTACACTGGTATCAAGGCTTTTGTACTATTGCCCGGATCGCCACAGTAGTACAGCAGTACCAGTCTTATTTCAGGTATGGCGTTTTGTGAGCAGATGTCAGGAGACGGCGCCTTTACCCCTGGACAGAAAGCGTCCAGCAAATGCCTAGGCAGAAAGACAGAAGAAACCGGGCACACGATCGAAAGATTCCTGTTTTTTTTAAACGCCCGACAATACATTGTTGGAGAAAATACTTATTGTATATGTTGTGCCATTTTTTTAATATCAAACAAAATCGCGTTCGGATCTGCACCAATAAATACCTTGATTACGTTACTAAGTACAGCTGCTGCACACGGCAGTACATACTGGTATATGTTAGCATACACAGCAAAATGAATGGAAATACACGTTCACATAACCAAGTAAGCAGCACCACCAACATATATTGAAACTAGGGGTTTCCACCCAGATATGAGGGGTTTTTTCTCCCAGGGGACATAAGTCTAGACAGACGGATTTTCCTAGACAGAGACAGCTAGACATAGACATGTCTCCTGACATACTAAGTACTTGCTGTGAGGTACGGGACCATACCTGGTACCCAGCAATTTGGGCAAGCGTATTCTGAAATACTGCTGGTGTACTGCGGGAATGGTCTATATGGTACTGACGAATAGGCCGTGTACTCGCAGTATGTACGGCAATACCCTGGCGATCTTTGCAACATTTGGTGTCAGGTACAGCAGTGCTCATTGTGGGCACAACACTCACAGCAGTACCGACCTTAGTACCGACAGCGGTACAAACCATGGTACCGACAGCAGCACAAGCACTAGTACCGACAGCAGTACAAACATTAGTACCGATAGTAGCACGAACAGCAGTAGTACCGACAGCAGCACAAACCTTACTACCGACAGCAGTGCAGACCTTAGTACCGACAGCAGCACGAACATTGGTACCGACAGCATCACAAACACTAGTACGGACAGCAGTACAAACCATAGTACCGATATCAGTACAGACCTTAATACCGACAACAGTACAAACTTTGGTACCGATAGCAGTACGAGCCTTAGTACCGACAACAGTTGTAGTATAAAACCTTATTGGAAATAAGTTACAGTACCTGATACTCGTTGGTACGTACTAACCGCCAGTTTTGGTATTTGTGTGCGTGGTATACACAAGAGCAGTATGCTGTACAGCAGTAATAACGCCGAAAATGCGCGACACAGGCGCGCGCAAGAGTATCAACAGGAGGGCCAAACGCCGAAGTCAAGATTTGTACTCGTTTACACGTGTTTATCCAGTATCATTGTCTACAGCAGTAGTAGGTCAGTACCCGAGGATCCAAAATGCGCGGTGTCAGGCAGCGTGAGCCGTGCCAATATCAGTAGCAGCAGTATTCCCGGAGTCCTATTTGGCGAAATGTCCGAATGTGTCCGCCCGACTCGAAAAATACCACGTAACGAGATACCGTCGAACCTGCTGCACCTGGGGAACAGCACGGCGTCGCATATCGTTGGCGCTGCATTTATTTCACACTGAAAGTCATGTGAAAAAAAAACGATGAACTCGTACACTGCTGCACTCGTACAGGTATCTTTTTTTTTTCTTTTTCTTTTTTATCCTCGAGCGGATTGGTAAAAATAAAGCTTAAAAACTCACCAGTATTACTTTTCGCTTACAGCGGCAGTAGTCAGTACTCGTATACTATAGTCTCGTTCCTTTTATGTGCAAGTATCAAATTGTTGCAGGTACTGAGCTGCCAGTAGGTGCAAACCAGTGCACTTACTGCAAGTAGTACAGGTATATAGCGTACAACGACATGCTGCCTGCTCTTCCATCTACCTACTACCTGGTACCTGGTATTGACAAGTTTCAATTTCTTGAGAAAATACTGGGCTGCCAGTCAGTGCAGACTAGTGTACCAAAACAGCAGAACCTCCAGCACGTACCCAGTACCTCCAGCACATACCCAGTACCTGGTCCAGTACGTAGTGACCAGCCGTGTACCTGCTGTGAGCGAGCACTTGCGAATGCTGCTGCTGTGATCACGCGTCCTGATGTGAACTGATCTTGAAAATGAATGGGATGCGTATATATATTGCGTAGATTGTGCATAGCAACGTATGAGCCTCTATAGCTCAGCTGGGAGAGCGTGGCACTGAAGTTGCCAAGGTCACTGGTTCGATCCCGGTTGGAGGCAAATCCCTTTTTTTTTTTTTTTGACAAAAAGTCAGTACGAGTACGTACAAGGACACGAGATGAAGTACGAGATATTGTGATTAATAATATCAGAAGAAGAGCAGGGTAGAGTGGTATGTTTTCATTCCTCTATGAACTAAATAATTAGTACGTGGTATGTTCTTGAGTTTCGTTATAATTATGCTGGCCATCCGACAATGTGCAGCATGAGCTCCACCGTTGATCGATCAAAACATTCCTGAAAGAAGAAATCCCCGGATACAAAGGAAACCTACTGCTGTGTGCACAAGGTCTATATGCCTTCTATGTTACTTCCTCCTATTACGCGGGTCTTAAGTAAATAGGACCAAATATTATTGTCAGTAAAATAGGGAAATAGGGAAAATTATAGGTTTTTATGTATACCATAGGTCCTACCAGGTATTAACTATGGACCCCCGTGACACCAGGTACTGGTATGCTTTATCCACGATACTACTATTAATAATATTAGTAGAGTATGAAAATATGATGCCATAATAATTTCGAGTATTTTTTTCTCACGACAAGCCGATTTACCTGGTCTTATCTGTACAGCTTTAAATAGGCACCTGATACACCACTATCTGCGCTGCACACACTTCTGCTGTTCAAATTACGGTAAATGAGGGCTACGATTTCAGAGAGCTCATCTGTAGAGAAACACAGGTTTAAGAGACGTCGAAATCGCTAGGCACGCATCATGAGACGAAATACTTCTGGAAATAACGAAATAACCTGGGATGAGTGTGGGATCCTTTTTGCGGTACGCGTATTGAAAACAAGTAGTAGAGATAGGGCTGGGCACTCGCTGACTTAATCAGTAGCGATTATACTGTTGTCGAAATCAACCAGTATATTGGATTGCAGCAGTATTTTTTCTCTCCTCTCCTCCCGAAACGCATTTAGTGGCTTTCCGTACTATAATATGGCGTGTTCCTTGGGGTTACGTAATATGAAAAACGACTGGCGAATATACTGGCCAGGTCAATCAGTATATTTCTATTGGCAATAGAATACTACTGCCAGTAGATTGCAGTAGTAATGTGCTGCCAGTACATACTGTACAAATGCCCAGCCCGAATTATAAAGGTTTGCCCCATGGTATGGTGGACACCCCTTTCTTGAACCGTAGTCTACAACCAAAACCGGTAGCCTCTATAATTTCTGCTGGATAATATACTGGCCAGGTCAATCAGTATATTTCTACTGGCAGTAGATCAATACTGCCAGCAGATTACTACTGCCAGTACATACTCGTGCTACAGTGCCAGTGCCCGACCCTAATTGGAGAGGTTTACCCCATGGTATGGTACACACCCCTCTCCTAAACCGTAGTCTGCAGCAAACATCGGTAGCCTCTATTTGTACTACTGGTGAATATGCTGGCCAGGTCAATCAGTATATTTTCTACTGACGGTAGATCACTACTGGCAGTAAGCAGATTACTACTGCCAGTACATACTTGTACTACAGCAGTGCCAGGGCCCAACCCTATTTAAAGAGTTTTACCCCATGATGTGTGTATGGTGCACACCCCTCTCTCGAACCGTAGTCTACAGCAAACGTCGGCAACCTCTATGATTACTGTAGTAGTAAGTCCATAATCGCGAGGCATACAACTTCAAACGCCGAAATTCCTGAGCAAGAGCGACCTTCGTTGTTGTCGTTGTTGTGGTTCTCACTTTAACTCATCGCCACACAGCACAGTACAGCAGTACAGCTCCAATAATACTCGTACCTAACTCTCTGGAGAGGAAAAATACCTTGGTAAAAATTAAACAACCGAAGAATAGTACGAGTACGACACATTTTCCTTTTTCGGTTTGGTTTCTTCGTTGCTTCTCTTTCTTTATGGTGTATTTTTGTTGCTGGCGTATGTATGTGCGTTGTGTCGGCCGCACCTGGTGCGAAGGCATGGTATTGCGTAGGCTATTAATGCATTTCGGTGTGTTATCTCTGTGTCGTAGTCTGTGACCGCAGAGCTCGTATCTTCCTAGGGTGAAGAATCAGCATGGACACTGGGCTTGCTGGATGTCGACGAGTAGAAGAACGGTTTAATGCATGTGAAGAACACACACACATGATAACTGAAGCACGTTTACACCCTCAGACAGAAGTAAAAAAGTGAGGTCCGCGCACGTACGTACAGCGGGTACATGCGGTACGCTGTACAAGTCACCACAGAAACCGGGAAGACCGCATACTACCCAGAAAAAATCAAGGCTTATCACGGTAATTTCGGCGGGACGGTAACGGCGGTAACGGCGGGACGGGACGGTAAAACCGCCGTCAAAATCGTACCGCCGTCCCGTCCCGTCCCGTCCCGCCGACATATTCCCTGACCGCCGTCAATTACCGTCCCGTCCCGCCGAGAAAATCTCTCCCGTTGAAAATTACCGTCCCGTCCCGCCGTGACTCCGTAAATTTACCGTCCCGTCCCGCCGTGACACCGTAAAAATACCGTGCCGTCCCGCCGTGACTCCGTAATTTTACCGTCCCGTCCGGCCGTGACTCCGTAAATATACCGTCCCGTCCCGCCGTGACTCCGTAAATTTACCGTCCCGTCCCGCCGTGACTCCGTGAATTTACCGTCCCGTCCCGCCAAAAAAACTACCAGTACACCCGCTGTCACACACAGAATAGTCCCTTCCCGCCGACACAACTTGCCTCTTCATGTCCAAGATACACTGGTGGTCGTCTGCTCCCTATGGCCTCTGCCAGATGATATCAGCAAGAGGGCTTCCAGCGAGGGACTCCACCAGTCTCGCTGGCCTCGCACTCAGTAAGTCTTGTTCTTAGAGCTTGTATTATCACGGAGTGATCCTCATCGGACCACGAGCCAGGTGGCTAGGGGACATCACACAGGATCCCCGGCCACTGCTCCACTCACACATGCGATTACACTGAAACCTCCACGGCTTGGTATCTTTTGGCTACAGCACCCCCAAAGCGAGTTCACTCGACACGAACGAGCTTGACAAAACCAAAAAACCAAGACGAAATCGCATGCGGCAAATCACAAATCAATGCTGAACTCTGAAGCAATTTTAATCTTGAGCGCACGGGTCATCCGTAATTTGCGCAATTCCTTCACGACGAATTCAGGCGCAGCAGAATAAATCGACCGCAAAGACTCCCACGTGCGCTCCTCTGCTTCGAAACCATCCCAATCGACCAAGACAATCACCTCGTTGGCATCATCTTCGGCCACATGCACCAAAGCATTCATGCGGCATTCACCCTGCGCAAAGGAATGTTGGAAAACATCCTTCAGATCAGCGGTGACGTTCAACGTCGCATCCGCATAAAATCGTAAACGAGCCACGTGAGCTTGATGCACCTTCCCAGAAACGATGTTCTGAACTGAGTACACATGATCATGATCAGCTGCTACCACACGCCACGGACCAGTCCATGTGGACAACAATTTCGGTGTGACACCCTGCCGACGAACACGAGCATACAACACGAAATCACCAACCGCAAATTTTGGCAACACCACCTGGCCCTGAGCCTGTTTACGTTTGTTGTCGCGAGACACGGCAACAGCTGCGCGAATATCGGCGCAAAATCTCTCCTGCTCTGCAACGACTTCACGGACGTTCGCACGCAACAAGTCAGCATTCATCACGTCAACATTCCACCTGCCATCAGACTCAGAAACGAGCGCCGAGAAATCGGTACGCGGAGCACGCCCAAACATCACGCTGTACGGAGTGCTTCGGTAACGTTCACGAAACGAAGTGTTCAAGGCCCACTGAGCGGCCGGCAAAACATCAACCCACTCCGAAACCTGACGACGCTGTTCTGACAGAATGGAACGCAGAGCACGTACCACCTCTTTTACCATGCGTTCACACGTACCGTTCGACCACGGCGTGTAAGCGACAGCAAAACGATGTTCGATGTGCAACGCGTCGCTCAACAAAGCAAGCACCCTGTTCTTGAAATGCGTGGCGGTATCACTCACCCACACACGCGGCACCCCCAAAGTCTTACACCAGGCTAGCAAATGCTTCGCTGTGACCTCGGCTGTACAAGCCTCGGCCGGTTCCAACGCCACGTAGTTGGACAAATCATCCATGATGACCAAAACATATCGGAAACCATCCTCATCAGGCAGGCCATCGCTACCTTCAGGCACTTGGGTGAGAAAACTACCCCAATGGAAATCAGAAGCGTCAGGAAACATCAAAACAACGCACCCGGGACGAGGATGATGAAGCGGCACTGCTTGCGCCACCAAACCCCGTGCGGCATTCCACGCCCGCACCCGATCCTCCGTCCACGCGGTATCCTTGATGACACGATTGCGCGCCACTCGCTTAGTCCGACGTGTAGCCCCAACAAGGAGCTCCTCCAAAAAATCACGTAACGGTGCTACCGTTTCCGCTAAACGTGGTAACGATGTACGCAACCAGTTGACAGCCTGCAAGAATTGCATTAGTTCTCCAGCGTTTTCGGGACGACGCATTTCACTTAAACCTTGCACTCGAGCGGGGTCATGGGACACGACACCATTGGAATACACCTTACCACACCAGACCAGTTCACGAGAGAAGAAGGTACACTTGTGGGCGGCGACAAACAGTCCAACATTCTCCAGGCGTTCAAGAATGTCATCAAGCAGCTGCAGAAGAGCTTCTTCGGTGTCTGCGAAAAAGAAAACGTCATCGACCCAAACTTTGCAATCCAAACCACGCAACACTTCAGTCATGACACCTTGGAAATAAGAAGTCGCATTCAAAACACCTTGGGGAACACGGGTAGGCGTGAACAAACCGTCGCTTGTCGCCATGGTGAAGACGTCTTGCGCCTCCGGAGCCAAAGGCATCTGCCAGTACCCTTGAAGTAGGTCCAGCTTGCCGAAGAAACGCGCCCCCAGCAGATCTCCCATGTCTTCATGGTTGGGCATGACGCCCGGGGACTTCTCCACCTGTGCGTTCACCGCCGAGTAGTCGCTCACCAAACGGAAAGAGTCCTTCTTGGGCACCGCCATCGCCGGACTCGCCCACACCGCCTGGATGTTGTGGTAGACAAAGCCAAAAAACACCAAAGCAGCAATGCACTTCGAGAGCCAGTCCCTTTTCGTCGGTTCGTACCGACGTGGCGTTGCCTTGACAGGCTTCGCCTGTTGCTTCAGCTGCACTCGCATCGGCTCCACTTGCGCTGGCGGATCACCACACAGCGCACGGCGAAAAGCACCCACGCGACGAGCCAAAATTTCGCGCAAACGGGTTGCTCCGCCGACGCTTAATCCACTCTGCTCTGCCTGCTGCACGCTGTCCTCCAACGCCCGTTCTCGGGCCGTCCGCTCCTCCTCCGGATCCATGAACATGTCTGGCCCCCGGTCGACCAAATGTTCCACCGCCTTGTCCTCCGGAGCATCCACCGTAGCCTCGGTCTGAAAAGCACGCACGGAAACCGTCACTCTGCGCGCCGCAAGGTAACTCGGAGTCTCCACACCGGTCGATACCGGCACTGCGCGAGGGCGAAGCTTCTCCAGAGCTTCACGGTAGACGTCGATGCCAAGAGCTTTCATGGTAGCCATGCCAAACAGAACGACGTTATCTGTACCAGGCATGACCGCGAAAGTGATGGGCTCCAATTTCACCGCTCCCCACGGCGTCCGTACACTCACGGCAATCGGCACCGTTTTGTGCGTGACCATCACTGAAACACCCGTAGCGGTTTTCGCCTGCTGCGGGCCATTTTCGAACGGAATTTGCAGATCGGCGCCGCCGAAATGCGAAGACAGCTGCTGAAGTAAGCCGACACCGATGGACGTGAGCGCCGACCCCGAATCAAGGATCACACGCGCCATCAGCGAACCAACCGACCCTGGCAAAGAGAGATCAGCGCGTAAACACTCAGCGCTGCGATCGACAGGCACTTCACCTGCCGTTGAACTCTGGTCGGTACCAAGAGTCACCTGACGCCATGGCTGCCCTCCTACAGCCGGCGCCGAAGAAATAGAATCGGCGGTCCACCCCGACCAAGACGTCGAATATACAGACGGTTCCGGCGCTACCGCCCCTGCAGCAGCACCAGACACTGACTCCGCCCGCTCGGTGGATGGCGAAGTTCTCGCTCCAGCAGCACCCACCGATGTTCCAGCTCCTCCAACGTATACAGCTCGGCCGGCAACAGACGAACCAGATCCCGACCCAGCGGCTCCTGCCGCTGGCGCACCAGAAGTTGAAGAAGCAACAGCAGAAGTTCCACCGCCCGCTGTCAATTGATTGCCACCACGGCCACCGCGCCCGCGTCCATGGTTGAATCTGCCCCGGCCGCCATTGCGGCCCCCGCGATACCCTGACGACCCGCGCCCACCACTGCTGGGAGCTGTGCCGCCACCGCGAGCTTTTGGGCAATCAGAAACATAATGGTTGGGATCACCACACTCGAAACAGACGCGAACAAACGACTTTTTCGCGGACTGCTGCTGTTTCGGTTTCTGCTGCTGTTGGCGTCGCGGTTCAGCTGCCCCTGCAGCATCTTTCCGACCATACGCCTCGATGAATTTCCACTGTTCTGCAGCAGAAAAAATTTGGTCCATGACCAATGCCGGGTCCTTCTTCCACCCTGCAGCGTACGTTAGCTGACCTTTTACGTACTTTTTGAACTCGGACGGCCATAAGCCATCCACCAACGCCATGCTCACAAATTCCGCCGGTCCGGGCAACCACGAACGGTCCTGCGCGCGGTACATGGCATGCACCGCGTGATTCTCCGCAAAATACTTTTCCATAGCGGAGTTTACCATCATCGCGCGCGTCTTTGACGGATGTTTCACCGCCCTGCTTTTCATCGCGCCTCATTGAGAGAACGCGACGCAAGTCCGCTGCCGCCCGCGAGGTGTCAAATCTGTTGCTGGTGGTTGTGTAACCAGCGTGCTGCCTAACAGCGTCCAACAACTCCGAGGCGGTCATCGTAGTCTGATGCTTGTAAAATCCCTCAAAACACCGATGAATGTAATTGGGGATAAGCTGGCCCATGCTCACTTTGGAGTGCTGAACCACCCCCTGAGCGTTGGCGAGCTGCAGCCGTTCCTCATAATCGAGGTACGCTGCGTAAAAAAAAACACGAGAGGCCTGCTCGGTCCACACCTCTCCGTATTTCGGTGGAGTCAGAGACTCCCCTACCACCAGCGGCGTGCTTGCCGTGTGCGCCATAATCCACAGCAGTCCACCTGGACTCTACTGTAATAACGGAGAAACTGCCGCCTGACCTGTGCGTCCTCCAGCTCCCGGAGCGTCCTCCCCTGCTGTGCGCTTCAAGCCGTTTCGATCCGTCCAACGGGCCAACTGCCTTCCCAGCTGTGACCCAATACTCCGCAGCCGAAAACTCCTCCAACAGAAGTTCCGCGAATATCTTGGCTACATCCCGTTCACATGCCCACCACGAAATTACGAAATTACGAAATTCGAGTTTCACAAATATGAAATTAGAAATTAGTTTCATTTTCTATTTTGTGGCAGAAGCTGTGGTGCTGGTGTTGATGTATTTTCATTTACATAATTAACTGAAAGTATTAATCACAAATCACGAAGTACGAATGTTGAAAAATTCGTAACTACAAACTTGCGAATTTCAAAATTTCATTGATATCTGGTATTTTTTTTTTTTTTTTCAATTTTTGTTTTTGTTTTTTTCATGAATCTTCATATTTAATATTTCCACGCGCAACACCTGCCACAGCCACCAGTTGCCACGCACAAACACAGACCCCTCAACTCACGGCAACCAATGCTGGTGTGGCCGGCACGGACGCCATGGATGCCTATCTCACGGGCGTGGTCGATCAACCAGCAGCGGCACTATTAATAGCATCGCCACCGCCGCCACCACCTCCATCACCCTCCACCTCCACCTCCACACCCACCAGCGACACACCGCAAGCACAAACATCAGAACAGCCATCAGCTGGGACCGCAACAGTGCTTGGGGCAGGGGTGGGAAGGAATCAGAAGACGTCGCCTGTGTGGCAATACTTCTCGGGGTTTGAGCCGCCGGTCGGGAAGAAAAACGTCAAGTGCACGGTGGTCACAAAGTTACCTGCCTCGGGACGACCCCAGAATGCTGCGGCTGGGGAGGTTATTTCGGTAGAATCATGATACTCGTATGTGGTATTTCTCAGCGCAAAACGTGGCGTGTACTTGGTGGTGTGCGTTCGCCGTGCCGATTTAATGTGCGAGTATACTGCTGTATAATAATGGAAAAGTGAAGAAAGTTCAGTTTTTTTTTCCCCCGGTTGTTCTGGAATACATAGGATAGGTGTTTTAATGAATAGCTCCCGTCACGTCGAGTTTTTCCTATACCGTCCCGTCCGGTCACGAAAAACTGCAGGTATCGTTCCGTCCCGCCGAGGAAAAAAATATTTACCGTCCCGTCCCGCCGAGGAAAAAAATATTTACCGTCCCGTCCTGCCGAGGAAGAAAATATTTACCGTCCCGTCCCGCCGAGGAAAAAAATATTTACCGTCCCGTCCCGCCGAGGAAAAAAATAATTTCTGTCCCGTCCCGCCGAGGAAAAAAAAATACCGTCCCGTCCCGCCGAGGAAAAAAATATTTACCGTCCCGTCCCGCCCAAGAAAAAAATATATACCGTCCCGTTCCGCCGAGGGAAAAAAATATTTACCGTCCCGTCCCGCCGCGAAAACGAAATCCGTTGAACTGTTACCGTCCCGTCCCGTCGAGAAATTATGCACCCGCTGTCCCGTCCCGCCGACTATTTTTCTCGTAATTTTACCGTCCCGTCGTCAATTTTTTTTTCCCGCCAAACAATAAAAAACTGTCCCGTCCCGTCCCGTCACGATTCTCAGTCACTGTGATAAGCCTTGGAAAAAATTGACAGAATGAAAACAAACAACTCGACGTCGAAAAATCGAAATCAAGTCGAAAAGATAAAAAATCAAAAAAGGGACGAGAGAGAGAAAAAAAGTTCAATTCAAGAAAGAAAGGAAACACACAAGAGAATGCGCAGATTTTCGCAGATTGCAGGCTCGCAAGCTACGCGAGGGGTGCAGAACAGAGATAAGAACCAGGAAACAAAAATACTTACTCCGCTACTAAAAACACCAGGGGAACGAAAAAATAAACTAATATACAAAAATAAATGGAAAGGAAGACACCGGAGCAAATCCAAACAAAAAAACAGATAGCAAAAGGCAAAAAGGAAGATACAGACAAGAGACACAAAGAGGGGCGCACGGAAAAAAAAAAGCAAAGAGCAAAACAAAAGAATGAAATGAAAGAAAGGGTCAAAAAGGGATAAAACGTGTACAGCAGTAGTATTAATAGTTGCCCACAGGAAAAGCGCACCAAACTGAACGAGAGGGTACATTTTTGCAGCACAACTGTCAGGTAGTCAGTGCATTACCGCACAGCAAGCGGTGCGCAACATTTCGTGCAGTCCAATGCTGCCGTGGGTGCCGTAGAGCACAGCAGTACAACAGGTAACAGTTAACAGCAGTAGTAGTGTGGTACACGGCGGTAGTATACCAGCATTACAATGTTCGTTCTTCCATCGAGACGTTTTGTTTGTTCAGCATGTTGTGTGACCGCGGGCTAGATGTGAGGGAAATGAGCTACAGTAGTGCGTACCCCGACTTAAGAGAGGTGTGGCACAGGCCGAAAACACCTGCCTTCTCTCTTACCCACAATACGAAACATATAGCCTTGGTGTAGACGGGTCCGGTCGATTTGGCTTGTATTAACTCTACTAATCTCTTATATCGTGCCCTCTCTTAAGTCGCGATACCCACTACTGTTTGAATATTGTAAAGTGAGAACATCATCATCGTCTGGGCATGACGTACTCTGAGGTACTGGGGCGTACCCAGTATCTCGTGTTTCGTGTATATAGCGTGCAGTAAGGTACTGACTGGTCTACGATGACGTGCCGATACTGGCGACGCATGCTGGGAACACTGGCAGTATATTTGATACCAGTAATATTGCTCTGCTATTGTAGACTACCTGGTACACATATCGGTGGTACTGTCCTACTATTTCGTCGTCACCAAGTACAGAACAGGATGTACCGTGAGGTTTACTGGGCCTTACCCAGAAATCTGGGCATGTAGTACTCTGAAGCACTGATGTGCTGAGGGAGGTATCGCACTGATACTTGCGACGTGCACTGGGTATACTGGCAGGCAGATGTTAATTGGGTATACATACTGGCAGACGTATACTGGGTACACTGGCAGATGCGTACTGGGTATGCTGACAGATGCATACAGGGTACACTGGCAGACGAATAACGGGGATACTGGCAGGCATATACTGGGGATACTGGTGAACGTATATTGGGGATGCTGGCAAAAGTATTCTGGTATACTGAAAAACGTATACTAGCAGTCTCGACCTTTAGGTGTGGCTATGCTATACCCAGGTGTAATACCCAATTATCGTGGTCACCTTTCCTCCCTCCCGCCACACACACTTCTGTGTCAGAAAAATCTCGGGAAATTATCCCGGTCACCTTTCCTCCCTCCCACCAACACCCACCGCCGTAGCGTTTATCAGAAAAATCCCGGAAAATTATCCCGGTCACGTTTCCTCCCTCCCTCCAACACCCACCACCGTCACGTGTGTACGAAAAAACTCGGAAACTTATCCCGGTCAGCGTTCCTCCCTCCCAAAAATAACCACCGCCACCGTCGCCGCTGCTTTCTGTCAGAAAAATCTCGGCAAATTCTCCGGGTCTACCGACGGCCGCCTTCAAGAGGTGGAGGCATGCTTGTTAGGGGCGGCGACGAAAGAAGAGGTGGCACTCAAGGCTGATGCAAACCGCATGGAGGTGGGATGGACGTTTTTATTTTCTTGTTTGCTCGTTGGACGCCTGTTGATTTTTGCGCGGATAATTTGGGCGGGTAGATGGGGAAGGGGATATTAGCTCCCCGGGTATGTTCGGGATGGTTTTGGAGTTGAACTCTCATGGAAATATCCAGGGCTTTTCGCGGGTCACGTCAAATCTCACGGGTCGGGTCGGGTCGGGTCAGCTGACCCGACCCGACCCGCGAGATTTTGAAAGCCTCTTGACCCAACCCGACCCGACCCGCGAGATTTAAAAAGTTGTTGACCCGACCCGACCCGTGAGATTTGAAAATATCCTGACCCGACCCGAACCGGCCCGCGAGATTTCAAAACCTCCTGACCCGACCCGACCCGACCCGCCACCTTCGGATTGACCCGTGAGACACGGCTTTCATGCGGGTTGGGTCACCTTGACCCGCGAGACTATTTATCTTGATCCGCAGGTCCGACCTGCGGATCCGGCCCGTGGGTCGACACTTAAAAAACAATTTAAAATTCATTTTTGTGCCCACAAGCGATATGTGGCCTGGCTGTAGTGGGTATAAATGGCTGCGGGTATGCGTATATGGATTTGGCAGTGTTTTAATGTTTAAATAAGATACCAAAGGAGTATTATTGAGTATTTGTACGAGAAAAGCCTTTGGGTAAGAGAGCGGGAAGTGTTTTGAGTGTCGGATCCGCGGGCCGGATGCGCGGGTCCGACCCGCGGGTCAGCAGAAAAGAACTCGCGGGTCACGCTGGCCCGACCCGCGAGTGACCCGTTTCTCACGGGTCATGACCTGACCCGACCCGTGAGCTTTTCATCACCTCTTGACCTGACCCGACCCGACCCGTCAGATTTTAAAAACTCTTGACCCGACCCGACCCGACCCGTGAGATTTTAAAACCTCTTGACCCGACCCGACCCGACCCGTGACATTTTGAACACTTCCTGACCCGACCCGACCCGACCCGTGACATTTTGAACACCCCGTGACCCGCGAAAAGCCCTGGAAATATCAAGCCTTTTTGGGGGCACCGGTTGTCCGGTATGCACGGGTGGGGTGTACTCGTGTCGTGCATGGCCGTGGTGGTATGACCGTAAGCTCTCGCTTTCCTGTATACGATGGCGGGACTGGGCGTGCCGAGTTTTCACCGACCAGGCATGCTGAAGAGATTTGTTTGCATCAAGCGCGAAGCGAAGCGTGAGGTGTTGGGCGAGTCGCACGAAGGGTGAGCTGCATCCTACTCTACCAAGAAGTGCTTGTGAGGCAGACTTTCTTGCATATGGATGACAGCATGGAATGGCTTGGTTAGTTTTTTCTGGTGTGGCCGCTTCCGGAGACGGCAATGGATATACTACTGTATGTAACTGCCTCGTGGGTGCGGTTTCCACAAAGGTGTTTGGGGGGGGGGGTATTGTTTGGTCTGTCCCCCTCGGTGTGTTTGCCATATTCAAATCGGCATATTATCGAAACATCAAGCAAGAACCAGGGCTGTTCGCGGGTCGGGTCAAACCTCGCCGGTCGGGCCGGTCGGGTGACCCGACCCGACCCGACCCGACCCGACCGGACCCGACCCAACCCGACCCGACCCGACCTGACCCGAATCGTGAATTTCGAAAACTCCTTGCTCCGACCCGCGGGTTGGGCCGTGACCCGTGAAGGTCTTCGGGAACAACAGCTTCGCATGTGAGGGGGGGTCCTGCGGTATAGAATATGTGGCCCCGCGGTGTGCTTGGATTTCCTTGAAATTGGACTCTCATCGAAAGATCAGGCAAACAATCGGGTACTGATAACTCCGCTCTGCCCCCCTTCCCCCTCGCTCCCTCCCTCCCTTCCTCCCCCCCCCCCTGTTCTTCAACACGCTCCGTCGTCGTCACTCTTTGTTGACGAAAAAAAGGGGGAGCTAAGAGGTTTGCGCGGAGACGTTGCCTTGAGAGCACGCCAATCCTCTCTGTCCTCGCTGGAATCGACGGTTTCGTCCCTAGAGCGGGAGCACGACAAGACCAGGAAGGCTTCTGATTTGTCGGCCCGGTTCGTGGACTGGTTCTCGTCGCGGGGGGAGGTGAGTGAGCAAGCGAGCCAGCCCTACCATGGCGGCAGCGGCTGTGGTGGTACGTGTATCTTAAAGCGCGCGCGGGGGGGGAGAGAGAGGGGGGGGGTAGGGAGGAGGACGGAGGGTTCCTCTGAGTGTGCGTAGGCCTTCGTTTTTCTTGTTTTCCCTTTCGAATCCTAGGTTGTTGTTGTTGTTGTGATGATTGTTGTTTAGTTAGATTTTTCTTGGACAAGACAGGCTCTATCTAACGCTCGGGAAGAAAAAAAGTCGATCCATACCATTGGCTCTAACACTCAGGAAGAAAAAAAGTCGATCCATACCATTCTATCATTTTTTTTTGGGTAGTCGTTTATGCCTCCCCCCCTCCCCCCGGCATTGTAGGGTTGCGAGGGTCTATGGTCGTATGACTACGGCCATGCATGATGTCGAGTACCCCCCCCCCCCCCCCGCCCCCGACACGCCCCCGTGTCACACCCGCCGGGAAACCCTTCCCCTCTAACCTCCAACCCACCCCAAACCCACCCTCCCCCGCCCGCTTGGCTCGGTTATCCGTACGCCGTCGGAAGATTCAAGCGTACGTACGAGCACAACCTAGCGGCGGTGGAGATGCACATCGAAAGCGCCACCCCACCCCCACCCCACCCTGACCTCCTCACCCCGCCCATCCCCTCGCGAACCTTCCAACCCCCCTCCCCCCCCCCCCCCCCCCACCCTTGACTATGGCCATGAATGACATGTATACCCCCCCCCCCCCCTGTTCTGTCTGGAAAGGGATGCGTGGTCAATGGTCAAATGACTAGGGCGCGCAACCAACTAGTACGCCCCCCCGCCCCCCTTCCCCCCCCCCCCCGCCGCCGCCTCCGCCGCCGTGCTTGACCTGGTTGCGCTACTCCCTCGGACCTTTTACTCAGGCGTACGAACATAACCTAGCTGCGGTGGAAACGCACATCGAGAACCTCGCTACACGCTCGGTCGGCGCCAGAGCTAGTCCAGCAGCGCTTGCCACAGCCGCGACGACGACGAGAGTCCCGGGCGGTAGCAGTATTAGCGGTGGCGGTGGTAGCCACAGTAGAGGTGGCGGGGGCGGGGGGTTTCGGAGCGCTCCAGGAGGCGTGTCCATGGGAGGGGGGGTGGGGACGGGGGTTCCGTACGGGGGCGGTGTACGGTTTACCCCAGCTTGATTTATAGTCCTTTCACTAGGGCTGGGCACTGACTGACTTTGCCAATAGCGACTACACTGTCGTCAAATCAATCAGTATAGTGGATTTGCACAGTGCACTGTTTCTCCCATCTACGTTCTGCTCCCGAAACGCGTTTGAGTGGTTTCCGTACTGTAATATGGCGTGTTTTTTGGGGGTACGGAAGATAGAAACTACTGGCGAATATACTGGCCAGGTCAATCGGTAAATTACCACTGCCAGTAGATTACTACTCAGTACCCAGCCCTGCCTTTCACACGTCGGAAAGATATATCATGATCTAGCTCATCTAGATCATAACGTGATGTCGTGAAGTGTGGTGGAGGATCTGTGCCGCTACAGATCCAACGCACTGGAAAGCATGTTCTGGGGCATGCTGATTATTTTACGGCTCCCACTCTGAAACTTAAGCCAGATGCTTCCAGATGATTAATATATTTGCCCTGAACGATCTAGGTCGTCCCAGAGGGAATCCAAGATGTGTCTGGTGTAACCCGTGAAGCCTTTAGAGCACGTTTAGAGGGAAACGGTACTTGAAAAATGGAATGTTTTTCAGTTGCTATGTATATTGCAACGAAAAGCCTGGTCTTAATCCAAGTAGTTTGAAGTTGTGTCCCCGAAACAGCATCAGCGGTAGCAGTAGCAGTAGCAATAGCGGTAGCGGTGATGATGACGGGGGCGGTGGTAGTCGGGGGTGGAGGGGGCGGGGGGCATACACATTTGTTGCTTTCCTTAGTCGTTTGACAATTGACCACGCATCTCTTTCGAGACCGAGGGTGTGGGGGAAGTACTCATGTCATGCATGGCCGTAGTCATATGACCGCGCGGGGCGGGGGGGGGGGGCGGCTAATCGAGTCGAGTTTTTTTTCGCTCTCCAGGAGGTATGACGATAGGAGGCGGTGTGGGAGCGGGGGTGCCTTACGGGGGGGGGAGGTGCGACTCTCGCATTTTCCCTTTTCGAGCGCAACTTTAACGACCAAAACATTTTCTTGATTTTTTTCCTGCTCTCAGGGATTGTTTGGGAGCGATCAACATCGAAGCTACTGTAGTCCAATAGGCTACTGTAGGCCAATAGGTTTACTTTTGTTGTGGTTTCTCTTGGTGTTCTTATTTGGGGGGATGTTTATGAGCTATCAACGTTGAAGCTACTGTAGTCTAGTAGGCTGTTGTAGTCCAATAGTCTACTGCTGGCCAAAAGGTTTGCCTTTTGTTACGTTTCCCTTGTTTTTTCTTTCTCTCAGGAAATGCTTATGAGTTATCAACGTTGAAGCTCTTGCCGCGCATTTTCAGATGGCAAGACGCAATAATAGTAGTAATAATGATAATTGGAAGACAGGACAAGTCACATCAACAGCAGTGCGTGAAAGCGCGCATCACTACGAGCAGTCTGCATGCTGCTGCCGCGCCTGGCATACTACACCATCACACCACGCTCCCTGCGTTGCAGCTCGGACGGGTTGAATGCCCTAGAGACAACGTGTGAGGCGTGCAAGTGGGGGGGGGGGGTGGGGCGTACTCATTTGTTGCTTGCCTTAGTCATTTGACCATTGACCACGCATCCCTTTCGAGACGGGGTGGGGGGGGGGGGGGGCGTGTTGTTTTCATCATACTATAATGGGGGGTCATGTCACCGGTCATTTCAGTAGGTGGTCATGCCACCGGCCATTCCACTATTTTACGGGGAACCATAGTAAATACGACCAAATATTGCCAGTAAAAACAGGAAAATATATAGGTTTTTGTGTGTACCGTAGGTCCTATTTACTGTGCCCCCCCCGTAATAGAGGGTTTCCGTATCATTAGCTCCATGCAAAAATCGAGTTTATCCCTTCGGGACCCCCATGGGGACCAATCCATATAATACTGCAGTAAACTTAACTTCGGTCGTTATCCACCGGCTACGAGAGGATAAAGTTGCGACCGTGCCTGTGCCGCACGGCTCCTTGCATTGCAACTCGGACGGTAAATCTCTTATCACCCCCCATTGACGCAGGGGTGATCGCCGTGATCATGGTGACTTTTACCGCCAATTTTTATCCTGGCAGGTCCCGAGAGTCTACTTAGGAAGAAGTGTACTCGCTCGCAAGAGCAGGACCTATGGTCTTCAGGGAATACAACGCGCAGGTAGGTAAACGAGGAATTTGGGAGTCGTTAGTATGTGCTGAAATTAGTGCGGAATACACCCATTCTCATATAAGAAACGCAGCCTGGACCAGCTTGTTCCTGCTTCGTCCTCCTAATATTATTAAGAAAATCCCACGCCTCGGACAGACAAATCATCTACAGATCATCTACAGATCATCCTGACCTCATGATCTAGATATTTCAAGGCAGACATGTCTATTTCCGATCTTATACGAGTTTGATCTGTATGATCTAGCTCGTGTTGCCGGGTGGGAGCGGTATAATCTGCATGATCTACTGTAGCATATGTTTCCTGGGCTGGATCTGCCCTATAAGGCAGATCCTGCACAACCTCTCACAACTGCAGGTGAGGAACTAGATCATCTATCTATAGGCAGATCAGATATATCATCATCTGTCCGAGTTGTGGGATATGCCTAATATGAACAGATGCCCTGTACTACTGTAGTAGACCGGAATGTCCCGTTTGCTCGCTACTATACATAACAGTCGCCGGTTCGCTCAGCCTTCTCAACCTGAAGGGCCGAAGAAGGTATGGAACAGAAGAAGAGCATCGCACCGAATACGGGACACACGTGCACACGTAACGTCTGGAAACATGCCTCAGACTCGTGCGCTAACCTTCAACACTAGGCCCTGTCCCTCTCATCATCGTAAGTAGCCAACACAGCCTTTCATTGGCGCCTTGATTGGCGAAACCTGAAGGCAGGACGGCCTTCCAACTTACACTCCAGAACTTCAAGCCTTGATTCTGATTTATTCCCTGATCCCACCCGGATTTGAGTCCTCCTAACTGACGCTGGGTTTTTTTTCCTCTTTTTTTTTCTTGTTCCCATCATTATCTTCGTCCTTCTGTTTTCGCTTCTTCATGTAACAGTCGTAACTCAGATCAACCATTGGGTCACAAAGCAGGGTCTTTTTTGTCTCTCCTTAGCATATATCGTACCCATATCGCAGATTCAAGCAAGGTAGAAATATAAAGTAATCCGTTCCTGCACGAAAATGTTTACACGAAAACCGAAAAGCAGCACAACAAAAATGCTGCTGCTGTGCAGCACAGCAGCACAGCAACAGTGGTGATACGTAGCCTAGACCACATTTTTTTCTACTATTAATAGTAGTAGCGCGCTATTCGAATGGCATGACGAATTGAGGGACTAGGCAGGAGTTCCAAGTAATTCATCAGGCACTCCCAAGCGTTCGTGCGAGTCGTACCTTATACAGAGCGTGGCGACGCTGTTAAAAGGTCCGTCACCGAAAAACCCGTAGTGAAAGAGTTCACCATATCCAACAAAAATCCAACGAAAAATGCGATGAAAAATCCGTCATCGAAAAAATGAAAAAACTAAAAATAACGTTTTTTTTTTTCTGAAAGTAAGCAGCCGGTGGACAAAAAGTAATACCGATCGAGGCGCTTCAAGTTACAGCCATCACTACAGTCAGCAGTCAGTGCCATCACACACCCCGTGTCCGTGGAATGAGGGGGAAGGGGGGGCAATCAAAATCACAGGAACGCGCATCATCTCTGGCGCTAGCGCTGCGCGCTTGTCAAGCACCTACGAATAAAGATGTTATCAACACGTAGGAGACCGCTATTGGACTGCTTGACTGACCGCCCCCTACATAAATGCCGTACGTATATCAAGTTGCTAGGAGCAAACGGTTTGACCGCTTGACTGATCGTCCCGTACACTAATACTAGTATAGTAAGGTGACAGTAGATCGCGGTTTGGCCCCTTGACTCACCGCCCCCTACACTAATACCCGTATAGCAACGTGCGAGGAGACCGCAGTTTGACCCCTTGACTACACGTCCCCTATACTAATACCAGTAAAGAAACGTGCTAGGAGACCGCGGTTTGACCGCTTGACTGACCGCCCGCTACACTAACACCAGTACAGAAACGTGTTAGGAGACCGCGGTTTGACCGCTTGACTGACCGCCCGCTACACTAGAACTAGTGTATTTTAATTTTTTTCCCCAATGCAAAAACGATGACACAATACCAGTATAGTAACGTGCTATCAACAGGAGACCGCGGTTCGACCGCTTGACTGACTGCCTCCTAGGCTAGAACTACCGTAGTGTATTTTAACCTTTTCCAACTGCAAAAACAATGATACACGAATTCCAAGTAGTTTGTTCCCTAAGGTGGGTGTCGTTCTTAAGGGCTTAAGGCTTAAAAGGTGTTTTGACGCGCCCTTAAAGACCGGTCTCCTATGTATACCATCTTGGCCGAAAATATAATCCGCGTTTGGATTCTCACATCTCATATATACGTGTAATATATGCCGGCCACCGCTGTGCATCATGAATTAATAACTCCTTCGAGACCCCTAGACACTACAGTTGCAGCGACCAAACCCATGACAGCTTGGGGCGTTATCAACCGTCTACGAGCAGCGTGGACGCCCAGCAGCAGTAGGGGTAGGATACTGTTGCTCTGCGCTCATGCCGTCTATAAGTTGGACACTATCAATCTGTATCGTCAACTCAACCACGCAGTCAGTGACCGACTGTTGCTATAGTCGTCACATTTTTCATGGTCAATTTCCGCCTCTGAAGGAAGTCCCTAGAGGATCAGTAGTCAGTAGTTATACTACTGCTGTAATTATATCACTAATTTTTGTTATGTCTCCATTACCACCGCATCTACGACGTACCCGCCCATCACAAAAAATGGGAGAGGGGAAAACATCTTCCAAACGCAATAAAATAAGCCGCACAGCAAGAAAACGGGTCGATATAGTTTCGATAGGTACCATGCAACGGTTTACGGCATATAAACTTTGTGTTTGGTACGAACAACATAAGAACACAGAGGGGAATCGTGCCAAAATGACGAAAAACACAACACGCACGCAGAGCGAAAAAGAGATGCAAAAATTTCGAATAAACGAATAAAAACAAAGAGCGACGAACCGGCAACAAATTAACAACCGAACGATGCCGCTCCCTCCGGCGCACGCATAATCACGCCGTCGCGTAAGTCAAGCACCCACCCACGTCACCCACCCACCCACCTACCCACGTCACCGCCACCGCTGTTGCCCGCTCAGGAAACAAACAGGGGGAGAATAAAAGCTGTAAACAAAACAAACCCAAGCACACACCCACCACACAGAAAACAAACGCTCAAAAAAAAATAGGGTCACAGTTCCGCACTTTTTTCGGGGGGGGGGGGGGGGGGCGGGGAAACAGATCTCCCAAAATCTGTGGACTCAAAAAAAAGAAAACATCAAAAAAACCAACAAGGTACAAAACTTGTTCGAAAAATAACGACCCCCACGAAAAATTTAGTTTCGGCGGTCAGCGTGCGTGCGCCTACGAGCCACTCTCCCACTCCCTCGCACTCGCTGGCAGCATGTGGTTGCGCGCTGAATGCCTTTAACCAATCAGTGAACCAACCAATCAGCCAATCAGCCGATCAATCAATCAACCAACCAACCCAATGCGCGATAAAAAGGAAGGCACGAACGGGGGGGGGAGAGCGGGACAACAGCTGTGACCACAGCTTGTCTAGAAAAAAAACGAAGCCAAGCTTCGGGAGGGGGGGGGGGGGGGGGGGGGGGGGGGGGGGGGGGGGGGGGAGAGACAGAAGGGACGACACCCGCGATCACGGCTTATTATTGTCCATGATGCTGATGCAAGACAAACAAAACGCTCGCGCGAGTTGTGTCTACAAGGCCGCTCGCACGTGGAACAAAACAAATCGCAGTAAGAAGTTGTCCTGGCGAGGCCGCTGAGGGCGAAAATCTCAACTCACAAGTCGAGCAGGATAACAAACGTGATTCGTTGAAACCAAGTCCAAAAACAACACCAACCACAAACGTCATGGCGATGACTCCGCCACTTCCCATCCTACCGCGTGCTGCGTCTCGAAAGGGATGCGTGGTCCATTGGCAGATGACTGAGGCGAACATCAAATGAGCACCCCCCCCACCAATCCCCCGCTCTGGGCCGTCCTCCAACCACACAAAAAAGGAGGGAAAACAAACATGAAAGTGCAAAAAACAAAATCGTTCGAGAAGTAGCGCGCGCGCGTGTGTGTGCGCCGCTGGTGTCTCACTCCCTCTCAACTCTCACTGGCAGCGCAACTTGTTGTCGGCGCTCACGGCGATGACTCCAATGGCTCCGATGGCTCCGACACTCTCCACCCCCCCTCCGGCGCGCCCTCCAGAGACAGCACATGATGGTGCAGAGCCTTCAGTGAGGTGCGGTGTCCCACGGCAACCACCGTAACCCCCGCCTCCTCCATCAACGAGTAGGCGTGTTTTTCGGCCTCTTCCGTGATCGCGCTCGTGCACTCGTCGAGGAAGGCCAGGGCGGGTCGGTGGTACAAAACTCGCGCGACGCCGAGCCGCTGCTGCTCGCCAATGGACAAGATGGACGCCCAGTCGCACTGCCTACGCAACTCTCCCACACCTCTCGCTCTCCCCCGCCCCGTCCATCTCGCCGCAGCAGTGGCAGTGGAAGCAGCCGAGGCAGCGGCTCCGGCGGCGGCGGCGGCGGTGGAAGTGGTGGTTGCGGCGGCGGTGGTTGGAGGAGGAGGGGTGGGGGTGGCTTCTTCGCCCCCTGCTCTTCCCCCTTCCCTCCCTGCCCCGACCCCAACATTCCACTTTGTCGTTGCGGTGGTGGCGCTCCCTCCTTCTTCGCGCTCGAACAGCCTGCTGCTGCCACCACCACCCACCACCGCCACCACTACGGCCGGAAGTGGAGGAAGAGGAAATGTTGCTAATGCCACCGGTTTGGCTGGTCCCAGAGCGGGCAATCCCGCCGTGTTCTAGCAGCGACAGGGTGACATCGTCCTCGTCGTTGTTGGCGGCAAATTCTGTCCGTACTGGTAACGTGGCGGTGACATCTGAGGTAACCGCGGCGGCAGCGGTAACTCCAGAGGTAACTTCATCGGTAACTCCATCGGTAACTGAAGTGATTGGTGCGGGAACTGCAGCGGAGAAGGCGGCCGTGGTTTGACCCGCCCCTCCTTCCCCGACGCCTCCCCTTGTATCGAGAGCGGGGGCGGTAATAGCGGCGGCGGCGTTTGCATTACCGTCACCAGTACCGTTACCATTACCGTTACCGTTACTGTTACCGCTACCGTTACCTTCATCATTACCGCTAGCATTACCGCTACCTTCGTCATTACCGCTACCGCTAGCATTACCGTCACCGATATCGTTACCGTTACTGTTACAGTTACCGATACTGTTACCGTTACCGCTACCATTACCCCTACCATTACCGCTACCGATAAAAAGGAGGTGCGAAAGTCCTAGATCGGACAGGATGGCGCGAACCTTTGAGGCCGAGGCTCGGTCAGATCGGGATGGGTATGTGACCTGTGCGGCGGGGGGGGGGGGAGGAAGGAATGGTAGAGGGAGGAGGGGGAGGGAGGTCAGCAACACGCAACGCACGCAAGCGGTCGTAAGTTCAGAATAAACACCGACTGTGCGCATCAAGCAGCGGCGGATACATCAGGAGGGGGTGGAGGTGGAGACAGGGAGGAGAGAGAAAACATTTCACGAACGAGGGGAGACAAAAAACTAAAACTAAGACTTCCCCTACGAACCGCAGCGCGCGCACCTGATCAAACAGAGTTCCTCGAAAGCAGTACGGCCGCTGCGGAACGAACACAACGCCTCCTTCGTCTCCCCCTTCCCTCGCCTCCTGCTCCTCCCTCCCCCCCCCTGCTCCTTCCTCGCCTCCCTCCTCTTCCTCCCGACTCAACCCCCTTCCACGCTGCGTATTCCCCCGGGACCCCCAGGCCCCAAGCTCTCCACTCCCCGCGTCCCGGCCTCCCGGCTGCTGCCGTCGCTGCCGCCGTTCTTCCTGGGCTAGTCTCGACGCCTCGATCCGGGGATGCAGCTCCACCGTCCCCGCCTCCACCTCCCAGAGGCCAGCGATGCTCCTGAGGAGGGATGTTTTTCCCGCACCCGCTTGGGCCGGTCACGAGCAAGTTTTCTCGCCTGTTCACGGTGACCGTGAGCTGCCGCACGATGAATCCGGCGCATAGAGCGTCGACCGACGCACCGCCGCCACCGCCGCCACCGCCGCCACCGTTGCCGACGCCGTCACCACCGAGGCCGCCGCCGCCACCGCCACCGCCACTTGCTGTCAAAGCTTGGGGCACCGCTAAATTCCGGCCGTTGTTGCTGCTGCTGCGGCTGTTGTTGATGCTGTTCCCGCTGCCGCTGCTGCTTCCGCCGCCGCCACTGCGGCTGCTGCTGTCACCGCAACGGCGGCTCCCTGCTGTCAACGCACGGGGGTGTTCTGAAGGAACCCTGCCGCTGCTGCCGCTGCTGCCGTTGCCATTATTATTGTTGCTGCCGCCACCGCTACCGCCGCCACCGCTGCTGCGACTGCGGCTGGCGTTGCTGTTTCTGCTATGGTTGATGCCGTCTTTAATCTCGCTAAAGGCGGCCTGCATCTCGGGCTGCGCAACGGTATAGTCGACGAGTTTGAGCAGCCAATCCTTCCCCTCGCCGTCCCTCTCCCCTTCCCCCTCCCCCTCGCCCTCCGCGTGTCCCTCTGCGAGTCCACCGCTCCCCAGCGGCAGCGGGGGATATCCTGGTGGGGGAAGCACCACGAGGGCATTGTTACCGTCATCGCCACCACCACCGCCACCGCTGGCGAGAGCAATCGGAGGGAGGTACCCGGCCGGGTGCCCCCACGGGGACTCTTGCTCATCCCGCACCTCCGTGTCCCCCTTCTCCTCACCCCCCCCGATCGATCCCTCGCCCTCCCCCCCGCCCTGCCCCCAGCCATCTCCGAATCGCGGTACCCCAGGAAGCACCAGTGCTCTCCGCGCCACTCCAGCTATGTTGCCTTGCGCTGCTGTCCCCCGTCCCCTCCCCATTTCCACCCCCACCATCACCAACATCACTACCAACACCACCAGCACAACTACCGCTACCACCACCACCACCACCACCACCTCTTCCAGTGGATCGAGGCACACGAGGAGGAGGAGGAGGAGAGGAGGAGGACGGGGCTCGGTAGAGAAAGGTCCAAGGGTCCTAGAGTCTGAGTCGGAGAAGCCGGTAGCTCGGAGGAGCTCCGCGACACGCCCCGCGCTGCCGCCCACCCTGCTCACAGCTTTCGATGCTCGTAACGCCTAAGAAGGGGTGAACAGGACGGGATGTATGGGATGCGGGGTGTACGGGACGGGGGGGTTGGTGGGATGAGATGTATGGGACCGGGATGTATAGGATGCAGGATGTTTGGGGACCGGGGGGTTGGTGGGATGGAGGATGGGACCGGAATGTATGGGACGGGGCGTATGGGATGCGGAGTGAACGGGTCGGGGGGATGGTGGGATGGGGTGTATGGGACCGGGATGTACGGCAAAAAGGGGGGGGGGGGGGGGGTAGGACCGGGGGGATGGTGGGATAGGGTGTATGGGACGGGATGTATGGGATGGTGGGATGAGATGTATGGGACAGGATGTATGAGGTTGGGGGGTGCATGGGATCGGGGGATTGGTGGGATGGGGTGTATGGGACCGGAGTCTATGGGACGGGATGTATGGTACGCGGGGTGTATGGGAAGGAGGGGTTGGTGGGATTTTATGTATGAGACCGGGGTGTATGGGATGGGGGTGTGTATGAGACCGAGGGGTTGTTGGAACTGGGTGTATGGGACCGGACTGTATGGGACGGGATGTATGGGATGCGGGGTATATGGGATGGGGGGGTTAGTGGGATGATGTATGGGACCGGGACGTATGGGACGGGATGTACGAGATGGGGCGTGTATGGGACGGAGGGGTTGGTGGAATGGGATGTGTCGGACCGGGGTGTATGGGATGGGGGGTTTATGGGACCGAGGGGTTGGTGGGACGGGCTGTATGGGACCGGGGTATATGGGACGGGATGTATGAGACGGGGGGGATTGATGGGATGGGATGGATGGGACCGGGGTGTATGGGACGGGAATCTTGCGGAGGGAGGTGTGTGATGGGGGGGGGGGGGGGGGCGAACTCATTCGTTGCTTGCCTTAGTCATTAGACCATTGACCACGCATTCCTTTCGAGACGGAGCACCATTCCTACTCCTAATAGAGACACCTACATCAATTGGGCGTTCTTTACGTTGTTTCCATATATTACATAAAAATTTTTTGCTAATCTTATCCCCTTCCTGTCTGGCCGCCTGTGGCCACCATCTATCTCCTAGGATAGCGATCGTTTTCTCGCTGCTATCTAGTGTATCAACTCTTCCATGTCACATTCGTCTATTTCTCTCATCTCCTCTTCTGACACATCCCGTTCCTACTTGCACATTCCACATTCTCCTACTATGTGAGTTCTACTCTCTATTGCTTTGCCACACGGGCACATCTGTGCATCCACTTCCTCCTTCTCCCGGCAACTGATATACCCCTTTCTGGTTTCTGGCAGGTCCAGGTCACCTACACGAAATTGAAGTTTCAGCGTTTTCGCGAAGTCCAATGGGCCGTGCAAATACGATTTCATTCCTATTCCTTCGCTCAATCCCCCGTATATCTCCAAGTGTTTTTTCCCGATTCCACCTTGTTTCTTAGCGCTAGCCTTTCCCTTCTTTCCATCCTTTCTTCTACTTCTGCCTTATACCTCCCAAACTTCCCGGCGGTCATCTCTTCTTGGTTTCTCCCTATACCCTTCCATACTTTCTCATCCCACCTTACTTTCTCCCATGCAGCTCTATCAAATATGGCTGGCAACCTCTTTTTCGGCATGTTCCTTAATATTGCCATTTCAGCTTCCTCATGTCTCTGTACGTCTTGAGTGGGTGCATTCCCAGTTCTGCTCTTATTACTGTATCACTACTAATACTTGGAGCATCTTAGGACTGTTTTAGCTACCATCTGTACCGTTTCCAACTGTTTTACGAGCCTGCCTCGCGTTCCCTTCCCATACTTCTCCTGCATATTCTAGCTTGGTACTATCACATTCATCAGGATACATCTCTCAATCCTAGTGTCAAGGTGCGAGTCTGTTAGGATCGCATCCATCTTACCCACTTGTGCCTTACCCTTTCCTATTATTTTTGCTATATGTGTATCCCAAGAGCAGTCTTTTGAAATATCTACGCCAAGGTACGTATACTGGTCTACGATCGGCAATTCATCTTCTCCCCACTTCCAACTCAAATTTACCGGGTTCACCTTATCTTCGCTACAAACAACTACCGCGCATTTCTCGACCATCGCCGTCACCCTCCAGCTCCTAGTGTATTCTAGCGCCGCCCCTATTTGTTCCTGCAACCTTTCGGGCGTTTCTGATATCCCCACGAAGTCATCCGCAAACATCAATCCCAACACCGCACCTTCCCCTACCGTGACTCCCTGCCTTGCTGCCTCGACTGCTACCATCACTATCAGGCCGTTACTATATATCTTGAATAGGTTAGGTGACAACGTACATCCCTGTTGCAACTCCTTGTAAAATATCAACACACTTCGATCTTTCCCCGTCCAGGATGTGTGATCGGGGGTTTATCTTCAGGAGGTATATGGGATGGAATGGGGGTGTATGGGACGGAATGTGTGGAACATCATTAACGGAACGGGATCCATGGGATGGGATGTATGGCATTGGATATGTGGGGCGAATATCATGCAGAGGGGTGTATGCACCGGGATGTTGCTGAGGGATGTTAGGAGTGGGATTTATGGGATGGATGCATGGGACGGCATGAATGGGACGGGAAGTATGCAGAGGGGCTGTGTGTGGTGGGATGTACGGAACGAGACAATACGGGACGGAATGCACGGGACGGGGGGGGGGTTATGATGTATACATACGGCGGGAAAGTACATACGGGACGGGGCTGTAGACGTGAAACAGATATAAATAGCGTAAACCATAAGAGTGAGAGCAGTGGAAAGCAAACACCCGAGAAAAAAGCAGTGGAAAGCAAATACCCGAGAAAAGGGGTCGATGCATGGCGGGAACACCGTGGGACAGGAAAGTGTGGGATAGAGGGGGGGGGGGTACGGGCTGTATACGGCGTGGATGTACTTATGGAACGGGAGTGTCCACACAAAACAGAAAAACAGAGACCAGGACACAGGGGAAAGTGGGCGAGATAGCATAGCTGTCACTAGGAACTCGCGGAGCGGGATATTTACAACTGTCGTCAAGTTGTGTGCGTTGGGTTAAAAAAAAATAATAAAAAAAAAATCAACCAATGAACATAACAAAAGTGGGTACGAAAAGCAGGACATGCGACAACCACACGAGTACTCGTACGCCGATCACACCCCGCCCCACTGGCCGCCGTTGAATTGCTCGCCACCCCGTCAGTGGATGAGCAGTCGCCCCTAGCCATCCTGCGCTTCGGCGAACAGCTGAACCGTCCTCGGTCCGCTGCACCTCCGAAAATCTCCTCCCCTGTACATGTATTCGACTAGTTACGGTGGACCATAGTAAGTAGGCCCAAATCTTGTCAGTAAAAAGAGGTAAATATATGGGTTTTTGTGTATACCATAGGTTCTAGTTACCAGGGCCCCCCGTAATAGCAACCCTCGTTGGACCATAGTAAGCAGGACCTACGGTGCACACAAAAACCTATATATTTATGTATTTTTACCAACAATATTTGGTCCTATTTACTATGGTCCCCCGTAATAGCTACTGGTACAGCGGTAGGAACTCTTGAGTACTGTACCAAACCAAGGGAAAAATATTGTTCGGAGGAAGAAGTTTCTGTTGAAGGCATTGCTCAACGCCAAGAATGTCAAAGGCCAGCAGAGCACAGCAGGAGGTATATAGCTCAGCGAGCCGTTCCCATCGGTCCCATCAGAGACTGCGTGCGCACACCCTTTTTACGAGCCCGCCGCGCTCTCCGCCTGCGCTGATGCGCTGGCCTCAA
Source organism: Macrocystis pyrifera (assembly GCA_031763025.1). Taxonomy (NCBI): domain Eukaryota; class Phaeophyceae; order Laminariales; family Laminariaceae; genus Macrocystis; species Macrocystis pyrifera. The sequence goes on along the minus strand of JASSKH010000008.1, from coordinate 7,996,853 downwards.
GGGTTGTGGTCTCGGCGCATGCGAAAGAATAGCACCAGGCATATCCACACACAGGATGGAGACAGAAACGTAAGACTACTTTTTTGGGCTGTTTCCATTGCCGCCCAGCAGCAGTGACCGCGCGGCAGCCGCGAAGCTACCCTGGAGCGGTGACACCGCCCTATGTGCGCGAGGGTGACGCGGCGTCTGTTCTGCTACCTGCGTTGCGCTTGTGGTCCGCTGTGCTGATGGTCCGCGGAATCTGATGCGTGCTTTTCTTTTTTTGTAAGTTTTTTATGGATGTTTTTTTTTCGGAGATCATCATCGCGGTCGTACGTGGGTCCGCCTGGCAGCAAATACCAAGGGGGTCCGTCCGGCCTATTGATACCTTGTTCTTCTCCTTTCGCACGTCCCGCACGTTTCACCATGAAGCCCAAAACCAACACCATCTACGAGGAGAAGGCGAGTGCGGGGAGAAGCTAAAGCAAAAGCACGAGCAGCAGCAGCAACAACAGCAGCAACAGCTGCAACATACTCAAGACCAAGACGGAGTTCGTAAAGAGATGGCGGCCTCGTCAGCAGAGGGCGCCCCAGCGATCCCTGAAGAAAGGGCCATCGAACTAAAACACTCTCGCGTTCGCTCGAAAAAAAAAATACCTGAGAAAATGCGTCGATGAGGTAAAGGCAGCTGTAGCTTCCGCGCGCAATCAGCGCGGCTATTTCCTCTTTCGGTCGCCCTTCCGCCTTGGAAAGGTAGAGGATGGCCCCTCCCACCGCAGCGTAGTTGATGATGGAGCCCAGATAGTCGAAGAACTGGGTGAGCATGTACAGCGGGACGTGCTGCCTGATGACGGACCAGCTGAGAACGATCATGTCATCGGGGGAGGGGGACGGGGGGGGACGGGTGGACCGATGTATTAGGCAATTATTACGGGGGACCATAACAAATAGGACCAAATATTGTTAGTAAAAATAGGGGAATATATAGGTTTTTGTGTGTACCGTAGGTTCTACTTACTATGGTCCCCCGTAATAGCATACTGTACGTAGAGCGCCAAGTGCCGCCTGATGACGGACCAGCTGAGAATGCGCGTGTGATGGGGGGGGGGGGAGGACGGATGGGTCCATGTACGAGGCAATGACAGCATGTTAAACGTGGAACGGTAAGTGCTGTCTGATAACGGATCAGCCGAGAATGATCGGGTGGGGGGGGGGGGAAGGGGGGGGACGAACGGATGTGTTTCCCAACTAGCACGTTGTACGTTGAACGGCAAGTGCTGCCTGATCATGGACCAGCTGAGAACGAACGTGTGAGGGATCGGGGGGGGGGGGGGGGGGGCACGGGCGCAATCAATGAAAAATAAAAAATAAAAAACCTGTGAGATTGAACAATATCCTGGAAAGTTATTTTAGCAAAAGCGTATTCTTGATCGGCAAATAGCATGTTGTATCACACGAAGAGCGGCACGTGTTTTGCCTTGGTCACGGACAAGCTGGGGGTGGGGCGGGGGCCAAGCTACTAGAGATCCTAACCTGCCCTTCTGCGGTGATTTGCGGGGGTGATTTGCGGGATCTACATGGCACAGATCCAACCCAGTAGAACATACGAGCCTTGCCCCCAGATTCGGGACTAATTACTTGAAAGTACAGTGGCGTTTGCTTTGCTGCACCCATGGTTCGGGAACAAAGCTACTTGGAATTGGAGTTGGATAAACAAGAAATCTGCGCCCGGATTCGGGGCCGAATAGTTGGAAATAGAGTGGAATGCTTCTTGCTCTATACCCATGTTGTTCCGATCAACGCTGCTTGGAATTAGAGTTGGATGAGCCAGAAAACCGCACCCAGATTCGGGGCCAGATACTTGAAATTGGAGTGGAATTGTCCTTGGTGCACCCACCTTTCGGGGAGAAAATAATTTGGAATTAGATATACCTTAAAAGAGCGGACGGGAAGGTCGCCAACACTACCGAACAAAGGTGTATCGAATGTATTAGGAAAAGACCTGGTCGCGAGCCTTCCGAAAATACAATGTTCGACTTTGTACAGCACCCCTTGACCGTTATCGAGAGAACAAACGAGCGGTGAGAAACGACCTCACTCCAAAACGAGGGGTGAGAAACGACTTCACCCCCTGTACGGATTCAACGCTCTTAGCAGCACTTGCGCATTACTTGGGGTCTCTTAACCCTCTCGCTTTTGAAGAGAGCGCACTGCTGTGCATGAATGTTTATTGGGGTCTAATCTACACTTATTCCAGAGGCGCCCGTCAAAAAGAGAAACACGACTCACTACACCCCCAGAGGTCGGAATGGAAAAAAAAAAAAAAAAACGTTGCAACCGTTCTGATCACACCATGTTTTTTTTTTTTTTTTTTTCCCCTTTTTTTTTTCCTTTTTTTTCAGTTGGTTCTAGTAACCCCCCCCCCCCCCCCCCCCCCCCCCCTGTCTAGCGAAAAACAAATCTGTGACGGTTCGCATTTTGTTTTTCCGGGCGCCCTTGCTAATTCCGCTGCGTTTTGTCCCTGAGACGGGAGTGCGGTTTTAAAAACACCGCGTTAAAGCTCTTCGGGACCTCGAGATAGCGCTAAAACTCGTGGTCACCTGTGGAGATACCAACCGTCTACGAGCTCGTTCGCGCTCGCGGTGTCCGATTCTTTGCTTTCAACCATTGTAACTCGGACCCCAACCACTGTACGTGTCATCCCGCTATCACGCAGTGCCCTTTCCTGCACAATCAAAGTCTCTTTTCGCCCTTCTGAAGTCCCCAGAGGGTTGAGCGTTTTTAAGCCTACCTTGCCGTGACGACGGCGTCGAAGCTCTCGTTGAGCCTCTCCCTCTCCCTCCCCTCGACAGCCTCTACACCACAGAAAACCACCGACTCTGAGTGCGTCCTGAGCCAGGCGTGGTCGTAGCGGAATGTGCCCTCGGCGCGCTGCTGGCGGTACACGGCCGGGACCACCTTCTTCACCACTGCCCTGGAGAACGCAAAAACAAAAAACAGGAAAAAAAAACGCAACAGGTAAGACCTTAAATATATACCATAAACAGACTGTAGGAAACACGAAATACGAACAAACACATGGGTAAAAAAATGAGAGACGCGGCGGGTGCGGGGGGGGGGTGAAGAGGGAGATCACGCATCCCTTTCGAGACGGAACACCGTTCCTACTCCGAACAGAGACACCTCCAACAGTTGGCAATCGACGGCCAACGTCGACGATGTTATTCGGACGGCGGGATGAATAAAAAGCGAACTATTTATTTTTTGGGAGGGGGGGAATTCCTCCGACCTTCCCACCGCCGTCGTCAATTTCTCCGCCCCCCCGCCATAGTTGCTTTCGCGACCCTCCTTTTATGGTAAGGCACCCACGAGCCAGCTGCATAGTACCCCTCATGCTGTCTCTGGAACTGGCCAAAATAAAAAATAAGCCAATTCCTTGACGCCGTCATCCGTACGCAAGAAAATCTGCCTCGAAAGCGGTTCTTAGTAGGATGCAGCTCACAAACTCACGCGACTCACCGGACACCTCACGGCGCCTCGCGCTTGGTACAAGCAATGTCTGCCCGGTCGGTGAAAACGCAACGTGCTCCGTCCCGGCATTGTAGGGATGCGAGGGTCTATGGTCATACGACTACGGTCATGCGTGATATCGAGTACACCCCCCTCCCTTCCTCCCCTCCCTCCCCCCGTCGCCCCCCCTACTCCCTCGTCTTCCTCCTCCCCCCCCCCCCCCCTCCCCCCCCCCCGTCGCCCCCCCACTCCCTCTTCCTCTTCCTCCCCTCTCACTCATCATCCTCAAAACCCACCAGTTCACCAAGGAGCCGACGACGAAGTAGACGTAGCACGCAGCCGGCGCCACCCACCCGAACAAATCCACCAGATACCACGTGTAGAAGGCCACCAGCCCAGGCACCACCAGCGTCGCTTGCACCACCGAAGCAAAGGATGTCGTCAGTGTCGATGCGTCCGCCGTCACGCGCTGGTCCGAGTTGTCTAGAGGAGGAGGCGGTGGTGGGAGGTGTTGGTGGGAGGGGGGGAGGGGGGGGGGGGAGGAAGAAGAAGGAGGAGACGAAAAAGACTCGTCTTTTGGTACGGATGCCGTCGCTACACCCGTTGATGCTGCTGCCGTTGCCGTTGCCGCTGCTGCTGCCGCTGCCGCTGCTGCTGCAGATGTTGTTGATGATATTTTTCTGCCGACAACGACGGGGCGGGGGTTGGGGTAAAGGGAGGTTGGGGGCAAGGGCGGGATAGGGGTTTGGTCAGGATATGAGTTGGAGCTGGGGTTGGGTTCGGGTTGGGGTAGGGGGGCTGTGGTTAAGGTAGGGAGGTTGGCGTTGGGGTTGGCGAGAGGGGGGGGGGGGGGGGGGGGGGGGGGGGGGGGCTAGGGGTGTACTCATTTGTTGCGTGCCTTCGTCATTTGACCGTTGACCCCGCATCCCGTTCGAGACGGAGCACGGGGGGGGGTGCTGTACTCGATATTACGCATGGCCGTAGTCGAATGAATATAGACCCTCGCATCCCAACGATGCTGGGACGGAGCACGTCGGGTATTTACCCCACCAGGCAGACGCTGCTTGCACCAAGCGCGAAGCGCCGAGAAGTGTTTGGCGAGTCGCATGAAGGGTGAGCTGCATCTTACTATGAACCGCTTGTAAGGCGGACTTGCATACGGATGACAGCGTCAATGACTTGATATATTTTCCGGTGTGGCCACTTCCAGAGAGAGCATAGGGGGGTACTGTGTACTTCCTCGTGGGTGCCTTACCATAAACACTATCTGGTACGTGATGAGGTCATTCCCCTCGTGCGGGGTAAAGGTTCTCCACCCCCACACGAATGATCAAACTCGATCGCCAGCTGTGAAAAAAAAAAAAAACGAAAAAAAAAAAAGCGGTACCCTGGTTGTCTAGCTCACGTAGTGAACGGCATGATTTACACTGTCATTGCCAACCGACGCCAACCCAACTTATGTATAATATATAGGGTTAGGGAGGGGGGATGGGTTCGGTGCGTGTGGCAGGGGTGGCGAGTTCGGTCGATAGGCGGGTGGGTGGGGTGAGTGGGTGGTGGAGGTTGAGGTTGGTGTTGGGTTAGAGCTGAGGATAGGTCATAGCGTGCGGGTCAGGGCGGGGTGGGTGGGGGTGGCCGGGTCGGTGGGGGAGGCAACTAGACGATTTTATCCGGTGTGTTATCCCCTCTGTCTGGTGTACCCTAACCAGCTCCTCACCGGTAAGCGCCCCCCTTGGCCCGGCCGGCCTCCGCCGTGGACAGCACATACGGCATCTTTCCCCGGAGGTACCAGCAATGGATGAACGTCACCAACCCCTGCCGCCAGACCAAGGCGCACGCCTCCTTGGAGAGGTTTCGAGCCGCCTTGAGGAACGCCACCACCGTCACCACCAGGAGAGACCGCCAGAGCACCTGTCGGGGAGTAGGAGCAGGGGAAAATACGTTGAGTGTACGAGGGTGTACGAGATGGCTACGTACACGGAACCGTCTGGGATACGCAGAGACAACAGGCGTGTTTCTCCCGGCGACGTATCAGATGTTCCCGGGATGTGCACCATAATGCATCTCGTGCTCTATGATATGCTCTACTAGTCCCAGCGACAAAATGTGTCGGCTGACGGCACTCTTCTCGCCTCTTGACCGTGGTGGATTATATGCACGGTGGTGTACCCAGTCCAAGACCGTCCGGAATACGGCCACAGCAGAGATAAAACCAGGTAAAAATCGGCTTGTCACGAGAAAAAACTGCTTGGAATTACTGTCGCACATTCGGGACCATTTGTTTCTGTAGCACGATGGTGACAAGGAGGACCATACCACACTGAGAGTAAGACCGCGTTTTCGGGCTTGTGACGGGGTCGCCTTAAAACATTACTGCTGTATACAGTAGTGCCGGTCCCTCTACGTATGGTGCCGGTGGACAGTGTATGCGCCAACCGACAATACCGGCACTATATCGAGCGGCAACCAACCGGCACTATTTACTCCGCACTGTCATGCTGGCTAATCTCATACCGGGTATGTACCAAGCGAACCCGCAGGCACTTTAATAGCGGGCAGCCAACACTATTCAACCGGCACCATGGAGGGACCAGTGCTGCATAGGATTCGGCGATCGGGAAAGGGGTTCTTTGTTTTTTGTGCGGACTGTTTCGTTATCTTGTGGCCACAGAGCGGACATCTCTCTTGCGCCAAGAATCGGCACGGACACGGTTTGGGCGTGCTGGGTAGAAATAACACACACAGCTGGCCAGCATCCTTCACCCCTCGTTTTATTGATGAGCCGTAAAGTTGTTGTTGTTATCGCAACTCATATCCTCGTATCCGGTCCGCGGTCACACAGGACGACGGTATTTTACCACTGTACCCACCCTACCTGTAGAACAGACCCTAAACCTGACTCTACGCCAATCGAATCCGATCAACCATTGGTTACGTAGCAATAGGTATTAGCCCCTCTAAGACTGCAGTCACGTTTCGGGGACAAACCACTCTAACTATAAGTAGATTTGCCCCCGAAACGAGATTGCCTTTCGGAAAGGATTAACCTCGTCTCGCACACAGCAGTACGCAGTGTGTCACAACCATCTCCTCGGATAAGTGGCAGGCTACTCGTACTGCACAGGACAGGCTATCGGCTATGGATAAATCAGTACCAGATACGAGGTCGGGTTGGTAATCAGCTACCCGGAGGATGAAAAAAACAACTATTACGGGGGCCATATTAAATAGGACCTACGGTACACACTAAAAACTATATATTTCGCTATTTTTACTAGAAAAAATGGTCCTATTTACTATGGTCCCCCGTAAAACAATACTCACAAAGCAGATACAGGAAACGTTTTCGTGTGGTGCGTTGTGTTCGGCGACAGTTTCTCTTGGTTCAACATGCACTGAATTTTACGGTGTTATTGACACACAGCAGCATTAGTAGCCTGTAAAAATGAAAATAGAGCATTTCGTTTTTTTCAGTCTGTTTCCAATTCTGTTTTAGATTTGGTTTTTCAAGTTTTTGTTTTACCAAAATTATTTTCATGTTATATTATTTTTCATCATTTTTTTACAGATCTTTCGTTTTTTTTCGTCACCGCCTTCAACACCCTATACCCCTTGCAACGACCGACCACAGTTGTGTGGGTCATCACACGTTTGTGTTCTTGCGTGCCGTATTGAATCGTGTCGTGGTCGCTACACATATTATCTCGGACTGAAAACGCCATCCAAGTATCTTTTTTTTTTTTTTTTTTTTTCATCATCACTTTTACTTTCCAGCCCACTCGTAGGAGGTTTTACCCTCGACGATCTTCTGGACAAGCCGTGGTCACAGGTGTCGTCCCTTCTCCCCCCCGGTACGTGCCTTTAGTTTTTATCGCGCATAGGGTTCAGCATTCCCACTGCTCGTCGATTTTCATCGAATGTACAGCTAACTCACGCTCTCGCGCTTTCCGCTAATCAATTTTATGCAAGAAAAAGTCCCTATGAGCATGCACTCGGTGAGACTCGAACTCACGAAATTGATCTTGATAGGCTCGCGGACCACCTACCAAGCCACCGGGGACGAAATAATCATGATTAATTAATCATCTAAAAAACACTCCGTATCATGATTTTATCACGACCACTTAGATCGCAGTCAAATAATCATGATTGATCAACCAAAAATGCCCAAAATAATCAAAAAATGAATCAAGTCCGTTTTTTTCAAGGTTATCACAGTGCCTGAGAATCGTGACGGGACGGGACGGGACAGTTTTAACTTGTTTGGCGGGAAAAAAAATGAAAACGGGACGGTAAAAAGAGGACATAAAACGTTGGCGGGGCGGGACGGGACGGGACAGCAGGTGTACAATTTCTTGACGGGACGGGACGGTAAAATTCAACGGGGCAGATTTTCACGACGGGACGGGCCGGTTCAGCACAACGGTTTGTTTTTTTTTTCGCGACGGGACCGTGATAAGCCTTGGTTTTTTAGTTGATTGCCAACCCTAGTACCAGGGCTTCAGCAGCCAGCACCGTTGTGTAACCACGGACTCCTCGATTCGAGAGTTAATATTAATAGAGGGTTTCCCCCTCCATTTTTTTTTTAGCAATACTGCTGTCCGTTACGATGGACATTTTCGCCCTCGCTGGTTGCGGGGAGTTTTTTTCGGCTGTAAAAAATCCAAAATAATTCCCAAGATCCCAGTTTAATTCGAGAGGTTTGATTGGTTTGGTGTTTTTCTCCTTTCGCAACAACAGCAGTGGTGTGTATAGGGCCGAGTAACCCGATAGGTGTTCCTGCTGTTTTTGCACTTTTGGGCGACAGCGACAGCAACAGCAGCAGCAGACAACGCAAGCGAATGCGGTAGCTATCATGCCCCCAACCGCTGAAACTCAACAGCACCTTGCTCCTACTACTCATGCCGTTGCCGCAGCAAGCGGGTAAGGCTGGTATTGTCTTTCTGAAAATACGATTCGATCAAATGATATTTTTGGGCTGTTGGCTAGAATTTAGGCTTGAATGTTTCAGAGACTAGCCTCACTCCGTTCACGATTACGGCAGCTGCCGGCCCCGCGACTACTGACCAGCAGCGACGTCGTGTTTCTACTACTCATGCCACCGCTGCACCAAACGCATAGGGCTTGTCTTGTCTTGCGTCCTAGCCAGTCCGTTGTGGTTATGGAAAAGCTGCTTCGCGCTCAACGAATTTGCTGTGGTGTGGAGCACAAGAAACACGTTGCTTTTGAGAGGTCACTTCGCACCACCGACGATTACAGGAGCTATTATACCGGGTTCACCACTGCTCGGAATCAGCAGCGTCGCGCTTCTACTACCTGGTACTCGTGTCGCCGCTCTACCAAGCGGGTACGTAGGGGTTGTCTTGTCTTGTGTGTCGTGCTCTATTAATAGGCAGCTTGGTTAAAACTACACCATTAATAGTGCGGTACGTACGTTTCGCGTATTCGTGTCTTTCTTCCGCAACTTGCTTCGGCAGGGGACAGGGGAGGGGTTGCGATAAGCCTGCAGCGGCGGGGGGGGTTAAATCCGAGCGGCGGGGAGTTAAAATCCAGCAGACTTTTTCTCAGTTCTTGGATGGAAATAATTATTCCCGTCCACAATGTGGTACTACGGATAAACGGGTAAACCAGAGGGTAAACCGTAAAAACCCTCCGCATTTTTGGCCATGTGCCGATTTTTCTTAGAGCTGCCGTCCGAGCTTTTTTTTTTTCGATTTCGTAGGTTTTTTGCGTCGAGATTTTGCCATGAAAAACCAGCTGTATCACAGAGGCCGATACTGGAATCGCTGGTTCTGATTCTCCAGCGCAACAGGGTGAAATAAATACCTGGTAGAAAATAACGGGTGATTAAAGTATTTATTTTCTGAATTCGGGGAGACGAAAATGGAGTTGCTGGTTCTCGAGCGCAACAAGGCGAATTAGTTATATAGAAAAGAATGGCGAAGAGTATTCAGTTGAGCCTTGTAGGACCGCAGGCAGTCCCGTTTTGGGGACAAACTACTTGGAAATAGACTGGTTTATCTCGAAACGGGACAGCAGTCCCACGCACGGTATTTCTTTTCTAAATTCGGGGAGACGAAACTACAACAACGGGAAAATGATAACGATATCAACGACAACCAGGTACGTATGCATGATATGAGGTACATCATAAGATACGATATGAATACGTACGACGGGTCTATATCTCATACCCCTGGTACCTGGTAGATTTGATGCGAGCACGTATTATACGGCGGCGGTACGTTTGTGCGGCTTTGCGGTACGAGCACTTGCTGCAACGGCCACGACGACAACTAAGAAAAGTCGAATCTCTAGCCAACAGGGAGGTGTGTGTGTGGTACCTGTCTGTATCAATTATCATTACAAGAGCAGATATCACAGAGACGAGCCACGACAGAAACAAGAGGAAGATAGGTGAGAATAGGGAGGGGTGGGGGCAGACTCAAGCGATTGCCATTGCTCGGAAAACAATCATGTCAGTGCACGTGTACACGCATACGGACGTACATACATACCTGCAAGAACAGATCAGCATCCAGGGAGGATATGGCAAGGTAGAAGTCGCCTATGACGTTGAGGATGGTCGAGGCAGCAATCTCGTATCCCGAGGCCGTGCAAGCCAGAACCAACGGAAACAGCCATCTCCGGCCCACGAAGAGCCCTCGCACGAAGAACACTCGGAAGAGCATGCTCAGGTCTCGAAAGAACGTCGCAGCCGGGCCACGCTTGGTGGTCACGGTGGTCATTGGTTCCGCATCAGAACCCGCAGGTGACGACGACGAAGATGACACTCTCCTCGTTGTTGCAGTCCATAACAGTCCCGTACGGCGTATCGGCCGATGTTGCTCACTCCAGTTGTCTCCGGTCCGCCGCTGCGGCTGGGTCGGCAAAAGATTCCGGTTCTCCTCTTCGTCTCCCCAACGAGGATATCGGGCGGTCGATCGCGGCATGGGGATGGCTGGTGTTGCGGCTCCTGGGTGGTCTGTGTCCCAGGCAGTGCGTTGCTGTAGCGCTACACGCTACAGCAGGGAATGAGCGGCACAATCTCGGGCCTGCTAGTGCTGTGATTGGTCAAATATGTGACTACCTAAGATATAGAGGCGGTGTTCACTCCAGGGACAGGAGAGTCTACGGCCGACCCGTGGGCCAGCTCTATGATGCTCCAGAACCTTGTGCGAGCGCAGTGCCCTCGTTGTTGGAGGACGGCGCACTGGAGACCAGCGTGGATCAAACTTCCGGCAGAGATATAAGCGGGGAGAAGAACAGGGCGTCGGCCTTGCGCAGGTACTATACTACGTTTGCGCAATGCCGAGACAAATTATGTACAAAACCAACACGAAACAAGTTGCAATGGTGCTCGTGTTCTCGTCATGTCACCCCTATGGTACGCTGGGAGCTTACAGCAGTCGTGCTGCGTGTTTCACGAGGGTGTGAGTGCTATTATGGAAGCGAGGCCGAATTATGAGTTTATACAGGCACCTGAGCGTCACACACGCCCTCGCGCCCCGCTGCGTGTTTCGGGGTATCGGTTGAGGAGGCAGGCAGGCATGCCGACAGGCTTTCGTGTTTGTTTCGGTGGTTGTGGCAGAAGAAAGGTTCGTCTCGCATCTACCGCAATCTATTTTCTGAGTAAGCTCCTGATGCTGACCCTCCAGGCTCCAGGGGGTCAACGAGAGTCACCGACCTGTACGACCCTTCAAGAGGAATGGAACACGACAAATCATACCACGCAACCTGCAAAGCTTGGTACTGCGGCATCAATCGTTCGATCTCACAGCCGACGATGTACCATGTTGGTATGTGTCCGCTGTTGTTGCATATTTTTTGTTCAAATCCTATTTTTGTTCGAATCCTTGTGAAGCAAAGCGCTGTTTGCTTTCTTGTACTCGTACTGCTGTAGGCACGATGTGGAGGCATGCATGTACGTACGAGTAGGTCGCACCTCCGTTGGGCCGCTTTCCAAAGCTCGATTGCTCCACCGCGAAGAGGCCGCGAAAGCCGACCGACTCGTCTAAGGAAAACCCTCTACGAGACCTTTCCGAAACCATCCTCTTCCTTCTGCATGCATTCGGCACCCTCCTTCCTGGTTGAGGTGCAATGACTCGCATCCTTGCGTCCTTGCGGTGCATACATGTGCATGTGTGTGTGTGTGTTCTTCACATTAAACCGTTCTTCTACTCGTCGACATCCAGCAAGCCCAGTGTCCGTGCTGATTCTTCACCCTAGAAAGATACGAGCTCTGTGGTCACAGACTACGACACAAAGATAACACACCGTAATGCATTAATAGCCTACGTAATACCATGCCTTCGCACTAGGTGCGGCCGACACAACATACATACATACGCCAGCAACCAAAATACCCGCATGTAGTACTCGTGCTACTAATACGGGGGGTAGAGCCTGGTATCACCTAAAAATCAGGGCGGTGTATGATATCTATATATACTCCCCAAAAAAACATGACCAAGTCATAAAAGTTGATATTTCTTAGTCATATCCGTATCACGGGGCATTTTTCGATATATCGCTATGAGATGTGATACATGCAGGGTATATATGATGATACCATGTCATATATCGTGTGATATTTCGTATATATTGTGCAATATCATATATATAATGTTATATATCATGTACCTTGTGTGTTCTTCACATTAAACCGTGTTCTTCTACTCGTCGACATCCAGCAAGCCCAGTGTCCGTGCTGATTCTTCACCCTAGAAAGATACGAGCTCTGTGGTCACAGACTACGACACAGAGATAACACACCGTAATGCATTAATAGCCTACGCAATACCATGCCTTCGCACTAGGTGCGGCCGACACAACATACATACATACGCCAGCAACCAAAATACACCATAAAGAAAGAGAAGCAACAAAGAAACCAAACCGAAAAAGAAAAAGAAAAAGAAAAAGAAAAGGAGAAGAATCCCAAATAAATAAATAAAATGGGAAGCCAAAGCTCACACACATACATACTTACCCCGAGCAGAAGCCAAAAGGGACGTGCAAGGGGAAACATACGAGAAGGAAAAAGGGGACTATGCATCCCGGTGAACACTTAACTAAGTAAAAAGAGCAATAATGAGTGGGCCAAAATACGCTCGTCACCCACCCACTATGTAGTACTTCTTTCATAAGGATAAGAAGGGAAAAATATAGGAAAAAGTTAAGTCATGGAAAAAAATCAAAATACATACCGAACGGCCGCAGCAGTTGGCGGTACGAGTAGCAAAGAAAAGCCCAACCTATGTATATTGTGCTATGTCACTTCATATCTGCCCTATATATCGTGCTTTCGTGTGTTATTATCACCTACCAGGTGTCTATCTATATATGTAAATCACCGCCGTGTCACATCGGTACTTCCTCGTGGTTAGGGCCTGTGCCACACTGTGATGGTAAAGCACTGGATCGGTACTTGGCGATCTGTGCCCGTTACGTACTACCCGGTACACCAAATGCATGAATGATTATACAGCAACCCCTTCTCCGCGAGGATATATTGCATGTAGATGTGTGGCGGCGCTTGACGATGTCGAAGGCGACTGCTGTAGCTGTGCGGCTCGCTTGTGGCCGCAGGCGATGGCGCGTTCGACTCGCTCAGCAGCGGGCACAGACCCCTGGTACGTCCCCTTGTGTGTGCGTCGCGCTTCGTACTCTTACTCGTACATACGTACCAGGTATATACTGCACCTGTATTCCGCCCAAAAAGTACGCCCGAAAGATGCAAGACATATCGTCAAGACAGCAAATCGTCATATTATACCACATATCGGATAGCTATATCACGTATTTCACCTCATATAGGCCGATATATCATCTTATACCACCTTATATAGGCCGATATATCCCTTCATAGCGGACGTGTATATCATATACCAAATATCATATCACCTTTTAGTCATATCGTGCTGAAAGCCCCTATATAGCGATGTAATACGATATGATATACAAGGCGCTTCGCTCCGCGGGCGGCCTACGCCGCCCGCTACGCTCGCTCAGGAAGGAAACATCAAATTATGCGAAGCGGACAGAGGTCCATGATTGAATATTGTTTTTTTTTATGACCCCTGTAGTTAGCTGCAAACTGGCGACTTGATAATGCCAAGAGTCCCGCTGCCATGCTTCAGGAGAAAACAGCTCGGACGCCACATATGCTTCGCGTCGCGGGCGGTTTTCCGCTACGCTCGCTCACACGTCGTACATAAGTACATACCCCAGGTAGGGTACTTATTTTCTTCTTTCGATATGCTCTGTGTCTGTGTACTCGTCGTATGTACGAAAGATAAAGCACAGAACGGCACAGCAAACTAACAGCAACACAGCAAAAACAATGAAAATGAAACCGAAAATTTCCAGAAGAAAAAAAATCCCCGTCCCCTTTCGTGTAATAATTTACTACTTGAGTGGAACACCTTACACCAGTCAAAAAAAGAAAAAAATGAAAAAAAGAAAAAATCTTACAGCAGAGCTTCTCTCTCAGCCTCGTACGCCGCCCGCCCCTCTCGCGACCATCTCGCCACCGATTCAGTCCGGGTAAAGCTTCCCTCCCTCTCTTCCACAGTGAGCCCCGTCGCCCGCCTCGCGTGAAGCTCGGTGCTCACCGTGGACCTCGACGCAAGCTCGACAATGTTGGTGCTCATTCGGGGTACCTCCCTCTTGTGACTCTCAGCCCGGTCGCGAAAATAAGCACCGCTTGAATATTATCTTACAATCCCGAACGAACCTTAAATAATCGTACGTACTCTATCCAAAATCACAAATGGAGGCCAGACAGAGCCTATTGATGCATCCCTCGTGTCTCGAGGCACACGCGACGCCTAGGCACGAAAGCGGCGACCGCGCTCCTTGCAACTCCCCCCCTCTACTCGCCAGCATCCGCTGACACCCGCGACGGTGCCGGGTTCGCCCGCGCAACCGTGCTCGGAGTACACGCACGCACACGAAACGAAAGAAGAAAAAAGGAAAGAAGGACTGAAAGTACGACGAGAAATGGAGAAAACAAAGACTCGCTGGAACGGTCCGGCAAGTAATAAACGGAGGCGATTCCCTAAGTGGGAGCTCTGAGAGGCCAGGGATGTACCAACCGAGCACGCTCAGAGGTTGAGATATCTATAAGTATATCTATATCGCACGTTCCGGCGAAAAAAAAACATTACTAAGTACTATGGAAATGTCATGTAGTATAGGGGGTATATATACGGTAGCCCTATACTGATACCAGGCTCTAACGGGGGGGCATAGTAAATGGGACGAAATATTGTTAGTAAAAATAGGAAAATATATAGGTTTTTGTGTGTACCGTAGGTGCTATTTATTATGGTCCTCCGTATCAATGGTAGAATGTACCTGTTATCCCCTCGGCCGCGACAGAGGCGAGTCACGAGAGTACGAGGGATGAGGGTAGTTTGGCAGTTATGAGGACGTCTAACTGGGATCAGGCCGGGGTGGGATCAGGGTGCCAAAGCCGAAGCGGGAACATGGTGCAAATGTCAAGTAGTGCGAGTGTTGTGTTGGCGAGTGAAACGCCCGGAAACATGAGTGTTTGACCAATAAAAAATATGTACCAGGTATCTCCGGAGAAGTGGTCAAACGAACCCAGGTTTGTCGTTCGATTCGGTGGAGTTAAGGGGGGCAAACGCGGATGTCTTACGAGAGCTTTCCGGGCAAGGCATGTGGGCAGGCAACCGATTTATTCGATCCGGCCGAGCGTCGTACGAAAGCGGGGCGGGTGCATTCTTGGCGATCACGTCTATTAGTGGCACTGGTTCGTACGTGGTAGCGTATTCACTGCTGTAGTCTTGGAGTGTACCGTCGGCTCGATATATATATATATTGGTACGAAGAACAACATGCGGTTGACTGCCAGCAGCATCAGCAGCATCGGCAGCGGCGGCAGCAGCAGCAACGGTGGCAGTGGCAGTGGCATGTTTTGCGCGCTGCGCGGGTGACGACCACAACTTTTTTTTGGTCTTTATCGACGAAATCGATACTCGTGCCTGGTATGTGTTTTATGTTGTAGGCTATGGGTGGACCGTCACCACAGCCGAACCAATAAGCCAATCCGTGGGTGCAACCTTATCCTACAGCAGCCGCGCCGGTTGGGTGCGGCAAACCGTTATCTTGGCGCAGCACCTCAGGCGCAGCAGTAGGCTTATGATGAACGATCACCTCTGACAGCCGTTTCAGCGGCGTACGTAAACCGTTACCACATACGTACTTTCTCGTGGCAGTGGGCCCTAGAGGAGCCGTTGTCATGCGGTAGCTTTATCATTAGGCATTTTATCATAAGGTTATGGTACGGCTCACCATTCTCATGCCGCCACCCTACCAGTAGGCAAGAAGGTGAACCGTTGCCGCAGCCCGATCCAGTAGGCAAGAAGGTGAACCGTTACCACAGCCGTATATGCCAGGGACTATTGCTTAGGTAATGGCTCACGGGCAAAAACCTTGTACGAACCAGCAGCTCTAACGTTACCCACCCGTTATAGATCTATAGCAATGGGAACGCAAAGTTTCCTCAAGAAAATAAATTTCAAAGATACCCGCCAGAATTTTTCAGTACCGCTTGCTATGAGCACACGACTGTTTCAAAGCAAAACTTCGAAACTGTTGGGGAAAAAAAAACGAAACAAACACTGGTAGGGCAGTTGTTGCGTAAAAATCTGCTTGATAAAATTTCAGCCAAAAAGTTAATTCGGAGCGGCGAGACGAGTCCTCGACAGACATAACAATTAACGGAACAAACGACTGCATGATTAATTAACTCTGAACGGGGGGCGCTTGTTGGGGGCTCCGATCCACCCTAGAGTTACCGTGTTCACAAATGATTGGTGATATGTGGCGGGCACTGGCCAGGCGTATGACAGAAGAACATGTGGCCGCGGGTGTGCAGAAAACAGGAATTCAACATTTCTCGATCGCTCTCTGATGGCCAAAAAAAAACTTTTTGAAACTTTTTTTGCAGGTTTCAGAGAAGAGCATACGACACGCCGCAGGCAAGCTCTTGCCCCCTAGACCATGGATCCACTTGATATAATCGAGGCCGTCATCTACATCCGTTGGCCTTGCCCGACACGAAGCCTGCGGTCTTGTGAAAGAAGAAAAAACAAAACACAACATTTCCTTTCCTTTTTTCCCACGGCGGCGGTACGAGGATATCTTCATCTTTCAGCCGTTTGTCGAAAGCAATATTATTCAAGCTAGAAACTTTGAAACATCGTCTTTTCATTGTCATGGGTCTTACAACCATCTTACAACCATTAATATTGGGTTGAGTGTTTATATTCCCGGGTTGTCGATAGTCCTACGAATAGTTTCAAGTCTAATATTTCAAGGACACAAATGCAGAAACCGAAATACAAGAAAATAGTATGACGTACACCAGCACGAGGGTACGCGGAAGAGAGTAAACCAGACTTTTCGTTTTGAGCCACCCGGTCAGATCTTAACCGTTGTCATACCGCAGCTTTACGAGTCAGGTAGGCCGTGAAACCGTTATCCTTATCCTTTAATCATGCCGCAATCGTGCCGGCAGACAACAGGTGAAACCGTTACTACAGTTACTACAGTTACTACAGTTTCTACAGCAGCCCATGGCGAACTGATGCCACGAGCGTATCATACCAGTAGGCTATGCTAAAATCATCACCTTCCCTCCCTCCCTCCCCCATCCCCCCCTCCCTGTTGATGAACTGACGGCTATGGGGGGGGCGGGGGGGGGGAAACAGGTGCAAGATTCGTCTCAGGGCGCCCCAGTCGCCTACTCTGGCGTTGCTTTTGCTTCTCGCCGCCACCGCGAGGGGTGCGTGCAGCAGCAGCACCAGCAGCAGCGGCGGCGGCGGCGCCATCGGCAGTGTCCTCGGCGGCGGCGGTGGCCGCACCCGCACCTTACACCCTGCACGGCTCGCGGCAGGGGTAGCAGGGGCGGGGACTGGGGGGGGGGGAGGGGCGGGGGCAGGGGCGGGGGCGCGGGCGAGGGGAGTGGTAACCACCACGTTCCGACAGGCGGCCGCCGCCGCTGGGCGCCGCCCCTCACGCCGCCTCACAACAACATCCTACCCCCATCGGCAAACCCCGGGTTTGTCGCGCTCCGTCCCCGCTCTGATGGCGCCGCCAGGCGCCCCGGAGTAGGGGCGGGGGCGGGGTGGGGGCGGGGCGCGGGCGGGTGCAGTTTCGCGCGTGCTTTGTTCGGCGTCAACTCAGGGAGATGGACAATGGGGAAGCGTTTCTACGATTGTGGGGTGGCGTGGGTCGGCGGGAGGTGGAGAGCGTGGGTCGTCGATAGCGGCCGGGGGCGGTGATCGGAAGTGGACCCCGGGGTTTGCAATTTCTGGCGATAACGCTCGGAGTGGGTTGTCATATCAGGTGTGTGTAGGGATAGATTTTTGTTCTGTGCTAGATTTTTGTTTTGTGTTTGTGTTGTTGCTGTAGTTGTTGGTGTTGTTGCTCCTGCTGTTGTGTCGCCTTGGTGTTGTTTCGACTACGCGGCGTGGGCCTGATGGATGTACGAGTGGAGGGGTGGGGCCATGGCTCCCACTTTTAATGCATTTCATCTACGTTTTGTTTTTTCCCCCAGTCGTCTAGGATGTGCCAAGCTTCGGCGCTGCCAAAAACCGCCACTGAGTACTCGACCAACCCCCAGGAGAGGATAATCCCCCCTCCCGCCTATCCCCCAAGGGATCTGGCGGAGGCGTCGGACCCCCCAGGGGAGTGGGGACGGCAGCGGACCGTGGGCCAAGAATTGCCCGCCGCTGCGGAAGGTATCCAAAACGAGATGTACAGAGACGGCGAAGATCTTGGCACAGGCGCTGGTGACGATGTTGGTGTTGGGGATCCCGAGGCAGTTGCGGGGTACTGGTACAAGAAAAAGCCGGAGTTCGAAGAAGTCAAGGAGATGGAGGAGCCGGCGGCGGATCCTGATGGGGTGACCGAGTTGCCTGACGGTCCCGACATTCAAGATGTGAGAATAAAATCAAAGGGCGTCGATTAAGCGAAATGTGTTTTCGGTCCCGGATTTGGTGTCCTTCCTCCAGGAAGACATCAAGGTCGACATATGGGGCGCAGGCAGCGATTTGTAAACACGAGCCTGTGGAAGAAAATCACAGGTTGGACAATATTATATCAATTTTAGGTGTTGTTCCCGTTTTTGCTGAGGCTATTCTGGTGCAAACCCCGATTATGTCGCAGGGGGGCAGGGTGCCTCGGTGGGCCCTGCCGGCGGCTACCTATATTTCTTCACCACTAAATGGGAGTAGGGTCGGTAACAGCGTTGACTTATGAAATTGTCTGCCAGACTCGTGTCTACAAATTGTTCCTGTCCGACATGTGGGTGTATTTATTAATAGTAAACAAAGGGTGTATTCTCCCTCCCTGGTCGGTTGGGTCATACTCGGGCAGATACCTCGGGTACCCCCAGAACACAGTGGGTACGCTAGTACCCCCAAAGTATTCAGGTGTGTACCCTAGTACCCCCCAGAGTACTTGGGTGGGTATCCGGGTACCCCCAGAGTACTCGGGTAGGTATCCGGGTACCTCCAGAGTAATCGAGTAGGTATCCCTGTACCCCCAGAGGAATCGGGTAGGTACCCGGGTACCCCCAGAGTACATACCGCCGGTATCCGGGTACCCCCAGAGTATACACCCTTATACGCTACTAGACACGCTTGGAAAGGGTTGGGTTGGTTGTGTGTCGTTTTTTTTTTCTGTGTGTTGTTGTTTTGCCCTTGCTGTCCTCGCCTGTTCTCGGCCAGCCTTGAAGTCCATGAATAAACGCAAACGTTGGACAGATGAGGGTAGATGATCTGTACCATGTATATCCTAACCGGCGCCGATTTGATATGTTGTGCGGCATCTGCAACGCATCCTAACCGGTCAAGCACGTCCTAGATCATGCAGCACTGTTGTTTATACTTACTGTACCGTTGTATTCATTGCAGTTGTACTGCTGGTGCTACTGCTGCGAGCTGTTGTCACTATGATACTATGTCACTATGATACGTACCTTAGTAGTACGTGGTATAGCGGGGGACCATAGTAAACAGGACCAAATATTGTTGGTGAAGATAGCGAAATATATAGTTTTTTTTGTGTGTACCGTAGGTCCTTTTTAATATGGACCCCGTAATACTGCTGTTGCTGCTGCTACTATTCATAGACTGTGAAGAAAAACAGGAAAGCTTCGAAAGTGCCAAAGTTCACAAAGTTCGAGCATGACAGAAAAGGAACAAACCTCCGGGCGAGTTCATACGGATCATATCACTCACTCCATACGAAAATATACCTTGGTCTACACCGTGGCTGTCACGAAAGCAAAACTGCTCTTGTACGGCTGCTGTTGTGTACTGGTTTGTGGGTGCACGGCGCGTGACTGTTTCCTATTTATGACATCGGTATAACACGTTTTTTTCCTGTCAAATCTAGAAGAAGCGTGGGTTCATGGCGCCTGGATGCAGGCAGTATTCATTCCCGGAACGAAAGCAATTGCCCCGCCTTTTGAGATCGTGTTCGTATGTACGTATCTGAGGACCTGACAATGACAGTAGTAAAAAACATGCATAGCCCGAACTCACCAGCGCACGCAACACGCGGTCGCACGGAGCTAGGCTTGGACCCCAACGCCGTGCGTCACCACGTTCCGGTGGCCACCCTGCGTGCCCCGCGATATCTTGCTGCTGCTGCTGCTGCTGCTGCTGCTGCAGCAGCTGCCGTTGCTGCTGTGGAAAATAGAAGCTACGAAAGCGTGCGGTGGGATCGTTCGCTTCGCTGCGTGCAGATCTTCATGATCCTCCCATCCATCTGCCAATACTGCCGCACGACAAAAGAGGTGCACCCGCGCTCCGATACTGTCCCGCCGGTGCGCGCGGTGGCCCGAGCAGAGTCGTGAGCGGACCCCTCTCTGCGGTCAGACGTGCACCGTGCACCCTGCTGTGCCTCGCGTTCTATGTGTGAGTGCGTGCGGCAACTGAATTGGCGGGACAGGAAACATGAAACTTGCAAAGACTGGGTTTCACGTTGCCTGCATGGCTCGGCCGAGTGGGACGGGGTACCCCGTGGACCTGACTCCATTTTTTTCGACTTTGGGAGGCCGCGGAGCGAAAATGCGCCGCCCGGCAAAAAAAAACATAGTCTTACTACTTTGTTGTATACAGCGTGTATGTATATGTGACATTATCTGTTGGTTCTACTGGTTACTGCTGTTTCTATTCGTACGGATCGTATCTGTACTCTTGTCACTACGTATATACTGCACTGCTGCTACTGCTACTGCTACTGCTGCTGCTGCTGCTGATGTTCTTGTTGCCACGTACTGTCCTGCTGCCATCACTGACGCGTACAATACGTATTGCAGCCGATGACAAAAATGGATGCGTCGGTGTCGGCGGAGCTAGTGGATGACCGTGTTCGCAAGATGAAGGTGCCCGAGCTAAAAAGTGCTCTGAGGACGCTAGGCAGGAGCCGGGCGGGAGTGAAGGCTGACCTGGTTGCGCGGTTGCTAGAGGTAGGTTGGCGGGAAGGGGGAGGGGGGGTGGGATGGCATTGAAGGAGAGAGGTCTGGGCCTGGTAAGATTGAGGGAGGACTTTGCCGCAAGGATGCTAGAGGTAAATTGGCGCGAGGGGCAGGGGGAGGCTGGGGTGACACTGAAGGAGGGGTATGGGCCTGGTGAGATCGAGAGGGGACCTTGCCGCAAGATTGCTAAATACATTTTGGCGAGGGGGGGGGGGGGGGTGGAGTGGCATTGAAGGAGAGAGAGAGGCATGGGCCTCGTGAGATTGAGGGTGGACTTTGCCGCAAGGTTGCTAGAGGGAAGTTGGCGGGAGGGGGCGGGGGGGGGGGGGGGAAGGGAAGTTGGGGTGGCACTGAAGGAGAGAGGCAGGCATGGGCCTGGTGAGCTTGAAGGCGAACCTTACCGTATGGTTGCCAGAGGTAAATTGGCACAAGGGGGGCGGGGAGGGGGAGGGGGCGCTGAAGAAGAGAGATTGGTGCGGTTGACAGTTGAAGGCTGACCTTATTGCGCGGTTGCTAGAGGTAGATTTGGGAGGGGGAAGGGGGGGGGGAAACATGGGGACAGGGTTGGAAGAGGGGGCAGGGTATCATGCTGTATGGTAGTTGTTGGTGGGGTGGTGGTGTTTTGTATTATTGGTGGGTGATGGTGGTGATGGTGTTGCTGTTGTGGAGTATGTGTGAGTGGAGGGGGTGCTGGTGCCGATGCTGTCGTCGTCGGCGCTGCTGCTGAAATTGTTATGGGTGTTGTGGTCACGTATTTAGCGTGGGGTGCACGCAATCCTGTTCGCTGATTCAGTTTATTGAATACGTGATGCCCCGTAGGAGTAGTGCTCGTTTTCCATCAGCAATAACAACAACGACGGCACAACGTCAACAATGGCATACGTAGGGCACACCTCGGATGGATCAGATAGATCATCTACAGGTAGATAAGATAGATCATCTACAGGTAGATCAGATAGATCATCTACAGGTAGATGATCTAGATCCTAACCTGCTGTTATGAGAGGTTGTGCAGGATATGTACGGTACGTATCCAACCCAGGAAACATGTGTTGGATAATGCAGGTTATACGGCTCCTATCCGGCAGCATGAGCTAGATCATACAGATCAGGAATATATCTATATATGTGCCTTGAAGGATCTAGATGGTGATCTATCTGTAGATTGTCTAGATCATGGTGTCCGAGGTGTCCCATGGTTGGTCATCCGCCCCTCTCCCTCTCCATGTTTACGCGCTATGCACCCGTGTCATTGTGGCGCTTACAGATGTACTGCTGTGACTGCTGTTTTGCCATAGGCTGCTTTCACCGCATCTGGACTGCTAGAATGTGTATGTCGTGCCTGTCGCATCCAGTATGATGACATGGCATTGCATTGTCTACTGTGCTTACTGCATTACAAGGCAGTGTTGATGGAAGATATCTTGTGTCGTGGTTGTGTGAGTACAGAGCTTGTATCTCTCTGCAGTAGGACTGAAGAATCGGCACGGAGTGTGCTGGATGTCGACGGGTAGAAAAAACGGTTTAATGTATAAGAACACCTCCCCTGCGGTGTGTACTGCTGTAATGCTATGCTGCCGCTGCTCTACTACTCTCCTGCTGCTCTACCGCTGTTTCTACTGTATTGCTATGCCGCTGGTACTGACTCTACTGCTGCCGTATACACTGCTTTGATAGCCGCATTGGTATGCCTCTGCTGCTACTCTCCTACTATTTGTGCTGTACTCTGCTGTACTATTATTACGTACTTCACTACGTACTGGTGCTGTATTGCTATGATAGGCTGCTTGCTACTCACGCAGTACTGCTGTTTCCAATGTACTGCTGCACGGCTGTTCTGGTGCAGACTGGCTCGGAGGGAGATGCTAACGCCTCTCCGTCTGCGGAAAGCCCTGCGAAAACGGCCGGGGCGGCAGTGGCAACACCGATATCAATGAAGGATGTCTCCAAGATGACGGTATCCCAGCTGAAGGATGCACTGAGGGAGAGAGGCATGACGCGGGTGGGATTGAAGGCCGACCTCGCCGCAAGGTTGCTAGAGGTAAATTGGCGGGATTTGGAGGGGATAGGGGGGACGTTCGTACGTTGGGTGTGAGGCTGAAGGAGAGAGGCGTGATATTGGTAAGGTTGACAGTTAGAGGCCGACCTTGCTAGAGATAAGTTGGCGGGAGGGGGGAGGGGGAGGCGGGGAGTGTTCTCATATCATGCATGGCTGCTTATTGTCGTATGACCATGAACCCTCATATCCGTATAGTGCCGGGACGGATCATGTCGGATTTCACCGACAACCAGGCAGACATTGCTTGCACCGAGCGCGAAGCGCCGTGAGGTGCTGGGCGAGCCGCATGGAGGGTGAGCTGCATCCTACTAAGAACCGCTTGTGAGGCGGACTTGCATATGGATGACAGCTCCGAGTGAAGGGGGGGGAACGCGCCGAAGGAGAAAGACATTAGCCTGGTGGGGTTTGATAGTCGAAGGCCGATCTTGCTACAAGGTTTCTAGAGGTACAATGGCGGGAGGGTTGAGGAGGGGTTGAAGGAGAGCGGAACGAGCCTGCTGGGTTGACAGTTGTTCGCCGACCTTGCTGCAAGATAGCTACGTACAGATCGACTGAAGGGGTTCGAGGGGTTGGGGGACGCGGAGGGTTTTGTTGCTGCTGCTGCTGCTGCCGCTGCTGCTGCGTTGATTGGGCGGATGCGCCCGTGGTCGGCACTAGGAAGGGAGGGACGGGGCGAGAAAGCTGGGGCGACGGAGGGGGGCAGGGCACAGGTAGAGTCAGTGTCATTGTCATCGCCGTTTCGGTTGGGTTGAACGCAGGCACACCCTTGCCCGAGGTAAATTGGTAGAGGAGGAGGGGCGGGGGGGGGCTACCGTGCGTGGACGCGAGATGAAGTTGGCGGTATGCAGGGGGAGGTGTACTCGATCTCATGCATGGCCCTTGCCGTATGGGGGGATACTCTTGGTGGGGCTGGTTGGAGTTGTGTGTATTTCCTGGGCAAAAGCGCTTCGACTGCAGGGCCACGCGTCGACCTCACCTTCCACCCAGCTTCCGTCCTGTGTAGGACTAAGAGAGGATGCTTCTACCGCAGCCACCGTTGCCGAGCGTATGTATGCCAATGATGATGGACGTGGTATTGCCGCTGCGCCCTAAAATGCTCCCATCTTCGTGTGGTCACCCTTCTTTTTTTTCATTGTTTGATGTATATTTTTTCGCGTTGTTTTTGCCTTTGTGTTTTTGTTTGTGGTGTTCGTTGTTCCGTTATTCGTTTTTTTCTCCCCCTTTATTTTTTTTTCGGGTGTTGGGTTCGTTCGTTGGTTTTCGTTGCTGTGTTGATGCTAGTTTTTCGTTGTCTTGCAGTTTCTTCAATTGCTTTTTGTTTGCTTTTTTTTCTGCCAGGCCCTGGAGGCGGAAGTTGGTGCCTCATCGCTCGGAACGAGCTCCGAAGGCGCAGTTCAAAGCGGAAACGCAGTTCAAAGCGGAAACGCAGTCGACCGCGGAAACGGAGTCGAAAACGGGATCGAAAACGGGATCGAAAACGGTATCGGAATCGAAAACGGGATCGGAAGCGAAAGCGGATTCGTAGAGCAGAGCACGATCGAGTGGGGAGGCGTTTACGTAGGAGGAGGGGAAGACCTTCTGGTGCCCCCTGAAGCGCCTCGCAGTGGCAGCACCACCACCACCAATAACAACGGCTATATCACCAACAACCACAACAACAACGTCAACAGCAACAACTTTGTCGGCGGTGACGCCGGCGGGTGGGGCAACAGCGGTAGCGTTTTCAGTGGTGCCGGTCGCGCTGGCGGTGCTGCCATCGATGGCGGTTATGGTAAAGGTAACGAGGCGTTACAGCGGATGGCCGAGAAATGGACCGAACCGGGAAACCCTTCGTCCACGCCATCCATGGCGTCGTCGGCAGCAGCAGCAGCAGCAGCGTCGGCGGAAGCTTCTGTGCGAGCAGACGAAGAGGAGGAGGGGGGGGAGGGGGGGGGGGGGGGGGGGGAGGGGGGCCCCAATCGGAGCAAGGACTGGGGGGTTTGGTGGTGGAGCGGAAGGGGAGGGTGATGGACCCCGGGATAGCGGAGATGGCCCTGCCGTCCATGCCAAGAACGCTGGGAGACAACGTGGAAGGCGTGCAGGTAGGGAGGGGGGGCGGGGGGGGGGGGGGGGGGGGGGTACTCATTTGTTGCTTGCCGTAATAATCTGACCATTGACGACGCGTCCCTTTCGAGACGGGGGTGCGCATATTGTTTCACGATATGTTCCTCCTCTTGCTCTATGCACTCAGCTCCGTCTCCAAATCATGCCGCAAGCGTGTTAGGTATCTGAATCTCGCCAAAACGTGTATCAGTGCAAAGCTCACGTCGAGCCTCGAACGCAGTAGAGTCCACGACTCTGCGTGTTCGACAAAGCCCTTTTGATTTGTCAACTCTTGACTTTTCGAGTTGTTTCGTTGTCCGACATACTCACACAACACATATGTTTCACCCTCTGCTTCCACTTGGTACCTGGCCACCATGGTCCCACGCGGACCTCATCCCACCCGGACCGGAGCCCTCCCATTTGAATGTCGAACTTTAGTTGCAGTAGTTGCTGTCAGGGCCTCACCAAGCACACGGTCCAAGTATGGCCCGGTAGGGCTGGTGGCTTATTATGTCTCACCTGAAACCATGACTTGGAAGTAGTTTGCTGGCGCCACCCGACCTTACGGTTTTCTGTGGGCCATGTACGTATCGTGGTGTGTGTTGTCATCACATGAAACCGTTTTTTTTTCACCCAACTTCTGTGTACAGCTACACCCAGTCGGTGTCCGTCCTGAATGCTTGTCCTGAGGGAGGTACTACTGCGAGCTCTGTGGTCACAGACTGCTGTGAGATAGAGAGAACGAATAATAATATGAATAGCAACTTATAATCACACATACAAATATACGGCAGGTAGTAAAAAAGTGCGATGCTAGCCGGTGTAAAGTTGCTCACTTTCGAGCAGCTCAACCGTTCACGACAAATAATGCTGCACCGAAAAAGTGCACACACACTACCTGCGGCGTGGGGTGAGTGAGTCGCCGACCAAAAACAAAGTTAGGGTCGGTCGGCCGCAGCGAATCGAGGGCCGGCTATGATATATACATCCAATAAACTTTTTTTTGTCGAGTTGTTTAGGTATCCCCCCCCCCCCCCCCACACACACACATACGCACCAGTCTGGCTGGCACAATGTCGCGGGCAAGACTTCGCGCGAATTTCCGAACAGCATCTATCTATCTACTGTAGAACGGTCATGTACCTTAGCCAGCTTTTGACAAGTCGACGAGTTCTATGTTGCCGGCCAATTTTAACACCCCTACTCATGCGGCTCTCTCCACCGGGAACATGAGCTAGATCATCTACATCCTAAGCCGCCCGCCGTTATTGTGAGATTTGTGCAGGATCTGTGCGGTACAGATCCAACCCCAGGAAATATAGTCCTGCAGCTCGTGCAGATCATGCGGCTATCTTTCGCCCGACAACACGAGCTAGATCGTGCAGATCAGGAATCTTTATTATTGCCCGAAATAACTGGATCATTTATGTGGGAATGATCTGTCTGATCTATCTGTTCGATGTGTCTTGACCTTTTCCGAAATCGATGTTTTGTCGGCAGATCGTGGCGGGTCGGGAGGACGCTCGGAAGGTGGTCCAGGTGCTCATGGAAAATCCGGAGCTGTACTTCGCTTGCGACACGGAGGTCGCCGAGCTTGACCTTAATGTAACTAATAACTACCGACCATCCTATTTTTTGCCTCGCCCGTTTCTGTTTCATAGTGTCTGTAGTAAATAATCTAGGCTGTTTTTCCGTATTGCAAGTGTAACTACTGTAGCTGTATGCGTTTTTTTGTGTTTGTATTTTTTCGTTTTTCGCCTTTTTTTTTGTCTTGTGCTGCAAGTGTATGAATAGCTGCCGTCCGATTTGTATCGCCATTTTTTTTTTTTCTGTCTGTATTTGATCATTTCGCCCTTTTTTTTGTGTGTGTTACAAACGTAGGAGTCGTCGCCGTTTTTTTCTGTTTGCGTTAAATCGTTTCAGTCTTTTGTTTTTCTATCAGCAGGATTATAGCCACCGGAGACCGAGAGCGCTAAACGCGAACCGAAATGGTGTGGGTTGCTGTTGGTGCTGCAGTTATAGAATTTTCGATTAGCGCCCCCCCCCCCTCCCCTGCTTGCGTAGTACATGAATGCCTGATAGTATCTTGTGGAGAACCCCCCCCCCCCCCCCCCCCCCCCCCCCCCCAACCCCTGCTCGCGTATCACGAAACGCCTAATAATACCGTGTACAGAACCCCCCCCCCCCTCGAGGGTAATGAGCGCCCAATTGTTGGAGGTGTCTCTATTAGGAATAGGAACGGTGATCCGTCTCGAAAGGGATGCGTGGTCAATGGTCAAATGACTAAGGCACGCAACAAATGAGTACGCCCCCCCCCCCCCCCCCCCCCCCCCCCCCCCCCCCGAGGGTCTATGGTCATACGACTACGGCCATGTATGATAATGAGTACACCCCCTCCACACCCCTCCCCCTCGAAAGGGATGCGTGGTCAACCGTCAAATGACTAAGGCAAGCGACAAATGAGTACACCCCGTCCCCCCCGTGTCCCGTGTCCCTGCTCGCGTATTTTAAAAAACGCCTGTCAATATCGTGTGCAGAACCCCCCCTCCCCCCCTTCGCGCGCGCGTCCCCCCGTCATCACCTACTTTCCACTCTCTACGAGAACCGCTCAACCCTTGTAGTAGTGCAGTCTCTTTAGGTCAGTTTTCGGGACAAACCACTTGAATCCCGATATCGCGACTGCAGTCCTAAAAAACCGCGAAGGGCTGACAACGTTTCTCAAACAATACCTGGTAACTTGGAAGCATTTTTGGACAGCAGTACATCGCTCATATGATGATGAAAAAAAAAAAGGGCTCGTATCGAGAAAAAAAAAAAAAAACGCCTGACTATCTCATGTGGGTCAGGTAAAAAAAAAAAAACCGCCTGACTATCTCGTATGGGTCAGGTCGGGTCTGGTCGGGTATCGGTAACCGGGTCCGATCCGTGGGAATTTGAAAACCGGGTCCGACCCGACCCGTGAAATTCTGAAAACTGTCTGAGCCGACCAGGGTGGTGGGGTCATGACCCGTGAAGAGCCCCGAAAGAGAAACGCCTGGCAATTTCATGTGCAGAACCACGAAGTCACCGGACAAACGGGGCACGTGGCGTGCATCTCTCAGCAGAGCAGGGGAATGACTCCCACAAATATCGATCACTACCAGCAAACAAACGCCAGACAATCCATACATGCGGAACCACGGAACCCATCTGCCACGCGCGCCTATATAACCGTTTGTACATCTCCTACATACATTGCAGCGGCATCCAAGTTGACGTATTTCATAATTCGCTCCAATAACGCAAAACACGCCTGACAAACTCATGTGCAGAACCACGGACCCGTCGGACACGGGCGCGTGACGTGCATCTCGATCTACGGCGGGCCCGAGCTGGACTGCGGGCAGGGTCCGGGCAAGATTTTGTGGGTGGATAATATGGGCGAGGCAGAAGGCACTTTGGAAGAATTCCTTCCCTTCTTCTTCAGCGAGAGGCACAAGAAGGTGATGTCACTGCAGTAACCGAAGGGAGCGGGGGGGGGTTACTCGATATCAAGCATGGGTGTAGTCGTATGACCATAGACCCTCGCATCCCTACAATGCCGAGACGGAGCACGTCGGGTTTTCACCGTCCAGGAAGCAGGAGGCTTGTGCTCATCGGGGCGTGGAGGGGGCGGGGGTACAATCATGTCATGCATGGCCGCGGTCTTGTGACTATAAAAAACCCTCGCATCCCTACAATGCCGGGACGGAACACGTCGGGTTTCCACCGATCAGGCAGGCAATGCTTGTTTGGCGGGGGGGGGGGGGGGAGGTGTCAATGTACGGGGTGAGGGTAAGGGACAGAGTTGTCTTCATGGAGGGAATTGAGGGGTGGAGAGAAGGAGAGGGTGAAAAGGGAGGGTTTATCTAGTGACGGGAGAAATCGTGAATGGGGGTGGGTGTTGTGTTATTTCTGGTTCACGACTCGTGATTCCCGAGTTCTGCGTGGTCACGTGGTTGCCGTGACGATATGTATTATTGTTGGTTTGCTGTCTTTGGAACCTTTGGTATTACGGAGGGCCATAGTAAGTAGCACCTACGGTACACACAAAGACCTATATATTTACCTATTAATACTAACAGTATTTGGTCCCATTTACTATGGTCCCCAGTAATACATCAATTTGGCACAGTGAGGATTCTCCATCCCTTATTCCTTGTTGACGATTGTTGATGCATGTATTTGTTTTTATTTGTTTTATCCCTTGTTTCTTATTCGTGATTTGATTCTTGATGATTCCTGATTCATGATATGGTGGCTTTTTTTTTGTGGCGACGCCTGCTTCGGTTGGTGCACGGGTTGCATGGGTTCGCCGTTAGGTACTTTGGCAATGTTAAATTGGCACAATGGATTCCTGATCCCTCAGGCCTCATTCCTGATTTGATTATCGATGGCACGCTTAGTTCTTTCCTGGTTCCTTGTTGATGATTTCATCCTCGAGGATTCCTATTTCATGATTCCTGATTCAGGACTCCTGATCCCTGATCCCTTTTTTGTGACGTTGCCAGGATGTTTGTTGTAGTTGGTGCGTCGGTTTCATTGGTGTTCGTTGTGCTGCCTATTGTAATTTTGCTGCATACCTGGTAGGCACAATGGGTTCCTGATTCCTCCATCTCTCGGTCCTGCTTTACGATTGTTGATGCGCGTTTTGTTTTTTTTTTCCTTACTCTTAAGAGCATGATTTGGCGCTTCACGATGATTCGTGATCCGTGATGGCTTGTTTTGTGACGACCCTTGTTTTGGTTGGTGCGTGGGTTGCTTGGGTGTTTTTTTGTTGTTGTTGTGTTGCAGGTTTGGCACAACTACGGATTCGATCGACACGTCATGTACAACACGCCGGACAAGCGGGAGGAGCAGAGGATCGACTGCAGAGGCTTTGGTAAGGAGGGGATGGGAATACGGGATGTGTCGGACAGGCGTTGGCAAGGAGGAGATAGAGGGGGGGGGGGGGGTACTCGATACCGTGCATGTGCCGTAGTTGTATGACCATAGATAGACCCTCGCATCCCTGCAATGCGGGGACGGAGCTCGTCAGATTTTCCCCGACCAGGCGGATATTTCTTGCATCGAGCGCGAAGCGCCTTGAGATTTTGGGCGAGTGGCATGAAGGGTGAGCTGCATTCTACTGAGAACCGCTTGTGAGGCGGACTTGCACATGGATGACAGCTTCAGTTAGTTAGTAACGTTAAAGGTGGGGTAGGGGACATGTCAGACAAGCGGGAGGAGCAGAGGATCGACTGCAGAGGCTTTAGGGAGGAGGGGGTAGGGGATGGCAGGCGGGAGATCGGTGTGAATTGTGAATTGTGTTGATGTATGTGGTGCGTATCAGGTTAAGTTTGCGGTTTAGTTGGTGGCGATGTTGGTGGTGATGTTCATGTGTATGGTGGGTTTAATTGTGACGTTTGTGTTGTGGTGTTGGTGTTGGGTGATGTGTATGTGTGTGGTAGATGGTGATGGTTGTGTTGTGGCAGCGGTGGTGTTGTTGTTGTTGTTGTTGTTTGTTACGGCGATGTCAACTGTCGGCGTAAGGTTTGCTTGAGATGTTGGTGTGGGTGTTCGGTGCCAGTGTCCGTGGTGATGACTTCTGTTTGTGTCTGGGGGTCGAGATTTGTAGTGACCGATAAACAAAAGCGTATTTGATACGATTTCGTTCATCGGACATATCACATGTACATGTAGATCATCTACAGATATATCATCTACAGGTAGATCAGATAGATCATCTAGATCATCTAGATCCTAGCTCGCTGTTCTGAGATGCTGTGGGGGATCTGTACAGTACAGAGCCAACCCAGGAAGCATGTCTTACAGCAGTACGTCATGCAGATTATACAGCTCCCACCCGGCAACATGAGCTAGATTATACAGATCGTACAGATCAGTAATCTATCTATCTGCACGGCACGATGTAGATCATGAACTGTCGGAGGTGTGAACCGTTTGGTTTGCTTTTTTTTTTCGTCACAGCCGGCGATACGATGCACATGGCGAGGCTCTGGGACACGAGCATGGAGAAGATGAGAGGGCAGGGAGGGTTTCCCTTGGAAGCGCTCTCGCTGAAGTTGCTCGGTGAGTGGTTTGTTTATGTGTCATGTTTGCGCTATAGTTTGTTTTCAACATTCTTCAACGTATACCTGGTATACACAACGTTTTCCCCGTCTACGTTCTTAATTTTTTCTGGGATATTTTGTGTCAAACAATTCATCATTCCGTGGTTCATTCTTTTGTTCTGCTTTCAAATTTGATGTGTGCTAGACTCGAAACCCTCACCGTGATCGCCTGGGAATTTTCTTGGAAAATCATACCTGGGATAAAATGAACAGTTGATGCAGACTACCAACCATTTTGTCGGAACGGAAACACTACGAGGTATGGAGGGGAAGGCCGCCGAAATATGAAAACACTGATGCTATTGTTTGCGCCGGAAGACTGATGCCCTTTGTTTTTTTTTTTCTCGGAAATTTCTTGCGGTTCATGCCCGCGCGCGCCCTCCCAGGGAAAGGAGGACCACCCCATTATGTTTTATCGAAAAAAACCTGCCTTTTTCTGTAGCTTGGGGAAAAATCTCGAGGTTGACGTCCGTGCATGCCCGCCCATCCAGGTGTGACTCATGCCTGAAGAATCATGCTCCTCGGAATTTTCGTGCGATCGACGCCCTTCCTTGCGCAGAATGATTCTTCTCGGAATTTTCTTGCGATTGACGCCCTTCCTTGCGCGTTCTTCTCTTCTTCCCCCAGGGGGAGACTACCGAAAGACGTCGATGAAGGAACTGTTCGGAGTGCCAAAGATGAAGAGAGATGGAACGCCAGGAAGTATGATGGTGGTGAGGGCACAATTGCGGGATAACTGCGTAGTATCTGCGTTGTATTTGTGGTGTAGGTACGAGTTGTGAAGTAGTTATGTGAAAAATGTAGTGCAATGGCGTGTAACGCAGTGTTGTTATGGTTTAGATGGGGTACCATCGAGTGGCAATGTGGTACGATTTTTGGCTTGCATGCGGGGTAATTGCGGGATGTTTGCTGTCAGGCGCGGTGCAATTATCCCTCGCCATCGTTCAGTGCGCTTAGTTTGGAGAGAGGGAGGGAAGGGAAGGTGGGAGGGAGGGGGGGAGAGAGGAATCCCTGTCAGGAGGAGACTAGTACCGAAAAGGGCCGATGCAAGAACTGTTCTCAGTGCCAAGCGGGAGAGAGGGAGGGAGAAATAGCGAGATGTAGGCAATGAGGCACATGCATACATACGCGAGCCAGCGGGTGGAGCAGAGAAAAGCGGCAGACGCGTTCTAACAGCCTATCACGCCGGAGGAGAGGGGCGACAGCATGGACACGCCACGCGCATTTTGTGTGTGTAAAATGCGGTGAACTCAATCTTTATTTCTACTATTCAGCGCGAGCTGTTGTTTTGTTTTCTGTCTTAAAAGTCAAGAAGGGCGTTCCGCCCGGCGCGCCTTCAGATACCGAACAAGCCCCCCCCCCCCCCCCCCCCCCCCCCCCCCCCCCCTCCCATTAGCCGGCAACTAGTGAAAACCTCAAGCGTGGTTTCTTGTGCCCCCTCCCCCCCCCCTGGTTGGGTTGGCGTCGGTAGGCAACGACACTGTAAAACATGCCTGCTCACTACTTGAGCCAGACAACAAGGGTACTCCTTTTGTTTTTTGGCGGTCGGTTATAGCTTGTTGTCGAGTTAGATCATCTGTGCGAGGTGAACAACCGTTACTCCGCACAAGTGAGAATGATCGTATCACGTACCAGGTAGTGTTTATGATAAGGCACCCAGTAAGCAGTTACATAGGACTCCCATTGCTGTCTCTGCAAGTGGCTACATCGGAAATTTATTGAACCCATTGAAGGTGTCATCCTTATGTGAGTCTGCCTCACAAACGGTTCTTGGTAGGATGCAGCTCACCCTTCACGCGACTCGTCGGACACCTCAATGCGCTTTGCGCTTGGTGCAAGCAATGTTTGCCTGGTCGGTGAAGACCCGACGTGCTCCGTCCCGGCATTGCAGGGATGCAAGGGTCTATGGTCGTACGACTACGGCCACGCATGATATCGAGTACATCCCTCCTATCGAGTACCCCCCCCCCCCCTCAAAGAGTAGGTTTTGAATCTGTGAGCTCGGACCTTTAGGGGTGTTTTTTTGACTTGACAATTGTGTAGCGTGGTCTGCAGTTCGGAATCGTCGTCCACAATTGAGAAATTTACTGGTTCGATGCAAACGCGACGCAGCCGCGTTTATGGCCAGTTTTCGGCCGTTTTGGCTGCGGTTTGGGGTCAGGGTCAGGGATAGAGTCAGGGGTTGGGTTGGGTCTTCGCCCGTACCTTGATCCCAACAGGAAGCAAAATGCCTGAACAGCCTACCAACCTAAATATTCGGGCTCACATATTGTAATAGGAACTCCCTCCAAAACTGCAACTAGTGAGCAGTCTACGTATCATTCGCTAGGGCCATAGGATCTCACCCCCTCGGACCAATCGCGAAGATCTTTTTCCGGACAACCGGAGAGTGCGAAAACGCCTACACACAACGCGTCCATGGAAATATCGTGACGAGATCTTCCCCAAGCCGCCATTTTCGTTGGCCGCCCCCCCCCCCCCCTTAAGGCATGTTTGGGAGAATCGGCTCCGAAATTCATAATCTTACCACCCGTGTGATAGTGTCATACGGTATGACCCCCCGCCCCCGCTGTAAAGCTGCAATTTGCCGCGTATCACATGCTGCAATGAAAGCTCTTAGTTGTATACGAAGTATGTTATGAACTACTCTGTAGTTGATTTCACCCAACCATTGCCATATTATATTTAGTACTAAAAGTCTGGGTGGGTGGGTGGGTGTTGTATGAAATTGAAATTAATTAATTATTTACTTGAGTTAGTGTGAATTTTCACCCCCGAAGCACACGATAACTAACCAGGCATATATATATAAATACCAGGTATCAGGTACCGGTATGTATTAATTGTACTGCTGTAGACTACAGATACTGGTAAAACAGTTTAAAATAATATATGATTTCGTGTTAAAAGTTACTATTCGAATCCGGGGACACGAAAAAATGAAGTAGACCTTTGCCTGATGGGCGCTGCTCTGATGGGCTGACTCTGTTTCGAACGGTGTGTGCCCCGCAGCTGCCGCCTATTGATGAGATCCAGACCAACCCGGAATTTCGCCCCGAGTTCATCAAGTATTCGGCCTATGACGCTCAGGTGAGAAGTATCTTGTGTAGCAGCAGCAGTAGTAGTAGTAGTAGTAGTAGTAGTAGCAGTAGTAGTAGCAGTAGCAGTAGCAGTAGTGTAGTAGTAGTAGTAGTAGTAGTAGTAGTAGTAGTAGTAGTAGTAGTAGTAGTAGTAGTAGTAGTAGTAGTAGTAGTAGTAGTAGTAGTAGTAGTAGTAGTAGTAGTAGTAGTAGTAGTAGCAGTAGCAGTAGCAGTAGCAGTAGCGGTAGTAGTAGTAGCAGTAGTAGTAGTAGTAGTAGTATTAATAGTATGTGACGGTAGTAGTAGTGGTAGTAGTGCCTGTTGCCGCAGCCGGCACTGTATAGGACAAGCGGCACTATTGAGGGACTTTATTAAGTATTAAAGTAGTTGTAGTAATAGCACTACTGCGGCAGGTTTGGTGGTGATGGCGGTACCGTGTTATCTAGTTGCAGTATTAATAGTAGTAGATTGCATGTTGTGTGTCGTGTGCGTGCCTAACTGCTGTTGTGCTGTACTTGTGTTTGGGCCCCCAGGCGACCTGGCTGGTGCATCGGGCGCTGACGGAGAAGCTGAGGGAGATGTCTTGGAAGGACAACATGACAATGCTGGACTTCTACGAGATGTACTATGTGCCCTTCGGAGAACTGCTTACCGACATGGAGAGGTATGCAGGCGGAGGCGACATGGGGAGGGGGGGGGGGGGCTCACATCATTCATGGCCGTATTCGTATGAAAATAGACCCTCGCATGACTACAATGCCGGGACTGAGCACGTCGGGTTTTCACGGACCGGGCGGACATTGCTTGGGGGTGATTTTGTTGCATGTTGACTGATTGTATTGATGTTTTGATTGATTGTTTTTTGTTGATTGATTTATTGAGTGGTAGATTTCATTGGTTGATTTGATTGATTGATTCTTTACTCACAGCGGAGATGGAAAATAAGCGGGAATGCGCGGGGGGGGGGGGGGGGGGGGGGGGGGGGGGGGGGGGGGGGGGGGGGGGGGTACTCGATAGGAGAAATGTACTCGATCTCATGCATGGCCGTAGTCGTATGACCATATACCCTCGCATCCCTACAATGCCGGGACGGAGTATATCGGGTTTTCACCGACCAGGCAGACATTGCTTGCACCAAGCGCGAAGCGCCGTGAGGTGTCCGGCGAGTCGCATGAAGGGTGAGCTGCATCCTACTAAGAACCGCTTGTGAGGCGGACTTGCATATGGATGACAGCTTCAATGAGTTAGTTTAATTTCCGGTGTGGCCACTTCCAGAGACAGCAATGGGAGTACCATGTAACTGCCTCTTGGGTGCCGTACCTTGAACACTACGTGATACGATCAATTACCTTGTGCCTTGTGCAGAGTAAAGGTTCTTTACTTCGCACAAATGATCTAACTAGACGACCAGCTGAGGGCGACCGCCAAAAAAAAAGAAAAAGAAAAAAAAACGGTACCCTGGATGTCTAGCTCACGTAGTGAGCGGCATGTTTTACATTGTCGTGGCCAACCGACGCCAACCCAACCCATATATAATATATGGGGGGGGGGAGTCGGGGGGCTGGTTGTTGGAGTTTGTCGGTTCGGTTGTTTCTCTGTTGATTGATTATAGTGGTTGGTCGTCGTTTTTACTGATCGATTGGCTTGTTTGGTTGATTTTATTGGTGTCATGGATTAAACCTGCCGACGACGCCAAGTGGGGCAGTGCCCCTGTCAGCTTATTATCTCTTGTGTGATTGTGGTGTGGAAACAGGTCAAGGTGGATCTGTACCTCGGGTGTACATGGAACGGAGTTGTAGACATTGGGTGTAGCCTTGAACTTGGGGTGTAATGAGGCGGTGCAATTCAGGGGAAGGGGACCTGGTATCCACATTTTTTTTTTTCTTCTTCTTTTGTCTGGTTGATGATGGGTTGGCTCTTGCCTGGTGCCTATTACGGGGGTCTATAGTTAACAGGACCTATGGCTTTCATAAAAACCTATATATTTAGGTATTTTTACTAACAATATTTGGTCCTGTTAACTATGGACCCCCGTAATAGTTTATTTTTATCATTGTTTTGTTTGCTTGATTGGTGATTGCTTCATCTTTGATTTCGATTCTGCTTTATGATTATCGATTATCTGGTATCGAGTGCGACTGGTTGCTGATCGTGGATATACGGATTTATTGATTGTTGACTATTCAAAACCAAGTACTGATTATGTACAACACTGGTATTGATTGTTGATTGATACCTGGCAACTTTTCGTGATATTGGTCCTTGCCTATTGATTACCTGGTGTTGGCTATTGTACCAGTGTTGACTATTAATACTGCATCAGGTGCTATTACGGAGGTCCATAGTTGACAGGACCTATGGTATACGTAAAAACCTATATATTTACCTATTTTTACTAACAATATTTGGTCCTATTTACTATGGTCCTCCGTAATAATACACCTGGTATGTTGATTGCCGATTGTTGATTGCTGGCTTTCGACCATGTCCAGGAACGGCATGTACGTGGAGGCGGAGGGTTACCTCAAGGACGTCGAGGTCCAAGCCAGGAAGGACAAAGCCCAGGCCGAGGTACTGCTTTATACTTGTAGTATACAAGGTGGTACGTAGTTTAAGGTATACCGGTATGTGTTACTGCAGCTACTATCAACCCTACGAATATTCGTGTGTACTCCGTGTTCATGTGGAGCTCTTACACAGATGTCTGTGCTGCAGTGGCTACGACATAGCTGGTGCCAGGTAGCTATAAAATTCCAGGGCTTTTCGCGGGTCACGGGGTGGTCAAAATGTCACGGGGCGGGTCGGGTCGGATCAGGAAGTGTTCGAAATCTCACGGGTCGGGTCGGGTCGGGTCAAGAGGTTTTCAAATCTCACGGGTCGGGTCGGGTCGGGTCGGGTCAAGAGTTTTTCAAATCTCACGGGTCGGGTCGGGTCGGGTCAAGAGGTGATGAAAAGCTCACGGGTCGGGTCAGGTCATGACCCGCGAGAAACGGGTCACTCGCGGGTCGGCCCAGCGTGACCCGCGAGTTCTTTTCTGCTGACCCGCGGGTCGGACCCGCGCATCCGGCCCGCGGATCCGACACTCAAAGCACTTCCCGCTCTCTTACCCAAAGGCTTTTCTCGTACAAATACTCAATAATGCTCCTTTGGTATCTTATTCACACATTAAAACACTGCCAAATTCATATACGCACGCTCGCATCTATTTATACCCACTACAGCCAGGCCACATATCGCTTGTGGGTACAAAAATGGATAATAAATGTTTTGAAGTGTCGACCCACGGGCCGGATCCACAGGTCGGACCTGCGGGTCAAGATAAATAGTCTCACGGGTCAAGGTGACCCGACCCGCATGAAACCCGTGTCTCACGGGTCAATTCGAAGGTGGCGGGTCGGGTCGGGTCGGGTCAGGAGGTTCTGAAATCTCGCGGGTCGGGTCGGGTCAGGATATTTTCAAATCTCACGGGTCGTGTCGGGTCGGGTCAACAACTTTTTAAATCTCGCGGGTCGGGTCGGGTCGGGTCAAGAGGCTTTCGAAATCTCGCGGGTCGGGTCGGGTCAGCTGACCCGACCCGACCCGACTCGACCCGTGAGATTTGACCTGACCCGCGAAAAGCCCTGTAAAATTCCAGGTATTCCTGTGACTCCGTTCATTTAGGTTTGTTTTCCAGCATGTTTCCTACCTGGTACATATGTTATATACCAGGTATGGCGTGACTCCGGAGTGTTTTTTTTTTTTTTCCGGTCGCTCTGCCTCTTGATTGCGCTCGGACTTCGATCGCTCTGGCCGCTGGTTCCGCTTTGTTTCTTGTATGTACCTGGCTTTTGATCCATTGCACCAAGATGAACTGCACGTGGGTCTGTTTGCTCATGGGATTTTGTTTGATTTTTTTTCTGGTCTGCTGCCGCACATTTATTTATTCGTGCGGGTATCGATCGCCGTGGCATTTGAGTTTTTGCGGTTGGCTCTTGACAGTTTCTGATACACTCCCGCTCGACATTCCTCCCATCCTTCCTTCCTTTCTTGTCTCCATCTCTCCCTTCCTCCCTCCTTTCCTCCCTCCCTCCCTTCCAATCTCGACAACTATTTCCCTCCCTTGGTCCCTCTCTCCAACGCCCTCCCTCGCTCGCACCCTCCCTCCCCTCGTTCTCCACCAGCAAACGTTTTCTAATTGGGTGAAGCGAATCCAGCCGGGATCGGAGTTGCTAAACCCGTCGTCGACTACCCAGATCCAGGTATACTGCTGTACTGGTGATAGAAAAGTATTGATATTAATAGAAGCTACTGATGGAAGCTACCCGGCGTCCCCGGTGGCTTGGTAGGTGGTCCGCGAGCCTATGAAGATCAATTTCGTGAGTTCGAGTATCACCGAGTGCATGCTCGTAGGGACTTTTTCTTGCATAAAATTGATTAGCGGAAAGCGCGAGAGCATGAGTTATCTGTACATTCGATGAAAATCGACGAGCAGTGGGAATGCTGAACCCTATGCGCGATAAAAACTAAAGGCACGTACCGGGGGGGAGAAGGGACGACACCTGTGACCACGGCCTGTCCAGAAGATCGTCGAGGGTAAAACCTCCTACGAGTGGGCTGGAAAGTAAAAGTGACGAAGAAGAAAAAAAAAAAAAAAAAAAAAAACAGGTATTAGTAGAAAGTACCGGTGCACCATATTCGAAGGGGTGTACATTTAATAATCATCTTTCTACTGCAAGAAAAATGTATCCAACCCCGATTCCAAGAATTTTCTTATAACACCCCCTTCTTATCGCACCTCGTTTTCACACCCCCTGGTTAGTTCTAAACAAGGCATCCCAGCTCTAGTTCCGAGTACAGTAATTTTGCCCATAAGAACGGGCCTGCTCCGATTTTTTTATGGGACTATTAGAGGGGTAGCGCTTTTGGTCAAAAAAAATGTTTCATGACGGAAGTAACA
Source organism: Macrocystis pyrifera (assembly GCA_031763025.1). NCBI lineage: Eukaryota > Phaeophyceae > Laminariales > Laminariaceae > Macrocystis > Macrocystis pyrifera. The sequence goes on along the minus strand of JASSKH010000008.1, from coordinate 7,957,552 downwards.
TGGTTGGAAACGCCATTTCGAGAAGTGTTTTACGCCCTCGTTCGTGCGATATTATATAGCACTGAGTACAACATCTAATTTAGTGATCAGGACCAACCATGCTTGGTGTAAATAATGGAATATATAGTTTTTTGTGTGTGTATGATGGGTCCTAATTACCATGGCGTCCCGCTATGGGCTATGTTCCATCGGGCGCGCGCTTTTTTTTCTTCTCATAATCAAGATTTTTGGGAAATGTTAAGATCTCCTGGCGTCTGTGTGGTGCCTCCGAAAATCGTAGGAGCACGTCTACCACAGCACACGCATCAAATGAGGGGGACACACACGACGAAAACGGTGGTTTTAGAAATACACACAGATCGTCTGCAGATCATCGATTCCCTCTTGATGATATAGATCTTTCCGAGGGCAGATGTATCCCGGATCTGTACGATCTGCTGTACCGGTAGATCATGTTGGCGGGTGGAAGCTGTATGATCTGCATGATCTGTTGTATGTTTTCGCTGGATTCGATCTGCCCTATAAGGCAGATCCTGCACATCCCTCTCACAGCGGCAGATGAGGAACTAGATCATCTAGATCATGATCTATCTGTACATAGATCATGATGGGTCAAAGGCGAGGTGTGGAAATACATGTTGTATACGTTATTGAGGGTGTTTCACACTCTGTGGTGCGTTTTTTGCGGTCTGTTTCCACTTTGTCGAGGAAGGCAGGTTGGGATTGAGGTTCGTCCGGTTGGTGTGTGTGTGTTGTTGATGTCTGGAGTGTTGTGCTGGAGGGCGTTGGGCAGAATTGAAACCCGTTCGGCGTGTTTTTCGACATACGGCACGTTGGTCTGGTGAGCTTTTGCTGGCGACTTGCCGCCCCTTCGACTTTCTTCCGTCTGCTTCCCATTTTGTCTCCGTCTTTTTTCGTACCCCTTCCTCCTGGTGTGGTGCACGCAGCTGTTCGCGTGCGTTGTATATATAGGCGATTTCGTTGCTTCCGAACCTGTAATAATTCTAAGACGGGGTCCATAGTTAACAGGACCTATGGTGTACATAAAAAAGTATATATTTCCCTATTTTTACTAACAATATTTGGTCCTATTTACTGCTATGGTCCCCCGTACTAGACATCTCTGAAAACCTACGCACTCCGTAGACAACTCTGAAAACCTACAAACCCCGCAAATGACTCTGAAAACCACAGTAGTATCGCACCAAGCTTTTTGAGCTTGCGTATATGGGCTTTGAGTGAGTGTTCGATCTCACAGCTTCGTTTTTTTTTTTTTTTGCTTCTTCATACATCGCCGCCGGCCACAGCGGTATTTTGTTTTGCTGCCTCGGTGTTTTAGCTTGTGAGGCATCCTTAGAGCCCATCGTAACGGGGAACACTAAATTTCGTTCAATCAGATGCAAATTAAATTAGAAAAAAAAAAAATCAAGTCAAATTGAAAGAACCGAAAGTCCTCGATAAGATGGGCCCTTATTGCCGCCAGGCCGATTTAACCGCAAGCCGATAGCGAGAAAGGACCGGACACATTCATTCTCACAGCAAAAATGGCTCGCTAGAAACACGACGAAACTTCGATCTCACAGCTCATGTTTATGTTTTCCTTCCTGTAAATGTGTATAAGGACGTACCTGGTATGTATGTACTTAAGAATTGCTCTTGTTCGTTCTGCTTTTGTTTTTGCAACGCGGCAGACGCTTCTCTTCGGTGGCTCTAAGAATAGCGAGACCAATGAACTGATTCCTGCTCAACGAGTTTTTAAGGTAAGACAGGAAGGCGCTTTTCGTTTGTTGGAATACGTCCTCACAGCGGTTGTTTTGCAAATCATTTATTTCTACCACACCCCCCTTGTTTTTTTTCGCCGTCATTTTTACACCCCCCCCTGTTATCGTGTACCCCCTTGCTGTCATTCTGGCACCGCCTTGTTACCACGCCCCCTACCATCACACCCTACTGTAGTATCACACCCCCTACTGTAGTTATCACACCCCCTACTCTAGTTATCACACCCCCTACTGTAGTTATCACACCCCCTACTGTAGTTATCACCCCCCCTACTGTAGGTATCACACCCCCTACTTTATTTATCACAACCCCTACTGTAGTTAACCTACAGTAGTATCACACCCCCCCTACTGTAGGGATCACACCCCCTGCTGTAGTTATCACACACCCTATGTAGTTTTCACACCTTTATGTTCGCACATCCTTGGCATTGCCCCTTATTTCACCCCCCCCCCCTTTGCCACACCACCTTGTTATCACACCCTCTTGTTATCACACCCCCTTATTGCCACACCCCCTTGCTATCACTCCTCTTTGTTACCACACCCCTTTGTGTTCACATCCACTTGCTATCACACACCCCAGAGTGCGAGGCTCTCGTGGGAGTGCCCTATCACCGGTGGTGCGTTGTATTCCACCCCCCTCCCCTACAGGAGCACACCGGGTGATAATATTTTTTTATTCTCTAATACGCCTCACGGAGGTATACACTTGAATATTGAATATGAGTTTTAAAGTTGAGATGGAATACGTTTTTAGTCGAAATATGTCCTGTGCCCCCCCCACCCTCGCGCGCACGCCAGTTGGGCGTGGAGGCTTTTGGGGGGGGGAGTGGGGGTTGAAGGAAGATTGTTGTGATTCCAGCCGTCAAGGATGGGCTGGGGATATCGCGATGCAGAAAATTGGGGTCAACCCTTTGGGACTTTTTTTTTTTTTTTTTTTCCCATCCCATTTATCATCTTTTAGCCCTCAGAGGGGGAAATTGACGAGCAAAAATGACGATTACAGCACCGGTCAGTCACCGACTGCGTGATTGAGGCGACGCTACAAATTTGTGTCGCGAGTTCTGACACAGTGCAAGCAGTCATACGGACGGCGCGGGCGCATCATGACCCTGTTTACCTGTACTCCTCGCCCTAAATCGGTAACACCACAGCAGTTGTTGTCATCGCTTTGGTCGCCTTCAAAAAGGAGTGCCTGAGGGATTTCAATAATACACAACTGCGGCCGGCATATATTAATAGTCCACGTATATATGATGTATCAGAGTCCAGATGTTTATTGTATTATCGACCAGAATGGTATCCGTAGGAGATCGGTCTTTTGGGGCGCGTCAAGACGCCTTTTGGCCTTTACTCCCTTGACAACTGCAACTGTATCCCCATTAAGGGAACAGACTATTCATGGTTGGAATTAGTTAAAAGGTTAACATAATGACATGCGCCTGGTTGTCCGGTCTGTGTCACACACGAAAAGCAAATTAGCGACAGGCACCCGACCCCGCAAAATGTTCCGAAACCCGACTCGACGGGACGGGGGGGGGGGGGGGGGGGGGGGGGGGGGGGGGGGGTGGGGGGGGGGGGGGGGGGTTGGGGGGGGGGGGGGGGGGGGGGGGGGGGGGGGGGGGGGTGGGGGGGGGGGGGGGGGGGGGGGGGGGGGGGGGGGGGCAATCTGAAACCAAAATACAAACTATTACGGGGAACCATAGTTAATAGGACCAAATGATGTTAGTAAAACTAGGTAAATATATAGATTTTTATGTATACCATAGGTCCTATTAACTATGGACCCCCGTAATAAAAGTAGATGCATGCTCCCTCCTACAGCACGTCCCAGTGATCTTCGACACAGGGACAGGGTATCATCCGTACGTTTGGTCTCAGTTTCTAGAGGGGGAAAAAATCAGCGAGTCCTGTCTCGGAACTGAGCCTTGTTCTGAGCAAGCGGTCTTTGGTGCCTCCAGGAAGGAGAGAGTTGCTTGAATTCTGAGTGCTATCACCACAGCAGCGGTGCTACTGTATCATAGCAGTACTGCTACTGCCCATCTGCCGAGCATATCCGTCATCAACGCCAAAGCATCACACCTACGGCGAGCTGTAACCACGGGCTAGCAGCAGCAGCAGCAGCAGCAACGGCAGCAGCGATGGCGATTCGACGTCGCAACAGCAGCACAGCAGCAGCAGCAGCAGCAGCAGAAGCAGAAGCAGCAGCATTGGCGATTCGACGTCGCCGGCGAAATTCAACCCGGATATGGGTACCGAGACCACGCTCGCGACGGCGCGGCTTCTGTACAAAACCAGTTTCGAAATCAGAAGCCATAATAGATGGTCCTTAGTTCTCATGCACGTATTTCTGGAGCCTCAACAAAAACTAGAAAAAAAAAAAAAAAAAACAATCGCCAGAAATCACGTCGAAATTTCCCGTGAGTTGGTCTGATAGATAGCAAAACATCTTTACATTTCCGAACATAGCTTGCAAAGGTGAGTTTCGTCGAAATACGGCTGATATTTTTTCAAAATCTATATTTTTGTACATGTACGTGTAAGAATACCGATACTCTGCAACAATCGCTATTAACACTGCGGTATGTTGGTCGTTCGAAATGAGCAGATAGAGCGAAGCCCGGAGGAGATGGCAGTCTTGATGGAGGGCCAGGTGCAGGACGAGTTTGTGGAGTACACGGCATCCATGCTCAAGGAGAAGCTCAAGGTTAGCCCAGCAGCCTGAACAGTCAGTAGGCACAACAGTGATATTGCTTTGCGGCCATAGGCAAGAGAAAAACAAACTACTGCAGTATCTATGTATATACTGCTGTGAAAGTTAGGTTTCTGTCGATAGATGTTGTCGGCGACAAATATATTTGGAAAGGAGGCCGCAATAGGCTGTTGCCGTGACAATAGGTCATACCGACAATCGATAGACAATACGTCATACTGCCAATCGATAGACAATAGGTCCGCACGGAGGAAAAGCTCAAGGTTACGCAGGCTGGACAGCTGTCTTTGTTGGTAGCGCTCGTTATCTTGACAGTACTACCAAATATAAATATAATATATATATATATATATATTGGTATACTCGTGCTGTGTAAGATTTCCCTTCCGGACGTTGTCGGCACCAATTCCCGCGGGTGTCGCAAGTTGAGAAGGGACAACATAGTCGTTAGGCGTTCCTTTTCGATACTTGTAGATGATATTAATATGGTGACAGGGTGTGAGTCGACGATGTGTGGTGGGCTTCAAGATTGCAGGTGAGCGTGTGGCGACGATTGCATCTCCTGCCGAAACACTGCGCACTACAAACAAACACACACACACACACACACCAAAAGCACGCCCGCGTGTCAGAGTGTCACAAGAGACCAGAGCGTGAAGCGTGGGTGCTGTTGTGCCTCTGCTGCTGCTGCTGCTGCTGCTGCTGCTGCTGCTGCTGCTGCTGCTGCTGCTGCTGCTGCTGCTGCTGCTGCTGCTGCTGCTGCTGCTGCTGCTGTATATACCGCTGCGGTGGTTGTAATGTGGACGTGCACCGTGGCTCCGCGGTTGTTGTTGTTGTTTTTTTTTTAATTATAATCCGCGCTACGCCAGCAATAGTTGCACCGTTATCCGGACTAGTGGTTAATTCCGATTGTATTATTATTTTAGGACGGCAGGAATATTAGCACACATACAATACCCACACGCAGAGGCACCGGTCGCGGCGGTCACAAAGGGAAGAGCTTGATGTGATGAGCGACTGCTGTTGTACCGTGGCTGCCGCAAAGTAAAGAACTTTGAGAGCTGGAAGGACGGTGTGACCCAGCAGCAGCAGCAGCAGCAGCAGCAGCAGCAGAAACGAATTCCCGAGCTTGCGTGATTTCCTAGGTCCTGGGCAGCTCGGCGTTACGGAAAACAATGCCGCAATTGCTGGCCAGCTCGAGCGACGTTAAGCTCCCAGAGCACGCGCCACGGAGCCCGGCCGGGGCCCAAGCATGCACACTACGTTGCAAGCTTTTATTTTTACCAATCCGCCGGAGGGCAAAAACAAAGCTGAAAAAAAAAAGAGCGAGCGCCCCCCGCAGTCGAGAGCGCGAGAAAAGACGCGCGGCACAGACGGCAAAGGTTGCCAATGTCCATGACAATTGCTTTTCATACATGAAAATGGAATATATACTTTCAGTACCATGTACTGTACATGCCGTACACAATTGCGAGCACATCCTCATTTTCGTTATTTTCTCGGGATTTTCCTCGGGATTTTCCTCGGGATTTTTCTCGGGGTGTTGTACAGGAGATGGGCCTCAAGACCACGGGGAAGAAGGATGATCTGCTGGCGAGAATACGCGGAGAGGTGAGGAATCCCCCCGGGAGGTTGGGATCAGAGAATTTTCCCTAGAACGTTACGTTTTGTGCCCTGTTGGGGGCGGTTTGCTGGTGGAGAATGGACGAGGAGTATGCTGTAGATAGATAGACTTTTGTCACTGACGGTACCATTGAATGATTGACTGAAATCACTCGCGGGCGGTCGAATCCTTGACTGCGGTAGACTAGACTACTCTGTCCGGAAAAATAGGTGTCGTTCATACATTAATATGAACACCAAACGGTCGTTGTAATAGCACCCGGGTGGCATCTTTTTACTGCTGTAGTATTGTTTGTAAACGTAGGGGGATACCACTATGTCCGGAGATATAAGTGCCTTTTCTTCATCGATATCAAGACCAAGCGGTCGTTATGTTTCCCCCCAGGGTGGGTACGACGCATGCACACGTCGAACAGATGACGATGTAAAGAATCTCTCAAGGGGGTAACATAGTACCATGGTAATCAAGACCAAATATTCTGAGTACAAACACTGGAGTATATAGGTTTTTGTGTAAGTGATGGGTCTGATTATTGTGCCCCCCCCCCAGGAACTGACTGTTTAGGCGGAAGCCGAGCTTTCTACTCGGCCGGACAGAAAAAAAAACAACACGGACGGTAGACTCCTCCTCAGGATGCTCCCCGTAGTTTTCCGTGAGCGACCTTGCTGAGGCACGGTAGTTCTCCGTTTCTCCAGGGTCGACGTTTGACTGTTTGTCCATGCTGCCAGTTCGGGGATACGGTGATTTTTTTACAGGAAATTCAGCCAAAATCTAGTGATTTTATTTTGCCCCCAGTTCGGACGAACAAGACCCCCTCCGCTGAAAATTGATGATCGGTTGCGCCAAAACTCGAACTGGGACCCTGAAAATTGTTCGGAGAAAGTGCTCCGGAAAGCACTCGGAGTTCGACCCGGTGAATCTTGAGGAGGAGTGTATCGGTGTTTGTTACTGTCCAGCCGAGCAAAACGGGCATATTGGAGCTAGAATCTCTCCTGGAGGCGAAAACTATCAGTTCCCGTCGCACTTAGTGGTTGGTTTAACCGGCGTTTCTTGTGTCTTTTTGTACAGGATGACAAAATGTTTGTATTCGAGTACGTGATACCGGTCCACCCCAGGAAACAAGTTGTGTGTACTCGTGCAGTAGATCCTGCTGGTCATTCGGGTCCCGCCCTTCAGCAGCGTGAGCTATTTTGTACGAGTAGATCATACAGATCATGAACAGCGGATCTATCTGCATTGAATGATCTGTAGATCATCTACCTATTCAAGGTGTGTCCACGCATACTACTTCGGTGGCATTTTTGTTGTTGCTGTTGTTGTTGTAATGCCCTCCTGATAAACGTAACATGTTTTTTGCTTCCAACTCAAATTTCCATCACTGATAGTCAACTGCGGTGTTTGCGTGTTGGTTGAATTCACTCACGGTCGACTATCACAGGAAAATATCCCGAGCAGTACACTACAGTAGTGCAGCAGTAGTGGTGCAGGTGCCCACTTCAAGACCATCCGGTTTTTTTTTACCCGTTTGTCCACAAAACGGGACTGCAGCCCTTGAACAGTAGATATTGACCCAGGTAACTTGACTTTAGTCACGAGAGAAAAAAAGGTACCCGGAATTTGTATCAGATATTTCCTTCAGTGCCGTAAAAGGTAAAAGGCCAAAACGGAGTTAAGACCGCCACGTGAAATAGCGTGTCACAGGTACACCACAGTAAATCAGAGCCTGATGTGAATACACTATGTGGCGGTCAGATCGAGGGCGCCCCTGAAAAGGAGAAAACGACACGCCACGCCTCCACGGCTCAGAATGGAAAACCAACCGGAGCGTTGTGCTCACAGCACGAACTCAGAAAAATAAGTATTTTTCAATATACATTTTCGCTTGGTTTTAGGGTACTTCCCCCCACCCCCCGTCTACGTAGCGAAAGCAAAATCTGCGGCCTGTCTTGTTAAGATGTTTTTTCGTGCACGCTACCCTTGACTGGATTGTTATTTCTTTTTTTTGTAGGAGAAGCCCGAGGTGGGGCAAGAGTACAAGAGTATGACTCGCCAGGACCTCCAGCATGCCTGTGACGCCAGAGCCATGAACAGTGATGGAACCAAGGCTCAGCTCATCAAGAAACTCACGGTCGGTAATTGGTTAATTTTTTTTTGTCGGTTGTTATTGGTTGATTGGTTGGTTGATCGAGTGGTTGATTGGTTGATTTCGTCAAGAAGCTCGCGGTGGGTGATTGCTTATTATTTTTTTGTCGATTGTTGTTGGTCGATTGGTTGGTTGATCGATTGGTTGGTTGGTGGTTGATTGGTTGATTTCGTCAAGAAGCTCGCGGTAGGTGAACGGTGATTTGCTTAGTCGTTATTTTGTTGATTCGTTGCTTGATTGGTCGATTGATTGGTTGTTTGGTTTGGTTCACTGGTTGATTCCGTCCAGAAACGCACGGTTGGCGAACGGCTGGTATCTAAGTTAATGTGTGAAATGGTCGATCGTTCGGTGAATTGATTGATTGGTGATTGATGTCTTGGTTGGATTTTGAACAGATTGATTGATTGTCTCAAAGTGATTGAATGGTGGTTTGGTTGATTGGTTGTTTCGTTGATTGATGATTTGTTAGTTGAAAATATCGATGATGTGTCGGTTGGTTGCTTTGTTTGATGGATTGATTGGTATGTTGGTTGGTTAGTCTCATTGGTCGTGTAGTTGACTGATTTGCTCGATTTCGCGTTGGTTGATTGTTTGATTCGATCGATTAAGAGATTGGCTGCGTGTTGAGCAATAACGCATGCATCTAGTGTAGTGTACGGCATACCTGGTAGGGTATACGGCTCTCGCTAGGAACTGGCGCAGGTGGACAATTACTCCCCTCGGACAGATGATCTATCTGATCTGTCTGCAGATTATTTAGATCGTCTAGTTCCTCGCCGGCCGTTATAATGTGCTGTGCAGGATCTGCGTAGTACAGATACAACCCAGGAAACACGTCCTATGTATAGACCATGCAGGTTTTACGGGTCCCACCCGGCAGCATCACGAGCTAATGCATATATACAATATCGGGAATAGGTGAGATCTGCCTGCCTTGAATGATCTAGATTATGAACGGTGGGAATGTTGTGTAGATGATCTGTCAGTCCGAGGTGTGTGGCAGTATATTGATCCAATCGACAGCAAGCGTTCACCGGTGTGGAGCCAGCTCTCTAAACACCTGGCACGTACTAATAAGCCTCTTGTTTTCCGCCCGCCCCCTCCCCTCCTGTAGGCTCCTCTATGAAATTCCTCTGGCTGTTTTTTTTTTTTTTCCTTTCCCCCTCGAGCTTTACTCCTCGTGGACTCCGTCCCTCTCTCTCTCCCTCCCTCCCTCCCTCCCTCCCCACCACACGGCGTTTACGATATTCAACATCTCGAGCTGACGATGTTCTTGCTGTTTCATTTAGGGCGATGTACTTGCTCGTAATAAAATGCATGAGCTCGTACATAGGTGGCCGGGACCCCCCCCTCTCCCCCCCCCCCCCCCCGCTGTCACTCAATGTGGGCGTAAATATGCCCTTGTTTTACTTTGAACAATATAGCACGCCATGGTGTAGCGGTAGCGAATTGAGGAGTTGTCCACACATTGTGGAATTTGCTCTATATATCTTGTTGGATGTCTCCACGATGATTTGTTCACGCCCGCCCATATTGTGCAAGGGGAAGGGATTCTGGCCATCTGTGTGGTATATATCTTGAAAATCGTTATTTTTATGGTCGATGCTGCTCGTTCTGGCAGTGTGATTCGCTCGAAGTCTAAATCATGGTACCGTTCATGATCTCGTAATGAGTGAAGATCTCGCGATTTTTAATGTTTGTTTTGGCGATGGAGAAAAATATAGTCGTGTTTCATGTTATAATTCATTATCTCGTAGTATCTAAACATCCCGTGATTTTATCGTGGTTGTTGTTTGGGTTCGGCGGTTGAGCTAAAAATGTTTTCGTTTGCTTTCTGCGCAGGAGGAATTGGTTATGCAGATAGGGCTGCAGGAACTATACAACGACGCCGGAGGGAGCAGTCAAGCGGACGCCAAGCCTCGTCTGCCCAAGGTACGAGAGAGAGAGAGAGAGAGAGAGAGAGAGAGAGAGAGAGAGAGAGAGCGTGTTTTTTCTTTCGTTCACTGCACTCTCGGGTTTTGTGCTTCAGTTCATCCTACCCTCGTTTTCTGCACTTTGGTGTGTGTGTGTGTGTTTTTTTTTTTTTTTTGCGTTTTTTCACTTTTTTCACTTTTTTTTTCTGTGTTTGTTGTTTTCGTTCATATTGTAGAAGGGTGTACCTTCGTCGAATATAGTAGTTTCGTCTCGTTCAAAATATATTTTTGCGTCCCCTGCTTCCATTTGCTTTTTCTTGGCTATGCTCCGCTCCAGGTGACAAAGTACCGAGACCTGACCATCTCCGGCCTGGGAATGGAGCCCCTGCTGTTTACGGCCAGCGGATCCCCGGCCGTGACCATGTCTGTTCTCAACGACCTCGCGGGAAATCCGCATGAAGTGAGTTTAGATACCCTTGTATTATAGGGAACTGGGCCTCCGTTTCGAAACCAAAGTACTCGTACACAGATCAGATAGACAATATACGTATAAATCATATATATATCAGATACAACAGATAGATCAGATAGAGCTTACGCAGTAAATCCGAATCAAGTGAGTTTATATACCCCCTGTATTGTAGGACTGGGCCTCCGCTTCGGAAGCAAATTTGCAAGATAGATCATGTAGATCCTGTAAGTCCGAAGCACGTTAGTTTATCTACCCTTGTATTTTGGAGGGCTAGGCCTTCCCTTTGGAGGCAAACTACTGTCACTTGTCTGACAGATTAAATATGTCAGATAGATCAGATGGATGATCTAGATAAATAATCTAGGTAGATCATGTTCTGTAGATCCTACGTGGTCAATCCGCATCGAGTGAGTTTATCTACCCCTGTATTGTAGGGCTGGATCTCCGTTTTTTCGGAGAGATACACCAGATAGATCAGATAGACCAGACAGACAACGACCTAGATCATCCACTGTAGATAGATCATGTAGATATTACGCGGTAAATTCGAATCAAATGGGTTTATTCACCCGTCTGTTGTAGGATTGGGCCTCTGTTCGGAGGCAAACTACTGCCACTTGTCCAACATGTCAGATGAATTAGATAGATCAGATATATCATTCAGACCCTACGCGGTGAATCCTTACCAAGTGACTTTATCTTGGTGCAGATGGTGCTCGGTAGCCGGTGAAAAACGCCGTTGTCGACGAATCGACGGAAACACCATCGTCTCCGTTTTTTTTCGATTCCGACGTGGATTGAGTCGTACGATTAAATCGGATGGTTTTGTCGGCACACCATCGGAGTTCACCTCTTGCTACCGCCTTTAGGACTGCACTCCGGGCGTGAGGACTAAAAACGCCTCATTTTTTTTATCGAAACTCAGACATTTCTGTTTTCTGTAGAATGCACAGTTGACGCATTGACGCATTGACGCATTGACGCATTGACGCATGCGCTCGTACCGTAGTAGCCTGTGTGTTTTCCGAAGCTCCTCGCTGCAGGAGGTCTACTGTATGTGCAGTGTGTACCTCCTCATCCAAACAAAAAGCTGACTTTAAGAAGACTGGCACGCTATTCCATTTTTAGAACTGCAGTCCCCTTTTGGGGAAAAAAAAAAAAAAAAATGAAAATACAGTCAAATTTCTAGTATTACGGGGGTCCATAGTTAATAGGACCTATGGTATACATAAAAACCTATATATTTACCTATTTTTACTAACAAAATTTGGTCCCATTAACTGTCGACCCCCGTAATAGTTTGTCCACGAAACGGGACTCTACAGTTCTAAAAGGGTTGAGCCTCTTGGGGACTTCAGGGCCACTGGGTGATTGGGGGATGACACAATGGTTGGGTGCCCGAGTAGTACAATGGTTGGATGCAAGGAGTCGTTCGGCACGGGCGCATCATGAATCGTATGTGTCAGTACTGCTGGCCGCTCACGCTGCTCCTACATGGTTGATTGATAACGACCAAAGGCGCAAACAATTGTTTTGATCGCTATTTCGGGATACCATGGACGTTTTTTTTTTTTTTTTTTTTTGTCAACACGAATGTTTGATTCCAACCATGTTTTTTATGCCTGTCGTTTATTCGGTTGTGGAGGAGTGGCATCAGTCATCAGTCGGTCGGAAACATGACCTCTGTCGCAGCAGCACTCGCCACCTGCAGAACGGTGAAGTGCTGCACCCACCTTTCTAACTGTAATGTGTGCACCTGCCTGTGCCTGTATCTGCGTGTACTTTTTTTTTTTTTCTTCGGTCGATTGCCGCTCAGGACCCGCCAAAGTACGGCCCGGCTTACAAGCACTTCGGCGGCGGGTTCGAAGGGAAGGAGGCCTGCGAGGCCCTCTTCGCGCTCAGCAGCATGAACTCGATGGACACGATGATCTCCTCCTTCTTGCAGCCCTTGCAGGTACGTTGTGGCTATTGCTGTATTACTGTTAGCCTAGAAGCCTAGGAGGGTGACTGAGGGGAGAACGTTTTCTTTTTCGCGATCGTTTTGCTATAAAGCCGAACATTGTATTTTTCAAAACGCTCTCAACCAGATCTTTCCGCGCACCCGTATGTGAGCGAACTCAACCCTCTTTTGCGGTATGAATATATATTATATATGTATATGTGTATGTGTATGCAGATCATGGGTGGGTAGGGTAGGTAGGGTCTGACGTGATCCGGATTTCAAAGTAGGGCTCCCTTCCTTCGCGCGAGATGTGTGCCTGCCTTGCAGGGGGGTAGCTCCGCTTCAGAAGCTCGTTGGTACCCCACCCAAAAAAGGTGGTCTTGAGAAAACATTATGTCAGAAGCTACATGCTCCTATCGCAGCAACATTCATGCGACTCGCCAAACACATCACGTTTCGCTTCGCGCTTAGTGCAAGCAGTGCCCGCCTGGTCGGGGAAAATCCGACGTGCTCCGTCCCTGCATTGTAGAGATGCAAAGGCCTATGGTCATACGACTACGGCCATGCGTGTTATCGACTACACCCCCCCCCCCCCCCCCCCCTACTGTTTAGGCTAGGCTAGCGCTAAGGAACAAGGTGGAATCGGAAAAAAAAAAAAAAAAAAAATATGTACGGGGGATTGAGCGAAGGAATAGGAATCAAAACGTATTTGAACGGCCCAGTGGACTTCGCGAAAACGCTGAAACTGCGATTTCGTGTAGGGGATCTGGACCTGCCAGAAAGAAGAAAGGGGTATATCAGTAGCCGGGAGAAGGAGGAAGTAGATGCACAGACGTGCCCGTGTGGCAAAGCAATAGAGAGTAGAACTCACGCAGTAGGAGGATGTAAAATGTACGAGGAGGAACGGGATGTGTTTGAGAAGGAGATGAAGAAAATAGACGAATGTGATTTGGAGGAGTTTGATACAATGAATAGCAGCGAGAAAACGATCGCTATCCTAGGGGATAGATGGTGGCCACAGCCGGCCAAACCGAAAGGGGATACGATTGGAAAAAGTTTTTATGTAGTACATGGAAGCAACGTAGTGAGCGCCCAATTGTTGGGAGTGTCTCTATTAGGAGTAGGAGCAGTGCTCCGTCTCGAAAGGGATGCGTGGTCAATGGTCAAATGACTAAGGCAAGCAACAAATGAGTACGCCCCCCCCCCCCCCCCCCCCCCCCCCCCCCCCCCCCCCCCCCCCCCCCCCCCCCCCCCCCCCCCCCCCCCCCCCCCCCCCCCCCCCCCCCCCCCCCCCCCGCTGTTTTCTGGTCCGTTTTTTCTATAGCAGAAACTGGGCGAGACCTTTTATTTTTTTTATATAACGCCTGCTTGACTTGATCTGTGTGCGTTGTGTGCGATTTTTTTGTTTGCAAACAGGTACTGGTGGATGAGAACAGTAGGGTGCACTGCAGCCTTAATCTCAACACCGAAACGGGAAGGTTGTCGGCTCGGAAACCGAACCTGCAGAACCAACCGGCGCTGGAAAAGGACCAGTACAAGATTCGGGTGAGGAGAGGAAAATGACCGTTGGGTTTCGGTTCGAGGAACGAAGGAGTCGTTGGGTTTTTGAAAACAGAAACATGCCGCGAGTATCATGAATAGTAGACCGGTGTTTTTTATACTTTTTATGGTGTGGGTGGGCGTTTATTCAAGGAGTCAAACCGCGGTCTCCTCTATAGAATATTTGAAAAGGGACCGTTGGGTCTCGAAGAACGGAGAGCCGTTGATTTTGTAGATGAGCTAACGTCCGTTGAATCTTGGAGGAGCGAAGGGTTTCACTGAGCTTTGCCAGGCGATCCAAGATGATGGGCTTCGAGGAAGGAACACCCCTTGGGTTTTGAAGAGCAAAAAGAGCTACTATTTCGGGGGACCATAGTAAATAGGACCAAATATTGTTAGTAAAAATGACGAAATAAGTATGTTTTTGTGTTTACCGTAGGTCCTATTTAATATGAACCTCCGTAAGAAGAATGGTTACCTTAACTTGAAACATGAGTGGTTTGCCACCCATGAGCCTCCGACAGGGTTAATGGACCTTCCTAGGATCGCTTTGGGGACAAATGGCTTGAAGTTAGGCTCAAATCTATGTTCGTTTTACAGTGCAGTTCTAAGTAAAACAAAACAACAAACACCGTCCGCATAGTACATACAGCGCTAATCCTCAGGGACTCAGTCTTCCGCTTCCGTTTACCCTGGTATTGTTTTCTACTGGTAGATTTTTTTACTCCCGTGTGTGACCTCGGGCTTGATTCCCCTTTCGTTTGTGGCCAGGCGGCGTTTCGAGCGGAGAAAGGGAATGCTCTGGTAGTGGCGGATTATGGGCAGCTCGAGCTGCGCCTGCTGGCACACATTACGAACTGCGAGAGCATGATATCTGCCTTCAAGGTAAATATAACGACGGGTGCTTGCTGATGAAGTATACCAGGTACCAGCTAGTTATCACACGGGTGATAAAATACAGCAGTAGTGCCGGTCCCTCTATAGTGCCGGTATGCGCCAGCCAGGCAACAATACCGGCACTATCCCGAAAGGTAACGGGCACTATCCCAAAAGCGCCAAGCGACTTCAACGACACTATAGCGGGAAGTGGGCACTATATAAGACGACCGGCACAATAGAGGGACCCGCACCACCGCAACACACTCCATCAGACGAATCTTCAGCCTGGTTTCCTTGACAACGGGGGTAGAGTGCAACCGCCGAAGCGACGCGTCTGTGGAAATGTCTAGGACATGTGATGATCTAGATGATCTAGATGATCTGTTAGCAGTTCCTCACCTGCCGCTGTGAGAGGTTGTGCGAGAATTTCTGCCTTATAGGGCAGATCCAACTCAGGGAACATGCGCTACAGTAGTAGATCATGCAGATTATAACGCTTCCACCCGGCAACATGAGCTAAATCATACAGATCATACATATCGGGAATATATGGCCTATCTGTCTTAAAGGATCTAGATCATGAACTGTACGTGATCTGTACGTGATCTGTCTGTGTGAGGTGTGGGTATTTCCCAAGCCCTCGGTTTTGCTGTGTTTGTCCCGTGTTTGGGAGAAAATCGGCTCCGGAATTCGTTCCAGGGTGTGCATGTGTTATGCTATCACCCAGTGTGATAGTGTCGTAGGAGAGGGTAGGGTAGGGTAGGGTGGGGTATTCTACCACTCTGTCCGAAAATGTAAAAGCCCTTCTTTTTTTTTTTTTTATAATAGTGCCGGGTGGTGCGTTTTCGAGTGTTGTTCGATGTGTCTACAATGCTGTTGCTGTTTCTTGTTGCTGCTGTTCTTGGTGGTTTTGTTGTTGGTGCTGTATCTGTTTTGATGGCTGTATCTCAGGCTCGGCAGGACAGACGTGGGATGGGTGTGTCTTGGGTTCGACCTGGGTCTGCAGCAAGCTTCTGTTCGTGTAGCTAGCTAGGGTGTAGCGTGTAGGACACGCCAGGTATGATCGGTGATGCTGGGCACGGCAAGTCGAGCGGAAGTGATGATGAGGCAAGACACGAATCATCTCACATGACAGTAGTGGTCATCAGCAATTACTTGTTGACGGAGGCTGGGAATTCCCCGCCTCAAATATCAGGAGATCTACGAAGATCTGTCGCCACCTTAGTACAGGAGTCTATATCCACGATAATAGCGGGCGAACAGGTTCTGCCCATGCACGATCTTGCATGACAAGTATGGCCAACTGACGGTAGAGCAACGACCTGAGACTCACATCGCTCCCCCCGATGTTTGAACGCCTGCTACTGGAGAACCCAGTAAAGGTTTCGAACGTTCTCGATGGAAATGTTTCCAGGTTCTCTTATGTACTAATAGTCAGACGTTTTGTACTGCGGTATCAACAGGTTTATTTTCAAACCAAGTCAAAACACCTGGGCGCCTCTACTCGCGAATCGTCTTCCTCCGCCGAGCTAGGCTTCTTCTTCTTCTTCTCCTTTCTTCTTCTTCTTGTTCTTCTTCTTGGCTTTGCCACTGCTAGATAGATGCCCCGGCTCCGGCTTCGCGCTGGTCGCGCACGTACGTGTCCAGCATTGGTCGATGTTGTGGCCTATCTTATGCCGGCAAGATAGGCCACAAGGTCGACCAATCCAGGACACGCGCGTGCGCGACCAGCGCGACGCCAGAGCCGGAGCATCTATCAGTGGCAAGGCCAAGAGGAAGAAGAACAAGAAGAAGAAGAAGAGGACGCCTCGCTCGGAGGAGGACGACGATTCCGAGTAGAGGCGCCCAGGTGTTTCGTCGTCCGTAGGACTTGGGAATTGCAAGTCTGCTGTCACATTTGAGAGGAGCCACAGGGCGTAAAGAAAATCTAAAAAACAAACATTTCATCGCAAAACACTGCGTGTTGATGATGTTGTTTTTTTTTTTATGTTGCTGCTACGTGCCGTGATAACGTTGCTCTAGATGTACCGCATCTGGTGCTGTAGTTGCTATGGTTGTATATAGTCGCTGTTAACATATGAAAATGCCCATTGCTTTGGGAACTCCCTCGTAATTTTGACGTCGTCTTTGATGCTGCTGATGCTGCTGATGCTGCTGATGCTGCTGATGCTGCTGATGGCGACGCCGCGGTCGCAACCGAAGGGAGGTGGGTGCTTCCACAGCCGGACGGCGGTGGGCATGTTCAAACACGTCAAGGACGCGGTGGACAGGGGGGAGGTGCTGCTGGAGTGGGACTACTCCAAGGTGTGGCACTAATCTTGTAAACCTACCTGTGTTTGCGTGCCTTCAGTCTAGTCGGATGACCTACTGGTACGTTTCTGTCCGCAGGTGTACGGACCGCATGGGAAGCTATATTTTTCTGCTGGAACGATCATCATTTTTTCGGACACAGTGGCTTTGTATGTACCCGTTCGCAGCTGGAAGTGCAGTAGGACGTGGTGTACCCGTGTGTCCGTGGACTACAACAGCAGTGTAGATCCGTGTATTGTGAACGGCATGAGATTGGTGGTACACGACTTCTGTTGTTTTAGGATCTACCATAGATGATTTAGATGATCTTAAATTGGCCGACAGCAGTAGGTACAGTAGATCATAGGGCTGGACTCTGGCTGACTCAGCCAGTAGCGATTATACAGTCGTCAAATCGACCAGTATACTGGATTGCAGCAGTATACTGTCTCTCCTCTCCACTCTCTCCTCCCGAAACGCGTTTAGTGGGTTTCCGTCCTATAATATGGCGTGTTCCTCGGGTGTACGTAGGATGAAAATACTGGCGAATACACTGACCAGGTCAATCAGTAGATTACTACTGCCAGTAGATTACCACTGGCAGTACATGGTGTGCCAGTGCCCAGCCCTAGCTACTAGATCATGATCTGTCCGATGTGTACTTTGTGCGATATTTGATGTCTCGGGATTTCATCTGTCTTTTATTTGGGCGTCACATTTCTGTTCCATGTTTTTTATGTTATTGCAACTATGTCAGTTTTGAGTTTGACCGATTGCGTGGTTGATGCTGAACCTGCAAGGTTGCGTGGTACACTTAGGGGCGCATTTGTTCTATCTTCCCTTTCTATTTATATGATGTTTGTATGATGTTTGTGCGTCTGTGTTTTATGGTTCGTGCTTTCGCGTTTTGTGTCGCCGTGTTTGTTTTGGTCAGGGGGCCCCTCCTCTGCCTTTGGTGAAGGACGTCTATGCCAGCGAGCGGCGACAAGCCAAGACGCTCAACTTTTCCATCGCTTACGGCAAGGTAAGGCGGGCCAATGGTTGGTTGATTAATTGGTGGATTGATTGATTGATTGATTGATTGGTTGATTGGTTGGTTGTGTGGTTGCTTCTATTCGTTCGTTGGTTTGTTGAGTGTTTGATTGGCTGGCTGGTTGATGAATTGTTTGATTCATTCATTGATTCATAGATTCATGCATGAATCGAATTATGGATTCATTGGTTGATTGGTAGGGCTTGGCACTGACTTACAGTCGTCAAAATCTAGTGCACTGTCTCTCCTCTCTCCATGTCCCCCCGAATCGCATTAAGTGAGTTCCTGTGCTGCAATATGGCGTGCTTCTCGCGCATACTTAAGATTATAGTGGCGAATATACTGGCCACGTCAATCAGTAGATTACAACTGCCGGTAGATACTGTCCCAGTGCCCAGTCCTATTTGATTACATGACTGATTCGTTGGATTACGGGTTGATTGAATGATCGGTCGACTGGTTGATTGGTTGCTTGCTTGCACGGCTGCTTGGTTACCTGCCTGGTTGCTTCATTGGTTGGTTTTTTTATTGGTTGTGTGATTGGTCGCTCGCTTGGTTGATTGGTTGATTGATTGATTGATTGATTGCTTGATTGCTTGCTTGATTGCTTGATTGCTTGGTTGCTTAGTTGATTGATTCGCTCAATGAAGTGCTTGATTGACTGGCTGTTAAGTGGATAGGTTGATTGATTGATTGCTTGATTGCTTGATTGCTTGATTGACTGCTTGGCTGGTGGTTTGGCTGGTACCAGGTGGGTTGATTAGCCCATCCATTCATTGTTTCATTCGATTTTCATTTGGTTGTGAAGTAATTCGTGCATCAACTATTCGTTCATTCATCCCACGTACATCCACACATTGTTTTTGTTTGCAACGCCTGGTCGTTCCGTCCTGTCCTGTCCTGTCCTGTCCTGTCCTGTCCTGTCCTGTCCTGTCCTGTCCCGTCCCGTCCCGTCCTGTCTACGCCGTTCTATGGTTGCAGACGACTCACGGACTTTCGAAGGACTGGGGTGTTACTATGGAAGAGGCGGAGCAACTTGTCGAGGTACTCGTTATTGTGATGGGATCCTTGTTCCTTGTGCTTGTTTATTCTGTTGTGCCTGTGCCTTGTGCTTGTGCCTTGTGCCTACGACAGAAATCACCCTCAATGGTGTGAGGCTTCTGTGTCCTCCCAAGGCAGATACAGCGGAATTCAACGGGGACTAACATACGGACACGACTGATGCTACGCGCATTATGATAGTGTACCTACACATTATGCCCAACACTGTAGAGCACGAGTCACATGCTCATCATCCTTCAACTGCCGCCCGGCAAGGAGGCCGGGGTGGCTCATAAAGTTCCCCCCCCCCCAATTTTTTTTTGATGCCTGTCTCGTAGAACGCCTCTTGCGCGAATTTCGTTCCTGCTCATTGCGGTATGTATTCTTCGTGCCATGCGCTTGTTGTGCTGCTGCTGCTGCTGCTGCTTGTGCTGCTTGTGCTGCTGTTGCTTGTGCGCAATGCGGTTATGCTCGTTGTGTTCATTTGTGGCTTGTGCCTGTGGTTGTGCCTGTGTTCACTGCGATTACGCTCATTGAGGTTATTGTGCTGTATGCGTGTGCGTGCGTCTATTGTGCCTACTCTTGTTTTGTTGATGTTGAAGTTTTGCTCTCGCCTATCCCAATTCTTATGCGTACGTTTCTGCGTATACGTACGTGTATTCTTCTGCTTTCTCGTGATGTGTTTGGCGTGTGGTTGTGCCGCAGGCATGGTACGCCGACAGGCCCGAGGTGAGGAGCTGGCAGCAAAGGGTCATCCAGAACGCAAAGAAGACGGGATTCTCACGCACCCTCATGGGCAGGTACATCAGTGCACACCTCGGATAGACAGATCATCTACAGATAATCTATATATCGTCTTTTCCCACAGTTCATGATCTAAATCCTTGAAGGCAGATGTATCATCTATTTCCGAGCTTGTACGATATGTATGATCTGTATGATTTAGCTCATGTTGCCAGGTGGGAGTGGTATATTCTGCATGATCAACAGTAGCATATGTTTCCTGGGTTGGATCTGCCCTAGAAGGCAGGTCCTGCGCAACATCTCATAACGGCGGGTGAGGAACTAGATCATCTATCTATAGACAGATCATGATCTATCTGATCTATCCTAACCTCCCCCACCCCCAACCCCACCCCGACTCTCGAACGCAGGTACAGAAAACTTCCGGACATCACCTCGAGCGATAGGTCGAAGGTGGGCCACGGCACCCGAGCCGCCATCAACACGCCCATCCAGGGAGGAGCGGCGGACGTGGCGATGGTGGCGATGATCAAGATCGTGCGGAGCCCGCTCCTGAAGAAGCTCGGCTGGAAGCTTCTCTTGCAGGTGGATGGATAGAATGGTTGGAGCCGTATCGCACGACAATCACACCACACGACCACAACAATAATAGCAACATCAATAACAACAAGTACAACAACAGTATCAGTATCAGTATCAGCATCAGCATCAGCATCAGCATCAGCATCAGCATCAGCATCAGCATCAGCATCAGCATCAGCATCAGCATCAGCATCAGCATCGAAAGCCCTGCAGTTGCCCTTGCCCTGTTTGTTTTGTTTTTGGTTCTTCGTTTTTTCTTTCGTCCGGGTGTTTGCGTCACATGTTATACCAGGTGCCAGGTAGAATACATTATTCTTCCAGTAGGACGAGTTTTATACGGTAAACTATTGACTACTGTATTTTCCACACAATATGTATTCGCCTCGTAGAAATTGTTTTTCTCATCTGGTTTGTCGCTCGCTGTCTCTGGCCAACCTCGCCGTGTTATTTTTCTCGAAGGTGGACGACGAGGTTACCCCGGCCGCGTTTTGTCTTGCCTGCCCCCCCCCCCACCCCCCACCCCCGCCTCCTCATTTTGTTTTTTTTTTGTTCTCAAGAGCTTGCTTTTGATATATAAACATGGTATCTTTTTTTTTTTTCTTCGTGGCATTTTCTTCAATGTTTCCTTAAGGTGCACGACGAAGTTATCCTGGAGGGTCCCGAAGAATCGGCGCAGGAAGCACTCGCCGAGACCGTGCGGTGCATGGAGCAGCCGTGGGATGGAGTGGGCTTGAAGCACCTGAGGGTGAGTCAGACTTCGCGCCGTCGGCACTTGTCGCTCCGTCCCGTAATGCGGTGCAGGGTGTTATGTGGTGGGGTGTGGCGTGGCGTGGTTCAGGTTGGGGCTGAGCTGGTGTGCGGCGGTACAGGTTGGATTGGGTGGGGTGGAGGGGGGTACGGTGGGGTAGGGGGGCCGGGGGGGGGGGGTGTACTCATTCCCATGCATGGCCGTAGTCGTATGTATTCATTTGTTGCTCTTTTTACCATTGACCACGCATCCCTTTCGAGACTTAGGGGGAGGGGTTGGTGTGGTGTTGATCGGGTGGGGTGTGGTTTGGGTGGGACTGGGTTTTTGGTGGCCCGTTGGGTTAGGGTTGGGTTGGGGTTGGGTTGGGTTGCGTTGGGGTGCGTCAGCACGGGCTGGATCGGGTTGGGTACCCTGCCTCTGAAAACAAACCCAGAAGTCAGAGCGTCTGTAGTTGGCTGGACTGGAGTGGGGTGGAGTTGTAGTGTAGTGTCGTGTTTTCGTCTCTGTTTCCATTTGGTTTTGGTGGTGGAGTTGTTGGTGTCACTGGCGTTAGTGTTCTTTGCGGCAGTGCTGTTGGTGGCGGTGGTGTTCCTCTTGTTGGTTGCGGCTTCTGTGTGTCTTGAGTAGCGGCAACTGCGGTGGTGGGCGAGAGTTCCTACATTGAGCCCAACGCTAGAGCAAACGCATGTGATATTACGGGGGACCATAGTAAATAGGACCAAATATTGCTAGTAAAACTGGGGAAATATATAGGTTTCTGTGTGTAGCGTAGGTCCTGTTTACTATGGCCACCCGTAATAGCAGGAACGCTAGAATGTGCAGGAGGAGTATGGGAAGGGAAACGCGAAGTTCGTAAAACAGTTGGAAACAGTACACAGATGGCAGCAGCTAAAATAATACTATCGATAGGATGCTCAAGTACGACTAGTATTACTTCGCACGGCAATAAGAGCAGAACTTGGAATGTACCTGCTGAAGACAAACATAGAAAGAAAGTTTAAATGGCAATATAAAGTGAGGAGCATGCCAAGAAAGAGGTTGCCAGCCAGAGTTGATCGGGCTGTATGGGAGAAGATAGCAAAAGGGCGAGCTTGAATAAGGTGGGATAACGTAGTCGAGAAAGTATGGAAGGATGTAGGGGGAAACTAAGAAGAGATGATGTCCGCCGGGAAGTTTGGGAGGTACAAGGCAGAAGTAGTAGAAATAATAGAAATAAGGGAAAAAAGGCTAGCGCTAAGGAACAAGGTGAAATTTTTCGAAACACTTGGAGATATACGGGGGATTGAGCGAAGGAATAGGAATGAAAACGTATTTGTACGGCCCAGTGGACTTCGCGAATTCGTGTAGGGGACCTGGACCTACCAGAAAGAAACTGCGCTTTCGTGTAGGTGACCTGGACCTGCCAGAAAGAAGAAAGAGGTATACCAGTAGCCGGGAGGAGGAAGGAATAGATGCACAGATTAGCCCGTGTGGCAAAGCAATAGAGAGTAGAACTCACATATGTAGCACGTAGGAGCATGTGAAATGCACAAAGAGGAACGGAATGTGTTGGAAGAGGAGATGAGGGAAATAGACGAATGTGACATGGAGGAGTTTGGTACACAAAATAGCAGCTAGAAACGATTGCTATCGTAGGAGATAAATGGTGGCCGCGGGTGGCCAAACGGGAAGGGGAAATATTAGCAAAACGTTTCTATGAAATATATGGAAACAACGTAATGAGCGCCCAATTGTTGGAGGTGTCTCTACTAGGAGTAGGAACGGTGCTCCGTCTCGAAAGGGATGCGTGGTCAATGGTCAAATGACTATGGCAAGCAAAAATGAGTACCCCCCCCCCCCCCCCCCCCCCCCCCCCCCCCCCCCCCCCCCCCCCCCCCCCCCCCTCTCTCTCTCTCTCTCTCTCTCTCGCCACGGTGGCCGCTTGATACCCCCCCCTAGTCCCCTTCCCCTCTATCCCCTACCTCGTTTTGTTTTTGATAGGCTATTTTATCGCGCCTATTACCTCCCATGTGTGGGCGATATTCGTATATAGATGTACCGGTTGCTCCTGAGGACCGAGGTTCGAATCCCGCCGGGTTCCCAAAATCCCAGAAAATACTTGACGTGTCTTTCTTTGTCTCGTCGCGGAAAAGCGCGAAAGGAAAGCGTGAGCTAGAGCACCACGGTGGATGAAAATCGCCGAGCAGTGGGAATGCCCGATTTTTGAACCCTATGCGAAATGACAATAAAGGCAAGTGCACACGGAGGGCGGGGAGAAGGGGAAGACACCTGTCACCAGGGCTACTGCAATACTACGGAAGGCTGGAAAGTAAACAGCGGTGATGATTAATATGGGAACGAGAAACGAGAAAAATCCTAGTTTCTTGTCTTGGGGGCTTGATCTTGCCTCACTTTTAACTTGTTGAGGGCCTGTGCATTTTTTTAGATATAGAGGGCACTTGTAAACTTCGCCACCTGTCCTCTGTCTGTCCCCTCTACCCGCCCCCGCCGCCTTTTTTTTGTGCCGATTTCGTTTCGTCTCACACGCCTCCTCTCGGTTTTCCAGGTCGATCTTCTGGTGGATGCCAAGTCGGCCAAGACTTGGTACGATGCTAAGTGATGCGGCGCATTCTTGGATGGATTGATGGTCAAGATAGTTCGATCATTACCACCGCTGGTGCTGCTGCTGCTACTGCTACTCCTACCGTGGCTACTGCTGCGGCTACTGCTGCGGCTACTGCTGCGGCTGCTGCTAGTGTTATTTCTGGTTGTTTTGAGTTTGCCGTTTCGCCGTAGAGGGAGTGCCTGGCACGATGGTGGTGGTACTGCAGCGGCAGTTGTAGCCGCAGTAGCGGCAGCTTCAGCAGTGGTAGTAGCAGTAGCAGTAGCTGCAGTAGTGGTGGTAGCAGTAGCAGTGGCTGCAGTAGCGGTAGCTGCAGTAGTGGCAGTTGCAGTAGCAGTAGCTGCAGTAGCAGTGGTTGCAGTAGCAGTAGCTGCAGTAGCAGTAGCTGCAGTAGCGGTAGCTGCAGTAGCAGCAGCGGCAGCAGCAGCAGTAGCTGCAATATATAGCAGTAGTTGCGGCAGCCGAAGCAGGCAGCGTTGGCCGAAGCAGCAGCAGCAGTAGTCTCAGCAGCAATCGCCTCATCAATCGCAACACCAGCAGCCTCAGCAGCAATCGCCGCAGAAGTATAGCCGCAGAAGCTTGTCAACTCATGTATCGGTTCGCTGTAGTGCTGGTGGCTGCAACGCCGTTCCGCTGATTCCTTTGCTTCCGGTACGCCCTAAAAGCGTGTGTACACGTTTTGAAGTATTTCAGGGTTTTGTGTTGTTTTTGGGTAGGGTTGGCAGAGGACGACGGGGGTGTTCGCGTTTTTGTTTTGTTCTTGCTTTCTTTTTACAGAAAATACTTTAAAACACCTCGACTGCTGTGGATTCGAAAAAAAATTCCGTTCGTTTTGTTCCATTTTTCATGTTTTCGCTGCTGCGGCGGCGCAACTGGTGCCGTTTCGCGCACGGTGAGATTGGTGTAGCTACTGCTGTGGCTATTCAGTGTGTAACATGATTGCGTAGAGTATGACGGTAAATTCGGCGTGCTAGTAATAATAGTATTAACAGGATTTTGTCTGCTGCTGTTTTTTTTATCCGAGCTATGGTGATCAGAGGCGCTGCGTTGTTTTGTTTGGGGGTCGCGGTTCAAGAGAGGAGTGTGTCAAGCCTTTTAGGACCGCGGTCCCTTGTGGGGGACAAACCATTCAAATTCCAAGTAGTTTGTGTCCCAAACGGGATTGCCTGCGGTCCTCAACGAACTTGGCTGAAACCAGAATGGACGATATGCACCACTCCGTTGACGAAAATGCAAGGACTTCATATTGATGTGTAAACGTTCCTTACTATTACAGTAGTAACTGTTACTATGCCCGTGCCAAGCCGTTTTACCACCAGGTACGTGTCTTAACTCTTTTTGAACTGCCATCCCGTTTTGGGGACAAAAAAAAAAATGCTCAAATGCTAAGTTTCATGAGGACCAAAAAAAACACTCAAATGCTACGTGAGTTGCCCCCAAACGGACTGCGGTCCTAATCAAAGCGCTGAACCGATACCTGGTAGCTCTTAGCTCTTGAACCGTGACTCTGAGTGGATAATGTTCCCTTATCAAACAGGTTTACCTGCGCAGGGTCTCTGACGGAAACTCCGAGCGTGTTCGATCGAATGTGGAATGCTGTCCGATCGAATCACTGGAATAAACGCCAAAAATACACTTCAACGAACGTCAGCAAGTAAACAACTTACCAAGCACGAAGCCAATTGCGGCGGTTCATATACGTATATAGTAGAAGCTTAGCTTAGCTTCCCAAGGCTTATCGCGCCGATGTTCGAGTGTGTACGTGCCCGCTTGCACGCATAAGCTCCGAACCTACTTGTTTTTTTCCCCTTGATCAACACCACCCGACGCCACCACCTATAGCCGTTGGCCGTCGCTATTAATTCGATTTTTTTTTCCCATCCCCGCCAATATCTCAGATGGTTTGGCGCCGCCTGTGTGATATTGTGCTGTTTCCCTCCTGCCTCGTTGAACACACGTAGATCCTTACGGCTGTCCTCTACTACCCCCAAAAAATGTATTTCTGGTCTACAAACAAGAAGACGACCGAGTCCCAACCCAAGAGAGAACCGCCTGTGATCAATACAAGAAGTTTGAAATCTACGGCGAACTGTGACCTACTCGCGTCTTGTCGTGATGAACTACTACTGTGTTTCCAGTGGCCGTGCCTCTCCCTGCCCCCTTCTCTCCGTCCCTCACTATTTCCCTGCCTCCCTCTCTCCATCTCTCTTCGCTTTTTGCCCCTCCTTTCCAGTCGAGTTGTTGAAACAGGGTACCTGGTATATTTTTTGTTCGAGTACTTCACGTCGAGTTGAAGCGGTATGGACATAAGAAGAGTGAAGACAGGTGAATATCTGGTGCTTGGTGTGTTAATGAAACCGTTGTTGATGTTAACCGAAATAAAACAAGACATTGAGATCATGGTAGTATCAAGTAGTAGTCAGGGGTGACCTGATATCAATAGTGAATATTCCTAAAGGTAGAAATTTGGGCAAAAACTCGGATTGGCTGAGCGTGAATGTATGTCCTACTTCGAAGTATATGCATAATACAACATTTCGCAGCCATATCATCCCGAGCCGGCGGAATCAACCTAGCGTAAATCATTTCCAAGCACGGCATCCAAGCCGTCCGAGTCAACCTAGAGCCTTACGAGGCACAGCATCCGAGCACTGACCACTGACATAGGATTATAACCCATGTAGACTAAGTACTGTGGATAAAAAAGCATCTTTGATTTTTCTTCTGCAACGTAGTAGCTACACGTCGAGTCGTAGTTTCGTGACCACATCAGTTATTTTATCTCTCTACAGGGTGAAGAATCAGAACGGACACTGGATGCTGCTGCCCCGATTACGCCGATTACGCCGTTTGGTTGTGATCTCAACGGTCGTTCGTTTTTTTTTGCCTTATTCTCGTGTTTTGGGGGCCCAATGGCGTTGCTCCTCATTCTCCCTAATTCAGTAAATTTCGCACGAAATATAAAAACGCGCTCCCATATTCCCTCGCTTTACAGAAAAACCGTCCATAGTAGTAGGACGTCGAGTTGGGTCAGGCTGAAAAGTCGAACAGATCATCCACAGATAGATCATCTAGATCCTAACCTGCTGCTATGAGATGGTGTGGAGGATCTGCCTTGTAGGGCGGATCTAACCCAGGAAACATGTCCTAAGTACTGTAGATCATGCAGAATATGCTGCTCCCACCCGGCAACATGAGCTAGATCATACAGATCATACAGATCAGTTATCTATCTATCTGCCCTCAATGATTTACATCATGAAAGTGGGAATCGATTATCTGCCAGTGATATGTGGCCATGTTGAACGTGCACGGGCAAGTGGTCAAGCCTTCTGTATCATGCTGTGCGTAATTTTGTACTTTCCGTACTTTTGAGGGTTTTGTTTCACCTTCGCTTCCCTCGCACCACAAGGCTCTGCCTACCGCCTCCCCTCTTCAAGCCCTACACAGTCACGAGCACAGAGGGGGGGGTATACGTTCCCGAAAAAAGATATCCCTACACCAACCACTCACTCCGATCATTTCTGAGAGACCTGTGCTGGTGAGGGGGGGGGACTCATTTGCCTGTCGTAGTCGTTTGACCAATGACCATGCACCCCTTTCGAGACAAAGCAGCAGGGGAGGGGGGGTGTACTCGACAGCAGAGATGTACTCGATCTCATGCATGGCCGTAGTCGTATGACCATAGACCCTCGCATCCCTACAATGCCGGGACGGAGCATGTCGGGTTTTCACCGACCGGGCAGACATTGCTTACACCAAGCGCGAAGCGCAGTGTGGTGGTGGGTGATTCGCATGAAGGGTGAGCTGCATCCTACTAAGAACCGCTTGTGAAACGGACTTGCAAATGGGGAGGGGGGGGGGGGGGGTACGTACTCATTTGTTGCTTGTCTTACTGTAGTTATTCGACCACCGATCACGCATCCCTTCCGAGACGGAGCGGAGCGGCAGGGGAGGGGTGTAAAATCATACTTATATTTTTTCTTGTCGTCAAAGCGGTTCTACATTTAATATCTCTCTTTGGACATGTCACTCCACATTGCATGTTTCGAGCTCACACTGGTCGCTTTGAGTTCTCCACCGCTACCTCCGTTCCTCCGCATCGCCTCTCGCAGTCACAGCCAGTCCAACCACCTCGACCACCGCTCATTTTTTCCGCATAGAACAATGCCGAAACCCTCACAATGGTGGCCATCCGACCAATGTGGCCAGAGAAAAAAGAAGCATACCCCCCCTCCCCCCCCCCCCCCCCCTCTCCCCCCTCCGCATGCAGCCAGTTATATTAGAAGAACTCAAGCTTGTTCAACTCTTTTAGTATTGCAGTGTACATGTGCCTCAATTTGACTCAAACTTCAAGTGTTTTATCAGCACAATGGGAGAGCGCCATCCTAAACGGGTTAACGAAACAAATGAAAAAAAAAATCAGCCCTCTTTTGCTCGCTCCTCCTCCTCCTCCTCCCACCTCCTCCTCCTCGTCTCCCCAGTCTCCATCCCCCCAATCGTTTTCATCCCATTCCCCTTCCTCCCCATCCTCGCCCTCGTCCCACTCCCCCTCCCCATCCGCCGACCAGCGGTTCGAAACCGCAATGCCACCGGGCACTTCGAAAACCTTAGCCGCTCGAGGCGATGCCCCTTCATAGGAACCAGCACCAGCAGAAGCGACAGGAGTATTGTCAACCTCCCAATCCTCCTCCTTTTCTTCCTCCCCCTCCTCCTCCTCCTCCTCCTCGTCCTCCTCTTCCCAATAACTATCCTCCAAATCCAACGGTACCCCCGAAGAAGAAACATCTCCAACGCCCCCCCCGTCCCCTCCTAATAATGCATCTGAGGTTCCTCTCGCAACAGCTGACTGTCCCCGCCCCCGCGGCAGAGTATCCGCCTCGTCATCTCCTAGAAACCCTCGGTTCACGGGAGGCTTCCTGGCTGCGAATGGTTCGGTCTCAACTTCCGCCTCCTCCTCCTCCTCCACCTCCCACCCCTCCCCCTCATCTTCCTCCCCCCCCCACCCCTCTTCCCTCTCCCCTTCTTCAAACTGCAAAACTCCATTCGCCCCCCCCCCGCCAACGTTCTTACTCGTGCTGATATCCATTTTATTACCACTTTCCAGTTTCTTAGTTGTATTATCCAGGTTCTTCTTATTTTCCGTCGTCGTTTTCGTCGTTTTCTCTACCGACGGAACGGTCCTAGTCACCGCCCAGAACCGACCGCCCTTGACCTCGCAGTCGTCGAAAGGCAGCCCCAGCTGCTTCGCGAATTTTCCGACGACGAACTTCGTCTCCGGAGTGGCGAGGTTGATCACGATGCCTGGTCTCCCCGCACGCCCGCACCTGTCGAGCGTACGGTCGTTTGTTTTACATGATAAGGAATGCGGCGGAGGCGGGGGGGGGGGGGGGGGGGGGGGGGGAGGGGGAAAGGGGAGGGATCAAGGGGGGGGGGGGGGAGAGGGGGGGGGGAAGGGAGGGGGGGGAGGAGAGGGAAGAAAGGGTGGGGGTATTATTTTTTTTTTTTTGCATGTGTGCTTGCCAAGGGGAGGGCGGGGGGGGGGGTTACCTCTCGCTGCTGGAAGAGAAGCCATAGGTACCAAAAACTAATAGGACTGCCTCTTAGTTAATTATGACAAGAAGACG
The DNA here is from genome assembly GCA_031763025.1 of Macrocystis pyrifera. Classification (NCBI taxonomy): domain Eukaryota; class Phaeophyceae; order Laminariales; family Laminariaceae; genus Macrocystis; species Macrocystis pyrifera. Next base: position 7,927,877 of record JASSKH010000008.1, on the reverse strand, counting down.
AAAAAAAAACCGGAAACAAAGCGACAAATTGTCGAAGAGAAATAACACAAAACACTACCTGGTAGGTAAAAGATACGAAATTGATGGCAGGTAAAATATTATAAGCATTTGTCACGGCACCTTCCCGCCCGATGCACGTAGTGATCTCCGTCCGTGGGCAAGTCGTAATTCACCACGTGAGTGAGATGGGCAACATCGAGGCCTCGGGCGGCCATCTCGGTTGTCACCACCATGGAAAGGCGTTTGTCCTGTCCAACCAGTCCAAGCAGGAGGGGAGTGGACACCAAACGGCAAGCAATGAAAAAGACGGAGGGGGAGGAAGAAAGAGAGAGAGAACACGAACAATGGACAAAAGAACAACAAGCGCAAGGAAAACAACACCGTCAGCCACACAACTAACAATCACAACAACAACAGCGAGCGGGTCTAGAGAGCGGGGCACATCAGTCGAGGGAGAGATAATGAAAGTAGAAATTAAACATCGCAAAGGATATATGTGGGGGGCATCGGCGGATACCGGCCCCTTATTCTCATCACCACCACGCTCTCCCGCTCCGTCTCGAAAGGAATGCGTGGTCAATGGTCACATGACTACGGCAAGCAACAAACGAGTACTCCCCTCCCCCCCCCCCCCCCCCCCTCCCCTCCCCCACCCACCATCAACCACCTACCACCAGCATCATGGAGCCAAGCGTTTACCTGCAAGCGCCTCATAATCTCAGCGCGGTCATCCTTCGAGCTCTCGCCCGACAGCGGCGCCGCTATGATGCCCATGCTCTCCAGCCGCTCCGTCAACCACTTCACCTAGCGGAATGCACATAAAAACGAAAACAAAAACAAAAACGATTGAAAAGAAAAATGATGTAAAAAGGAGAATTCGTGACCCATAGCCTATGTATAGACTTACCAGGATACATAGCCAGGTGTACATTGATAACAGAAGCACATTAAAAATAGCATATCAGTACTAGGCTGGCAATGGAAGTGATGATGATTGAAAACACATAATGTATTTCGTACCAGGTACGGCTTTCCTCGAAAAAACAAGAATCATGGGTCTACCTGCACCCGAAATAATCAGGGCTTTTCGCGGGTCATGACCCGACCCGCGGGTCGGGTCACGGGGTGTTCAAAATGTCACGGATCGGGTCGGGTCGGGTCAGGAAGTGTTCGAAATCTCATGGGTCGGGTCGGGTCGGGTCAAGAGGTTTTCAAATCTCACGGGTCGGGTCGGGTCGGGTCAAGAATTTTTAAAATCTCACGGGTCGGGTCGGGTCGGGTCAAGAGGTGATGAAAAGCTCACGGGTCGGGTCAGGTCATGACCCGCGAGAAACGGGTCACTCGCGGGTCGGCCCAGCGTGACCCGCGAGTTCTTTTCTGCTGACCCGCGGGCCGGACCCGCGCATCCGGCCCGCGGATCCGACACTCAAAGCACTTCACGCTTTCTTACCCAAAGGCTTTTCTCGTACAAATGCTCAATAATACCAGGGCTTTTCGCGGGTCAGGTCAAATCTCACGGGTCGGGTCGGGTCGGGTCGGGTCAGCTGACCCGACCCGACCCGACCCGCGAGATTTCAAAAACCTCCTGACCCGACCCGCCACCTTCGGATTGACCCGTGAGACACGGGTTTCATGTGGGTCGGGTCACCTTGACCCGCGAGACTATTTATCTTGACCCGCAGGTCCGACCTGCGGATCCGGTCCGTGGGTCGACACTTTAAAAACAATTTAATATTCATTTTTGTGCCCACAAGCGATATGTGGCCTGGCTGTAGTGGGTAATAGGTAATAGTGGATGCGGGCATGCGTATATGGATTTTGACAGTGTTTTAATGTTTGAACAAGATACCAAAGGAGTATTATTGGGCATTTGTACGAGAAAAGCCTTTGGGTAAGAGAGCGGGAAGTACTTTTGAGTGTCGGATCCGCGGGCCGGACGCGCGGGTCCGACCCGCGGGTCAGCAGAAGAGAACTCGCGGGTCACGCTGGCCCGACCCGCGAGTGACCCGTTTCTCGCGGGTCATGACCTGACCCGACCCGTGAGCTTTTCATCACCTCTTGACCCGACCCGACCCGACCCGTGAGATTTTAAAAACTCTTGACCCGACCCGACCCGACCCGTGAGATTTGAAAACCTCTTGACCCGACCCGACCCGACCCGTGAGATTTGAACACTTCCTGACTCGACTCGACCCGACCCGTGACATTTTGAACACCCCGTGACCCGACCCGCGGGTCGGGTCATGACCCGCGAAAAGCCCTGAATAATATTCCTTTGGTATCTTATTCACACATTAAAACACTGCCTAGTCCATATACGCATGCCCGCATCCACTATTACCTATTACCCACTACAGCCAGGCCACATATCGCTTGTGGGCACAAAAATGAATATTAAATTGTTTTTGAAGTGTCGACCCACGGACCGGATCCGCAGGTCGGACCTGCGGGTCAAGATAAATAGTCTCGCGGGTCAAGGTGACCCGACCCACATGAAACCCGTGTCTCACGGGTCAATCCGAAGGTGGCGGGTCGGGTCAGGAGGTTTTTGAAATCTCGCGGGTCGGGTCGGGTCGGGTCAGGATATTTTCAAATCTCACGGGTCGGGTCGGGTCGGGTCATCAACTTTTTTAATCTCGCGGGTCGGGTCGGGTCGGGTCAGCTGACCCGACCCGACCCGACCCGACCCGACCCGTGAGATTTGACCTGACCCGCGAAAAGCCCTGGTATTATTGAGCATTTGTACGAGAAAAGCCTTTGGGTAAGAAAGCGTGAAGTGCTTTGAGTGTCGGATCCGCGGGCCAGATGCGCGGGTCCGGCCCGCGGGTCAGCAGAAAAGAACTCGCGGGTCACGCTGGGCCGACCCGCGAGTGACCCGTTTCTCGCGGGTCATGACCTGACCCGACCCGTGAGCTTTTCATCACCTCTTGACCCGACCCGACCCGACCCGTGAGATTTTAAAAACTCTTGACCCGACCCGACCCGTGAGATTTGACCTGACCCGCGAAAAGCCCTGGAAATAATCTATTAAATAATTCGTGAAACAGATCATTATGATACAAATCAGGGTTATCCCTAAAAATCTATTGATAGTAGTTCATGCAGATCTTACAAATCACGAGTATATCTGCTCCGAAAATCAGGGGGTCTACCCCGCCCCGAAATATCTATATAGATGGCGCAGATCATACAAATCATGGGCTTGGCTGCCCCAGAAGATCTATCAATAGATCATCTGATACAACTCAGGGCTACCTACCGCGAAATATCTAGTTGGTGCAGAACATATGATACGACACAAAATCAGAGGGAGGATGAACAAATAAATTCTTCTTTTTGTTTCTTTTTCTTCATCCTCCGGCGGATAGGCAAAAACAAAGCTTAAGCTCACCACGCTTCCACGTTCATATTCCGTGTGGTGTGTCCATACAACCCATAGCTCCCGTTGCAACTAAAAAATATTGATCTACTGAATTCGGGGAGACGAAATCATCGGTCCACCAGAAGTTCGTGCAGATCATATGATAGGATTACAGATCAGAGATCTATCTATCTTCCCCGAACTGCAAATCATATGAAACAAATCAGGGGTCTAGGCCCCGAATTATCTATGAATGCATCATGAGATGATCTACCCGATGCACAGATGTATCGTGAAAAAGGGCATCTATTCTAGACAATGAATAGTTTGGATCTGACACGTGCATACCTGGGTGGGGTCGTTGACGAAAATCATGACGCTCTCGGGGAAGGGTTGCGTGTTGAGCAGCCTCCGTAGCGTCTCGAACTTCTTCACCTGATCGCCACAAAAAAATGTGAATAAAAATAAATATATATATACAAGTAAAGAACACAAAATCTCACAAAGCGACAAGAATTGACTATCGAACGGAACCGAACCGGACCAAACCCAAAATCAAACCGGACCAAACCCAAAATCAAACCGAACCGAACCGGACCGAACCGGACCGGACCGGACCGGACCGGACCAGACCGAACGGATCGAACTGATCGAACAGAACCGAACCGAACCGAACCGAACCGAACCGAACCGAACCGAACCGAACCGAACCGAACCGAACCGAACCGAAGCGAACCGAACCGAACCGAACCGAATCGAACCGAACCAAACCGAAAATCAAACCGAAGCGAACCAAACTGAACCGAACCAAAAACCAAGGCGAACCGAACCGAACCAAGAACACAGTTATTAATAACGCAAGTCAAATGACCAGATAAGAACATAATAAACCACAAAAAATAGTGTTTACCGCACGTATATGTTTCTGGGTGAGGACAATTACTCAGATGCCTTTGTTACGAGGCCATATTCTTGTAAATGCCCCCACGATACGTAGAGGCATCCGGACAGACCTTGATGTTGATTTAGAGCAACTAACATAAGGGTTGGTTGCATAGTATTTCATTATTTGCTAGGGCCGGCACGGTACGTACTGGCAGTAGTACTAATTTACTGATTAACCTGCCCAGTATATTCGCTATTACGGAGGTCCATAGTAAATAGGACCAAACATTGTTACTAAAAATAGGTAAATGTATAGGTTTTCTCTATACCATAGGTCCTATTAACTGTGGACCCCCGTAATAGCAGTTTTTCTTTAATTCTACGTACATCCAAGAAACATGACTTGCAATATATACCTGGGTAGCACCCAAACCCACTAAAAGAGCCTTGGGAGTAGAGAGGAGAGACAGTATGCGTATACTGCAGCAAGCCAGTATACGGCTTACTCTCGACGACGGCGCAATCGCTACTCACCGATTCAGCCAGTGCCCAGCCCTCTTTCAATTTCGCAATTGGGCGATAGAACGAGACATGACAAGAGTATCGAAAGCTTCAAAAAACGAAATGCAAAAAATGCAACAAAGTAATCTGACCTTGGGTATGGTAACGATGGTATGCCGGATGTTGTCCGGAAGGCCTTGACTTTCACTGCCCCCCTCCCCCACGAACAGCGGCTCCTCGCGCATGTAACGCTCAGACGCGGCGGAAACCACCGCGGAACGCCCGGTCGCCGATGCAAACACCGCCTGCCGTCTCCCTGGAAACCCAACCCAGACCAGCGCAAAAGGGAGGGGGGCATACAAAACGAGCCAAAAAAATAAAAAGGAAAAGTAAGAAAAAGGTGTGCCGTTAAGTGATGGACAAAGGAAGAGGGAAGCAAAATTGCCAGGGCTGTTCGCGGGTCATGACAGACCTCACCCGTCGGTCAGATTGGGTCGAGTCGGGTTTGGTCGGGTCGGGTCGGGTCGGGTCGGGTTGGGTGACCTCACCGGACCCGACCCACGACTTTTGACCCTACCCGCTCAACAGCCATTAAAAAAATTGTTCCAAAGGCTTTCACCCTTGGCTGGGTGATAAGCGACCGACATTTCCCCCGCATTCTGGATCCAAGAAAAATTAGCTACCACTTGTTGTAAACGTTCCGTCGCCTGGTTTAAAAGTCGTACCAGGATCGATGAGGCCTCTCTGCTGCGATCGTTCGGAGACTCTTACCCTACCCAAGGGCTACTTACGATGTACTACCGCCGCATTGATTCGCCGGTATATCAACGCGGCACCTCGTCGCAGATAGTAGTCAGTTGCCCCGGTAAAGAAGAAACGCCACCAGAGATACCTCACAAACACGGTACGGTAAAAAAGGAAACGAGGAAAATACCGCGAAAGGCCTGACCCCTTCCCCGGACCAAGGGATACCGGTACATGGTCAGAAGCGAGGTCCTATCTATCAGGTGCGTTGGACAGATCTTCTACAGATAGATCATCTACAGGCAGATCAGATAGATCACCTACAGGTAGATCAGATAGATCATCCACAGGTAGATCAGATAGATCATCTAGATCCTAACCTGCTGTTATGATATGCAGTGTAGGATCTATCTATCTGTGCGGTACAAATCCAACCCAGGAAACACGTGTCCTGCTGTAGATCATGAAGATTATACTATGCGGCTCCCACGCGACAACATGAGCTAGATCATTCAAACAACACAGATCACACAGATCACACAGATCTAGCATGATATATCCGAGGTGTGAGCACCTTTCTACTGGGAAGAGTTACGAGGCGCGCGAGATGTTGCAACAACTCTCCTTCTGTTGCTGCTATTACGGGGGGTCCATAGTTAATAGGACCTATGGTACACATAAAAGCCTATATATTTTCCTATTTTTACCAACAATATTTGGTCCTATTTACTATGGTCCTCCGTAATGGACACAACTCTCCTTTATACGCTCCAGCAGCACGGAAGACGGACGGACTGCTCGGTGTGGCCAATGCTGCAATCGTCCCTTCTTCTCTATACTATCATCAAGATAATGGAGATGATCAAGCCCCAAAGGCCAATTCGCTATTCATCTGTAGGAGCGAACGCGAGGTTCTATCTTCGACCGCGCCTAACATTAGCAAGGCATTCCTCGGGACGCCTTTTCGACTCCGGGAAGACATGCCGCGGGATTCAGTTACCCCGGGACTAAACGGTACTATTTGTGCGGGCCATGTAGCCATACCGCGGGACGGATTTGTGCGGGAACGGGATCTACACCTTTCCGTCGCGCGGGAGCAGGATATTCTAATTTGTGCGGGACGCGTTTGTGCGTGCACGGGATTTCACATGTATCACGGGACCGCGGGAACGTACCGAATCCCGCACAAAACCGCGGGATAAATCCCGAGGAATGCCCTTGAAAATTGGGGACCTTTTTTTGTATCGGTGCATCACAACACTCGGGCGGCCGACCGCGAGAACAAAAAGAATCACCATCAACCAACGGGCACAAGTTGACCACAGTTGCAAGTATCGTGCTGAGTGAGTTCCTAGGGAGAGCCATACTGCTGTCTGTAGTCAAGCCATGTCGTTGGCAGTCGTCGGTTCACCTCTGGGAGTTGCGTACATGATGGCGTCTATCTCTTGGTCGTACGGCGGCCTCAGCAAGGCGTCCACTTCGTCCAGCACCACGGTGCGGACACTGCCGAGCTTGAGGCGGCGCCGATCGAACACCAGCTCGCACAGTCGCCCAGGGGTAGCGATCACGATCTGGGATTGGGTGGGTGGGCGGGATTGGGTGGGTGGGACGGATGATAAGCGCAAGCAACGGCAGAGGTACAAAAACGATTTTGGAGACGGAAGCAAATAACGACACGAGAGGAAATAGAAAATAAATTAAATTACAGTAAATGAGACGGAAAAAAGCTACCTACAGAAACTAACTACTTCATACTACAATAAAAAAAATCCAACTAACAAAAAGCAAAAACAAAACAAGCAAAAAAGCAAACTAAAACAACAAGTCTAAACAACACAGAGAACAAATGGACAAGGCTGATGCTATTACGGGGGACCATAGTAAACAGGACCAAATATTGTTGGTGAAAACGGGTAGGTATATAGGTTTTTGTGTGTATCGTAGGCCCTATTTACTACAGGCCCTCGTGATAATTGAGTCAAACAACATGGATTAGGATTTGAAAACATGTAACAGAATAAATGAAACAAACACAAAACGCAGGACACCACTAAAAAAACACTGAAAAACACACGAACAAGCGTTCACCATAAACCAAAGAAGAAAGAAGAAGCCCCGCTGTCCAGAAGGCTGCTTTTGCTGAGGGTAAACCCTCCCATGAGTGCGAGAGCTGGAAAGTGAATAAAGAAGCGATGACTAAAAACAACACACACACATACACACACATGAGCACCTCCCACCCGTCCCACCAGAGCAAACCAACCAGTCCGTACCACACATTGGACTTGCACCGCAAACCCTGCTTCGCTGCAAGGCCTCGCTCGCGCGTCAACCACTACAGGAGAAAATGGCACCAGGTGCCCTGCCCCATGGACTCTACGGTATGCTTTTTTTCCCGACATATGCAAGTATTATTTGTATTTTTGGTACACAATGTGTGCACCTTACCTGCGGTTTGACCTTCTTGACTCTATCCACTTGTCTCAAAGCGTTAGCGCCTCCGATGACCATCGAACTCCGGAGGCCCAGGCCCTTGATCAGCTTCTCGCACACGGAGAAGATCTGGCTCGCAAGTTCCCTTCCGGGGGCTACAACCACCGCCTGTTAACAAGTCAGTGGAACAACACCCCCCCCCCCCCCCCCCCCCCGCCCCCCCCCGAGAGCAAAACAAAACAAAACAAAAGGTTACTTTCATCACTTAATACAAGAAGAAGAAGAAAAAAAAAAAAAACTGTGAGATCGCACGGTATTCACCATGCTGTCATCCATATGCAACAAACTCCGCCTCTAAAGCGGTTCTTAGTAGGATGCAGCTCACCCTTCATGCGACTCGCCCAACACCTCACGGCGCTTCGCGCTTGGTGCAAACAATGTCTGCCTGGTTGGTGAAAACCCGACGTGCTCCGTCCCAGCATTGTAGTGATGCGAGGGTCTATGGTCAGACTACGGCCATGCATGAGATCGAGTACACCCCCCCCCCCCACCCCTCCTCACCCCCCCTCTGCTTGACTTGGTTTTAGAGTACCCCCGGCCTTCAACTTTTTTTTTTATTTCCGTGACATTAGAGTCAATTACTGTTTTCTCGGGGATACGACAAAACGCGAAGCAACGGTTAATGTCCTCTAGAGACATAGAGTCGCAAGAACACACAAAAAACAATGGTTGTCCAAAGACAACTCCCATCATTTCGTGCTCTACACAATAGATTTCCCTACTAAATTTTCGCGAAACACCAGCAGCGCTCTATTGCGGGACTGCAAGAGCTCTCGTCTCACTGCGCTAGTTTTTACAATGTTGATGGCTTGCGGTACACCGCCGTCTTCACCGCTGTCCTCGAACAGTCAGACCAGAGCCACGGGAGCTACCCGACGTTGCCCGCTGCCTCCATAGAAGGGCACTGGGGTGGAGTTGAACCTTTGGTAGCTGTAGCAGGCGAACAGAGGAGAGCCTCGTCGTCCGAGCGAGGCTCTCCCCTCGTCGCCTGCTACTACTACAAAAGGTCCAACTCCACCCCAGTGCCCTTCTATGGAGGCAGCGGACAATGTCAGGAGGCTCGCGTGATTATGTTCTGGGCGTCCGGGCTCATGCGGGGACCACGTTTACGAGCGAGGCTCTCCCCTCGTCGCCTGCTACAACTACAAAAGGTTTACCTCCACCCCATTGTCCTTCTGGAGGTAGCGGGCAGTGTCAGGAGGTTCGGGTGATCACGCTCTGGCTATTCGGGCTCATGCGGGAACCGCGTTTTATAACTGGCGCAACAAGCGGAGTTATCAAACCCGTTACGCTACATGTAGAAGAGCCCAACATCTTCTCGGGCCGATCGTGAACATAATCTGTACAGCTGTAACCACAGGCACATACTGGCATCGAACACCAACATTTAACATACCATGGCATGCAGTACCTACAGCATACTTGCGTCGGAGTACAAGTATGTCTCCCGGTTATCCTCTATCACCATTCTACGGCAAACTGCAGTCCCGTTTGGTTGACAAACCAAACCTAATCCCAACTAGTTTCGGGACTGCACGGGAGTGCACGGGACTGCGGCCCTCAAAGGGTTTGAAGAAAGCCAGAGCAACATATACCTGGTATATCGGTGATTGGCTGATCCAATACTGGAGTTTTTCCGAAAATGAGATATTGGCAAACGCGCAACCAACACGTTTATCGGTGAACGCATCGATCCCCCGCCGGGAGGGCCGCTGGAGACGTGGACCGGGGACCCCGCCCGAGGCGCCCGCCGCCAAGGCCAATCCTGTTTCTCCCCCCCCCCACTATTTCTTGCAAGTCGTTCGGGTAAGTCGTCCGAAAGTATGCCTTGATGCTGAAAACAAAATACTCAAATGCTCTTCGTATTGGCCAAAAAAAAACATGCTGGTACCTCTTGACAGCCCGAATGCTACAAAAACAGTATTCAGTGCGACAATCCATCCCCGGCAGTGGCGAACACGACCTACTCGTAAGAACCCTTACGAAACTGTCAATTTCTTCCTTATTCTCGGACCAAACTCGAATTCTTACTGTATGTGAGGCGGGGGTGTTGTCCAACACCACTACTGTCGAATTTAATCGCAGCTTGAACAAATAATTTTCGTGTGATATGCTCCGTGCAATTTAAAAAAAAAAACGACCCGAACATTTCTCAATTCCCTACTTCGCAACAGGCTAGACGGGAGCCACCCAGCGTGCAACAAAAACACGGGGGTTGGAGAGCTCCTCTCGCGTCACTTTGAAGAACGTGGCCGCTTCCTGTATTACGGGCGACCATAGCAATCAGGACCCATCATGCACACAAAAACCTATACATTCCAGTGATTTTACCCGAGTATATTTAGTCCTGATTACTATAGTATGTCTCCGGTGTGAGCCAGGACATCCAGGGCAGGACCACCCGAACCTCCCGACATTGTCCGCTGCTGCCAAAAGGGCGACGGAATGGAGTAGAAGCGCTTGCAGTTGGAGCAGGCGAAGAGGGGAGAGCTTCGTCGGAGCCAGGGATCCTGCCAGGATTCTTGTCCCGGACCGGACGAAGCTCTCTCTCCTCTCTTCGCCTGACACAACCACAAGAAGATGTACTCCATTCTGTCGTCCTCCTCGCGGCAGCGGGCAATGTCGGGAGGTTCAGGTGGGCCTTCTCTGGATGTCCAGGTTCACACCGGGGCTACTATGTGATGAGTTAATTAGAAAAGCAACAGCAGCAGCAGCAGCGCAGCAGCAGCAGCAGCAGCAGCAGCAGCAGCAGCAGCAGAAGCAACGACAGAAGACCTCGCCGCAAGTGGTCACCGCCCTAGGAGAACCCATCTCGCTTTCAACAACAACGATTTCGGCAAAATTTGTGCGGTTTGGGCGTACTTGTGGGTATGGGAATCGCCACGCAGTCTTTGTGCTGGCGATTTGGGGAACAGTATTTGCTAGTTGGGGCTTGCACACACACCTGGACGGCGTCGTCACTGTCGGGGTCGGTTGCGGCGGCAAGCGGGAGGGTGCAGCAAATAACGAACACATAAAAAAATAGCAAAAACATAAACAATAAAAAATGATCACCCTCAAAAAGCAGGAGAGGTCCACTGTAACATTTCCAAAAAACAAAAATAAAACAGAAACAAAATATATATACGGTAGATACACAAGAAAAAAAAACGGGGCCACACTTTCGTGGGGAGTTCCAGACAAGGGGGGGGGGGGGGGGGGAGGAGGGTTGTTAAAATCTAGTAGAAAAAAACGCCTGACAAAAGATGTTTCATTGAATTTCTGACAAGAAATCCCAGCCTGCCAGTTTGTTTTCACTTAAGACATGGCGGCGAGTGTGCCTCCGTTTTCCTCTCTTTTTTTTTCGTGCACCCCTAACGTACTCGTACAAACCGACGGGGGTTTGCGCTCACACCTGGACGGCATCACTGTCCGGGTCGGTGGCGGCGATGAGCGGGAGGAGGTAGGCCAGAGTCTTGCCCGATCCTGTGTGCGCGTGGATGATCACGTCTCGATCCTCGGACACCAGGCCCCGGATCGCCGCTATCTGGACCTGAGGGGATGCAGTCAGTCAGCGAGCAAGCAGCACGCGTGAGAAGAAAAGCGACAGCATGAAGCGGAAAGCAGAAGGGTCAGCAATTGCAGCAACACCAGAGAAACAACAGCATGACTAGAGCCTGGTCTGAGCCGAGAGGTCATATACGATTTTGGGTACGAGGTAGCAACGTTTTGGTAAAAAAAAAAAAACATATATGACAGACGGGGGGCTCCTCCTTTGGCCGATAATATAATACACGTTTGGACTCTGATACATCATATATACGTGGATTGTATGCCGGCCACAGAGAGACTGACCAAAACAATGGTTGGTAAGTTGGGTGTCATCAACAATGGTTGGTAACTTTCGTCAGCGCCCAGCATTAGTACGGGTATATATGCACAGTAATGTAAATTGTGCCTGTGTCGTACGACCCCTCGCATCGTAAAATACGTCTATGTATACATGACAGCTCAGACACCAGTTTGTATCACCCACCCACCAACCACGCGGAGTTACCGATTGCTGAAACCGCCACTTTGAAGTCGCTACGGGGGTACACAACCCGTGTTAGCACTGGTGTCTGCTGCTAAAAGGAGGATTGCAGTCTCCTTTGGGGGACAAAACCAGTCAAATTCCAAGTAAGTTGTCCCCAAAAACTGATCTAAAACAGACTGCACTCCTACAGCAGTATAAGGGTCAAGAAGAAGCTCCCCCGTCACTCCGAAATATATGTATTGTTAAAAAAAATAGTTAACCCTAAGTTTAGTATACAGTCCCGTGTTGGGGACTAAACCAGACAATTTTCAAGTAATTTGTCCCCAAAACTGATCTAGAAGAGACTGCAGCTCTAAACGGTGCAGGAGCTCCCCCGTCACTCCTAAAACATCGTCCAATGAAACACGAATAAACAGATTCCATGGCGTTTTGAAAATGAATCTATTACGAAGTCTAAGTTAGTCCAAAGACGTTACAAGGTTTTTATGCGTAGTCTTTAATTCTCCAAGGTCTCACCATAATATATTTATATTAAAAAATAACAAAAAAAAACAGCTATTACGGGGAACCATAGTAAATAGGACCAAAAATAGTAAAAATAGGTGAATATATAGGTTTTCATGTATACCATAGGTCCTATTAACTATGGACCCCCGTACTAGCGGTGAGGTCGAGGATTTCGTCGAAGCTCATCTTTGCAAGCTGCTTGTGTCTCATACCATTACGGGGGTCCATAGTTAACAGGACCTATGGTGTACATAAAAACCCATATATTTACCTATTTTTGCTAACAATATTTGGTCCTATTTACTATGGTCCACCGTAATAGTCATACTACTGGCCATACTATACTAGCGATACTTCGATCGCGCGTACGGTGGGTTTTGTATCGCCTCATGATCATGCAGGAAATACGTCAGTCCGTATATGAGGAAGACGAAACCTGCTCGAGAAGCTGCAGAATTGAAGGAGTGGGTGTGCCTATACCTGCCATAAATACCTACCAAGTACTCGTAAACGAATATTAACGTTACGAAAGACAGGTACAGTAAGTAGTATTGCCAAACTCGATGAAAATCGACGAGCAGTGGGAACGCTAAATTGAACCCTCTGCGCGATGTCAATGGAGGCATGTTCATACCGGGAGTGAGAAGGCAAGACAGATAGACAGACAGACAGACATACAGACAGACAGACAGACACCTGTAACCTGTAACCACGGCTTGTCCAGAGAGCTGGAAAAGTGAAAGTGATGGTATTGTTATTGCTGTTATTTTTAATAGATCACGTACGAATAGATGAATATACGGATAATACCTCCGTCGGCGTCTTGATGCCCAGCGCGTTAACGTTAGCCAGTAGCTGCTCCTTGTCGATCCCGAGGTCCCTAAACGAAACCGTCCCCTGCCTCTGCAGAGTTGGCATGGTGGCAATGCTCACCACGGACGTATAGGTTGTCTCTATGTCGGGCTGCTCGAGACCGGGCGGCGGGGGCGAGGGGGTGCGTCAACAGCAATAGTGAAACGGAAAAGGGGGAGTGTGGTGGGAGTCGAAAGACACAAACAAACAAAAATAGGGACCGGAGGCGCTCCATGGTAGACATTCACCCTATAACTTTTCTGAGGCTCCTACTGTGTGGGTCCCCAAGGTACAACGCGGAATTCAACGGGGACAAACAAAATATATGAATAACGCTGATGCTACACACATCTCGTACGTGCACGTGCGCCTTGTGGCCAACAACGAAAAACACAAGTTACCTACTCATGTGAGGCCAGGTGTCTATCGAGGTCTGCAACATCAGGCGTCCGGTATAGACGCCGTGGTGGCTCAGATATCTTTTTCCCCCGAATATGATACCTCTATCGCAGAACGCCTCGCCGTTGGGTCTCCATACTGGTGTAATGTATCAACGATCCTTGTATTTTTGTGGAGAGAGGCGGTTTCAGAAGGTCAATGTCTTCAAGTAGCGCTCAGGGTCCTCTTCGTCTACCATCACTCTATTGAATCATAGAGTACACATACTTTCGCGTGATTGCAGCGGCGTGATAGCATTCGCCATATCATAGCCCCATGAAATATTCATAATATTTTACCAAGCTCCACAGAAACATAGGTAGTATATATTTAAGCGCAACCGTATCACACATACCTCCATCATACATCTATTCTGGTCTCAATAAGCCGTTATCCCCTCCCCCCCCCCACCTCCATTCCCCCCACCTTTGTATCCCCCTTGACCTTCTCCCTCCTCCTCCATCCTACCGCCACACCACCACACCACCACCACCACCCCCCTCATGCATGATATCGAGTACACCCCCCCCCCCCCCCCTAAATGAACAGCAAATAAGATGGTAACATGCCAACCTGGAAGTATGTGAAAAGCAAGTGAACAGGCAACCCGGAAGGTCTTTTCCGGCCCCATTACGCCTTTATCACCCCCGCCCCCCCCCCCCCCCCCTTCCCTTCCACCCCCCTGCTGCTCACCTTTGGAGCCCTCTTAACCTTGTCCTCTTCCGCCTCCTTCTCCTCCTCCTCCTCCTCCTCCACCCGACGTCTACCACTACCATCATCAGTACGCCCCTCCCCCGCCGCTCCCTTCTTGCCCCCCTTCCTCCCCCTCGCGTCATCAACATCAACCAAGGCCGCCGGCCCGGCCAACTCAGACGGAGACCGCGCCACACTGCTATCGACAACCCGCTCCCCCGCCCCCACCCCCCCGGTCGGTGCCGAGCGAGAAGCCTTCTTGGAGGCCAGAGGTTCAACAGGGGACGCTTCTGTTTCGTCCCCCGTTTCGGCCGCGGAGGCCTTGGCCGGGGATCGCATCCGGAACCCTCCCCCCGAAGCTTCGGCCTCCGCACGAGCTACAACTCCCGAACCCGTGGGACGGGGTCTGTCGGGGTCATCGTACTGTACGGCCCCTGCAGAGCGTCATCGTATCAGCGTATCAGAAGGGGAAGTGGGGGGGGGGGAGGGGGAGGGCTGCTTACTCATTGCTTGCGTACCTTATGTAGTCATTTGACCATTTACCACGCGCATCCCTTTCGAGACGGAGCACCGTTCCTACTCTTAGTAGAGACACCTTCAACATTTGGACGTTCAGTTGCGTTTTTTTCCCCCCATATATACATGAAAAAACATATTTGCCTGTCTTATTCCCCTCTTCCTGTTTCGCCTTTGGTGGCCACCATTTATCTACTATTTAGGGTAGCGATCGTTTTCTTCACTTCTTACTAATATACTAACATTCTCGGGGAGGGGTAGGCGTTCGGGGGAAGGGGATAGGGGACGAGGGGTGCGAAGCGAGAGGAAGCGATCGGGGAGGGTGGGGGGAGGGTGTGTGGGGGAGTGTACTCATTATCATGCATGGCCGTAGTCGTATGACCATAGACCCTCGCATCCCTACAATACCGGGACGGAGCACGTCGGGTTTTCACCGACCAGGCAGACATTGGGAGGGTGGGGGGGGGAGTAGTGATGTAATCGCATAAAAGTCGAGTTCAATTCCTGTTACGCAACTACAGTACCACGTATACCGATACACAGACTAAAAAACGATGATATTTCGATCGTCGATACATCGAAACATCCCACACCTCCTTAGGCAGATTACGCTCTATAGATCATCTACAGATAGATAATCTAGATCCCAAGCCGCCCCCATGAGATGCCGTGCAGGATCTGGGGAGTACAGATCCAACCCAGGAAGCGTGACCTACAGCAGTAGGTCATGCAGACTTCATACCACTCCCACGCGGTGCAGCATGAGCTAGATCATACAGATCATAAATAGATGACCTATCTGCCCTGAATGACCTAGATCCTCAAGTAGGAATGAATGATCCGTAGATGATCTATCTGTAGATGATATAACTGTCCCAGTCCCGAAACGTTTACATCAGTATCACCAAAACAAAAAACGGGATGCCAGGGGGCGGGTCGAGGGAGGGAGGGGAGGGAGGGGGGGAGGGAGGGAGGGAGGGAGGGAGGGAGGGAGGGAGGGACGAGGAAACAAAAAAAACGCCTTTGATATATATGCGATATGTCGAAACTCAGCGCTTCGATATATCGAAAAAATCGATACTGCGATATCCCCCAACACCGCAACTATTACGGGGGAAAATAGTACCGTAGTAATCAGCACCAAATATTCCGCAGCTCGGACTGACAGCTCATCTACAGCTCATCTACAGATCATCCATTCCCACAAATCATGATCTAGGTCCTTGAAGGAAGATAGATCTATTCCCGATCTGTATGATCTAGCTCATGTTGCCGGGTGGGAGTTGTACAGTCTGCATGCTCTAGCGCAT
Organism: Macrocystis pyrifera; assembly: GCA_031763025.1. NCBI lineage: Eukaryota > Phaeophyceae > Laminariales > Laminariaceae > Macrocystis > Macrocystis pyrifera. The sequence continues at coordinate 7,911,562 of JASSKH010000008.1, read as the reverse complement.
GTTTCATGGATTGGATCTGTACTATGCAGATCCCGCACGACCTCTCACAACGGCAAGTGAGGGAAACTACTGTAGATGATCTATCTGTAGACAGATCAGATAGATCATGACCTGCCCGAGGTCCGAAATATTTTGTGAACATAGGGGGGGTGCACAGTATTTTGTGAACATACGGGTGCCAGGAAGTCGAGGGCTTTCGCTGAGAACGTGAGCAGACCAAACACAACACACACCATCCCAACCAGACAAAAACACAGCCCAAACCAGGCACAAGACACACACAGAAGCATTGGAGCGTACGCACACACGTGCTCTGATCTCACTCTTTTTTTTCTTCACCGTCCGAAGCGTAGCATAGATATGTGCCTCAGTTCAGTTATGATCTATGTTTGCTGTACTTCATTTGTTTCCCGACGTATTGTTCCACTGCAGAGTTATTGGATCCTACTATGTCGCCACGGACAGGATCTTCGGCTTCGAGTTCACGTGAGAACAGCAACAGTAACAGCAACAGCATCAGCATCAGCAACAGCAACAGCAACAACAACAGCAACAGCATCAGCAACAACAAACACACCCTACGCGCACCTCTCTAAACTCTTGAACAGCAGCTGCAATATCCACGTTCACATCCACATCCACCTCCGCCTTTGCCACTTCGTCCCCACCCCCACCCCCTGTGTCCACCAGTAAGTCGGCCTCCACATCCATCTCGAAACCCTCATCGTCCGGATCGTAATAGTCACTGAAGGAGGCGGGTTTCAAGCAACGGGGGAGGCGCGGGGGGGGGGGGAGAGAGAAATGTGGGGTATCCCTCTATATTGCCGGTACCCGCTCAAATAATGCCTGTGGAATCGCTTGGTACATAGATGGGATCAACCAGTGTGACAGGCAGTGTGCGGAGGGATTTGTGCCGGTTGCCGCTATAGCGCCAGTGTATTGGCCTGATCCCACATGCCGGCACTACTAACCATGGAGGGACCGGCACTACTACTGTATGATCAGAACACACGATGAACCCACAAACAAAATACATGTCCCTATGTTTTAGGTTTTTAGGGCTGGGCACTGGCACAAACAGTAAGCACTGGCAGTAGTAATCTAGTCATTGATCTCGTCAGTATATTCGAGGGTACTTTTTACAGCCAGTTTCGTGACCACAGGCAGGTTCTCAGTGAGTTAATGTGAGAACATCATCATCGTTACGTATGTCCAAGAAACACGCCATACTATAGTACGAAAACCCACCAAACTGCGTTTCGGGAGGAGAGAGGGTAGAGGACGGACAGCTGCAAGCCAGTACTCTGATTGATTTTGATTTCAGCATAATCGCTAACGACCGAGTCAGGTATTGCCCAGCTCCATTCTGATTACTACGGTCCGTACAGCCGAATTATTCCCATATTTTTTTCAGCACCCAAGTACACTCGTACCTCCTGGTCGCAGGGTGGGTTTGGTACAAGAAAAAGGATCGTAGGAAGGATCATTCCAGTGCGGAGAGGAGGTTCAAAGTTTTGTGTTTTTTAGTTTCGAATGTTATTCGCCACTTCTTCTTCGATAAATTGAAAAATTTTAAAGTTGCATTTTTCGTTTCGCCTGCCCGGTACACTTTTTCACGAGATAAATATTCCGATGGGAAACTGCGCGTCTCAGAATTTGCCACGTTAGTACGTAATTTTTCTGATTTTGAAACCAGTTAAATTTGACCCATAGACATAGCCACAAAACCGAGAGTCTGGGATAACGTTTAGATTCGTTTCGATACGGAGATCGCACTGTAGGATATCAAACTAAAGGGCGGAAAATCATTGCTATCATCTACTACGCCCAGCATCGTCTCTTTTTTTCGTTTTTCTACACTGACAAAGTTTGTCGATAAAATCAATGTGTGAAGCGTCTAGGAACAGTGCGTGGGTTCCGTTTTTGCTGGGGTACTGGTTCGCTGGTTTGCTCACGGGTCGTCGTCGTCGTCCTTGAACTGAACGCCTCCCTTCATCTTGGAAAACTTGGCCTTCAGCATCGCCTCCAGCCCTGCCACACCCAGCCTAGCGAAGGGTAGACGTGGCATGCATGTATACAGGCAGACAGGACAGACAGATGAGGCAGACATACGTGCGGGCAGACAGGACAGACAGACATACAGACAGACACAGGAGGGGAGGGGAGGATAGGGGAGGGGAGGGGTATGGGAGGGGAGGTGAGGGGAGGGCAAGGTGAGGTAGGGAAGGGCAGGGTGGGGTAGGGCAGGGGTAGGGCAGGGGTAGGGTAGGGTAGGGTAGGGCAGGGGTAGGGTAGGGTAGGGTAGGGTGGTGAAGGGTAGGGAAGGGGAGGGGAGGGCAGGGGAGGGTAAGGAAGGGTAGGATAGGGTAGGGCAGGATGACGTTGGGTGGGGTAGGTTAGGGTAGCGTTAGGGTGAGGCTACGCCGCCGCTCACTTCTTGACGCTGGTGTCGATGCCGTCGGGGAGGGGCAGAACGCTCTGGCGGTTTTCCGAGCCCAGGCCACCCTGGCGCGGCATCCACTCCGGCACGGGGGCACTGTCGACCTGTTGCTGCTCCTTCACCTCTGCCTTGGGGACCTACCGGGAGTGAGAGAGAGGGTGAGAGGGGGCACCGATCGCGGGACAAGGTAGTTAGAGCGTACGAGGGCAGGGAGCGGTGTGACCATTTTGAGGGAGGCGGGCGGTACAGCTAGTGGCGTTAGTCCTGGTGTCGAAAAAAAACAAAATAAGGGGACGTCAAACGGGCGTAGGCCGTAATATACCATGCCAGCTGGTAGCTGTCTTTTTCTTCTCGAAAACAAAAACTAACTCGCCAGAAAGAGGAAGGTCTAAGAACAAAATAACCCATCACAAACAAAAACGAGAAAAAGAAGGAGACAGAGTAGAACCAAAAGATAAACACACAGCCAACGAAAAATACGTTCGAAAAAAAATCAAAGCAGCCGCCGTGTGAAGAAGAAAAACACGACGTCGCCGTAGTTCACCTTCCAATTCGGCGCAGATCCCCCCTTCCCGCCCCCGCCTCGCCCCACCGCGCTCCCATCGTCTGTTGCCCGGAGCCAAGCGGTCGAACCCGTAGCCTCCCACCGGTTCGAGTCCCAACCACGGTCGCCGCTAGTCTCCCCATACTGGTCGAACTCGTCCCTCCCACCGCCCCCGTCACGTCGCTGCTGCTGCCGCCCTCCCCCGCGACCTTGTCTGTCGTCGCGCTCCCGCCCGCTTCCCCCTCCCTGTCCCCGCTCTTCCCTTCCCGACATCCCGCCCGAGTCTCCACGGCCCTGCCTCCCGGCGCCGCGGCCGGTTAGGCGCGACGAGGGTTGGTCGTCCCAGCCACTCGCGCGTGTGGTTTCTTCCCGCCTTTCTGCACCGTAGCCGCCGCCACCGCCGTTTTGCTGCTGTGCGGAGGCTGGGGCCGAAGTTTGATCCTTGGAGAAATAGTCTCCAAAGATGGAGTCCCCACCACCACCACCACCACCACCGTCGCTGCTATCGCCGACATCCCGCAGCGTCTGGTCCTCTTCGCCACCCCCCTCTTCGTCGTCGTCCCCCGGTTGATGTTGGCGAAAAACTCGGCTTGCCTCTCTTGCTCCGCCCTCTCGCGCTCGTCCCGGCGCTTCATACGCAGTTCTGCTCCGTCTCGAACCCGCGCGCTCTCCGCCCCCCCCCCCGCCGCCGCCCTCCCTCTTCCACGCCCGCGTTCGCGGTTGTGGCTTCGCGATTCCCCGGCCCCGCGAACCGCGTTTTCTCCCCAGTCGATACTGTTAGAGCCGCCTCCGATTTGTGCGTTTTCGGAAGGGCTCATCGGCATCTGGTTCCGGTCGCCGTGCAGGTCGTCTCGGATGCCACCGCGGCTGCCGCCACCGCCCGTCGCCCTCCCGGAGCTCCGTCCGGGCGTGGCGGGCCCGCTAGCGCGCACCGCGGGGGTCGGCTTGGTGTCTCGAGGCAAGAAGTCTTTGCCGCCGCCGTTGAATCCGTCGTCACCGCTGCTGCTGCTGAGTCGGCCGGGAGAGTCGTCGCGCATGACCAACCCCTCCCTCCCACCGCCACCTCCTCCTCTTCTGTCTCCCCCGTCCTGGATGATATGACCTCGAAATCGCTGCCCAAGTCGTCGCGCGTAGACGGTGTCCGCGCCCCGAGCTTTCTCGTACTGGGAGGTGTCGTCGGTGAAGTCGGTGAAGTCATCCCAGGTTCCGTCCGATCCCGTTCCCTCTTCCACGAGCTCGAAGTCGTTGGTATTGAACCTCGGTCCGTCTCCCTGCTGCTGCTGCTGCTGCTGGTATGGGCCGCTTACGCGCGCCCTTCCGCCACCGCCGCGTCCCCTCCCCCTCCCGCGGCTCCTGCCTCCAACTCCGCCTCCTCGGTCACCGCTATAGCTGCTGTAGGCGTCGCCGCCTCCCCCACGGCCCCTACCGCGCGATCGCCCGTAACCGCCGCCGCCGCTGCTTCCACCACTGTACTCACCGCCACCACCCCGCCCACGCCCACCACCACCACCACCACCGCTGTCACCGCTGCCGTACTGGCTCCGCCCCCCCCTGCCTCTGCCGAAGCTTCTACGCCCAGATTCATACCCTGTGTCGTTCCATCCACCCCCAGGGCCGCCGCCGCCGCCGCCGCCTCGCCCCTTGCCTCGCCCGTCGGCCGAAGGATAACCTCGAGAGTTGTCTCCGAAATTACTATCTCCTCGGTCGTTGTATCCGCGGCCTCCACCGCCGCTGCCGCGATCTCTGGAGTCGCCTGCGAAACTCCGGCCTCGTCCTCTCCCGCGCCCGGTATCTTGGCCTCCGTTACCACCGCCGCCACTGCCGCTGCCGCGACCACCACCAGCGCCACCGCCGCCGAAATACTCGTCCCAGTTGCCGCTGGCCTGCATGCTCAGGGGGGATGACATTGCTCTCGCTTGACTGCTGATGGCACTGCTGCCGCCGCCACAGAGAGGGCTCCTGGCGGCGGTACCGACGCACCTGCCTGCTGCAAAAGCGCCAGGCCGGTTCGAGCCTCCGAAAGAGGAGGAGGAGGAGGAGGAGGAGAAGCCTGCTGCGGCATGCGAGAGCCGTGGATGTGAGAGGGCCAGCGCTTGGACGTCTGAACTTCGCTTGTCGCCCATGTTGCACCATAGCACCGCCAGCAGGACGGAACGAGCGGCGCCCACGTACGAAGCTCCTGACGAGGCCGACGACGCGCCTCTGTTGGAACGCGAAGCAGGCCTCTGTCCTCTCTCTAATAGCCGCCCCATGACTGCAAGGGTCTGCTAAGGCGGTGCTCAGCGAAAAGGGTGGACTACAGAGCACCGCACAGCGTGAGCAAGCAACACACGTGCTGTTGCCAGGGAAATGTCAACATGTCAGCCCGCTTGCGCAAGGCTAATATTCCTGGGTGCAAACCCCTCCCGAAGTTTGAATTTTAATCAATGGGAATGACTGCTGTTCTGTCGCGCCGACTTTAGGCTTTACAGGGTCTGATGTGGGATACGCCAGCGTGATAGCGGGGGACTGATGAGTCCCACAGCAGGTACGAACCCAACCACGAGCACCCTGTACCGATCTCGTCCAGGTTAGGTGGTCTGATTCTTGCTGTAAAAGGATAAATCATCGATCATGTCGAACATGATATACCCTCCAAGTCACGTTTCAAGCTCTTCGCGAGGTGCCATGATCAGGAGGCCTACCCGAGCCTACAGCAGCAGTAGTACTGGTGCTCGAGATGCTGCACCGTGCGCGTGCGCACTTATACGGACCGAGGCGTGCTGTTATGAACTCTGAGGGGTGGCTTGCCACATCGGCGCCCGTGGGCGTTTTCTTGACTTAAAGATATCGCGAAGCAGCAGTACTGGTTCTGGTACGACGTACCCGAGGTACGAACTAAAAACTGGTACGGTATATCTTGAAGATCAGAACATGTAACCACCGACTGACGTTTTTCGGTTATTTTGAGAACGAAGCAACACAACACCAGATCTCGTTCAGATCGGTGCTGATACGCGATACCTGGTACAGTACACGTGTTCATGATTTCGTGCGCCACCCGCGCGTATATATAATATCCATCTACCGGGTAAGCTGTAAGCTCTGTGTACATATACATTCATAAACGAGGGTGACAAGTTTGAGCGTTTGAAGTGCGGCGGTATTGCATACCTGGTACCAATACGAGTACGAGCTGGGCCAGCCAAGACCAACCTGTTCGTCAAGATCACAAACATTCCCGGTCCGTTTTTTTTCGAAATATGATGTGAAAAAATTATACTTGCTTCATTTTCCAGAAGGAGTGATTACTGCACCACTTGCTTCGTTTTTTATTCGGGAGCTGTAAGGGTGTGTCTAAGGGCCCATCTTAACGCGGACTTTCGGCTCTTTCAATTTGACTTGATTTTTTTTTCTAATTTAATTTAAGGGCCCATCTTATCGAGGACTTTCGGTTCTTTCAATTTGACTTGATTTTTTTTTCTAGTTTAAGTTGCATCTGATTAAACGAAATTTAGTGTTCCCCGTTAAGATGCGCCCTAAACAGAATTGAAATCGAAAATCGAAAATCGAATTGATAATAAACAAGGCGCTGATTGGTCCCTGGTCAAAACATGTTCCCCTTCATTTTTTAGGTTCAGAGAAAATGAACGATTCACAACCCAATGCCAAAATCAAAAAGTTGACGGCTGCAAATCGAAAAGGAAATCGAAAGCACGAACAGCAACAATTCAGCGCGTCCTACTGGTCAGCGCAGCCACGTCCAAATATCACATCAGGACCGCCGTACACAGCACCCAACTCACAGCTAGCACGGCAACACAGCCGCGCAGACCCCCCGAAAACAGCCAGCAGGCGAACCACAACACCAGCCCAGACGTTCTCGGGCCTTTGTTTCCCGGCGTTCGGGCCAGAGCGAACATAGTTTGAGGAAAATCCAGGATGATACCCTCGAGAACGAGGTCGGAAGTTCGTTCTCAATATAATTTCAAGTTTGATCTCGGGGCGTCAACGTTGGACGCGCCACCACCTCCATGGGAGGCCCAACGACCTCCCGGAATCGAATTGCCGTCGCGTTTGCCTGCTTGTGTGGTGGATCTGTGTTGCCGAGCGCTAGATTGCCGGCATGTGTGCACAGATGCGAACGGCCTGGCAGGTTGTGCTCTCAGTTGCTTTTCGCCTGGACTTCTATTTTCACTTTTCGATTCTGTTTAGACGCCTCGGCAATTTTTCATCGAAATCGAAATTAATTCGATTTTCGATTGAGCTTTTCGATTCTGTTTAGACACACCCTAAGGCACTTTCAAAAAATAACCGAAAAATGTGTTTGATCAAAACTGACGAAAAAAAAAAAGAAAAGTGGTGAGGTAATAACGAACCCCTTTGTCTTGGCCCGTAATAAGGCTGTTTTCTGTGCGGTTCGATTTTTTGAGCTTCAGATTTCGATCCGATCGCATTTTTAGATGTGAAGATGGCAAATCGAAACAGTCGTCCTATGCGGAAAAATCGGATTTACTGCGCGTGCAGAGATTCGAGCAAACGCCGAGACCAACTGCTGTTGTTGTTGTCTGGCGACGCGAAGAGACACTGGGTGCGCCGCACTGCGCGTAGGACTCAAGCGTCCGAGCCAACGCTGACAGCCTTTTGGTCTGGCGGCGAAGAGACGTGCCGAGTGCGCTAGAGTCAACTTGTCTTGGTATATTGTATTCTCATAATGTGACTGACTGCTTGCTGTTGTAGTACGAGTCTACGAGTACGTATCCACGGAGAGTGTGCGCCGAGTGCGCTTCCCTTGGACTCTAGGCCCGAGCCCGGGCCAGCCGACTGTAGTAGTCTGGCCACGGAGAGACGCGCCGCCCACCGCCCGCCCACTTAACCTCCGTAAGCGCTACACCTGTCGCGTCAGGTGCGGACAAAGACAACAAGGCCGAAGTGCCACCGGAATGGGGACCACCCTACCGTCGCGACTTCATCCCGTGCGATTGCGGTTTCGATTGGCGCGTGCCTGTACCCATTGACAAAGTCGTTTTTGCCGTCGGCGCTAACGTGTCTTGGCTTCTTGTGGGGTGCCATCAGGTGCCATCGCCAACAGCGGGGTGAATCATGCGGGAGCGGTTGATGAATTTGGCGGAGCATTCTCGGCTGATTGTGGTTTTCCTGACCACGGTTGAGACACGAATTTCCGTGAGATCGGCGGGCAGCATCTCGCTCGTCTCGAGAGTTAAAAGAGACATAAAATGGAGGATTATGTTTATTGCGACCAAACCCACCCTGACTACGTACGCATAATTTTGTGCACCCTACCAAATTCCTCGGCTTCACCCTCAAAAGAATCCACCTCTACCGACATTACACCGCCACATTGTTGACTCCTGAACGCCTGTTTGTAAGTCTTGGAACGAGTCATTATTCCTCCTCCCAAGCGTGCAGACGCGGTTGCCCGCGTCTGGCTCAGGGCAAGGTCCTCAAGGGAACCTATCAAGTCGTCCACACGATCGAAAGGCAAGGCGCACGTATTCCGCCCAACTAAAATCAGTGCACTCAAACTAGGAAAGTGGGTCATCCACTCGGCTTATTTGTCGCGAACTGCATCGTACCATCCTCTGGAGAAACGTATCCAAGGGGCTGGGGATTGATAGGACGGGTATCACAGATCTCTTGGTTGACTTTCTTTGCTTCACTTTGTGTGTGTGTTTCTTTACGTTAATTAAACCGTTCTTTCTACCCATCGACATCCAGCACAGCCAGTGTCCGTGCTGATTATTTAATCCTAGAGAAATACAAGCTATGTGGCCACAAAACTACGCCACAGAAATACTACCTTTTTATGCAGTGAGCAAAGTAAACAACGTAATGCCATGTCATCATCCTGGATACGACATGCACGACATACACATTTTATGAAACAGAGATAACAAAAGAAACAAAACACGAAAACAGAATAGAAAGAGAAAACGAAAGAAAAAACTGTCGTGCCTCCCCGCAGGGGGATGTGGCAGACACTAGAAAAGATCGAGCTAGAGAAACAACAGCACTAGTACTCATAAACAGAGTGAGACTAAGAACGAAGGGAACCAACAGGCAAACCGAAGCCAAACAAAAAAATCACCTCCAGGTAGCCGCAGCAGTTTATGGTACGAGTAGCATATCCAGGTTCTCCCTACTATTAATAGTCGGTCTGGTACCTTGCTACCCTGTCTGCCGTCTCTGTCCTGCGTGCGTCAACGATGCCCCACCCAATGAGAGGATGCGTCAGACAATACGAAACAAGCAAAGCAGGCTCGTCATCCACCCACCCATGCACGCATGCCACAAGATTCCTGTCATGAGGACAAGAAGGAAGAAAGATAAAAACAACAGTAAGAAAATTAAGGAGGATCAAAGCGCCAAAAGGAGAAAACAAAGGAATGTCACGTTCGAACCGGCTGCAATAGTTTGAGGCACGAATAGCATAGACATGTTCCACTTATTTGCGGCCTGGTGCCTTGCTACCCTGTCTGCTGTCGCCTTCCTACTTTCGTTCCCCGCGGTTTCCTTTCTACTCCTCCTGTAGCCCCCCCTCTCCCCATTCCCTTGGGCACCACCCACGACGGATGCACGGCGCTGCCTACTCAGCTGTTTACCTACTCAGCTTTGCCTCATCCTCGTGTCACCTTACCATGATTCGTTCGGCTGCTTCAAGGACTCCCCGGTACAACTTCCCCGCCTTTTATGCTGCAGTGAGCCACAGCTCGGTCTCTACTCCAAACACCAAGGGGGAGTGTTCCGTTGATCCTTCGGCGGCTCGGAACCCCTCGAGGTCTTCGACTTTGCATCTATGCCAAGTCTTAAACTGTCCGCCAGGTATCGGGTTCTCCCCGGCAGCCATTATCCCGAACTTTACCCGACTGGGTAATCGCTCCTTGTTTTACCGTGCCACGGCCCCCGCGAACAAGAGGCACAGTTTACGGATGGTCGTTTCGATGCTCTCGCAATGTGTGTAGCGTTGAGTGAACACTGGGTGGTCACGGAACTTCGTTACTGTTCTTTACCCGAGACCGAAGGCGTTCCCACACCGGAGATCCTCCTTGCCCCTATAAGATGCGAACGAAGGAGCCAATGAAAGCTTACCCTCTGCCCATATAAATAAACCCGACGCGTGGCACTGATCACAACAGCTGTCTCGCGCCGCGTTGTCCTCCTCATTGCGCTGGTCACTACAGTCGCAAGCATCGCTTTGAAGTGTCCACCAAGGGACCCCTTGCTGTAGCAATAGGTCTTCAAGAAACGAACGAGCCTCAGACAAACTAGCAGGAGTACACAAACAAAAGAGACAAAACGACCTAACACTCTTTCCCTAGGTCAGAATGATGAAAATAAACCAGAATGGTAAGCTTTATCGACTATTTTATTTTTGTTTCTAGAATATGCTTGCCCGCCACAGGCGGCCAAACAGGAAGGGAATAAGAAAAGCAAAAAAAATCTATGTAATATTTGGAAACAACGCAATGGGCGCCCAACTGTTGGAGGTGTTTCTATTGGGAGTAGGAACGGTGCTCCGTGTCAAAAGGGATGCGTGGTCATCGGTCAAATGACTAATTCAAGCAATATATGAGTACGCCTCCCCCTCCTGTCTGGGACTGCAACACGAAAACGTTTTTTTTTTGTTAACCCTTTGCACTCCTTACGGTAGCGAGCGTCGGCTAGAAAGGCAATTGATCTGCAAAATGTAAACACTGGGTTTGCCGGGCTAGTAGACCGGGGCTGTGGATCTCCACAAGAAGGTGGAGGTTTGGGGTACTTCGTGTTGCAAGTTGTTCACAGCGTAGAGCTACGGCGTATATTACTGACTCATACTGTAGTCTACAGCTACAGCGAGTGTAGCTCCAAGTAGTCGCAGTTGCTGTACGTGCAAAAGCGCTGGGCATGTATCTGCGAGGCCAGTTTGAGCACGGCGGAGTCTCCCTAGTTGGTGAGTAGTCGTATTAAGCCCAGGTGTACCGTTGGAGCTACAAGTATGTCTTCAGCCTAAGATCGCGATCAATAGGTAGGATAGTGGTTCCGTTTATGGGATCCTCGGCATGTTTACCATGAGATGGTCGGTCGGTTGGCACTAACAGATTGCTACTTCTCCGTGGTGGTATTTGTTGTGGGCACTCCAGCCCTGTGCAGTTGTCACATTGCATATTTCTTGCAGGAAGTGCCTCATAGAGAAAACAGACTCGCTCTGGTGTGTCTCCGACAGTGTTTACGATGTTGTATTTCAAGTGTGTTTCTGGCATATGGCTGTGCTGCTTGGGGTAATTGGTGGCATTTGATAGATATAGCGATTTTCACGCGGCTCAGGACGCAGGTCATTCGTCGTTGAAAACCTTTGAGGTATGTTTTCCGAGCATAACTGGCGATTTGAGTGACAGCTCAAATATGTGTCTTCTCCTCACCACAGCTTGAGCGGGCCAGGGCCATAGACAACATAACCCTCAGGTACGTCGCAAATGACAAGGACGTCGGCAACAGCGCACCCGTACCCTGACCAATGAAAAAGGTATGTCTGTACCAGAGATTGGACTCGTATCGCTGGCTCTGCCCCGCGGCACTCTACGCCCAGGGATCAGCCACTATGGAATGACCCTAGGTGCTTAAGGCCACCCACAGGTACAATTACACCCTGCGTTGATTTGATCTGCCTACTTCTTCCGTGCGTATAAAACCCAGGATATATCATGCCACGCGATCGAAGCTCGAGGGGAAGCACAGGTAGTGTTACGCTCTTCGTGCACAAGGTAGAGGCTCGCGTTGATGTACTTGAGAAAACCATCGACTGAAGGAAGAATCCTATCCTCCATGCCCAATCTCGCAAGGCTACGCGAACACACTCCTCGGTTGCTTCACTTGCGCCTGCGAAACATTCTCGACACCCAGCCTTTTACGCCGTTCTTTCTTTTCGCCTTCTTGTCTCGTGGTACCCTCCACGATACCCTCTCGTAAGCACCCTCCTCCAAAAAAGCCGTCGAGGTTGAACCGGTCGAGTTCTCGGCTTTCGTTCTCTCTCCATTGTGGCTGCCGGCAGACGCGCCTCGGCTCCCACTGGCGTCCGAGCCTATCCGTGAGGAGGCTGGTGTGCTGTCCCCATCTTTGGGTCTGCCGTCGACGAAGCTGTCGCCCGAGATTCGAGCGATCGGGAATACTCTGTTTCCTTTGCCTGTCGAGATCTTCTTCCCGCCAGTCGCAGACCGGTTCGCCTGCTGCGTTTGCGCGGGTTTTTCCCGCCCCGCCCCCGCCCCCCCGTTTGTTTCGTGTATCGCCTGGGTCGCCGCGCGACACTGCCGACTGCGACTCGTGGTCCTTGCCCCCGGCGACTCCGTTCTTCAGTCGGTCTGCATGTGGCGAAGCTTGGGACGAGTCCATCCCACAAGTTCCTGCGGAACTTGAAGACGTGTCCACCAACTTCAGCCCTGATGTGCTGTCGGACAAGGAAAATACCTCAGGGCCAGAGCTTTTTTCGGCCGTGGTATTGTCTCGCGATGAGTCAATCGTTTCCAGCGGCTCCTTGCCCAGGGCAGATGGGCCAGATGGGCGACGGATTGGTGTTGGCGGCGGTGGGACAGGCAAGCGCTGCCTCACCAGTATCTTCGCCGGCACGAGGTGCTTACGGTGTCCGGAAGTCATCCACCACTCATCGCGGCTACTACTCTGAAATGTGTTGGCATCTACCGCATATTTGTCGCCACCTCGCACAAGCCGCGAGCTCGAGCTGTCTTCGGCTGCCGCCACATCGGCAGCGCCCTCTCCACCTTTCGGCCCCTTGCCTGTGGCCACCCGATTGACCGAGTCGATCGACCTTTCGTGCAAGGAGGCGAGGCCGCGGACGCTATCAACCGCTGGAAGCAGTACGTCTATCCCCCCCCCCCCCGCGCGACAGGAAGAGCTCCAGCATCAGCGCCTCGCCGGCTCGTTGCGCCCGCCCGCTTGTCGACCGTCCTCCTTGCCCCGTTTCCCCAACAGCCGCGGCCTTTCCCGCTGTTCCGACGCCCTTTCCTCCACCGGCACCTCGCACCCCGAAGCCCATGCTACCCTCCGCCGCGCAGTTGAGCGTTTCTGCGGAAAAGTCACTCATCGGCAGCAACGGGAAGCGCCGCACCATGAACACGAGCATGTGGATGGCCCCCGCGGCCAATGACTCCGACGCTCCGGCTTCTCCCGCGGGGGCAGCACTGCCAACAAGCCTCTGGCTTGCCAACCGAAAACGCGGCAACTGGCCGTCTCGTTGATGCCCCCCCCGCCGCTCTTACCGCCGCGTTTTTGTGTTGCATGCCCGGTGGGCGCTGTCCCTCTCGTTGCCATCCGTTCCCCGTGGTCGAGGACATGGCTGGCCGCCGCCCCCAGTCTGCTAGGTGAGGAATCCACGCGACTAAGACGGACGCCACAAGGGCGGGACCTATGTCTGGGTGCCTGCTTGCATAGTCCACCAAGCGGCAGGCGGTTCGAGAACCTTCTTCGCCGCCCTCTCCTCCGGGGTTAATTTCCGACCGTGCATTCGCTTCAGGTTCACTGCCCCCGCAATCGCTTCTCGCTGCCGCCGCCGCCGTCACCGTCGCCGCTCCGTCTCTCACACTGCCGCCGTCGAAAGTGACGCTGCTGACGTCTGATACCATTCCCGGCTCGTCTCGGCTCTGGGCTTCCGCGACGGAAACACGCTCGTCGTCGGTAGATCCGTCGGTTTGTTGACCTGCCGGCGGTGCCCCGGAGATCGATCCCGCCCTATCATTATCATCAGCATCCACCCCGTCTGCCAGGTACGGTGCGACGCACCCGAGCAGCAGCTCCAGCCCCCAACGCAGGTCCCTGAGCGGCACGGTCTTCCTCCGGACGGCGAGCGGCGGGTCGTTGGCAAGAACAAGAGCCGGCTCCGCACCCTCACCGCCACCGCTGTCGGCGACTGAGTCCGGTTCGCCAAAGGTCTCCTGTGTTAAGAAGGCGGTTGTGCCACCGACGGCGCCTTTATCTCCCGTAGTCCCGACGGACCCACAACCTGCAACGCCCTCGTCACGCCCGCTCCCCCCTTCTCCGTCATGTTGCTCCCCCTCCTCCTCCTCCTCCTCCACCTGACCTTCAGGCGCAGCCCAGAGCGACAGGACCGACTTCGCCAATGACTCTCCAGCAGCGCGCGGTCCGATCGCGGGATCCAGAAGACCCTGGGCGGCGATGAGGCACCCGGCTCGTACGACGACACCCCTAGCGACACCGTCTGAGGCGTCTCCCTCTCTTTTTGCTACGGACCCCCCACCTCCGGGGAGTCCGTGGTCAACAGACGGTGACGCCGAAGAATGGGAAGGTTGGTTCTGTCTTTTCTCTGGCCGTGTCGAGGGGTTGAAAGGGGCGGCCACGTCGGCAGCGGCAGCGTATGCTTTCACGGCGACGTCTGCTGCCAGGTCTAGGTGGGCCTCACACACACCCCGATCGACGCCTCTCGCATTTGCGCCGGGAACCCAGCGCACGCCGCGCTCATCGGAACCCTGTCAGAAGGGAGCCAATCGGAAACGCGTTTTTTTTTTTCTTTTTTTCAAATTCGAAGGACACACATGTTAAGGTAGAGACGCACCAATTTTTTTTCTGAGGTTCCTCGCTTGTGGAGCTCTATACTACTAGTAAGTCATTGCTAAGTCACCCAGAGCACTGATTTTTGAAAAATTGAAAGCGCAATGGTAGATGAACAAACAATCCCATGGCATAGGTGTGCAAATACTAACATTGCGAAAACAAAACAAAATCGTTCCGACGATTTTGAGGTTAAGGAGCCCCGTCATTCAGAAAATATTTTGGCCGAAAAGTGTCAACCTCTATCGCAGCACGTGTCCCATGGCGGAACAGCAATCGCGGAGGGGTACGTACAGAGTATCTGCCTGTGGCTAACAAAAGATTTCGCGCTGGGAATTTTGGCGATCACGCCAGCGATTGTTGATGAATTACTGGCATCGCGTTGTGGCATCAGCCGCAGATGAAACGTTTTTGTCTTTGCGTTATCTCGCACCCTTGTTTCCGCGGCGATGAAAACAGCGCTTGGGGGTCTCGCTATTCTCGACGGTGCGCTTTGCGAGCGCCAGCGTTCACGATTCCGGGGAAGAAACCTCAACAGTGGCGGTGTTTCACAAAGTTATTACAACCACGTCAGCCGTGAGTTCGACCAACCAATGGTTGGCAAACGGACCAAGCTGCGTGATACGTCGGCTGCGCGTGTTTTACGTTCCACGGGAATGATACGAGTTTGGTACAAAGTGTACGCCAGTTTTGGGTTATAAAAAACGATTTCCTGGATAACAGCACTTATTCAGGATACGTTAGTTGTGAGTTATTAAAAATGAGTTCCTGAATGACAACACCTGTTCGAGATTCTGGCTACGGGCACATCGCTCAAACATGGGTTATTACATGGGGAGGGGGGGTGTCAATACGAAACGAGGTGTATATGGCAGACTTATAAGGCCACCGGTTTCTACCCCGAAGACCCTGCAGGTAAGTGCAAATTTCTACTTTCCTGGAATTTTGGCAGCAAGGAACGCCACTTCCATGCAACACGGCAGCTTACAGTAGTCTCGCCTGCCAATGGTCGCGTCCAGCAGCGGTAGAAATTCCGCGAATCCTCCAGCTCCGACTACGTCTGGCAGGGCAAATGACATGCCTTCATCAGACAACTCTTTCGTCGTCGAAGCAGCAGCAGCAGCAGCCACCGTATCTTGGAGGTTCTCGACATCTCCACGGCCCCGTTCCCCGCCCTCGGTCGGCCTCCCTGCTCCAGTATTACCCCCTGCAGTTTTTGCTGCGTCCCCCGTCGTGCGATGGTTAACCTTGCCTTCGCTTGTGCCCACTGCAGCGATGGCGGCGGAGGTGTTGAACTGGTGCTGCCTGTGCCGACGACGGCCATGCGAAACGCCCCAGGCTAAGCGAGGATTGTCCTCGATCCAGTTGGTCACGTGAGACGCGCAAGGGGTGCTGTCGACGATGGGGTAGGCGAAAGCCCTCCCTCTACTCGAAACCCCGTTCGAGGCGCTATCGTCCGTCGCGGAGAAGGAGCAGAGCGAGGGGCGGCTGTCCGCGCGTCCCGCCAGCCGGAAGGGGGCTACGTCTGGAGGCACTGGGCCCGGCGGGCGGAGGTCCTGCGACGCTGAAAACAATCGTGCGCGAGGAGAGAGCACAAAAGCAACAAAAAAAAACTCGAGGTTGTCCTTGAGACTGAGAGCTGCCGATGGTTGGTGAGTTGAACTGCTGGCAGTAAAGTAGTAAGTTGAAAAATGCGATACCTATTCTTGCTGTGGGGGGAAGTTTCATTGCTACGAAACATTTTCCTCCGGAAAAAAAAAAAGTTGGAACGAAAAATAGTCGACTTGGTGTTGGCTGTACCGCATGATCTTGCCAAAACGCTATCGTACGACGGACATGCAATATCACTTTGCGTTATAGCAGAGGACGCACGATGTCGTAAAAATGTACCCCAGCGGGCACGTCGAGTTAGGGAAATTCTCCAGTCATCCCGCGAGGCACAGTTGACCGGGGACCCCCCCCCCCCCCCGCGCCCGCGCTCGGGCGCAACCGCTCGGGCCCAGCTTGCGTCCGAAGGCAAGCACAGCGCTACACCTAATGCAAGAGCGATGACCGGTGTATAACACGTAACCGAGGCCCTTCACTCCTCGCTCTCTCTCTATCTCCCATGCTTTTATGCACGTGTGTGTCGATAGTCCACCGCACGTGGTGACGCCTCGTTGTACACGGGAAAATCGCGACCGCTAACATCCCAACAACAGCAGTCAAACTCAGCAGGACTCCAGCCAAACCACCTGTAACCCCGAGCTACGTGTGTTTGCTGCAATCTGCCGTGATCCACTTGAAGCCCCCCCCCGTAGCATCTGTTGTGGTGCCCCGCCAAAAAACGGTATACATGGTGTTCGTGTCGCCGGGGCCAGTGTGGGGAGCTTGTTTTTTTTAAACCATGCGCAACAGGCCAACATCCTTCCTCTCAAGGCTCACCTGCGACGAGTCGAAGGATGGTCCGGAGCAACGTCCCCGGCTTCGGGACTGGCGACGACCTCCCGCTCGACATCTCAACGGACCACGGAATCGTTGCCACTGCCTGCGGCAGCACCGCCGCCGCCGCCGCCGCTGTCGTGATCGTTGACGAACCCGCCAAGCCTCCGCCTTCCGTCCCCCAACGGGTGCCTTTCTCGTTGTTCTCAGCCCATTTGTGACTGAAGACGGTGCTGAAATCGGGCGATATCCCTGCTGGCCAGGGCACCCCCAGGAGCGTTCTCCAGGGCTTGGTGGACCTTGCGCAGCCGGGTGTAAGCCACGGGGGCTTCTCCGGCTGCTGTGGTTGGTCTGCGCCGCGGCGACCGTGTTCTTCTTGGTAGCCGTCGAGGAACAACCGAGCGCCGTCGCCCCCCTCGCCTATCTCGCGAGACTTGCTGTGCGACAAGCGTGTCGGTGACGTTTCGGAAGCGTCCGCTTGACGCAGCCCGCCGATGGAGTGGTACGGCGCCACCCCGGTTTCTTTCTCCGCCGCCCGGGACGTTGCTTCACCGTCGCCGTTATGATGTCCTCTGGACGCGATGATGACGCTGGGGTCGCGGCATCCTTCCCCAGAGATTTCCCCCTCCCGCCTGATCTCGCCGGGAAGGGAACATCCCGCGCCATCGTCGAAAACCTCCTGGCGTGATGGGAGCGCAGCAGGATAATTTTGGTCGAGTTAACGGCGGAAACGTGTCGAAAAAAAAAGTCGGCGGCGAGGTTGTCCTCCGTGGGAGATTCGAGAGCAGTGTGGCGCGGGCAGCGTTGATGCCGGGGCGAGCCATGACTTGAGACGGAAAGTTTGTACCGCATGAAAAGTCTGCACCGAATGTGCTTTTGCCAATAGTGTTTTCGGTCAGGGGTATGGTTCAGTTTCTTTTTCCGCGGCCTGTCCCCTCCCCCCTCACCCACTCACCAACCCACCTATCTACCTACCCCCCCGATCCCATACGTCGAATACATTCCCCTCCTCACCCAACCCATCCAATCACATCTCCCCCCCCTTAGCCCACCCCCGCACTCCCCCATCTCCCCAATCCCCCCACAAAGATTACTGTCTTGAGACATGTACTTCCTCTTCCAAACTATACGGACAAGGGTTGGAAGTTATTATCGTTGAAACCAGTTCCAAACCAATTAGCAACGGTTCTTGGGGACCATCACGTTCCATTCTAACCGCTCCTATGCTCCTTGGAGGGGAGTAAAGGCACACCCTGAAACCTTTTGCTCACCGACGCATCTTGCACCGCCTGCCCCAGCCAGATCTCAGCCTCGCGCGCTTCGTCCCGGAACTTTTTGGCTTCGTCAAAGTCTTCTCGACGCGAGGCGCTCTCTTGCTCTCGGCGCGCCAGGCAGAGCTTTGATCCTAGCGACCGGACGCGGTTGAGCGCCAGGGAGAGCTGCTCCGCTTCGTTGAACCTCTCCTCGCTTTGGGAGGGAGGGGGGGGGCGATGGTCGGTCAATGTGGAAAAATAGACGGCACGTGGGGGACAGACTACGGGTATTTTATCCGATGATGGCGTCGCCGGCGGGTTGCGTACGGGTGGGCGTCGAGGAAATAGGCCCTTGATGCTGGCCGGCGCGATGGGAACTAAACGATCCTCTGCGCCAAGCTCGGCGGTTCGGCTTTAGTTGCACGAGCAAGATACGTAAGGTATGCAAAAGTGCACACTCTTGGCATATGGTCACCGATCGCTGCACTGGCGGGGGCCGGTTCACTTTAGCGTGCACGAGCAGGATTAAGTATTCAAAAAGTGCGCACTCATGTGGTATGGCCATCGATCTCTGCAGTAGCTGGGCGTTTTCAATTTCGCGTGCAGAAATAATAGAACGATAAAAATGCCTGTCACTGTGAGGAACGGTGCTGGAGAGGAGCGGCGATCGGCGCGCGCTGTTTTCCTTCCTGTTTAGAACTACTGAACAAGTATACCGCATATTTAGGGAGCAAACTCCTTGGAATTTGAGCTGGGTAATTTTTGCAGTAATGCAATGATTGAAGGCAGCATTTAGTGTCCTAGGACAGGTGATGATCTAGATCATACAGTTCCTCAGCTGCCGTTGTGAGTTGTTGTGCAGGATCTTCATACTGTATAGTATTAATAGTACATATCCAGCCCAGGAAACATGTGCTAGACCATGCAGACTATACGGCTCCCACCCGGCAACTTGAGCCAGATCGTACAGGTCAGGGGTGCATTGCCCTGAAATATCTAGATCGTCAAGCAGGAACGTCCTGCAGATGATCTGTCCGAGCTGTGATCTGGTTGATCGACGTCTATATTAGTGCGGCAACACAGACGGTGTTCGTTTGATGCCGCCGGTTTTAATCGCCGTCGTCCGCTTGTCGCGGCTCGCCTGTTGCGTTCCTCTTCGAGACGAACGCCCCCCCCCCGACCCGACCCCACCCCTATCCTGGCCAAGCCCCTTCTTGAATTCGTCTTTGACCCCCACGGCACTCACGTGTGCGCAGCGTCGAGCATCCCCCGCACACGCTTGAAAGCCCTCAACGCAGGTTCCGACATGACCCCGTCCGCTTCCCAGCCGGCACCGAAGCCCGTCTGGCCTGCAACACCGCTGCCGAAGCGCTGGGGGCAAGGGGATGCTTCTTTCCCCCCCCCCGGTTGGCGCGCCGGCTCCTTTCAGCCCCCCAGCTGCCAGAGACGGTTCTATTCCGAGCTCGGTAAGAACGCCTTCCAGCTCTCCATGTCCTGAAGTGGAGAGGGTGTTGCGCGTCTCTCGCATGCCTGCTGCCTGCGGCGCGCCAATTTTTTCTATTTAGTTCGAGTGTGTACACGTCTATCGTAATGCCTCCTCAGGGTCGGGGCGGGAGGGGGGGAGAGGGGTGTACTCGATCTCATGCATGGCCGTAGTCGTACGACCATGGACCCTCGCATCCCTACAATGCCGGGACGGAGTGTGTCGGGTTTTCACCGACCAGGCACACAATGCTTGCACCAAGCGCGAAGCGCCGTGAGGTCTTCGTCGAGTCGCATAAGGGGTGAGCTGCATCTTACTAGGAACCGTTTGTGAGGTTGGGGGGGGTGGGGTGGTGTATTCGATATCAGGCGTGGTCGTAGTCGTATGACGATAGACCCTCGCATCCCTATATTGCCAGGACGGAGCACGTCGGGTTTTCACCGACCAGGCTGACATTGCTTGCACCAAGCGCAACGCGAAACGTGAGGTGTTGGGCGAGTTGTATGAAGGGTGAGTTGCATCTTACTAAGAACCGCTTGTACGGGGGGGGGGGGGGGGTACTCATTTATTGCTTGCCTTAGTCATTTGACCATTGACCACGCATCCCTTTCGAGACGGAGCTTGTGCGTGGGGGGTGGGGGGGTGTTGCGAGGAATCATATTGCGGGAGAGGGGAGAGTGCTGAGGGGAAGGTTCTGGAGCGCTTCTGGTCGAGGGCAGCCGAGAAACAAATCCCGATACGAACGAGTATCATACCACTCTCCTGTTTCTGAGGCCTAGAAGGGGGATGAAACAAAATTTGTTTGAAAATTGTATTTCGTAGTTTGTGCAAACATCTCTCCCCACTGGCTCGTCTTTTATTCGGACGTGGGGAGAGGGGAATGTGGTGTCCTTTTCCCTCTTTTTTTCACCCGTGTGCTCTCTTGCTGGTAGGCGTGCTTTGCGCCTCGGACAGATGTTCGAATCCCACTTCGCGATCTACAGCAGCAGGTCTTTCGACGCAGATACTTTCCGGATCTTGTACGTGCGATTTAGCTCATGCTGCCCGGGTAGGACACGAAAATTCGGCATGATCCACCAGGGCATGTTTTCTGGGTTGGGTCTGTACTATAAGGCAGATCCTGCACTTCCTCTCACAACGGCAGTTGAGCAACTGCATGATCTATCTGTAGATAGATAGATATATCATGATCTGCCGTATTGCAGGTGTGGTCTCTTCGGCCCTGTAATGATTAGCCTGTTTCGATGGCCCTCGAACGGCTCTCTAGCGGCTCTCTAACGGCTCTCGGCGGTATACATGATGACTCACCCACTACTGTTGTAGTTGGCCGCGTGATATTGTAGTGCTGCTGAGGCGTGGTACGATAGAGGTATCAATAACATCCCTTGGCCAAAATATTTCTGGCTGGCGGGACCCCTTGCATAACCGAGGAGCTACCAAATCCAGAACGTGTTTTTACAACGTTCTTCGTCATATACCCATTGGCCATGGGGGTTGTTTTGCGGGTTAAGCGTAAGTTTTTTTCCTCTCCATTTCGAATTTTGGGTGAGAGAAAGAGGTCCTCAGATGAGGGGCCTCGCAAAGGTTAGGTGCTGTGTACCCCTGCCGTGTCATCCACCCATCATCCATCTAACTGGCGACCACCTTTGCCTGGTCGGCTTGACACACGCCTGCTCGTATTAATGGTGCCCATAGGCAAATCATCTCTGACATACCTGGGTGAGGCAGTTGAGTTCGTCTTCCAACGAACACCCCAGGACTTGAATGTGCGCGACGGACACCTGTCCGGCCAAGGAGGAACGCCCTTTTTTCGTTCGGTCACACTTTTGGGGTCACAAACGACATGAGGTTGGTTCACATTCATTGCAGTAGCAGCCACCCGCAGGTGGGATTGCTTAGCGTGCTTTGGTTGGTTTCATTGCATGAGGTCGATTGCGCGCATCGGTTGGTAACAGCACAAGAAGTTGATTTTTCGTTTGTTTGATTATATACCGGCCTACCAGGTAGAATATAATCGAGGTTAGGGACTTCAGAGGAGAAACAGCCACGGCGCGGTTGGGAGGTGATAGAGTAGTTGGTATCCGAGTTACAATGGTTGAACGCGAGGAATCGTACGGCACGGGCGCAGCACGATTCTACGCGTTCTGCCAGGCCCTCACGCTGCTCGTAGAAGGTTGACAACATCCAAGTTACCAACCATTGTTGTGGTCGCTATCTCGGGGTCCCGAATATTTTAACGTGCATCATGATCCCCTGCGGATGTTGCAGTAGGTAAATAGCTGAATTCGGCAGGAGACGAAGCCGTGGCCATTCGACCGCGTCTTCGGCTGCAAGTTGCATCGGCGCGCGAGTATAGAGTGTTCGATCGTATGATAGCATGTCTCTGGTGCTCTCTTCCTCGCACCTGTCGTCCGGGGTTCGCGTGGCTCCCAACCGGCTCCGCAAGCGCAAGCCTCAAGAACTGGCCCTTGAATGACAGCCCTGCCAAAGATGCCGAAGCCGTGAAAGCCTTCGAAGTTCCGTCCGCATTGTTTGCCGTCGAGAAGGCAGCACGGCCGATGTTGACGAACACCGACGACATGTAGTCGTCATGCCCCTCACGAATCGATGGCTGAGAGGAGGCCGCGGATGGATGCGAGCTTTGAGGGCAAGAGTAGAAGCTCGCATTCGCTCGCGACAATATTATCCGTACGTGTCTCAGGGTCTCTCAGGAGTACCCGAAACAAAAGTCTAAGTCTCCGAAAGACACATTGGCACAGTAGAGCTTACCGCTTCTTCGATATTAAATCACATTGGCTTAGGTTCATGGTTTGGGTTGATCTGATTGGCATGGCTTAGGGTTAGTTATATTGTCTCGTACACAGTGTGTGTCAAGCATGTTCTCGAATAAGTGTTAATAAGGCACCCTCCACTCACACCCCTTCGTCCGAGGCGTGTGCAAGGGGGCATCACACGAGAACCAAAATTTAGGTTGGTTGTCACATCCTGCTGTTCGGATTGCTATGATACAATTATAGCACCGGGCCAGAGGCGCTCGACACAACGAGAAAACGGCCTACGCTCATTCCCAAAGTCACAACGAAAAACAAACCAGTGCGGTGACGAGATTCCAGAAGGGTTTTTTTCGAAACGCGGCTTTTTTCATGTTTGCCTTTTACTTGTTTCTACTGTGCCCCCCCCCCCCTGTCTGGGTCTCGTCAATGGGCAGTGAGGTATGGGAACTTTTTGCTTCGTGCACGCTTGGTTAATCCGATGAAGCTACAGTATGTACCAATTTTTTGTTTATTTTTTCCATCCCATTTATGGTCTCCGCCCTTCTTTTCTCTCTCCCTCCTCTAAATAGTCGTAACTCAGATCGGGGATGACACAGCAGATTCCCCTCCTCCCTCCTCCCTCCCCGCCACGGTTCGTGCCTAGCTTTTTTGTCGCGGTAAGACGCCAGCCCTTCCTCTCTTACCTCGTCCACAGTTAGTCACGTTCTTACGTTGCACGCACCCACGCTCCCATTAATAAGCGCTCTAAGGTATGCAACGAATTATGCTGAAAACACGAAATGTGATTGCGACGATACTGCGTGGTCCCTTACAGCGATGGCACGGCAGGGGTGGTGCCATACAGCGATGCCACGGTAGGGGTGGTGATTTATGACATGAGGAGCTCAACATATCACCCGAAACACGAGACCGAAGAACCTTTGTTTGCGGAACCCGACCAATATCTCTATGCGCTCCTAACGCAAGTATACTACAGTAGTAAAAGTAGGATACCGTGTAACCGGTAGACTATTACTTAGTTACTCGCCGGAGGAGCTCAACCGGTCAGAAAATATTGCCTGCCTTGGAAGGCCAAAAAGTGCCACCCGTACCGTGGGATGAGTCCTTGGTCGTTAAGGACCGCCCCGCCCCGTCCGTCATATTGTTTTCGGCGCGAAAAGTGCTCGGACCCTATCATGGCGTGCGACGAAACCTCTCGGACAACAAGATCCCAACCGAAACTAAAACAACGTTGGTAGTTATCAACCATTGTCTAGGAGAAGCGTGAGCGCCCAGCAGCATATCATACGGGTAGAAGGATCATGTCGTGCCCGTGCCGTCCCGCACGACTCCTTGCTTTAAAAATTCGG
Source organism: Macrocystis pyrifera (assembly GCA_031763025.1). NCBI lineage: Eukaryota > Phaeophyceae > Laminariales > Laminariaceae > Macrocystis > Macrocystis pyrifera. The sequence goes on along the minus strand of JASSKH010000008.1, from coordinate 7,887,742 downwards.
ACAGCAATTGGTACGATCACCCCCTACACCACGCAGCGACCGTTGCTGCAGCCATGCCTGTAGTCCCTTTTTTTTCGTCAGTTTCCTTTCGCCCTCTCAAGTCCAAGAGGGATAGAGTAACCGCGTGACATTCATATTTCTCGAATCCTTTCGCCTTCTGAAAAAATGCGGATATAGCTCTTGTTCCGATCACACCGTCCACATTTAAAAAAAAAAGGGAGTCCAGAATCCCAATGATCCTTACACCATTGATATTTTCCGTGGTCTCACCTCCTTCGGCCATTTTCTTTCATCAACAACTGCGCGTCTTCTTGACGTTTTTTTTTCCCGTCGCCGCGACGGACCGGCCACGAAGAAGTTCACGGTCGACGGTGCCAGTTCCGGCTCGGATGTGACCGTAATTTGATGCAGCCTGCATGGTTTCTCGAGGCGAAGGCCTACCTCTCGCGAAGAACGGCATCGCCTACGCGTACAGTAGCAGTAGGCGAAGGGGGCAAGGGCGGGAGCTCGTGGCAGAAATTGGATATTACGACGTAAGACGCATGCTGTAGTAGAGGTGCATTTCTTTCTCCGAGGCTCCTCGCTTGACCTTAAGGAGCTCCATACCTCACCCGAAAGCTGACTTCAGCAAAAACCAAATTGCGTGCCGATGAGTAAGTTCCCATGGCCCAAGTTAACATGACAAACATTTTTCGAAACAAGGTTGACACTCCGACGATTTTTGGGTTAAGGAGTCCCGTCATTCAGAAAACATTTCAGCGAAATGTTCTTCCTCTATCGTAGAACGCGTCGTAAGCTGCCTCTCGTCCCTGCTGATACCATTATCTTTCAGTTTTCCATCTGACAATATGCAGCGCTTGTTTCGAAGATATCATACCATACACAGATAGAAAGGCAACTATTACGGAGGTCCTAGGACCTACGGCATACATAAAAACCTATATATTTACTTATTTTTACTACCCTATTTACTATGGTTCCTCGTAGTAGAATCATATGACTTCAAGCATGGAAGGTGGTATCAATCAGACCTGGACACTGGACAAAATGATACCAGTAATGCAGTCCCGCTGAACGATTATTTCGGGGGACCATAGTAAATAGGACCAAGTATTGTTAGTAAAAATAGGGAAGTGTATATGTTTTTGTGTGTACCATAGGTCCTATTTACTATGGCCCCCCGTAATAGTACGCAAGTGTTAGAATCTTGTTGTGACGCCAACCTTGAACGACCTTCTCAACCGTAAGGCTATCTATCGTACACCACCCTGCCCTTGAAGTAAAAACATCGTCTTCTTTTAATGATAATGTACAAACGGTACTTACATTAAGCTACATAGTGGTAGAAAGTGTGCATGGCGCTAGCCTCCGAGCACGATTTCTTAATCCAATCTTCCTAGCGCCCCCCCAAAATTGAGCCTCATGTTCTTATTATTAATATTAGGTGAATTATTGTTCGTGGGCCTGTACTGAACGAGCACCCCCCAGACGTTAAGCGCACTACAGCATGAAGTACGCATAGCACCTAGCCGCCGCCTATTGTATTGGTTGTTCTGAGGTTTAATTGGAAATCACACCACAGACTGTTTTACGTCGCTCGTCCCCAATAAAAGTAGCCACAGAAAGACGATGACGCGTATCGAACATTTCCCCACGGTGTGAATCCAAGGTAAAGAGGAGAATATACATACCATACGTACAACGAAGGAAAAGGTTAAGGGCTGCTGTGTCGAACAGGTTTCCACATGAGAATGAAGGAAGTTTTCAACAGGTTCATTCGGGATAATTTAGTTTTCGGCTGAGACTTGCGAAGACTCGGCGAAGGGCGTCGAAAGTGAAGTGCCAACCGCCGTGGTGTCGTGACACTCACCGGTCCGATCGCCACCCGGGAGTTGCCCCGTTGTTAGCAGGAGGCGTTTTTTCTCTCGGAGAAGCGGATGCGATTTCCTTCGTAGCCCGGTGCTTCCGAATCCCAAAACACCACCTGCCCGCACGTACAAGCGGTGAGGACGCAACACGCAGAATGTGATAGCTTCAAGGAGTGGTCGACCCCTTTTTCGACGCTTTGCGCCCTTTTACAATTAAAGGAGGGGAGAAGGGTTGGTACTCGACATCATGCATGGCCGTAGTCGTATGACCATGGACCCTCGCATCCCTACAATGCCGGGACGGAGCACGTCGGGCTTTCATCGATCAGGCAGACAAAGCAAGTGCGAAGCATCGTGAGGCATTGGGCAAGTCGTATGAAGGGTGAGCTGCAGCCTACTAAGAATCGCTTGTGAAGCCGACTGGGGCGCGGCGGCGGCGGGGGGGGGGGGGTACCTTTATATCATGCATGGCCGTTATCGTATGACGGATGGCGCGGGGAGGGGGGAGGAGGGACTAAAACAACGGACGATACCACTATTCCGGTATTGGCCGCACACGCGCACATACGCACGACGCATCAATTCACGTCGCTGACAGATCAAACAGATAATTCTCATTTCATGATCTAAATCTTTCAAGGCAGATAGATAATCCGTTTTCCGAGCGTGTATGATATGTATGATCTGTATGGTCTGGCTCATGTTGCCGGGTGGGAGTCGTATATTCTGCGTGATCTAGCACATGTTCCCTGGGTTGGATTTGTCCTGTAAGGCAGATCCTGCACAACCTCTCGCAACGGCATATGAGAAGAACTAGATCATATATCTGAAGACAGGTCAGATAGATCATCATCTGTCCGAGGTGTGCAGTAACTACAACGAATTACACGAAACGTACAAAATACGCCCCCCCCCCCCCCCCCCGGATGTGCGATGCATTTCAGAGCCGATTTTCTTCGAAGCCAGGGGGGGAGCACGCACGGCGAAAATGGCGGCGTTTGGGAAGATCTCGTCAAGAAGTTTCCATTCGTTGACAGACGCGTCACTCGGCGTTTTTTGCAGGGCTGTTCACGGTTCGGGTCAACCTCGCGGGTCAAGTCGGACCGAGTCGGGTAATGGTGTGACCCGACCAGGTCCGTGAGAGTTTGGAAACCTCCTGAACCGACCCGACCCGACCAATAAGATTTCAATGACTTCCTGACCCGTGAAGAGCCCTGGTTTTATGCATTCTCCCAGGCGCCGAGAAAATCAGATTGGAAATTCGTGGAAGGAGGCGTGTTTTCTTATCACCCTATTGTGATAATGGTATACGGCGACTAACATCACACTAAAACACGACAATAGTTTCGATGTCGTCAGCCCTTAAGAACTGCACCCACCCTCGTTTATGGGAAGAATTACTTGGTATCAGAGTCCAGTGTGTGTTTCTGCACTGCATAGTAGTAAATGGGACAGGGGTGGGGTATAGTAGTAAATGGGACAGGGGTGGGGGACTTTCGTGACCAGCACAGATGATGATTATAATATTAGGTGCGTTGGGGCGAGGGGTCCACCACATTGTTTCATTTTTTCGATCGACTTCTATGCAAGCTTCCACCAACTTCCATGGAAGTATATATTCTCCCCATGGAAGCTTCCACGAGCTTTCATGGGAAAAAATATTCCATGGAACAGACATAGACGATAGACAAAGACAGTACTAGCTCGGAGCAACGGATGTGGTCTTGCCGTCCGCTCGAGCTTCGGGGCCGTAGGAAAAAGACATACTGCACCACACAGAAGTCAGTACGCAGCTTTGAGCAATGTTTACGGCCTCACCATCCGCTCGAGGTCTAGCACCGTCGGCGATAGAGATAATGCAGTAGACAGCAGACCGTAGACAACACTATGGTAGCTCTGAGCAACGATTACGGCCTCACCAACCGCTCGAGACCCAGGGCCGTCGGAAAATGACATACCAGGTAGTGCGGTAGGCAGTAGTCAGCGCACGGTAAACAACACTATGGTGGTTCTGAGCAACGGTTTCGGCCTCACCATCCGCTCGACGTCCAGGACCCCCGTCACTAGACACAACGCAGTAGGTGGTAACAGTAGCCAGTAGTCAGTACAGTAGACAGTACGGCATTGATACGGTACCACTCATACTATCAATCAACTGTTGCGCGCTGTCACTACGACATACGTGTAGCAAGACCAGGTTGGGACACTTTGTATCCCTTGTCAGGTTTACCTATTGCGCAGGTACTCGTTGGTACCCAGGCGTGTTGGTTGCTTAAATGGTTGCCAACAACGCACTTTTCCTCGTGCGCTATGGTTGCTATACCCGAGAAAACACTTGGAAATACTGTAGTGTACGATCCTTTTCGCGGTTGGAAGATGGGTTAAGGCCACGCTGGCACCGAAAAGCGTCTCCTGGTCCCCGGGTGTCTGGTGCCTCTACTCTCTAGACGTTCTATCGTAATAAAAAAACATCACTATTTTAGCACGCTGCGTTTAGAACCGTAGCTGCTTCGTGCTTACCGGAGAGCGACCGTGACTCGATTTTTTTTCGTCACAGCAGCTTGTGTTTATCTCGAGATTGCTCTCCCGCAGGCTCTCAACAGAGGCCTACACCTCGACTTAGATGTGCTGCTGTGGTCGACATTGGTCGAATTTTGGGATCCACAAAACCAGACAAAAAACAACCGCCAACTGAACGTTTGCACTTCACTTGCGGAGAGCTACAGCTTCTGACAGGAAACTACAGCCCGCGAAATTGAGGGATGCTCCTGATGGGGTGTGTGAGGGCGCCGAGTGCGCCAGACGGCAGTCGCAAGCAGCCAGAAACGACTCACGGGGTGCTTTCGTGTATTCGAAATTGCGAGCGAGTTACTACTGTAGCACAAATAGCTCGCTAAAAGGGTAAAATCTTGATATTTTATTTCACGCGCGGGGGCATAGTACAATGGCCACATCACCGATGAAGAAATGGCCTCCACTTTTAACAAAATATTGCTGTTCTCCTGGCGGATGATATACCAGGCATCTCTTTTCGAGTCGTCGTCGAAGATGCTGCGGGAGGCAAAACTACGTCCCCATGATAGGTAGTATGTTAGTTATTGGGCCCAAAAAAGGGCGAAAAAAGGCCAAAAAGGGCGAAACTGCTCAGGATTGTCGTATATTGTATTTGCATCAATTGTTCTACAACTTCGAAATACGGATCTTGGGTGCAAGTCCCTTACTAATATTCCAAGTGATATGCATACGTTGCCGAAACGCCTACGTACGCGCAGGTACTTTACGACGCATTCCTGGGGGTGCTATTAATAGCGTCCCCTTCAGAGGGAAATATTGACGATACATTTTGTTGACGGTTTCGGTTTCGGCAACCATTGCGGCCACTGCGTGATTGGGGGATGATACATACAAATTGGAGTCCGAGTTACGATCTAAGGAGTCGTACGGCACGGACGCAGCATGACCCTACCCGTACGTCTGGGCGCTCACGGTATTCCTGCGTGATTGATATCACTAAAGCTATAAACCATTGTTATGGTCGCTGTGATATGGGTGAGGTATTCATGGGCTATAGATATAGATAATACGTTGCAGTCTTGTAGTCTCACGAATACGAGATTAATCCAAAGAATGGATTAACCCGGCGGATATTCCGTTAGTTGAGAGTAACGTTCTCTTAAGAATGTTCCCTAGGGCGGAAAACCCCTTATATGAGAGTAATGTTCCTTAACGCAGATAGGATCACGAAGTGAGATATTATTATATTAGCAGAAGAACGATTGGTAGCCATAGGAAAGTTCTGTAGGCGTACATCAGATAAGAGGAATTTAGGAGAGCTTGTGGCGTGGGGTGGGACGAGTATATCTGGGCGTCGAGTCCCGCCCCCCCTACCTCTCACTTCTCTACCAGAGCACCTCCTCAGCTCTCGCCATCAATAAGAATATCTAAATCAGAAGAAGCGAAGCACTGCTTTCCAGCTGGCAGAACCACCTGCGTCCCTTACCACTACCCTTACCACTACCCTAGAGCGGTCACCGCTTCACATCGCTATCTCCGGCTCCCAAAGGGATTAAGCCAAATGTATGCGGTTATTGTGCACATGTTTTTTTGTACACGGTTGCGGTATGCGTGGCTCGAGTACTACTGCTGAAGTACATACAGGAGCACTACTACTACTGCATCGTTGACGGACGAGAGTGAGTGCTGAAGCCTCGTTCTCACGAAGTCCTCCAAAGCGATATCGAACGACAGGCCGAAATACCACGGGCCACAGCGTAGATGCGCCACAAAGTAGAACGGAGACACGCATGGCAATCCCGCCTGCCAACGAACCCTTTTTCAAAGGTCAACTTCGACTGATCTTCTTGTACTCCCCATTAATAAGAGTATCATTACTGTATACCCCCCCCACACACAAGGTCATAGGCCTGAGACTTACCACCAGTGATACTCCGTCACACAAGAGCATAGCCCAGCATGCCCCATACCGTTGTACTCGTAATCAGCACAGGCACAAATCCTCAGTTTTACCTTGCGTTCATTGCGTGCTAGTCCTTTTCGTATGCACGCGTATTGTCGAGTACCAAGAGTTGTGCACATGTTCGAGTACCAAGAGTTGTACACACACGTAGAATTTTCTTTCAACATGATCCTTTTCTCCATTCTCTACTATTAATACTAAAATTCCAAGTATTAATACAGTATTAATAGTACATGTTCGTAGTTTGGTGAACATGTGTTCAAATTTTCAAAAAAAAAGAAAGAAACACAAAGCGGACCGCGCACCGTGCAGCGATTGCGTACACACCTCGAAAGGCAGCGACCTCGAACCTAAAGGTGCAGTCTGTGTCATGCCATCAGGTAGCAGCCATCAGGTGCCTTGGGCAAGAACCCCACGCCGACTCTGGGCGCTGGACTCCGGACTCTGGACTGCGACACTCGTCTACGCGGTCTCGCAGAAAGTCGGCTGGATCAAAGAAAAAACGTTACATTTTGTTGGAAACGCCTAACCAAGGTGACTAAAAACATTTTCAAATTTGGCAATCTCAATCTCACAGCTAATTGCCAGCACAAGAAGGAGATACAACGAATCAAAACTACCGGCCGCTACGCACAGGCTCTATCATTGGAGCGAGGTAGAACGAATATCCCCTTGAGTGCTTCCAGCGGAAACTTCCCTCGGCGCTTTGTCACGTGGCGTGAGCGTGGCTTCTAGCTGAGAGCTACCACAAGTACGCCGAGCTTTTTCGACGGAGACTGTACCGTGCTCTGGTGCTGACAGCAGCGACACGGTAGTGCGTTTGCTGTAGCTGCGGCGATGGCGGGACAGGATGGTTCTTCGGAAGAGCTCGTGGAAGATGACTCAGGGGAGGAGGAGTACCAGCAGGGGGACGAGTCTTCGGCGTCGTTCGATTCCGAGGAAGACGAGGTGAGCACATTTGGCGGGTGGCAATGAAGATCAAGCGGATTGATACTGCTGTACTATGCCAATATGTACGAAAATGTAAGGATCGTTTGTATTTTAATATTAATAATTAAACGTTCCTAACTGTTTCGGACAGAATGGGTGTGCATGATGTAAAACACTTTGAACCGCTTACATATCGTACCTGTCAGCAGTCAGCAGCAGGCAGCAGCAGGCAGCAGCACTGCTTGTTCGAGGCATGTGGAATGTGGAGGGTGTGCCACGCATATATGACGCGCGGCTTCAGGTGAACCTGAATCACGACCGCATGGCATATCTATGCATTCCGTCCATCCAGTTGTGTGATGCCAAACAATATGCCTCCTCCCCCAATGCCTTTTTCTTGTTTTGTGTGTGTTCAACTTGAAAGTACAGCAGTACTGCTGTATATTAGATCAGAGCCAACGACATGCGTTGCTCTGCTGTTCCCTACTACATACCTGGTAGGTGTTACCCTAAAATGCGCGTGTATGGCGTCCTCCTTTTTCTTGTTGTTTTCACGTTAAATTATCTTGCTCAAGGACGACGGGCTGCCGGGCGGGGATGACGCCGACGACGTCTTCGAAACCCCACAGAAGGCCCGAAAAAGACGCAGGGTGGCGCCTACCCCCGACCCCGGACAGAAGACTACCCGGCACACCCCCACCCCCCACCCGAACCCCCCCAGCCGCCACCAAACCCAAGCCCAACACCAACACCAACAGCAGCAAGAAAAAACCCGGCGGCAGCGCCGCGCATAAAAAAAAACGCAGAGAAGGAGGCAGTAGCGACAGGGGGAGCGGGGGGCAAGGGGAAGGGCAAGGTGTCGACCAAGCCTCCGGAGGCGTCGTCGTTATCCTTGTCGACGGCATCACCAGGGGATGGTTTGAAGCCATCCCCTGTGGGGGTAGTTCAGACGACGCCCCCCCCCTCTCGCTACCCGCCTCAACTGGTGGTGAAAGTGGTAGCGGTAGCGGTAGCGGCAGTGGCAGTGGAGGCGTGCCCGTCAGCTCGTCCACGCCCAGTCATAATCCTGGAACAACCGCAACAGCAACAACAACCGGATCGAAAAGTCCTACTCCTGGAACGACGGGTCCAGCGGTTGCCAAGACTCCTAAAGTGAGAGAGGCGTTACGAGAGGGGGGAGAGATAAGGGCGAGAAGAGGGGAGAGGGGAGGGGGGGGGGGGGTGGGGGGGGGAGGCGTTCTCAGTTGTTACTTGCCTTAGTCATTTGGCCATTGACCACGCATCCCTTTCGAGACGGAGTACCGTTCCTGTTCCTAAAGAAGACACCTCCAAGCAGTTGGGTGCTCATCACGTTTTTTTATGGTGCATTCTCCTAAAACCTTTTTGCTGGGGGAGGGGGGTTCATCTATGTCGGTTAGCTTGGGACCGTTTCAGTTTGATGCCGCTTTCGCTCCCCAACATTCATACACACTTGGTACATGACTGGTACCGGTATGTGCTTACAAAGTGGTGTTATTATTAGTTTTTCCCTCCGACCATGTGTCGTGCATGTTCAACTCCAACTTTAATCGAATTTTTCTAATAAGGTAGTAGTAGTCCCCCTTCTATCACTCTGGACTAGCAGATACCCCCGTTTTCCCTTCTCGAGGGCTCCTACTTGCGCCTTCCTCCCTTGGCAAACCCTCGTTTACCCTACTTCTCGTCGACGTTAGTATGAGTACTACAGCGGAGAGGCGTAGTAATTGAAGCGTCGCCCCGCGCCCATGGAAGTTTGGGGGTTTGATTTAGAGTAGAAACAAAAATGGAACGTTTCTATTTTCAATATTAATAGTACAGGGGGACTTGAGTAATCTGGATCCATCGTACACACAAATAGCTACATGTTCCAGTATTTCTACGAAGTATATTTGGTCCTGAATACTGTGTTCCCCTGTAATAGTAGGAGCACTACTTCTTCCGTCGCGGAAAGCGCGAGAGCGTGTCTTAAGTCAACGCGTTTTTTCAATCTCGAAAATAACCCCTCTCCACACAGTAGTTCCAACTGCTTTGACCCCAGAAACTTCCGTGCAGTTTCTGCTGTAGTGCGTTACCAGGTGCTGCTCTGTCCGGAAATGTAAGGTCAGGTTGTATGTTTCTATGCAGTCCAAAAGTTTCTTATATTCAGAGACATATTGGTAAAGATCAAGCAAAGCATATGATAGTTGAACGAGCCGTGTATGGGGACGCCGATCTGTCCCCATGGACGGTGACCGCTATCAATGCTGCATGTAGCGGGGGGCGGATACATGTGACCACGGCTTGTTGCAGAGCCGAGCTTTTTAACCCTTTCAGAACTGCACCAGCAGCTTGGGCACATTGTATTTGGACTCAAATACTCGTTTCTGTACAGTGCGGTACTAAAAAGGTCAAGACCCTACGAGCTTGGCTGGACAGAAGGTTGACATGCAACTGTTCGAATTTAAACCGTAAAACGTACCAGGTATCAGAGATCTCGGCAATTGTGGCGCTCCTGTAGTATTGAATTACTCTATGAACGGTAGAAACTAACCAGTACTAGTTTGACTGCACCATCGTTTACTAATAGTAAACTACTCTACTACAGTAGTAACTTAACTCCATCTACGTTTTCGGGGACGTAATGCTTGGATTTTTGATCATGGGACTTTTTTTTTCCACCTTACGAAAGGGTTCAACAATGCTCCCGTTTTTGTTTTGTGTTGTGTTTGCTCCTTGGTTGGCGTTGTCTCGCGCCAGGCTGCGGTGTCGGACTACATGGTCCAGTCCAACCGCCCCTACAGCTGCATCAACGTCTTCGACAACCTCCGCAAGAAGATACCCAAACGTAAGTACCGTATCACACTATCACACTATCACACTGGGTGATAGGATATCACACCCCCTGGGACGAATGTCAGACCCGGTCTCCTCCAAAACATGGTGGGGCACACACAACGAAACTGGTAGCTTTGGAAAGATGTCGTCGATAAGGCTGCGCACATAGCACGCATCGCTCGGCGTATTCAGTGCGCCCTCCCCGTTGGCGAGAAACCCAGCAGCTTTCAAAATCGTTCGAGGGGGTGTGTTATCTTATCACCCTAGTGTGATAAGGTATTGGTATTAATATCAGTATCAGTACTATTAATAGTCTTAAATGCATTAAGTACTGTTTTTCGTACACAAGTAGTACGGTAGAGGGTGCGCCTTCCCTTACCCTTTTAGTGGTGCAGTGTATATGTACCTTCATCTGACTCTAATTCCAAGTGTTTTGTCCTTACACCGGGAGTGCAGTCCTCATGTAAGGAGGTTTGTTTTCCCTCTCAGACTTTTCTTCACGAGAAACAACTCTAATGGCAATCAGACGAGTTTTGGAAGTTAGGTTGTGTTTCGCTCGAGTTTTTTCGCACGAGCCGTGAGAAGTCATTCTATCTTTTTGCAATCGACTATACTCGTACGCAAGGCATTCCCTGCCTCACACAACAATACTTCGAGCCTCGAGCCAAATCATCAGGGTTGTTCAAGGGTCGGGTCAAACCTCACGGGTCGGGTCGGGTCGGGTCAGGTCCCCGAACATGTCCCCGACCCGACGCGTGAGATTTTGAAGACCTCCTGACCCGACCCGACCTGTGAGATTTTGCACTCATGACCCGTGAACAGCCCTGAAAAATCTGAAGTTTCTTGAGCGGGGTCCCATACTGTATGATATATACACACCGGTAAACGGTGGCTTTCCGTGTTCCCACTGTTTCTATCTCGCCCCCTTCCGCAGCAGTTTCATTGCCCGTTTTCCTTGTAAAGTGCGTAGTGAATAGAATACCCCCCCCCCCCCCCCCCTCAAAAAGTTTCTATGTAATTTATGGAAACAACGTAATGAGCGCCCAATTGTTGGAGGTGTCTCTATTAGGAGTAGGAACGGTGCTCCGTCTCGAAAGGGATGCGTGGTCAATGGTCAAATGACTAAGGCAAACAACAAATGAGTACGCCCCCCCCCCCCCCCCCCCCCTCCCTCCTCACCATTGGGTTGGCGTCGGTTGGCAACGACACTGTAAAACTTGCCGATCACTACATGAGCTAGACATCCAGAGCACCGTTTTTTTTTTTTTTTTTTTTTTTTCGGCGGTCGCCCACAGCTGGTCGTCTAATTAGATCATTTGTGCGAAGTAAAGAACCTTTACTCTGCACAAGGGAATTGATCGTATCACGTAGTGTTCAAGGTAAGGCACCCAAGAGGCAGTTACATAGTACTCCCATTGCTGTCTCGGGAAGTGGCTACACCGGAAATTAAACTAGCTCATTGAAGCTGTCATCCATATGCAAGTCCGCCTCACAAGCGGTTCTTAGTAGGATGCAGCTCTCCCTTCATGCGACTCGCCGGACACCTCACGGCGGTTCGCGCTTGGTGCAAGCAATGTCTGCCTGGTCGGTGAAAACCCGACATGCTCCGTCCCGGCATTGTAGGGATGCGAGGGTCTATCGTCATACGACTACGGCCATGCAGGAGATCGAGTACATCTCTCCTATCCAGTACACCCCCCCCCCCCTCCCTCCTCGCCAGCCTCTTTATGTTTTTTTTCCCGACCGCCACCTGTGACTCGACCGGCGGTTGACAGCCATGGTGCAAAAGCTTCTGGATGAGCTCACACGTAGCGGAACATTGAAGATGCAAGAGTATGGGAAGGCGAAGGTCTACTACGCCAATCAGGTGTGTTTGTGTACATACTGTCTTTATATGGATAGATAGACATGTGTGCTTAGTAGTGATATGGATAGATGGATGCTTATGCTATGCGTGGATATGGGTCTTGCAAAAACGTTGCTTAGAAAAACCGTCCGACTCCATGTCCGAATAGTGTGTCCCCGAAACATGGTGGGTGCAGTTGTAACTGCAACTTGTGGTCGTCAGGGGACATCCAGGGTACATCCCCGGGTTTCCTACGTGGATATGGATATTGGGGTATAACGGGTGCTGCTGCTTACTGCTGGGAACATCGCTCACGTAGTCGTGGTTTAGTCCGGCCTTCGGGTCCGGTCCGGTCTCTAACTTGAAATGCCTTTTTCTTTTTGAGCAATAGTATTTTACGTCTTTTTTTTTTTCTCTTGTCGGCGAGGGTGGTCGTGTCACTGAGGTGCTTCACCACAGCTGTCCCTGAGTAGAAGGTGACCAACTCCTCTTAAACTGTACAGGTACTTACTGCTGTAACTGCAGCTGTAACTGAAACTGTAACTGTGACCATAGCCGTGACTGCATAACTGTAACTGTAGCTGCATATAACTAGAACTGGAACTATAACTGAAACCGTAACTGCTTGTGGCTATAGCTGTACCAGGCTGTATCTGTAGCAGACTGTAAGTGTAAGTGTAACTGTAACTGTAGCTGCTGTATATACTTGAAACTGTAACGGTATTTAACTGCAACTGCAACTGCAACTACAACTGCAACTACAAGTGAACTGTGAACGGATTAAATGTTCAATGTGCTTCCGCCAAACAAACGTGGGATTCCCTAGTGGGGAGGGGCGTACTAATTTTTCGCTTGCCTTAGTCATTTGACAAATAACCATGCCTCCTTTTCGAGAAGAGCACCGTTCGTACCCCTGATAGAGACGCCTCCAATAGTTGGGCGCTCGTTGCGTTTTTCCCCCACATATCACCGGGGAAAAACGTGTTCGTGCGCGTGCAGGCGGCCTTGCCGAACGGAGCCGGAGACGTTTCGGAGGGAAAAATGGCGAGGCTAGAGAAGGACGCGAAGGAGCTCACCTCCAAGCTGGAGGCTGCGTCCGCTCAGGTATCTACTCGTTTTTTTTTTCATCGGCCTGTCTGCCTCACCACTACACGAGCAATCAGGCACATCCTTAGTACCTGTCAGGCTAGTTAGTGGCTGGTGACGATGGTGGTGTCAAAGCTGTAAATGTGTTGTTGCTTCCAACTTTCTTTTCTTCTTTCCTCCTCCATGGGTCTCACTCGTTTTCATTGTCGTCTGCGTCTGCGTCTACCTGTACCGGCATATATTTCCGACGTTACTGTAGGATAATACCACGCTGAGCGGTAATACGGACCGTTTAGACACCCATGTGAATACCAAGCGGTCTTCACATTTTTGCCCGCAGTGTTTTTTTTTTTTTTTTTTTTTTTTTACCTAGGTTGATGAAATCAACCTAAAACGCGCAATCGTTTTCGGTTGGCAGGCGCGAGAGGCCCAAGCGAGGGCCAACTCCCTCTCAGCTCAGCCTTCCGATGCTTCCTTGGACGAGAAGTTGGCGTCGACGGCCCTGGACCTCGAGCGGATGGTGAGGCCATAACTGTTGCTTAGAGCTGCCGTAGTACTGGCCACTGTCTACTGACTTCTGACTACTGTTATGGACTACTGTCTACTGTACTGGCTACTGTCTACTGTTACTGACTACTGCATTGTGTCTAGCAACGGAGGTCCTGGACGTCGAGCGGATGGTGAGGCCGAAACCGTTGCTCAGAGCCACCATAGTGTTGTTTACCGTGCGCTGACTACTGCCTACTGCATTACCTGTTATGTCATTTTCCGACGGCCCTGGGTCTCGAGCGGTTGGTGAGGCCGTAATCATCGCTCAGAGCTACCATAGTGTTGTCTACGGTCTGCTGTATACTGCGTTGTCTCTATTGCCGACGGTGCTAGACCTCGAGCGGATGGTGAGGCCATAAACATTTCTCAAAGCTACCATAGTGATGCGTACTGACTTCTGTGTGGTGCAGTATGTCTTTTGCCTACGACCCCCGAAGCTCGAGCGGATGGTAAGACCATATCCGTTGCTCCGAGCTGGTACTGTCTTTGTCTATCGTCTATGTCTGTTGCATGTTTTGCATTGTTTGTTCCCTATTGCCTGTTGTTTGATGTCTATTATCTACCACCTTCTGTCTGTCTTTGGCTCTACTAATCTCTTATCTCGTTGTCTCCTGGTGTAGTGCTCTGTCACCTCCAACCGCCCGTTGTTTTCCCCCTGGGGCAAAAATACGCTTGCTTCCGACACGCCGCGTGATCTCATTGGTCAACACGCCACGTGCTCTCATTGGTAAATACCCCACGTGTTATCCTTCATCAACCACCGCGCCTCGTGATCTCATTGGCCAACAAACACGACGCGTGCTCTGATTGGTGAACTCACTGCGTGGTCTCATGTTGCCAAAAAAACACACCGGATTAGTGGTCAACACGCCACGTAATATCAATAGCCATTCACTGGTCAACAAACACGCCGCGTGATATAGTTCGTCCACAAACACGCCACGGCGTCTCATTGGTCAACAGGAAGCGAGAAACGCCGCTGCGAAGGGTGAAGGGCGCGGGAACGTTGCGGGCAGCATGAAGGCCGCCAAGGCTAGCGCTAACAAGTAAGTGCAGATCGAACAAAACGATGTGACGTTTTTGGTCGTACATACCAGTAGTAGTCCTCATGTTTTACTTCTTCGTCGTTTTTTTTTTTGTGATAGTACACTCAAATTGCAGATTCTTTGGACAGCAATTAGAATCATACGGTATGTATGCAACTGCTCGTATGATATTTACCAGGTTTTGCGTATTTTCTGTTGATTGGTTACTGCGTAATACCTGGGATAGATTTTGAGCTTGAGCCTGAACTTGAACTTACAGTACGTACGAAGCTCCGTCGTCGTCGTCGTTGTTGTTGTTGTTGTTGTTGTTGTTGTTGCTGTTGCTGTTGTTGCTGATGCTGTTGCTGTTGCTGTTGTTGCTGTTGCTGTTGCTCTTGTTGTTGTTGTTTTCGTTGTTGTGGTTGTGGTTGTTGTTTATTTTGGTGTTGTTGCTGCTGTCGCCGCTGTTGCTGCTGTGTCCCGGTTTTCGCCCAATTTTCATCTGCTTTTTATCTTTTTTATCATTTTCCTTTTTTTAGTTCGGTTCCACGAAGCATCGTTTCCTCCCCTCCCTATCACAACATAAAACATTCGATTCACTCGACGCTGACGTCCGTATGCAAGGAAATGCGCCTCACGAGCGGTTCTTTCTAGGATGCAGCTCACCCTTGATGCGACTCGCCGAGCACCCCACGGCGCTACGCGCTTGATGCAATCATTGTCTACCTGGCCGGTGAAAACCCGACTTGCTCCGTCCCCGCATTGTGGGCGCATGGTGTATAGGGTGTATGGTCATACGACTAGGGCCATGCATGGTATGACACTCACCCACCCTCCTATGGTCGCATGCCTCCAACCCCCCCCCTCCACCGCACTGTACGGGTACATGCCCCCCTTACCGCACTGCAGAGGACCGCACTGTAGTAGCTTACCGCACTGGAGTAGCATGGCTCCGACCCCCCCCCCCCCCCCCCCCCCCCCCGTCACCCCCCCCTTTCCCCCCTTGCCGCCGTGCTATTGTACCCGCACCGCAATCTGATTGGCCGGTGAAAGGTTCCGTGCTCTGTGGTTGACTCGAAAGCGCAACGCGATGGATGTGGTGGACATGATCTGCGATGGGATGGAGAAAAAACCCAAAGTCATCATGGTGGGTGGGTGGGTGGGTGGGTGGGTGGGTGTATAGTAAAATCAGCCCCCACGAAGGTTTGACTCCTTCAAGCACTGCATTACAATTAGTCTCGTCTACAGCGCTATTTGATACCTTTTTTTTCTAGCTGGATTTTTTCAGGTACGGACTCTAGACGACTACGTACTAATGCCATCGTTTACGTACCCCTCATACTTAATATGGTCATGTGCTGATACTGATCGGAGTGGAAGCTGCGCAGATATTCAATATTTTTGGGATAGTCGGTACATGTGAGACCTGGTGGTGTTTTCAATGCGGGCGATCGACTGCAGAACCTTCAGTTGTCCGATTTTTCGTTATTGTCTTTTTCTGTTTTTTCTATAGTACATGTCTGGTATGTACAGCAGTCTGTTCGTGTATTATGGTAGATTTGTTCCAACCCGAACTTCCGTTTTCTTTTTCGGGCGTGTGAATCGGCTATGTTTACCGATATTTCGAACATCGGTTTTCGGCGACGCAGATGATATGCGATATATATTACGGGGGACCTTAGTAAATAGGACCAAATATTGTTATTAAAAATAGGTAAATATATAGGTTTTTACATATACCATAGGTCCTATTAACTCTGGACTCCCGTAATGGACGAATCCAGCGTGTGAGTGAATCCTTGTTTTGAATCCTTGTTTTACGATAAATGCGAGTGGTCCTAACTTAAGTCATGCAAATCGGGACGATGTTTGGCAAATGTTTTGATGGTAAAAAACATCGCCCCGATTTGCCGATTCCGATTCCGATTGGAATCGCTCTGATTAATTGGGTGAATCGGCCCCCATTCGCAACCCTAGTTGAATGCTTGGTTTTCGATTTTTTTTTTTTTCCGAACATTGACGGGAGACGATTGCCCCCCCCGTCCCATCCCTCCCCGTCCCCCATGACCTGAGTACACCTCCGCCCCTTCCGCCACCGCCTCCTCGACTGATGCTTCTTGTTGTTCCATGTTTAAATAGGACATGATCGGGTTAGAGCCTGATGAGGATGGCATTCCGGCCAAGATGTAGTAAGTACGGAGCAGTATTCTGAGCCCTAGCTCTTATCTTAGCTCTCTCAGCTTCGCTACAACATGGGTCCGCCAAGAGGAAAATACGCACAAGTGCCATCTTGGCTCTATTCTAGCTATGTTACAACCACGTACGTCACGTAGCAGGAGCAATGGGTGAAACCTTGTTGTGTCGTCAACTTTGATTACTGTATAGGCTACAGTACTTATAGGATTTACTTTTGTATATAGCGCTCGTCGCTGAGGACGACCTTTTTCAATCCAGAGTTCTTAACTTCCTGAAAAAAAAAAGTGAGCCTAAGTTTCGTAAGTGAGGCATGACTCAGTTTCTTATGTATGGCATGCGTTTTTTTCCTTGCTCGTGGACCCTGTATACCGAGTAGCGGACAGGCCCTTCTTCTTGCTTACCTACTGCAGAAATAAAGGTTGCCACCTTGTTGTTCCAGATGGAGCTAGCTTTGTTGGTTGTTCAGATGGGTCTGTTATGAGGGCGTCTTCGTGGTCACCATGGTGTTTTAGTCGATTGACTCCGGAGATATTGGCATGGCTGCTTCGGGGGCAGCGTATCATATTCCATGTTCTGGAGTATTTTACTGCTGCTGCTGCTTGCTGCTACTGGTGGTGGTGGTGGTGCTGCTGGGTGCTGGGTGCTGTGGTTCTGCCGCTGCTGGTGCTGGTCGTGTACAAAAGAAGCTTTGGTACGACTTACTGGCGGCAAGGTTGTGGGAGATGGCTCGAAGTTTATAGTTGACGGTTTAACTTGGCCGTTACACTTGGCGGTTTCACTTGACCGTTACTTTTGGCGGCTCCACTTGAACGTAGCAATAGTCGGTAGGCTTGACGGCAGGTGGTTTGGCTGCTACAGTTAGTGGTTTGCACTCGATATTATTCGTACGTACACAAGTACTGGTTTGGCTGCTACAGTTAGTGGTTGGCTACTTTGCCCCGGCTGGAGTAGCCCTCATCTGAAATTGTCATGGTGACGCCGGGGGGGGACTGGCGTGTTGACCGCGTTTTCCGTGGGGTACGAGAGGGGTTCGGTAGTGGGTTTCAAAAGTGAAAGTAGGAGTGATTTTCTGCTGCATGCTGTAGTATGTTAGAAGTATTTTAGGTGCGGTAGGCGTGCCCAATCACGGGGCCATTGTCATGGTATCCCCCCTCTTCCCCCTCTATTGTTAGGGAGACGCCACTATTTTCCAATCTTGAGGATTGTTTGCCCACCCGCTCAATGGCTTTTCTGGGTCGGTCAAAAGCAAGCTACTGGTATACCAAACTAGGGAATGGCGCCGGCCCCTCCGCAACAATGACGGAGGGGCCATAATTTGGTATCAGATCAACAATGTTCGAAAGCCTATGTCGTAGACTCTGTTCCCTATGGTGGTCTAGTCTACATCGCTCTCGCACGATGTGTGCTATTCCACTCTAAATCCTAGATAAAACCCTTCGAATAATCGGTCGACATGCTAACTTTGAGTGAATCATGTGATAGGTGTGAGTGACGAGTCCCCCAAGCAAAAGGGTTAAGCTGCTCAGTAGAAGGGTCCGTCCCATATTGCGAAATCGTATATCTTGTTGCCTGGAGTAGCTTAGGCTACGTATCCTCACACCAACCAATTAACCACACGCCGTCAAAACGGCGGCAGTCCATTGTCTGCCTCTCCCCAACTGTAGGACATATATAGCCAGCCCCCAGTTACATATTAATAGTATACCTCTTCTTGCTGGCCCTGGAAGTGGCCCCGCCAGAAAACGAAGCAGTCAATTGATGATTTTTTCCGCCATATCTCTCGGGCTTCAGTGGCAATTAATTTTAATTTGCCGATCAAATCGAATCCAATTCCCAGCAGCAGGGGTTGCTCGTGCCACGTTAACCGTATATTTTGACCTGCTGTGTCCATCTACCTATCTATGATAATACTCTTGAGCCAGTGCGATCAAATCCAGTCCACAGCCTGCACAGACTGGGTGATGATTCACCCTCCGTATCACTCGGTGTATGTATAATACGGCGACCGACCCGATCCAACTGATTCATTGGACAGGAGCGCTGTGCCGGTTGGGTTGTTTATTATCATTTTACCTATCGTGCCGTTCCGCCTATTTGAGAACCGACCTGCTCCAAGCAATGGACAGCAAGCAGCAGCAGCAGAGCAGCAGTGTGGTTTCGCACAAAATATCTATTTCGATTGTCGTATCTACCGGGCCAGCTATGTCCCCCGCTTTTTCCGATCGAGTTGGATAAAATCCACGAATAATAATCCAATCAACTGCAGCAGCAGTGAGTGGCTGTTGATTCACCTTTCGTATCATTCGGCCTGCCTATAGGCGACTAGCCCTGACAGACCCGATCAACCCCGATCCATCCGATCCACAGCCCACAGCTTCGTAGGCAGCAGCACTTACCAAGTAGGTGGTGGTTGATGCCGAGCTCGCCGGATCTTTAGGCCTATCGTTGGTGAGGGCAAGTCTTGAGAAACGAAACAACTTTATTACGTATTAATAATATAGAAACCTGCTGTGATCTAAATATCACAGCGATCACGTTGCTGCTTGTTGTGCTGCTGCTGTGCTGCTTTTAATGTACCAGGTATTTCTTAGCCGTGGATTGGATTGTAGTAGGTTGTCATATAGACCGAAATATTCGGCGGGTAAAAAAATGAACAGCCCTTTCTTGTTTGCTGTAGATCCGGTCAGTCTCCATAGATATATAGTAATATGGGCTGATCGATACGGCGATTGATATCGCGAGAATTTTTTCTAAGGGCCGTTCCTAACGAACCGCAAAAAAAATCACGATTCGTGATTTTTAGGCATGCCAAAAGATCACGATCCGTGACATTTCAGTTCTAACGAAAAAAGCCGAAAAACGTCGCGTTTCGTGATATTTTCAAATAGTTAAAGTTCTGATATTTCAAACCCAACGTTTTTTGGGGGTGTGGAGCAAACTCTCGAGAGTGGGGCACGGCCAGGCCGGGCTGGGCCGTCCGCACCTGGCCCAGCCCGTGACGTATTCGAATTGCGGGCCGAAGCCTGACCCAGCCTGCGAGATTCCAACTTCACCGGCCGTCGGCCAAGCTCGTTTCGCGAGATTCCATCTCGCAGGCCGTCGGCCCGGCCTGGCCTGTGACATCCCCAGGTCATTTTCGCGTTTGTCTTCCAGCAGTGGCTCCTCCTCCTGGAAATTTCGAGGCCACAACCTCCTCGTTAGCCCGCGCCCAGCGGTGTCTTTGGGTAGCCGCCCGTTGCCCACAAGCGGCGTACGAAGCAAAGTCTGCCATGCCCCTATGCCGACCATCGGATACCGTTGGTGCACGTGGGTTGCGTAGTGCCTTGATGAGGCGTATTTTGAGACACGACAAATGTCACGAATCGTGATTTTGTTTTTTTTAGGGAAAAGCTAAAAAAATTGGCGTCATGAATCGTGATTGTTTTTGTCGTGATTCACGACAAAAAAATCACGATTCACGACAAAAATCTCACGTATCGTGATTTTTTTTTGTTCGTTATTAGTGGCAACAGGAAGCAAAACGCCTGGACAGCTTACCAACCTAAAGATCCGTACTCACAGATTGTAAGAGGACCTCGTGCATTTTAGATTGGATCACTTTGGATGTGTGGCGTCGATTGCCAGGCAGAAAGATCGCGGGCGATACAAACGTCAACAGCCACAACATCACAGTTACTGCTGCTGCTTGCTTTCCTGTCGTAAAGGATTGGGTCGGATTTTCGATCGGGTTGGTTGCTACACGCACGTACATAATATAGAGAACGGTTGTCAAATAGCGCAGTAACCAAACAACAACACTATTATTTTTATCGTGGATTGATTGGATCCGGTTGGATGGTTACCATTCGTAGGGAATTGTATAATAATAGATACGCTGGAAGATACGTCGAGCAAAGCACCAGCAATCACACTGCTGTTTTCTCCCTCCCTCCCTCCCTCCCTCCCTCCCGACCTTCAGGAAAAAGTGGAAAGATGAGCGAGAACTCCCCCACGTCCCTCTTCCACCATACCCCAAAACCAACGTCACCAACGTGGTATCGTCAAGCGAGACCCTCCCCCGCTTCCACCGCCTCCGACCCCTATCCCGAATCAACCCTACCAGTCACCACACCGTAACGCGGACTATAGTACACTCCTCCGCCACAGGCACGTCCAAGCGTCCAAGCACTCGTTCACCGCACGTAACGAACGCCTTCTTATTTCCCCTGTGTATCGAAACCCCGCGATACTTGTGTTCAACCTTGCTCCGTCCCCCCTCCCAAAATACGAAAAACAGTTCCGCTACGTACGCCCGTTCTTCTCCTCCGCGCAGGCGGCGGGCCTTGCCTTCCATCACCAAGCACCACACAAACAATGGTACTACTAATTTGTACGACAGCAAAGACACATTATGTACCGTATGGATAACAACGCAATTTTCGGGCGTTTCAAGGCCTGTCTTTCGGCCTCAACCGTTTTTTTTCAATTACTACTGTATTATGATTACGTATAAATTAAAAATTCTACCTATAATAGTAATTTCAAGTGGCGTGTCGCCCTAAAAACATGAGTCAGATGTGCAGTTAGTTCTAAGGGTTTATTACACCTACTTTTAGCGAAGGGTGGCGATCAGTCAGAAGAGGTGAAACCGCGGTCCCCTGAAAACGGTACCAGGTATACCAGCATCTATCTATCTCCCATGTAACCCTTTTATAGTAGTGCATACTGCAGTCCCGTTTGAGGGAAAAACCACTCAAATTCCAAGTACAGCATTACGGGGGACCTTATAGTAAATTGTAGAGCGGGGCAAGGGTTGCCCTGCTGTTCCCTAGGTGTTACCATTTAGTGCAAGGCTGGACTGCGGTATGGAAATTCTCTCGCGAGGTAGGATTTTACTTGTTTGACAATGCTACTGCTGTTGACGCTATTTATTGTTCATTGCGTGGCTTTTCAGACGAAAGAAGTGATAACAGCAAGCAGGAGATACCAGGCATGCTTATACAGTGGACGCTGATCACCCGACCCGAACTTTAACCCTAACCCGAACGCTATGGGTGGGGTGACCTGTGCTTGGATGCACAAAAGGTACCGCGGGTTGTAGGTAGAGAGAAGTCAGTAGTATCACTGTTGTCTTTTTTCGACCTGATGTAGAAGGGTAGGTTGCCTGTCGTCCTTTGTTGTCGTGTACAGCATTACGGGGCACCAAAGTAAACAGGACCTACGGTACACACAAAACCTATCGTATATTTACCTAATTTTACTAACAATAGTTGGTCCTAGTACGGTCCCCCGTAATAGTTTTCCCAAAAACGACTAAAAATGGATAATACTAATCTGACCGGCAATCGTATATACTCCACGCGTTTAGCATTCACGCATCAGTGAGTACAAACGGGGACTATATATCCATCAGGGTTCTTCGCGCGGTCATGATCTGTCCCGCGGGCCGGGTCAGGATGTCTTCAAAATCTCATGGGTCGAGTAATCACGGGTCGGCTCGGGGCAGGAGTTTTTCGAATTAACACGGGTCGGGTCGGGACGGTAGGAGGTCTTCGAATTATCACGGGTCGGTTCGGCTCTGGTCAAGGTGACCCGCGAGATTTTTAGCTGACCCAGATTGTATCCCCGTCGTCAGGCTGAAGGCATCTTGTAGCAGATTCACCACCATACCCCGCCCTGGCAGATTACGTAACTTCGCAAAAGGGTTAAAGGGTAAAGGCCCGCTCCCGCTTAACACAGTGAAACGCAATCCAACGAAGTCTTCGAGGGAGAAAACAAAAAAACGCCTTCCAGGAACAGCAACTGTTGTTAGGGGTGTTTGCACGAGCCGGTTCAAATCTCGCGGGTCAGGTCAGGTCAGGTCAGGTCAGGTCGGGTTGGGTCGGGCAAGGGTGAACCGACCCCACCCGAACCGTGAGTTAAAAAAAAAAATCATGACCCGTGATAGACCATGGTTTTATCCCATTTCGGACATCAGAGGGGTAAAAAACGTGTTCATTATAGCATGGGCCACACCAAGCAACCGGGCTGCTGGTGCACGAAACGTGCCCGGTGCGCAGCGGAAGAAGACGCACGACACAACGCACGCGCAGCACCATGTACGATGACGATGATAACACTTGTATTGTTGCACGCTTCCCCATGATAGCAGGTCATCTGAAACCGTACGTATCGCATTCAAGTCGCAGTATAGTGGAAAAAAAAGGGCCAAGGGTTACCAAGAAGTCTCTCCAGACTCCCTCAAACTCCCACCGCCCCGTAGCAGCAACAGCTAAAAATAGTCCCTTTTACAGTCCCTCTGACCCCCCACCGCCCAAATCCAGTCTCGCATGTACCACCTGTACCACATAAGACTATCATAGACATTTCTTGTGAACAACTATTTTGTGTATCTCGTCTCTTTTGCTATCCCTCATCCACCATCGCCATCGCCATCGTCACCCCCCCCCCCCCCCTCCTGCCGACTCCCACATCCACAGGCTCGGCTGATTGTGGAAACCCCTGGCCGAGGCACTCGAAAGCGTTTACGTAATACCACTCTGTTCGGAAATTTAAGGACCGTTTCGGTACTAACATATTACCCAAACGGTTCTTACATCGATGGCCAGAGAGGCATATTGGTGCATCCCCGTTTTTATTTCCCACTCGCTTTCGCCTGACCGCCGGGCAGTACGAGTAGCGTAGCAGTGGTAGAGCCTTTGCCGGCAAAGAAAACATGTTTCGGCTAGAGAAAACTAACCCCTCCCCCCCCCCCCACGTCCCGCTTCCCACTCCCCTCCAAAACCCACCTCCCACAACCCTACCCTACCTTCCCTGTCCGAACTCCAAATACCTTCAGCAAACAAAATCTTCAACATCAAATCAAAACCCGTACCAAGTACCCTTTTTCTTCCACCCTTCAATCTCTGGAAGATCTGCCCCCTGATTTTCACCACCATGCGGCGTTTCTCCAAGTATATCACCCCCCCCCTACCCATTCCCACCTCTTTTTCCCCCCTCCACCTATTTCCTCTCCTTTTTCTCCCCCCCCCCCCCCCCCCCCCCCCCAAATCCCCGCCTCCATATTTCCCTCCCTAGCATCCAGTCATCCCTCCCCCCTCCCTGTTTCAGTCCACATCCATGCCTTCTGCTCCCTTCACAGCGGTGGCGGTCGCGGCGGGTTTCATGGGCTCGAAGCTTTCAGCAGGCATGGCATCGAAGTCGGGGGGGGGTCCCATGTCGTCGGTTGCACCGTAGCCACCAGGGGCTGCCCCGTTAGCAACCCCTCCCATAAACGCCTCCCCTGCCGGTCCGTCGTCCGACTCTCCGACAATCACGAAGCCGTGCGCGCCACCCTGAGTCCATACGAAGAGGCATGCGCAGAGGTGATGGTTATAGCCCCTTCGGAATCCAGATACGGTATATCGACCAGAATTATGCAAGATACGGCAGTGTTGTCAACCGCTAAGTGAGAGAGCGCGCTGTATACCCGAGTAGGATATTGCCTGATGAACTAGTTAGAATTTCAATGGTTTGTCCCCAAAACGGGATAAAGCTCTAGCCTATTTTTTTGCTCAGCTCAAGTGTTTTTTTTTTTTTCACTTTTCTCGTGTCTATACTCGCATCATAACCGATGTACCGTACAGGTTTTAGAGATCTTATGCGAGATCGTGAAGAAAACACGGATCAAACAGGGCGATTTTTGGTGCAATGAAGTTATGCATGATCGATCATCTTTCGCATAACAGCCTACACAAAACCCGGGGAGGGGGGTGGGAGAAACACATCCAACAAGGGGGTGGCGGGGGGGGGACAGGCCTACATAGAGCGCGCGGCAGTGCGATGAAATCAGTGGGGCAGGTAAACAAATACCAGGTATAAAAAAGGGAACAAGTTATAACTGGCTTGTCCCCAAGTCGGGACTGCAGCCCTGAGAGGGTAAAGTTATACCTTTGAACTACAGTAGCTTCCCACACAGTCAGCGAAACAACGATACATCTGGCGCTATCAACCACCCACGAGTACCAGCGTGAGCACCCAGCAGTGCACGGATAGATCACGCGGAGCAGCCCGTCCCGTTCGGCTCCTTGCATCGTAACTCGGGACACCAACCATTGCATCATCTCCCGCGGCAATCACGCAGCGGCCGTTGCTGTATGTAATCGCCACTCTTCATCGGCAGTTGTTCCCTTTCTGGAGTGCTATTACGGGGGGCCACAGTAAATAGGACCTACGATACACACAAAAATCTATATACTTAACTATTTTTACGAACAGATTTTGGTCCTATTAACTATGGTTCCCGGTAATAAGAGGTTTTACCAGTTGCGCACGGGTGGTTGCGGAGTTCTGCGCCTTTCATCTGACTGGCGAGTTTTTTTTCGGCTCCATTTTGTTGAGGGGGGGGACTTTTCTATCCCATTCGTTATCTTCGCCCTTCCTGCTTCTACTCCCTCCCACTCGTGGCTCAGATCCAGGGGTCAAACAGCACGCTCTTCTCTCCCCCCCTGCCCCCACTCCAACATACGGTACGTGCGTTGCAAAATATTATCTCGAGAAGGCTTCAGCCATTTCTTCCCTCATGGACCGACTCGCGTCCAATTGCCTTGTGGTGTTGGTTAATGCAGGCTGAAAAAAAAGCCAGTTGGTCGGCTCAAGTCGCCACCCGACTGATAAACTATCGGTATCGGTCACGTCACTACTAAAGCATGCCGTACACACAGCCCTATACTACTGCTGCTGCTACTGTTGCTGCTGTTGCTGCTGCTGGACTTGGCGCCGCAGCACCCACCTGAGCTGCTCCTGGCTGAACCTCAGTCGGAGGCACCGCCCCCGCCCCCACCGGCGCGGCGGGGGGGGGCTTCCTCTGGCACACTCTCAGGTTGTCCGAAAATGCCCATCTGCAGTGTTGCCGTACGGTAAGGTCAGGCAAGGTAGGACAACGGATGGTAAGGCCAGGCGCGGTAGGGCAGCGTAGGGTAGGTTAGGGGTAGGGGTGGGGGAGGGTTGGGTAGGGCAAGGGTGGGGTAGGGTAGCGTGGGGTAGGGAAGGGCAGGGCTGGGGTGGGGTACGGTAGGATAGGGTAGGGTAGGGTAGGGTATCGCAGGGGTACGGTAGGGTACGGTAGGGCAGGGGTGGGGTAGGGTAGGTGGGGTAGGGTAAGGTAGGGTAAAGTAGGGCACGGGTAGGGTAGGGTAGGGCAGGGGTGGGGAAGGGTAGCGTAGGGTAGGGTAGGGTAAGGTAGGGGTATGGTAGGGTAAGGCAGGGGTGGGGTAGGGAAGCGTAGGGTAGGGTGGGGTAGGGCAGGGGGGGGGGTAGGGTAGGTGGGGTAGGGTGGGGTAGGGCAGCGCAGGGCACGGCAAGGTAGAGTAGAACAGGGCAGGGCGGGGCAAGGAAGGGCAGGGTAGGGCAGGCCAGGGCAGGGTAGGGCATGCTACGGTACGGCAACAGGTTTTAGTTTGGCTCGGATATATTTGAAAGTATATTGAGTGGGTTGGGGGCTATATACCTCGTAGACGGTATATACTTGAATCTACATGTAAATCTGTAGCTACATCTACGTATACCCGGAAAGTACGTCTTGCCTACCCCCTCCGTCTCGGAGCATCTGCTGTACGATACTATATTCTATCACATGATGGTGTATTTCTAGGCATTTTGTGCCACGCTACGTGCGCCGTGATTTTTATACTACAGCAGTACGTACGAACTATATATATACCAGGTATAATATTAACATATTTCTTCATGTACTATGTATCTACCAGACATATCTCTATACCTGGAAAATATCCAGCGGATAAAACGCGGCTTTCACCGCCTTCCCGCCGAACTTCCTGCCAGCCAGCGCCTCCCGCCCCTTGGTGGCCCCCGCAATTTCCTCGAACTCCACGAAAATCTCCCCAACCCCCGGCACCTCCTTGCCCTCCTCCGGTCTCGGCACTTCAACGCTCCTGCAATACAACAGTATATAACGAATGTGATGAAATAAATAAAAAAAAAGCATTAGTTGGTTGCTGGGCTGATACGAACGAAAAGGGAAATTGTCGTGACAAAAAAAAAAAAAAACGTTACATTCTCGCAACAATCCGAACCTCGGTCAGATAATCGCTTCTTATTTCAAGTCATGTCCTAGTAGGGCTGGGCACTGGCACTGCCTGACTCAGTCTGTATTGAATAGGCTGTCGTCAAGAACAACCAGTATACTCCATTGCAGCAGTATACTGTCTCCCCTCTCCCCTCCAGAAACGCAATTGGTGGGTTTCCGTGGTATGATATGGCTTGTTTCTTGGGCGTACGTACGGCATTAACCAAAGCACTGGCGGATAAGCTGACCAGGCCGATCAGTAGATTACTACTACCGCCAGTATCTATAGCTCATGTTGCCGGGTGGGAGTCGTATAATCTGCATCATCAAGCACATATTTCCTGCGTTGGATCTTTACTATTAATAATCAGATCTCGCACAACTTCTAACATCGGCAGGTGATGGAACTACTGTAGATGATGTAGATAGATAGATAGATAGATCATCATCCGTCCGAGGTGAGCATGGATGTACGTGTGAATGGATACAAGAGGCGAGGGCCGATGGGCTCACTTGATCTTGCCGTACTGCCCACACTCCTCTGCGACGTCCGTCTTGATGTCCGCGTACTCCGTGTCATCTTCCAGGTCCTGCAAAACAAAAAACAAAAAAGGCAGACGCACCATCACGTCAAGATAAATAGCCAAAAGAAACACAGCAAACAACAGCAACAACGACAAACGGCAGCAACACCACCAACAAAAACAAATCATACCAAAAAAGCCTGCAGAAGCAGGAACACTTCGCGACGACGACAACAACAATCTCGAGATCCGGAGATGACAAAATATTCCGACAATACCGAGGGAAGCCTCGAATAAACCTCATCAAGGACAGCTGAGGTTTCGACAATTTTAGTACATACCACTCTGTACCATAATATAAGCACCGTTTTCACACTAATTGTTCAACCAAAATTTTCTTATATTTCGGGACATAGTGGTCGGCATCTTGGTCTCAGGGATGAGGTACATATCCACATCACCCCCCAGTTTTTTGTAGTGAACAAAAGATCATGCACTCCACCAAAACTCGAAAGCAATGGAACCAGAGAGGCGAAAGGGTTTTTACAACGCGTAAAGTAGAGTGAAAATCGAAACACGGCCAGAGCCGTCTGTGGAAGGGTGACAAGCTTTTGTCTTTTCAAAATCCGCACCCACGTTTTCGGGAGACAAACTACTTGGAACTCCGTCGTGTGAGAGAACGTCTGCGGTACCACCAGGAGTAAAAAAAATAATGAAAAAATTATCCATCCCATGGAGGATAAAAAAAGTTAACAGAACAGACAGCGAACGATAAAACGACAACAGACGTAGCAGCAGCAGCAGCAGCAGCAACAGCAACAAACTAATACTACTCCCGACAGAAAAAGAAACACACCAGGTATAGTGTTTTTCCGTATGCCTGGCAGACAGCACCTAAAAAGTACCAGGTAACAGTCTGGACGGCAATGTAAGGACCGTGGGGATATAAGTACGGATAAATGAAACGGTTCTCAGTCCTTAGATCCCATCTTAACGGGGAACACTATATTTCGTTCAATCAGTTGCAAATTAAATCAGAATAAAAAAAATCGAGTCAAATTGAAAGAACCGAAAGTCCTCGATAAGATGGGCCCTTGAATAAATTAGAAAAAAAAAATCAAGTCAAATTGAAAGAACCGAAAGTCCTCGATAAGAAGGGCCCTTACGCTTCCGTCTGGAGTGGTACCCAGAAAACTGATAAAATAACCAGGGCGTTTCACGGGTTCGGGTCGTGTCAGGAGGTTTTCAAACTCTCACGGGTCGGGTCGGGTCGGGTCGGGTCGGGGGTCCGGTCACTCTTTTCTTATCCGACCGCAGGTTTGACCCGACCCGTAAACAGCACTGAAAATAACCTCCAGTGACGTTGCCGAAAACACCCTCTTTTGGCCTCAAGAGTGTACTGCCGTACCGCAAGACGCAAGCCACACTTACCTCTACTTCCACCATGTTGGACAAGCGGATCACGTGCGACGGCTCGGTGTTTTCCAGAGTTTCGTCGATTGACTGCGCTTTCACCTTCATTCAAAACGGGGCGGCGACGGGAGAGGGGGAGAGGGGCGTACAGTCGTAGAGAGTGGCTGTAAACCAGAGCTTGGGTTTCGTCATTGACCCCTTACGATGTACTGCAAAAACTATTCAAACTCTGATGCCAGGGAGTTGGTACCCAAAAACGTGGGCGCATTTTGTACGGGGGTTAAAAAATAAACGTCCCCTGCCCTATCCATCCCTCCGACCCTCGCTCCCTCCTGCCCTTCTTCGCTAACTTCTTTCTTAGTTCTCGCTTGCATTATTCCTTCCTTCCCGCTCCCTTTGACATATCCAACCCAAACTTGAAAAAAACAACATAGTGGGTTCCCCGAAGCGTGGCTGCAGGCCTACCGAAGCAAAGTATCCAGCCTCACCCATCCACTACCTCACCCTCCTTCCCTCCCTCCCTCTCGCGCCCCCCCCCCCCCCCCCCCCCCCCCCCTCCCCTCCCACGTCTTCTCTCCTCCCCCCCCCTCCATCTGCCCTTGATTCCCTCCCCTTTTCCTCCCCCCCCCGTCCCATCAACTCCCCTCCCTTTACCCCCCCATCCCCTCCTTCCCCCCCTACCCTCCATGCGACTCGGCGAACACCTCACGTGTCGCTTCACGCTTGGTGCAAGCAGTTTCTGCCTGGTCAGTACCAACCCGACATGCTCCGTCCAGGCATCATAATGCGACGGTCTATTGGTCATAGGACCACGACTATTAATACCATGCATGTAACGACTACACCCCCCCCGTCCCCTCCCAAACATCCCAACCATCTCCTATGGCGTCCCTCCCTCACCTTAACAGGCTTGAGGAGAGTTGCGGCCATAACCGCGGGGACCCTCTGCACCATGAGCTTTCCCTTGCCCACCGGCAAACCTGACAGTCCCGTGAGCGCCAGCTGGCCGTTCTCCAAGTCTGAGTACTCGAAGACTGCGGTACCCTTTGACTTGCCCGAGGAGTCCTGTTGCAAGGGAGGGGTGGGGGTGATGTTGTTGGTGGGGTGGGTGGGTGGGCGGGGAGGGGTGGTCGGTGGAGGTGAGGGCGGTGGTGTTGGCGTTAGTGGAGGCGGGAGGGGGAGTGAGGTTGGGAGTGGTAGTCACGGTGTGCAGAGATGGACAGATTCGTAGACAGACGGAGCAACACACAACACAGGAACTATCAGAAAAACAGGCAGACAGGTAGAGACAGCACTATGTTCGTACCCACCGGCTACTCCCTTTCCATGTGCACGAAGACACAACGATATACAGGTGGGCAGGCAGGGACAGACAGGCAGACAGACAGACAGACAGATAAACAGACAGATAGACAGACAGACAGACAGGCAGGCAGAAAAACAAGGCATGTGTGTTTCGTGAGGTCACCTTGAGGAGGTTGAAGCGCTTGAGCTCTCCGAACGGGCTGAGCAGCTCCCGCACGTGGTCGTCCGTCAGAGACTCGGGCAGGTTCATCACCATCAGGACCCCGCTCTCCTCTCTCTTGGGAAGAAGCGCCGCAGCCTTCACAGACGCGGACATACGCGCGAATTGCGGCGGGAAGGGGGAGGCGGGGTCAGGATAAGCCCAAGACAATGATTGGTATTGGTAGCAACTCACAGGGTGACAAGGTACTGGTATCTACTGCAGTACTGCTGTAGTACGAGTGCTGTACCAGGTACACCATTACGGGGGTCCATAGTTAATAGGACCTATGGTAAACATAAAAACCTATATATTTACCTACTTTTACTGACAATATTTGGTCCTATTAACTATGGACCCCCGTAATAGGGATCACACACTGAAAAAAAAAATTAAAGTACCAGGTGAAAGGGACACACGAAAACAAAACGGAAAAATGAGTCACACTCGCCACCATGTAAGGCATTGAAAACAACCCACCTGGCTCAAGTACGACCTGGGCCAGCCACGGTGCTGCCAAAATCGGTCGACTGTCCACGCCACGATCAATAATACGTATTTGGACGCGGTTTTTTTTACACGGTGTTGATCATGCACCAACCCGCAGATGGAAAGCAACCCCTTTTTATTTTTATTCTTGCTCGAGAGATAAGACCGATACAAAGATCCGGAAAGATACAAAAGCGACCGTAACTGGTCTTAAAAAAAAAAAAAAAAAGAGCTCGCTTTCCGTTTGTCTGCACATGTCGCGCAAATGAGAGACTAAATTTTCAGGTCGAAACTCGCAAATTTGAACGGGGCATCGGAAAAAAAACAAGAAAAAAATGGTAAGTGCCTGTATAGTGTAAGGAAAACGTGTTACGGCGATATCTCTCAGACTTGATGGGTGGCGAATTTGGCACTGAAACTAATATCGGTCTTCTTGTAGGGTATTCAGCCAAGTCTTGATCGATTTTCGCCTTGATCGGGAACGACGATTCCATTACGAATATTGTCTTGAAAAGTTGGTGTTTTCGAGTTTTCGTCAATATCTCGTCCAGATCGAGTCGAATTTATAAGCATGTCTTATGTTTTACATACCTTTTTTTTTTTGCACATGCAGTGTCCGAGGACGCCAAGAACGGCGACACAGGGAGGGGGGGAGGGGGGAAGGGCAGCCGTACTGATACAGCTGTCGACGAATGCAGAAAGGAAATGATAGATCGGGTGGCTAGGTATCGGTGCGACCAGCTTTTATAGACTGTTCCCTGTAGCTCCCTCTCTTTCGTGTCGCTTCATCCGCGCAGGAGATATCTGTCCTTCCTGAGTACGTATGTTGTCCGTATGGCAGCCTTTCTGAAGTCCTTGCGTCGTTTGTATTCTGTTTTCATTTCAATTTTTTCGTTTTTTTTTTTTTTTGCTTTGTTTTATTGTCTTTTAGCTCTTACTTTTTGGTCCTGCTTGTGTTGTTGTTTCTCGTACCCGGTACGCTGACATTTCACTTGCTTGGACACTTGAATTTGCCATTATTTTTTATTTTTGGTCTTCCTCTGTCTCACAGACAGTCTGTGACCACGGAAGGAATCAGTAGCATCTCTCTAGGATAAGGAATCAGGACGGACACTGGGTGTACTGATGAAGCTGGGTAGAAAGGACGATTTAATGTGAAGACAACAACAACAACAACAACAACAACAACAACAAGTGTTGTGTCAGGGTTACTGCCTCCAAATTTCAAGTCCGAATTCGCAGTGGTTCACACGAGATACGACCCGCCGATGGTCTATCCATTTTTCGGCTGGCCCAGCTCGTAGCGAGTTGGGATTTTAGTCAGAAATTCAATACAGCATGTTTTTCCAGTTTTTTTCCTCGAGTTTAGTATACCCCCCCCCCCCCCCCCCCCCCCCCCCCCCCCCCCCTTTCATATGACTACGGCCATGCATGAGATCGAGTACATCTCTCCTATCGAGTACACCCCCCCCCTGTCTGGGACTAGAAAAGAAAGTGGGGTGTCGATTTTTTGTCTGGAACTCGGAAAAAAAAAAAAAAAAAAAGTGGGGCGCCGATTTCCTTTGTTTCGTGTAATAACCTTGAACATACTGTGACAAAACATGAGTACTCATATCATGGACGGGACCGAAATAATTTCGTATGGCTCGTTGAAGTGGGCAGGGTAAAACTGTTGCGAAGCGATGGGTTAACCGTGGGAGCATCGCTAAAACTAAAGCATATGATTCCAGCACCAAGAACCATCACCCCAACACTACCCAACACCAGTTACACTCATCGTACGGGGCGGGTTGCCAGTATTTTCTGACCAGTTCACCAACAGTTATTAATTATAAGGGGGACCATAGTAAATAGCACCAGATATTGATAGTAAAAATAGTAAAATATACCTGGTACAGGTTTTTGTGTGTACCGTAGGTCCTATTTACTATGGTCCCCCGCAATAGCATTCTACTTCCAAGTAGAATATTTTTTAGGACTACTAATAGCGCATATAACTGCAGGACGGGCTGCGTGAACAAACTTATTTCAAGTAATGTTTCGGATGAGCTCTCCACGTGAGTACGCACAAGCCACCACGCCTACCACGCCTATAGGCACCACTCCTACCGTGGCAAGCTTCCAACATCGCCACCATCACAAGCTCCCCCCGAAACAACGTAACCCCCCGCGTGGCCAAAAAAAAATAGAAAAAGAGTGCCCAAACGTTGGATGTGTTTCTATAAGGAGCAAGGAAGGGCGCTCCCTCCGTCTCGAAAGGGATGCGTGGTCAATGGTCAAATGACTTGAGGCAAGAAAAACAAGAGTCGCAATGTCTGTCTAGTCGGTGAAAAACTCGAAGTGCTCCGTCCCGGCATTGTAGGGACGCGAGGGTCTATGGTCATACGACTACGGCCATGCATGACATCGAGTACACCGCCCCCCCCCTCCCCCCCCTCCCCTACCCAAACAACTCACCGAAGCTCCCGCCGCAGCCACAACAGCAGCAGCAGCAGCCCCGGGGGCACTACTCACAGCGCCAGCCACAACCCCTCCTACAGGCCCCGCCGCCGCGGCGACCGCAGCCGCAGCCGCAGTCCTAGCAGCCGCAGCCGGGTCCCCCCCAACTCCCCCCGGAAGAACAACGCCTGTCAAAGCCTGGAAACCCGCGGCCGCAACCGTTTGCTCCGCCGTGGTGGCTGCAGCCTTAGCAGCCTCTTCCGCGGAGGGGCCTCCCACGGCGATAGCGGTAGCGTAAGCGGAGGCGCCGGCTAGGGTAGCGGCCGGGAAAGGCTGAGGGGTGATGACGGGAAACGTCTGCACATGTCAGGAAGAGGGGCGAGGGTTGGGGGGAGGCAGAGGGGGAGGGAGATGGGGGGGTAGGGGAGTGGCGGGCGGGGGGGGGGGGGGGGGGGGGGGGGGGGGGAGGGGGAAGGGGCACATGAGGGGAAGGGGATGACACAGGACACGCGGAACCAATGACTGGAGCAGCAGAAACAGCTATGGCAAAAGAGAGTGCCAACAGCAAATAAGTACAGCAGTTTCAAAGCAAAGCCAGCACAAACACCAACGGGAAGGATCAACAGAAGGGACAACAGCAACAACATTAACAGCGTCAGCAGCAAATAAAAAAACACATACACACACGAGCAAAAAACAGCAGCAGCAATCTTACCGCAGCGTGGGCCTTGGGGCGGCCGAACTTGAGGTGCCCCGCGCCGCACTGAATCCCCGACAGCCTTCCCAGCGCAGCATTGGTTTCCTGGCAAGGAAGCACAAAGGGACAAACAAGCAACAGAAAACATAAAAAACAAAAAAAATACTACTAACAAAAAAGGTGTCATATTTGAGCGTAGTCATGTGCTGTTTGTTTACAGGGTTGTGATCCGAAAACGAAAAATGGCTCGATGGGTTACTCGTTTTTCTCCCAAAAGTCGATAGGTTTCGGTCGGGGGTGTAAAACGGGGGGTTTAAAACAACTGAAACAACGAGAAAAAAAAAACTAAAATGTCGATCAGTTTCGGTCGTTATTTATTCGCAAATCAACAAAAAAAAAGTCGGTCTCCGGTCGGGAAAAAAACGAAAAAAAACGACTTTCGGTTTCGGTTCACAACCCTGGCTGTTCGTGACAACGGACTGTAACTGTAAGTATGTTCTGGCTTATCATGAGACAGCTTGAGACCAGCTCATAACAACATGCACATAACCAAAAAGCACACCAGTCACCAGTAACAGTGCACAGCAGTACGTAGCAGTGGACGAGAGCAGTATAACCCATAGCGACGCCATGAACACCACCACCATCACCACCGCCGAGACCAGCAACAACACCAGTATCTCGACAGGAACACCAGCACGAGAAACAACAACACAACTGCAACGACAACCACAACCACAACGACTGCAGCACCACCAACAACCGCACCCCACCGCCAACACCAACACCAACACCAACACCACCAACACCAACACCGTCAACAGTTCACAGCAGCAGGAAGAGGTAGCAGTTGCAGGGAAAAACCCTACTGCTGTAACACAGCAGTGCGAGCACTTCGTAACACGTACCTCTTCGGTGCGGAGCTCGATAAAGGCGAAATTAGTGCCCTCCGGTCCCATGGCAATCCTGATGATGGGACTGCCGGCGCTCGTCGTCAATTGCAGGTGTTGCATAGCGGCGTTCATAAAGTCCTGGAAAAAGTGCCAACAGAAAAGCGGGGGCGGGGGGCGGGGGAGGGGAGAACATTAGTGCGTGCCGTTGAATTTGCACAACACAAAAAGACAAGTGAACA
Source organism: Macrocystis pyrifera (assembly GCA_031763025.1). Classification (NCBI taxonomy): domain Eukaryota; class Phaeophyceae; order Laminariales; family Laminariaceae; genus Macrocystis; species Macrocystis pyrifera. The sequence continues at coordinate 7,852,690 of JASSKH010000008.1, read as the reverse complement.
TGGGACGATATCGAAGCCCAAAAAGCCGGAGGCGGGGGGGGGGGGGGGGGGGGGGGGGGGGGGGGGGGGGGGGGGGGGGGGGGGGGGGGGGGGGGGGGCGCACAGATGAGAAACAAACCAAGCACGGAAAGGTACATGTATGTGCCTATCTGGTAGCTCTGTGCGTAAGAAAATGTACACCTGGTAGCCGGTGCCAGCAATAAAAATGCCAACACCTCAGACTGATAGATCATGATATAGATGATCTGTCAGCAGTTCCTCACCTGCAGTTGTGAGAGGTTGTGCAGGATCTGCCTTATAGGGCAAATCCATCCCAGGAAACATATGCTAGATAGATCATGCAGATTATACCGCTCCCACCCGGCAATGAGCTAGATCATACAGATCATGAACACATTATCTGTCTGCTTTCAATGATCTAGATCATGAAGTGGGAATCGATGATCTGTGGACCAACTATCTAACGGAGGTGTGAAAGTGTTCCATGGCTGTGCGCAGAAATAATTTTTTGATAACTCTGTCAACCAATCGCAACCCAACACTATTGAGGCGTAGCAGCTAAGCGAGAATCGACCACTTAAGGGTCAAAAGCCAGACGTACGCAGCAGCATGCCGCAGACGTCAGCAGATTGCAGGTGGGAAAAACAGAAAACCTATCGAATCAACCAAGTCAGGGTAACTGTCGCCACTCGTGTTTACCAGGGTATATCATCAAGTACGAAATCGCGCTATCAACAGTGGGTACAACAAAAAAACACCACGGCTTTGATACACAGATCCTACCCGGCTCACTATCTACTGAGCTTCTAGATACTACACAGCGTAAATTACGGTTACAATATGCTGTCCATAATACGGTTACGTCCCCGGTAGCTTGGTAGGTGGTCCGCGTGCCTACCAAAATCAATTTCGTGGGTTCGAGTCCCACCAAGTGTATGCTGGTATTACGGGGGGGTGGGGTCCATAGTTAATAGGACCTATGGTATACATAAAAACCTATATATTTAACTATTTTTACTAACGAAATTTGGTCCCGTTAACTATGGACCCCCGTAATAGGGATTTTTTCTTGCAAAAAAAAAATGATTAGCCGAAAGCGCGAGAGCGTGGGTTAATAATAGCTACATTCGATGAAAATCGACGAGCAGTGGGATTGCTGAACCCTGTGCGCGACAAAAAAACAAAAGATACGTACCGGGGGGGAGAAGGGACGGCACCTGTGACTACGGCTTGTCCAGAACATCGCTGAGGGTAAAACCTCCTACGAGTTAGGCTGGAAAGAAAAGATGATGCTTTAAAAAAAAACAAAAAACAAAGGGGATCTGATCTGATCTGATCTGATATGATCTGTCTTATTTGTGGAACCTCCACTGCGAGGGGATGATGACCTTCGGGGTGACGCGGAACAGTTTCGGCGAGGGCAACACGTTCAACGCGGGAGTTGGGCGACAAGTCAAAACATTGTGTGGGGTGGTGTGTCACCTTAGAAGAGAGAGAGGGAAAGAGAAAGGCAACCTTCAACGCCAGGGGCTCGTGGCGTTCGGAGTGATGAGGGCCTACAGCGACGCCCACAAGGCGGTGTACGTACTGGCAGGTCCATATCACCACGCACGAAGGTCACGATCCCCTGGCAACGGAGGCTTCCTTTCTCCTTCCCTCTCTCTAGGCTGGCATTTCCCCCCCACCCAACATTTCGGGCTTGTAACGCACGTGCCGCGTCGAAAACCTGTTCCGGTAGCTGCAGGTCCCGCATCAGCTTAACCCTTCTACTGTAGAGTTGCACTGTGCATGTGTCCAAAAATCTGAGTCCAGTTCCCAGGGTTTCGTCCCCACTATGTACGTGACTGCAGCCCTAAACCGGTCAACAGGTTACGAGCCCCCGGTAGCGACGGTTCCCCTTCTCCCTCCCGCTCAATTCAAGCTCATGAACCCCCCCCCCCGGTCCCTCTTTGCTTCCCTGCCCCGCACAAAACTTCGACGCATCCGACAGACGACGCTGAACAGAGAATCTATAGCAGACGCCACCAATTCATCTTCCAGAATCATACGTTTTGCGCGAGCCTTACGATAAGAGATCCCACCCGGCACAGGTGGTGACGAGACAAAACATCCCAAACGGCCCTTACAACTCCGGAAATAGTGTACTTGTAGGTGGACATGAGGCAACGCCCTCCCCCGCCCTATCCACCCTGCCTTTTTTTATTTCCCCTCTTGTTCCATCCCGTTAATTATCTTTGCCTCTTTTTTCTTTCCCTCCTACGAATAGTCGTCGCTCAGAGCCGGGGTCACAAACAGGCAGGTTCTTCTCCCCCCCCCTACTACGGTTCTCGCCTTGGCAGGCGTTTTTATCGCGGGAAGACTTCAGCCCTTTGTTCCCTCTCGCCGACTCCTGTTGAATTGTCTGCTCACCTGCAACTGTTGCCCCGAAACCCCTTGAGGAAGACCTCCCACATGCAACTCCCTCATAACCTTGTTGGCCGCCAGAGCGGGGGCGGAGAGAGGAACGCCCAACCCAGCGGGGTTTCCCATGAGGCCGACACCTTGAAGCGTGTTCCCCCCGGGGAACGCGGTACTCCCGGCGAGTGCGGCGGCCAGAGGTCCCACGGCGCTAGCAGCTATGTTACCCTGCGAGACAGGCAGGGCAGGGCAGGGTCGCGTAAATCTTATACTTCGTACAACGGGTATATATTTGCTGGGAAAAACCCCCCGAAAAAATTTGCCTGCGAGGCTGAGCACTTTTTTACCTGGTTACAGTATTAACTACAATATACTAGGCTACTATTCCGAAACATGAGGGGGTTTGGGAACATCAAATACATGCCGCACAATGTCCGAAACTTAGGGCTGCGCACTGGCTGGCTCAGTAAGTAGCGATTATACTGTCGTCGAAGTAAATCAGTATACTGGATTGCAGCAGTATACTGTTAGGGATGGGAATGGATTCGTTCAAGGCGTAAGAAAGATGTCCAGTCTATTCGACAAACCGTTCAAACAGAACAAACATAATTTTGTCTGCCCCCACCCTAATTAGTTGGTTTTAGAATACATTCACGGTTGCAGTAAATACCTGATTAATCGCCACAGGAAACGAACTGGACGATTGTGTTCCACAGAAACATCCAATCAATGGACAAAGACGGGATAGCTGATTATGAATTGATCTGCAGATGTTTTTCTTCGACCATCCGATTGGAAATATGCCGGGAAACTCGATTTTTCAGTCTATATTCGTACTTTCTAGGGAATAATTGTTTGACATCACTTACCAATCAATATATGTGGCATCCCCTCCGCTAGGATTTTGTGCACACAGCAATGCAACCCGCGCTTGAATCCGACAAGTAGACGACAAGAAATTCACTCCTAAAGTTGACCCTCTGGAGTCAATTCACGGGAAATTCGAGAAAAAAAAAATATCCCGAGATAAAAAAAGGAAAAAAACGAGGACGTCCAGTCCAACCAAACAAAAACTTGTTTTCGTTGTATCGGGCAAACGGTGCCACTGCGGCTAGACATGAACACGGCCGCAAGCCGAGCGATTGGCATCACACCCGGTGCCACCGTCGTAGCGAAGACTATCTGTGATCGGGCCTTGATGCAGCTAGAAGCGAGCCATCCCTAGCGTTCAGATGCGAAGGAATTACTGCTGTCTCAAGCGAGAAAACGATTCAGTAAAAATACTCTACCGTACCGGTAGCACCAAGCAGAACTTCAGGCGCGTAGTGAATGCAGCCTTCGCTGAAAGACTCAAGCCCAGCTGCACGCACAGGAACAACTTGCCCGTGAGCTAGAGGTGGGGCGCGCTTCCACGGAGCTGCGGGCAACGCCGTCGAAATCCCGGTCTCGGCCAAGTGCAGTATAGCACCACGCAGCCGATTGTCGATGGCGGTGTATGGATATCTTCTTTATACACGTCGTGCTCAGCAGCAGCAAAGCAGGACCACATAGCCTGCGACTTGATCTGTACAAGATATGTTTCACTCGGGGGGAAGCACTCTTGTGCTGCCGGCCGCCGATCCCAAGGGGCCACCAGACACGTGCGATTCGCTCGCGCTCGCGCGTCCGTGTCTACGCTGTTGCTCTACGCTCTGGGCTTGGCGGTGCGCTGTCCAGCAACAGGTTTTGTGCTCTACGCTCTGGCCACGTCAATCAGTAGATTACTACTGGCAGTACATACTGTGCCAGTGCCCAGCACTACCGAAACTGGTTCACGTATTGGGCCAGACTACTGCTTGCTAGCACGAGTACTGCTGTAGATTTCCTCCCGTACGTACACCGCCTTGCGTATAACAGCGAATTCACGTTGAGCTCGTATCAATGCAATAATAGTATATAGGTAGTCTTCCGTTTTGCTCAACGCGACTTGCACTACACACGAAAGCACCAAGTGTGTTACCTCGTATACAATGATACTGTAGTACACCTCGCGTTACTTGGTACTCTCGTTGTAATCGTGACGTGCGATACATGGACACACACTATGAATAATATGGAATCACTGGTTCGTACATTCGGATTAATGCTATTAGCCATTTCAATTGCTTACGCACCTCGTTTCACTTGCAACGCACATTTTTCTGGTGATTTGTGAGCACTATCAACTCTCTTTTGGGACTGCAGTCCCGTGCTGGGGACAAACCAGTCAAATTTCAAGTAAATTGTCCCCAAAACAGGACTGCATTCCCAAAGGGTTCATAGGGCTGTGAGTTGCCTGGGCTTCACGACTATTATGGGGGATCATAGTAAATAGGGCCTACGGTACACACACAAACCTATATATTTACCTATTTTTACTAACAATATTTGGTCCTATTTACTATGGTCCCCCGTAATAGGTGTAAGTTGGACTATTAATCGTTGGGTGCGGCAGAGTGGCCAAACCAACTGACTTTTATTTCGTACCAGGTATTTCCTAACAACAAAAATAATACTCCGAGCCATAGTGCGCCAGTAAGGCTCGTACACAAATGCTTTTTGTAATATTTGAGTTGACTGTATTTTTTCTCAGGGGTACTCTTCCGCTCCAGTTTTTTCGGAGCCTGTCCCGTGACCACTGACTCAATATTTCGGGCATGAGTTTTAGATGACAACGTCAACACAACAGCAAAACCAAGACGCTAAAAATTGCCGCTCGCGGCCGACCAAAAAACCCACCACTCTGCCTCGAAAAATACAGACCGTTTGCACATGAATAATGGGTCAAAACGGTCCCAACATTTAAGAACAGTGGCGGGCAACAACCAACTACCGTAGTCCGCGATTTGTAGTCAGCCAAACTGACAGCCCCACTAATCATGGAACTCGAACCATTCATCTCTCAACACACCTAGGACGGAAAAGTATCGCGGACAATGTGTATGTGCGGATGTCGTTACCTCCGCTGTGTACACACAGCCGGTGCCGTACACCCTCCAAACCTCTTGCCTCGTGCTCTTCGTAAAATCGTGTGGGGCACCATAAAAAGCGATTTCAGGTGGAACACTATTACGGGGGACCGTAGCAAAAAGGACCAATCAATGTTAGTAAAAATAGGTAAACATACAGGTGTTTGCGTGTACCGTAGGTCCTATTCACTATGCCCCCCCGTAATAGGGTTTTCGCGAGGAATTTAGGTGGGTGGGGTTTCTAGTCTGTTTCCTACCGCATCCCAACCCCCAAAAAATTCAGCGCTGTTGGAAAACGTGAGCAGGAAGACATTGCTAACCTAAGGATTCTTGGGCTGGGCAAAAACTCTGTGGATTGGTTAGCAAACGGAGCACCTTCTCATTGGCTATATAGCGTCTAAGGATTCACCTGTTCCACCAATCAGCTCCCCGTGTTAGTCGGTCTCGAAAATATTTCCATAACCCGACCAAATAGGATTATCGCAAAACACTCTAATGATAGTATTGTTCGAAAAAAAATACATGCACGACCGCCAAGACCCCCCCCCCCCCCCCTTTCCCCCCACCACCCAAAACCAAAACTCACCTGCTGCCCAATCCCCATAGGAGCCGAAACAGCCGCAGCAGCCGCAGCCGCCGCCGCCGCCCCCGCCCCCACCCCACCTCCCCCCATCCCAGGCCCCACACCCACCGCCATCCCTCCCATCCCCGCAGCCACCATCCCAGGCGGCATGGCTCCGCCCCCCACCATCCCCACCCCCGTTCCAGCCCCCGACGACGCTGCTCCTGGAGTGGTGCCCCCGCCAGGTGCAGCACCCGGCGCGCCGCCAGACTCCTTCGAGGCTTCTTGAGCACGGAGGAAGTTTAGCTTCTGGAAAGCGTCGGGGATGCTGATGCCCGGATTCTCCCGCATGACCATCTCCAGAGTGATGGCTGGGACGTCCTTCGCCTTGCTCGCGAGGGCGGCGGCGTCTGCTGCCTCTCTCTTCTTCTTCTCTCGTTTCCTGCTTGCCGGAAAAAAAGGGGGCGGCGGGGGGGGGGGGGGGGGGGGGGGGGGGAAGAAAAGACAAGAAATGGGCAAAACTGAGAAATTCCAAAATATCAGAAGTCAACAAGGACCTCTTTTTGGACTTCTTTTGCCTCAATGTTTAATATTCAATCCGGGAGATTGTCCACCTGGACACGGCATATTCCACGTTATGGAAGCGAGCCACACCAAATCTTGCGCTATCGATGTTGTCGGTTGCTTCAGAGGCTATAGAAGCCGCCATCGGCAGAGGTAGGATCACCGGAGCAGTTGCGAGACCCCCCCCGAAGGCCCTCAGAACAACTTACAGACCGTCTGCGGCGCCAAAAAAAAAAAAAAGCAATAAAAAGCGGCAGCAAATCAAGTTTTTCGTAGAGCTGCGCCTTCTCTCAAGAACTACTACCACCACATCACCACTTCGATACGTGTCTCCGTCGCTGCTGCCGACGTGGGGATAGGGGCTGCGTCAGCCCACCCTAGAAATCTCACGGGCGACAGCCTCCTACACGGCCGGTGCCGGCGACAAACAAGCGACGCTAACCGCGAGCCGTCGCTCGCCTCCGGTTAGTCGCCAGTGGGTGTCTCTCGACCTTCGTGCGTTATTCGAATTCCACAACACGCCGTTCCTCGATAGGGCGCTAAGTCCTGCTCATCATACAAACAAAAATCATTCGACGCTGTCATCCATACGCACGAAAGTCCGCTTCGGAAGCGGTTCTTAGGAGGATGCAGCTCACCCTTAATCCGTCGAATACCTCACGGCGCTTCACGCTTGGAACAATGAGCAATGTCTGCCTCGTCGATGAAAACCCGACGTGCTCCGTCCCAGCATCGTATGGATGCGAGGATCTACGGTCATACGACTACGGCCATGCAAAATAATGAGTACCCCCCCCCCCCTGCTGCTCCCACCCCCCGTGCTCCGTCTCAAAACGGATTCGTGGTCAATGGTCAATTGACTAAGGCAAGCAACAAATGAGTACGCCCCCCCCCCCCCCCCCCGCTCTCCCGCCCTCGCCACCCCGCCCCCCAACGAACATGCCTACAATATAAAGTAGAGCGGTCTTTGGGGCGCGTCAAGACCGTCTCTTTTGGCCTTAAATGTACTGATTTTAGTGTAGGGGACGGTCAGACAGGGAGCCAAACCGCGGTTTCCCACTATAAGCAGTACTACTTTGTCCCAAAATATGGCAATCGTTTGTAAATAAATTACTTCATTCAAACGGTCTTGACATTCACCCACAGACTGCAATATTGCTAAGACATCAACCACCGTCCAATCAAAATCACCTGTCCTCCTCGAGATCATCTGCTCCGCGGCTTCTGCGGTGCGGGCTCCGCGACCGCCCCCCTCCTCGCTCATCCCCGTACCTCTTCCGACCTCGACTCCTGGAACGTTCCCTGGAACGCTCTCGGGAACGACGACGCTTGCTGTCCCTGTCCAATTGTCAAATAGCGCGCAAGAAAACAGACGAGAGTTGCGTAGAAATTAGTTCAGACAGGTCGGCGGATGTGTACATGAGGTCGAGGGTTTCAGTGAGGTGCAAGGCATGCGGGGTAAGGGGACCCCCGCCCCAGTGCAAAGTACTTGCGATAACCCAAGATTAAACGACGGTACCAAAAGCAGCTGCTAAACAAATACAATCAACGTCCCCGGGAAAAGAAAAAAAATGTTGCCTCTTTCGCTACCGCTCAAAAAAAGTTCCCACTCTATTTCCAAGTACTGTCGCCCGAAACTCGGGTGCAAATCCAAAGGGGCCAAAATGATCGGTGCTTCACAAAAATAGCTCCGCGCGTACAACAAGCCATGAATCTCAATAGAAAACCCACGCAAGGAAAGATGTGACTGCTGCTAGCACAACCCCTGAGTCTGCAAAAAGGAGCAAAATAAAAAAATATTCGTTGTGAGAGGATGCCCTCCGATGGACACAGGATACAGACTCCGCGTTCATGAAGCAAGAATACTGTAATAATGCGAGTAACCCCCGTCCCCCCTCCCCCCCCCGTACCGACCACTCGAGCTCGATGTCTCCACAGCAAGAAGATTGCCAGCGCCTATTAATCCTATATAGGGTGGTGGTGTTGGGCAGATCTCATCGAGGGCTGCCCGACAACGTTTCGTTTGGTATTGGCAACTTCTTTGTTACGGAGTTATCGAGCTCGAAAAGTCGGTCTGGGGATGGGAGGCGTTTACTCGCCTCATTTAGGTAAACGCGGGACTTTGTGGGAGAAAAAAAACGCGCAAACTTCTACCCGTGTACCAGGTACACACGAGGACGAACGCGAAACGCCATTTTATTTTCAATACAAATATGTCAGCTGAGAGTTCGCGCCTGTATGGATCAATCTTCAGCTTTGCAAAGGCTGCCCCAGTCATTTTGCAAGGAATAGCGCAAACACTGAACGAGAGCGCGTGCGATAACGCGGAACTCATGCGAGCAAACTGCGCAAAGTACTGTACAAAAGCGGATGCCCCCCCCCCCCCCCCCCCCCCCCCGACCCTTCCCATCCTCCCCTCCCCTTTTTCATGCGGCGTTCTTTTCTCGTGCTCACCGCACCCTCCTCAAAACACCTCTGTAACATACCTTCAAAAGGCGAACGAGCCCCCTTTAATCCCGCGGCCCTACACCTTTTTGCAATGCATCACCATGTATAAGGGAGCAGACGGGTCACCAAAGGGTTCAAGCTCTAACAGCCATTTTCTCGAATACCATATAGCAAAAACAAGTGAGCAAACTTGACAGCCCAAAAGCGAAGTGAGCAAGCGAGGTACAGAGAAGAGAGACATAAAAAAAACAGCGAACCGATCACAAGGGCAAATAATAAAGGAGCGCAACAACGTTCGAAAAAAAACAGTCGGATAAGAAAAACTCAGGGGGACGAAAAAAACAGAGGCGGAAAACAAATCTGAGAAAAATTCGAGAAAAAACTCGAGAACTGCCAAACCTTTCCCTGTCCCTATCCCTTTCCCGGTCCCGGTCCCGGTCCCGGTCCCCGGCTGACCGCCGCCTCCCATCCCTCTCCCTCGAGCTTTCCCTCCTCCTGCCGCTGTCCCCACTTCCACGGCGATGCGGAGAGCGAGATCGCCGGCGCCCGGGCGAGCTACGCCGCCGCCTGGATTCCCTCTCCCTCTCCCTCTCCCTCTCCCTCTCCCTTTCCCTCTCCCTGTCTCTCTCCCTGTCCCTGTCCCTGTCCCTGTCCCTGTCCCTGTCCCTCTCCCTATCGCGGTCTTTCCCCTTCCTACTCTCCCTCTCCCTCTCCCTGTCCCGATCTTTCTTCCTGTCTCTCTCTTTCGCGTCCTTCGAACGGCGCTTTTTCGCTTTCTCCTCCTCCTCGTCCTCCTCGTCCTCTTCCTTCTTCTCCACTTCCTCCTCCGCCTCCTCCTCTTCTTCCTCCCCCTCCCCTAACTCTCCATCCCCTTCCCCTTCTCCCTCTCCCACCTCCTCCGCTTCGTTCGCGGCTCCTTCCCCATCCCCTTCTCCGTCACCGCCTCCTTCTGCTTCCGCGTCATTCTCCTCGTCATCTGAAGACGACGAACCCGACGAAGACCCAGACGATGATGACGAAGACCCCTCCCCTTCCCCTTCCCCGCCTTCTTCCGATCCTTTCTTCTCCGCAGGGGCTCGCTCTTCTTTCCCGTTGGACTCTTTCTTCTTGCGACCGTTCTCTGCAACGTCATCAGAGCCATTCTCGGGATCATCTGCGGGACCATCCTCACGTTCATTCTCGGCATCGTCCTCGGGGCCGTTCTCGGGACCGTTTTTTGGACCGTTCGCCTGCTCCGTCCCGCCGTTTTCCGATTCCCTCCCTTTGCCGCCGCTATCGACGCCATCTCGACCATCTTCATCCTCCGAGGAATCGTCTCCCTTACCCTTCTTCCCTCTCGCCCTCTTCCTGTCGTTCCCCTCCTCCCCCCTCCCCCCTCCCCCACCATCCGCATCGTCCCGCCTCGACCTCCGCCTGCTCGCGTCCGCGTCACGCCTAGACGACGACGAGGCTTCTTTCTTGCCACCACCACCACCACCACCACTACCGCCGCCCCTGCTCCTACCCCCCGACTTCCCCCCTCCCTCCTTCCCGTCATCGTCAGAGTCGCCCCCCCTGTGTTTCTCGTCTTTGCCGCTTCGGCGGTGTCGATGCGACTCTTCCTTGCTGCTGCGGCCTCCGCCCCCCCCGTCCGTCTCTGTCTTTGTCCGCATGGGACCTCTTCCTGTCTTCGTCCCTGGACCTGACTCAAGGCAACGGGAAAAAAAAACACAAAAAAAAAACACGTTTGATACATCCGCAAGCCTTGGCCTATCCGTTGAAATGGATAAAAGTGGAAAAAAAAAACGCTGCAACATCCGTAAGCCCATCTGTTGAAACGCACTATTAATACGTGAATCCGGTATAATGTATCCGGGATCCGTAGACGTTAATCTGGACCACCAGTCTATCCGTTTCGTTCTCTCTGTTTTGGTTTTGAAGGTTCATCTTCTCTGTCTCTGTTTGGCTCTCGTCGATCGGGTGGTGTAGCCATTGTTGTTCGTAGCGGTGGTCGCCTGAGGGGAAAATGGGCACGTCAGCCCCGAATCAAGAAAAAAAAAAAAACGAAAACAAAAACACGACAAAGTCAGCCAAAACAACACAAAAACAACACGATAAAAAGACCAAGAAAAAAAACGCCCCAATTCAATTTGGCGAGCCACCCCCACCCCCCTCCCTCCCCCCCCCCCCCAAAAAAAACAAACGAAAACGCGACGGCTTGCTGTCGCCCTCTGTCTTCTCGTATCGTTGAGAGGGGAGAGGGACTGATGTATCATATAATACGATATCCATATGGTACGTCACAGAACATAGACCATATATACGTACATACAAGTACGTCGTAGGGCAAGGCCACAAGCAGGCACAGAGCGACGCCATACGTATCTATGAAACGTCATCAAACAAAACACCCGTAATCAATGGAACCTACGTATTGATAAATAATAGCAGGTTCAACATGAAGGCTACAGCAGTACGTAGCGTGTACGGTATATACCTACTGTGGAACAATGCCATTTTTGCTGTACCTACTGCTGTTGTACCTGGTGGATGCAAGTATCGTACATCTGCTGCGATGTATCGTTGTTCAATGCGTAAAAAAACAACACAGGTACGTTCTATGACCCTATTGTCACAGCACGCCGTGATACATACAACCTACTGCTCTACACCAAAATAGGTACGTCATAGGCACGGCCGCAGGTAAGGCAGTCGCAGTCGGTCTGTCTACCGAACCATCGGTACCTGTCTGAGTCGCGCTTCCTCCCTCCTCGGTCGCGGTCCCTCTCCCTATCCCTGTCGCGGTGGTCCCGTCCTCGATCCCTCTCTCTGTCTCGAGACCTGGGCCTCTCCCGATCTCTGCGGCGTCATTAACCAACATTAGGAAAGAGACGTTTCGAAGGGGTGGGGGGGGGGGGGGGGGGGAATGGGGTCGTTGTTCGAAAAAAAAAAACATTTACCCAAGAGTACACACAAGAACAAAAAACCTTGCAGTCATAGAAATCGTAAATATACTCTGGTACGTAGGAGTATAGTCATACTTCCAAGTACAGCAGTAGGCAAGTTGTCGTATCATACCTGGTACTTGTGTCTGTGTTTAGGGGTTTGGCTCCATCGGGTAAAGGGAACTCTTGCATTGGGGATGGGCAAAAAAAAAGAGGCGAGCAGGGGCATGAAGAGATAGACTTGAGTCAGACCTGAAAGAAAGGACGGTTACGGTTCGACGGGTGCGTGACACGACGATGCGCCTAAACGGAAAATAATTCTTCGTTTTTGCATCCTTTTACCAGGTATTTTTTTTTCCCCTCCTTTCTCCTGCTCGCTCCCTACTTATTCGAAACCCAGACCCGGGGTCACATTGTAATAGCAGGTAATTTCTTCCATCTCCAAGCTACATCACGCGCCTTGCATTTTATGCTCATCGGTCTATCTGTCCAGCGCAAACTGCCACGAGGTAGCGGTTCGATCATGTCACTGACCGCCCCCCTACGCCCAAGAACAGAAAACAACGAGCTTAAAAGAGGCCTGCATGCGTCCCAAAACACAGATTTTCTACGCGTGGCATCATTGGTCTAGGGTCGGCGGATGCTGGATGAGTACCCACGCGGAAACATCGGGCTTGTTGGGCGTACTCGTGTACTCGGTGTCGAGTCATCTATGCAACCGTGCGGTGGGATGCGTAGAGAGAACAAGCATGCGTCTGTCATGCTTCCCAGTATTACTCGCACCCACGAAGTACCCCACGAAGGGTAGGCAATAACAAATACTTTGGTACCAGGTAAACCGTTGGAGTCCCTGTCTCATGAGTGCCCATCTATGAACCCATCCTGGCCCCGCCCACACACAAGAGACAATACACGACACGCTGGCTACTCTCTCTAAAAACGAAGGCGCGAGCGTGCGCAGGATGAGGTATGTGGGGAAACCGTCCCCTGCCCGGTACCCCGACAGTTCCAACGCACACGACGATAACGCAAGCATAGCATAGCATAGCATAACATCACCATCAACACCGACGCCAACACCAACAGCCGCAGCAACGCCAACCTCGACAACAAAAACAACGACATCATCATCATCATCATCATCATCATCATCATCATCATCGATACCCTCAACACCTACACCAACGCCACCGTCAACGACAAGCAGTGACACCTAGTGACACCTAGTCACACCAACAGCAACGTCAACACCGATAAGACCAGCACCACAACAACAGAACAACAGAACCAGCAACAACACGACCAAAAACAGCCATCAATACCAACACTACTACGGGTACCAACAACACCAGCATCAATGCTGACAACACCAACACCAACACCATCGTCAAAATCACAAATACGGGGCATCATAGTAAATGGCACCAAATATTGTTGGAAAAAATAGAGAAATATAAAGGTCTTTGTGTGTATCGTAGTTGCTATATACTATGGCCCCCGTAATAGTAAGTGGGAGCAGGGCGCCAAATGGGATGGGCCTACTGCGGGATCAAAGAACGATAGGAGAAAAGGGTGCCAGGCGGTGAAACATACGTGCGAATCTAAATAGCCTTGCACGTACGTGCAAGTTCTCCGTTGGTGCAGCAAGCAGTGTGTGGTACCTGACATTGTACAACAACACCCACGCCGCCACCACAAGCAACCCCAACACTACATCAACACCGAACCAATAGGCACGCGATGCAGGAGCGAGCGCTGTACCGGTACGAGGCTGGGGGAAAAAAAAGAGGAGACTGGAGCTGCATACCGGGGTACCAACAACACCAGCATCAATGCTGACAACACCAACACCAACACCATCGTCAAAATCACAAATACGGGGCATCATAGTAAATGGCACCAAATATTGTTGGAAAAAATAGAGAAATATAAAGGTCTTTGTGTGTATCGTAGTTGCTATATACTATGGCCCCCGTAATAGTAAGTGGGAGCAGGCGCCAAATGGGATGGGCCTACTGCGGGATCAAAGAACGATAGGAGAAAAGGGTGCCAGGCGGTGAAACATACGTGCGAATCTAAATAGCCTTGCACGTACGTGCAAGTTCTCCGTTGGTGCAGCAAGCAGTGTGTGGTACCTGACATTGTACAACAACACCCACGCCGCCACCACAAGCAACCCCAACACTACATCAACACCGAACCAATAGGCACGCGATGCAGGAGCGAGCGCTGTACCGGTACGAGGCTGGGGGAAAAAAAAGAGGAGACTGGAGCTGCATACCGCACGCGGGCATGTTCCGCCACATACGTAACAGAGCGAGCAGAGAGAAAATGTTACCGGCATTTTTTATATTTCCGCGCTACCAACCTCAACCTCCCCACTCTGCACGCCGAACAAACAAAACAAACGTTGGATCCAAAGAACTGTTGCATCCAAAGGTTCGTTGGATCCACAGATGCATCCACAGGTTCGTTGGACCCAAATATCCGTCATATCCAAATATCCGTTGGGTCCAACGATCCGTTGGATCCAAAGATCCGACAGACGCGTTGGATCCAAACATTGCTGGGATCCAACGATCCATTGGATCCAAAGGTCCGTTGCATCCATAGGTCCACTACTGTATCCAAAAGTCGGATAAAAAAATCCGCTGAATCCAAACACGACAACCACCTCTCTGCCTCTCTCACGCATACGGTGATGCTACCCCTCCCCTTTTCCGCAAAATATCTCGCTACCCTGACATCGCAACTCCGACCATGTGATTCAGGCCGTGGCCCCTAACGTTTTTCCCACTGCCAGAATTTGCCAACTATAATTCCTATTAATAGAATTTTTTCCACAAAACGTGGACGGATGCAGTCCTAGAAGGGATAAAAAAAAACGAAGGCAAAGAAGCTCCCTGTGGACTCCTTCTTGTTTATTTGTTTATTTGTTTATTTTTAACTTCTCTTTATTATATTCGCCATTCTTTTCTCGCTTCCTCCTACATACATTGTGGTAACTCAGATCCGGGATGGCATGCCAGGTTCTCCACCCCGCTCCCAACTACGGTTCGTGACTTGAATTGGTATAGACTGCACAAACACGCCCACCTCGTCTGCAAACCCCGTGACCCCCGCCTGCCGCACCCACAGCAGACAACCCGTAAGACCCTTACCTGTCACGGCCGCTGCCGCTTTCCCTAGCCTTCTTCCTGTCCCTGCGGCGGGAGGAAGACGACCTTGAGCGCGACCTCCGGCTGCTCTTTCGCTTGTCCTTGGCCGCATGCCTCTCCCTTCTGTCCCTGTCCCTGTCCCTATCCCGGTCTTTTTCGCGTCCTTTTTTGGCCCGATGCTCTTTTTCTTCCTCTCTTCTCTCCTTTTTCAGTCGCCGCCGCTTGTCCTCCTCGTCCTCCTCCTCCTCATCTTCCTCCTCTGCGTCCTCGCCGTCGTCGTCGTCCCCCTCCTCTCCCTCGGGCTCACCGCCCTCGTCCCCGTTCCCCTCTTCGTCTCCGCTCTTGTTGTCACCATCGGCATGCTTTGCAGCGTGGCCATTGCTGGTCTCTTCTTCCTCCTCCACCTCCACCTCCTGTGACAAAAAACAAGCGAACAAATGAACAAACAAACAAAACAAACAAATATATGCCAGTCAGGGTCCGTTTCAACGAGGAACATACGTAAGTATACAAGCTCTTGTATATACAGAAATTGTAATTGGATGATACAAAAATCATATATTGAAGTAAAATTCGGGAAGAAAAACAATTTGAGTCCCTCATCAGGGAACTGCATACCAGATACCAGATACTTGTGGTAAAAAATTCGCAAAACGCAATGGGGTCAACAAGCAACACCCGTCGGCATGAACTCGTAGCAACAACATTCGAGAAAAGCAGCCATCAACGACACACCGCAGGTTCAACACGTTTTGCGCCGTCTGCTTCTTTGCGGCGGACTGCGTATCATACGAGCTCTGTTGTGTTACAAATAGCGAGGTTGTCGGGTGGGGGGGGGGGGCACGGCGAATTGTCAGATCGCACTCACGTCGTGGTTCAAGGGGAAAAAAAAAGGAAAAACACGCCGCCATGGTCGACCGGTACATGCGTCGGGTTTCCCGCTTCCTCCCCGCATCAGGCATCAGCAGCAGTCAGTGCTTATTGGGGTTGGGCACGGCGGCAAACAGGGAGTCCTTTCGAAATCTGCTCTCTCGGTCTCGCAGACACCAGCAGCCCCCTCTCCCTTTGGCAAGAGCTATACTTCGACCTACTGTAGGGCATGCTATATGTGGAGCGAAACCCGCGATAACAGTAGTATCCTCCGTCAAGGCTTTGCGAGCCTAATCTACTCGGGGGGCAAAAACGCGGGGAGGCCGGGGCATTTCGGGCGCATTAAGGCCTCTTCAGGTTTAAATATGTTGACTTTAGTGTAGAGGACGGATAGTCAAAAGGGAGTAACACTGCGGTCTCCCTATCCTACGCACAAGGCATCATATTGCAGGGGAATATAATTCTTGTCTGGCTTGTGCTGGTGTGTTGCTTTACCCGGTACGCTGGCATTTCACGTGCTTCACCCATTCATTTGCGATTATTTTTGTTTTGCTTTTTTTTTTCTGTCTCACAGTCTGTGACCACATCAGTAGCATCTCTCTAGGATAAGGAACCAGAACGGACACTGGGGGTACTGGTGTAGTTGGGGAGGAATTACGGTTTAATGCGAAAAGAACAGCCGCAACAACAAACAACAACAACAACAACCAACAACAACAGTATTAACATGGATTGTAGACATGGGGTATGCATGATTTTTTAGTCCGTCGTGGGTTCTCATTCTTACTACATAAGCCCACCCGTGATAGCATCGTTGTTCACGGGTGGTTCTTTTCGAGCGAACTTCATCGGTACCATGGCCGCCACCCCCAATTTGGATCTGGTGGCGACGACTTATCAACAGGAATGCATGTGACGCGGGAAATACCACCTTCGTACAAGTTCGCGCAAAATCCGGGCGACTTGAAAAATATAAGGCGGCTGCTCGCGCAAATTTAAAGTGGCCCCTGGTGGGAAAATCCTTCATATACACAGTAACCCCCGGAAAGGTAGTGATAGGGGTCCATCCCCTACATTTTTCGACACTTCAACCCTTCCAGAATTTTCGGTTGGCGTTCGAGAGCGACGTTTGCTCATTTTGGCCAACTTAAGGCCAACGGCCGATGTTTGAACATTTTTTTTTGCCGCAACTGTAGAGCACCCTTGCTTGTAAGCTACGTACGTCCTGGTGAGCTCGTTGCCCCCAAACGTCGTGTTGGCAGCAATTAATTTACCGTGTGTGGTCTAAAATTCCACCCTTTCTAACCCACTTAGGACTACAGTTCCGTTTTAGAGACAAACTACTTAAAAATTGAGTGGTTTGTCCCCAAATCGGGACTGCAGTCCTACAAGCCACCCCGCCCCTATACTATATACCTGGTATATATGTATAGGTTGGGTTGGCGTCGGTTGGCGACGACGCTGTAATACACGCCTCTCATTGCGTGAGCTAGACAGCCAGGGTACCGTTTTTTGGGGGTTTTTTTTTGGCGGTTACCACGACTGGCGATCAAGTTAGATCATTTTCGTGCGGGGAGAACCTTTGCTCCGCATAAGTGGGATACTCGTATCACGCAGTGGGTATATGGTGAGGCACCCACGAGGTAGTTACATAGTAAACCCATTGCTGTCTCGGGAAGTGGTAACACCAGAAATTAAATGAGTTCATTGATGCTGTCATCCATATGCAAAAAAGTCCGCCTCTAGAGCGGTTCTTAGTAGGATGCAGCTCACCCTTCGCGCGACTCGCCCAACACTTCACGGCGCTTCGCGCTTGGTGCAAGCAATGTCTGCCTGGTCGGTGAAAACCCGACGTGCTCCGTCCCGGTAGTGTAGGGATGCGAGGGTCTATGGTAATAAGACTACGGCCATGCATGACAACGAATACACCCCCCCCCCCCTCCAACCAACCCCCCCCCCCCACCGCAGGAAACCACCTAGGGTGATTATTACGGGGGGCCATAGTAAACATGACCTACGGCAGAGACAAAATCCTATATATTTCGCTTTTTCTACTAACAATATGTGGTCCTATTTACTATGGTCCCCCGTAATAGTTAAAAAAAAAAAACCCGAGCAAACATGCCTTTTTATTGCAGTACCGGGAAAAATATATGTACCACCCCACCGCAGGATACCACCCTGGGTGATCAAAAAGCAAAACCAAATGAATGTATCACCCGGGGCGGTTTTTCTTAGCCCAAGTACGTACGTATGACATAAAGACTCGTCCGTTTTAGGCGCCGTTTTGAGGCGTTCACGTAGCTAAAGGCGGACCACATTCCGCTCCCTACATAGTACGGATCTAGCCATGCGAAGCGAACGAGCTCTGCAACTCCCGTCCTACTGTAGCATGTTTGATGACTAGCCTGGCGCCTTCACACTGAAAATGTTTTAAAGGCATTGAGCAGACCACCTTTCTGCACTCTGCGCAACTTCGGATCAAGTCTTGCTACGTAACCGAACGAGGTCTGCCTCTCCCGTCTCTTGCCGGCTTGATGATTTCTGCCCGGTGTATGCGATAACCGAAAGGCGAGGTTTTCGCTCTATTGTGCAAAAACTTTGCAGTTCGAAAATACTCGAGGCGAACCGCGTACCAGGCTGAGACAGGAGTGGCAGACATCGTTCGCTTACGTAGTACGGTTAGACCCGAATTTGCTCGAGGAGAAGGAAGGCGGTCCACTCAATGCGAGTGATCAAAACATATTTTTGAACACACAAAGTGTAGGGTTGCGTAAGTCAGCCGACCACAAGTTCGACTATTAATAGCTGTTGTACTCGTAATGACTGAAAAAAATATTTTGTAGCCTTAGCTACAGTAGCTGTTGGACGCGGGCGGCAAGGCGCAGGGTTCCTCCGTCGTTGTATCTGTCTGGCGCGTTCGTGTATACAGCAGTACGTAACTATTAATAGATTCATGTTTATTGGCCCTTTTAGTAGTGCAGTCCCGTTTGGGGGACAAACCCATCAATTTCTAAGTAGTTTATCCTCAAAACGGGACTGCGGTCCTAACGGATGAATTGGACACATGCCTGAGGTATATAGAGGGGCACAAATTGTGTTTAAAGTGGGTTCCTCGCTCGAGGAGGTCTCTTACCATTAGTATTATTAATAGTAGATGATAAATGCCGATTTGGATAAATGTGCAAGTGTAATGGTTGATGAACAATCCCATGGTTTAGGGTATACCTGGTGCAAAAAATAATATTTCAACAAAAAAAATGGCATTCCGACGATTTGGGGATAAGGAGCCCCCTCATTCGGAAAATATTTTAGCCAGAGAGTGTTTTTATACCCATCGTAGCACGCGTCATCGATTCATAATATTAACAAGTCAGTTAGTCAGTTGGCTTACTTCGCCATCCAACAAATAAGTGTATATCCGTATATAGCCGTCAAGTCCAGCCAATTCACGGGGTCCTCCCAGCAAGACCTCTTTTGACAAATATACACGCAAAATAGAACCACAGCAGTACGTACTCACTACAAACTCGTTTGGGCTGGTCGGTGTTTACTCGCCCGGTGGCTACTTCGTTTTCTCTTTGACTTTCAAGAGTTTTTTTTCACGATCTTCGCGTTCTTGCCGGGTCGCTCCGCATGCACGAGGTACGCCGAGGAACGAACGCCTGCTGTGTTCTCCCTCCCTTTTCAGCGTGCGACACTCCCGGGATTCCAAGTCAACCACAACCCCCAAGGGGAATCTTGTAAACATGGGTACTTTAGACCGCGAGGCCAGGCCAGCATTGCGACCATTTACTCGCTCTGTAACCGAGGCAGGATTTCAGATATCCGCGAGAAATATGTCGCGGGAAGCCGAGACTCCGCAGCATTCACCGGTGCACATAACCGGACGGGGGAGTTGAAGCTACCCCCCGCGGCACGCTGTGTGTGTGGAGCCCTCGAGGCTCGAAGTTGGGGTGGAAACCCGAGGCGAGTTCTCCCCGGGGACAAAACCCCGAGAACGGAAAGAGCAAAACAGCGGCATTGCGAGAGAAAGAGACCGAACGAATTCTTGGGGGCCGAAACTAATATCTGAACCTTTTGTTTTTAAATGGATTGCTTTTTAAATGGATTGCCAGGGTAGTCATGAGCAACGATTTGTTGCATGATCTGATAGCAAGAGGCATATGCTGTTGTACGCAAAACGTGTTGCTGATTGTTGTTTGACAAGGTTCAAATTCCTTTTCAGAGCGAGCGAGCAGTGGTGCAACATGAACATAGCTCTGCTGCAGCTGTGAATGCTGCTGTGGGTCACACACACACAGAAGACGCCGAGTAACGCCGCCAACCAGCAAACTTAACAACGCCAAACGCCTAGCTACGACGACAGCAGCGAGACACGCATGCAGCAGCGAAGGGCTGCGCACATGTTGGCCCTGTCTTCGAAGGGCCAAATTGGGGCTGACTCAAACGTCGATATGCATGGGGAAAGGAGAGGGGGTGCTGGGGAGAGAGGGCGGAACACCGAATGTTCTTCGAAGGTGTTGTGTGGTCACCGCTACGTAATATTTTGCCCAAATGGCCAGCTACAACCACAAGAAGCAAAGAGGGATCATCGAACCTGCGGGAATAAGTTGACTCAGTAGTACTGCGTGCTAACAAATTTACCGCCGAGCGTTGCTGGTGCTTTTACTGCTGCGTACTTTGTAGCTCAGGCAGCCTCGGTGCAAGCCAGTGCTTGGTGGCATCTGTCATCGGTTTCGGGACCCATAATAGGTTGTAGTTGCAATAACAAACACGCGAACTCGCACAAACCCACACACCTGGTATGTTGAGTTGATTTTGATCGTTGACAGCCGCACTGAAACAAGCTATGGCGCCGTGGCAGCTTGTGCTATTGATGCGACCTCGGACACGTAAGCCTTGGCTGTGCGCTGCTGCTGCGTGCTTTGCCGCGTAAACAGCAGTCTGGGGTCTGGGAACTCGTGGTTTAGCTAGCCTGTTCGTTCGTCTGGAAATAACAGCCGCCCTGATTCTGGAAAGCAAAAAAATAATATCCGAAATTCTAGTATTTAGATCTTCTTGGGGAGCCATGTGCAAATATTTGTTAATGATTAATACCGAGAGGCGCCATACGCTGTCGTACGCTAATCACGTTGTTGTTGTCGTGCCATTGGTTGTGTTGGCAAGCGCTGCACCGAGACCTTCACGGAGGCACCGAACTCCCACCGCACATACGCAGCACAGCAGTACGGCAGTAAATATTATCGCAGCCAGCGTTACGTGTTGGACGACTGCTCCAGTAGCAGTAGCAGTAGCAGTAGCAGTTGCAGTTGTGCGCACCACGACCAGTGTTTTATTCAAATATATGGCTGTTGTAGTAACCAAAAGTTCGTAAACATAAGTTAACGCCTGCACTTGTGGTTCGTTTACGTTGTTTTCTTAGCTTGCAACTCCACGCTTCTCATCATGAGAAATTACCGCGTCAGGTACCAGGGTATGCAAAAACATATGGACGTGTACATCAACTGTACTGCTGTAATAATCATACATCTCGCACGCGATTTGTCAACCCCTCCTCTCCTTTATACCCTACGGGCATGTGTGTATTTTTGGGTACATCGTGGATTCTGATTAGTACCATGTATATGATACCAGCCCCTGCGAGTTTTTTTATTTCTTTCTTGAGGTGATCCTCTGTGATTTTCTTTTTATTTCTTTCTCTTCCTTTCTTCCATTGATAAGCCTTATTGAAGGAGTCGTGTGGCGTGGGTGGATTACGAGCCTGCTTTGCTTGTTTCGTATTGTCTGACGCCGAGGGGCCCAGCATAGTTGACGAACGCAGGACGGAGGCGGCAGACAGGGTAGCAAGGTACCAGGCGGACTAGCAGGGAGAACCTGGCTATGCTACTCGTACCACCCACTGCTGCCGCTACCTGGAGGATGCTTTGGTTTGCCTGTTATTTTCCCTTGGTTCTTAGTCTTACTCTGTTTACGACGAGTTGTCGTGTTTTTCTTTTTTTCCTTTTTTTTCCAGCTCGTTCTTTTCAAGCGTCTGCCACATCACCTGCGGGGGGTGCGCGATAGTTGGTTTCTTCTATTTTTTTTCTTGTTTCTTTTTTTCTTTTGGTTCGTCTTTTTGTCTTTGTTTTTTCTTTATTTCGTTTCGTTCCTCTATTTCATGGAATGCGTATGTCGTGCCTGTCGTATCCAGCATAATGACATGGCATTGCATTGCCCACCAAGAACAGTTGTGCTTACCGCATACCTGATACGTGGCAACGTAGCATCTCTGTGGCGTAGCTTTGTGACCACAGAACTTGAATCTCTTCTAGGATTGAAGAATCGGCACGGACACTGGTGGTGCTGGATGTCGACGGGTAGAAAGAACGGTTTAGTGTAAGAACACAAGAACACACACACAACAAAAAACGAAAAATTCCACCAAATATCGACACTTTTTTTTTTTTTCGTGCTTCCGTTTGCCTGCTGTTGCCCTGGTTCTCATTAATAGTCTTACTCTGTTAAACGTAGTGGTGCTGTTTCTTTAGCTCGTTCTATGTTGTTGTTTTCTTCACATTAAACCGTTCTTTCTACCCGTCGACATCCAGCACAATCAGTGTCCGTGCCGATTCTTCAATCCTAGAGAGATACAAGTTCTGTGGTCACAAAGCTACGCCACAGCAGAGATACTTTTTTTTTTTTTTTTTTTTTCATCACTTTTACTTTCCAGCCCACTCGTAGGAGGTTTTTACCCTCGACGATCTTCTGGACAAGCCGTGGTCACAGGTGTCGTCCCTTCTCCCCCCCGGTACGTGCCTTTATTTTTTATCGCGCATAGGGTTCAGCATTCCCACTGCTCGTCGATTTTCATCGAATGTGCAGCTAACTCACGCTCTCGCGCTTTCCGCTAATCAATTTTATGCAAGAAAAAGTCCCTATGAGCATGCACTCGGTGAGACTCGAACTCACGAAATTGATCTTGATAGGCTCGCGGACCACCTACCAAGCCACCGGGGACGCCGGCCTATCTACGTTGCCACGTATGCAATGCGATGCCATGTCATCATACTGCGTACGACAGGCACGACATACCCATTCCATGACCTAGAGAAACTAAAACGAAACAAAGAGAAAAAACAAAAAAACAAAGACAATTCGAAAGAGAAAAGAAACAAGAAAAAAGAAACAAATCTATGGTGCCTACCACATCCCCTGCGAGGGAGTACGACAGTTTTCTTTTCTCCCTTTTTCTCTTTCGATTTGTTTCTGTTTCATTTGTTTTCTCTCTATTCATAAAAAGTGTATGGCGTGCCTGTCGTATCCAGTGTGCTGTGTGTGTTCTGCCCATTAACACCGTTCTTTCTACCCGTCGACATCCAGCACAACCGGTGTCCGTGCCGATGCTTCAATCCTAGAAGAGATGCAAGTATGTGGTCACAAAGCTACGACACAGAGATACTGCGTTGCCACGTATGCAATACGACAGGCACGAAATAGAGAAATGAAACGAAATAAAGAAAATAAATAAATAAAGAAGACAAATCGAAAGAGAAAAAGAAACAAGAAAAACATATACCACGGTAAGGAACATACTGTCGTGCCCCCCCCGCAGGGGATGTGGAAGACACTTGAAAAGAACGAGCTGGGAAAAAAAAAAAAAAAATGTGTCTACTCTACCCTGCTTACCTCAAAACAATCTAGTATCTCGGTGGGGTCGTTTGGTGACCACAGCAGAGCATGTAGTGGTGCTGTTTCTTTAGCTCGTTCGCTTGTTCTTTTCAAGTGTCTGCCACATCTCCTGGGGGGAGGCACGACAGTTAAAAAAAAAAAAAAATCCTCTCTCTCTTTGATTTGCCTTTTTGTTTGTTTTTTGGCCTTCTGTTTTGTTTTTTTTTTTTGTTCGCTTGTTTCTTTTGTTATCTCTCTTTCATAGAATGCGTATGTCGTGCCTGTCGTATCCAGTATGATGAGATGGCATTGCGTTGTCTACTCTGCTTACTGCATAAAAAGGTAGTATTTCTGTGGCGTAGTTTTGTGACCACAGAACTTGTATCTCTCCAGGATTGAAGAATCGGAACGCAACTGGGTGTGCTGGATGTCGACGGGCAGAAAGAGCGGTTTAATGTGAAGAACACACACTCACGCATATCTCTAGGATCGAATAATCGGCACGGACACTGCTTGTGCTGGGTGTCGATGGGTAGAAAGAACAGATTACTGCTGTGAAGAACACGCACCTCTTTTTTCACGTCAAAGCAGGTGCAGAGCAGATCACGCAGCAAAGATACTACTGCTGTAGGACACGCAACGCGCTGTTCATGGATCCGTCCGGTATCATCGCAGGACAAACACGCAAAAAAAAAAAACAGCCACAATCAAGCAATCGCTTTCGAAAGTCGGCGGTATCCATGCGCTACTACTCACTGCAGAGCAGTGACTGCTGTCACAAGACCACAGCCTTTCACGGCAACGGCAATGACGACAATAACAACGCAGCACTTGCTGCTGTTGTACACGGTACCAAGTATCACCAAATCGATAGTTGTACTCGTACATACTCGTACAAAGTGCAATAAGTGCAATTTACCACTATACTTGTAGGGTCGCTTTTACCAGTATACTGGTAGGGCGTAAAACTTGCAAGGCTTCTTGCTGGGTAAAAACTCATTCCGCCCCCCACTCCTCACCTCTGCCCACCCTGCGCAACACCAGCGGCTCGCGTTCCTCTACGCTTAGGCCAACTCTTGTGAATCGGATCGGTGGATCCAAAACGGTGATTTCGATATCCGATCCGAGATCAAGTCGGGCTTTCGTACGTATGCAGTTGAAAAACAGCACTTCGATCCCAGCTATCAATAAGAGAGCAACACGATGAATTTTTCGACGGGATGCGCGGAGCGGAAAGTTGCTGAAGCCCAATGCATCTCTCACTACCCCAGAAAACACTAGATCACAAGACACCGCAGCCTACAACAGCTCCGATGCTGGATTGACTGCTACTGCTGCTGCTCACAGCGCCAGCAGCGCATACAGTCATCCGGTGGCAGCAATGCATGCTATCCCCCTTCCTCGTATTAAAACGCCCCCAGAGAGAGCACAATACAGAACAAACTCGATCCGACTGATTCTTATCCAGTCGGAAACGTGGATTGAAAAAGCCTGTTTCCGATCGGTTATTTTTCCGACTGTATAGTGAATCGCTACCCTTCTTATCGTCCGTCGGTTCGAATATACAGCAGATACTGTGTTTTTCTGGAGGCACTTGATGTATGGGAGTGACTAGCTTGACTAGCTAAAAAAAACAAGGGTAGAGTGGCGGAATTCGGTTCGAAACTGCTTCGCCGTAGTGCTCGTGAGGTCAGAGAGGTCTTCATCTTCTAGCAGCTGGGCTGGGCTCAGCCACACATATATGATGACATCTCGCTTCTTCCTCGAGCAGGGTGTGAGCTTCATACGCGGGGCGTTCTCCTCCATCTCGTCAGTGAGGCCATCGCGGCGCTGGACTTCTTCGAGAGCCGCCAAAGCTACAGCCAGCGCAGCAGTTGGCAAAAGGTCATCGATACGGCGCACTGCGGCCATCGGGTGCTGACACGTGCAGCTGACGGGCGTAGACAAGGATGTATCACGCTGAGTCGCGGCGCGCAGCAGCAGAAGTGACAGCAGCCAAGCCAGCGTCGCCGATGTTGTGGTGTGGGGTCGTGTCGTATGTCGTGTTGTTGTGGGGTGGGTGTGTGATACTCGTATGTGATGCTCGTATGCGGCGAGATTTTCAAAGTTTTCCGAAGCATGAATCCGACTGGCGTGTTGGATCGAAAATCTCGGTTTTCTTGACTGTCCGGTCCAGCTGAAAAACATGATCGAAAAATCTTGGATTGAAAAGGCGCTTTTTCAACTGCGTAAGACAGCTAATTTTTATTTTTGTCTCCGATCGGAAACCGGCTTCCAATCCATGTTTCCGACTGCACAAGAAAATGGCCTAACAGAGAAGGTATCCACACAAGCACATCCCGTTCCGATAAATAGTGAAACCTTTTCGATCCTGGCTATCCGATTGAATAATACTTGGCTTTTTTCACGATGGAAAACGTGTGATGAAATAAAACGGAAAACATTTCGAAAATACCTCGTACTCGTGTGATATGATTGGTGGGCTCGATGGGAAGGTGGGACGCGGCGGGGCCGGGGGGGGCGGGGTTGCAAGCCGGCCATCGGTCACTCCGACGTATAGTGCCTGCACCGCATGGACTGTTGAAGGGTTTTGAGCAAATCAGAAATATCAAGATACTGGTTGGCCACCTGGAAAAAGGAAAACTGGGAAGGGCCATTCTGCTCCTTTTGCTCCTTGTGTTCCATTTTTCGTTTTTTCGACTTCATTATTTTGCTCATTTTTCGTTTTTTTTTTTTTCCGTTTTCCAGAGGGATATTCGTACGAGCAACCACACAACATTTGCTCGCAGAATAACCCGACAATCTTGCTTGTCTGTGGTTTGTACCAGATACCCACACACCAGGTACACTACTATCTCACACCTCGTCGCTGGACGAGCTCGAGCTGTCGCTCCCGCTGCCGGAGGCTGCCGCCGCCGCCGCCGCCGCCGCCGCCGCCGCTGCTTCTGCTGCTGCTGCCTTTTCTTCTTCCCTAGCTACACGGCTCTTAGACCCAGTCCGACTCCGCCTGCCATGATGACTGCTCCCCTTCCCCCCTGCCCGGGCCACACCCTGCTTTCTTTCGGAGGATACGGGCACCCCGACATCACCGTCCGCTGCCGGCGCGCTCATGTTTACCCTCCGCGCTGCGTGACTGGACGCAAATAAATTAACGTCTCTCTCTCGCGCCGAGCGCGGGTGGGATCGGATGGGTCGAGGGCTTCGATATCTGCCTCCTGCCCCCCTCTGGTTTTTGACGCAGCCGAGCCCTGGGGCCCTGGCGAGCCAAATCTCGGCCCCTGTTTTCCGATCCATATACAGCCTTCCATACTAGTTGAACACCAAAAATTCAAACCTCGAAACTTTTTCGGCGTTCGAAATTCGAAAGTAATCTCGTAAACGAAGCAGTACTCATGTGTGAGAGAGACAACAACACGAACGACGCAACGAGTACTTAGGGGTGGACGCACTTTTACTCCAGGAAAATCGTGAGTGTATACCTTCGCGCTCTGTAAACACACCGTGTGGCATGGACCGAGATGCATTTGCATCGCTTTTCTCTCAGCAGACAAACAGCAAGAAAAATACGGGGAGGGGTCGTAGTAGCAGCAGCAGCAGCGGCGGCGGCGGACGCGGCAAGAGTCCGCGAGGCCGGCGCGCTTCCCCCCCTCGGCATCGAAACGAGCAGGCCACAAGCGCCCTCGCTCTGCCGATGAGGGATCTCGCTTTGTGGAATGCCCTCTCTGCGGGCGGTCGATCCACTGCTCCCTCGCCGAGGTGCACGTGGAGCGGTGTGCTGAGAGGGACGATAACGCCGGACGAAGCTTGCCGACGCCCTCTCAGGCGGCAGGCAACGCGGCTCCTTCCTACTCCCGGCAACATGAGCAATCATCACCATCACCTCTAGCTGTCGCGGTGTGCGGTATGAACCCCGATCGTCGAAGCCCCTCGCCGCGAGGGGCGCGGGGGGTGGCGATTACCGCCAACGCCGCCGCCTGCAATGGCGGCACCGCCACCAGCAGCGAATCGGCAAGTCCTTTTGCGGTGGAGATGTCACGTTCGAAACCGTCCGGAGGCATTCCGGCGGCGGTGGTGATGGCGGCGGCGGCGGGAGCGGCTGAGCTTGGTTGTGAAAGTCCCAGCATGGGCAAGCCACTCCCGAATGCAACAGGAGCAAGAACAGCAGAAGGAGGGGCTGAAGTAGAAACAGAAACAACAGTATCGACGGCAGCAGCAGCAGCAGTAGCAGTAGCAGCAGCAACGACAACAGCGGCAGCACCGGCAGCACCAGCACGAACAGCGGACGAGGGGCCCATTTCATGTCCACGGGTGAGCCCTGCCAATGCCGCTGACGCCATGTCCCAGCGTCAGGTCGGGCGAAAAAGGAAAAACCCGCAAGGCGATCAGGACCCAGGAACCGCCCCTACCACCGTTAAGCCCCAAAGGCGGTCAGCCTACACTAACAATGCCACCGAAACAACCAAAACTACCAACACCACTGCCAGCAATGTCACCGTCCCCACCCACCCCCAAAACAACGCCTTCTCCAAGCTCATGGCGGCCTCCGCCCTCACCAACTTCCGCGAGGAGATGTACCTCTGGGGACACCAAGACGGCACGCTGTCGTGGGGCTGGGGCGCCGCTAGCACCCCCCCCCCCCCCCCCCCCACACCGCCTCCCTCCCTCGCCAACGCCGACACAACAACACGCTCGAGTGAGGGAGGCAAGAACGGCGCGTCCGCGACAAACGTCAACCTTCGCAGTTGGTCTTGCCAGGTGGCCACGAAGGGCCCGGAGGGCAGGAAGGCGGGTATGTGCGAGGTCTGGACCAACCTCCCGTCGGTGGGGGTGGGGAGGAGGGCGCGGGGTGCCGCGGAACGAGCTTCTGTGGGTGGACGTGGAAATGGGGCGGGAGAGGGGGGAGGAAGGAAGGGGGGCGGAGCCGCGGCGTCGACGGGAAGGGACGAAAACGTGGTGAGTGTTTGTTTTTGTGGGCGGTGGGGGTGGGGAAAGGGTGTCTGCGACGCGTTTTTTCGAAGTCTACAGCAGAGCACGTGCGGTTTGTCGGTTGAATCCAGGCAGTGCAGCAGTGAAAAGTTTATATCCGTCGGAAGGGTCAAGTGCGGGAGAACCCACTGAGACTACTGCCGTTGTAAAATGCGACGTCGTTGCTTCGCTGCAACCAATGGCCGAGAGACGTAAGGGCCGGACGGAGTCGATTTGAGCAGAAGCGAACCATGCGCTTGATTTTCTACGGTACCATAGGCAGTGAGTAGAGCCGTTACCCGCCCCTCGTGCCCCTCCTTACTCCACCCCCCCCCACCTCCCCCCTCTTCCTCTTCTTCGTCCCTTAACGCGCTTTGCCGGGCCGCAGGGCTTGAAAGCGGTCCACCCTGGCAGAAGCCTCTCCCGGCTGTCGGTGGCCGTGGTTAAATCCATGCTGCAGAAGAACGTCAGGCGTGGGAGGGCGGAGGCGGCCGCTCGGTGCGCGCTTGAGCTCGGGCTAAAGAGCTGGAGCGACGCGATCCGTCGGTGAGTTGCATAGCGATTCGAAACGCCCTTTGTTCGATGCTCCTCTTGATACAGGTTATATACGTCTCTCAATACTGCTGGTTACTACGTATGGGGAGAGGGGCGGGCGGGGGCATAATAACTCCTCTTTTGCCACGCGATTGAAAAATACAGTAGTAAGACCTATGCCAATGGAACCGCGAAGTCCAAAAGTTTTCTTTCCAAAATATAGCTTTGAAAAAACAGCCGAAAATATTCTCGTACCGCCGCTGTGGGAAAAAATGATGTTATTTTTTTTTATGTTATCTTTTTTTTCTAACGGCTGCAGGCGGCGCAATTTGTTTTCTCTCGTTGCCAATTGTCAACACGATGATAAAAATCAGCTCGTGCGACGTTAGATGCTCGATCTCGATATAGACTCAGCCCACGGCCAACCCGCTTGGTATCGGGCAAGGCCAACGAGTATAGATGACGGCATCGAAGATAGAAAGTGAATACATGCTCTAGGGGGCGAGAGCTTGCCGGCGGCGTCCTGCGGTATCCTCCCAAACCTGAAAAAAAGCCTGTTTTTTGCCATTCGAGACGGCTCGAGAAATGTTGTCTTCTGTTTTGTACACACCAGCGGCCAATTGTTTTTTTTCGTACGCCTGGCCAGCGCCCGCCACACGTCACTGGCCATTGTGTGAAGGCAGTGACCCAAGGGTGGGTCGGAGCCCCTAACGAGCGCACTCCGTTCAGAATTCATGACGCAATCGTTGGTTTGTCGATCGATGTCTGTCGAGGACTCGGAATCTCGCCGCTTCAAACCAAAGGTCGGCCTGGGTTTTTCTCAAGCCGATCTTGGCCCAACATCGGCCCCATATTTGCTTTTTTCGGGCTTTTCCAAAAGTTGGGAACTTTTTCTTTTCTAAACGTGCCCATAGGAAGCGTGTTCTAATTTTTTTTTGGCGGGTATCTTTGGAATTCAAACTTTTTATTGATGCTTCGCTTTCCCATTGGCATAGGTCTAAAGGCCTATATTTACTGGTCCTTGCTAGTGAACAATGGCTCCCTTCCTGGTTATCGCTATAGAAAAAAACGCCTTCTTCCTTGCTCCTTGCCGTAGAAAAGAAATCAATCCTGCTTATCTATATATCTTATTACAGGACATACACGCCTCCCTATACTACCTACTAGTGAAGGAGGCTTCATTTCGGCTGCTTGCTCTGGAAAACTCCTACCGATATTTAATGCGTGCCTGATATATTTCATTTTCTGCCCCCCTTGGGACGAACGCCTCCTTTGCTTCTACTCACCACAACGGGGAAACATATATCCCTTCCTCCAAACTGCGTATGGCTATTGGTGGGAATGCGTAACCCCTTTGCTACTCATTGCCAGGGGAAAGAGTCTCTTCTATTAAACCTGATCCCGACCAAAAGGCCTTTTTTTGCTGCTTCTGAAACACCCCACCGATAGTAGGTACCTGGTAGAGGGGAAAAATGGAGTTTATATTATGCCCAACAGAGGCGTAAGAAGAGAAAATTGTGTGATGTCAAAAATCGGAGAGATCGCAAGACTGCGCGGCTCCGCATATCCTAGTGCGGCAGGGGAGACAGTCAGCAGCGGACGACACCCCGCGATGAACCAGTACCCTCTACGACTACGGCCGCATCATAGTCGCGCCGTCCGCGTAGACTCATACCCCCGTTTCGGATCCACTTGAGACGTTCCAACATCGTTAAGGATGTTAGCCCCCCCCCCCCCCCCCCCCCCCCCCCCCCCCCCCCCCCCCCCCCCCCCACCCCACCCCACTCTCGCCCCCCCCCCCCCCCCCCCCCCCCCCCCCCCCCCCCCCCCCCCCCCTTTTTTCCAATCCGCCACCCCTCTCGCGTCCGCCTCCATCCCCCCTTCTGTCTTTGCGTTGCATCCATGCAGCGTCCTCGTGATTATCATGGAAGACTCTCTGCTGCACCCGGCCGCGCCCTTCCTGACTTGGCTCATGGTCGCCACCTCCAAGGGTTACCGCCCGCCGCCGATTCTGCTTGATGCCTTTCTCCGCGTCGTGTACGAGACCGCGGCTTGTCCCGTGCGGGATACGACCGACTCTTGCTTCCTCTTCCTCCGGCCGCAGCGATGTCGAGGCAGGGGCGGTCGTTGTAGGGGCAGCGGTAGCGGTATCGGCAATGGTAGCGGTAACTGTAGAGGTATCGGGAACAGTAACGGCTGCAGCGACGGTAGCAGTAACATAAACAGTAGCGGTGGAGGTAACGGTTTCAATAATGGCAACGGGTACAGCAGTACCGGTAACAGTAACGGTGATGATAGCGGTAAAAGAAACACTCACGGTACTGGTAACGGTATCGGTAACAGTGGCGGTAACGATCACAGTATTGGTTACAGTAACGGTAACGGTGCTGGCGGCGGATACCATGGCGACGATAGTCTCCCGGCGAGCTTCGAAGCGGACGAATTCGCCACACCGCACCCGAAAGACCTCATGTTTCGTCCCGGACATCATAAAACAAGACGCCCGTGTACGAGCAGTAGCAGCGGTGCCGAGGTATCCGCGGAGCACCGGCCCTGGTCGTCGGCAACGTTACCCGGCCTCGAAAAGGGCGGAGGTGGGGGAGAGATGGAAGGCGGTAGTGGGTCAGGGAGTGGCACCGATGTATTTTCTCGGCGAGGTCCCTCTCGGAAGGAGCGCCGTCGCGGGGAGCAAGGACTGGGGGTTTTCTCGAAAAGTTGCGGTGGCGCCACTGCCGCCGAAACCGTTGCCGCCGCAGCTGCCGCCGCCGCAATCGATGCGCCCCCAGACAGCAGTGCCTCTACGGACGTTGCTGCTGCTACCGAGAGCACTGTCGCTGACGAGGCAGATGCCGCCATCGCTTGCTGCCGGCGATCGCTGCTCATGCGTGCTTCCTATGGGGGCATGCCATTCGATCAGGCCCTGCTCAAGGGGGCCTGTCTGGCGTGGGGCGAGCGGTCCGGGCACTGCGCCCCGAGCCCCGCCAGGGCGAGCGACAGGGCCGCTTTCTTCGGCTGCTGCGGCAGAAGCGGCGGTGATGGCGGCGCAGGCGGTGGGCGGGCGGAGATGGGAGATGGTGCCGACAAGGGTAAGCTTCGACCAATACCGCCGCCGCCACCCCCGCCTCCCGTCTGCAAGGCTACGGACGCAGCCTTCCGCAGCGCTTCACCCTTTGGGTACGTGCGCGGAGAGATGCTATCCTCCTGGGAAGGGGGCGGGTGGACCGGGTTTCTCGCGGCGGCGCACGCGGGGACGGGGATGCCCGATGCCTTGCGGTGGCGGCTCATGGCGCACGTCGTCGGTGGGGGTGGAGGGATGGGGGCCGTGGGCGGGGCGAAACAGGCGCCAGGGTCAGAGCGTCTCGGAGAAGGGGGCGTGGGGGGAGGTAGAGCGCGGGCGGGGAGCAGAGAGCTCGGTGCTGATGAGGCGGTAGTGATAGCGGGGGCAGTGGGGGCGGGGGTGACGTTGAAGGCAGCGGCAGCGGGAGGATTAGCAGCGGCGGCGCCTTTGGCACCCGGTATCAAGAACGAGGCGATGGCGGCGGCGGGGGAGCCGGTAGCGCCAGCGGTAGCAGAGCGACAGCACGGCCCCATCTTGCGAGAGGAGGACGCCATCCTGAGCGGCGTGGACTTCCACTGCAGCAGCGTGCTGGACGAACTTCTGCGGTCGACCGCGGTGGCTGCCAGGATCGGGAAAGCTCTCCATGCCACCACCGCCGCTACCGCTAGGGCCATTGCCGCATCTGCCCACGGTAGTGGTGGCACACGTGGCCCGCAAAAGAGCGGGGAGAACCAAGAATCGGCGGAGGGGGCGGCGGTGGCGGTGACGGTAGAGATGGTAGACACCTCTGTAAACGAAGGCTCCAGCAGGCGTTTCGGTGATCCGGGGGTCGGGGTGAAGCAAGCGGCCAAGCAGGCCATGTGGGCGTGCAGTAGCGGTCTGAACGTGCGGAGGTTACAAGTGGCATTTTCGCCGGGCGGGGGCGGGGTCGATTGCGAGAGGCCGCGGGCCTACTTGAAAGGAACGCAGACGGAAGCGATAGCGGAAGGAGGGGTGAGGGTGAGGGCGGGGGTGGGCGCAGGAGGGGTGGAGGGGGGTGCGTTGTGTGGGGGTGCAGACGTATCGGAACCGGACGCCAGGGTGTGGGCTGCCTTATCGCCGGATGTGTTGGATTGGACGAGGAGGTTCGTCCGGGCGAGGCTAGCGCCGGGCGCGATCAAGTCTAATCCTTGACCTGTAAAGGGGTACTCGTCTACATATCATAATTAAGAAAGATATCACCCGTCGGAGGACATACCACCGATCCCCACTTCATGCCCTGGATGTTTCAGGACAGAGAGGTTCCTGATTTGTATGCAAAGCGTGCGAGCGACGAAACGATACGACGGCAGGGGCGCACCCGCATTTTTCTCGGAGGCTCTTCGTTCGAGGAGCTCTCTAGTGGTTGTAAGTTGTTAGTACTATTAGTAGGTCGTTACAGTAGTACTATTCGTAAGGATTTGGTACTAGTAGTAAGTCAGTAGTACTATGGACCTACTGTGGTCTGTAGCTCATGTTGCCGAGTGGGAGCCGTGCCAATCTGCATGACGTAGCACATGTTCCCTGGGTTGGATCTGCCCTATAAGGCAGATCCTGTACCAACAGGTACCCCAGGTGGTTGTCTAGCAGTGAGCGGCATGTTTTGGCGGTGTGCCGAAGCTGTCATCTATGTGCAAATCCGCCTCACAGGCGGTTCTCAGTAGGGGATGCCGCCCCCCCTTCATGCGACTCGCCAAACACCTCACGTTTCGCTGCGCGCTTGGTGCAAGCAACCAATGTCTGCCTGGTCGGTGAAAACCCGACGTGCTCCGTCTCGGCATTGTAGGCATGTGAGAGGGGTTATGATCATACGACTACGGCCATGCGTGATGTCGAGTACACGCCTCCCCCCCTCTCCCTGGACCCCCCTTCATGCGACTCGCCGAACACCTAACGGAAGCCTTCGCGCTTGATGCAAGCAACCAATGTCTGCCTGATCGGTGAAAACCCGACGTCGTGCTCCGTCCCGGAATTGTAGGCATGCGAGGGGCTATGGCCATACGACTACGGCCATGCATGATATCGAGTACACCCCCCCCCCCCCCCCCCCCTTTAAATTGTAGAGCCGGGCAAGCGTTGCCCTGCTGTTCCCTAGGTGAAACCATTAATACAAGGTTAGACGGAGATATGGAACTTTCAGGGATTGGTCGGGCTTAGAAAAGCGGCCAAAAGCAGGAACGATGCGTTCGCAAAGACGGGCCAGAAACAATAGCAACATGTGCATTTGGGGTAGGAGCGACGAAAAGCAGCAACGATACAAGAATACTCTACTGCGGAGGTCAGGTGCATTTTGGGTAGGAGTGAAAATTTGCAGCAGCGATATAGGTTGGGTTGGCGTCGGTTGGCAACGACACTGTAAAACATGCCGCTCACTGCTAGACAACCAGGGAACCGTTTATTTTTGTTTTTTTTCGCGGTCGGTCACAGCTGGACGTGGTGGTCGAGCTGGCCGCACAAGGGGAATGCTCGTATCACGTACCAGGTAGTATTTATGGTGAGGCACCCAGGAAGCAGTTACATAGTACTCCCATTGCTGTCTGCGGAATTGGGTACACCGCAAATTAAATTAACTCGTTGAAGCTGTCATCCATATGCAAGTCCGCCTCACAGGCGGTTCTTAGTATGATGCAGCTCGCCCTTCATGCGACTCGCCGGACACCTCTCGGTCCTTCGCGCTTGGTGCAACCAATGTCCTGGTCGGTGAAAACCCGACGTGCTCCGTCCCGGCATTGCAGGGATGCGAGGGTCTATGGATACACGACTACAGCCATGCATGCTATCGAGTACCACCCCCCCCCCCCCCCCCCCCCCCCTCCCTGCCACCCGATACCTCTCCCCTCCCCGTCACCCGCTCCGCTCTCTCTGAGTTTGCGTCACGCCCGTCTCCTAAAATCTAAATAGTCGCCGCACATGCTCGTCAGTCTGATATTTTTAGTCGCGACGGCGGGATTGCTTCCCCAGCTCCCCCGTCTGTGTCCGGCGGTAGGAGAGAATCTGAACGCTAAGATGGGTCTCGCGATGTTGTGATGGTGCTGCTGCTACTGCTGTGTTATTCGTGTTGCTGTGTTGGCTGTGGTTATGGTGGGGGCTGTGTTGCTGCTGCTGCTGCTGCTGCTGCTGCTGCTGCTGCTACTGCTGCTGCTACTGCTGCTGCTATTGCTGTTGCTACTGCTGCTACTGCTGTTGCTACTGCTGCTGTTGCTGCTGTGTTCAAGGTCTCACCCGAGGGCAGTTCATAAAACACCGCGGTCGGTCTCACAGTATTCTACTGCTGCTGCTGCTGCTACTGCTACGGCTATTGCTGCTG
Source organism: Macrocystis pyrifera (assembly GCA_031763025.1). Lineage (NCBI taxonomy): Eukaryota > Phaeophyceae > Laminariales > Laminariaceae > Macrocystis > Macrocystis pyrifera. The sequence continues at coordinate 7,817,248 of JASSKH010000008.1, read as the reverse complement.
CTACTGTACTGCTGCTGCCGCGTCTGCTGCAGCTGTTTCCACTAAAGCTACTACTACTGCTGCCGCCCACTTCTGATGTCACCTGCTTGGCTAGACATGGGCTCAGCATATACGCCCTACTTACGGGCTAGATAATTCCGGCCGACGACAATTTTGTACGAGCCACTGCTTGTGGCCGAAAACAGAAGACACGTTTGATATCCATACACGGAATTAAAACCTCCGGCACATAAGCTTCGTTTGATATTCACGTAAGCATCCAAACCGCCAAACCGGGAATACATTACCGACGTATCAATCATCGCCGCATGGTAACCAAATCAGAGTGCAAACGAGAACTATATTCACACAGTAGGCCAGAGTGCTAAAAACAAGATCCCTCTCTTAACCCAACCAAAACTACCGAAAAAACTTTGCATACTAATTCCAAGTAGTTTCCCCCCCAAAACGGGGGTTCTTCAGTTCTGAGGGAGGACAAAATAAAACACACCACCACTTCGGAAGAAACAAACTACTTGTGGAACTAGTGTCGGATAGCTGGCATGCTTTTATAGTTCTCAAACTGGTTAAGGTTCGAAACCGCGGACACGCAACAGTTCCAAAGGCTATGGTGGCGGCGAAGTATGCGGGGGAGGGGGGGGGGAGGGGGGCGGGGGGGGGGGGGGGAGAGAGGGAGCACAAAAAGGGGGAAGAGAGAGAGAAGTGGGGGGGGGGGGGGGGGGGGGGGGGGGGAGGGAGGGGGGGGGGGGGGCAACAGAGGGAGGACCAAAAGGGGCGGGAGAGAGAAGTGGGGGCGGGGGGGGGGGGGGGGGGGGGGGGGTGAGGACAGGGCAAGGGCAAGGCGAGGCAAGGCAGGGCAAGGCAAGGCCAGGCGAGGCAAGGCAAGGCAAGCCAAAGCAAGGCGGGGCGAGGCGAAACGAGGAGGGGCATACAACCCCCAGGACCGCCGCGAGCCAGTGCAGCCGACCGATCACAGGGCCTCGTGGAGATGCAGAGGCGTGTTTGGCACGACCGCATATACCCAACGAGACCACGCTACATACGAGCGGAAGGGAGTTGCCATTTCACACGGGTAACTTAAAACACAGGGCGTGTGTGCCTTTACTGCTGAGCTGGGTGAATGCAGCCCCCATTTCTACATGGCAAACAAAAACATAGAGCATGCCCTTACCTTCGAGCTGGATGACGCCGGAGATTATACGGAAAAGTCTACAAGCCGACGGACATTCGCGCCGTCTGGCCGAAAATCTCCGAAAAACAAAAAGAACAAAATAAAACACACACACACGTACCACTCTGATGATAATATCACACGGGGGTTATACTTCAGGGTGGTGTGTTTTTTTTTTATGCCTTCCATCAAAACCACACACTTGTTGACGACAGATGCTACAATCCGCCTCGTAGCGAGAGAGAGAGATGCCCTACACCTTACGTCGCTCGATCGACGCGTCCCGGATACCTGACTTCGCACAGCAGAGGGATACGCTTTGCTGTTAAGCGCTCACTATTTTTTTCTAAAACGGCAAAGGTTTGCCAATATCACACCGAACAACCAATACCGAACAAGGTGTTTTTTCGGAAAAGACTCGGCCGAAAGCCTTCTAACGGATACGTAGTGTTTGACTTTAGCACTCTCACCGTTGTGAAGAGAAAACTATCAATTATCAATAGCACTAAAAACCGATCGCATTCACCCCTGTGCAAACTCACCGATCTGACTCCTTACGGTATCCCACCTTCGGGGGGGGGGGGGGGGGTGTGCACTCATGCCCCTACAGTGCGGTAGGGAAGAGATTCACACCACGGTGGGGGGTACAGTCATGCCTCTACAGTGCGGTCGGGGGGGGGGGGGGCGGGGGGCACTCATGTCATGCATGGTCGTAGTCGTAAGGCCTTAGATGCTCGCATCTCTACAAAGCCGGGACGGAGCATGTCGGGTTTTCACCGGCCAGACAGACATTGCTTGCACCAGGTGCAAAGCGCTGTTAGGTGTTGGGCGAGTCGAATGAAGGATAAATTGGGGAGGGGGGGGGCGTACACATTTGCTGTTGGCATTACTCATGGAGGGGGGGGGGGGGGGGTGTACTCGATAGGAGTGATGTACTCGATCCCATGCATGGCCGTAGTCGTATTACCATAGACCCTCGCATCCCTACAATGCCGGGACGGAGCGTGTCGGGTTTTCACCGACCGGGCAGACATTGCTTGCACCAAGCGCGAAGCGCCGTGAAGTGTCCGGCGAGTCGCATGAAGGGTCAGCTGCATCCTACTAAGAACCGCCTGTGAGGCGGACTTGCATATGGATGACAGCTTCAATGAGTTAGTTTAATTTCCGGTGTAGCCACTTCCAGAGACAGCAATGGGAGTACTATGTAACTGCCTCTTGGGTGCCTTACCTTGAACACTACGTGATACGATCAATTCCCTTGTGCAGAGTAAAGGTTCTTTACTTCGCACAAATGATCCAACTAGACGACCAGCTGTGGGCGACCGCCAAAAAAAAACAAAACAAAAAAAAAAACGGTACCCTGGATGTCTAGCTCACGTAGTGAGCGGCATGTTTTACAGTGTCGTTGCCAACCGACGCCAACCCAACCCATACATAATATATATAATAGGGGGCGGGGGTTCTTTAATTTTAACCTCAACAGGATATCCCACAAGAGGCACTGCACGGTTTAGACTCGATCCAGAAACCATCCGGGCGAATGAGGGGGGGGGGGGGGGGTCAACTCACATTCGAGTGCAATTACACAAGACCAAAAGCAGCAGCGGCCACACGGCCGCGGAATTCAACGGGGAAGTGATCACCTTTTGAACCGGGAGACCCACAGCATTTCCCAGCGTGTAACCCACGCTTCCAGCCGCGATCCCCTGAGCCATCAAGGACCACGGGGACAGCATCTTCTTGGCTCCTGCCCCTACCCCGCCGACGCCAGCCCTTCGCCTCGAGAAGCCTAACAGCAGGCACGTGACCCCTCCGATCGCGCTGTAGAAGTCTATGGTTTGCACCCCCTTGTTGATAGCAATTCGGTAGGTTCTGTAGCGGAGAAGGCATTCGAGTGGAGGGGGAGGGGGGGGGGGGGGGGGGGGGGGGGGGGGGGGGGGGGGGGGGGGGGGGGGGGGGGGGGGGGGGGGGGGGGGGGGGGGGGGGGGGGGGGGGGGGGGGGGGGGGGGGGGGGGTGGCGGTAGGAGGTGGCGGTGGAGGTGGCGGTCGTCGAGGGACGGGTAGCACTGCACCGTGTATTGTCTATACCTGGCATGTTTTTACGTCCAGCAGCCAACGCTCGAAGACACGCGCACACCAAATACATCACACGTACATACACCCCGCCCACACATAGCAAGCAAAGCAAGCAAAACAAGCAAAGCAAGCAAAAACAAAAATATCGTAACACACGGGTGATGACATGAAACTACCGTATCAACTCAACTCGAGGATATTTTGTCCAGGCTGGGCCAATGTCTATACTGCCCTCGATATATATTATATATAAATTTGGGGGTAGGGCTAATGTTCAGACTCGAGAATAGTTTTTTTCTGATCTTGGGGCAAGGTCATTATCGCCCGGGGGCGGTCAAGGCTAGGGGTTTTGTTTAGAGAAGGCATACTTCTACCTATACGAAGTATCGAAGTTGGGGCCAGGTCTATGCAGCCCGCACGTAATGTTTACGACTTGGCCCAGCTTTGAGAGAATGGGTTGATATTGTTGTGGTCCACACTAGCTCTCCATCACATCTTCTTTGCTTATGCAGGCCTCCAGAGTTGATTTTTTAAGACCTGGTCCAGCTTGGAGGGATCGGTTGAAAGTCCAAACCAACTCTTGATAACATCTTCCTTGTTTGTGCAAGCCTTTATTTACTTTACTGTAGTAGTTAGTCCCTTGCGACTTGGTCTAGCTGCGACAAAATGGTTGACAGTTCACAGTAACTCTTCATGACAACCTCCTTTGTTTATACAGGCCTCTATATTCGGGGGGGCATAGTAAGTAGGACCTACAGTACACACAAAAACCTCTATATTTCCCTATTTTTACTAACAATATTTGGTCCTATATACTATGGTCCCCCGTAATAGCAATGTGAAGAATAGGCACACAACAATAAATAACACGTGATGTACGACTTGGCCCAGCCGCGAAAAAAAGGTTTTTTGATAGTCTAACTAATTTGCCATGACGTCTTCCTGTTAGTACAGGCCTTCTAGTAGTGCTCTACGACTTGGCTCAGAGGCGAGCGAAAAAATAGCTGGTAGTCCAAAGTATCTCTTTACGGCACCTCTCTTGCTTATGCAGGCCTCTGCAGCAGTAGTGTCCTCTACCACTTGGCCCAGTTGCCAAAAAAGGTTTCATAGTCCATACGAACTCTTGATGACACCTCCCTTGTCCCTTGTTCATGCAGGCCTCTAATAATAGTAGTCCGTTACGACTTCGCCCAGATGCCAAAAAATGGTTCACAGCCCATAGTAACTCTTGATGGCACCTCCCGCGCATATGCGAGGCCTCTACAGTAGCGGTCCTTTGCTACTTGGCCGAGCCGCGAAACAACGGTTGACGGTTACTATTACGGGGGTCCATAGTAAATAGGACCAAATATTGTTATTCTAGTAAAAATACGTACCAGGTAAATATATAGTTTTTTGTGTGTACGGAAGGTCCTATTAACAATGGCCCCCCGTAATAGTCCAAAGTAGCTCCTCACGGCACCTTTCCTTGTTTACACAGGCCTCTATAATAGTGGTCCTTTACGACTTGGCCAAGCCGCCGAAAAATGGTTGACATTCCAAACTAACTCTTCATCGTATAAACATTCCCTGTGTACACCGGCCTCAAGGAGCAGTGTTCTACGACTTGGCACAGCTTCGAGAAACATTATTTGATACCACTATGTCCCTACATGTGAGCACCATTTTGATTCACGATTACAAAAAAAACGGTTACTACATGTATGTACGGACATAAATGGCATTCAACCGAAACTCTTATCGGTACAGCAGCCTCCCACTATTCTGGCGTTTGCGACTGGTGTCGTCGTGCTGCATAGCTAAGTACAGGTTTACCAGCGTAGAACAGGCAGTGGCCGTCTTTACGCAGGCGACAGGTCGAAAGGCGGATGGATTGCGCGCAGCCAAGCGCGCGCGAGGGTTGCTCGGAAGTACTTTTCGCGTAAATCAACGTATACTGGTATTCACTGCAGACGGGAAAAAAGGGAGAAAAACATTTGCCTCACCCCTAACGTGGGCGGTTTCCTTCGGCATGCATGATCAAGGCGCTTTACAAGTTTGTCGAAGGCTCCTCGTCCCATGCCACAGCTTTCACACGGTGTGGAAGCTGGACCAACGTTTGGGCCGCTGGTCCAACTTTTACGTCGTGTGGAAAGAATGCCATGGGGCGAGGGGTCTCGGCAAACTAAAGAGCGCCTGGATCGTGCCGAAGGAGACCGCCCTCAACCGGGAGTGTCAAAGTTTGTTTTTCGACAACTTTCTTTACAAGTAATCGTACGTTGCAAAAGACGCGCGCCACCGAATACAGGGGTATTATACGTCTATAGCTCCTGTTTTATTTTCGGTAGAGCTTGCTTACCATATATTCGAGATTCGATCTGATTGGCTTAGGGTCCGGTTTAGGGTTGCTCTGATTGGCTTAGGGTGAGGGTTAGGGTGAGTTCTATTCGTCCCGTACACAGTGTGTCCCAACCATTTTCTCGAATAAGCGGGCTAAACAATCCTCATTTTTTTCTGAGACTCCTCACCGGAGGGGCTCTCCCATCTCACCTCAAGTGAACCAAAAATAAAACGGAAACGAAAAACTCCCCACGGCCTTACGTAGGCATACATACGAGTGATAACGTACTACAAATATGAACGGCATTCCATCGATACTGGGTACATAGTCCTCAGTGCTCTTTTAGGACTGCAGTCCTGTTTTGGGGACGAACTGCTTGTAATTTCAGTGGATTACCCCCTAAACGGGACCGCAGTCCTGAAAGGGTACAGGAGCCGTTAACCCTACTGATCTTCCAACACAGCGACCAAAACAATGGTTGGTTGGTACCTCTGGTATCGACCAACCGTCTATATGAGGGCTATATGAGGGCAGCGTCAGCGCCCAGCAGTAGTTCGGGCAGGATCATGTTGCTCCCGCGCCGAACGATTTCGTTCGCTGCACCTCGGACACCAACCATTGTACCACCCCCCAATCACGCGGTGGCCGTTGCGGTGGTCGTCAAATTTCTACCGTCGGTTTTGCTCTCTGAAATCCCGAGAGGTTAAAACCACTTTAGGGCAAACTGTAGTCCAGCTTGGGGGGACAAACCACTCATATTCTAAGTAGTTTATCCCCATAAACGCGACTGCAGTTTGCCGTAAAAGGGCTAAGAAGGTCCGTCAGCCAGAACCGTTTTCCGCCAAAAAGAAGTGCTTACCTGTATCCAAGCACGGGGTAAAAAAAAACGAAACGCTGCTCCCAATTTTAAAGGGCATATTTCCTACTCAAGCTTAGGCCAGTATGACATATATATATATATATATATATATCACCATGACGTATCATACCGATCTTCCAGACCGCCAAGGTCAATGGTCTTCATCTTCATGTACATCATGGCGCTCGCCGTAAGGATGCCCACCGCGCCCCGACACCGGCATAACGGGGCCACTTGTCGAACACCAGGGCCGGAAATCCGGGCCTGGAAGAGAGGAAGAGGGGTTTTAAGGCGATAAGGGCAAAACGCATGATAAGGACATCAACAACGGCGATATCAGGTCGGTAGCAAAACAACAGACGGCACGATTCGACGCTATACAGTAATAGTCGACGAGGGAAGAAAGAGTTGAACGAAGTCTTCCGGCGATAAAAACGACTACCAGGGCAAGAACCGTAGTGGGGATGGGGGAAGGTGAGCCTGCCTGCTATGTGACCCCGGATCTGAGTTACACGTACAAGAGAGAAGAGAAGGGCGAGGAACATAAATGGGAAGAAAAGAAAAAACAAGCAAATATGGCACCAGCAGCAGCAGCAGCAGCAGCAGCAGCGGGCGGCGGCAGCGGCGGCAGCGGCGGCCACAGCGGCAACGACAACAAGCAACAACAGCATCATCAGCATCATCAGCGATAACTACGACAACGCACGACGGCAGTACCAACCTTATTGCTGTATTCGGAGATGTATTTTAAAGGAGTATATTCGTCCGAAGAGCTGCACAAGTCGAGCAGATCACCGAATCTCACATTTTCATGATCTAGATCTTTCCGGGAGGGTACATTCCTGATTTGCATGATCTAGCTCATGTTGCCCACTGGGACCCGTACATAACCAGCATGATCTACAATATGTATATACTGAGATGGACCTGCACTCTTACAGATCCTCAAAAATACGTACAGTAGTTACGGCAGAGGTTAGGACCTACATGATCTAGATCGTGATCTGCTCTATGAATACGTGTGAAAGAGCGAGTGCTGTCGATCGGAATCCACTCACTCTGGGCCTTTGAGCCACATCCCACACGCTGCGATGGAACCGATGGAAGCCCCGACCTGAAAACAAACAAAAGAAACAGAACAAATCGACGGTTTGAAAGACGGATTGCGTTCAGCCATGCGCGAGACAATGGCATTGGTTGAACTAGATTGGTTGGCTCCATTGAATGATTGATTGGTTGGTGATTGGTTGATTCGTGATCGAATGGTTGATTGATTGATCGATTGGTTGATTGATTGCTGATATATTGATTACTTCGAGCGAAGGCGAGCTTCTAATTTTGACGGCGGCAAGAAATTTAGGGACTCCATCTGAGTTGTCTGCAGCGTCCGCCGTCGCGGTCCCGCACACAAGTTGACCACAACAGTTACAAACATCTTGCTGCGCGAGTTCCTATGAAGCGACAGCTTCATCTATGCTTGTATTGATATGTACCTGGGGTTGGACGCTACAGCAGCAGTAACCTACAATATCCGAACAGCAGTAGTTGACACTCTGTGTGGCGGGCGCGCTGGGTGTTGCTGGGTAGCCCGCGAGTGCTTCAGGGAACCCCCCTGCCGTGCGAGAGGCCCTACGTATAGCACCACTTTGTATCATGGATAAAGCCCGTGCTACACTACTGCTGCTGTGTGCTTGGTCTACGCTCGCTCGCCTTTCGCCCGACCAGGTTTACAAAAAAAAAGGTCGACTAAAGCACACAGCAGAGCCGCACGACCGCCCCTGCAGACCTCGAGTCACCCAACGTGTTAGGTCCGGGGTTATTTGGGGTTGGAGTTAGGGTTCCGGTTGGGATTGGGGTTAGAGTTTGTCTCGGGATTAAAGTTACGGTTGGGGTTATACAGCTAGTAGTTTAGCTTTGGGTTACAGTTAGAGTTGGGGTTATATTTTAGCTTTGCGGTTAGTTGGGGTCATAATTGAGGATTGGTTTGCTTTGGCTTTGGGGTAAGAGTTAGAGATAGGGTTGGGATTATAGTTTGGGTTCTAGATGGGGTAGAGTTGGGGGTCGGGTTGGGTCTTGGCCGACTTGCGAGATAGAAATTGACCAAATTGTGCTTCAGCAGGGCATGCACAATGCGGTGTTGTACATACAAAATGCTTGGAAGTATGCACACCTGGGATAGACATACCATGTACAGATCTAGATATTTCAAGGCAGACATATCTATTTCCGATTTTGTACGAGAATGATCTACAACAGTAGATAGCTCATGTTGCCGGGTGGGAGCCTTACAATCTGCATGGTTACTGTAGGACTGTAGCACATGTTTCCTGGGTTGGATCTGTCCAATAAGGCAGATCCTGCACAACCTCTCACAACGGCAGATGATGAACTAGATCATCTATCTATAGACATATAGACAGATCACATAGATCATCACCTGTCCGAGTTGTGGAGTTCAGTATGTGTCCTACTAGTAGGGGTGTCCGGCACCGCTGCCGCGAGTAAACGAGACCACAGACCGACAGGGCTCCATCCTACTGGAGTTGCACCCCGGCCTCAAAAATTGGAACCGGGTACCCGACCGGGTGGGAGGCGTTCCAGACGGAACCGGAACCGGGTACCCGGGGGTCCGGCGGACACGAGTACCCGGGTACCCGGGTTACCAGACACTATTTTTCTCCCATTTTAGGTTTTGAGCGGGACACCGGTACCCGAGTACCCGGGTACCCGGGTTACCATACACTATTTACTCCCCCTTTATTAGCCTGTGAGCAGCAGCGTGGTAAGGCTGTCGGAGGGCAAGACTTCATTTCGTCTCTCTCGATGAACCATGCTGAAAAAATATGGCAGAAGGCACGTGGGATATTCTGTGTGGGATCGAGTGGAGAGGTGGGGAGAGCGGAGCTGAAATATAAGCGATCAATCATCGGTGCTATTTTCCTTCCACCCTTACCATTATTTCGCTGGTCAAGTCATCGGGAAATCCTTCGAATATATTAGCTTATTAGTTTACATCAATTAAACCATGTGACCACAACCCACATTCAGAAACAAAGGAAAATAATAAAGGAGCGTCGTTATTATTGACTGTTTTTTTATGTTGTTACTCGTTTCGCGAAAGGTTCACGCGAGCGCGCAAAAAATGCGGTGGGTCCTATATCGCCTGGTATCATGTTTCACGAGGTTGCAACGTACGTCCATGCGATCGAATGGTCAAAACCAGCGGCGCGCGCGCTGGCAGTCGGCTTGATCGTGCAGCTAGGGTTGCTCCGCTTCGTAGAGAGGCAACCGTACCCCGCCGTACCTCGCGAGCGTAGCTAAAATCAACTTGGTTAACTACAGCAGAGCGACAAATCCCTCTGCGACAGACAGGGGCGAGAGACGAGAGTCTATGGGCACAGCAGTGTATATATAAATCAACCCATACCCCAGTCTTGAGGGCTCCGTATACCACAACTGACGGGTACCCGGGTACCCGGGGTGCAAATACCCGCGGTTCCGTGAGTTGGACCGGGACGATTCCGGTTCCGACGGTTCCGGGTACCCGCCACCGGGTACCTGGTTCTCAGTCAGACGGGGTGCAACTCTACATCCTACGAACATGGGTTTGCATATACTTCGTCTGGCGGTAATGATATCGACTGAAAACCATCACATCCCATTAAACTGCAGTAATAATAAGAGCCTCTCGTGCTGTAGTATACCTGGCAGGATATACATCCATTCATCCGTTGTGCGACTACCCGGTGCAGGTATAGCAGCATGCCAGCACACCAGCCACACACAGCAGCAGTAAGCTGAACTGCTAAAAGGACTATTAATACTAATACCTTACAACACCACACGCAAGAGAATACATCCCCTCCGACGGATTTCAGACCCGATTTCCTCCAACACATGAAGCAGGAAGGGCACAACGAAATAAGTGGTGGCTTTGGAAAGATTTCGTCGAGAATGTTGAATAGACGCATCGCTCGGCGTATGCGCCCTCCGCGTTGTCGAGAAACCCAGTAGCTTTGAAAATCGTCCGAGGGGGTGTGTTATCTTATCACCCTATTAATAATTAATAGTGTGATAAGGTATTGGTATGTACTCGTACATAGTACCTGGTACAGAGTTTCTACTGCTGATGTTGCTGTGTACACCAAAGAGCCGTATTCGGTACGTGTCCGCGTGTCCGCAGACGAGTAGAGGGAAATAATAGAGCCAGTTTGTGTACTCTAGTCCGGTCCGGTCGAATTGTTCAGCCTGCGCTTCCTCTCTCTGCGCGAGCGTACTGCAGCAACAGCACAAACTCGTTTCCATACGCGCGTTGTACACAACATATTCAGAGAATGTCACGAGAAGGTCAAATCGTGTGAAGAGGGAGCCAGTACTCGCAGACAGATGGTGCTGGCAGTGCCTTCATCTCCGCCGCCGGCGAATCGTGCTCGCTTGCGCCCCCCGACAGGCGGAGTTGAGGAACTTTTCTTGAGCACAAAACACATTTACACCAGACACCCGCCGTTTTTAGTTTCTTCGTACCGAGGCACCACCCGCATGTCAATGCCCCGGACACAAGATCAGGCACTGATGATGCCTCATGATGTCGCGAGGGGCTACTATAAACTATGTTTTTTACGTAATACATGCCAGACACCTGGCATGAAAATACGCCAGTAGCCCTGGCAAAGGCAATGGTGGTTCGATGTATAACCGCTATTTCTACGTAAAAAAACAGGCATATCTGGTAGATACTGCAAGTTTGCTGTCGCTCCGTCCGAAAATGTAAGAAATATTTTGATATTAATAATATAAATAAAATAGATATTTACATTTTCGGACAGGGAGGATTTGAATGGTAACCAGGACGAAATACCCCAGGTACATACAGGTCTTTTTTACAGCACGTGGTAGCATTCTACTATCTGTTGTGAGCTGACTTTAACTGGCTGACACTACGTAAGCATTGCAAGCTTTGCCAGCGCCTTGTGGAAATATCTACAAGCGCAGTACTGCTGTAGGTTGGTGGATGCCCTGGATTCTGGGTACTGCTGCTGCTGTGGTATACGCTACCAGAAGAGAAGGTGATCTATGCATGTCCCAGTTCAACAACGAAGCTCAGTACAATATTATAGTTCAACAACGAAGCAGAGCCTCTCTAAGCAGCAGCATCAGCAGCGTTCATCGGTGTGGGCGCCGGCTGTCAATGGGCCAAGGTCGCGCACATCAGCCTAGTCGCCTTCGCAACGCTATCAACCTTTCTGCACCGAAACCGGGCACGTTGCTGCTCCTGTCTGCTGTTGCTGTTATCATCATGCCGCCGGTGCAACACAAAAAATAGACCCTTCAATCAGTACCTGCACGTTCTTCAAAACGACGTGGGATGTCAGAGACAGGCCGGGGTACGTCGGCATGAACTTGACGACAGACTCATCGTAGTCCGTGGTGTCGGATTTCTTGAGGAGGTCTTCAAGCGGCATGGTTGTCCTGTCCCCTGTGCTTCAAAACTCTGATGTCTGCTCTGGCTGGTCGCTTCCAACCACAGGTACCTGGTAAATATTTTCGTATTTTCCACGCGATTTTATTTGTGAGATCCCTTCGCAACAATGGGAATGACAATAAATAATTTGTGGGGAGTTCAGGCTACTATGGTGTGGCCTTGGTTGCCCGGGGTAATCAATGATCGAATGTATGCGCGGATGTCCGATACGGCCGGCCATCCGTACGTACTGCGTAGACGCATGCCAACCATGACAACCACTCGCTGCTTGCAGGAGACGGATCGCGGTCGGGGTCAGGGTAAGGGTCGGGGTTGTGGGGTAGATTCTGGTTGGGGGCGGATAAGGCCGAGACAACAACCCTGAGGGTTACACCTTGATTCATCGTGAACATTTAATCTTTACGCAGGTTTTGTGCTTGGCCCTAAAGCCGACCCTCAGACCCGAACCTGAACCCTACACATAATAATATGCCAGTGATCTGTCTGCTTGGATGCTGTGAGTGGTAAGACTCTCTATCAGGCTGACTCCGCCGGCTTGGCTGCGGTGCTTCACAAAAACGAGAGGTTGGAAGTTGGAAGACAAGACAACAAGAAGACCAATTTTTTTTTCGCCGTACCATACAACCAAGTACCTGGCATGTGATACGTATCATGCGCAGTGAGAGTTTTTTTTGTCGGAGCCAAAACATGTTCCGCACACGCACATGTCATGATGAGAGTGTGACCGGATGACCGGCACGTCAAGAATAACTAAGGCCGCCATAGACAGACATGGATGCCTCCTGGATATCTCCTACCAGCGGTGTGGCGAGCAACAGTCAGTGACGAGTGATGATAGTAGAGTATCTTTATCTTGTGCTGCGAAAGGTTCCCGCCAAAAAGAACGCCGGGCGCTCAGCTCACAGCTCAAAGGGAGGGATGTATATACTTGCAATGGCGTACAGAGACGCTACGACACTTACAGGAGTACAACAATATGATCTACGACAAAAACGGCCGACGTCCTACTCCCTCATCATACTTATTTGTTTCGTACTGAAAATAGAGCTAAAAGTGTTGATTTTCCGAATTCGGGCAAACGAAATCTTCGTAATACTAAAAATACCTGGCAATGACTTGCGTAGATTTTCCGAATTCGAGCAGATCTATCAATTTGAATCTACTGCAGCTGCAGTAATAATAACGTAAGCTATACTGCTGTGTCTGTTTGCTATAGCCGCACACAGCAGACACAACCCACAACTCACAGACACAGCAGCAGCAGAGCTCGAAGAACTGGGGTCGACAGGACAACATGCCGCTGAAAGACCTCTTCAAGAAGTCCGACACCGAGGGTTACGATGCATCCGTCGTGAGGGACATGCCCACGTACCCCGGCATGGGGCTGACATACCACGTCCTTCTGAAAAACGTCCAGGTTCGCGTCAAATCTTTTTCCTCCAGTAAAATATTGAACGGAAATATAAGGAACACTTTGTTATGAACATTAATGTAAAAAATATCGTTATATTTATGCCCAAAGTGTTGATTTGTACCAGCACACCAATATCGTACCAGGTACGTGAGTATTATCGGCAGAAACAGCAGAGCTGCTGCTGCAGCATGCCCGTTTGAAGTTGGGAGGTATTATAGCAGCTGGAGTGTTGTGCGTCCGTGTCGCCACACGGAGTGACACCCGGCACCAGCACCGGTACCGGTGAGCGCTGCTGCTGCTACTGCTTTTGAGAGACGCTCTGATTCGTTGTTGAACAGACTGTGAACTGTTGTTGTCTCAACCTATATCAACGAGCGAGCGTGCATGTCCAATTCGACGCGGGAATAAAATAAGCGGTTGAAATTAATTTTCCCCGCACGTCTCATAAGATCGAAGATTGTCCCTGGTTTGATGATCCTGGGGGGTCGCGGACGACCGACGACCTTCACGGGGGATGGCTGGGTGTAAAACGCGCGCCGCGAACTACCACGCGGCTTGCAGAGAGCTGAATGCCGACTGCTGCTGCTGTGATTAATGGGCCGAGAGATTCATTTTTGTTTTTCGGGTATTATTATTGTCTTTTTGTTGTTATTTTCTGGTCTTGCTTGTGTTGTGTTCCCGTACCCGGTACGCTTGCATTTCACTTGCTTGATCAATGAGTTTGCGATCATTTTTTTGTTTTTGGTTCCTCGGTCTCACACAGTCTGTGACCACAGAATTAGTATCTCTCGAGGACAAGCAATCAGGACAGACACTGGCTGTACTGATGAAGCTGGGTAGAAAGGACGATTTGATGTGAAGACAACACACACTCTCTCAATAAGAAGTAGCTGATGTGGCCTACGTACATGTGCCATGCATGCCGTACCAGGAAACAGGCAAGATAACACACCCACTGGGACAATTTTCAAAGCTGGTTTCCTTCAAAACATGGGGGGCGCACACACAACGAAAATGGTGGCGTTGGAAAGATTTCGTCGAGAAGGCTGCATAGACGCACCGCTCGGCGTATACGCCCTCTGCGTTGTCGAGAAACCCAGCAGCTTTGAAAATCGTCCGAGGGGGTGTGTTAACTTATCACCCTACGTATTGTGATACCATATACCAGGTATCAGTCTATGAGCAGCTGTGAATGGTATCTGGCTTCATATACCAAGCGAAAGACACCAGCGTTGAACGTGACTGCTCAAGGGTAATATACCTATGGAGGCAGCTGCTCGATGAGCGCGCTCGCATGTATGTAGCGCGTGAATTGCCTTACGAGCCGGCGGCCACGACAGAAAGCATAGATCTATACACACCAGGCAACCCAACCAGGCAACCCAACCAGGCAACCCAACGTGAGAGGAGAGGCCATTCGCCGGGGCTTTGGCCAGACTCGGCAACGTTACGAAACTTCGTGGAAAGCTTGACGCCAGACACATATACTATTGTACTGACCAATAGATCAAACATGCATACCTGGTCTTTGTTTACCACGGACTGCGTGTAGATGATGGCGATGAGCTAATGTGAGGACAACAACGTAGACTACATTACTCGTAAATAGATCCCGTTAGTTTACGCAACAGACTTCAGTAAGCAGTTACTAGTAGCCAGCTGGTTACGTAATATACAGTGCGCGCCCGGTATAAGAAACATCAGTTTGGTGTCCAGGCTCACTGCTTACTATTCTTTTTTCGACCTTGATCTAACTCTGTTGTATAGGATTTAGAGTTGGCCCCACTGTTGAGCTTTGTTTCTTAACCCATTTTTCTCATTTTTCGTGCCGATATGAGCCTATTTTTCTTAACTTTATGTTTTTTTTAACAGCGGGCGCCCAATATATAGTAGTGCAGTACAGGACAAAAAAAATAATACGTGCGTGCCCCGGCTGCGTTTCTCATTTGAGAGAGGGTGCGTTCTACACTAAATTCAGTGTAATAACAGCTTCCGAATTTCTTATTTTCTCATAAATCTCGGCCTGGGTTTCTTATTACCATTGTTTCTCCTTAGGAGTCCTGTAGTGGTAGCAGTGATTTGTTTTTTTCCTGTATTGACCAGGCGAGCTTCTCAAGAAGCAGCCGTGGTCGCAGGTGTCTACTACTGTACTGTAAATACCTGCCTCATGGTTTTAGCACTCGCGGTAAAGTTCGGCATCCCCACTGCTCGTCTTTTTTTATTTTGTACATCTTTTATTTTGTTGCCATCTCGGGTGTGGCCGATGCGGTAGTCATCGTCGTTTAGTTTATAGAGGTTACCTCTATTACCTACCTCTACATAACTCGAAGTATGCGTACCCCGATTACCTCTACTACCTCTATATGCCGGTGGCTTACTTACACATTTCAATTTGGTTCTGATAAGAACAGTGTAATACGGTGCCAGCCCTGTGTTAAGAATAAGAAACCGGGGATAGCGATAACGGGATAATGGCCCAGGCTATCCGTAGGCTTCTTACTTGACAAAGTCGTTGTGCACACTATTAATATTAGCAATAATAACTTTCTAACCGAAATTACCGTTCCCTCGGATAATCAAGCTCACTCAGTCTTTTGTGGGTCTCTTTCATACGAATGAGAGTAGTGCCACTTTGGACGGAAATGTAAGGACCATTGAGCGTTACTATAAACACCTTAAAATTAATTATATTTACGTCCAGAGTATACAATTCATGTTCGTCTCGCGCTTAGATGCGCCCGCGACATATCTTTCGCCCCGTCGCTTTTGTTTCTTTTTCGTCTCTTGTTTTTTGTTCTTTCTTTCATGTTCAGGTCGGGGCTACCCTCGGCTCCCTCGTGGGGTGTGCGGCGTGGCTCAAAGGCCCAGAGTGAGTGCACCTTCACACCTAACATGACTTTGGTATACGACCCTTTGTGGATGTGCATACCATATTCACTCGTAAATGGCAGTGCTGCCTTCCCGTGAGAAACCGGGATACTGACCAAGCAGGCTACGAGCAGTAGGCTCCAGTAGGCTACGATAGATTATTCATCGGTTGTTAATAGGCTAGCTTTCTTGTTTAAGAAAGGTGTGTTACACGCCAACTTGGAGATATCCACGGGCCAGGATAAACCTCGTGGGTCGTCGGGTCGGGTCGGGGCGGGGCGGGGCGGGGCGGGGCGGGGCGGGCCTGAGTGATCCGGCCTGACCAGTGATGTTTTGAAAACCTCCTAACTCGACCCGACGCGCACAGATCGGCACCACAGAGAACAACTGGCACTATTGAGGGACCACTACTGTAGCCCTTTCAGAATTGCAGCAGAAGCAAAAACCTCGGTGTGATTTCAAGTAATTCGTCTCCGAAACGAGAGCCCTGTCCTAAAGGCTTTACCTTAAGACCGTTGAGTTCGCACAGCCGTGCTATCGTTTTTTCAGCGCTCCATTCCCCCCCCTAAAAACGGGAAGGTCAAGCTTACTAAATACTGGTACCGAACAGCAAGCTGTTTAAAACAGTTTTCTGGACAAGATCGGGCCGAGAGCCTTCCGAAAATAGAAACGTTCGACTTTAGCACCCGCCGTTTGTCAAGAGAAAACGACCGCTGAAAAAACGATCGTACCCCTCTGCGAGCTCAACGGTCTTCTCGGTAACCTTATCCGAACGACGACAACGTGACTCTCATCCACTCCCTTGACGTCCTTCTATGCGTGTACTCCTGCCTTAACAATACCTCCTTGCGCAGGCGTAAAGTTCCCGACCTGGTGTTCAAAAACTGGCCCCGTGGTGCCGGTATCGGAGGCACCGCCGGTATCCTCTCGGGCACCGCCATGATGTTGTACAAGATCAGGAACATCGACGCCGATGGACTGGAAGACAGGTGCGTCAACTTGGAGTAGCTCTCCTTTGCCCTCCTTCGCCCTGCCTTGCCTTGCTTTGCATGGCCTTGCCTTGCCTTGCCTTGCCTCGCCTTGTCCTGCCTTGCCTTGCCTTGCCTCGCCTCGCCTTGCCTTGCCTTGCCTTGCCTTGCCTTGCCTTGCCTGGCCTTGCTTTGCCTTGCCTTGTCTTGCCTTGCCTTATATGTGTGATTTTTCTGAGGCTCCTCACTTTGGGAGCCCCACACCTGCAGAAACCCAAAACAGACTTTCGATGAAATACGTAGGCTCAACAATCCTACGAGCTATTAGCAGTATAGTATAGTACTGTAGGTCTACAACGTATAATAGTGTGCACGACAGCTAGTGCTAGTGCTAGTGCTACATACTGTACAGTACTCCCCTCCGCTCAGGAGCTCGCGTCTGCCAGAAATAGATTCGGCCCAAAAATGCTACTATCAATATCAAATATACCTGGTACGCCTCCATCGTATATAATACCATGCCTCGGTTTGTTTTTTTTCGTCCCTTTTTTTATCTCCGCCCCTTCTTTTCTCTCTCCCTTCCTAGTCGTAGCTCAGAGCCGGGGTCACAAACAGGCAGGTTTTTCTCTCCCCTCCCCACTACGGCTCTTGCCTTGGCAGGCGTTTTTTATCGCGAGAAGACTTCGGCCCTGTCTTCCCTCGTCGACTATTAATAGAATCGAATTGCGCCCATATCCCCACCCACGCTATTCGGCGCCCTGAGCAGTTGATTCCGTTTGTTTATTTGTTCTTGCAAGTAAACTCAAAAGTTCGATCCGCGTGAGATTCGAACTCCAGCACCAACTCTGAGCAGCATTCGAGGGTATATACCACTGTTACTAGCCTACCGGGGCGATAGACCACTGGAGTTTTTTAAATGAGGACGTGCCCGACATGGTCGTATCTGATGCACTGTTTTCACCGTTTCTCGCAAGAATACCTACACGTAACCCATAAGATCGCGGGCCTCTTCAACTCTCAAACTGCCCAATATGGTTGGATTTGATGCACTTTTCCCCATTATCGCTCGCTATTAGTAGTAGACACCTCCACTATTATACAAGCAGCCGATGGTTGGTTGTGTCTCGGGCTCGGCTTGCAATCTGTCAGATCAAGTACCTGAACCAAACCTGACGCACTACTGTACGGTGCTTGGGGAAGAATTTGGTGGGCGTTTATGGTCTGTTTCCGATACTGTATATAAACGGCCCAAACCCAGGGAGACTTACAAAGAGTTTAACCCAACCCCAAGAATAATTGCCAGGCAGGTTAAGGGTGGATGTTTGGTCAATTGTTTCCCCACAACCTTCAGAAAGACCCCCATGTTTCGCGGGTTGGGGTCATTCCCGCGTAGGAAACAGTCGGCAAGAAACACAACCAAATTGGTTTCAACCGGATTGTTTTGCGAACACCCGCTTTATCCGCAAAAAAAGAACTGTTTCGAGGATTCGCACAAATCAAACCGTCCTTGCAGCTCCGGAGAGAGTGCTATATCATCAATACTAACTACTCATACTATTTTTAGTTATCAAGACTCGGTTGGTGGGCGAGGTGCACCAATAGTATTTTGGGGGAACACAGTAATCAGAACCAAATATGATGGGTAAAAATACTGCAATATATAGTTTTTTATGTACATGGTGGGTCCTGATTATCATGAATCCCAGGAATACTCGCAGTACAAAGCTCCTCAGGCGAAGAAGGAGCCTCAGAAACAAATGTGCTGTTCACGCTTCCCCTACCGCCCAGATGGCGTGTTCCCATCATTTAGCTTCCCCCCCCCCCCCCCTCCCACACCCCTCCCCTCTTCATCAGATGGCGTGTTCCCATCTTTTAGCCGTGATCTAGCGTTCTTCCCCGACCCCTCTATTATTTACCAGATGACGTTTTCCCATTACTTTGCCTTAAAGTAGCGTCCTTCACCCCCCCCCCCCCCCCCCTTCTTTAGCATCGCCCTCTCGACTAATTTATCCACATCCCTTAATTTGGCACTACCCTCCTCCTTTACCCCTTGTTTCCACTGAAAAACGGATCCCACTCTAATTCCAAGTAGTTTGTCCCTCGAAGCATGGGTGCAGTTCGAAAGGGGGTTAACAGATCGAACAGATAGTCGACTCCCACTTCACGACCTAGATATTTCAGGTTATAGATACGTTCCTGATCTGTGTGATCTGTATGATCTAGCTCATGTTGCCGGGTG
Organism: Macrocystis pyrifera; assembly: GCA_031763025.1. Lineage (NCBI taxonomy): Eukaryota > Phaeophyceae > Laminariales > Laminariaceae > Macrocystis > Macrocystis pyrifera. Next base: position 7,797,851 of record JASSKH010000008.1, on the reverse strand, counting down.
AGAGCCGTAAAATCTGCATGAGCTAGCTCAATGTTCCTGGGTTTAGGACGATCTGGCTCATATTTCCTGCGTTTGGATCGGTGCTACGCAGATCCTGCACAGCGTCCCGTAACTGCAGGTTAGGACATAGGTGATCTAGGTGATCTATCTGATCTATCTGGAGATTATTTGTCCGAGGCGTGGTGAGCTTGCCACCCCCCCATCCCCTGGTTATACGACTACGGCTATGCATGACAATTTGGACACTCCCCCTCCCCATTTTTCGGCGGTTACCACAGCTGGCGGTCGAGTTAGATCATTTTTGTGCGGGAAGAACCTTAACTCCGCACAAGGGGGATGATCGTATCACGTAGTGTGTTAAGTGCGTATATGGTAAGTCACTCACGAGGCAGTTACATAGCAAACCCATTGTTGTCTCTGGAAGTGGCCACACCAGAATTTAACTCGATTTATTGAAGCTGTTATCTGTTGTCCATACGCAAGAGGATCCGCCTAAAAAGCGTTTTTTAGTGGGATGCAGCTTACCCGTCCATGCGACTCACCGAACACCTCACGTTTCGCTTCGCGCTTGGTGCAACCAATGTCTCCCTAGTCGGTGAAAGCCCGACGTGCTCCGTCTCGGCATTGTAGGGATGCGAGGGTCTATGGTTATACGACTACGGCCATGCATGACAATAAGTACCCCCCCCCCCCCCCCCCCCCCCAAGTTTACCCCTAATAAGCATCCTCACCCACCACCCCCCCTGTTCCGTCTAATATGAAGTAAGGAACATGCCAAAAAAGAGGTTGCCAGCCATAGTTGATAGAGCTGTATGGGAGAAAGTAACAAAAGGGCGAGCTGGAATAAGGTGGGATGGCGTAGTTGAGAAAAGTATGGAAGGATCTAGGGGGAACCAAGAAGAGATGATGTCCGCCGGGAAGTTTGGGAGGTGCAAGGCAGGAGTAGAAGAAATTATAGAAAGAAGGGAAAGGCTAGTGCTAAGAAACAAGGTGGAATCGGAAAAACGCTTAGAGATATACGGGGGATTGAGGAAAGGAATAGGAATGAAAACGTATTTGCATGGCCCAATGGACTTCGCGAAAACGCTGAAACTGCGCTTTCGTGTCGGGGACCTGGACCTGCCAGAAAGAAGAGGTATACCAGTAGCCGGGAGGAGGAGGAAGTAGATGCACAGATGTGCCCGTGTGGCAAAGCAATAGAGAGTAGAACTCACATAGTAGGAGAATGTGAAATATACAAGGAGGAACGGGATGTGTTAGAAGAGGAGATGAGGGAAATAGACGAATGTGACATGGAGGAGTTTGATACAATGAATAGCAGCGAGAAGGCGGTCGCTATCCTAGGAGACAGATGGTGGCCACAGGAGGCCAAACAGGAAGGGGATAAGATTAGCAAAACGTTTCTATGTAATATATTGAAACAACGTAATGAGCGCCCAAGTTTTGGAGGTGTCTCTATTAGGAGTAGGAACGGTGCTCCGTCTCGAAAGGGATGCGTGGTCAATGGTCGAATGACTAAGGCAAGCAACAAATGAGTACGCCTGTTCCGTCTCGAAAGGGATGCGTAGTCAAAAGTCAAATGACTAAGGCAAGCAACAAATGAGTACGCCCCTCCCCCCCCCCCCCCCCCCCCCCCCCTCCCCACCCCCCCCCCCCCCCCCCCCCCCCCCCCCCCCCCCCCCCCCCCCCCCCCCCCCCCCCCCCCCCCCCCCCCCCCCCCCCCCCCCCCCCCCCCCCCCCCCCCCCCCCCCCCCCCCCCCCCCCCCCCCCCCCCCCCCCCCCCCCCCCCCCCCCCCCCCCCCCCCCCCCCCCCCCCCCCCCCCCCCCCCCCCCCCCCCCCCCCCCCCCCCCACCCCCCCCCCCCCCCCCCCCCCCCCCCCCCCCCCCCCCCCCCCCCCCCCCCCCCCCCCCCCGACACAGATCTTACCGAATCATTCGCAACAAGGGGATACAGAGCGTAGACATCTACAGCGAGATCGGCGGGATCACGTGTCTTCTGTTGGGCTTGTCGAGGGGAAGGTTCGGTGGAGGTGCAGCCGGTGTCGCGACAGGGGTCAAGAAGATGCTGTCCGGAGCCGCGGAAGGAGGTGTCATGGCAGGGACCAAGAGGATGTGGTCCCTAACGGCGCAGGGGATCTCAGCTGGCAGCGTGGGTTACATGCTGGGAAGCGCTGTGGGTCTCCCGCTTCAGAAGGTTAGAACTACTCCGTCGGTTCCCGCGACCCTCCGCTGCTGCCGCTGCTGCCGCCTCTGTCTGCGCAGCTGCACTTTGGCGCGTGGTTTGCCCCCCCCCCCGTCCCCCGTCATACGACTTCGACCATGTATGATATCGAGTGCCCCCCCTCCCACCCCTCTCTTATCCGAAAGCCTTCTAGATCGAGTCACACTGGTACCTGTTGTGAGATCGGACTCAGGATAAGGGGGGGGGGGTGTACTCTATATCATGCAGGACCGTAGTTGTATGACCATAGACCCTCGCATCCCCACAATGCCGGCACGGAGCACTGCGGTTTTTAAACGACCAGGCAGGCATTGCTTCCTTGCACCAAGCGCGAACCGAAACGTGAGGTGTCGGTGAGAGTATGAAGGGTGAGGGGGGGGGGGGGGGGGAGGGGGGGGCGTACTCGTTTGTTGCTAGCCTTAGTCATTAGTCCATTCACTATGCATCCCTTTCGAGACGGGGCACCGTTCCTACTCCTAACAGAGGCACCTCCTACAGTTGGGTGTTCATTACGGTTTTTCCTGTTTATTTTATAAAATACGTTTGGCTTATATCATCTGCTTCCTGTTTTGCCGCGGGGAGGGCCCTCTACACATGCGCCCCGCACAGAAAAAAACATTTTTTTGAGAAAGATAATATGTACGGCCAACCCAGTATCCATTCATACAATATCATAACATGAACGTTCAGAACGGTACCGGTATGGACGTAGAATAAACGGGGTTGCAAATATATTGGGCAAGATCTTCGGATGAAGAGCCTCCTATGTCAGAACTTTTCACACGTCGGACTGATAGATCACATTCAGATAGATCATCTACAGATAGATTGATAGATCACATTCAGATAGATCATCTACAGATAGATCTTTCAAATCCGAACCCGCCGTTCTGAGGTGCCGTGCAAGATCTGTAAAGTACAGATCCAACCCAGGAAATATGTCCTAGAGCATGCAGAATGTATGGCTTCCACCCGGCAACGTGGGCAAGATTATACAGGCCAGAGGTTAATCTGACCTGAAATATCTAAATCGCGAAGAGGGAATCGACCATCTGTCCGAGTTACATTGAGCCCAGACGCTCTACCTCTACAGTAGCATGACTCGGCGTCCGCGACTCTCTCTACTGCTGCTGCTGCTGCTACTGCTGCTGCTGCCGCCGCCGCCGCTGCTGCTGCTGCTGCCGCTGCTCTCCTGCAACTGTCTGCGCAGCTGCGCTCTGACGTGTGATTCTCCTCCCCCCCCTCCTCTCATCCAAAAGCCTTGTGGATCGAGTCACAATCTCTTGGTGCTCCGTTGTGAAATGGGATGTCAGGTTTGTTTCTGCCCTTTTGGCCATTCCGAGAAACTCGACGATAATTGTTTTGCTTAACCACACCTGTCCGTGCCCTCCCGCCCCCCCCCCCCCCCCCCCCCCCCCCCTCCCCCTTCATCATAGCCTTTGGCACTGTTCGGCGTCAATGCTTTTAAAGATTGAGAGGATGGTCTCGTCTACTTGGCCCCCCCGATGGTGTTTGGCACGGTCGTGTGGGGATGTGTATACTATGTCCATGGTCAGTCAGGCAGGCAGCAGCAGCAGCAGCAGCAGCAGCAGCAACAGCAACAGCAGCAATGGGGTCAACAGCAGTGGCGGTAGCGGGAGCAGAAGCTTCCAGCAGCTTACGCTGAAGCCGGTCACGGCACCTTATTCTATCACATGGCGGCACTTGCGCTGGCGACTGCCGACAGGTGAAGCGGCCCCCCATGCAAGGCTCACGGCAAGATTTGCTCAACAAAAAAATCGCTCCAGGAGAGTCTGCCGTGTTTTTGGTTTGGCGTCGGTCATTACACCAACACAGGGAGGGTAGCGTAGCGAGGGGGGAGACAAAACAACACGCGCCGTGAGGAGGAAGAGCAGAACCAAGATGAGTTCCGACCGTCAGTGTTTTTTTGCTCTGTTACATCACACACAGCGCACAACTTTCACGAGTTTTTTGCCACGGCCGTATATTGTGTAGTGTCAGCAAAGAAGCCGTCGAAAAAACACTCAGCGCTTTCGCGTGTTGGCTCCGATTCGGACTGGGGAGGAAGGGGGGGGGGGTGTACTCATTATTGGGGGGGGGAGCGTTGGGACTCATGTCATGCATGGCCGTACAGTCGTATGACCGTAGACCGTCGCATCCCTACAATGCCGGGACGGAGCACGTCGCGTTTTCTCTGACCAGGCAGGCCATGCTGGCACCAAGCGCGAAGCGCAGTGAGGTGGTGGGCGAGTCGCATGAAGGGTGAGCTGCATCCTACAAAGAACCGCTTGTGATGCGGACTTGCATATGGATGACAGCGTCTACGAGTTAATTTGTTTTCCGGAGTGGCCACTTCCAGAAACCGCCACGGGGAGGTGTACTCGACATCATGCCTGACCGTAGTCTTGGGGGGGGTAAATAAATAGGACTTCTTTGGCCTTGCCCCAGGTGCAGCAATGCTCTTGCCTCAGGTGCGACATCGCACACATCGGCCAATTGCGATCGTCCTTTCATGATCAAGACATTTCAGGGTGGACATATCCTTGATGTATACGGTCTGCATGATCTACAGTAGTAGATCATGTTGCCTAGTGCGACCCGTATGATCTGCATGGCCTACCGTTGCACATATTTCCTGGGTTGGGTATTTTCTGCAGTGTGCAGATACTTGCTACACACCTCTTCAGGACAGATATAGGATCTACTTCACGATCTACAGCAGTAGATAGCGATCTGTCCGATATGTTCAAGCAGTGTCCTCGAGCCGGGTGTAGCATTCATTGCCAGTGTGCCTCAGCTGCAGCAGCGGTTGAATTGGAAGGCTCTCTGGTCCATGTACGGATTCGTACGATTATTTTACAGTATCCTTGATATTTTCTTTTTCATGTTTTAGTGTTTTCAGATGCAGGCAGAGGGACAGCACTTGACTTGCAACCCCCACAGATGCGTATCACGTTTTTTTCGCGATATTTGTTGCCATGTCACCGGTACAGGCGGTGCCTGGTGCTTTTTATCGAGGTAATCGACTGTTTATTATGGTTTGGTGTTTGATTCTGCGGATTCGGCAGGTGTTTGGTCTGGAGATTTTGGTTTCGAGGGTTTGGAAGGAGTACGCCGGTGTTCGTTCCTTTTGGCGAGTTTGGAGTGTTTGGTTCAGCAGTGAGTGCTTAGGGTAGCGTAAGGGAGAAGGTTTCGTGTTTGATTTTTCGGCAACAGATGAAGAAGACCTCTTGAGTTTGATTTTTCGAGTGGGTACATATATATGCATGTGTGCAGAAGAAGGTGCGCGTTGTTTTCATAAAAATGTTTCAAAATGCTAAACGGAGCAAAACGGCAGCTGTTCGTATCCCTTCGTTGCGGTTGTCACGTCTTCGCCCGTTTCTTCGTTGTTGGCGGGCTCGATGGCCTCCGATGTGCGTACACGAGCGCCCCCGGCGGACCGCGGCTTCGTGGCTGCGTACACACGCCGGCGAACATACTGAACACCACAATGCCACCCCCTGCGCCGAAGAACTCTGGAGAGGACGTCTTACCAGGCATACGTGACGAACCCTACTCTGTGTGTGTTCTTCACATTAAATCGTTCTCTCTACCCGTCGACATCCAGCACCACCAGTGTCCGCGCCGATTCTTCAATCCTAGAGAGATACAAGTTCTGTGGTCACAAAACTACGCCACAGATATACCACTGTACATTGTTACGTCTGCAGTAAGCAGAGTAAACAACTCAGTGCCATGCCATCATACTGGATGCGATTTACACATTCTGTAAATTAGTACTTCAAAACGAAAAGATAGTTCGAAGGATATGTACATACCTACCAGATCCAGGGTGTGCAGATTTTTTTTTTTTCCGGACCCACACTTCCCCCCCCCCCCCCCCCCCCCCCCCCCCCCGCTCGGCCGGCCCCCAAAAATCCCCAAACCAAGTACGTATGTAGGTCGATTTCGAAGCCTCATTCACCCTTTTACATCGATACGACGAGCCACATCTAAACCGTACCGACGTGCGCTTTTGATGTTTTGTTGCCTAAATCTGCGTTTCAACTTGAGCTACCCAGCGCGGCGCATCAAGCACATATGTATGTATGTACGCATGTGTCCAGTGTGTGTGTCCAAGTGCGTCGGCAAAAAAAGTTGGTAAAAAGGCTTGCTTGGCAACGAGTGCGTTTGGTCAAATTTGGTGCGTATTGCAATATGTATGGTGTATAGACTACAAGCAAGACAAGTTCAGAGTTTGTACTTAAAGTACATAGGTAATGGTAGTGTTAATGTAGGTGTGTGGCGGCGGTGTGTTTCAAATTGATTATTTTCCGTTTTGGCAGGAGAGATGGAACCGTCCACTCCACAACCCACGCTACTTGGGTGGGCGCCAAAAAAGCAGAGGACACATACATAGCTATGTAAACCTCCGACCACTTCCTCCGGACCCCTTCGGCCAAGTTTCGGTCGTTGCAATTATCCTCCCCTGGCCCGTCCCTGGCAGGGCGCCGCCCCCCCCTGCCCCTACGTCCCCTATTCATCATCATCCGATGATGATGAGCCCTCCTTCCGCTTCCTCTTCGCCAACATTGTCCAGCCTCTGCTACTTACAGACACAAAACTTGATTATTTGTTTTAGACGTCCTGCTGTCACCATTCCCCCTACCCGTCCCCGCCCCCTCCCCGCCGGCTTCTTCTTCTTCTTCTTCTTCTTCTTCTTCTTCTTCCTCCTCCACCTCTTCTTCTCTCTCTTGTCCTTTTTCTTCATCCCATTCTTCGTCTTCGTCTTCCTCGTCGTCTTCCACCTCGTCCTCTTCTTCCTCGCTCTCGACGTCGCTGTCAAATTCACTGTCAGGTTCGCTGAAATTGCTGACGTCGCCCCGGAACCTTTGTTATCCTTCCTGTCTTTGGTCAAGGTTCCTCCCGTCTTTTTGCCACGGACTTGACATCTGAGTTGTACGTGCACCACTGCTCCACCCCTTCGTTTAAGACCCTTTTTTAACAATGCGTCCACACCTTTCTTTTCAACTTCGCTGACAACAATACTCGCAAGAAACTGTTGACCGTCCGAGTCCTTGTTCTTCAGCTTCGCGGCTGAGGCGTGCTTAGTGTCCACGTGGCTCTTCATAGAGTACATCCATTCCCAACGGTCAGGACAGAATATGCAATTCAGCGGCGAATTAGTACACGGTGAACTCGAGGAAGGTGTCTGTGGTGTACTAAGCTCACGTGCCTGCACTACTCACGTGGCCTAGACTGTCGTATTGCTCAGTCTATCATTTGCAAGTGACTTGTAATGTATAGGAATTAGTGTTGCGTCATAGTTTATTTGGGATTTACTATGCCAGGAAAATTACCCCCCCCCGACCCTGGCGGGCCCAAAATGAAAAAATGGAGTGTGGTTCCAGGTCTTTTTTTCGCCTACCCTTGACCAGATACGTACGTACCAAGAGACGATGTTGTGGGTTCTTATTATTACGGGGGACCATAGTTAATAGGACCTACGGTACACGCAAAAACCCATATATTTACCTATTTTACCAACAATATTTGGTCCTGTTTACTATGGATCCCCGTAATATTATGCTTGCCATCCGACAATGATGTGTACCTGGTAGTGTTGTTCCAAAAAAGACTGAGGAACAGATAAAAAAGCGAAGACCTCTCCAGAACAAAAGCGCAGTATTATAGCGTCATACGACAGATCAAAACCGATGTGAGGTACCTGAAGACCACCACAACCATGATCCCTCAATCTATCACAAAAAGACCATTCCCCTCCTTAAGCACTCCCTAAGAAGCATCATCATCTACCAAAAACCCGCTGTCCATCAAAACGGTCGATTTATAACTGCTACGTACGTGCATTTTTCGACGCGCAGAAGGCCGTGCGGTGTTCTTGGCGTACACTGCTATCGGCTGCCGTCTTGCTCTCTCTGCAACTCTTCCACCTTCTCCTCAACAACGGATCCCCCTACTACGGGGGAGCATACATAGTAAATAGGACCAAATGTTGTTAGTAAAAACAGGTAAACATATAGGCTTTTGTTTGTACCGTAGGTCCTATTTACTATGGTCGTCCCCCGTAGTAGATTGGGGATCCCTTTTGTCTTCCGGGATCCCCACTTGCCCTAGGAGATCCCCCAAGTTAGGGGATTCCTTTGGGCTTACGGGATCCCCACTTGCCTTAGGGGACCCCCCGCAGGCTTAGGGGGTATCCCCAACAGGCTTAGGGGATCCCCAGACGTCTTGCGGGATCCCCAGACGCCTTGCGGGATCTCCAGACGCCTTGCGAGACCCCTACTATGTACGTATGGTATGTGCCCCCAACATGTACGAATGTTATTATGTGATGTAGCGTCATCTGGTCGTGTCTTCTTTTGAAATTATATTGATTACCGGGGGATCCCCCAACATCATGCGAGTGATATTGAATATCAACACCCCCAAACGTGGTAGTGGATATCATGTTGTTGGACTGTTTTTTTTTATTCAAGGCGAGAGGGGATATCCCTTAAGCCCGTTGGGGATCCCGCAAGGCAAATGAGATTCTCAAATTTTATAAAATTAATTATGATTTTTAAAAATTGTCCTGTTGACCCGGGCAGCATCCAGGGGAGTCGCTGGCCTACTATATCTTTGACAAGGAATTACATATAGAATACGCGCGTTCGGTTTATCACAATACTTGTAAAATTCGGTAAAAATGGAATGTAGACGAGACGTATTACGCAGCTTGCAAAGTTGAGCATCAACTATTTAATCAGTCGAACCCACAGCGGACGTATTTCAAAATTTATGAAAAAATTATGAAATACGTCAGCTGTGTGAAGTTTCAAAATATAATTAAAGGACTGGGACCCAAATTTGAGCACGAATACCATGTGGTTATTATGTAATGAACCTTGTTGCGAGTTGGGGGACGCAAGTCATGGCGGGGGATAAAAGGCGGGAGGAGGTCCCTTAACGAGCTGTCCGTATGTAGTAACTCCTGATCTCCTAAGGCGAGAGGGGTGTAAGTGGGGATGTGGGGATCCCCTAAGGTGAGGGGGATCCCTAAGTGTAAGGCAAGAAGGTAAATGGGGAAACCCAAAGGGATCCCCTAACTATTAATAGGGCGATCCCCTAACTCGCATTTGTCTTACGGGATCCCCACTTGCCTTTTAGGAGACACCCACTTACCTTAGGGGATCCCCACTTGCCTTAGGAGATCCCCACTTACCTTAGGAAATCCCCACTTGCCTTTGTTATTAATAGGGGATCCCCTCTCACCTTAGCAGCTTAGACGACGAGACTACGAGTACGAGATGATTTTTTTTGTGAAACCGAAGAAATCGCGGCGGAAACTCTTCCGTTTCGCAAATTTGAACCTCCAACGCGCGAAACAAGCTGAGCAAAGAACTCCACGCAGGAAGTAAGCGGAGAAGCAGCAGCAGCAGCAGCAGCGGCAGCGACAGCAGCAACGGAAGCAGCAGCAGCAGCTGCACCACCACCACCACCACCAGCACAAGCAGCACCAGCATCAGCAGAGTACCACGTGCTGCACCAAGCAAGCAAGCGCCAAGCACGACACACAGACTGCAGTACCAACTCTTTTCGTTTCGTTTTTTTCGTGGTGCTGCGCAAGGCACCCCCCCTTGGCCGTTGCCCCTTCAACTGCTACTCGTACGTACGTACGCACTGGTACACTGGTGGTACGTACCGGTACAAGAAGAAGAGTTAGTGAAGATGAAGCAGCGTCCTCGCAAAGAGAGGACTTTCCTGGACGACCCGGGAGAGTACGACGAATTCTCTGTTCTGGTTTACAGGCAGGGCTTTCAACACCGCTTCAGGCTCGCGTTTCACAGGAACAGGTACGAGTTACATGTGTTGTCTGTTGTCTACGCTATTTCTAATCAACTACGCCAGTACACCCAGTGTCCATCCTGATTCCTTATCCTACTAGCCTACGTAGAGAGATGATAATGATAATGATGCGGTCAGAGAGATGGAGAACATCAAAACAAAAATAATCGCTAATGAAGGGGCAAAGCAAATAAAATGCCAACGTACCGGGTACGAGAACACAACGCAACTCAGACCAGAAGATAACAACAAAAATACAACGAGAAGAAACGAAAAGTATTCGAAATGAGACAGAATACACGTGACACAAATAGATCGGAAAAGGCTCCAGGTACATGCTCAAGAGGAACATGCAACTGCTGCACGGACGAAGCGACACAAAGGAGAGGAAGATACCGGCATAAGGACAGCGGGGGGCATAGGGAAACAAAGAGAGAAACAAGGCAGAAAGCAAGAACTAAGAGAAAAGAGAGGAGGCAACAGAGAAAATCGTACTCAAGGCGATGATAGCAACACGAGCCCGATTCGGGGACCTTGTCACACCATCTGCCGCCTCCTTCCTACTCTCGCCAATACCAGTGTAACGTGTCAGTTCTGCCGCTGTCGCGCCCCCCCGCATTGAACAACTCAGCAAGGACAAACAAAAAGCTGCTGGTACTATTAATAGACTGGGTTTTCTTTTTTCCCTCCCCTTCTCCCTTGCTTCCTGCAGTTTACCTTGTATCTCCCTTTGTTTCCCTTCCCCTCCCCGCCGTCCCTACGCCGGTTTGTTCCTCTCCTTCGTGTTGCTTCGTCCGTGCAGCAGCTATCTGTCTTCCTTGAGTACGTATGTACGTATGCTTTCCTTCTATTTATTGCAGCCTTTCTGACCTCCTTGAGCTTGTATCCTGTTTCATTTCAGGATTATTTCTGTTTTACAGTCATTATTTATGTTCTTGTTTTCTGGTCTTGCTTGTGTTGTTGTGTTCTCGTACCCGGTACGATGGCATTGCACTTGCTTCACCCATGAAATGCGATAATTTTTTGTTTTGGGTCTCCCTCTGTCTCACAGTCTGTGACCACGGAATCAGTATATCTCTAGGATAGGAATCAGAACGGACACGGGGTGTACTGATGAAGCTGGGTCGAAAGAACGACTCAATGTGAAGACAACAACAACAACTAAACTTCAGGGGCTATTAACAGTCGGATCGATACCTTGCCGCCCGATCTATCTTTTCGTTTCTGCATTCGTCGGCAGCTGTATCAGTACGACTGCCCCCTACCCTCCTTCTGTTGCTCTCTTGGCGCCCTGAGCTGCGCGGCGTAGCCAGCTCCTCTTCGCCTCGTCACTGTGCCGCTTCGCCATGAAACAGTCCGCCGCTTCGACGACCCCCCGATACCACTTCCCACTCTTCGTAGCCGCTTCCGGCCATGACAACGTCTCTACTTCCAACAGCAAAGGGGAGCTTTCCGTGGACGTCTCGGCAGCTTGAAAAACCCTAAAGTCACCTGGTTGATATTGGACCCTGTTCTTTTTGGTATGTGCTGTTTTTTTTCTCACACAAGTATGATACCACTGCTGTACTGCTGTTGTACGTAGTGGTGAGCTGCGAAACCTGCGGACTCAAAGAAACGTTGCTTAACGTACGGCAATACGGCCACCCACCGACCCACCCACCCGCCCATTCACTCACCCATCTATCCACCAACCCACGGACGCACCCACGCATCCACCTACCCAGCCACCCCATGCCCAGCCAAGTACTCCTGTGCAGCACGTAATAATAATGTTACCGGTGCTGCTGCACATGATGGTGCACAGGCCTATACCCGTATACGTCCTACACGGCAGTAGTAGTCGTAGTCGTACAGCAGTATTTTCGTAAGAATACAGGGTATTGAGTATATTGCACACGTCGTCGGTACCAGTAGCAGTCATTGGTACTCAGTCAATGACTCACGAGTACCAGTCATTTTGAACGACTCAGTCCTTGGAGTACCGAAGCTGAAATGACTGGGTAATCGCGAGTACCTGAAGTACCGAGAGCTGAAATGACTGAGTAATCGCGAATACCTGGAGTACCAAAAGCTGAAATGATTGAGTACCCGCGAGTACCTGGAGTACCAAATGATGAAATGACTGAGTCGTCGCGAGTCCCACGAGCACCTAAACCTGAAATACTGAGAACTTGCGAGTCCCATGAACACAAGACACCGAAATGAGTTGGTACTCGCGAGTCCCACGAACACCGTAAGCTGAGATGTACCAAGAGTTCCAACAGCTGAAATGATTGAGTACTCGCGAGTCGAACGAGCACCAAAAGCCGAAATGACGAGTTCTCACGAGTTCCCGTGTCACAGGATGTTAGCATTGAGGTTATAGGTATAGGTGCGCATATACCCTTGCCCCTTACTCGCAGCTCGTAGTGATACAATTTAGCCAGCGCAAAACCGGCAAGAAGTGTGTGTGTGCTTTTGTTCAGTTTTATGCGTTTTCGTGCGATTGTTGTTCATTTAGTACCCGCTACAGTTGAAAACGGAATATCTGGCTCAAGTAAGTACTTGCTGTCAGTTGAAATGCCTTGAGTACTCGCGTGTCCCTCGAGCACCAAAAGCCGGTAAGACTGAGTACTCGTGAGTCCCACGAGTAGCAAAAACTGAAATGACTGAGTACTCGCGAGTCCCGCGAGTACCAACAGCTGCAATAAACTGAGTACTCGCGAGTATCACGAGCACCAAGAGCTGAAAAGACTGAGTACCCGCGAATCCCACGAGTACAAGAAGCTGAAATGACTGAATACAACGCGAGTCCCACGAGTACCAAAAGCTGAAATGACTGGGTACTTGCGAGTTCCACGAGTACTATAAACTGAAATGACTGGTACTCACTGGTACTGGGTTCGGCGACCTTCAGAGTATTGTGTCGTGAGAACGCGCGAACTTTGCGGTAAACTGCTGTGAAACCAGGTACGGAGTACTCGTACTATTTATAGCATCAGATTACGGGTATCAGCTTAACAACAGCAGTGTGTAAATGTGTTCGTCCTGCGGTCAGAAGGAAGGTCGGGAGTGAAACTGGCACTGCTCGCTGCTGCGGTCACTACAGTAGTGCAGCGGGTTGTTTTTACTACAGTACTACAGTCTGCGATCTGCTGTAGGTAGTAAAATAGGTATATACCTGGTACTCAACATCATACCGGGTACACTGCTACCGTCGTCAGTACTACGGGTACTCGGTATATACTACTGCCACAACTGCTGTTGCTGTTTGATCCGGTACCTCAGCGGGTATGTACCCCTGTAGATACTCCTGTAGTATTTGCCGCCCGCTAAATACAGGATAGGTATGCATACATATATATGCACACCCTTTGGTGTACGCTGGTGTTGGTGCACTTTACTATGTGATGTGGCCGTTTGGCGGAAACCTTCAATATGGGTCGATGTGGGTGACATGTGGGGTCAGGGTGCCAGATGGACCCTGCCGCCGGCTAATTTTGTAACCCGAGGTCAAATTTGGAGGGCCCAGGTCCGAGTGGGATCAGGTCGATGTGGGATTAATTTGCCAAGCGGAAGCAGGGTGCGGTACTGCAAATTGCTATCCGCAGACCCGTACGACTTTTGGGCCTCGTTGTAGTATTTCTACTGTACGACAGGCACGATACAGTGCGCACCAGGTACTCGTAGTCATTTTTGTGAAGCCGGTGGAGTGCTGATGCTGCAGTGATGCAATAGTTCAGCACTTTTATTAGTATGAGTACAGTCTACGCTTCAGACAGAAGATTCTGGTGGGGCCTTAGAAATACTGCTCCTCGCTGCAGAACGCTATCAGCAGCAGCGAAAAAACTCCACCATTGGAAGGGTAAAGGTGCCCTCGTACTCTCGCGCTCTCCGCAGCAGCAACAGCAACAACAGCAGCAGCAGATACATGCGCTCAATCATCGATTTACGGACGCGGGGGACACCTGGTCTACAACTCCTCTCCAACGGGGGTTTTTATGTACATCCCCGGGTCTGAATGCCATCCTGCATGGAGGTTCGCGCGCAATGTGTTTTCCTCTGCAACGGGAATGCTTCTTATTATACTGTGGTTAGTTGCACGCGTGTATGTACCTGTTACCTGGTGGAGGTATCCGGTCTCATGGTAGTAACGGTACTGTTTTGCACCAGGTACATGTAATGGGTCTTCCCCACGGTACTTCCGGCTTCGACATTACCTGGTAGGGTTTTAACCCTCTTAGGACTGCAGTCCCTAGTTGGGGACAAACCACTGACAAATTGAGTGGTTTGTCCTTAAAACGGGACTGCTGTACTATTATTAATAATAAACGGGTTGGACAAGCTTTTCTTCTTTTTTTTCAAGGCGTTCTACGAGAGGGGTACAGCAGTGGGTACAGTAGTACCCCTCAACAACGTAAGGTCATTGATAAGGCAGGCGGTGCACGTTACGTTATTCGTTGTGCCTCTTTCGCTTGACAGTCACGTGCCGGTTCGGGATATTGGCATGTTGTGTATTGTGTGATTCTTGACATCTGGGTGTTATGGGATGACGCACAATGTCACTTCTGCTGTCACTACCACTGCTGGGAGATACTCGTAGTAATAAACGACCTGAATGATCAAATCATCGATTGTCTGGGTGTCTTGACTACCTGTCTGTGCTCGGGGCTGACGAATATTACATCAGATGTGGACCCAACACTTTCTAAAGCTCCTCTTTTGAGGAGCTCAAAACCCCGCCCGGAAATCTGACCCGATGAATAATCTCATGTCTTAGGGATACACAAAAAAAACGAAGGAAACAAAGAAAAAAATCCAGCGATATTGGGTGTCTGCTACCCCTCTCGTAGCACGCGTCAGGCCCAATCGGTGGCTTGCCCCGATTTTATAATCAATATGGTGTCCAAGCGGTTTTTCCCGCTTCAAGGCCAGTTTTAGCATTATCCCCGAGTTGAGGCATCCGTGGCCTTGAATCGGACTAAGGGAAAGACATAACTAAGGCAGGTTCAACTGTCTTGTCCCGTACGTGTCTTGCCGCGGGGTGCCCACCGTTGCCCGCCTCGGACTGATCATCGATGCTCCCACAGTTCATGATCTAATTCCTTCAAAGCAGACCTATTCATGATCTTGTATGATCTAGCTCGTGTTGCCGGGTGGGACCCGTATACTATCTGCATGATCTTTCTGGGCTGGATCTGTACTATAAGGCAGGGGTGAGGAACTAGATCATCTCCAGTAGACAGATCAGATAGATCATGACCTATCCGAGGTGCGCACTGCTGTTGTGAATATACCTTTTCAGCCGAAACTTTTCTGGCTGACGGGCCTTCTCAACGAACAAAACTATTAACAGCCACTAAGGCATGCCTTTTCGTTTTCGTCACAGACCTAAGCCACGCACGGGATGGGACTGCTCATGGGAATAAATAAGTGTGCTTTTTTTTTCTTGATGCCGGTGTTTGGGCGAAGTATGTAGAGCCTCAGAAACTTGCAGGTGCACGGCACCCCTACCGCATCAACTAACCCAAACTACTCTCACCGCCTACGGTGGAATTTTTCCCGGGATGAAAATGGTTGATGCAGTGGGGAGTTGTAGTATGCGCTACGTCAAATTTTTTTGTCGAGTTTAAAATAGATGAAATATACTCGAATTTACACACTATATAACCCTGAGACCCATAGCCCTAACTACTCTCACCGCCTAGTGAGACTTTTCTCGGGATGAAAATGGTTGGTGCATTGAGGAGTTGGTGTGCTTTATGCTATCCATTTTTTCGAAGGGAAAATTATTGAAATGTACTTGATGGCGATACACACTACCGCTATGACCTTCACCCTAAACTTCGACAGACCGGGAAAATTCTGGGAACATTTTGTGACATGAGGAATTAGCGTGCAGCATCAACCAGTTCGCCGAAGCTGAGCCGAGTCGTCAACACTACCAAGTACTTGGTAGTTGTGACAACTCGAATTCCTCCCGGGTTAATAACGCCTTTGGGAGTTCAGAGGGGGAAAAGTGTCGAAACCTTATGACGGAGTACAGCATCGGCCAAACGAAACCAGACGGGGTTTTTCGGGTACATGAGGGATATGTATGTATATGTCTTTAGTGGAACGAGCTCGAAGATGTATGACACACGGGTTGCATGGTAGTCCTTGTACTGCTCTACGCTCTTTCTTCCTATATACCCGGTGGAAGATTAAAAGTTTCACACGTCGGACAGACCATCATGGGTCCCTACTTCACTATCTAAATCTTACCGAGGGCAGGCATACTCCTGATCTGTATGATCTGTATGATCTTTACGATCTGTATGATCTGCAGCGACAGTAGCTCATGTTGCGGAGTGGGCGCCCTACGTCATGCATGATCTACAGCAGAACATTCATCCCGGATTGGATCTGTACTACACAGATCCTTCATGACATATCATAACGGCTAGCTAGGATCTAGATCTTTTTCCACTGTAGATCGTGATTTGTCCGGCGCGTTAAAGGTTGAGATGTCGAGGCATGTCTCGACCTGGCAGAATACGGGCAAGAAAACCACAGGTCTCCAACCGGTTAATGCTTGAAACTGTGCTCAACCGCCCAACCCCTCCCTTGTATGCTGGGCAGGACGGTGGCGCTAGCAGCCCTTGCGGCCTTATCCGCCGCGTTATCCGGCGCCACTGCGCCACCGTTTCCATACAATTACTTCAGCCTGCTGGTAGGCGGGGGCGTGGGCGACGAACAGCAACAACAGCACCACCACGCTGGAGATGCTGTAGGGGCGGCCTCAGCGGTAGGAGACGGCGCTACTGTTGGAGAGTTGTGGGCGTTTCTGGAGAAGGGCCTGGCTCTCGACCTATTGGGGGCGCACTTTGAGGGGATTGGGTCGGCCCTAGCGTGCATGTGAGTGTCGATGAGTGTTTTTTTTGTGACCAGAGGTGTACAGGTGTACGCTACCTCAAGTTTGGGACACAGGTTATCGGTAGCCCCAAGAATATCGCACCCTTTCTCTTTTTTACATCTGTTATCGTATGACAATAACCGCTGATCCGCGGATGTGCTTTTCAGTACATGCTGCTCGATTTGAGAGGGTTTCCAACATACAATGAAGGCGTGCGTTTCCGTAGAGGGCGCGCTACGCCGGTTAGTGTTTCCGCAAGGGATGTTGATACCCACGCGCCATTCCAGCTGCCTTTGTGTCACCGTCACCGGTGTCGCACATCCCTGGTCTTATAGCTCAATTTGGGGGACTAGGTCGGGCCTCGCATGCATGTGAGTGAATGCACCAGGCATCAGTAAAACCCTTCAGAAGCCGTGGACGTAAAGTCGATAAACCGAAGGTTTCGGTTTTTGCGCCACCAATCGTCCGCGAAAAAAAAAACGCACCTCTAAATCTCCAGTGGGGATACAAAAAACGAAAAACACCAAGCGAACAAAGCTAACGAACAAAGAACATCGGCATTTTCGACATCAAAATGAAGTATTCTGGCATGTGACTCATTTTCGACTCCCCTTCTTCTTGAACGGTGCTCTATCGTATAGCAGCAGCAACAGTAGCAGTAGTAGCCGTAGCACACGAATCCAACGTGGGCGTGGACCACGGTCGATCCAGGGTCATGAAAGTTTAGCCGGGGGGGAAACATGACCAGTACAGCTTCGGCTGCACAAAGCAATAGGACGGGTTGCTGCTGCTTTCGTTCTGTCAAAATTGTCCGTAAGTGCACGTATATACGATGCGAGGAGTTTTGCAGCTATATACATGCGCGCGGCGTTATGCTACCACAAGGATGCGAAGTCATCGCATACCCCTATTAATAGACAGATCCACAAGGATCGATTGCTCTACCACCAAGAGCCTGCGAAAATCGACCGGCCCCTCCAAGGATAGCTCTCAACGCGATCGTTCCAAAAGCACCCTCTCTTGCATCGGCACCCCCCGGATGTTGAGCAACAGAACTTTCAAAATCGGTCTAGGGGGGGCAAGGACTCGCACCCTTACGGCACTCGGTTTTGCTGCGCGCTCCCTCTGCGTAGACGGCCGATGGAGCCATACTTGTCATATTATTGGTCGTTGTACCTGATTCGAAAGGTGAGGTTAGACTACGAGGTAGTTCCAGCAAGATGCATTAGCATTTCACCTTCGGGCCCTCAAAATATCCGAATACGTTGGATCACACGACACTAAATATATCCACATGGCCGCATCAACAAGGGGAGCGCATTTGCCGAAGAGTTTTCTTTTTTCGTGAATCAGAGGTACTCGTTTTCGTTTCTGCGCGCTTGCACTAGAACAGACCGTTCGTGAGACCGTTCGTGAGACCGTTCGTGAGACCTTTCGTGAGTCCACACTCCTCTCGTTGTTTTGGTCGGTGTACCTGAGTCCAAAGGTGAGTTTCGACTATTATATCCACAATCGGTCGGACTCACAGCTGACGACTTGAAAAAGTAAAGGGTTAAGGCTTCTTGCGAGATGCCCAAATGTCAAGTCAAGCATGGGCGCGGTGTCCATGGGAAGACCCTTGTCTGAACGTTTTTGTCCATACACTGGTTGTCCTACGGTCTGCTGGTGTGACCTAGTATGCAAACATGTCTTGGCTGCCACACTACTTCCTTTATGCGCTCTGCGCACCGTCGTGTACAATGACGTACAGCGTATCACTCGCTTTCGGGCGGTAAATATGTTTCTGCTGCCGCCACGCAAAGGCCTGGTCAGTTGAACCAAAGTTTCGAACACAGCCAGTAGTTGCAAAGCCTTCGTGAGAAAGCCGTCCGCGTGGATTTTGTTCTCGCTGGTAGCGGCCTTTTTTTTGTTCCGAAACAAGCACGTGCAAAATGAATGCTCGATGTTGTCATGCGCGTACGGCCCTCGCGGTAGGGGCACCCTATCAACATTCCGAACCGTTAACCTCCGTCCACGATCCTCACACCATGCTACTGCGTCGTTTCGTTCCGGTTTCCCGAGACGAGTGTGCCACACGTACACAACCGGATCATTCTGCACCGGTCTACCGGTACCATGCCCCTACTCCCTTAGTACTATGAAGTCCGATAATCTGTTTTCTGCGCCTTTCCCCCCCCTCTCCCGAGACAGGTTAGCCATCGCCTCGTCGTCCGTGCTGGTGTACCCCCTGCACCGTTTCTCGCCGGCAGCGACGGGAGGGGTAGGGTGGCCGTCCATGGCCCCCTCTTCGAGACGCTAGCCGCGGCATTGCCGTCGCTACTAGCGTGGGCCATGGCGGTGTGGGGGGGCGGACAGCTTCGCTGGGGCGTAGCCTCGGGATTAAGCGTCGGACTGTTTACAGCATGCCTGTCTCTGAAGACTGCGTCGTTTGCGCAAGCCTGCGTTCCGCTTAAGGCTGCTGCGGGAATTGTTGGACAGCAGTCAAATCAAGCGAATGATGGTGGACATAACTCGAAGCTTGCGACTTCTGCCGCGCTACGCAAGAAGGAGAGGGAGAGTAGCGGCGAGAGCGATAGCGATAGGGGTGGTGATGGGCGTGCTTCCGCCGATGCTATCTTCGTCAAGGCTACGAGCGCCCCGACGGACTTCGACCCCAACCTCGACAGCAGGGGCAGCAGCGGCAACAACACCGACACCGAAACTCTCGGCAGGGAGCGCGAAGGGGACTATAAAGGCGGCAACACCCCGATTGACACCGCCATCCCCACCCCCACCCCCGCCATTTCCGCCGCCTTATTGTCAGCCGAGGAAACCCAGCTCACCTTCGCGGAGTTCCTTTTCTTCCTTCTGGCCGCCCCCTCTTTGGTGTGCGAGCCGAGGTTTCTCAAGGCTAGCGCTCGACACCCACCCCGCATCACCCGCGCTGCCTCCGAGTTCTTTCACGCCGGGTTAACCTTCCTAGCGCTTCACGCGGCCTGCTCCGCGCTTGTGGCACCTACTTTCCGCGTTCTAGCGACCGCCTCGGCGTGTTATTTCCAGGAATGTTCTTCCTCGTCTTGTGACGCCGGAGGGGCGGCGGGATTGGGCGATTCTGATTGGGTGGATGGTGCCGGCTGGGCGGGTCTCAAGGCAAGTGGAAGCGGATGGTGGTTGTATGATTTTTTCCCTGGGGACGACGGACCCGCGTTGGGCGGCGGAGATGAGTGCGAGTTTTCGAACACGACTGCGGTGGGGTGGGTGAAGGCCGCGGCAGCGGTGGCTTGGGGGCTGTTCGTGGTTTCTCCGCTCGTGCACTTCGCGGCGTTCTACGGTTTCTGGCATTGCGTGTGCCTCGGCTGCGCGGAGCTGTGGGGATACCCCGACCGGAACCTGTACGGTGAGATTTCTAAGGAGGCGTTTCGGACATTTCCTCGCGATTTTCATTCCCAAGTATTCTATGTCTATGTAGTAGGGTTTCAGCGGTGGGATTTATGTAGGGAGCATCCACGCAACAGTAGTATGTCCTTATCGTTTTGGTGTGTTTGTTTGTTTTCTTTGTGGGGATACCCTGATCTTAAGCTGCACATTCGCGAAAGGTAGGTATCGGCTAACCATAGAGCTTTTTTTTTTTCTCGTTTTTTTTTTCTTCACGGACCCGCCTTCTCCCTGCTGGTGGAGCACACGTCGTCGTCTGGTAGTAGCTCTGGAATTTTGGGGGTTGGCCAATAGTACACAATCCGATTTCTGAAGCAGGGAAGGCGTACCAGGTTGAGTGGAGAGACGCGCATCTAAATGATGACGCGTGCTATGTACAAGCTCAGCAAATGTAGCTGACGGGGCTCCTCCTTAACCCCCCTTGAGACCCCCAGATTGCGACCGAAACAAAAACGTTTAGTGTTATCAACCGTGTCCACGAGCAGTGTAACCGCCCGGCAGTATGGATACAAAGTGCGGGAAGGATCATGGTGCGCCCGTGTCGAACGAATCCTTGTGTTGTTGGTACCGGTAGTTCGGACATGAACTCGTATCACCCCCCAATCATGCAGCGGCCACAATGGTTGCTGTAACCATTTTTTTCCCCTCTGAAGTCCCATGAGGGTTAAGGGCACTGAGGACGTACATACCGAAATTGGTACCGTATCAGCAATCCCACATATTTTAGCTGGTCGTCAACCAAAATGTGCGTTTACATGAATAGCTGGTGGTCAACCAAAATGCGCGTTTACGTGAAGGCTTTTAATGCATACCGGGTACAATTTATCCGAAACCGTAACTTCAGTGTCAACGCTAAGGTTGAAATCCCCGCTCGACTTCTTTAAAATAAATTGCTGTATTTGTTTAATGCCTGGAAAAGTTTTGTGTACACGTTCTTCACATTTTTTTAACCGTTCTTTCTACCCGTCGACATCCAGCACACCCAGTGTCACGTGTGGATTCTTCAGTCCTAGGGAGATACAAGGCTCTGTGGTAAAAAACCTACGACACAGAGATACTGCATTGTTATGCAGTAAGCAGAGTAGACAACGCAATGTCCTATCATCATACTGGATACGACATGAACGACACACACATGCTGTTACGGGGGACCATAGTTAATAGGTCTGTAGCCAAAAGATACCAAGCCGTGGAGGTTTCAGTGTAATCGCATGTGTGAGTGGAGCAGTGGCCGGGGATCCTGTGTGATGTCCCCTAGCCACCTGGCTCGTGGTCCGATGAGGATCACTCCGTGATAATACAAGCTCTAAGAACAAGACTTACTGAGTGCGAGGCCAGCGAGACTGGTGGAGTCCCTCGCTGGAAGCCCTCTTGCTGATATCATCTGGCAGAGGCCATAATATCTAGATATTCGCGGAACTTCTGTTGGAGGAGTTTTCGGCTGCGGAGTATTGGGTCACAGCTGGGAAGGCAGTTGGCCCGTTGGACGGATCGAAACGGCTTGAAGCGCACAGCAGGGGAGGACGCTCCGGGAGCTGGAGGACGCACAGGTCAGGCGGCAGTTTCTCCGTTATTACAGTAGAGTCCAGGTGGACTGCTGTGGATTATGGCGCACACGGCAAGCACGCCGCTGGTGGTAGGGGAGTCTCTGACTCCACCGAAATACGGAGAGGTGTGGACCGAGCAGGCCTCTCGTGTTTTTTACGCAGCGTACCTCGATTATGAGGAACGGCTGCAGCTCGCCAACGCTCAGGGGGTGGTTCAGCACTCCAAAGTGAGCATGGGCCAGCTTATCCCCAATTACATTCATCGGTGTTTTGAGGGATTTTACAAGCATCAGACTACGATGACCGCCTCGGAGTTGTTGGACGCTGTTAGGCAGCACGCTGGTTACACAACCACCAGCAACAGATTTGACACCTCGCGGGCGGCAGCGGACTTGCGTCGCGTTCTCTCAATGAGGCGCGATGAAAAGCAGGGCGGTGAAACATCCGTCAAAGACCGCGCGATGATGGTAAACTCCGCTATGGAAAAGTATTTTGCGGAGAATCACGCGGTGCATGCCATGTACCGCGCGCAGGACCGTTCGTGGTTGCCCGGACCGGCGGAATTTGTGAGCATGGCGTTGGTGGATGGCTTATGGCCGTCCGAGTTCAAAAAGTACGTAAAAGGTCAGCTAACGTACGCTGCAGGGTGGAAGAAGGACCCGGCATTGGTCATGGACCAAATTTTTTCTGCTGCAGAACAGTGGAAATTCATCGAGGCGTATGGTCGGAAAGATGCTGCAGGGGCAGCTGAACCGCGACGCCAACAGCAGCAGAAACCGAAACAGCAGCAGTCCGCGAAAAAGTCGTTTGTTCGCGTCTGTTTCGAGTGTGGTGATCCCAACCATTATGTTTCTGATTGCCCAAAAGCTCGCGGTGGCGGCACAGCTCCCAGCAGTGGTGGGCGCGGGTCGTCAGGGTATCGCGGGGGCCGCAATGGCGGCCGGGGCAGATTCAACCATGGACGCGGGCGCGGTGGCCGTGGTGGCAATCAATTGACAGCGGGCGGTGGAACTTCTGCTGTTGCTTCTTCAACTTCTGGTGCGCCAGCGGCAGGAGCCGCTGGGTCGGGATCTGGTTCGTCTGTTGCCGGCCGAGCTGTATACGTTGGAGGAGCTGGAACATCGGTGGGTGCTGCTGGAGCGAGAACTTCGCCATCCACCGAGCGGGCGGAGTCAGTGTCTGGTGCTGCTGCAGGGGCGGTAGCGCCGGAACCGTCTGTATATTCGACGTCTTGGTCGGGGTGGACCGCCGATTCTATTTCTTCGGCGCCGGCTGTAGGAGGGCAGCCATGGCGTCAGGTGACTCTTGGTACCGACCAGAGTTCAACGGCAGGTGAAGTGCCTGTCGATCGCAGCGCTGAGTGTTTACGCGCTGATCTCTCTTTGCCAGGGTCGGTTGGTTCGCTGATGGCGCGTGTGATCCTTGATTCGGGGTCGGCGCTCACGTCCATCGGTGTCGGCTTACTTCAGCAGCTGTCTTCGCATTTCGGCGGCGCCGATCTGCAAATTCCGTTCGAAAATGGCCCGCAGCAGGCGAAAACCGCTACGGGTGTTTCAGTGATGGTCACGCACAAAACGGTGCCGATTGCCGTGAGTGTACGGACGCCGTGGGGAGCGGTGAAATTGGAGCCCATCACTTTCGCGGTCATGCCTGGTACAGATAACGTCGTTTCGTTTGGCATGGCTACCATGAAAGCTCTTGGCATCGACGTCTACCGTGAAGCTTTGGAGAAGCTTCGCCCTCGCGCAGTGCCGGTATCGACCGGTGTGGAGACTCCGAGTTACCTTGCGGCGCGCAGAGTGACGGTTTCCGTGCGTGCTTTTCAGACCGAGGCTACGGTGGATACTCCGGAGGACAAGGCGGTGGAACATTTGGTCGACCGGGGGCCAGACATGTTCATGGATCCGGAGGAGGAGCGGACGGCCCGAGAACGGGCGTTGGAGGACAGCGTGCAGCAGGCAGAGCAGAGTGGATTAAGCGTCGGCGGAGCAACCCGTTTGCGCGAAATTTTGGCTCGTCGCGTGGGTGCTTTTCGCCGTGCGCTGTGTGGTGATCCGCCAGCGCAAGTGGAGCCGATGCGAGTGCAGCTGAAGCAACAGGCGAAGCCTGTCAAGGCAACGCCACGTCGGTACGAACCGACGAAAAGGGACTGGCTCTCGAAGTGCATTGCTGCTTTGGTGTTTTTTGGCTTTGTCTACCACAACATCCAGGCGGTGTGGGCGAGTCCGGCGATGGCGGTGCCCAAGAAGGACTCTTTCCGTTTGGTGAGCGACTACTCGGCGGTGAACGCACAGGTGGAGAAGTCCCCGGGCGTCATGCCCAACCATGAAGACATGGGAGATCTGCTGGGGGCGCGTTTCTTCGGCAAGCTGGACCTACTTCAAGGGTACTGGCAGATGCCTTTGGCTCCGGAGGCGCAAGACGTCTTCACCATGGCGACAAGCGACGGTTTGTTCACGCCTACCCGTGTTCCCCAAGGTGTTTTGAATGCGACTTCTTATTTCCAAGGTGTCATGACTGAAGTGTTGCGTGGTTTGGATTGCAAAGTTTGGGTCGATGACGTTTTCTTTTTCGCAGACACCGAAGAAGCTCTTCTGCAGCTGCTTGATGACATTCTTGAACGCCTGGAGAATGTTGGACTGTTTGTCGCCGCCCACAAGTGTACCTTCTTCTCTCGTGAACTGGTCTGGTGTGGTAAGGTGTATTCCAATGGTGTCGTGTCCCATGACCCCGCTCGAGTGCAAGGTTTAAGTGAAATGCGTCGTCCCGAAAACGCTGGAGAACTAATGCAATTCTTGCAGGCTGTCAACTGGTTGCGTACATCGTTACCACGTTTAGCGGAAACGGTAGCACCGTTACGTGATTTTTTGGAGGAGGAGCTCCTTGTTGGGGCTACACGTCGGACTAAGCGAGTGGCGCGCAATCGTGTCATCAAGGATACCGCGTGGACGGAGGATCGGGTGCGGGCGTGGAATGCCGCACGGGGTTTGGTGGCGCAAGCAGTGCCGCTTCATCATCCTCGTCCCGGGTGCGTTGTTTTGATGTTTCCTGACGCTTCTGATTTCCATTGGGGTAGTTTTCTCACCCAAGTGCCTGAACACGAATTTCGCAGTGGATTGGCGTTGGAAAGCATGTCTCACGAGCCTCTCGGATTTCTGAGTGGTTCGTTCACAGGTTCGCAGTTGCGCTGGGCGACTGTCGACAAAGAAGGTTTTGCGATCGTTAATACGTTCCGGAGGCTCGAATACCTGCTTTGGGGTGGTGTTCATATCTTTACTGATCATCGAAACTTGCAGTACATTTTCAATCCGGAGAAGTGTGTCACGACGGTCACAAAGACCATGGCACAACGCCTAGAGAATTGGAAGGGTGTTTTAGGACAATACCGCTATGCAATCGAACACATCCCTGGCGATCGAAACTGTTGGGGGGATCTGTTGTCTCGTTGGGTCAAAGTTCCTACGGTGCCTGTTCGTTCGGTTGCCGTGCACAGCCCATGTAATGCTGACGATTCGCTTCCCGCATTGGATGTGATTCGTGCCTCGCAACAAAGGTCTGTCGCTCGTATCGGCGTTGGTGTTCATGAATTTTCGACAACCTTCGGTCAAGCTACCTTGGCCGATGATGGTTTGTTTCGTGTGCGTGTTGGGGTGCGTGACGTCTTGTGGATTCCGCCGGATGATCTTGCTCTTCAAACTCGTTTGATGGTGTGCGCGCACATGCGCTCGGCTGGTCACCGTGGTGTGGCGCCGACTTTGTTTCGCCTGAAGGAATATTGTGTTTGGCCTCACATGGATTCTCAGGTTCGCGAATTCGTTCGCCAGTGTTTGCACTGTGTAGACACGCGTGCAGGTGCACTCATTCCTCGTCCCTACGGAGACACGGTGCATGGTACCGCTCCGGGAGAAGTGGTGCACTTTGATTTTTTGTATGTTGGCCACAGCGGGCCCGAAGGTAGCGATGGCCTGCCTGATGAGGATGGTTTCCGATATGTTTTGGTCATCATGGATGATTTGTCCAACTACGTGGCGTTGGAACCGGCCGAGGCTTGTACAGCCGAGGTCACAGCGAAGCATTTGCTAGCCTGGTGTAAGACTTTGGGGGTGCCGCGTGTGTGGGTGAGTGATACCGCCACGCATTTCAAGAACAGGGTGCTTGCTTTGTTGAGCGACGCGTTGCACATCGAACATCGTTTTGCTGTCGCTTACACGCCGTGGTCGAACGGTACGTGTGAACGCATGGTAAAAGAGGTGGTACGTGCTCTGCGTTCCATTCTGTCAGAACAGCGTCGTCAGGTTTCGGAGTGGGTTGATGTTTTGCCGGTCGCTCAGTGGGCCTTGAACACTTCGTTTCGTGAACGTTACCGAAGCACTCCGTACAGCGTGATGTTTGGGCGTGCTCCGCGTACCGATTTCTCGGCGCTCGTTTCTGAGTCTGATGGCAGGTGGAATGTTGACGTGATGAATGCTGACTTGTTGCGTGCGAACGTCCGTGAAGTCGTTGCAGAGCAGGAGAGATTTTGCGCCGATATTCGCGCAGCTGTTGCCGTGTCTCGCGACAACAAACGTAAACAGGCTCAGGGCCAGGTGGTGTTGCCAAAATTTGCGGTTGGTGATTTCGTGTTGTATGCTCGTGTTCGTCGGCAGGGTGCCACACCGAAATTGTTGTCCACATGGACTGGTCCGTGGCGTGTGGTAGCAGCTGATCATGATCATGTGTACTCAGTTCAGAACATCGTTTCTGGGAAGGTGCATCAAGCTCACGTGGCTCGTTTACGATTTTATGCGGATGCGACGTTGAACGTCACCGCTGATCTGAAGGATGTTTTCCAACATTCCTTTGCGCAGGGTGAATGCCGCATGAATGCTTTGGTGCATGTGGCCGAAGATGATGCCAATGAGGTGATTGTCTTGGTCGATTGGGATGGTTTCGAAGCAGAGGAGCGCACGTGGGAGTCTTTGCGGTCGATTTATTCTGCTGCGCCTGAATTCGTCGTGAAGGAATTGCGCAAATTACGGATGACCCGTGCGCTCAAGATTAAAATTGCTTCAGAGTTCAGCATTGATTTGTGATTTGCCGCATGCGATTTCGTCTTGGTTTTTTGGTTTTGTCAAGCTCGTTCGTGTCGAGTGAACTCGCTTTGGGGGTGCTGTAGCCAAAAGATACCAAGCCGTGGAGGTTTCAGTGTAATCGCATGTGTGAGTGGAGCAGTGGCCGGGGATCCTGTGTGATGTCCCCTAGCCACCTGGCTCGTGGTCCGATGAGGATCACTCCGTGATAATACAAGCTCTAAGAACAAGACTTACTGAGTGCGAGGCCAGCGAGACTGGTGGAGTCCCTCGCTGGAAGCCCTCTTGCTGATATCATCTGGCAGAGGCCATAGGTCCTATGGTATACATAAAAACCTATATATTTACTTATTTTTACGAACAAAATTTGATCCCGTTAACTATGGACCCCCGTGATAGCATGCGATTGTTTATTGGGCAAAGCGTAGCTGGTAATTGTTTCTCAACGCTGTTTTTTGTTGATCCTCAATTGAAGAACCCCAGAACATGCTGGGGCAGCCGTACCGTAGCTTTTGAGTCTGGTTCCAGTTTTTGGCCTCCAGCGGACTTTCCCCGCAGAAGCCGGCGGGGGCTGCGGTTTAACGCACATCGCAACTTTTTTTTTCTTTCCCACGTCGGGTTCGCTTTGCTCGCCGATATTGCCATAATCTTCGGGTCACCGGTCATTACGCGCGCGCGCCTGCATTCATTCGTCTCCTGCTGGCTTTTGTGTAGGCGCTTCGTATTGCACCGGAATTTCCGCCGTTTCTCGACCTGTCGGCTCTTTTCGGAAGCGTTTTGACCTCATGGGTTTCCATTATTTTGGCCGTCGTCAGCGGCCCACCGACCAAACGAACAGCCGGCTAGGGACGAAACGATTCCGCGTACATGATCTGAAGTAGCTCGCTGCGTGCGATTTTCCAGTATGCGCGGGCTGTGCTGGTGTACGGAGCGTACAGCAATGGCCACCACTGCTAGGGATAGCTACCGCCCCACCCACCAGTTCCATAGGAGAGGAATTGTGCCACTGTACGCGACGGGTCAACCCCTGGAGTTATGTTCTTTGACGGTGATTTTACTTCTGAAGCGTTCTCCTTGCTCCTTGCGGACCGCGTGCGAGCTCGATCGCGTCAACGGCGACACGACGAGAGAGCTTGCCGCATGTTTACCCCTTTGTAGCTGCACCCGGAGTTTTGGCGACTTATTTCGCTGGAACTCGAGTTGGTAAGTTTTGGCAGTAGCGAGAAGGTTAAAGTTTGCAGGACGCCTGGGGAAAGCAAGTTAACGCAATGCGACGCAAAGCAATGCCACCCCAAGCGAACGCGGGCAACAAGAGCGCGCTCGAGAACCAACCCAGTTCCTACGCAGTTGCTCAGGCGGTGGTGCTTGCAGTGGGAACTCAGCCAGGACGCGAGTCGACCCCCCTCGACGACATTTCCACGTGGTTGGCTGCATGTAAGCGAAAACGTTTTCTGGTGATACGAGCGACGTCTGTCTGCCGCGACGGCTCACAGATCAGAGGGTGCAGCAGTTCCACTGACAGTGACCTGTGCGTACGGCACCGAAACAATTGATTGCGTGTTCTGTCTCGGTCTGCATGCCACCACCCACCATCCTCCACCACCATCGCTGCCACCACCACCACCCCCCCCCAAAAAAAAACATGATGTTCACTCCGCCTGGGTGCGTACGACTCTAGCGCTACCCGTTGTTCCCTCCCCTTCGTTGCCCCCCCCTCCCGCCCCCCCCCCCCCGCGTACGCCACAACCTCGTCTACCCCCACCCCCCCCTTCTGTCTATGTCGACGTGCCACCACCAGTATCTACCACTACCGTCACCAGAACATGCCATTAAGCCCTTTCGCGTGCATACAGCTCCACACTTTGGTATCCGTTGTTGCCATCCTATCCTTGATTCCCCCGCTCCCCCTCTCCGCGGACGCCATTACCTCCTCCAACCCTCCACTCTTGTCTATGTCGATATGTCACCACCGATATCGACGGCCACCGTCACCATAGTACGCCATTAAGCCCGTTCGAGTGCATACAACTCCACGCATTGATACTCGTTGTCGCCATCCCGTCCTTAACCCCCCCCCCCCCCCTCCGTGTACGCCATTACCACCTCCAACCCCCCCTCTCCTGTCTATGTCGATATGCCATCACCGATATCCACCGCCACCGTCACCAGAGTACACCATATTTAGCCCTTTCGAGTGCCTAAAACTCGACAGTTTGATATCCATTATCGCCGTCCTCTCTTTGGCCCCCCCCACCCAGTCCGCAACATTGCCTCCCCCCCCCCCCCCCCCCCTCCGTCTCGAAAGGGATTTGTGGTCAATGATCAAATGACTAAGGCATAGTAAACGAGTACGCGCCTCCCCTCCCCCCTCCCTAACGGTCGACAATGCCTCCGCCTGACATGCAGGACCCTGGTGGTTGCTCACGGACGACCCCAGAGCGATGTTCCGCCTGTGGTCTGCGCCAGTTCACCGCTGGCTCTCATCGTGCATCTACAGGCCCATCATGGCGGCAGGAGAGCAGGCGGACAGGCGAGTCAGAGACGACGACGACAATGGTGACGATGACAATAATGCCACCCCGGGGGGTAGGAGCTCTTTGTCGGGGGTGTACGGCGTCGACGGCGCTGCAAAAGAAGGAGACACTTGCCATGGGGATGGTATGGGGGCGATCTCCAGGGTTGTCTGGGACGGGAGGGGTGGGGCTGTTCATGGCAACGGTAAGGGCCATGCCGTCGTCGTCGTCGGCCGCGGCGGCGGTGGCGGCGGCGGCGGTTGCGGTGGCACCGGTGAGGACCTCGTTTGTGACAGCAGCGTGGTGCAATGCCGAGCCGGTGGCGGGCGAGGGGGCGCGCAGCAGCAGCAGCAGCAGCAGCAAACATCAACAGGAGGAGGAGGAAGAGGAGGAGGAGGAAGAGGAAGAGGAAGAGGAGGAGGGACGGGAGGAAGAGGAGAAGGAGGAGAAGGCGGAGAAGGAGAAGCAACAGCAGCAGCAACAGCAGCAGCAACAACAGCAGCAGCAGCAGCAGCAGCAGCAGCAGCAGCAGCAGCAGCAGCAGCAGCGTCGGCAGGAGCAACAGCATCGGCGGCCCTGGCGGCGACTGCTAGCCCTGTGCTGCGTGTTCTCTTTCTCGAGCCTCGTTCACGAAGCCGTGACGTTCGTGGCCATGCGGTGGACGTGCTGGCCGTTCAACACGTTTTGTCTCATCACCGCCGTCATCGTCATCGCTTCGTGGGACTACATCTACCCCGTACGACATTTTATTATCCCAGAAGAGGCCACCTCACCACCACCACCACCACCAACGGTCGCCGCGGCAAAAACAACAGCGACAAGGGTTTCACCATTGGCCGTAGGCCTGTCTTCGGCGAGTGAAAAAAAGCAGAAGAAAACATCGTCACAACCATATGTAGGCGTGTATGGGTGGGGTGGACAGGGGGCGGATAAGACCGACGCCCATCGTGAGGGGGTGGTGCCGGGAGCGGTGAAGGTAAAAGGTGGAGCGCGGCAGGGTCGACGTGTGACGTATGGGAAGGTAGGGAGCGAGTGGAGGGGATGGGGGGCGGTGGCTTTCTTCGAGGGCTGCAGCAGTTCGATGGCGCTGGTCGTGGACGTTTTGGCGTGGCAGTGGTGGAGACACACGCTGTTAGAGCGAGGTTGATGTTTCGCCGCGGCGGCCCTGATTTTTCTTCGCCCGTGGGAGGCGCCAGGTGAAACAGCCTGAGCCTTCACTTGGGCAAATATGTCCGAACATTTCTTTTGTCTTAGTGTTCCTGATTTTTCGCCTATATTTGTTCCTGGTTTATGTGCCGTACACAAAGTCATTATGCCATGCGTTCCTGATTATTTGGCCTCTGTTTCATTTCCTGACGCCTTTTTTTTCTTGTTCTTCTTGGCATAAAAAAACGAAGAAAACAAGGAGAAACTCCCTGACAAAAGTAGCCCTTAATATAAACGGCTATCGCAACGGTTCTAAGAAGGTGTTCCAGGAATGAAAATATTCATACCGCTGTGAGCCGTTTCGGTAGACATGCGCCCTGGCTGGCTGAAACAAAAAAAACTGGCCGAGCACGTGACTACTCGAAGCGCAGTCCGGCACCATCCCCGACGCTTGCGGATGGGAAACCTCTTAGCCCTTTTAGAGCTGCAGTTCCGCTTTAGGGACAAACCACTCAAATTCTAAGAAATTTGTCCCCAAAACGGGGCTGCAGTCCTGAAAGGGTTAAGAGAACAATATATGTATATATATATTCTTTTTCGTTGTGCCGTCTAGACTAGATAACCTTCTCATTGTGCGGAAATGAATGGAAAATGTGTGCCGCTTTACGTTCCACAGAACATTGATAGGTCACTTCGGTGGTGGGCGATGGGTGGTGGCGGGTGGTGGTGTGGAGGCGCGGCGGTGTCAGAGCGTTGAGAGTGGTGGCCGCATCGACCGTAAGGGCCTGTTAAATTGGGGAG
Source organism: Macrocystis pyrifera (assembly GCA_031763025.1). Classification (NCBI taxonomy): domain Eukaryota; class Phaeophyceae; order Laminariales; family Laminariaceae; genus Macrocystis; species Macrocystis pyrifera. Next base: position 7,766,439 of record JASSKH010000008.1, on the reverse strand, counting down.
CTGCGTATGGTGACGCGAAAGAAAAAGAACGAAAAAGTGCATTTTGCCTGTGATATACCAGAGGGACTATATAGTGATGAGAACCTACAACAGTATATTCATAGTACGGACCCAAAAAAACAGCAGTTATCTTCCTACCTTTCCACAGCAGTACCTATGGTTCTGATTATCAATAGTTTGTTCCCCCGTAAATTCGTAGTATTCCTGTAATTAGTGCAGTAGTAGTGAGTTTAGAAAACGTCGGGAGAATATATATATATATATATATATACTACATATATATGGTACCAATAGTATGCGGAATATTGATCGAAGATGCACCGCTTTACAGAACATTCGTGCGTAGAGGTCAATCCGGTGGTGGTGACGTGGGTGGTGGTGGTGGTGGTGGCGGCGTGGGTGGTGTCAGAGCGTCGGTGTGAATGGTAGCCACGTCAACCGTAAGGGCCTGTCTACTGCTGCTGCTGCTGCTGCTGCGTCTTCCAAAACCGGGGGAACTTGTGGTTATGCACGCGCTTCTTCTTCTGAAACATCAAAAATGTAATTTAAAAAAACATTTTAGTTAGAGGATAAGATGTGCGCCGATTGGTACCGTGTAGGTCACTCTGTCTGGTAGTGCGGGTGGTGCTAGTAGTAGGAGTGGTGGTGTAGTGTCAGAGCGTCAGAGAAGACCGCAGCCTAGTCGGCCGTAAGGGCCTCTGTCTACACCCGGAGAACGCACAAAAAATAATGAAATAACCACTATTAATAGCCGTGAGAATCGGAGTACACTTTTGGGAAGCTTCAGATTATCTCTCTCCCGTTCGGACCGTCGGTCCCCTTTCTTTTTCTTTGTCGTCTACGAAATAGTATTCCGGCACACGGCGGTACGCCCCACTCTCGACTGCGTTTTTTTTTTCTTCTGTTTATTCCCCAAACCACTGAAGAAAAAGTTAACAGGTCCGTCCATTGGATCGGTCACTGCTGTGCAGTTGGTTGTAGCTGTGGTGGTGGTGGTGGTGGTGGTGTAGTGGTAGTTGCCAGAATGTCGGAGTGAATGGTCATGGTAGCCACGTCTGTCTGTGTTATGAGGCTTGGATTGGGTAGGCGATGGGTTAACCTTTTACCAGTAGCCCAACGGACAAGACCTTAACAAGTGGCGTCATCGGCAGGACAAAATATGTTAGCCTCATAACAAGGGGCCGTCTGCCTTTACGAACAAGAACCGGGGGACTACACGAAGTACACATGAACGAACAACGCACATCAAAACCGAACGCCAGAAGTTGGGAATCGAAGAACACGTTTTGTTTATTAAGTAGGAAGATTCAAGTTCTCCTCTCCTCGGACCCTTGGCCCTGTTTTTGTCTACAGTAAGTTTATTCCGGTTCATCCCAGAACAATTGAAAATAGATTTAAGATCAAATAAAAAAAGCAGGTTGCCCAATGAATACTGATCGTTGAATCGAAGCTATTTGCTGGTGTGTGCTGTCTAAGTTTTGATGTCCCCACCATTACGAAAAACATCCGTAAAATGTAGATAAAGTAATACCCGGTGTACCTGGTGAAACAAACTACGTATACGACTTCGAGACATTCCTATACGCTGCATCGCTGAGTCGGGATTATGTACCATGTTTAGTAGCAACGCGTACGGGAGCAAAACAAATGAGCGGATAAAACGAAGGATCGAAAATCCAAAGGGTCTCCGTTCCTGGGATTCTTTCCCATACTTCTTCTATGATTCTCGTCATAATAGTAGTTTTTTTTCCACGAAAGCATGTTTTTCGTGCATGTTATGATGTCACACTTGTGCCGTCCTGCACTCGGTTCCCGTCGGGAAATTCTGCATGATGTCAACATTTATTTATTTCGCGAGGGAACGAAAAATGGGCGGACAAAACAAAGGATCGAAAATCCTGAGGGTATATGTTCAAGGGAATTCTCCCAAAGTTCTTCTTCTACCATCGTTATTATGGTTGTCATGATACTTTCCCCCCCAAAGAAGTACCTACCTATCTATGCATGTATGTATGCTCTCCGAGTGTATCATGATGACACACTTACTTGTGCCATCCCGAGTTCGGTTCCCGTAGGAAAATCCTGGGTTTTTTTTTTCTTTCTTTTTGGACTCTTCAATCTATAGACAAGAACTGGTACCTCATTTTCTTGTATGTAAAACGGAATGCTGTTGTTGTATAAATATAACCCTGCAAGCCGTGGGTCCGAGTTCTGCCCCGTAAAAAATTCTGGGTTTTTTCCTTTTGGTCTCTTCAATCATTGTTTTTCTTGTAAGTGTGGGTAAGTAAGGCCGACTTATGTGTAGATATCTCTATTGCGGGGGACCATAGTAACGAGGACAAAATATTGTTAGTAAAAAAGGTAAATATAGAGGTTTTTATGTATACCATAGGTCCTATTAACTGTGGACTCCCGTAACAGCAGTCTGTGAGCAACGTACGTGTCAACGAGCGGTTGAAAACTTTATCTTTCTTTCCTCCCCCTTTAGAATCTTCGCCATTCTTTTTCTCCTTGCTATGGACAACCTTTATTCAGATCCGAGGTCACTCTACTAGTAAGTGCACTAGACTCTTCCCCCCCCCCCCTCCATCTACGGTTCTTCGCACCTTGCATTCTTATCGCGAAAAGGCTTGACTCGAGTCCGTTATCATACTGCAGAGAGGACTGCACCCCCGTCTTGGGTATAAGTGACTTGGAAATTAGAGTCGAATAGGTGTATACCGTCCACAATAAGAAGAGTGGTACGACAATGTGCGCGAGTGATTTACTATTTATTACGGGGCATCATAGCAACTATTACGGGGGTCCATAGTTAATAGGACCTATGGTGTACATAAAAACCTATATATTTACCTATTTTTACTAACAAAATTTGGTCCCGTTAACTATGGACCCCCGTAATAGGACCAAATATTGTTAGTAAAAATAGGTAAATGTACTGGTTTTTGTGTGTACCGTAGGTCCTATTTACTATGTCCCGCCGCAATACTGACTGTACTATTAATACAAATATTTTTTGCACTCCGACAAGCCCGAACAATAAATATATTAGCCCAGACTCATAAGATAGTAGTAGTGTTTGTTCTGTTCTTTTGCAAGGGGAACATTATTTTGCGTACATATATACTTGGCATATACTACAGCAGTATACTGATATCGCTCTCCCTAGGGATGAAGCGTCCGTTTCGGTGTTGTCGTGAATAGCCCAACGGTTCTTACGTAAACCCGGACATACGCAAGCAGTGTGAATGTTCGGCCCAATCAGTCCTCAAATATACGGCACTTGTACAGTAGTTGGATGGTACGCTCCCTGGCGCAAACACATGCCCATGCATGAATATCAACATACATACAAAACAGTACAAAGACTACCTGCTGAGAAAACAAGCACCGAGAAACCCAGGCTGAGACCGACAGGAAAATATTAAGCTAAGAAAGCCAGAACAAGACCTACACGAAAACATGGAACTCGGAACCCGTTATTATACCGAGTCTATTACGGGGGACCATAGTAAACAGGACCAAATATTGTTAGTAAAAATAGGGAAGTATATAGGCTTTACTCTGTACCGTAGGTCCTGTTTGCTATGGACCCCCGTAATAGTGTAGAACGCACCCATCCCGAAAGAAAAATCCGCCCTGGACCAGCTTCCCTGTTTCTTATGCACAGCAGCATAATACATACGTATATATATCAGAATATTTTTTTTGGTTGTTGTCTCCCTTAGTTTTTTTTCTTCTTCCTGGGAATACCTATGGGTGGTCGACGGTGAAGCTCATGGTGCTGCTTGCACATTGTCCCGTGACAAACACACCACAAACATGTAACAGACATCACGTTTACGAGTGCCTGGCGGAACATCGGCGCCGAGCGGGAGGAGCCAGGGATGGACGCTCGGGGTCCACAACAGGCTCGAGGAAGGCGACGTGATGCCCCTTTTTTCCGGGGCGGGGGGGGGGGGGGGGGGGGTACGCGACTCCGCCGGGAGGAACGGGATCGGTGCTGGAGACCAACCCAAAAAGACGCGTTCTACGATAAGGGATATTATTACACCTTTTTTTAGCGAGGATCCTCCCTTAAGGAGCCCTTAACCCGTTTAGAACTGCAGTCCCGTTTTGTGGACAAAAAACTCAAATTCCAAGTAGTTTGTTCCCAAAACGGGACTGCAGTCTTAAAAAGGGCTAAGGAGCCCTTAAGGAGCCCTTAAGGAGCCCTTAAGGGGCCCCGATTATTATTCACGCTCAAACCTTTTAGGGCATAGGGCTGCAGTCCCGTTTTAGGGTACAGGGCTGCAGTCCCGTTTAGGGTACAGACCAGTCAATTCCTTAGTAATTTGTCCCTAAAACGGATCTAAAGAGACTGCACTTCTATCCATGTATTAATAGAAGTGTTACAACTTCGGTCTGTCGCAGTTTCCTCGGCCGAGAAACCCCCGTCAGCCACAAAATATTGCTTCGTAAGGCTAAAAAATCTACCACCCCTGTCGTGACTCGAGCCGCCAGAAAGGCACGAAAAAGAGAGCAGCTTGAGCAACGAAGCGCGGCCCCCGGTGGCACAGAAGAGCCGCCTGGAACAACGCGGGAAGCAGGGATACCACGTCAGCAGGACAGCCCGTAACCCCCCGGATAAGGGCCACTGCTGCCTCTGCAATACCTGGGGGGGCGGTGTGTGTTGCACCTAGCAGCGGGGGGGGGGGGGGGGGGGGGGCGATCGGGCGGAAAGAGTAGACGAGGTCGGCCGGGAGGATGTGGAAGGCGATCGCGAGCAGGCAGTGCAGGGAGGAGGCCCGACCTACGCGGGGGGCGAAGCTCAAGGCCTGGGAGTATGTAGCGTGCTATCCTTACCCACTGGCCAGGGGGGTCGGGGGGGGGGTAGAGGGGAGCGCACTTAGCGGATGGTGACGCAGAAGCAGAAGCACGAGGGACGGGGACAGGTGGTGTAAGCTTGAGAAAAAGGGAGAGCGGAGAACCAAGCTCGCGGAGGGAGAGGAACCGCAATGAACGGCGGTGGGCTTAAACCAACAATTGGCGAGGAAACAGCTGGAGGATCCCACAGGGCGCCGGGGAGGGGACTCGGGACAATAAGGGGACGCACCCCCGTGCCTTCCTGAATGACACCCTGGGAAACGTGGCGTCCGGGGTTTGCCGCGTGGGTAAAAGCGCCAAGTGCTCCACGCCCGTTATATGATTGAGCTCCCCGCGAGACGCGCAACACCGGTAAAACACTCTTCTGCCCAGCAACCTACTGCGGAACCCAGCCCCCGAGACGGGGCGCACAGGAAGCGGCGGTCCAAGTAGGACCCGGGTCTTCGCGATCGGGCCGCGCGGGTGTGTGTGTGTGTGGGGGGGGGGGGGGGGCACAGGCGACGTGAGTCGCAGCCGGGGACTTTTGGTACGGATAGGACCAGGGAAGCCTGGGTGTAGGCCGTACACTCGATGCCGTTTTCTTGCATGAGCTGCGGTAACGCTTCGCAACTGGGGAAAACGAGCAACTGCAGTTGGCAGGCAGGCGTACACTCGCGCCCTGAGCGCTCACCCGCTTAGAATCGTCAACCACTCCATAGGAGAGAAACGCGGGCCGAACCAGGACTTGGGTGACGCCGAACTCGGTCCTCTTCCAGGAGATTAAACTGTGGTACCATCACGCCTGCCCTGCTTTCACCTACCGGACGGGCGGGTCACAGGAAGCGACAGAGGTTGGCGTTGGTGCAGCTCGTCGACGTAGTCGTCCTACTCCCGTGACTGGTGGCGTGCACGGGGCGAGGGGACACGGGGCAACAGGATGCTGCGCCGCTCAAGAACCTTCGGAGGAAGCTATTCTCGAACGGGCGTTGTTGGTGTGTCGACACACGCGGGAGGGGTGAAAGTATCAGCACACACTCTCCAGGCGAATTCACTCGGAGACGTGGGCCAAGCGAGTAGTCAAATTACCGTCCGAAGACCATCCCATTGTTTCCTCGGCCGTGATCCCGGAGACTGCAGTGCTGGCGATCGCTACCGACGTAGAGGGCGGAAACGCCCCCCCGTGGCACCCGGACGATTCGTAAGCCTCCCAGGTGTTTTTCGACGTCATTAGCTCCCGCAGCACCCTATCACCCCCCGGAAACGATGGCCAACAAATCATGCTTCTGCCTTCCATCTTCCACACTGAGACCGATCGGGACGAGGTCGGCTCGGGAATGACTCGGGCATGACAGAACACCCTGGCATAGCATCGTCGACGAGCCGGATGTGTTTCCTTCCGGAATGCTGGCAATTTATTGTGCAACCGAACTCACTGCGTTGGGGGACAAGCGCCGACCGGTGTTCGTGGACATGGCATGGAGGGGGCTCTTCACGGCAGTGGCAATGCGACTGTTGTGGCGGCGGTAGGAGGCAAACCGAGAGGTGAGGCAGCTTGGGGTCGCGGCACCCGTAGGAGTGGAGCATGTGGGACTGAGGTCACCCACGATGCCGCAAGAGGCAAGCAATTGGCACGCTATCGCCGAGTGCTCCTACCCTTTCAACACAACGAACAGAATGATAGTGCCGGTTGACGTGTTCAACTGTGTGCCAGAGCGGTCACGCCGTATATGGCCAAGTGCTATGGTACCAGACCAACTGACATTGTTTTTCGGATGGACTCCGGGGAGACGAGGGCGATCGCTTGCTCCAGCGGGGTCCGAGAGGGGGAACCTATGGAACTGTTCTGTTTGGCGTTGCGGCCAGGGCTGAAGTGTGTCGGCGAAAAGGTCGAGGGGAAAGAGTGAAGGCCTCCGCGCCCGTTGATAGCATGTATCTTGGCCTTACGGGGGGGTCATAGCCAGCACGGTTAGAGCCACTGCCGTCTTTCGGCACGAGATCCATCACGATTAGAGTCATTGCTTCCTTACGACGCGAGGTAGACGACATCAGCGTCGTGTCCAACCCCACCAAGACCGTGGTGCTGCCACCAAAAGGGCACACCCAGACGGCGGAGGAGATTGCCCCCCCCCCTGAAAGCATCGACGTCCGTGTCGTTGAAGAAGGAGAGGTGATGGTGGTGGGCGTCTCGATCGACGCCGAGTAATGTTTACTGGAGCAAGCGATGAGGGTGCCGGTGTAGTGAGAGATGGAAGCACGGACCGCCTTGCGCGTTGCCTCGCTGACATGGGGACAAGCTAGTGGACAAGCAAGTAGTGGCCGTTCTTTCCATCAAGTCCCTGAGGCAGAGGACAAATTTCAAGTTGTCTTGAAGGGCTCTGGTTGACACGAAGTTGTCCCTCGAAGCATGCACGAGGGTAGACAGCGGGAGCTACCGGGAGCGGCAGAGGCACAATCGTTCTTCCCGGAGGGGTACCCAGATGCTTGGTGGACAGTGTACTCATCAGCGTACTCAAGAACGCCTTGTCACGGGATGGGAGGGTTGCGGACGCCGTCGATGGAGGCGAGGAGAATGTCTGTCTACTGGGAGCAGGTTCGGGATCCTACCGGAGGACCTAGCGGACCTCACCGGCTCGTGCGGCGCTGTATCCTACTATTAATACTGTACACTAACATAAGTGTGGGTGGAGAATTCCATACTCGTTGCTGCTATGATAGACTTGCTCCTAAATCCCCTAAAAATATCACCAGCGTTGTTAAGATAAGTTTGTAGCAGTAAAGGGGTTACCTTGCCTCCGTTGAGTGGGTCTGGGGACGTGTGCGACAATGATTATTTAGGAGCATCCAATTTCACAGGGGACATACGCAACGTATGGCGCCCGACTAGCTTTGAGCACGTACAATGCCCCTGAACAATACAGTATTGTCCAAGACCTGTGTGCCTTTTGTTCCTGTAGTTTGTGGTCGTCAGGACATCCTGCGTCTATCTCCGCGTCTCCGGAGTGGACGACATAAACGTGTGATTTTCGCCCCCTCTTTCTGAGGTACATCGCTTGTTGTCGCGGCAACAACAAAACACCAACAATCGCGCAGGGGGGGGGGGGGCACACGAGGTTGAACGAATCAACCTACTGTAGCAACCACAACGATTACAACAACAGAACCTCAACTTCCGCCGCCGCCACCACCACTACCACCATCACGGCGAAAACTACAGACAATGGCAAGACTCCCACTACCACCACCACCATCCCCACCAACCATACAAACAAAGCCAAGATACCCACTACCACCACTGCCTCCAGCAGCGCAAACAACAACAAGAAAGCCACCACCACCACCACAACCCACACGAGTACCAGCACCAGCACCATCTACAACAGCCACAACAACAAGACCCCCAGCACTACCACCACCACCACCACCACCACCAGCACCAGCACCATTTACGATAGTGTGGATGGCTGTCGCGTTTCTGCTCGAAAACCGTCGTTGCAGCTTTGGTGCTGGCGTGGAGCCTCCAGCTGGGCGCCCATTGTCAATGTGTCGATCGTATTAACGGTGGAGCGTAAGGGATCTGCGGTACAGCTTGGACTGGTGGCGCTGGGCAAGAAAATAACGGCCGCTGGATCTTGCATGACTGCCGTCGACACAGCCGGGTCGGGTGTGCCGATGAATCTCGGGTGCCGTGTTACATGTACGGATGAACCGGGAAAATGAGCAATGTAACTTTGTTGCGACACAGCGACGTATGCATCCGTAACACAAGTATGCAGCAAAGTAGTGCAGACATATACACCGACCAAAACAACGAGAGATAAGCATTTCGAGAATGTACAACAGACCTAACAGGTACCAAGTATACTGGCGGAGTTAGTACGCAGGAGCTGTAGCGTACAGGCGTGTTTGGTGCGATACAACTTGATAGTTGAAGGCACCAAGCTCACGATGTCACCTTCATCGAGGGGCCGCATTAATTGAAACCACACCATGCTATCCACCGTAGCCAGAGACCTAAACGGAGTCCTTGATTAGAAAAATAGTCGCATGTAGTAGCAAAAGAACGTGCTACACGGTACTACGCGCAGTGCGGTATGCCAAATCCCGATTAGGTAGGTGTGTGGCACGATCAAACTGCTGTTGCTTCGAAGATGGGGACTTCACAACAGAATCTCAGGAGACACCCAGATCGACGAACAAGGCCACGGGTCAGGAGTCGTCGGCTTTAATTGTAGCGTACAAAGAGGGCGTTATCGGGTTGCTTTATTTCGATCGAGCTTAGACAAGCGTGCTCCTCGCACGCTCTGTCTCTCCTCCTCCTCCTCCTCCTCCTCCTCCTCCTCCTCCTCCTCATTCCGTCCACTTGAATCCGACTGGCAGAGCTTGCTCCTCCTGCGGGCTGCGTGGCATAGCCAAGCGGCCGCGCACCAAACGCCCATGCCGAGGTTCCGTCACTAACAGACAGGCAGACAGACGCATATTGAAGACTACAACAAGTATAGTCAGTATGATCGATTCTAGATAACACAGAGTCATCTCATACATGTAGCTCGCACTACAGCGCATCATCCGTACGTAGGCAATACCCGTCTAGTACTGCAGTAGTACTGTGATCGGTTCGATATCACGGTTATCATGTGACATATCCCTATTGACAAATCGCATATGACGATGTCGAAAATACGATCCGATGGGAGAAAGTAACGTGTACCAGCTACGATGTTTCTCGATTTCCCTTTCCTTTTTCCCACGGGTCCATCAACTATACCCGCCGCGAAGTTTAGTATCTACTCTCGTGTTTCGATGTTACGAATCGCTGGGAACTACCAGGTGTAGAGCGCTGGCCTGTTCTTCCTCAGGGTGGCACCACTGTCAGCTTGCTTACTGCTGGTACGCCATTTATACCTTCTGGCATCGTATAACGCAGGCCCCTTCACGCGTCGTGACCCAGCCCGCGGGTCGGGTCAGGATTTTTTTTTAAGTCTCACTTGTCGGGTCGGGTCAGGTCGGGTCAGGAGGTTTTCAAACTTCACTTGTCCGGTCGGATCGCCCTTTTTCATCCGACTTGACCCGGCATGACAGGTGAGGTTTCGACCCGAGCCGTGAACACAGCCCTGGTGCAAAACGCAATTATTTATTGGTGTGTTCCGTACCGGGTGCCTCCGACGATCGACGGCTGAACGGGGGGGGGGTGTATGCTCATGTCAAGCATGGTCGAGTCGTTTGCCCATAGACCCTCGCATCCCTACTGCCTTGTGGGTTCCTTACAACATGTGTACACACTACGCGATACGATCATTCTTAGAGCTAGCCGTGAATCGGCACGGCTTTAGTGTTATTGGTAAGATTAATAGTTACAGTATTACGGGGGACCATAGTAAATAGAACCAAATATTCTTAGTAAAAATAGGTACATATAGAGGTTCTTGTGCATACAGTAGGTCCTATTAACTATGGACCCCTGTAATAGTCGTTTTTCCAAGGTGCTGACTATCCGACTTACAGTAGTGGGAGTCCATGCTTGAAGGAAATATCGTTGAATGCGAGATATGTTTTTCCATTCTTGGGAGGGACCCCCTAGGTTGATTTAGCTCAATTCTCTCGCCTTGTATACCTCGGGAAGTCTGCTGGTCGTCGGGTGGCTTCATCAGCCGACTTTGCGACACATTCAATAACCTAGCTAAAGGCACCCACCGACTAGATATTAGCCTCTCTCTCTCTCTCTCTCTCTCTCTCTCTCTCTCTCTCTCTCTCTCTCTCTCTCTCTCTCTCTCTCTCTCTCTCTCTCTCTCTCTCTTCTGTCTCCCCCTCCCCGTCCCTTCCACCGAAGGCATCTTAAAACGTACGATGATGGTACGAGTTCAACCACAATAGGACGTCTGCGGTTGGCCTGGCATTCAGGTCGTTCATTGGTACCCGCTCTTATATACAAGTACGAAACTGAGACTTGAACGTTTTCAGGTAGGAGACCAACCTCGTGCCGACATATGATAGGTTGATTTATTTTACTTGATTTCGTTTTCAGGCGATAACGGGCCGGTCTTGACTCGATGTCATAAAGTGTACCAGGCATGAGGTTTTTCACCTACGTGTACCACGGTACACTAACCCTGTGGCATAAATCATGAAGTGAAAGCAAGGCGGGACACTTTTACCTTGTGATGCACAATCTTAAATTGAACACCGCAGTACAGTAAAATCTTTCGATGCAAACCATAATGTGAAAATGACGCCTATTTGTGCCTTACCTCATACGGCGGTATTTCACATATGTTGTGTAGCATAAGGTAAGTGTACTTCCGATTTACAGTCCAACAGAAGGGTACCGTAGTAGTGCACTAATGGAATAGCTCTAAACACAGGAGAAGCGTACTGCGGTATTGTAAACGTATGGCTTATATCGCCAACCCCACACTTTCTTGCATCTTTTCTTCTGACAGTCGCCAAAAGCGCACGCCTATATGCGAAAACGCCGAGCACGTCTTTTGCCACCCCCCCCTTTTCCGAAACCAGGAAACGGAAAAAGGGGAGAGTGACGACGATGCTGTTGCGAGTCAGGGGATTCTTCGAGATAGGGGATCCCTTTTACCCTACGGGACCCCCAACAAGCTTAGGGGACCCCCTCTCGCCTTAGGGGATCCACAACATCCGTAGGGGGTCCCCTCTCGCCTTAGGGGGTACTCTCTCGCCCTGAGAGATTCCGCCATGTCTTGTGCGATCCCCAACCACCGTGCGGGGCTCCCAACCGCCTTGCGGGACCCCCAGCCGCCTTGCGAGACCCCCCAGCATGTACGGATAGTATGTGAAGTTACATGTAACCTAATGATGATAATTAATATCATCCGGTTATATGTTATCCAGATATTATGATAAGGACTCGGGGATCTCCCAATACCATGCAAGTGATACACGATATCACCCAAATTTGATGTTGGACATCATGTGGTTATCTTGTGGTGAACCTACCTGCGATACGGCCTATCATTTGGTTTTGATATTCCATATCATCCGGCCATATTTTTCAGGGATATTTTGATAGGGACTGTAGGATCCTCCAACACTATGGGTTCAAGTGATGCTGGATATCGCCCAAATTTGATACTGAATATCATGTGGTTATTATGTGATGAACCTACCCTGCGATACCGGGGGTCACGTGTTGTGAGATACCCCAACCCCCTAGTCAGGCGATCCCTTTTGTCTTGTGGAATCCCCACTTGTCTTAGGGGATCGCCACTTGCCTTATCCTGTTGGGGATCTCCTAAACTTGTTGGGGATCCCCTAAGCCTGTCGAAGATCCCCTAAGGCGAGAGGGGATCCCCTAAGCCTGTCGAAGATCCCCTAAGGCGAGAGGGGATCCCCTAAGATGAGAGGGGACCCCCTAAGGTGAGAGGGGATCCCCAGTTGGCTTAGGGGATCCCGCAGGACAAAACGGATCCCTTAGCTAGCGGACCCCCTAACTCGCAACAGGTGTCGCAATGCAGTCGGGGGTCCCTCACGGTGGTTGGGGATTCCGCATGTCATGGCGGAACCCCGTAAGGCCAGAGGGTATCCGCTAAAGCGAGAGGGGACCCCCCTACCGATGTTGGGGGTCCCCTGAGGCGAAAGGGGATTGCCTAAGCCTGTTGGGGGTCCGGCAAGGCCAAAGAGATCTCCTGGCTCGAAATAATCGCGACACGATACTAAACTGCCGCTTTTTTTTACGCCATCAACCTGCCACTGCTTGGCTGGGAGACAACACATTATTTGGTGGGCGAACTGTACTGCACGGTGCCATGCAAGGGCTAGCGCGAAACGGGCGGATCATGATCATTCTACTGTGTCGGCCGTCTCGAAAGAAGCCTGAAGTCCTGCTCTAGGCTGTACATGTAGATCCCTACGTTCTTGTTCTTGTCTGTTTGAAATGTATTTCGATTTTCGATATACTGTAGAGCAAGAATCGACCCTGCCAAGAAACGCCACAAAATATATCGCAAACCCCTGACAGCCAGATGCGACCTTACACGGTCGTTTGCGAGCGGCGGGCATCGACTTCATCAATAACGCCGTTAACCAATCCCTCTAAGCGAGTCATGCTTCTATAAGGTGATTCTAGTTTTGTTACGATCGATGAGCTGTAGTAGCCAATTCGCGAAATATTTCGCTGCTCGTGCCGATTCTGGCACAAGCGATGCTCTACAAGCGATTGTCTCGGGTGGGGCTGGGTCGCGCAGCTCAAGGTGCAGGGCTCCGTTGAACTTGAAAGTTGGCCCAGACTGCTATCGATTCGCCCGGCATACACGTCAGTCAGCGTCGGGAGCGGTTTGGGACCAGATATTGCGAGGATTTTTTTCAGTTTTCTTGTGAGGGGAATCAGACAGACAGAAAGACAGGTTTCGAATTTCCGACTTAGCCTACCCTAGGTAAAACCTACGCACGGAAAAATATGTATGACCGCGTACACCATTATTTTTACCTGCCGTAAATATACTAATCTGGTCATAAATATAGGGACATATTATATATTAATATTGATATACAACGTTCCTAATATTTACACCCGGAGTGGTAACACGCAAAAATAGCACACCCACACCCCCCTGGAACGATTGTCAGCGTCGAGTTTCACCCACCAGCCTCAGAGGGGTCGGGTTGCACGCGACGAAAACGGCGGCTTATTCGGGAGTATCTCGTCGAGATGAGTGCCACAAAAGACTGTGCGTCGCTGGGGGGTGTACTCGATAGGAGAGATGTACTCTATCTCATGCATGGCCGTAGTCGTATGACCATAGACCCTCGCATCCCTACAATGCCGGGACGGAGCATGTCGGGTTTTCACCGACCAGGCAGACATTGCTTGCATCAAGCGCGAAGCGCCGTGAGGTGTCCGGCGAGTCGCATGAAGGGTGAGCTGCATCCTACTAAGAACCTCTTGTGAGGCGGACTTGCATATGGATGACAGCTTCAATGATTTAGTTTAATTTCCGGTGTGGGGGGGGGCGTTTTCGCGCTCTCGCAGTTGTCGAAAAAGAAAACCAGCTTTGAAAAATCGCCCGAGGATGTGCTTTATCGCTATCTTGTCTGATGTGCTATACCGTGTCTTCTTATCTTGATCTTGTCACACGGTATATATACCACGGGGGACCATAGTAAATAGAACCTACGGTACACAAAAACCTATATACTTCCCTGTTTTTTTCTAACAATATGTGGTCCTATTTACCATGGACCCCCGCAATAGCTGAAAAACCAGGGGGGGGGGGAAACGATTTGCGTACCACAGTAATGTAGCTGTGTCACCATTTGATATATTATATCACCCGCTGATATACTATATTACCCGCTGATGTACCAGTTGATACACTATTAATATATCATCCACTGATATACTGGTTGATATACTACGGTATATCACCCTCTGATATACCAATTGATACTAGATCACCCGTTGATATACTATATCACCCGCTGATATACCAATTGATACTAGATCACCCGTTGATATAATATATCACCCGCTGATATACCAGTTGACATACTATGCCACCCGTTGATATAGCATGGGAGGTGAATTTGCGGGGGGAAATATGTTGGGGGGGGGGGGGGAACTTTTTTTGGGGGGGTTAGACGTTTGGGGGGGAGGGGTAAACGTTTTGGGTCGGGGGTAAACTTATTTTCGGGGAGGCGTAAACCATTTGTTTTTTGGGGGGTTAGACATAGTGGTCGAGGAGGCCCACAACTAGGGAGCCCCCATAAATCTCAACAACACGTGTTACACTGTGTTATCTCATCACACGTGTAATACCATATTTCATCGTTGTAGAGGAAGTGGCCCCCGTGTGTCGGAAGGGATGCGTGATCAATGGTGAAATATCTAAGGCAAGCAATAAATGAGTACCCGCCCCCCAACAAACGGGTACACCCCCCCCCCCCCTCCTCCCCCCCGGCCATGTCGGGGGGGGGGGGGGGGGGTACCATTTGTTGCTTGCCTTAGTCATTTGACCATTGACCACGCATCCCTTTCGAGACGGAGCACCGTTCCTACTCCTAATAGAGACACTTCCAACAATTGGGCGCTCATTGCGTTGTTTCCATATATTACATAGAACTTTTTGCTAATCTTATCCCCTTCCTGTTTGGCCGCCTGTGGCCACCATCTATCTCCTAGGATAGCGATCGTTTTCTCCCTGCTATTCAGTGTATCAAACTCCTCCATGTCACGTTCGTCTATTTCCCTCATCTCCTCTTCCAACACATCCCGTTCCTCCTTGTGTATTTCACATTCTCCTACTATGTGAGTTCTACTCTCTATTGCTTTGCCACACGGGTACAGCTGTGCGTCTACTTCCTCCTCCTCCCGGCTACTGGTATACCTCTTTCTTCTTTCTGGCAGGTGCAGGTCCCCTGCACGAAAGCGCAGTTTCAGCGTTTTCGCGAAGTCCATTGGGCCATGCTAACACGTTGTCATTCCTATTCCTTCAATCTATCCCCCGTATATCTCTAGGGGTTTTTCCGATTCCACCTTGTTTCTTAGCGCTAGCCTTTCCCTTCTTTCTATCCATTCTTCTACTCCTGCCTTGTACCTCCCAAACTTCCCGGCGGACATCATCTCTTCTTGACTTCCCCCTATATCCTTCCATACTTTCTCAACTACGCCATCCCACCTTATTCCTTCTCGCCCTTTTGTTACTTTCTCCCATGCAGCTCTATCAACTA
The DNA here is from genome assembly GCA_031763025.1 of Macrocystis pyrifera. Taxonomy (NCBI): domain Eukaryota; class Phaeophyceae; order Laminariales; family Laminariaceae; genus Macrocystis; species Macrocystis pyrifera. Next base: position 7,750,902 of record JASSKH010000008.1, on the reverse strand, counting down.
TGTGTGGCTGACAACCTCTTTTTAGGCATGTTCCTTACTTCATATTGCCATGTCAACTTTCTCATGTCTCTATTTGTCTTGAGTGGGTGCATTCCCAGTTCTGCTCTTAATACTGTATTACTAGTCGTATTTGAGCATCTTTGGATTTTTCAGCTGCTGCTGTCATTTGTACGGTTTCCAATTGTTTTACGAGTTTCGCGTTCCCTTCCCATACTTCTCCTACATATTTTAGCTGTGGTACTATCACATTCATCAGGATACATCTCTTAATCCTAGTGTCATCTTGCCTACGTGTGCTTTACCCTTTCCTATTACTTTTGCTAGATGTGTATCCCGACAGCAGTCTTTTGAGATCTCTACGCCAAGGTATGTATACTGGTGTACGATTGGCAACTCATCTTCTCCCCGCTTCCAACTGAAATATACCGGGTTTACCTTATCTTCATTACACACAACTACTGCGCATTTCTTGACGTTCGCCGTCATCCTCCATTTCCTAGTGTATTCTAGCGCCTTTTCTATTTGTCTCTGCAATCCTTCGGGTGTTTCTGATATCCCCACGGGATCATCCGCAAACATAAATCCCGACACTCTATCTTCCCCTACCGTGACTCCCTGCCTTGCTGCCTCGACTGCTATTATCAGGTCGTTAATATGTATCTTGAATAGGTTAGGTGACTACGTATATCCCTGTGCAACTTCTTGCGAAATGTCAACATACTTGAATATGTCCCCGTCCAGCATCACAACACTTCTCGCACATTCCGTCATCGTTTTCATCATTCTCCACGTCTTTCCTCTGGTTCCTGTTTCCCACAGTTTTTCCACAATCCAATTCTCAATATTGTGTCGCAGGCTTTCTGCACATCTAGAAAAAAACAGTACGTTGTGAGTCCCGCGTCTTTCCTACCTTGAATAATCTTACCTAAGGTGTACACATGGTCTACGCAGCTACGGTTTGGCCTAAACCCTGCTTGCCCTTCGCTTATTTTGTCTTCCCTCTCCATCATCGTTCCCATTCTATCGTTCAAAATCTTACAAAATGTTTTGCCTACTGCGCTTAGTAGCGTTATCCCTCTATAGTTCCCCGGGCCAGCCTTATCTCCTTTCTTGAATAAGTTTAGTACTACTCCTTCTCTCCACCTCCTAGGTGCGTACTCGTTTTTCAATATCCAGTTATACGACATAAACATCATGGTAAGCATTCTTTCTCCCCCGTACTTCATAAATTCATTCACTATTTGGTCTGCCCCCCTGCTACCTTTCTATTGTTAAGTTTAGCTGCACACTTCTTTACTTCTTCCCTTGTGAACTCTCTCTGTAACCCTCCCGAACCACTGTTTTCCCTTTCTGATGTATCTACGTTCGCCTCTGCCCACGCATTGATTTCCTTCTCGAGTTCTGCGTCGGACGTTTCGTTGGCCGTGGGTGTTCCTAGCTTTCGGTAATGCTCTACTAGTACTTCCCTTTTCCCCTTCGAACTACTGACCATTTTACCGTTCTGTGCTCTTAGAGTAGCTATTCCCGTGTCTGCCTCTCCTGCTTGTCTGCCAAGTATCCCTTTTATCCCTCCCCACATCTGCTTCATCCCGCCCTCAAAGTCTTCATTTGTTTTATTTACTACGTCTTTCCATATCCCTTTATTCTTCTTCTCTACCATCTCTTTTACTTTCTTTCTAGCTATAGCATACTCCTCCCACCCTGTCGAAGTTTTACTCGATGTATACCTTGCGTGTGCCTTTCTCCTTGCTCTTATAGTCTCTTTCACTTCTTCATCTCATCATTTTACCGCTCTGTTGCATACTATCAACTTCTTCCCTATTACTTTACTTGCTGTGGTCTTGACCAACTGCTCCCATCCTTCTATTATCCTAGCTCCTGCATCATCCATTTCTATATCGTTCCTTGTTGTACCTATTCTTTCCAACAGCTCGGAAAATTTCTCTGCATTTTTGGCCATCTCTTCTTGGAACTCTTCCCGTTTCTCTTTTACTTCTAGTTTATCTATTCTCCATCGGTGTACTTTCCTACCTCGTCTATGTTTGATAACTCTCGTCTGTTGACTGTCTGTCCATATTAGACAGTGATCCGTACTTCCTACGTCCGCTGCGCATACATGTAGTTCCGTTTCCTTACCACTTCCTTTTTCTGCTACTATAAGGTCAAGGGTAAAGCTTTCTCCCTTTTGTACGCACTGTCTAGTCCATTCCGGTTCTGCCTTTTTAACTCTGTCGCTCGACGTCTTCATCTCGTTGTGCTTGAGGAACTTCAGCATCTCTTCTCCATTCTTATTCTTTGTTACTTCCCCATATTGTCCAATTTTCTCATTCAGTTTGCTTGCCTTCTCAATTCTTGAATTACAATCTCCCACTAGTACTACTTCTCCTTGCCTCTTATACTTGTGTACATCTACTGCTACTTCTCCAAACTCCCTCTGTATATCTTTTATCGTATTCTTCGACTCTGGGGGCATATATATGTTTCCTAAGAAGTAATCTTTCGCTCCCCGCTCCCCTGATATCTTAATCCATATGCTTTCGTCGAATTTAGTGCCTTTGATAACCTCTATTATGTCACAAATGTATTCTTCGACTAGGAAACCCCCCGCCCCCCCGCCCCCCCCTATTCTTGCTATTCTGCCCCTTCCTCTTTTTCGCTATCCATGCGTAACTCTCCAAGTTTGCGTCCTATCTTTCCCTCCTCTTTCTCCCACGACTTTAAATTCCCACTATGTCTCGGTCGCTCTTACTTACCTGTTTGACAGCTTCGATCCTTCTTCGCTCTTCCGTGGCGGACCCACATGGGTTCCATGATCCTATTCTCAGCCTCCTTCTCGTTTCACTATCCGCTCTGGTCTTGTCTGTTGTTCCTTCGCTGTTGTCGATACGAGTATTTCTGTTATCTCTTCTTTGACCATTCTTTCCTTTTCCGTTTCTGGTTTTGTCGGCTCGATCTGCGCCCCTATGTTTCTCCCCCCCCCCATTCCCTTTGAGCCACTTACTGTTTCCTGCCTCCCCTTACCTTCGTTCACCCTACCGTAGGACTGCGTCTTAGTTTCGCTATTCCATTGGCTATACATGTTCTCTCTATTCTACAGTCTTCTAAACCTGCTGGCACTTTTTCTGTCTCTATCCTCTGCCACTCCATGCTCGCTTTCGGTTTTAGCGTGACTTGAAATTGTTCTCCCTCCCGTTCCACATTACGTTTCCTATTGCAAAGCAGTACAGTCCTACTTCGCCACACTTCCTCTTGAACTCAATCCTCGCCATGTCGCTCGGAACTCCAAATATCAGCACTACTAGCGCTTCACCCTGCCAATCTTTCTTTCTCCACCCACCCTGCCTTACCGTCGTTCTCCTAATCTCTTCCGAGGATATCTCCAGCTTGTTTGTTTTCATAATGGTAGTGGGAATAGTTCAAGTTGCTGGGGGTCTTCCCAATCCTAGTAATCGTTGAGGGCCTGGTGTAATTCACTTATTTTGCCGGCGCACCACACTCAATAGTGTCTCCAACACGGGATCGTGGCCTGGAGTCAAGTTCAACTTGACACAAGCACCCTAAGTTTGTGTCAGGCGATCTGCATAGTAACCATCCTGGCGTCCCACGATTGTATCTTCTATCTTCTTGTCCTGCTGGTGTACTTGTTACGTTCCTCCATTGAGGTCGTGTTTACCGTGCAAGGTTCAAGGACGGCTTGCATAACACAGAGTTTCACTCACATATCGAGATGCCCCGTACGTCGCTTTCTCCGTCATATGTACGTTTCACAGTTGGTAACTACCCCACTAATGCTCCCGAGTAGACCTTCACTGTCGAAAGCTTGGCCAACAATCCCCCCACATTTTGTACCGGCTTCTAAGACATCAAGATATCTACGTACCGCTTGGTGCTCCTTCTCTTTGGTCATGTAATCGGTCAAATGCAAGGTGTTTGTTTAATGAGTATAATAGGTCTTGACTTAATGTCATGCATCATCCACCCCTCCCCTTCATTTGGCGCATGGTATGTGCACCTAATGTCGGGGATTTTAAGAATTATATCAGACCAGACTTCCACCGCCCAATGGAAATCGGTAAGGGGGAGGGGTGTACTCGATCCCCCTGGCCATGTCGAGGAGAGGGCATGCAACAGTAAGGATGGTCACCTTTGGGCACAATGTCTTCTGGCACAAGTAGCGCGCGCCAAAGGATTCCGACAAAAAAAAGGTACAGTACCCCCCCCTCTATTGTAGCATGACTGCGTGACTCAACTAAAACATCGACGGGGGGGGTGGGTCTAGCATCGGCCTTAAACCTTGCTTGTGGGCGTATAGCTGAGCTTGGCTCTGGGCCAAGGCTACGTCGTGCGTCCAACTTGCGACCAATGTAAGGGTATCTGCTGAACATGACGTGCTTCCACGTTTTCGTTTGCTGGTTTCCCTGTGGTGCACACATAATTACATGCATGCACGACGAGTGACTCCACAAGCGTACATTTCTAGCGGCCGTCGCGCGCTTCTCCAACAAGTGCTGCGCGCGGTTGGGGCTCCTCCAGCTGGTTGGTGAGAGCTGCACTCTTTGGGTAGTTTTTTTCTGACCAGCTGAGCTCCTCCAGTGAGCACGTGTTTCTATGCCGGATGTAGTATGTATGATGGTTTTACTATTAATACGAATAGTTATATTTGTTTTCGGACTACAGTGATAGTAGTGGTAGTGGTATGGATAGCATCATAGCGCACAGACACTCTAGGTAGCGGGCTGCGCGAACGAACGTTCTTCGGGGTCATGTTGCGGGTGAGATGTCTCCCACTCAGCAAATAAGGCGCCTTCCCTAAAAGGCACCAATTGTTTCTGAGCTCGCCTCTCTCGAGGGACTCTATGTACCATCCTGTGCCAATACAATAGGACCGTTCGGATTGAATATAGATACGCTCCCTGTCCATATATTTTTGGACAGATTAGTATAATGTATATTGCGCTCATACTTACCCCCCCCTCGATAACCGTCTTTGACGAAACATGCGATAAGCCAACAACAGGCTAAGTCGGACACACACACGATCTCATGGGTATACACGCACAAATATATATATATATATATATATATATGTATATATCGTCATCTAGCCAATAAAATTGTTGCAAGTGTCACGTCGGATACAATTTTTTCTGGGCAGGGCTGGCGCTATACGGTAAGGAGCTACCTAGCCCCACTTTTTCTTTTTTCATTACCACCGGCTACGTTCGACCCTCTTGGACACTCCAGAGAGAAAACTTGACAACAATATTGGCGATTTCAGAAACAACCACGACTGCGTGGTTGTCGGCTGATACAAAATAGTTTCCGAGTCACAATAAGACATGGAACACACGGGATCCCATAGCATAGCACGGACTCAACGCGATTGTCCTGATTCGGCCGGCTTGGATGCTGTATAGTGCGCTTGGAAGCTCTGGTTGCACTTGATTCGGCCCGCTGGGGATGCTGTTGTTGCTGGTTGGAACAACGTTACCTGGTAGGTTGATTGGACCGCGAATAATATACCCCTGTACAGCCAATCAGAGGGTGCGCAGATAGCATTTCATGCTACCTTAGAAAGAATAATTCATTATCAGCAGGCAGGCGTCTATTACAGCCAAGTTAACAGCCGATAATCATGTGTGAAGGTGTTACCTACTGAGCTACAGAGGTAAAATATCGATCGATTACCCAGCCCAAGGTAATCCTTACAACACTCTCCCCCCTGAACGGCGGAATCTTCGGGACGTCGGTACCGTATACGGCCGTACGCTGACCTACCCGCTTTGTTTCAATACGTGGGGAACCAGGGATATGTGTTTTTAGGGACGCACGCGCAAGCGTTTCTCTAAAAAAAACGTTCGAAATGAGATTTGAACCCTTTTCCTCCACGACGTCAAATGTAAAGGTGATACCCACTGAGAGCTATAGGTGTTATGATGCCGCCTTGAATGAGGCTGAAAACCCGGTAATTACCTGGGTTCAAGTATTGGGGTCGTATTTGTAGTACTTGGGAGGCGTATCTTAGATGGAAAACCAGGAGTTTTCCCAGTTAGCTTGGCTCCCAGTCTCGGCTTGCACGAAAGGAATAAAGCTACTCTTCTTCTATCTCTAAGCAAACAACACACGTGAATACCCACGAGTATCGAATTAAGAGGCAAACTTGTCCAGCGATACAAAGTGTCCCGACCTCTGATCTCAACAAGTGGCGTCAACGGCAGGACCCGAACCTTCGCGTGAGAGTCACAATGGTTTTCCTATCCATTCCTTTGACAACGGCCTTCAGTTGTGCTCCGAGTTTTCGCATGCCGTCTGTCAGCTTCTCGGGATTCTGAAAATTGCCACCAGCTCCTATCACCCAAACGGCAACGGTGAGGTGGAACGTGTAAACCGCACGATGGCCCAGATGCTGGCAAAAGCCATCAACGAGCTTTCAAAACAACTGGGATGAACAGCTCCCTCATGTCGCATTTGCGTACAACAATTCCGTTCAGCGCCGCTCTGCATCCAGTCCCCAAATTCGACGTTGGCGGCTGTGCGTGGGTGTATAATACGGCGGCCACCATCCGCCAGGGCGCGAAGCCCGACACGGACGCCAAGGTCCTCAAGACCAAACTCTCACTCAACTGGACGCGCCCCTAAAAAATCCTCGCGGTTGGCCCCTGCTCCTCAGCGGACAACCCGGACGGATCTTCTCTCGGGGCAAAGCTCCTGTATTTGGATCTCCCTTCCGATATGCCCGGCGCTGATGCTCGCCGGCGCGTATCAGTTCAATGCTTCAAGCCCTGTGCCAATCCTCACGACCGTGGCGACATGCCGAAGTATTTGCCGGCGGTTGACGCAATACGTGCTCACCAACTCCTCTAAGAAATCCCCCCCGTACCACGTCACCCAGGACGAAGTTTCGACCCCTCTTGAACGACTCGAAGTGGAAAAGATTACCGGACACCAATCGGTTAGAGGTCGGGGTGGCGTCATCGCGGTGATGTACGAGACGCACTGGACAGGACTATCCAGTCCATCCTGGGAACGGAACATGGACCCGCAGCTTTCTCGCCGCGAATTTTTGCGATACTGGGCCGGCACCCCGAACCAGCACCGCCAAACCAACCGCCTGTTCCGCTGGATGAGAATCCGCGCGGCACAACGGGAGCTTTCTCGGAGTAGCGGCGAGCGGTTTCTGGCACCCGGCTATGGCTGCGTATCGCACGCCGATTGGCTTCGCCAGTACTGCAACACCGTGCTTCCTAACGGGGCCCTCTCTGGGTACAGGGGCGACGACGGCCTGTAGTGGCTCGGAAAAATCAGCGCGACTACGCCAACGGATGGAACATATTTTGGTTCGATTTTTGGACGACCGGGATCGATCAAGCTTCCTCACTCTCCGGCGCGCTACACGACTTCGACGAAAGCTGTACGAGGCCCTTGGTGTCCGCAAATACACTTGGCTAGCACGTTCGCACGGGGGGGGTGTCCGGCGTAACGTAGGCGAATCTCGAGGCGCCGCCATGGATAGCTGATTTTCACTTCTCGGCTGCTGCACTCGATACATTTTTTTCCTTGTGGTTTCCCAGGACTTTGGGGGGTGGTTTTTCTACCTCTTGACGTTTTCCGAGTTTTCGGATCGGGGGTTTTCTGCTCGTGTGTTCCTGTTTTTTTTGTTTTTTTTTTTTTTATCTTGGGCTGGGTTGTGGATGGCTTTTGCGTATTTTGTCCTGCCTATCCCCCCTGCTCAGTGACGGAGTTGGTTTGGGTAATCGGGCCATTCATGCGTGGCACAGGACGCGTTTCCAGAGTTGTGGGCTGGGTCTGGGTGGTTCTTCGCGTCTTCCGTGATATTTTTTTTTCTCGTTTTTGGTATTCACTTTTCGCTCTCCCATGAAAATCCTCGTCCTCCTCCTCGTTGCGGGTGGCATGGTGATGGCTTTCGTTCACGATTTATTTCTGCCCCTTGAGGTTAGGCCTGCCTTTCTTTTTTTTTTTTTCACGTACCTTGTCGGCTTCGTTGCCTCGCCGTTCAGAGGTGTGGGAGTGGGCTTTGAGGAGCCGCATCTTCGACTCTTGTTCTAGTTCGTGGAATCGGGGTTTCCATGAATTTCCCATAATTTTGCATGTACGGTTGATCAGAGTGGGCTAGTGTTATCATGCTGCCTTGAATGAGACTGAAAGCCCGGTAATTACCTGGGTTAAGGCACACCGGGATCGTATTTGTAGTACTTGGGAAGCGTATCTTAGATGGAAAACCAGGGCTTTTCCCTGCGAAGCACGAGCTTGACTCCCAGTCTCGGCGTGCACGAAAGGAATGAAGCTACTCTCTTCTTCTATCTCTAAGCAAACAACACACGTGAGCACCCACGAGTACCGACTTACTAGGCAAACCTGTCCACGGATGCAAGTGTCCCGACCTCTGATCTCAGCATAGGGGTAAAATATCGATCGAATACCCAGCCCAGGGTACTCCTTGTAACACAATCCAACACACCGGAGTAAATAAATGTATTCGCCTCTTCTGTTCATGGCCGGTGTCCCCGGTGGCTTGGTAGGTGGTCCTCGTGCCCACCAAGATCAATTTCGTGGGTTCAAGTCTCACCGAAAGTGCATAGTCGTAAGGCCTCATGCGTAAAAAATTGATTAGCGGAAGGTGCGAGAGCGTGAGTTAGCTACATTCGATGAAAATCGACGAGCAGTAGGAATGCTGAACCCTATGCGCGACACAAAAATGAAGGCACGTACAGTGCCGGGGGGGAGAAGGGACGGCACGTGTGACCTGTGACGTGTGACGTGTGACGTGTGACGTGTGACGTGTGACCACGGTTTGTCGAGAAGAAGAGCGCTGAGGGTAAAACCTCCTCCTATTGATATTAATACAAGTTAAGCTGGAAAGTGAAAGTGATTATTTTAAAAAACAATGCTAATAAAAAATTCGGAAAGCTTTGCTGTGGTGGTCTGGTGGTTTTATGTGGTGGTATGTTTCTATCATTAATAATAGCCTCGGAGATAGATGTGGAGATCCGCATCCTTTTTCAGGAACAAACAAACGATGGGATCTGGTACGTACCTGGCACTACGTATTTTGTGTACGAATATGCACATGTACATACACACGCGGATAGAGTACGACCGGTTCTTGGATACTGTACGCACTAACGGTGGGAGATTTGCGGGTGAAATAACCACAGAGTAACCTGTTGACTACTTGAAAACTGCTGTTCACTGCTGTGCTGTTGACGAGACAAGCACCACACAGGGGGTCAAGGATAAAGCGCCCATACGCCCGTTATCGAGATGAACAAAACATCCACGGGGTAAGTCTGACAAACAAGATATATATATTCGCCTGTTCAATAGTTTTCGGAAGGTGTGAGGTTTTTATAAATCCGCGATATCATCAGAAGATTGTGAAGACGTGCTCCGTGGTTCTGCATCATCGTCAATGGATCCTTCGTGGTGGTCTGTCTGTCCGTGGTTGGTGGTGCAGTCTGCCACGTTGAGATCCGTATTCTGTACTGACTGGCTCGTATGACGAATCAGCAATCACCAAACAAGCGGTCGGTTGATAAAACATTCCGGCCACCTGGTACGTACCTGGTACATGATATATAGATGAGATGTAAATATATGTACAAGGTGAAAAACACGCGTAATGTTCCAGGATTGTGGGAGATCTGCGGTTGAATGGACCTGTTGGCGGGAGATTGCCACAATAGGTACGAATGGGTACTAACAATATTTATAGAGGTACGAGCAGAAAGGCTACTTACTACTACTGCCGTAACGGTATACGTGGTATACGTGCGAGAAAAACAGGTAAAGGTGGGCGGCGGCGGGGCGTTGTGTCAGAATGTTGTCTGAAACGAAGCTTGGGTAGTACTGCTGCTTGCTGTACTCGTACCAGTGGACGACTACTCTATACGGAGCTCCATCAGCCGATACGTCCCAGACATCCCGCCCTTACAGAGGGGGGGGGGGGGGGGGGGGGGGGGGAGGGGGGAGGAGTTGGGGGGGGGGGGGGGGAGAGGGGGAGGAGGGGGGGGGGGGGAGGGGGAGAGGGGAAGGGCAGAGGGAGAAGGGGAGGCTTGGGAAGGAAGGGGGGGGAGGAGCGGGGAAGAGGCGGAGGGGGGGGGGGGGGGTCGATTGATCTTTTACCACGCACCCCAGCTCAGCAGGACAAAACACCTTCACCTCGTCTTTCTAGAATCTGTCCCGCACTCTGCACAACGCGCGCAACCCACCGGCTCACAGGAAAAATATCGTTGGCGGCGGTGGTATCATGCAGTTGGCAGCGGATATTTTTAGTATGCATGCATGCGTACACATTCCATACATACATGTCGTATGTACCAGGAACTCTCCCTGATGTTAATATAATAATAATAGCGATGGTGAGGAACAATGCATACATACCTGCCACGAGAAATTAAGGGCGCTGAGCCCCCCTCACCCCCCCCCCCCCCCCCCCCCGAGACCCTGAATCATTTATCTATGTAGGGAAAGAAAACCACTTCCAGTCGGTTCGTAGTATGTATAAATACGCACAAACTGTTAGTAGTAGTAAGGCGAATAAGAGGGCCGAGCGACTACGTACGTCCGGTGGTAGGAGTGGCATTTTTGAGTGTATTTTTTTTCACTACGGACGGGCTCCTAGACTGACGAGGCACTGACGAGGCTACCCAATATTGTTGTTGCTGTTGCTGTAGTTCTCACAATACCCATTGCAAAGTTTTAGCACGCGGTCACAGGACAGGCCCCAAAGAACTCTGGAGGAGTGGAAGATTAACTTACTCAGTGTAGTGTCTCTCCTCTCTCCTCCTCCCGAAACGCATTTAGTGGGTTTCCGTACGGTAACCATGGCGTGTTTCTTGGGCGTACTTGATATATATATAAAATGCTGGCGAATATAATACTGACCAGCCAGGTCAATCAGTTGATTGCTACTGCCAGTCAAGTTTGTCAGGAAACATGTCAAGCAAAGCAAAACGTGCTCTGCTAAGGGTGTAGGGCCGGTTGTACCACACTAGAAACCATAGCAATTTAGTGTCAGTCAAGGTATGTCAAGACAAAGTTGCTGTCGGTCATGGGGTGAAGGTGCTGTTTCCTGACACCTTTGCTGCCAGTAAATTACTACCAGGTACCAGGTAATAATTATAGTGCCAGTACATACACTGCTTGCTGTGCCATTGTGCCGAACCCTTCCAAACACTCGATGAATGAAGCACCCATCCCTCGTGGAATAAGCTACGTGCCTGTATACCTATACGCCTCTTCTGTTTAATTCGGAACGTGTGTGCTCCTCTGAGCTGTTTGGCGGTGCGTGCGTGCTTGCTGGTCTGATGACTGATCATACTGATGATGTTCATGGTGTATTTTGCCGCGGAGATCCGTATCCCCTCGTATCCTTCGCCCAAACAGAAACAAACAACAAACCACAGATACGTTGGCCACGCCACCATCACCATATAATACATAATACATAAAGCGATATTGTATATACGTACGTATACTTCTTTGTTTGCAGTATACGTACACCGAAAGGGTGGGAGATCTGCGGGTGAAACATCTTGTTGTAGACCGTATACTGTACGTATGCATATACTCGTGATGACGCTGTCAGCACGTATCATGGTATGTATGCTGCCGGTGGGCTTTGTCCCGCCCTTTGCGAAACGCACCCATGCATGCGCATGCGTGCAGCCATGAGTTAGTGCGTGTCGTGTGTACACCGCCGCACCGACTGCCACAGATCACAGACAGATTGGGTACAGCCGGTACGGTACGGTACGGTACGGACGGTACGGTACGGTACGGTACGGTAGGGCAGTTAAGAGTCTCTCCTATTTTGGCTACGAAGGCTCGCTTCTCAAAGAGATTTCAACGTTGAGCATAGGCTCTGAAAGGTTATCATGTAGGACTCAGAATAGCGTTCGTCTATGAGCACATTGTACAAATAAATGCTTACTTGGTACCTGGTACCTGGTACCTGGTACGTGCGAAGCTCTAAATTGTTACATTAAACGAAATCTTAGCCTGAAATTGTTTATGATTCTCAAATGCATGCATACATGCTATACCTGGAATACATGTCGCACGCTGCTGTATATCATCTATTATGTGCTGCGCCACCAAGTAGTAAGTGATGCATGGGGGGGAAGGAAGGAAACACACAACCGACTACTTTATTTTTACCAATCCGCCGGAGGATAAAAAAAACCCCAAAAAAATAAGACTACAAAGCTCGACACCCCCACCCTTCCCCGCCGACCCTTGTTTATATATTCAGGTCATTTTGTGTATGGCATGTATGTGTGCTGACGTGTGTGTGCGTGTTGACCAATGGTACATCCCGAAACAGCAGCTACTATACTACGAGCAGCAGTTAATAATAGTATTTGACCATTTGAAATGGGTAGCATCGTCTAAGTGTATGTACGTACAGCAGTATCCAGTTTTAATAATGTTAATAGTAGCTACAGAAGGTATCTCCCCCTCTAAGGCACCTCACGATGAGACAAAACGGTACCACCCAGTATGAGGGACGTCACATGTCGAATTTCAGCCCATTATTGCCCGCTACTGCTGTATGTAGCTACTCGGTACACTATCTATACATACGATGAGGGGTCGGCGGTATATGAGGGACCTCCAATCCCGAGCGCACTACGTATGTATGTATATATTATTATATATACCGGTATATATGTAGGGTCTCTCCCTTAACCCTTTTTGTAGTTTAGTGCAGTCCCGTTTTTTTTTTGCTGTTTGGGGAAACACGGCTCAAATTCCAAGTGGTTTGTCCCCAAACCGGGACTGACTGCGGTTTAAAGGGTTAGGCTACCTCCTGCTGCACCTCTCTCTGACAGTGAAGGCGGGAGGGGGAAACCAAAACACCCCCTCTCCCCCGCCAAAGAAAGCCCGAGTACCCCCCCCGAGACTCTGGTATGAGGCAGACTCACAATAAAGGAAGGCATGTACGTACGTACAGCAGTAATACCCCCGCCAAATAAACCAGCGCACAACCATCCTGACAGCGGAAAATATCGTGTCGTGTGAACGAGATATGATGTATGTATGTGCAATCGGCCACCCCGCCGCGATCTGGGGGTCACCCATCCCCCACGGGACCCATTGATGCGCCGACCGACGACTACGTGCGTGGGTGAGCGCGTTTGTTTGTGCTTGCTGCGTGGTTGTGACGCTATACCTACAGTACCGATGCCCAATACTTCAACATTTCACAGTCCGATTGTTACGCCCCTGTTATATAGAAGGATTACCCTGGGCTGGGTAATCGACCGATCCTTTACGCCTATAGCTCAGTAGTAGGTGATGCCATCACCTTTGACGTCGTCCAGGTCACGGGTTCGAACCTCTGAGTCACTTCGAACGTTTCTTTTTTCAGAAACGCTTGCGCGTGCCCCAAAGGAAAAATAACACATCTCCCTGGTTCCCCAGGTAATGAAACGAGAAGCGGGTAGGTCAGCGTACAGAGGTATACGGTTCTGACGCCCCAAAGATCCCGCTGTTCAGAGGGGGGGGAGAGTGTTATAACGATTACCCTGGGCTGGGTAATTGATCGATCTTTTACTAGCTCGGTAGGTACACCTTCACACCCCCTGCTAGACCCGACGAAAAAACTCGACGAATGAAAGAATGAAACTGTAACACATTGTAAGTCGCAAAGACACGAGTGAGTGAGTCTGATTTATCCACCTCTTATCTGATTTTTTTCGGAAGGCTTTTTCACCTGCCGTGCGTGGCAGGCGTGGATCGTGATCGTGTGGTCTGATCTGGTGGTGGTGGGTGGTGTATTCTGCCGTCCAAGATCCGCCTCCTTACATAAATATATACTCATGTACGTATCATGATACAGGTATATATCTCGGTTACGAAGACACGGTGGTGGGAGATCTGCGGGTGAAATGACGATTTTCAAAAGCCTGCACGATGTTGGTGAATACGCTGTGTGGACCACAGGATTTTTTTTTTTTGTAGTAACGGCGAGGTTATGTATGGACGCAAAACTGCGCCGGGCGTGGCAAAATCCGCCCCCCTACGCATCAGTGCACACCGACTGGCGAAAACAAACAGGTAGTGCCGTGCTTTGTGAGTAACTGTCTGTGTGTCGAGTATATATTGTATGTGCGTGCCGTATTCACTACTGGACCGAGTGTCTCCAAACCATGGAGAGGGGGGGGAGTACTCATTTATTTGTTGCTTGCCGAAGTCATTCGAATAACATTGACGACGCACGCATGCATCCCTTTCGAGACGGAACACCGTTCCTTTACCCCTAATATATGTATATATATACCTCGATTAGTTGGGCGCTTATTATGTTGTTTCCATATGCTACACAAGGCGCTTCGCTCCGCGGGCGGCCTACGCCGCCCGCTACGCTCGCTCAGGAAGGAAAAGTACATCAAATTATGCGAAGCGGACAGAGGTCCATGATTGAATATTGTTTTTTTCATGACTGCAGTTGCAAACTGGCGACTTGATAATGCCAAGAGTCCCGCCGCCATGCTTCAGGAGAAAACAACTCGGGCGCCACATACGCTTCGCGTCGCGGGCGGTTTTCCGCTACGCTCGCTCACATGTTGTACGTACGTACATATCCCAGGTAGGGTACTTAGTTTCTTCTTTCGATATGTTCTGTGTCTGTACTCGTGTGAACGAAAGATAAAGCACAGCAAGGCACAGCAACACGGCAAAAACAATGAAAATTAACCGAAAATTTCTGAAAGAAAAATAATTCCCGTCCCCTTTCGTGTAATAGTTTACTACCCGATTGGAATACCTTACACCAGCCAAAAAGAAAAAATCAAACATCAGAGCTTCTCTCTCGGCCTCGTACGCCGCCCGCCCCTCTCGCGACCGTCTCGCCACCGATTTGGTCCGGGTAAAGATTCCCTTCATCTCTTCCACAGTGAGCCCCGTCGCCCGCCGCGCGTGAAGCCCGGTGCTCACAGACAATGTTGATGCACATATTGGGTTTAATTTTCAGTCTGGTCGCAAAAATAAGCACCGCTTGAATATTATCTTACAATTTCGAATGACCCTTAAATACTCGTACGCACTCTATCAAAAATCACAAATCGAGGCCAGACAGAACCTATTGATGCATCCCTCGTGTCTCGAGGCACACGCGACGCCTAGGCACGAAAGCGGCGATCGCGCTCCTTGCAACCCCCCCTCTACCCGCCAGCACCGGCTGACACCCGCGACGGTGCCGGGTTCACTCGCGGCGCCGTGCTCAGAGTACATGCACGCACACGAAACGAAAGAAGCAAAAAGGGAAGGACTGAAAGTACGAAGAGTAATGGAGAAAACAAAGACCCGCTGCAAAGGTCCGGCAAGTAATAAAAGGAGGCGATTCCCAAGTGGGAGCTCTGAGAGGCCAGGGATGTACCAACCGAGCACGCTCAGAGATCGAGATATCTATACGTAGTTCTATTACGTACTGGTACGATTTTTTATTTTGCCTATTTAATATGATTTAATATTATCCCTTTCCAAACCATGGGGCGGGGGCGGTGTATTCATTCGTTGCTTGCCTTACTTAGTCATTCGATCATCGACCATGCATCCCTGTCGAGACGCAGCACCGTGCCTACTCTTAATAGAGACACTTTCAACAGGTGGGCGTTCACTGCGTTGTTTTCATACATTACATGAAAACCATGGTGGGGGGTATATGCACAAAATCAACGGGAATCGTGGAGATAATTCGAATACAGAAGTTTTTATCTCTCCACTTTATCTAGAAAATCAGCTTCGAATTTCGTCTGAGGGGGGGTGTGTCTTGACGGAATCCCCGCAGTAGGCGTGTGTGCGCGGCTTCTGAGTTAGATCAGGCAGCTCGCCGCAGAGGTAGGCGCTTCAGCCGGTGTCGAACCGACCTGTTGTTGTTCAAGCTTCAGCTCTCAGAAGAACATATGAAAAAGAATGGTGTTCAACGCCAGTGTTGATTGTCGGTCTTGTCCAACAGGACTGGATGAGGCGGAGGAGAAGAAAAGAGAAGTGAAGAGACGTGTGTGTGCACGGTCGATCGATCATGGAGTTCTCAAGTCTCAAGACCCCAGCATGCGGTGAAAACTGCAACTCGAACGAAAAACCTCGTATGAACTCGAAACGGTATGTCGGGGTTCTGCCGCATGTAAAACCGAAATAACTGATCTAACGGAGTTCCACCACATACCACTGAATCGGCATTGGACATATCGCACTGCTTGTACTGCCGTAGCACTTCGCACTGCTGATGTGGCCTACTCGCTACAGGCGAGTATGATACCGATCGGCGACTAGGTATAGACTACTGGCTACTGCTGGGTAGCATGGTAGCTATATCCTTAATACGACCCCTTGATGGAGGTGACATAATCAAACTTGTTGCATTCGACTATCGGATTGGATTACCCACTAACTAGGTTATGATGTACTCTTTCTTGCTTGATTCTTACTGCAAGGATCATAAGCTACTCCGTTTAATATTTTCGACTGCTTCAACTCTCATTACTTGGTCCGTATACTTCTCTGCAATACTCGTCTGCTTATGTTGCGTGTGCATCCGTTGCTATGTCGCAATAACAGTTCATTACTGCTTTGCGGCGTCGCAACAACATAAACCATTCCTGCTTCGTCTATGATCGATGACCAGCCCTTGTACAACTAATGCAAAAACACGTATAACCTACCAGCATACAAAGACGCACGAGGTTTTTCAAGCATGGACGAGTATGCAACCCGCGCAAATATCACGCAGAGTTTGGAATTCGCGCGGGGGTCTCTATGCATGTACCAGACAGGCATACTCGGCACGATAGTACTTCGTACGCCAACTACAGTAACGTGCCGTTACTGGATGCAGATTTTTACTGCCGAAAGAATACCAGTCGAAAAGCAGCATTATTCATCACACTTTGCTTCTGGAACACATTCTACACTGCCGTGGTGTTGTACTGCTCAGAGGGTGATTGACCACTTGAAGGCAGGTTGGTGTTTGAGAGAGAGACAAGACTTAGTACTGCAACAAAACTCATAAGTGCATATCAAGAATGAACTATATTTCAATGGTCGGTTTTTACCAAGAAATAACCCAAGAACATATCTAACAAATACGTAGCAGCCTACCACGTTTCGGCGCCCCCCCCGCATATTGAATACATGTGGTGCGACTACAAAGCAGATCTTGCGCACGTAGACTAGCAACCAAACCACGTTTCTGTCGCCCTTCCATATGCAGCAAAGAAGACGTGTGGCAATTCTTGCCGTTAAGTGGATGCGACTCCGCGATGCAGATGTCCCTCCAAGCGATTTAGATGGTGTCCAGCGGCCCCAGAAGCGATGTTCCAGCGGCCCT
This sequence comes from Macrocystis pyrifera, assembly GCA_031763025.1. Classification (NCBI taxonomy): domain Eukaryota; class Phaeophyceae; order Laminariales; family Laminariaceae; genus Macrocystis; species Macrocystis pyrifera. The sequence continues at coordinate 7,733,549 of JASSKH010000008.1, read as the reverse complement.
GAAGCGACCCAGATGACATCCAGTGACCGCAGAAGCGATGCTATGGCAGCCCTAAAAAGCGAAGATGTCCAGTGACCGCAGAAGCGATGATCCAGCAGCCCATACGATCGATGATGACTCCAGAAGACGTTTTCCCCCTGCAATCTCAATAGATAGATGATACTGTGGCCCGATCTCGAAATGACACTTTGGCGACTCCACGATTCTATTGTTGGTGCGACGACTCCGGAGGCTCCGGCAGTCCCATCGAACAGTGCTGTAGCGATTCCGAAAGTTGTATTTTCGGCAATTCCAAGCGCTTTTGTTTACAGCGATTCCGTGAATCGTCTTCCCGGCGACCCCGCGTTGGTAAGGCGACCCCTGTTCTGACTGGCGGCCCACGTTGTATTTTCTCAGGTTAAAATACGAAGACCTTGTAAAAGTCGTCGTCGAAGTTGAGAACCGGCTATTTTCGGGGTCATCGGGGCGGATTTGGGCCCCCATCGCAGCAGCTGTGCGCGTAATACTCGCCTGTGGGCTCGGAGCCCCTTGCGCGTAGCATTCGGCGTCGTTGTGCGTGGTCGTCTTGTGCACAGAGCACCACTTCTTCCCAGCACTGCGCCCTGATCCAGATTTCTTCTTCTGGCCAGCGTGCTTGTCGCATTTCCCGCGTGCCTTGGCAGGCATGGCGCAGTCGCTCCTGTAATGCCTTGCCTTGCCACAGTTGTGGCAGATAATAGCACTGGAATCAGGTGATGTTGATGCTGCTGTCATGGTCGTGCCACGTCCAGTGATCCTTCTCGTTTTGTTGCTTGACAGTCCGTCCAGGTAGAGAGGACGTAGTACAGACTGTATCTTCGGGAGATCGAAGTCTGGGTCCGTCCAGGTCATCAGCTTGACGACTGGGTACTCCTCTGTGAAACTTTGGAGAACGACCTCGGTGAGGTGCCTGTCCGTGGTAGGTTCCCCCATCTCGGTCAGTAGGTTGCGCAGTCGCGTGAGCTCGTTGATGTGGTCGTTGGGGTCCTTTCCCCCGGCGTCAAGCTGGTAATCGCGATTGCTTCCTCTGTGGCGCGTATTGTCTCATTGGTGATCTTCAGGTATTACGAATTCCGCTCCTTGACGGCCCTTGATTTGTTGCTGCGAGTTCCCCGTGCGCCCTCTGCGTGCTTTGTCACTAGCAGCACCGCCGGTTTCGCGTTATTCAAGTAGAGGATAGCAAACATATCCTGGTTAGCTCTGTCATACTTGGTTGGGCGTTGCTCGAGAGGCTCATGCGAGGAAGATGCCGTCTCCGTTGTCGTGATGTTGGGCCTGGTTTACCCTCCAGTATGTGAAATACCTCTGGACGAGCGATGCTCAGCGTTAAGCAGCCCTTTTTGTAAGAGTCATCAAACTGGCCGGGGTTCGTACCACTGAATGGCTTTATATCCCTCAACGCCCTTGAAAGGCTGACATTCACGATAAAATCGCCCATGATTCAGCTGAGTTGCAATTTTTCTCGTGCGTAACAGCAGCAGCGAAGTATCCGCACCCGATCAGAAGGACGCCCGTGGTTTTGATTACCCGCAGTCGGTCTTGCCCTAGCAGCAACAGCAGCAGTGTAGCAGCAGTGGTAGTAGTCTCGAACCAGTCCGTCACGTACACACGGACGCAATCGATTCTGGTGTATCGCAACGGGGCCGAATGTACTCGTACTAAAAGAGCAATCGCCCCGCCACTTACTTCAAATGAGCATTTCAATCGTTTCAAGATTCTTACAGGAGAATATTCGTACTCACAGTCCAGAGTTCACCCGAGTGCGCAGCAGTAGTATCCTCGTGGTTCGTAGCAATAGCTCCAGATGGCGATGATGGTGGTACCTGTGTGCCGTCCTTCGTATCAGCAAGCAGCTCCCGATAGTGATGATTGTGACAGCTCTGTAGATTTCCTTCCTGTGTTCCGTTCTCGTTCTTGGTACAGCAGCTCCAGACGGTGATGATCGTCGCAGCTCTGTGTGGAGAAGCTTAGCGTTGCAGCAGTTCGGCAGGGTTCTACACTATTTGGCCTTGTCGTGGGCATGCCGTGGCATTGCCATGGTACCGGCCATGGCATACCATGGCATCACCACGGCCCCATGGTGTGGCATAGGATTCCATGGTACGCCGTGGGGGTTGCCATGACATGCCATGGGTAGTACCGTGGCAACCCCCGCGGCTACCGCCACGGCACTCCATGGCAACCCCACGGCATGTCATGACAACCCCCACGTCACCCCAATGTCCACGGCACCTAGGTTAGGGTTGGGGTTGGGGTTAGGGTTGGGGTTAGGGTTAGAGTTAGGGTTAGGGTTAGGGTTAGGGTCGCATGGTATGCCGTGGAGGTCCGTGGAAGGTCCGTGGTATGCCGTGGAAGATGCCGTGGAAGGTTTTGCCGCAGGTGGTGCCACGGCATGCCACGGCATGTCGCGAAAAAAGGCAATTAATTCCTCTTGGCGGAATCCCCGCACAGGCCTGTGTGCACGGCTCTTGAGTTAGATCAGGCAGCCCGTCGCAGATGTGAGCGCTGCAGCCGGTGTCAAACCGACCGGTTGTTGTTCAAGCTTCATTCAGCTCTCAGAAGAACATATGAAAGAAAATGGCGTTCAACGTCAGTGTTGATTATCGTTTTTGTCTAACAGGACATGAGGAGGAGGAGAAGAGAACATAACAGAAGTGGAGAGAATTGTGTGTTAACGGTCGATCAAGCACGGAGCTCTCAAGTCCCAAGACCCCCAGCATGCAGTGAAAACTAAAACTCGATTAAAAACCTCGGCTGAACTCGAAACGGTATCTCGGGGTTCTGCCGTATGTAAGCTCGAGATTACTGATCACCTCAACTTGATACTGGTAACCGATAACAAACTGTGATCTAACGGAGTTCCACCACATACCACTGAATCGGCATTGGACTTACCACACTGCTTCTACTGCCGTGGCACTTTGTACTGCTGCTATGGCCTACACGCCACAGGCGACCATGATACCAATCAGCGACTCGGTATAAACTACTGGCTGTACTGCTGGGTAGCATGGTAGCTGTCTTGAATATAATAGTGTGTTATCTTGTACCTCTGTGACACGGTATGTTGATGCAACCATGCCTATTGTTCACCTGGTAAATATGTGTACTATTAATAGTGCTGTTGCTGTATTTCGCTTTTTTTTACCAACAGTATTTGGTCCTATTTACTATGGTCCCTCGTAATAACTCTGCTCGCGACTGAGTAGCCGAGCTTTCCCTCCTCGAGCTACTGTAGAACATAACATATTTTCTCCCTTGCTTAGTGTTTTCTTCGTTGACATGGGGCACAATGCCCCGGCGCATACGGACCGGGTAAGATAAATATTTGCTCGTACTATATTAACGACGCTGCTACCACTAGTAGTGGCATAGTACTTTCAAGTATGTTCTAGTATTAACAGTAGTGACACTACCGTAGGAGTACGAAGGACTATAGTAGAATTATAAATAGTAGTAGCAGATACTGTATGCATTATTATTACTTTTGCCGCCCGACAATCAATGTGTCGTACATGTTCCGTTCCGATTTGAATAGAACATCATCTCAGACCGCATTCGCAGTCTCCCTTCGAGCAATGCGCCACCTTAGAATGCTTTCCTGAAGTCCTTACACGAGGAGCTCCACATATCACAACCGAAACACGACTTCGAATCTGTCGCTTTGCGCAACCCGATCAGCATTTATTTCTGCCTACACGCTAGCTACCAATAGTCCTGAAACAAGTAATCTGGAAAAAAAATACTCCTAACCGGCAGTTGCGCGCTTGAGGGACTCCACCGGTCAGAACATATTGCGCATAAAAACGGTATACCCCTGCCATGGGATGAGACTCTATCCCTCGGAAACAATACATATCCCCCTTCCCCCGTCCGGAGGATCGTACTTGTGCCTTTTTTCCTTGGCAAACCCTCGTTTACTCGTTTACTCGTTTACACTACTGCTGATTGTATTCATAGTAGGTTCACTGTATGTAGCAGCAGTAAGTAATAGTATAAGAAGTTGTAATAGTGGTAATAGTACTGTTGTTGTAGTTTGCACACGAGGGGATGCATGAGATACCTCCATTTCGAGTTCCTAGTCGAAGTGGGGGTAAAACACAGAAGCAGCCGCAGACCCTCTCATCGCAATTTAGAATGCGCACAAATAACTCGGGGTGCGAATTGTCTATGGATCATCATCATGCGTGGGTTCTTACGTTCCGAAGGGTGCTTGCTACTGTAGAACGTCGATGGTTTGGATTGTCCACATTCTGTTGACTTTGCGCTGCCCAATACGTTCTAAAAGGCGCTTAGGAGGTCTGTGGTTTGCCCACCCGCCAATAATAGGAGAACTCAAAAATGAGGGCGTTCCATCCACTCGTATAGCAGTATACTATAAATATACTGTAGTAACATCATGAATACCATTCTGGCCAGAAATATGAGGTACGTTTGGCTGTTTTGTTAATATCTCAATGTACCTTACATTTGCGATCAAACTGGCATCATGTTTGTCATCCGACAACGTGCAGCATCCAGGATGATGAACTTCAACGTCGTTCGCAGTCATACTGTTAATAATCATTTTCATCAAGAAGAAAACAACCAGCCAAGACAATTAATGTGACCCGTGTTGCGCTTTTGCACCACGGCCTATGGCCGACCGCGGCTCTTGATGCTCATAAATATCGAGGCATACAGTATAGCAAACAGTAGCGAACAACAGTATAATAGTAATAATAGTAGTAGTAGTAGTAGTAGTAGTAGTAGTAGTAGTAGTAGTAGTAGTAGTAGTAGTAGTAGTAGTAGTAGTAGTAGTAGTAGTAGTAGTAGTAGTAGTAGTAGTAGTAGTAGTAGTAGTAGTAGTAGTAGTAGTAGTAGTAGTAGTAGTAGTAGTAGTAGTAGTAGTAGTAGTAGTAGTAGTAGTAGTAGTAGTAGTAGTAGTAGTAGTAGTAGTAGTAGTAGTAGTAGTAGTAGTAGTAGTAGTAGTAGTAGTAGTAGTAGTAGTAGTAGTAGTAGTAGTAGTAGTAGTAGTAGTAGTAGTAGTAGTAGTAGTAGTAGTAGTAGTAGTAGTAGTAGTAGTAGTAGTAGTAGTAGTAGTAGTAGTAGTAGTAGTAGTAGTAGTAGTAGTAGTAGTAATAGTAGTAGTGTAAGAGCAACAATTATAGAGGTAGTACACAGTAGTAGCTGAAGTAGTAGCAGTAGTTACAGAGTTATTACGATAGTAGTAGTAGTGGTGGCAGTAACTGAAGTACTTTGTAGTAGTAGATGCATGCACGGCAGGTGTGGAGGGCGGTTGTGACTAGCGGAATTCCTTGACGAGAGAGAGAGATCTGTGCCGTACGCGAGCTGCACACGTTTGCATCCTCGCACGCACATAGAAGCATATACTTCACAACAACCCCCCCCCCTCTTCCCGCCCCACCCCCGGCAGACTTACAATAGCAATGCATGGGTGCATACAGGCTACGTACATACGGTAGGGGCTAGGGTTAGGCTTATAGATGCTAGTGTTTGTTTCCAAACCTAAGAGAAATCATCGCCTGCTATGCTTCATGACCTACTACTGTATAATACTGTAGAATTTTCACACAGGTGGCCGGGACCTCCGTTGCACAACGTGGGCCCAGACAAATGTTTGTGGAGCCATTGACCACAAGACAAGAATGTATCGAGCCCCATAACAATGTGTGGACAACCTCTCAATTCGGCGGCACATACATACGCCTGATACATAGTGATGGGCTAAATTGTCTAATGTCTCCACAAGGATTGCTTTACGCCAACATTGTGCAACGGGAGGGGGGAGGGGTGTACTCGATGTCATGCATGGTCGTATAGTCGAATGATCGTAGACTCTCGCATCCCTACAATGCCGGGACGGAGCACGTCGGGTTTTAATAGACCAGGTAGACATTGCTTGTACAAAGCGCGAAGCGCAGTTAGTGGTGTTGGGCGGCTGCACCCTATTAATACTAAGAATCGCTTGTGAGACGGACTTGCACATGGATGACAGCTTCAATGAGTTCATTTAATTTCTGGTGTGAGCACTTCATTGTGCAGGGGGGGGGGGGGGTGTCCCGGCCATCTACTGGGTACAGGGCAGTACATTCCTGATCTGTGATCTTTAGCTCACCATGTCGCCGGGTGAGAGCCGCACAACCTTCATCACCTACAATAGTAGTAGGACATAAGTTTTCTGGCTTGAACCTGTACCTCTACCTACAGATTCCTGCACGACATCCCACAATGGCAGGTAAGTAAGGTCCAACTGCAATGTATGTAGATGCGCGGTGTACAGTAGATAGTGATATGTCCAAGGTGCGCATGCGTTTCAAAGTTGGTACTCGTATTCGGGAAAGGGTGGACACCTCAGACTGACAGATCATCTACACATCATCTGCAGATCATCGATTCTCACAGTTCATGATCTAGATCCTTCAAGGCAGATACGGTAGGTGTATTCCTGATGTTGTGTACTGGTACATGATTTAGCTCATGTTGCCGGGTGGAGCCCGTATGATCCGCATGGTCTACTGCTGTAGCACAGACAGGTTTCCCGGGCGGGATTTGCCCTATAAGACAGATAGATCCTGCACAGCCTCTCACAACGGCAGGGGAAGAACTACCAACGATCTACAGTACACAGATAAGATAGATCATCATCTGTTCGAGGTGTGACAGGGCGTCTATTCGTTCTGGGGTTCCTGAGCTCCTGACACCACGAGAAGCTCTGTACTTCCAGCGGTGAATGCTTCGAGGCAAAAGTGCACCATACAACCCACGGGCAGTGGGCTACGTAAAAGAAACACCAATATTGATACCAGGTGTACTTTGCAGATGGGTTTCTTCTTCTTTTTTTTCATGATCATCAGGCTGCTCTTTTAGGTTTCCGTTCGTTTTTTTTTTCTCTCTGGGCGTGTTCTTTCTCTGGGCATGTTTATGACCGATCAACGTTGAAGTTCACGTCACACACTGTCAGAATTCAAGATAAAAAAATGAGTATACTTTCATGGCTTCATGACTTCATGACGGGCTTCTAACCTACTACCTGGAACAGGGCGCGTCGGTCATCACGTCTGTCAATCGTCAACATCGCCATCATCACTCAATCGAGACCAACGGTTAAAGCCCTTTTACAGTGGGACTGCAGTTCCGTTTCGGGGACAAACCACATTATAATTCCAAGTAATATGTACCCGGAACGGGGCTGCAGTCCTACTGTCCTAGGAGCTGTAAAAGGGTTATGCGTGATAGGTAGTACTGCTGCTGTACTCGTACAACATACGGGCACCACTGCAGGTTTTTGCTAAAAGTGTACGACTCACTACCCTCGATGTTGTTCACTCTGCCGACGTACCGTACAATTCCAGGAAGTAATCGGGAAAGAATGCAGTCAGTACTGATGCAGATGAGTTTACGGGACAGTATAGTACTGCTGTAATACCCACACAGCATACAGGTAGAGGGGGGACTTGGACTTTACGAAGCAGCCGGGAGTGGAGAAGGTGGTTTACTCAGTCTACTACGATACCTGGTACAGAGTATTACTCGTGATATTATATTAGTGTACCCACATGGCGTGGAGATGGAAATCACGTGCGGCTTGGGATTCGGAGATTACAGCTGGAAGATCAGAGGGTATATAGACGAGTTTGGGATATGAAGATTGTACGGCTGGAAGATTAGAGGGTAGACGATTTCGGGATTCGAAGATAATACGGCTGGAAGATTAGAGAGTAGGCGAGTTTGGGATTCGCCGATTACATGTGGAGAAATAGAGGACATAGACGAGTCGGAGCAATGCATACTACTTGGAGAGCAAGCATACTAACGAGCACGAGAAGCTAACGTAATCGTGGTATTGCCAATGCCATGTTCGTCATCCGAACATGGGAAGCATGCTGACTTCAACTTCGTTCGTGCATAATTACCAAGTTAACTTTGTTGGCCAGATTGCGGAAGGAGACAAAGACCTGCCACTTTCGGATAGAATGTAAGGAATATTAGTTCTTCATATTTATGTGCAAATGGTCCTTACATTTCGGGTCGGAGTAGTAGACTACGCTTACAGTACGGTAGAAAGAGTTACTTCTTTGGCTCTGCTGGGCTTCTTGTTATTTCTGTGGATATTCGTGTGTATGTGTGTGAATGGTTGAAGATTGACTGCTGTTCGAGTTGACGTTGCAGATGGTCGAATGGCAAAGCATATATTAGATAGAAATAACATTCATCTGAACAGTTTTATAACATATTACACAAAGTAGTAGTAATAATGTTTTTGTTGTTTTTTTGCTGTTTTGCGGCGTGGTTGATGATGCTGCTGCTATTGTTAATGGTGTTCGTGATGTCTTACTATACTTTGGTAGAAGAAACGGCCTAGTAATGTATTTGGACGACCTTAAGAAGTGTCCCCTAAGTGAGAAAATTACCTACTACAGTAGTGCTGCTATTAAAGCTCGTCGTGTTGACAGTGCATGCTTGTTGCAAGAAATAACGACGCAGTAGTGATACCAACTGTGCCGGCTTTCCGTACGCTAACTGCCTTTGCTACCACGGCAGTTTTTGCTATCTTGCCACTCGGCAACACGCGTATAGCAGCACAGAGGTGGCCGGGACGCTCCCCCCCATGAACAATGTGGGCATCAAATCATCCTTGATGCGGAGACATCGACCAATCAATGTAGAACACAATTGTTAACAGGCACACTAAATTGAAAGGTTTTGTCCACACCCTGTGGGGTCTGCTACTACAACAACAGTAGAAATACATTCAGCAATTTTGATGGAGTAGCGCATCCACCGTATGGGAACGTACATACCCCGTATGAAAATATTATACGGTTGCACGTATTAGCGATTGGGTGATACACCCGTATGCGAATCTTATATGACTACAAGTTGCACTTTGGGAATCTTCTTCATGGGAAGATTCGTACTTGCATCCCAGATGAATTTTGGTCAGGGCTGAGTTGTGTTCCCGACGACGCCCACCCTTGCTCCCTCGAGCTCTCTCTCTCCCTCTCAATTCACTTGGGGAGCAATATGCGCCTTGTCTGGTTTCTCGCGTTTTGTTTTTTCTCCTTCCCGATAGTCGCGCATTTCTTGAGTGAGGCGTCGAAACCTCATTACGAAGTGTGGGGTAGATATTTCACCTCATTTATTTGTTGAATAGCCACATCTTCGGTCACACTTCCCGATTTTGCGATGATCTTATGTGGTCATCATCCTTGTATCGTCGTGTGGTCTGCATCTACGATTATTCAGGGTGGGCTAATGTAGGAGCACATCCACTGTATAAAAACGTACATACCCGTATGCGAATCTTATTTGGTTGCACGTAGCGCTCTGGGAACATACCCGTATGCGAATCTTACTTGGCTACCTACGTCCGGCTTAACGTCAACCTACTCACAGCGCAACATTGCAGCTGTAGCGGTTGTTGCATTCCTCCTACTTTTTTCCACGCTTGTCTATCGTCTCATCGTCGACTCCTAAGCCGCATCCAGGCCTCAACCCCACGCGATGGGCGCGTGGATACATCACCCCACCTCCCCCCTTGCTCCTCCTATAGGATTTTTTTTTCCTTGGTGATCTCATGGGTGCAGTTTGAAGCGGGGCACCCTCCTAGAGATGGAGATCTGGGTTGTCACCGAGAGAGTCTGCAACAGGCGCCCCGTCACTACTCCTCTCTCAGTCATGGGCCCTCTCCACCCAAGGCTTCTCCCCACGACGCTCGCTGCCAGCTGATCAAAGAATGCGCTGCCCGCCCTTGGGTGCTCTCGGCCCCTTCCCCCCAAGACGGTGGCTGCCAGCTTATCGAAGAGTGCGTACTTCCCTCTGCCCAGAGGCACCCAAACAAAGCTTTCTTCCACCACGGTAAGGAGGTATTGGTTGTGTACTGTAGCGTCACTACTGCTGTACTGCTATAGAACCAACATGGGGGTACCTGCAGCTCTTTTTATGAGCTCACCATCACGAGGAGCAATCACTATTATACGAATACCATTCCAGTACTACAGCCGCAGTATATACTACTCCAGTACAACAGCAGTTACAAGTAATACTTGTGAATATCCATAGACAGTACCACGCGTGACGGGTGCAGGTGTAGAAGGTGTAGGGCTCGGGACGAGTGGATAGAGCCCGTGGACACCCAGACCGACTGCAAGCGCATGGGGCACCTAGATCCCGAGGGCGGCTCGAAAGCAGCGGTGACCTTGGCCGTCCTCTCTGCAGGGAGTCCTTCTACCCCCCCTTCCCCCGTACGGTAGTAGATCACACGAAAAAACTGACTTTTTCGGATAAACAACATTCGTGCAACCTGCAAACAACGAAGAACAAATCGATCGGTAGAACACACAATATGGTTTAATCAGTGGGTTTCCTTCTTTGGGTTCACAGATGAGGTTTCCTATATTTTCTGTGGTTGTTTGCTATGAGTGAAGGATGGTATCAAATGGACACGTGTCGCGCGTTTTCGGATGCGAACCATGATGAGACCAATGGATTCGCATTTGAAGCATGTTGTGGGTTGCTTCTCTGTTGAGGATACGCCCCCCCCCGTCACTCAGAAAATGTGGGGCCTTAATGCACCCCTGTGGTGGTACCACATTGCTGTAGAGGTACAACGCACTGCAGACTGTCTATTTTGCGGCTCCGCTCGCCAGAGGGCACCTAGTACCGGTCGAGCGTAGTGTTGGGGCGTATGCGCGCCTCGGAGGTAGCAGTAGCTGGTCGACCACGACCGGCACTGCCTGTACGCCGACTTACCGCGATCGCGGGCTTGACGGAGGAAATCGTAGAACACTACGCGATGGGATTGCGAAGATTCTGGGTATATTACAGTATGATAGCGAATGATATCGTTGTAGTTCCACAGGTGAGGAGCCCCGTCGATCAGAAATGGTTGGGACAAAACGTACCCCTCCCCCTCATATCGTGGCTCTGTCCATCTGAAAGTTTCAGTCGGCGGTGAATCGCTCCACACTTTGCACTGGGTGAGGAACTTCAAGCCGCTCTGGGATGTGGTGTATCGCACCAAGCGGCGGCTGGGCACTTGCACTCCAGCTTGGGGGCATATCCTTGCGTGTCGCGAAAGGCAGCGTCCACTTTATTTACACGGACGCACGATGGCGCGACGAGCCCTTCGATGCCCAAACATGTTCTGCCCATGCCAACGGAGTCCGACGTGGTGAATGACTCGAGGGGTGCTCCTCGGCTGCGCCCGAAGGCAGACGGTAGCTACCGCCCCCGAGGAGCTCCGGTGGCGGGCCTTGGCCTACGCTCTCGTCCTCTAAAATAGTCGTCCGGTTCAGGCAGGCATGCCGTCTGGGGAAGCTAATCCAGGGCAGCGGAGTGCGCGGCGTGACGGACACGGTTAACCCTATATCCTACAGTAGCTGTTGCTGGGTTATGGTGAGGGGGGGGGGGGGGGTTCTGTAGTCGTCGACCACAAGCATTTCAATTTCCGGCGGCCTCCTGTGGGGCGTACAAAGGGCGTCTATAGAGATGACAGGGCGAGATATATTTCCCCAAACGTTTTTTTGAGAACTATGTCCACCTTTTCGGGCAATCTACGAGCTGGATTGGCCCAGAGGCTGAAAACAAGGTTGGACGGGAATATCCACGCGGTTTTTACGAATTTTCAACTGAAATTTTGACACGTGATTTTCAGTAGTATCACAAATGTAATTGCAACTGCACCTCTTACGGTTTTTTTTTTTCACAACTTGGGTCGATATTTGTAAATATAGGAAATTTTGTTTTGCGACAAAGGGAGGTAAAAAAAGCAAGGAGGTGCAGTCGCAATTACACTTGATAAAATTTTAAAATACGTCAGCTGTGAGTTCGACTGATTAAATAGTTGATACTCAACTTTGCAAGCTGCGTAATACGCCTCATTTGTAAATAAATAATATTATACTTTAAATCACGTGTCAAAATTTCAGACCAAACTTCATAAAAACCGCGTGGATATTCCCGTATTCTTTTGTCATCAGGATTGTACGTGACGTACAGTAGTATTGTATATACCACCCCCACATTGTAGGATACCACCCCCCTACGCAGTTTAAAAATCTTGACGTCTCCCAACCAAGAGCAACGACAGCACCGACAAGGGTGGCACTGGAAAGGTGTAGTTCATGTATAGAACTCTCCCATAACGTGTTGGTTGTCGATACAGTAGCAGTAGTAGTAGCACCATATTCTGTCACGTACAGCATGGGTAAAGTTGGGCCTCACAGACGGTATTAATTTATAGCGAAAAAATATATTCTGCGTTGTACACAGCTGCGTCACACGTTCTACTGTCAAGTAATACAAACACCACGTACTCAACAACGTACTCTCTGCATGCACTACATACTCGAACAGAGTAGGGCACACCAAAACGTTATACCCCTGCCCCCCCCCCCCCCCAGCTGAGACCGCCAGGCCCAGGATATTGCTTGTTAAGGAAACCAAGTTCCATGTCCAGAATGTTGCAGTGAACCGGGAATTGACGTCTTCTGCCACTAGTGTGTGGCTGTGGGAGGGCGGCTGGCAGCCATGCTGTCGCACTCGTGCACTCGTATGCGAGCTGGGATCACGTATGTCTCTATGTTTGTCTGCTGCTGATGTGTTGCCGCTGTTGCTGTGTTTTCGCCAAAATAATCTGTGATTCCGCCGCATATAAAAACGGTTTCATTTTTTTTAAATTCTAAAACCTGTACATGAAGTGCGGCGGGTTCAGTCGCTTTTATATATACGTTTGGTGAGTTGAGAAAATTGTCAAAGGCGACGTCAGAGAGCACGTGCAAACGCGCTGTGACTGGCTGATTACACCGATATGCTGTTTTCCTCCCGACTCCTCGGTATTGCATAGTTATGACTTGAAGAATGAATGTGAGTCTCGGGGCCAATCCAGCTAGTAGTTAAAAAAAAAACACGCGAGTGATGTTTGCGGAGATGGAAGAGTTGGTGGGTAAGCCACCCGACTACACAATAATACAGTAGTAGTCAGGCTGTAGGACTACAATAAGAAGCACTCGAGAAACCTGCGCTATGAAGCTGCACCGCAGTCTCTGCACTGAGGATTGATCACGGCAATAGGGCCGCCGGTGCCTAATTCCTAACATCCTCTGCAGTGCCAAGTCCCCCGCGCCATCGAAGACTCGGGGACGGTGCCCGCCGAATCTTCTGTTCGGACTCCCCATCTGTCGCGAATATTCGCACGTTCTTTCCAAGCCAGTTAATAGTTCCGGAACGCCGTGTAGCGCTTTGGTTTCGCACAAGCGTGCGATTGTTTTTCAGCGATTGATTTTTCCACAACGGGAAGGGTTAGCCAATGCCGAAATTTGTGTGTTGAGGAAGGCCTGCTCGCCGAGAGCTTTCCGAAAATAGGTTGATCAACTTCGGCACTGCCTCCGTTGTGTCGAGAAGCGAGCGCCGAGAAAAGACCGCATTTCTGGGGCAAACCCAAGCGCTTTACGGTATGGCAGGTATCAGGCAGCCGCGTCCCCCCTCAGTCTCCCAAAAGGCCGGTGAGATCCAGCAGAATCTCCCCGGCAAGCTCTTCCCTCCCTGCTCACAATGGGAGTGGATATCTTTACCTCGCTTTTGCCGTCGGCAACCCTAGCCCTCCCGTGCCCTTCTGTGTCCGAGGGGTTCGGCGGCAAGGAGAGCGGCCGCTTGCTTTGTCTGTCATGCCTAATGCTAGGCAACAAATGTTACCACGGCAGGGGGGGTGTTCGTTCGGAAAGGATACACCACTCACTCAGCTACTCAGTCAGCCCTCTAATCAGCGCCTGGATATTATGTCCGTGGGAAGGCGGATTGGACCCAAACGTACTCTTTTTGTTCGCTCACAAAATAATACGCAACTGAGCTAACCTCTCAGCCCCCGAATCAGCACCTAGATATCACATCAGTGGGAGGGCACATTGGGTCCAAACGTATTTATTTTGTTCAGTTGTAAAGGACTAACCACTAAGCTTATCAATCGGCGCTGACTGAGTAGCTCGATTAGGGGCTGTTGTTCCCCGATCCAACTCACTTGCCGCGTTTAGGCCGCTGGGGTGAGTGGTTCCGTACCTCACTCAAAACTGGACTCTTGTTTCTTGTTGGCGCAAGCGCAATCATCCCAAAGCGGTTTATCGAAAATCCAGATAAAGCATACTCCGGAGTAAGACCCCATGGTAGTCGCTCGCCCGAGTGGCTGGGAGTGGCTGAAAAATGCCCACTTACACGTGACCCTCGTACCGAAGTAGGACTCTAACTCTCCAACCGATCAGCGCCTCTATCCCTTACTGTCCCCACCGCTCGCTCTACCACGCACTCTTTCTTGCCGATTTGGAAGCCCACCACAACCGCGCGCCACCCCTCCCCCTTCTACATTTCGGTTGTCGACACATGGCGGGAACGAAATCTACCATTGTCGGAGCGTGCCCTCTGGGAGAGGAAGTGCCCTCGGTCTTGGCGGGATTGATCGCGATGCCGACGCCGTCGACGAGTTCGAGCGGAACGAAAGTAAACATGACCCTCAAACCCTTTCACGCCAGAGGGGGTATAGCAGCAGTGCCTACAGAAGTGTCTTATCACAATGTGGAAATACCCACACGAGGAGCTCCAATTACTTCACACAAAAAATCAAACTTTGAGAAAGAAAACGACACCCAACGCGACGATTAAAACCCGATGCTTGATCCCATTGGCTAGGCGCATACCTAGTGAAAATCCTGGGTAGTACAGCAATTAAAAAGCAGATTGAATTGCATAAGTAGTGAGTAGAGAGCTCGCCACCTAAGGAGTCTTGTTGGCTAGAATCGTTTTGTCCACTAAGAGTGCCCCCCGACAGCACCGCAGGACCTCTCGTCATAACGTTTTCTTGCGGTGACACTCACGAGACTACCGAAGACAGTTCGTCCAAGTAGGCGAAGGCTTCGATGCCTTCCCCTCTCGAAGTCTGCTGGAAGCACTTCAGCCCCGGCCGCAACGTGAATGAGAACGTCGCCGGTCCCATAGGGCGCCCTTGCCACGCTGCACCCCTCTGGAGGTCGCGGTCGTTCGGTTCTCTCCCGAGCCCGTCCGAAAGTGCGCGTGGTTAGCTGGTTTCTCGCCGGATCACTTGGCCACACATGCGTGGGTGCCGACACACAGGTGGCCACCTTCGCAAGCATAGTCCCCCTGTTTGCCGCATTAAAAGCCCCGGAGTAGTCCGTGAGAATATGAGCCAGTTGCCCGTGTCAGGTGGCGGTCGGGGCCCTCAGTCTCACGCGCATGCCCCACCCGTTGAGCATCACGATCCCAAACTGCCCACCTTGCGAATTATCACGGTAGTCTAGTAAAAGTATAGTTTGCGACCCACGTATGTGCAGCGTCAATCACTCATGACCAGTGCCAGGCAGCCACCATGATGCAGTCATAGCAGTACAGTAATAAGTGGTACACAAAGAGAAAATAAGAACGCCCACAGGGAAAACGAAAAAAGAAAACTGTGGGCAAGAAATACCGACCCTCTTTCTCCTGTTTCTTTCTGAATATATTTGTGACTGAATCCAGATTAACGTCGACCTGCTCCCCTCATGTTAATAGATCGTCACCTTCATGTTTTGCTCTCTCTCTCTCTCTCTCTCTCTCTCTCTCTCTCTCTCTCTCTCTCTCTCTCTCTCTCTCTCTCTCTCTCTCTCTCTCTCTCTCTCTCTCTCTCTCTCTCTCTCTCTCTCTCTCTCTCTCTCTCTCTCTCTCTCTCTCTCTCTCTCCCCCCTCTCTCTCTCTCTCTCTCTCTCTCTCTCTCTCTCTCTCTCTCTCTCTCTCTCTCTCTCTCTCTCTCTCTCCCTCTCTCTCCCTATCTCTCCTATCTTACCCTCTACTAGTGCGGATCCTAAGCCGCATCTACTCTAGGCTTTCTCCCTCGCATATTATACCATTTATTTTGCTGTTCGAATCCTAAGCAACATCTACACACCAGGCTCAGCACCACCACAACATGAGGGTGTTGGGTCGGTACCCTCTCCCCCCCGCACACACAGCAGTACTCATTGCATAGCCTCTTGACGGCCCCGCAGTTGTTGGAGTTTGAAGCGGGACATCCTCGTCGAGATGGCGACGCATGATGGTCACCGAGACGAGACCATTCTGTAGTAATAGACTCCCCTTCGCCTCTAACACTGCATCGTTAGTAGGCACCCCCCCCCCCTCGACGCGAGGCTTGTTGCCAGCTGGACAACGACGAAGGCTCTACCCTCTAAACCCCGAGACGGCTAAACAAAGTTTTCGTTCTTCGGACAGGCCAGATACTCTGAGGGCCTAACCCTAACTCTATAACCGTAAAAGCAATCAGAGCAACCCTAACCCAGATCTTAAGCCAATCAAACCAAATATCGATAAGTGGTAAGCTCTACCGGACACTGGACACTGGACACTGCTGTGCCCATTTCACGATCTACAGCAGTAGATGATTCAGAGGAGATATATCATTGGTCTGCCGCAAGCAGTGCGTGAGGCATGATATAACACCAACTACTGCTGTATGTACATCGCTTTGTCCCGGGTGGGATATGTCCGTGTCTGCTTTTCCTTACCCAACTAATTTTGCTGGTAGGGACGACCAGGCAAAGCCGAAGACTGAGTGTTCTTGCATTTGTACCAGGTATGGCATTGTACATATAAGAACACTAACAGAATATTTTGTATGGCCAAAAAGGGAACAAAACATGCGGCCTGCTAAGATGACCACTTCATCACTCTTCGGTTGAGTTTACCACCTGGGGTATTAATCGAGTTATTTATGAACTTGCTATGCTGTATCTATCTCCGTTGTATTCCCTTCTACAGCAGTAGGTCTGAACTTCATCAACGGCGGGGGGATACATAATATATACTATGGAGGTTATTACCCCAGTGGTTGTACACCCGAGGGTGCAGCACAAGCAGCAAACATGTGTACCTTTACATGACCAAAAAGAGTCCACTATACAAACAAGTGCTCACGATAGCGGACATGAGCGGGACATTCCAGTATCAATATATCTCTATGCTGCTGTCTGCAATCTCTGCTCTGCTCGCTGAGCACGGGAAGACGGGACCCCAAGTCTACACTGCAGGTGCAGCAGACAGTATGATACATGTTAAGATGATGAATCCTGGTACAGCTGATAAGGGCGGGAAGATGACGAAGGTGCCGCCCTTATTCCCGACAGAAGAAGAAAAAAAGAGGAAGGAGCAGGAGAAGAGAGGCATGAGATACCCCAAAGATATGTTCCTGCCGAAGATAATATATAGACCAGATAATATACCGACACTATACTGCAGTATGTAGTTTGTTGTTATTACTTAGATAGAGTAAATACCTGGTGGGCCACGTACTGCTGTGCTCTACTCCGCTGTGTAGACTGTAGACTGGAAGAGCTATGATAGATCTATACAGACGAGAAGCCTGGAAAAAAGTCCGTGGTATCCGAGATATATCTGGATAAAAATGACCCTCGATCTAATTTTTCTACTTCGTGGGTCTTAATTTTATTCACGCTGCTTTTAAATGTTGCTATGTTGCTGTGCCTACCGTCGTTGCCGTGTGTATTAAGACAAAATCAAAGACAGGTCGGTGTTGGCTCGCTGTCCCAAGTATATTCTCCGTTGCCGCCGGTCCTGTCTGTGTGGCATGTGCGATGATTTTATTCGAGTATGCGGGCAATAATACCATATTATTACCAGGTGTTTTTTTTTTTTTTTTTTTATCATCACTTTTACTTCCAGCCCACTCGTAGGAGGTTTTACCCTCGACGATCTTCTGGACAAGTCGTGGTCACAGGTGTCGTCCCTTCTCCCCCCCGGTACGTGCCTTTATTTTTTGTCGCGCATAGGGTTCAGCATTCCCACTGCTCGTCGATTTTCATCGAATGTAGCCAACTCACGCTTTCGCGCTTTCCGCTTATCAATTTTTTATGCAAGAAAAAGTCCCTATGAGCATGCACTCGGTGGGACTTGAACCCACGAAATTGATCTTGACAGGCACGCGGACCACCTACCAAGCCACCGGGGACGCCGGAGTTGTGTACGAGTATTATGCTGCTATATTATTAATAATAATCCAGCAATCCAGCAGCAGCCGGTGAAGAACACACACACACACAGGTGAACGCATATACGACAGATATTGATAGATATAGATGCAATACGTACACCATCGTCCACCACAGGCGGGAATTCCATCACACAAACCGCCGCCGTATACCATTTATTAGTCCTTCGTTTGGCGACACCACAATAATTATATCGCTGCTATATGATTCGTGCAAGGATTATAATACTCGTAACAGGTCACTGACTGGTACACACGTATCGTATGGTACGCGATGATACCACACACATGATGATTCCTATAATGGCGATCGAGGGCTAGTACAACAAACAGTACTTATTATTCGCGTTTGGGGGGATTGATTCGAAGAGAAAAAGCCATTTTTTACCACACAGAAACGTGTGTCCAAACAATGCTAAAAGTTCAGTACATACAGCAGTCGATCAATGGAATTCGAATATTTCGATATTTTTTCATCGGTAACACTCGGGCCGCGACTGCTGCTGTATACAACAATATTATAGTATACTCCACGTTGCTATTAATTACTATTATGGTATGTATGTAGCAAAATGCGAGAAGACTTTTTTTCGCACGGCCCTACTTTCTTCCCTCGTCGACTCCCAGCATCGAATCGTGCTATAGTAGTAGGCTATATATACTCACACATCCATGTTGCTATAATATACATACTCGAACTATTAATATATTTATAATCATAGGCGCTCTCAGCAGTATATATAGTATAGTTAATAGTATATATATATTATGGTTATACACCAACCAGCAGATGATCCCACATTTTCTATTTGTTGTTGCAAGTATAAACTCAAAAGTTCGACGCACCACGTGGTGTTATTCGAACTCCAGCACCAAGCCGTAGCAGTCGCAGTCGCAGTGTTCGAGGGTACTAATAATAATAGCCCACCGGGGCCACCGGTACTACTATTATTATTGTATACTCAAGGTAGTACTTTAGATACGGCAGCAATCAGTATATTATATACCACCAGGTATATATCTGTTGTTGTACTATATATATACTAGTATATAGTGCTTGCTGTAGTGTACCTGGTATAGACTATAGTCTATCTATACCTCGGCTATTAATAATGTGTATATACCACAGCAGTACAGCAGTAGTAGTGTTAATATGTATATAATTATTTTGCTTTTTTTTTTTTTTTTTTTTTTTTTTATCCATCACTTTTACTTCCCAGCCCACTCGTAGGAGGTTTTACCCTCGACGATCTTCTGGACAAGCCGTGGTCACAGGTGTCGTCCCTTCTCCCCCCCGGTACGTACCTTTATTTTTTGTCGCGCATAGGGTTCAGCATTCCCACTGCTCGTCGATTTTCATCGAATGTAGCTAACTCACGCTCTCGCGCTTTCCGCTTATCAATTTTATGCAAGAAAAAGTCCCTACGAGTACGAGCATGCACTCGGTGAGACTTGAACACACGAAATTGATCTTGACAGGCTACGCAGGAAGCAACATTTTTATACCAACTATTAATATAGTCAGCTGCTATTATTCTGTATTACCAGTTATAGCACAGCAGTTTTACTTCAGATTCTATACGTACAGAGTACGTACGAGTAGTACGTACAAAGGTACGAGTATAGTAAACGTTTCATTATTATATACTGGTATTATTGACCACAGGTGGTACGTAGAGTAAGTGGTGCCGGTACTATATTGTACCAGGTAAGCAGTTGCTATTAATAAATAGTATAACAATTTGTGACTATGATTATACACGTGCCTGACGACGTACAATATATACTAAAAATAATATTAATAGTATCAGTAGTAGACTAAGTGGTGGCAGTAGTACTGACGTAGCAATATGTATATCAGATATACCCTGGTACGATGGTAGTTGCTACTACAGCCAGTGTAGTAGTACTGCTATAATTACTATTATACTACTACGAGTAAGTAAGTACTCGATCGAGCGAGCTCACGCGTGCATGTACCTACTATTGGCATACTCCGAACACATCCTACTACTACTGTTTTGTATACCAGGTATATAGTTTCGTATGGGCCCGCCAACAAGAAACACCTATATAATATACTACATACAGCAGTAGTAACTGCTGTATAGCAACTACAGTTTTAGTAACTCTGAGCAGTAAGCCTGTGAGATTCTTATGCATTGTGGGGCGCCATCTTCAAACAAAACCTTGAGCATACTACTGCTGCTGCTACTACTATAATAATACAGGATTTTAGTGTAGATTTCACCACTGACCGTTTTTCTAAACCCAATTTTCTTAGCGTTCTTCAAAAAGTGATCATTATGTTCTTATTGGTCACTCTGTTATTGGTGCAGTATTGTGTTCGTCATCGTATCATTCCTCCTATAGGACCTGTACTCAGAACTGAGCACCGTGATGCGCCACTTGCTACCCCTTTTTGGAATAAATAACACTGCTGTGGCGAGGCGGGCATTATTATAACTGATAAGAGATGTGTAGTATATAGTTACAGTAGGTAAATAGGCATTTCATGAGTATAACCCAGAAAACCCACCCTTTGTACATATGATCCAGTATCATTAACCGCCCCCCCCCCCCAATCCAATCGGTACCTACCAGGAGAAAGTATATATATCCCGACCTACCGGACAGCTCTTTGTCGCGAATCATTGCGAGCACACAGCACAAGACGACGAGAATTGTAAGTCCTGTGGGAGAGAATCAACCACATGAGTTCCACTTCCAACCATGTAAATTTCTCGTACGGTTCCAACAAATAACCAAAATAGTCGGGTAAACTTTTCGACGCTCTGATTGGTCAAAACTCTCCGAACTCCGAGCTGGCGGCGCGGACGGGGGAGTCTCTTGTTTCTTGATGCCAAACACACCTCAGCTGCCTCAAGGCTACTCAAGTCACTACCTCCACCAAGTGTGCAACTTCGCACTCCAGTGACAAGGCGCGCCCTTCCGTCTCTGCTGCCACCCCGAGGAACCCCTTGGCACGAGCGAACGAACCCGCTGGAGAAGAGGAACGAGCAAGAGAAAGAGAGAGCCACAAGTTTTCACAGCATCGCGCCAAACTCAAACCGAAAAACGCTGGATCCACTCCCCACCATGGCGAGGTTTTTCGCAACAAGTAGAGCGAGCGTCGAATCCTCCGCTGCCCCATCGAGTAGCAGCAGCAGCAGCAGCAGCGCGGCGGCGGCGGCGGCCGGCGCCGGCGGAAGCAGCAACCCCAAGGACGCTTGCCGCGCCACGGCAAGCAGCAAGACGGGGAGCAATGCCACCAGCACCACGACAAGCGGCTCGCGCTGGAGCCGGAGACCTCGTCTTCGCCGGCAGCATGCACATGATTTTGAGAGCGTGCCAGAAAAAGCGATTGCCGTTCCCGCACCAGCCCTCTCGAGGGAGTCGCTCGGTTCCGGGTACACGGAAGCTCCCAGCTCGCGCGGAGCGTCAGAAACGCTGTCAGCATGCAGCCCAAGCGAAGCGGGGTTAGAAGAGTTCTTGGGAGACGCTTCAGACGATGATCTGTCGTGGCTCGAGGCTGACCTTTCGCCGTCATGCGCGCTTCCGAGCGAGCCTGAGCTTGAAGCGGAAGTGGGCGATTCTGTTGCTCTTTCTGGGGACGATGACGACGATGAAGCTGGTGGTGTTCTGGAGAAGGAGGAGGAGGAGCAGGTCGAACTTTGCCAGCAAAGACACAACGGCCCTCTGGAGCTGAGGGTAGAGGACTTCGAGTGCGGCGAGTGCATTGGGAAGGGGTCGTACAGCCGGGTGTTCCTGGGCACGCACGTGGTGTCGGGGACGGAGTGGGCGCTAAAGGTGGTGTCTAAACGGAAGACGTTCGAAACGAGGGAGAACCTCGCGCATCTCAGGGAGGAGAAAAACATCTCCACGAAAGTCCAGGGGAGTGACTTTCTCGTGCGCACTGCAGGGACTTTCCAGAACCCCAGAAGGTGAGAGCTATGATACAGACAGACCATTGCATACGCGGAGAGAGAGAAAGAG
Organism: Macrocystis pyrifera; assembly: GCA_031763025.1. NCBI lineage: Eukaryota > Phaeophyceae > Laminariales > Laminariaceae > Macrocystis > Macrocystis pyrifera. Next base: position 7,711,489 of record JASSKH010000008.1, on the reverse strand, counting down.
AGCGTCAAAGGTTTGCAGAGGATAGACAGCTAGAGAGGCGGCTACGTAGCAGCTTTTGTTCGATCTCCTGCTCTCCTCGTGCAGCTGCTGTTGGGTTTTGTTGTTGAATATCATCGCACTTGATTTGATTGCCATTTTTTCTCTTGCGCATCTTTTTTTGTTGTCCCTATTTTTGTTGTGTTTTTGGTCTGCTCTCCTCGGGCAAGGGGTTATTTCTCGGCATCAATCAGTGCTGCTGCTGCTGCTGCTGCTGCTGCTGCTGCTGCTGCTGCTGCTGGTGCTGCTGCTGCAACCCGCTGCACCGTGTGTGCACGTAAACAAATCGACGAAAGATTCACATGAACTGATTCGTTGACTCGACAGTCGAATAGAACAAAGCCAAGCCTTTCCTACGTGTCTTTTTTCATTTCGTACATGAAGCGGGAATTTTGTCAGTTGAAAAATTATCCGCCCAACCATAAATAAACTGCTTGGTTCTTGTACTTGTACTCGTTCTGGGCACTTGCACACATACATCCGTAATAGTGACGGTATACCGTCGAACTTTGAAGTTTTGCGTGTTTTTGCCTCGTTTTTCGTCGAAGTTTTTGTTTTTGGGCTTTGGTGTTCTATTAATACCAGCGCATCACTGATATGACGAAGAATTCGCTTTGTTTCCCGCTATTCCTCGAGCTTCCTTGACCGTTGATGAGTCATCTGCTGGCCATCGTGTGCTCCCCTCCCTCTCTCTCTTGGCTGGGGTGCTTGCTTGCTTGTAGGCTGTGGCTTGCTCGTGGCTCGAGGAGCGCAGGGCTTATGTGCATTTCGAGACGATATTTTCGTTTTTATTTATTTATGGTTTTTGCTGGTCTGTCAAGGGTCTGGTGATGTTGACTTTTTCGGTCATGGAAAGATGCGAAAAAATAATAGTGTTTCCGTGTGTCGTGTGTCGTGTGCTTCTCTCTGGAAGAGCAGGAAAGAAGCTTTGAAGTTTGAAGTTTTTGTACTGTTTTTTGTATGGCTTCGGCTTGTCCCTGTACTCTTACTCACGTCGTGTTCGAATCTGAGCAGAAGACAGAAGACAGAAGACCGGTAGGTGTATCGGTATCGGTATCGAGCGCGTCCTGTAGAGGTGCGACGAACAATTGCGTGATTATTTTTTGGGCAATTAGTTACGATGAGCTGCTGAGCTGCTGCTCCTACTGCGGCTGCTGCTCTTGCTTTTCGCTGATGGCAAGCTCTCGTCGTCTGGACGGGCGAGACTGAGCAACGTAGCCCTAGATTCAAACAAAAAGGATCAACCTGTTTGCCCGCCTGCCTGCGTGCCTGCCTGCGTTGCTCTCAAGTCTCGGTGCGATCATGCGGAGCCGCTAGAGGATGGCCTTTTTCGGTTGGCATGTGCATTACTACTCAATTGCTTAGTCTTTACAGCCGCCTTGGCTGCGAGTCACAACAAGTGATTCAATTCTGAACTCGTAAACCAAATACACTGCAAGTCAGCAGTCAACAGGCAGTGGCCCTCAAATACTGGTTTGAAGAGCTTGTCGACCACAAGAAACTTCGCCTGATATTTCCAGTGAAATTAGAAACCAGGGAGCGCTTTATACTGAAGTTTGTATGGACAACATCTTTAAAATTTGTTTCTGAATAAAAAATACCAGGTACCTGGTATTGATCAGAAATCTGGCCGACCTCACGTTCCTTATCCGAACGCCGGTACAGCTGCGTATTCGTAAGACACTCGCTCGTACGTACGTTCATTTACATTCGAGGTATTCATACAGCAGTAGTACGCGAGTGTATTTTCTGTGCTTCCACGAACACTGCTGCTCTGTAAAACTGCTTCTGCCCTTCGAAATGCGAAACGTGTCGAATATGCTGACAGCAGAGGAAATGAGACCGAAGATGTCATGAGCCATGTCAAGCGAGGCAAATCATGCGCTGTCAAGAGTATCGGGCCGAGGGTTCCACACTAAAATATAGTAGTTTGGTGTCAGTCAAGGCGTATGTCGAGGCAAACTTGCTGTCTGTCAAAGGGTGAGAATGCCATCTCCTGACATCTTTGTCGTAGACAGACGTGCTTGAAGTACCATTCAATAGTCCCTCCTCACATATATATGTCAACTACATCACCACCTGCAGAAACACTCGTCATTCGTACGGTATTTATACTTTTACGACTGCTCCTGCTGTAGCACGAGTATGGGTTTTATGTTTTTGTTTTCTGCATGATCCGAGCAACCAACCCTTGGTTGCCCTGTTTTCCAAGCAGTTCAATTTCAAAAAATTCGCGAAACCCCATCACAGGCGCCGCACGTAAAATACTGCCGGTACCAGGCTACCAGGATTAATGTAGAGGGAAAAACGCAACATCGTATGCGCACGCACACCGCTTCTTGTCGCTGTTGTTTTGTTGTGTTGTGCATGAGTATTCACGCTGAAAGTTTCCCGGAATTGATGGCCTTCGGTTTATATTGTTACGGGGGACCATAGTAAATAGGACCAAATACTGCTGTTATTATTAATAATAGTACATCAGAATAGGTAAAGATAATACACCATAGGTTTCGTCTGTAACGTAGGTCCTATTTACTATGCCCCCCCGCAAAAATAGTGCCCATGTACTCTCTTGTACTCCACCCAAAATGCACATGGCATGGATGGGCAGCCGCCGCATCTTCATCTTGGTGCTCTTTATATCGATATCTGCTGCTTCTTCCGCTACTGGTGCGAGGTTGCGCAGCTGTCAAACAACCTCATACTGCTGTTGCTCTTTGTTATTAATAGTCAGTTCGTACATATTAATATAATATTAATAGTACGAAAGCCGAACACATGCGAGTGGTAGCTTACAGCAGTACAGCAGTACAAGTAGCTTGGTTCCTTCGTTAAACTTTTGCGCGAGCGGTTCGTTTCGAGCTGCTCGGTTCGGTGTTCTATCTCCGTTTCGTCTTGCTACGCACGGCTTGTCTTAACCATTTTATTGATATTGATAGTAGAGTATTGCAGTCCCGTTTTGGGGACGAACTGCTTGGACTTTGAGTGGTTTGTACACGAAAGGAGACGACTTCCAGTCCGAAAAGAGTTGAATGCGTATCGTCCATCAAGTATGCCCAGAACCTTTTGATGCGCGCAGAACGCCTTCCGGCGCTTGTGGCTCTAAACTCTAAACCGCAAGTCCTCCCCGAATAATGTACAAAATGCAACAGCTGATTTTGCCCTCATCAGGAGGTACCTGGTGGTTAGACACCAGTATGACGTGTGCAGAATAGCATGAGTAGCACAAAGAGTCGAAGGGCCAAACCGTCCAGTCCCAGGATGGGTCACGTTAGTCCATCTGTTTTTTGTTCTATTGTAGTGCTGTGCTCTGTGCTATACTGCTGCTGTTACGGGGTTTAGCCACGGAAAATGGTACACTCAGGCCCCACCGAGGCCAGCCCAGGCGAGAACACCGGTATCGTGCTCCTGCGCCCCCGCGTACGCTCCAGTAGTACCGAACACACTGCCGTGTATGTACCTGCTATTAGTTACCTTCGAATTAAATTGCGCAGCCATTTTGGCGACAAACAGGCTTGGAGTTGAAATATTTGGGGGGTGTACGGAGGAAGTTCGATCTCACGACTTCGTTTTTTTTTCCCTTCTCCATGTGCGGAGGAAGTACCGAAGCAGTTGGTAGTGAATGAGTAAAAAATCATCTGGTCAACGTCGAGCATCCAGCGCACCAGTCCAGAGTCGGTGTGTCGTCCTGCTCACGAATAACGATGTTTTGGTCGCAGATCAAAGATGGCCACAAAAATCCCAAAAAAAAGTAGTGTGAGGGGATGTACGACGTACACCGGTTGTGTTCGGTCAGTTCAAGGCATGTGTGAGGCCAAATGACCAATGGCAAACAGATGGTACCAATTACTCATGGTAGCAAATGTACACTTGAACTGATTATCAATTTTCAAGTCGGAACTTTCATTTATAGAAGGAGCGAAGGCGAAATTACGAGTACGAGTATGGGTGTTTATATTATATTCGACGTTGTCTCCTGGTCGTGCCCAACGATGCACTGGCTATCATACTGGTACGTGATGCGTTGCGTTGGTGCATTGTTGTCCGCTGATTGCCATACCCCCCACCCTCCCCCACGCCTTGGGTCGTTCGATTGGCTCTTGGCTACGTATGCGCTATTTGTCATGCAGACACAGCAGCAGGCAAGCTGGTATGTACCGCCGCTCGTTGTTCGTACGTACCAGGTATATAGTACCTGGTAGTAGATACAAACTGGCGGTTAGAACTCCTTTTTAGCATGTTTTTTTTTCCGTACGAGTCGAAGAGTTCCACGCTATTGATAGAGTAGTGGTAGCTGGTGCAGTACGTGCATAATTCGCTTGTGGTCTTGTGGTCCTTCCTTGAACACGGGGCGTTCAATTTCAAGGGATACACGTATGTATGCACACCTTGTGCTGTACTGATGGTATTGATGTAGTGATAGCTCTACTATTAACACCGGAAAAATAAAATTTTGGTGGTTAGCGTTATCAATGTTGTTAGGGCGTGCGTTAGTGCTGCTGCTGCAAGACGACTGATCATGCCTCATGGCCGCTATCTTGACCCTTTTTGAAACTGCAGTCCTGATTTGGGCACAAACCACCCAATTTCCAAGTGATTTATCCCCATGCAGTCTTGAAAGAGTTGAAGCTTAGACCAACATTGCAGCGATACAAATACTGCTGCTTCAACAGTTAGATTACTGCAGCAGCAGCCGCAGTTCGAAAAGTGTTCTCGGGCGTGAGTAATCTATTATTGGGCTCTACAGAAGCAGTCGCTACCGGGTACAAATCCTTGTGTCTATTGTGCTGGTGCTGACGCTTCTTGCAGTATTGTATTGCAGTACGCCACCGCTGTGTCCCTGACCGTGCTCATTGGTCGCAAGATTCAGGAGTTTTTCTTATACCACTCCGTCCGCGAAAACACATTGTACAACTACAGTACCGTTTCGGTGTAGACGCTCTTAGGACTGCCGACTGTTATTAATAGGACTGCAGGCAGTCCCATTTAGGGGACAAACTACTTAGAATTTGAGTGGTTTGTTCCCTGAACGGGATTCCGGTCCTAAAAAGGTTCAAAGGGCTGTGTGGGTGTGTTGTACAAGGACCGTTTGAGTGTCCATATTTATACCCAAATAATCCTTACATTTTCGAACAGAGTGGTACGTGGTACAAAAATACTTCTGAAAGCGACATGCTAAGTGTACGTGTACATCGCAGAAAACGAGTGTTTTTTATTTTCCTGGCATGTTTGATACCACAGCTACAGCAGCCGCATTAGCAGCAGCGGTACGTAAATGAAGACATAACGTATTGACGTAACATAAACACCGCCAGCGGGAGAGCAATATCATCACGATGACTCTTCCTTCATTACTCATGAACCTATCTATGATATGAGTAGACCTGTAACCACGTTTCGGGGAGAAGCCGCTTGGAATTTGACGTTGAATGTTTTTTTCTGACTTGGACAGGTACTGCCAATATGCACCTAAATATATCAATAATTTGGCATCAAAATGAATAGACGAAACGGTCGTGATATATTTCGGGATTATATTGGTATTTGTGGAGTATTTGTGGACCCCGAGCCTGTCAGAGAATACAACAGGTCGACGCTTTTACGAGTACCAACCCTGCTCCCACTTCGCACCCATCATCCCACACCGACCTGAGCCCTCCTAACTGATCCTGGGTATTATCATTTGCCGCCGAAAGTGCCCCACAGAGGCAGCCTGATCCCACTCGACTTTATCCATAATGCTCGGGTTTCCACTAGAAAGGAAGGCCACATCATAAACGGGAACAACACTAGAACTAGTATATTAGCGTCCGGCCTGTGGTTTTCTCCCGCAGACTCGCATCTGCTCATTATAATGTTAACCCCTTTAGTACCGCAGTCCCGATTTGGGGACAAACCAGTCTAATTCCAAGTGCTTTGTCCCCAAAACGGGACTGCGGTACTATAAGGGTTAATAGTTGCGCCCATAGGGCTGTGAGTCGCAGCCGATTCATCCTTTCAACCGACATCGGAATAAAAAATGTGTTGCGATTGTTTTGCGAGTTGTTCAGAACGTCGTTTACTCGCTATATCCTCGCCCCCCCGAAGAGTTTTTTTTTTTTTTCGGGGGGGGGGGGGGGGGGGGGGGGTGGGGGGGAGGGGGGGGGGGGTACTTTAGGTGGTGGGGGTGATTGGTGATTTGGGTTCGCTTTGCATATCCAACGCAATCATCTGTATGCAAGAATGTCCGCCTCACAAGCAGTTCTTTGTATATTAGGGTACAGCTCATTCTTCAGGCGAGTCGCCCAATAATACTCACGCCGCTTCGCGCTTGGTGCAAGCAAGCGATGTCTGCCTGGTCGGTTAAAACCCGACGTGCTCGTCCCGGCGTTGTAGGGATACGAGGTTCTATGGTCACACGACTATTGATATGCATGGCATGAGTACACACACACCCAAAGCCGCGTGATTTGTTGCTTGCCTTAGTCTTTTGACCATTGACCACGTATCCGTTTCGAGACGGAGCACGGTTCTTCCTCCTAATAGTGACAGACACCTCCAACGTTTGGAGCGGGGGGGGGGGCGGATTTGTGATCCGCTCGTTCCTTTTCACTCGAAGTTCGAACATGCCGGTACATTCGAAATACTTACTGATCGGCTTCTCGCCGAAAACGGTTGACTTTCACTCGTTTTTTTTTTTCACGCTTCATATCCCTACCCTACCTGGTATTAATTATTACAGCACTAATAGTGCACCATGAACAGCAGTGCACCAGGTCCAGCAGTATATCGCATTTGCACCTGTGCGGATACAGGTACAGCAGTAGAAGTATATACAAGCACAGCTAGCGGCAGTCCTGTAGAGGGTATACGTAATGTGCCCCTCTGTGCGCCTGTGGGCATACCGTGATGCGATATCATACGATGATAATATTCATAAATGTACAACGATGCTGTACCGCGGCAGGAACAGATTTTATACATGAGTGTATGATATGTATGCGCCGATTGATGCATACATACGTAGCATATACGAGAATGGGCACAGCAACACAATTCATAATAAAATACACAAGCAAATCTATTTGTTAAAATGACCAGGCACTTGTGCTGTACATAAAAATAAAAAATACGTACCTGGAAGTTATTAAATATATGTATTTTATATTAATCTTTTTCATAAGAGAGTTATCATATTTGTGCAGTGACAATTTAACATGAACAACAACGGCAACAGGAAGTAAAAAAAAAAAGTCTTCTATCGGATGAGAATCTCGCAAGGGCGCGTTTATTTTCACTGTTGATCCTTTTAGACCGCAGTCCTCTTTTGGGGATGAACTACTTGGAATTTGAGTTGTTTTTGCCCCTAAACGGGACTGCAGCATTTAAGGGGCAGGTTAGTAGAGGTTACGTTACTTTTTTCACTGGTTCTTTTTGCGCTTCTGCTTTGCTCTTGACGAGACCATGGCACCTTGGCGTACATACTTGTAGCCGCACCTCTTTTTATGCTTTCCTCTTTACCCTCTGGGCGCTTTACAGCAGTGTACAGCTTTAGTCCTTGCAATCCACCTGGTGCAACACGAAGAGCATCATATTTGTGGCGGTGGTATTTGGGAGATGTTCCGAGCTGGAATTGGAGCTGATAGGCAGAAGCGTCTATATACTATTAATACTGTACTGCTGTAGTACGTCTTTCGAAGGACGCCATCCTGTGGCTGTGGAGAGTTGGCTCTTTTGTGTTCCTTGTTCCTCGCCTACTCTTGTCACCCTTCTCCTGCTTTTTCAGTAGAATCCTTGAGGCGTGCGCCTGTTACCTCGGGGTTAAACCGTTTTTTCTCTGTGCGCAAAGAGCATCGACCACACCCCAAGTTGTCCGTACGAACTTACGAGCCGACTCTTCTTCGAGCGTCACGAGATGTATACCTGGTATCTGCTATTAATAATCATAATATATACATCTGCCCGTGGGTTTTACGAGTTCTATGGTTACACAACGAAACCTTTTGGCATGGCTACTTCTGCACCTGTTTTTGCTTCTAAACGCGATTTGCCTACTGTTGTAGCTCACTCTGTCTTGCAGATCTGCTGTGGACACCTATTTTGCACCAAATTGGCCATGAATAGAATGTCATTTCTATGTTGGTATTGGAGTCTAAACAGAGTTTTTACGGTCAAGGATGAAGAGCGAGGCAAAACGTGCGCTGTCAAGGGTGTAGGTCCGATTTATTCACACTAAAAACTAGTAGTTTGGTGTCAGTCAAGCCATGTCATGTCAAGGCACAGCAATCGCTGTCTGTCAAGGGGTTGCAGTGCTGTCTCCTGACATCTTTGCTGAAAAGCGAGCACATCCCTGCGCGAACTCAACGTTATCAACCCTCTTATTAATAGTACGGCAGTCACTATTTGGGGTTAATTTACTTATACTGTAGTTTGACTGCTTTGCCCCGCGGAACTGCAGTCCTAAACGGGTAAGATAGTTTAGATATTCCGGGACGGACTTGGTGGTTTCTCTCGAGGGCGAAGAATCAGAACGGGCACTGGGTGTGCTGATGCCGTTGGGTACAGCTAACGGTTTAATATGACTGATGAAGGCAGCACCCATCCTACTCTTACCCAAGTAAGTTGATCGCTGGTAGACTTTTTCAACACGTGGGACGAAGATAAAACAATGGTACAAGCCTGTGCATTTAGCTTATAGACGAGTTTCGGCGCTGTAGAAGACATTTTCGGAATGCAAATGAAATGGCAACTGGAAATAATACCGACAACGTTGTCTATTACTGGTATTAATAATAGAGCTCCACCCATTGCCGTGGAGCGCCATTAATATACTTACAGCAATAAGTCCATTCCAACCCCTTGGCCACTTGAGAAGGGAAACTGATGAAAAATGATTATTGAGGTTCTAATAATATTGCGGAGGGCCTTGCTAATCAGGATTCAATATGCTTTGTAAGGATAGTGGAATGTATAGGTTTTTGTGAGCGGGATGTGTTCTGATTACTATGGTCCCCCGTTAGGGGAGTGCATTATTGCGTGGGGCCATATTAAAGAGGACCTACGGTACACGCAAAAACATACCAGGTACCAGGTATATACGTACATTTCGCTAGTTTTACTAGCAATATTCGGTTCTACTTGAATACGGACCCCCGGAAATAGTAATCAGAACCCGCGATGAAGCTGAAGAACATACTCGTAGCGGCATGTGTGTGTGTTTTTTCACATTAAACCGTTATTTCTACCCGTCGATATCCAGCAGCACAACCAGTGTCCGTGCCGATTCTTCAATCCTATTAATAGAGGGACACAAGCTCAGTCAGTGGTCACAAAACTAAGCCGCAGAGATACGTACTACAGCAGTGTGTGTGTGTGTTCTTCACATTAAACCGTTCTTCTACTCGTCGACATCCAGCAAGCCCAGTGTCCGTGCTGATTCTTCACCCTAGAAAGATACGAGCTCTGTGGTCACAGACTACGACACAGAGATAACACACCGTGATGCATTAATAGCCTACGTAATACCATGCCTTCGCACTACTATAGGTGCGGCCGACACAACATACATACATACGCCAGCAACCAAAATACACCATAAAGAAAGAGAAGCAACGAAAAAAACCAAACCGAAAAAGAACAAGAAAAAGAAAAAGAAAATAGATTCATACTAAGGCGAAAAAAAAAACGTGCATTAATAGATTAAATAGTAGACGATGCATTGGCATGCTCTCATACTCGATACGATGGACACGACATACACATTCCACCCCTCATGTTCACATACAACATGTTTGTTGGTTCTGATTGCTACTATTACGGGGGTCCATAGTTAACAGGACCAAATATTGTTAGTAAAAATACCTAAATATATAGGTTTTTATGTATGCCATAGGTCCTGTTAACTATAGACCCCCGGAATATTAATAACACGGGGGACCATATTAATAGTAATAGTAAATAGGTCCAAATATTGTTATTACGGGGGTCCATAGTTAATGGGACCAAAAATTGTTAGTAAAAATACTTAAATATATAGGTTTTGATGTATACCATAGGTCTTATTAACTATGGACCCCCGTAGTAGTAAAAATCGTGAAATATGTACCTGGTAGGTTTTTGTGTGTACCGTAGGTCCTATTCACTATGGTCCTCCGTAATAGAGAGGTGTGTCTGTTGCCCCGTAGTAATGTTGCTTTACAGAGTCGATCACCAAATGCAGCCCGGGCTGCGGTGGTAAACGTGAAATGCCAGCGTACCGGGTACGAGAACACAACACGACATAAATATTTCTCCCGCCCGCGCTCCACATTGTGGCACATGGTGACTCGGTGACACGTCACTCGCGCTGGCGGGCGCTCTTCCTATTAATAGATATATAATGAACCCTTGATAAGATCGCATTGGGGTCACGTATTGCTACAGCTGAGAATTTTTTTTTTTTTTGTCTTTTTTTTTTTGTTTCTTGACTTTTTCTTCGTCTCGTTCTGTCTTCTTTTTTTTTTCTTCTTTTTTTATCCTGTCTGGTGTTGTCGTCGTGTGGTGTTTTTCTTGTGATACTTGTACAGCGTGGTGTTCGCGATGGAGTACCTTCCCGGTGGCGATTTGTACGAGCGACTATCTGACAAGGGCACCCTCCCACTCGGCGAGGCGGTCGCCTGGGTGGCTCAAGCGGTTTTGGCGATAGAGGACCTGCACGCGCTCAACATCGTGCACCGGGATATCAAGCCAGGTGAGCCGAGTGAAAGGTGTCACAACTCGAACAGATAGATCGTCTACAGACAGATCACCTATAGATAGATAGTCTGTTGCAGATCCTGTTAAACGCGTTGTGCAGGATCTGCTGTGTCACACAGATCTAACCCTGGGTGGTTACACTGACTGTTGATAGAGTATTACGGAGTTAATATTACGGAGGACCATAGTAAACAGGACCAAATATTAGCAGTAAAAATAGGGAAATATATAGGTTTTTGTGTACCGTAGGTCATGTTTACTATTGTCCCCCGCAATAGTATAATTGTATTGATAGCTACTGTAATTCATCAGGTTGAGCTACTCACACCCGGCACCATAAGCTAGATACATAATACCGACCAAGAGTGCAACTGCCCTGAATAATTTATTGGTGTTGTGATCGTAGATGACGAAGTAGGAATCGTCAAAGCGGACGGTGTGTTCCAAGGTTTGTGGTTACTGGCTGTTGCTGTGAGGGGTGGAGATTCGAGTAGGACATGGATGCACTGTGCAGGAGGGCAAACATAGAATACCATGGTACGCATACCAATGGAGCAACCATGAAAGCAGTCGTAAGAGTGCGCGATGTAGAGGTGCTCTCGCTGTCGTGGTGTCGAGGTGCGGGATCAAACTATTTTTTATAATGTCCTGGCAGAATAGATGGTGTCTGGCCGCGCCCTCCTCCTCCTGCTCCCCCTTGCCCGGCACTAGGAGGACATCAATTTTAGATGGCAGAAACAAAAATTCACAACATTGAACGAACAAAAGAACGAAGGGACGAGTCTGTCACTTAAAACAAAGCAAGCAATCAATTATGTTTTGGTTCGATCGATCGAAAAGAGGAGATGTTAAACGCGATGTGTGTGTGGCGTGTGGTGTGTGGTGCTTTGGTGCTGTGGTTGTTTCCCTGTTTTTTCTGGCACTTTCTGCCACTTACAGCAATACGTACGGGGGTCCGTACTAACGTCCCGGCAGCCGCTGTTATATCTATCTGTATATATATACCTTATTGTTCTTTTCGTTTTTTGTTGCAGTTGGATACTAACAAGTCACAAGCTAGAACTGCACACCCAGTCTCGGAGACAGAACTATAGTACTTGGAATTGGAGTTGGAGCTTGGCACTATTCGTACACAGCTGTAGAGATGGTAGTCGCGGTTTTGGTCGTAATAGTAGTAGTACTAGTAGTAGTAGTACTAGTACTAGTACTAGTAAGTAGTAGTAGTAGTAGTAGTAGCAGCAGCTGTAGTAGTAGTAGTAGTAGCAGCAGCTGTAGCTGTAGTAGTAGTAGTAGCAGTAGTAGTAGTAGTAGTAGTAGTAGTAGTAGTAGTAGTAGTAGTAGCAATAGCAGTAGCAGTAGTAGTAGTAGTAGTAGCAGTAGCAGTAGTAGCAGTAGCAGTAGTAGCAGTAGTAGTAGCAGTAGCAGTAGTAGCAGTAGCAGTAGTAGCAGTAGTAGCAGTAGTAGTAGCAGTAGCAGTAGCAGTAGCAGTAGTAGTAGTAGTAGTAGTAGTAGTAGTAGTAGTAGAACTAGTAGTAGTAGTAGTAGTAGTAGTAGTAGTGGTAGTAGTAGCTGTAGAAGTAGCTGTAGAAGTAGCTGTAGTAGTGGTAATTGTATACCAGGTATAGTGTTTGTAGTAAATAGTATTGACGGTAGTATAGCAGCAGCAATAGCAGTAGAAGTAGCAAACAGCATCAGTAGTAGTAACAATAATACTAGTAATAGCAAATACCGTAGTAGTTGGAGTATTAATAGTATGAATGGTATACATACAGCAACAGCAGTAGAAGTAGCAAGAAGCAGTAGATTTGGTGGTAGCAATAGTATTATAGTGGTGGGTGGAAGTGCACCCACCTATCGGTGAGTAACCACTTGGAATTTGAGTTGAATACCAGACTACACGAATGCTTCAAGGAGTCGTTAATGTTTGTTGGCGTTTTGGCGGGTGTATGCGTGGTACATGTGGCAAGGAGTTGCTCTATGACTTGTTCTTGGTGGCAACTTCTGGCCTTGTCGATTGATCCGTTTGTTTTGGTGGATCATGGTGTCGTTAGTTGATGTGAAGTGCCATATGGTATGGCGTACTATTAATATTACTGTAATACTGCAGTACGTATCGATGGTGCCTAATGGTGCCTGTCGTGTGTTGTCTATTCTCGGGGCATGAGATTGCTTCTGCTGCTGCTACTGCTCTGCTGCTACTGCTCTGCTGCTACTGCTGCTACTGCTGCGGCTGCTGCGGCTGTTGTGACGGTGCAGATAAAACATGCCGCTTGCATGGCGCATGAGAAGGTAGAGACAAGAGCTACGAAGCGACAAACGCCGATGTACTGCTGTCCCAGTGTAGTGCAGTGATTCCTGGTACTGCAGTATAAACCCCGGTATGTATTTATTGCCGGTACGTACTCGTACACGTATTTGTAACACTCTTTTGGATAATACAACTCTCTGCGGAACTTCAAGAAACCTTTGGTGCCAATATGAACACCCAAACAGATAGTGCTCATATTATCGGACAGTGTGGTTATCTGTACCTGGTAGGTTATCACTGTCGACAGTAGTAGTTTGCTTACCTGGTAATGTGCGAGGTGGTACTTGAAGATCCTGCTATTAGGGGGGACCATAGTAAATAGGACCAAATATTCTTAGTAAAAATAGGAAAAATTATAGGTTTTTGTGTGTACCGTAGGTCCTATTTACTATGATCCCCCATAATACTGGTTCGCAGACATGTTTTTCTGTTGTCCGTGGTTGTTGAGCGTAGTGGTGATGGTCGTGACGGTGGTTTTTTTTAGTGCGTTCAACTGCTTTCTTTCGCATGGTTTGTCGATAGTACGACAGCGATGTGGTCCACGCGACACGCGCGGGGGGGAGGAAGAAGAAGGAGGGAGGGAGGGAGGACGGGGACTGCTGCAGTCACCCCCAAAAACCCGCATGCGTCTAGTCCATGATTTTACTGTAGGCTTCTGTATGTTTGTCAGCGCTCGAACGCGAGAGCATTGCTGTGTCCAGGGCTTGGTCCTATCTGGGGGACATATTAATAACAATCAATACCGAATATTCCTCGCAAAAATACTGGAATATCTAGGTTTTTGTGTATAGGGGTGGGTCTCGATTACTGTGGTCCCTCGTGGTAGTTGACCCCGTGTGATCCTTTTGGAACGTTTTTGGGACAAAGTACTCTAATTCTAAGTACTTTGTCCACAAAACAGGACTGCAGTCGAAACAGGGTGAGCCTCGCATGTACAGGGACCTCAAGACAGCGACCAAGGACATGATGCCGTTTTTTGCTGTTATCAGGGGGTTAGGAGCGCACCGCGAGCGCCCATCAGTACTGGTGGAATCATGCTTGGCCGGTGCCATCGGGCTCGTTGCATTCAACCATCGTATCTCGGACATCTCGAGTGGTGATCATCCCTCACACCCCGCCGTGATCTTTCGTGCTGCAATCGATGATTTTTGTCGGCAATTTTCCTCGCTGAAGTCCTGAGAGGGTTGTATATGTAACCTGTGCACTCCTGCTGTTGAGACGAAACACTTGAATTAGACCCAGGTTTAGGTTTCTGTATAGGCACAGCAGTGCACTGTTGACATTGAATAGGTTAAGGCTCCGCCCCCCTTTTCGGAGACAATTGACTCGGAAATAGACTTACAGCAGTAGATACAGTAGCAGTGTGGTGCTTACAGGATTCAGAACTGCTCCCCCCCCTCCCTCCCTCCCTCCCTCCCTCCCTCCCTCCCTCGCGTGCGCATCTTTGGGGCCAAACTATTAATACTTTTGGAATTTGTTGGGGATAGTTGTTTCTGTGGCGCAAAAAATAATGTTGGATGTAGATGTGTGTTGTGGGTGTTTCACGTGAAACCGTATTTTTACCCATCGACACCCAGCGTTCCCCAGTGTCCGTGTTAGTTCTACCCTAGAGATGCGTGCACGCGCTGTGTTCACAAATTGTTTTGCACTTTTTCTTTTTTTTTTAATGTTTTTGGGGGCAGATATTATACTCGTATGCATCGCAAGATTAGGCGATTGCGCAGCCAATGTACCTGAATATTCGCAGAAAATAATAGCATGTTGAATTTTGCGCAGGGAGAAGATAAAAGAGGCGAGAGGCCTAAAGAGAAGATAAAAGAGACGAAGCGAGGGGAAGAGAGAATAGGAAGAGAAAGAGACGAGAGGCAAAAAGCAGAAAAAAGAGACGGCGGGAGAGACGGGAGTATATAGAAGATAAATTGGCCAGGGGGCTTGTAATAGTTTTTCTGTTGCTTTGGAGAGGCAAAAGGAAAACTGAAAAGGCAAGGATACGAGCAGAGTCTGGGGATTTTTTTTTTGTGTTTGATACACCAGGCATCGTTTAATTTTTGTTTTTACATGATATTGATGCATCATTATGAGCAAGAAGATATATGGACGAGGCAAAATATGTAGAGGCGAGGGAAGAGCGAAGAGAAATGAAAAGAGAAGAGAAAACGCATCAACAAGTAGGAGCTTCATTATAAGAGAAGAGACAGCGAAACTAAACATTAGAAAGAGACGAGAGGTCAACAGTTCTAGCAGACAGAGCGGAGGCGCGACTGACTTACTCCAGTAGTAGGAGTTGTTGGTGTTGAGTAGATGGTATGATATCATGAGTAGTTCATGACAACATGAAGGGTGTGAAGGATTTCCTTCGTTAGGTGCGCAGCGGAGAGGTTTTCCCAATGGCGGAGGGCGTGTGTATGCGAATTCTGTGCCTGATACGCTAATTGTGTGGATGTTACCAGGTACCGTACATATCATATACATAAATATCACAGGGTAGATGATCCTATAATATTATTATAATATATCCATCAGCTGGACATATCATGGGACTGGTGGGCACCAGCAAACAGCAACTTTGTCCTCGGGACTCGGCCTGAACCCTCTGATGACCGCATGCTTGCTTCGTTTCCCTTTCTTTTGTTTCCCCTTTTTCTTTCCTTCGTTCTTTCGTTGTTTCTTTCTCCTTTCCTTCCTTCCTTGCTTGCTTTATGTTTCGTTCTTTTAACCCTATTCGTGTTTTTCGTTCTTTGTTTTTGAGTGGACATTCCACCAAATCCTCGATCTCGCAGCTGTTGGTTTTTTATTCTATAAATATAACACCACGGATACGTTCCTCGTGTTTGGTTGCAAGTAATACGGAATGGTATGATTTAGCACAGCTCGTTATTATTGTTAATAATACCGTTTTACTCATCATGGACAGGTATGATACTGCTGCTGCCGTGCGCGCTATTTCGTGGTTGTTTTGTTTTCTCCCATCGAGATTCCATCTTTGTTTCGTTTTGTACAGCCTGTTTTGTGACCACAGGCAGGATTTTCAGGGAAGTGAGAGCTAAATGTGAGAACAGCATCGTATATTGATATTAATAGTGTACAGCTAGGTATACTATGATATTTTTGTTGGCTCAAGGTGCGGTTGGTAGTTATTACGGGAGGCCATAGTAAAGGGGACCAAATATTGTAGGTAAAAGTAGCGAACTATATAGCTTTTCGTCCGTACCGTAGGTCCTATTTATCGTGGTCCGCCGTTATAGTGTTATGGTAGGTGCACATGTTTGATTTGCCTTTGTGTTACAACTGCTGCTGTGTAAACTGGTATGTACACAGCACTACTAATAGGAACACATTATCACAAGGTCGCAGATCCTCCTTTAGGAACACATTACCAATCTATTTTTGCGGAGGACCGTAGTAAATAGGACCAAACATTGTTGGTTAAAATAGGGAAATGTGTAGGCTTTTGTGTATACCGTAGGTCCTATTTGCTGTTGTCCCCCGTGATGATAGTCTTGCTACAAGCAGTAGTAGTAGCCTTTTTTTTTACTGCAGTCCTGTTTTTGGGACAAACCACTCTAATTCAAAGTGTTTCACCCCCAAAACTGGCCTTAAGGAGACTGCAGTCCTACAAGGGTCACTATTAATATTTGTAGTAGGATGACAAGATTACAGATGGTACGTCTATTGACCACTTTTGCTGTGTAGAGATAGCGACCAAAGAGAAGAAGAACGCTATTACGGAGGACCATAGTAAATAGGACCTGCGGTACCCACAAAAACATATGTATTTTCCCTGTTTTTACTAACAATATTTGGTCCTATTAACTATGGTCCCCCGTAATAGTGTGGTCATCAGTCGTCTACAAGTACGGGCCGGCAGTACGGGTACAGTATATACAGTAGGACCATATCGCGGCCGTGCCGTACGGCTCCTTGCGTTGTAACTACCATATTAAATAGGACCTACGGTATGATACACACAAAAACCTACCTGGTACCAGGTATATATTTACCTATGTTCACTATTAATAACAATATTTGGTCCTATTTCTTATGGTCCCTCGTAGAATAGCATCATCCCCGAAAACGCATCGACGGCTGCTGCTGCGATCGTCACTTTTTGTCGGCACATATCATAGGGGTTACTATTGTTAATTGTTAATACTATTAATAGTTGCCGTGGTCGGTCGATATTTTTTTTGTTTCTCCGTATGACAGGCTTAGGCTGTATGGTGTGTAGAGACCGATGTCATACGTACGGCACAGAACACAGAACTACTGCAATGGTTAGTTTTTTGTTTTTACGTTTGATAGCGCAGCAAGCAGCACCTGTGTGTTATAAGGAGCTGTGTTACAATTTTGTTCTATCGTACCAGGTACATATAATACTGTACAGCAGCAGTACCATAGTACGACACGCCGGAAAATGAAACCGATACAATTTCAATCGCCCAAGCCATGTTATATACCTCGAAACTTTTCGTCCATTTTCAGCATAAAGCCACGGGGATGCCACCTGGGGGCCAGGGGGCAGGGGGTGAAGAGCAAGGAAAATAATTGGACACGATTGATCGAGAGTTTGTACGATATACAAACGTATCGAAACTCTCTACAAATTCGTACGTGTTACGAAATTAATACCAGAGCCGACCAGAGGATACACGATACCCAGCACAGCTTACTTGCCCCCCCCTACGGTAGGAGATAGATGGTGGCCACAGGCGGTCAGACAGGAAGGGGATAAGATTTGCAAAAAAAAAATGTAATACGAGTATATGGAAACAACGTAGTGAGCGCCCAACTGTTGGAGATGTCTCTATTAGGAATAGTAACGGTGCTCCGTCTCGAAAGGGATGCATGGTCAAGGTCAAATGTCGTCTAAGTCAAGCAACAAATGAGTACGCCCCCCCCCCCCCCCCCCCCCCGCTGCGGATACGTACGTACATCCTCTCCAGTGCCAGACCCCTGCGCGCCCACACCCACGAATAGAGCCCTTGTCTTCCCAGCTCAACCAAATGCACCCGTTGTCCACTGTATGGCCCTACCAGATGTTGCCTTTCTTTTTTCGAACATGCCAACAATTCAACATCTCTCCACAAAACCATATTTACTCCGTTCAATCTTGGACTCCCTTGCATTCTCAGGTCCCCATTTCAAAGAGTACGAAAGGCCCGACCGTTTGTCAATGTCACATCCCCCATGTCCCACCCCCGCCCGCCGAGTCCCTATCAGCAGGTCGAGCCATAGTTATTATTTACCCCCCCCCCCGATCCGAATCTCCCTTTTTTTACCATCATCTCACGCCCCGTCCCGTCCCGTGTCAAATTCTGGCGTCCCTTCCCGGTTGTCGGATTTTTCAGAGAATTTTCTTATGGGCAAATCCGGCACCCTCAAGCTGACAGACTTCGGCTTCGCCCGCCAGCTGGCGCCAGAGGAACGCCTCTTCTCGCAGTTTGGAACACCCGAGTACGTCGCCCCCGAAGTGCTCAACGGGTGCGGGCACGGCATGCCCGTCGACCTGTGGGCTCTTGGTGTCCTCATCTACGAGCTCCTCGTAGGCCACACGCCCTTCAAGGCCCGCAGCGTGGACGAGATGTACGAGCGTATCGCGGCCGGGGAGTATGCATTTCCGTCCCCCCCCAGCCGCAGATCATCTCCGTCGTCGTCGTCGAAATCCCTCCAGCGTGATAGCAGCAGGGGGAAGAGGGTTTCCATGGGGAAGGAGGGATCGCGATCGAGGGGCTATTCCAACGGTGGCGGTTGTGCCGACGGAGGCGCTCCGGGGGTGTACAAATCGACCGGCTACAGGGATAGGGCGGGTAAGGGGAAGGTGCGGGGAGGGGGAGGCACCAGCGGTGGCAGCGGAGTTGATGCTGCGCAGGATCCCTCGGCTCAGGCTCTCGTGAAGAGCCTGCTCTGTCAGGCGCCACGCCGGCGCCCCAGCATCGCCGAGATCAAGCGTCACCCGTTCTTCTCCGGCGTCAACTTCGACGCTCTCAGGGCGGCGGTGCGGGCGCAGGCGGACGCGGAGGAGGAGGAGGCGGTGGTGGCGGCCGCGATGAACGGAGGGGAGGTGTGGATGCGCGATCAGTCGGTGGTTTGCGTCTCGGAAGACGTGGACGACAACTACGGAGGCGTCTTTGCGGCGTTTTGATTGGGATGATGGGATGGATCGGTGAATCGAGTGGATACATCGATCCGCCTGTTGGGCGATTGGTCGGTCGGTTGGAAGTCGATTGGTCGGTCGTTCGTTCGATTGTTTTTTTTTTTTTTTTTTTTCGTTTTTTTTCCCTTTTTTTTTTTGTTTTGTCTTTTCACCTTCCCTCTCTGTTGTGTTTGCTACTATATGTACCGGTACCAGGTATCTCTTCCCTCTTTTCTTTTCGTTTTTGTCCTGTTTGGTTTTACTATTTTCTCGATTCTTCCCGTTTTAGTTTTTTGTCGTATCGTAGAACTGAGAAAGATGAACACGTTTTCGAACTCGATTGTTTGTTTGCCTTTGGGGGGGACGTTCGATACGTCTGTCCGGCAGAAAACAAACTTGTATCGAAGGGAGGTCAAGAAAGAGCAGCCAGTCCTTCCCATCCGACGCTTGCACAGAAAGTGTTCGGTTAGTCACAGAGGAACGTACGCTTTTTTTGTGAAAACCACATACGAGCAGGAAGCGGTAGCGCGTCCCTCGCTCTCGCGCCGGGTCTTGAGCGACCTTTAGAGAGAACCAAGAGATACAATGTAGAAATGTGTTGTCTCGGTTTGAACTCTTCCCTTCTCCTCTCGGCTTTGGGGCGGGCCTTGTTGGCATAACATGTACTTTCCACGATGGAAACGAACGGTCTCTTTCTCTCTTTTTTTCATTTCTTATTTGCCCCCTTCCCCTCCTGTTTTTTTTTTTGCGGCTGCTCCAAGCGCTATCACGCGCATCTTCCGCTTGTACATAATAAAAAAAGAAAAGAAACTCCAGCCAGTGAGGGAGCTGCGGCGAACGATCGGTGCTGAGGTTTTCTCGTACAGTAAATAGCTAACCCATCCACCCGGGTTGGGTCTGAAGCTACAAGATTCGAGGGGATGGGTTGGCGTACGATAGACGGGGAAGGGGGGGTGGTGATGATGTTGATCTCACATTGTTGCTCTTTTCCCTGAAATCTAGCCCGTACGTGTGTCACGAAACATGCTAAGTCAGGAGTTCCGACGGAAGAACAAACGGTATTTAGGTATGAGAGGAGGGGAGTTTGTTTTTTTTTTTTCCTTGGTCTGGGGTTTCGATGAGATGGGTGGGAGCACGATAGGCGGGACGGGGGCATATATAGGAGACGGGGGGGGGGGGGGGGGGGGGGGGGAGCAGGGGGAAAGCGTTTTATCTTTAGGTGGAGGCGCGGCATTTTCTCAGTCCCATCGGCCACAGCCATCACGCGATCGTGTCGCCCCGATGCCGACAACTGTTTCTCTGTTCATAGTCCTCGACCCCCCCCCCTCCCCCCTGGTTTTCCCCTCTAAGAGTACCGCGGTACCGCCCCGAGAGTACCACAACACATTCCTGTGTGGTGCCCCTCCCCCCCCCCAAGAGTACCAAGGTACCCCCCGCCGAGAGTTCTGCGGTACATATTTTCCCGGGTGGTGTATCCCCCGTAAGGGTACCGTGGTTCTCCCTCTCGAGTACCACGGTACTCTCCCCTCCCCCCTCCACCGAGAGTGCCCCCCGGTACATGCATTCCTGTGTGATGTCCCCCTTGTAAGAGTACCGCGGTACTCCCTCAAGTCTACCGCGGTACATCGGTATATGCATTCCTGTGTTGTGTGTATCCTGTAGGAAGAGGCCTTCGCTCTTTTCTCTGCCCCGCAGCCGCATTCATCCAAAGAACTTTCCTGGGGCAGGGGACAGAATTTTCTCACGGTTGCGTGCACCCGCGCCCACCTTACAGGCGCCGGGCGTCGGTTGGTCCACCTATCACTGCTGTATAGGCGACAATAGAAGTAGTAAAACTTCGGTCGTGGGGAGGCGTTTTTTTCCTATTCAGGCGGCGCCAATTGATGGTTATGGGTTTCGATGGGGCGGAAGCGGTGCGGGGGGGGGGGGGGGGGGAGGGGGGGCTTCTTCCGAGTCGTTTCATTGTATTTCGATGCGTGACCTGATCTTGTTTGCCCATGACGAAAGAGGAGTCGGGGTGTGGGCCGGGCCAAACGGAACTGGAGCGGATTGCGGATTTCGTCGGTCGGTTGGCTGGTCTGGTCTGGTTTGGTTCCATGTGGGGGATCCAAACGCAGTCTGTTAGTGGTGGCGCGCCTCGCGTGCGCTGCTAAACTTCAGCCACGCCTCGATGCGTGTCCACGAAGGCCGTCAGTTCTTTTTTATTGTAATTTTTTTTTTTTTAGTTTTTTTTTCTTTTAGCTTTTTTTTTCCAACTTTTTTTTTTTCCAGCTTTTTTTTTTCTTTTTAGCTTTTTCGCAGAAGAAAAATCCGGTACGATCGAGAAGGGGGCTGTGTTCCATTGGGTAGCTTTCTTCTTGGAGGCGCTTCGGCGCTTCAGGGAATTAGGTGCACTTGAACGTGTGCCCGGTAAAAGATTGGAACGCCCCCTTGCGGCTGTAGCGTCGACTGACAGTCGTCCACCGAGGTGGACATATATATTTTTGTCTAACCAAGACTAACAGGCGGTTTAAAGGGTAAATCGGTCTCACTATTGCGAGGAAATGCGAGGCCTGTTTGGGTGTTAACAGTTACATCCAGATTTCGTTTTCCCTTCCGGGCAGTGTGATACCATACAGTAGGATATCCTTCCCCCCCCCTCCCCTCCCGCACTGCGCTCTGCCACACGCTCATAAATGTTATCCCTGCGCAGGCAGAATGTTCCGCGTTATCGCCTCGTGTCTTCGCTGTGTTAGCCTTTGTTTTGCAGGCGGAGGGGGAGGGCAGTAGGGTAGGGGGTGTCATTGTTTTCAAAGTATTGCTGCATGCATGTTCCATGCATTGCATTGCGTTGCATTGCATGTTTTCTTCTTGCGCATCGTCGCAAAGCCAACCCTCTCATTTTTTTTTGCGATTTGTTTTTTGTTTTCCATGTCATGTTGCCGCGTGTGGGGCGGGTGTACTTGCTATCGAGCGAGGACGGGGGGGGGGGGGGGGGGGGGCTCTCCGTAGGCGTCGTATGATATGCTGCAGTACGCACGTTCCGCCTGTTTTTTGTAAACTGTACCTGGTGTACTTCCGTGTCCTCTCGTTTTTTTGTATTTTTTTTTTTCTGTGTTTTTACGTTTTTCCGACCCAAGGCCTGGCGGTGTTTGGTTTTGTTTGCCATGCCTGCTGGCGAAAATATGCGGATCAGAAGCACAGACAGATTATTGGCATGGCGTGAAACAAAAACAAGAAACCGAAAAAAAAAACAGCGTGTCTCCGGCTGTTTTTTTTTTGTTGTTGACTTTTTTTTGTTTTCTTACTTAATTGTATTCTCTCTTGGGTCGGTCAAGAGGAGGGGGGAGGCGGGGGGGGGGGGGGGGGGGGGGCTGTCGGGCTTGGTCCACCCCGTGGTTGTTTTTGTTTTTGTATTTTCTTCCGTTTTATTTTTTTTTGTGTTTCTTGTACCGTTGCACGGTATGTTTTGTTTTTTTCTTCTTTCCCTTTTTTTCCTTCCTTTCCCCCCTTCTTCTTGAGGAAAGGCAAACGTGGCAGCAGCGAAAAATTCCCGTTGGGGTTTAGAGCCGCTCAAAACCGTTGGGATAGAGTAGGTCACCTTCATCCTCGACGCGCAATCTTATGTTGACCGCGTACAATTTTGGATTATCGGCTGACTTGCATACATGCATACGAGCGTGCGTTCGTTCGTTCGTTCGTCCGTTCGACGCTGGCTCTGTTTTAATTATTGTTTGCTCTCCTTTTTTTATTTGGCACGATGGTTTGGTCGGGCGGGCGGGCGGGGAGGGGGAGGGTTGGGAGAAGACATGCCTCCTCAACTCCACTCTACCCCCCCCCCCCCCCCCCCCCCCCCCCCATCCACCTCCGCTTCTGTGCTGGTTATCGCCGTTTTATTTTGTCTTGTTTTTTTTTGCTCGCACGGTTTTTTTCGGAGAGCGTCCGTGCTTATTTTTGCTGTCGTTTCGGTGGGATGGAGGCTCGAGATGCTTACGTTGTTTTTTCCATTCACGGCGGCGGCTTAAACACCCCCCAGAATCCAAGGGTGGGCGGGCGGGCGGGCGGGCAGATAGAGTGTAGTGTACGTCTCGCTTTTCACTCGACCCTTTGCATTTTTACATACGGAAGTTCGTTGTTGTGTTGCTTTGGGTTTGTATTTAGGCCTGGGGTTTTCCCGTTCTCTGCCAGCGGATGTTTTTCAGGCGGGGGAAGGGGGGGGGGTTGGGTTTCCAACGGCGTTTGAAGTTGATGCAAAGATTTGATCGGCGTTCGTTTTGGGTGGGTGGTTGGGGTGTATTTAGGTTGCTCGGGAAGAACAAGCATTGTGCTTCTCGTGGGGGGGTGCAACCGTAGGACTGGGGTTATTTTAGTTGCGGTTTGTGTTGCGTTTGGTCTCTCGCGTGGTGTATCTATTCAGTACCAGTATGGGGGGAGGGCGGGGGGGAGGGCGGGGGGGAGGGCGGGGGGCAGCGAGAGAAGAGAGGAGACGGCAGTAGTAGAGTAGTGCCTGACAGGCCAGCTTGCTTGGGTGATAGATATTGTGCGTTCGTTTGTTCGTATTTTTTTTGTTTTTCCCCTGCCCGTTGGAGGATGGGGATAGGGGCTGTGAGAAGATACGGGAGGACGGTGGTTTTGGTGATGCCTAAGCGCATGCGGCCAACATCGAGCGTCCTTATCCAAGGCAGCCATGTCCATAAATTAGGTCGAGAAGTCGGTATTTACACGATACATATATCATATTACATACACACATACGTACGAGAGATGCACGTGAGTAAGGCATCATACATGGAAAACCCCCCCGAGTTTTGTACGTACGGAAGTACGAACCCCACTAGTAGCGCATCGTGCATGGAAAATCCTGTGGTACGTATTGGTACCTGGTACGTATGTACGCGAGTATCGCAGAATACACGGAAAACCTTGTGGGTGAAAGGGTTGGTTGAGGGGGGGAGGGGAGGGGGTTTCTAGATTTTGAATGCATGGCGTTCTTTTGGTGGGAAAGTGAGGACGGGAGCGTATTGATAGAAGAGTTTTGTCCTCCAGAGCTGCCCGTTGCACAAGAAGAATCGAAGAAAGAGAAGAGGCTTTTCTATTTGCTCTTTCCTGAAGAGAAACGGGTGGGAGGGGCGAAGAGGGGGGGGGTGGGGGGGGGGGCCCTTCCTGTGTGTTTTGTTTTCCTTCTGTGTTTGTGCACCAAGTACAAGCAAGCGTGATATAGAAAAAAGCGCTGCGTAGGATTACATGCGGTGAGAAATGTCATCCCGAGAAAAATGCAGCCAAAAACCGTACCACGCGCCGGATGGGAATGGATGGAATGGAGAACCGGGGTTTTTATATGGTATGGTATGGTATGGTATGGTATGGTATACATGGCGTGCTTCCTGCGGCTGTGGCCGAGGATGAGTCGAGTGGGCGTACCTACGTACGCGAGGGGAACATGTATCTATCGGTTCGTTGTTGGCTACTTGTAGCAGTCGTTTTTTACAGTTACGTATAATAGATGCTATGCGGTACGTACGCTTTCGTTTCCGGTCGGGTTGGTCTTTGCCTCGCATTTAATTGGTCGGCAAAATAGATACCAGGTACTTGACAGATTGTGTCGGCCCAGTCAAGTCAATCTGTGCTCCTCGTCGTGCGTGCTGCTGCTTTGCTCTCTTGTTGCTTTATTTCTGTCCTTTTTTTGTTTGTTGGTGACTACAGTACCTTCTTTCTCTGTAGTTAGTTGGTTGTGTATCGCTCCTGTTATTTTTTGCGGGGCAGGGTTCTTTCTTTCGTCAGATAGTTCCTGGGTAACTTAATGTTTGTCTCCCTGTAGAAAAGAAGGGGGTCCTTATCGTGCCCGCCTCGCTTTTAGGTTGATTGACGAGTAATTGCTGGCCAGCTGGTATAATATATTGCTGCTGTCTGTCGCTGAATTTGTTGTTGTTTCGGGGAACTTTTTAGCAACGGGTTTGGGCACACGCCCCGAGAGGAGTACACATGACATACGGTGTCGAGGGTGAATTTTTTTCAGCGCAGAAGGAAAAAAAACTAAAACGATCATAATGATGATTACTTAACTGGAGAATGCTTCCGATGCTGATCGTGAGAGAATGAATGCGCACGCACCACGTAAATTTAATGAAAATATTTTACGTATATATAATATATACACCTGGGTACACATTTGCATTCATTTTTTTTTGTTTCTTTCTTTTTTTCGTTGTCGATAATTTTGCGTTGTTTTCGCACTAGTATCGATATATATGTACGGCAAGCATGTGTTTGGCTGCCGCTGGCGTGCCCAAGACAAGTTGTATCATCAATCTATACCTATCGCAAACTTCTTCACCGAGGCGACTTTTTGTGTCATGACTCTAATCGCGAGCTTGTCCTTTTTTCCCATCCCATCTATATTCTCTGCCACATACACTCCTCCAGCCCCCCCCCATTTCGTGACAAGAGACCCAGGGTCACATAGCGGGCACTCCTCCTTTGTTGTTTATCTTTGGCGCGGAAAGAGTTCAACTTTTTCTTCTCTCGCCGACTCGCGTCGAAATGTGCTTGCATGCCCACCACACGCGTTTATTTTTCAACTGACTGTACCGTTTGGTGCTTTCTGCAGTCGTCACAGTCTGTCATGTTTTGCACAAGACCATCCCTAACTGCTACCAGGCAAGTGGGAGTTCAACCCGCGATCTCGACCTAATTACGTAGTTGCCAGGTTTATTGCCACTCTGTCCCATTATACAAGAACAGTTTTTACATTAATTGTGAAACCAAAAGTTGCTTATTATATTGTCCGGACAGATTGGTATTCACTACGCGCAGCCCACCCGGCGAGGGCGGCGGTTAACTACAATGAATGGCTTGGATACGATTTTACTAATATTTGGCGCGGGTATCACACCTATAACAATATTCCTCAGTAATAGAACTACCTATAGATATCCTAACCTCTGAGCGTGCTCGGTTGGTACATCCCTGGCCTCTCAGAGCTCTCACTTGGGAATCGCCGCCGCTTATTACTTGCCGGACCGTTCCAGCGAGTCTTTGTTTTCTCCATTTCTCGTCGTATTTTCAGTCCTTCTTTCCTTTTTCTTCTTTCGTTTCGTGTGCGTGCGTGTACTCCGAGGACGGTTGCGCGGGCGAACCCGGCACCGTCGCGGGTGTCAGCGGATGCTGGCGAGTAGAGGGGGAGTTGCAAGGGGCGCGGTCGCCGCTTTCGTGCCTAGGCGTCGCGTGTGCCTCGAGACACGAGGGATGCATCAATAGGCTCTGTCTGGCCTCCATTTGTGATTTTGGATAGAGTACGTACGAGTATTTAAGGTTCGTTCGGGATTATAAGATAATATTCAAGCGGTGCTTATTTTTGCGACCGGGCTGAGAGTCACAAGAGGGAGGTACCCCGAATGATCAGCTCAAAAATCGGAACAAGCATAACCCTCACCCGCCACCCTTCTGGGCAAACAAGCCGTGGTCACAGGCATCGCCCGGACCCCCCCCCCCCCCCCGCTATACCCCCAAGTGCCCACGCCAGAAAGCAAATCAATTCATTCGAAGCTGTCATACTTTTTCGAGAAAGTCCGCTTCACAAGCGGTTTTTGGTAGGATGCTGCTCACCTCACCCTTCATGAGACTCGCCCCGCCCAATAATGCCTCACGTTTCGCTTCGCACTTGGTGCAATAAGCAGGCAATGTCTGCTTGGTCGCTGGAAACCCGACGTGTGCCCCGTCCCACCATTGGAGGGATGCGAGGGTCTGATGATGACGATGCCCCCGCCGCCCGGATGCTTCACTTCCCTTCATTTTTATCTCGGATATATATATATATGCTGTGGTAACAAGCAATCAGTCGCACACTTACAGTAGGACCTTCCAACACGTAAGACCTACCGTGTCCCTAAGCACTAACACCTTTTTAGCTTTAATGTTGAGTAAAAACATCAGCTATATTTTCGGCTCTGTACTCTAATATAAGGGCCGTTTGAACACCAAGACTGGCATATATTTTGGTAAAAGAGCCAAACCATAAGCACGGTTTAAACACTGGTATTGCGTAAAAAAGGTCCATCCATTTTATGGACAGATCCTGACCATAAGCATCGTTTGATCACCAATGTTGAGGGGACGCTCGCACCCCCGGGAATGCGTCGCCAAGTACCCGCGCGGAGGCGTTTCGGAAACCTGTACATTGTATTCTGGGACAGAGTGGTGGTGTGTTAAATCTAGACCGTCCTTCGCCGCAGGCCCAGACTGTCGTCTCCTCGCATCCTTGGTGGTGATAGTGGGATGTCCGCATCCTTTCGTTTTCTTGGTGGCCTTCTGATATTACGGGGGTCCATAGTTAACGGGACCAAAATTTGTTAGTAAAAATAGGGAAATATATAGGTTTTTATGTATACCATAGGTCCTGTTAACTATGGACCCCCGTAATAGTTGAAACAGAAGTCACAAAAACGGCAAACACATATTGCGGGGGTCCATAGTTAACGGGACCAAATTTTGTTAGTAAAAATAGGTAAATATATAGGTTTTTATGTACACCATAGGTCCTATTAACTATGGACCCCCGTAATAGTCCTCATTTATTCGTCTGTAGAGTTGATCGTTGGGGGGGGACTATAACCTTGTTGGTCTGCTTTTCGTCAAGCGTTCAGGTTTGATTGATGTATACATGCCTGGTAGCATCTTCCATGTCTTCCATGTTTGAAGTGCAGTCGGATCATGGATCCTCTTTTACGTGTGGACGGTATGATCGGGACGAGCACTACAACATCGTCGGATGGCAAAGCCGGCATAAAGTCGTCGAAGCATTTTGCCACCCCTTTCTATATGTGGATTGTGTTTGTTGGAACAAGCGCTAAAACACGGACTGATGGCTAAACCGGAATAAGGTCATCGGAAGATTCAGTTACCCTTTTTCTGTATGTGGATGGTAATGTTGGAACAGGCGCTAAAACATCGTCAGATGGCAAAACCGGAATCAAGTTATTGGAGCATTTAGTTACCCTTCTCTGTATGTGGATCGTATTGTTGGAACACGCGCTACAACACCCTCCAGAAAACTAATGATAGTAATGGAAATGACAGTAGTAGTATGTGGGGGGAGGGGTTGGAGGAGGTAGAAGAGCTACACGGTGAGGAAGACGGCAACGACTCTCTCCTATTGCGGGGGTCCATAGTTAATAGGACCTATGGTATACATAAAAACCTACATATTTACCTATTTTTACTGGCAATATTTGGTCCTATTTACTATGAACCCCCGTAATAGGTACTGCCGATAGCAGTGTACACCAGGAAGACCGCACGGCCTTCTGCGCGTCGAAACATGCGCGTAGCAGGTATAAACCAACAACTGGGCTAAATTGACACACGACACGAAATCGCGAACGTGGAAGTGTGGTGAGCTTAAGCTTTATTTTTACCAATCCGCCGGAGGATAAAAAAAAAAAAAAAAAAAAAAAAAAAATTGATGGACAGCGGGTTTTTGGTAGATGCTTCTTAGGGAGTGCTCGAGGAGAGGGAGGTTGGTCGTTTTGTGGTGGGTGAGATGGAGGAGGGATGTTGGTTGTGGTAGTCTTGATGTGCGTCGCATGGGTTTTGATTTGTCGTATGATACTGCTGCGTTTTTGTTCTGGAGAGTTCTTCACTTTCTGTTCCCCAGTCTTTGTGGGAACAACACTAACACTACGTAACATTGTCGGATGGCAAGCATAATCATAATTTTTTAACAGTAATGCTTCTTCTCTTTTTTTTATTTGCCTGGCTTTTAGTTTCGTATTTCGGGGTCCGATATTGATGAGTGAGTTATCAACGTTGAAGCTTGGCTTATGCTGAACGTTGGTTGCCGAACGGCAAACGAAAATAAAACAAGAAAGAACGCTCCGTGTAAGACTGCGTAATTTAAGCACTGTGTCCGGGGGGTGGTGATGGTCGAGAGGCCCATGCTACCTACAAACAACACGCAAGACAACACCCCCCCCCCCCCTCTGGGATGAATTGCCTAGCTAGTTTCCTGGGTAGTGGGGCACACCGGTACGAACACACGCCGACCGGTGCGTATATGGAAACCTCTCGCGATTATGTGTGATGAGCTTAAGCTGTTTTTACCAATCCGCCGGAGGATAAAAATAAAAATAAAAAATCTAGAGCATACCCTTTGTTTCGTTGTGTGTGCCTCTCGTTTTTGAACATCATGGGCTCGTTACCGTGTGGGTTGTACCAGACTGTCAGAGAGGCGTGTCGGGCGGGGGGCGGGGGGGGGGGGGGGTGTACTCGATATCACGCATGGCCGTGTCGGATGACCGTAGACCCTCGCGCCCCTGCAATTTCGTGACGGAGCTCTAGGGTTTTCACCCGACCAGGAAGACATTTCTTTCCTTGCAACATACGCGAAGCGCCGTGAAATGTTCGGTGAGTCGTACGCGAGGTGAGCAAGCTTCATCCTACTAACAATCGCTTGTAAGGCAGACTTCGGCACCTTGTGCGTAATCTATTGCATAGATGGAGGACAGCATCAGCGAATGCCATACGGCGGGAGGGATAGTCTTCTGCCCATTTTGCTTCCGGCCTATTTCACCGGCCGACTCGAAACTAATAGCGGGTCCGGTCAGATGGGGTCACCTAACCCGATCCGACCCGACTCGATTCGACCCGTGATGTTTCGAATACCTCCTGACCCAATCCGACCCGACCCGATCCGCGAGGTTCAGAAGACCTCCTGGCTCGATCCGCGGGTAGGGTAACGACCCCTTAACAACTCTGAAAAAAATCAAATTGGCGGGGCCCTAACTGACCAACTATTCCTCAATATTGCCTAGGGTCTTCTACACGCATATGCAGCTGCCTCCGAAAGTGTCGGTCTTTCCACCTAGGCAACAGGGCGTCAGCGCACATGGTTGGCGCTGCTCGACAGTAGTCTGGGCCTCCTCCATCTTCGGTTATTTCGGTTGTGATTCGTAAAATACCTGGCCTCATCATGGGGAGATTGTTCGTGGTGTTTTGAGCGTGACCAAGGTATATACGTTTAAAAAAAAAAATCAAAATCAGGTTTCGGATGGGTATGTACAGCTGCTCAAGAAAGTCGCAGGAGTACCGGCCCTTGAACGATAAACCGGGACAGAGGCCCAGGATACACTGCTAGGATTAGTAAGGAAGGGCGTGCACCTAGGACGGATCGTCACCGACCCCCCACCTCGTCGTGAATTAGATCCTTCAGGGCAGTTGCGAAATATGCATCCCTGGTTTGTGCGGTCATGCCGGGTGGGAGCGAGCCGTGTAATCTGCATTATCTATCAATTGCAGCGTGTGTTTCCTCGTGCTGTGTCTGGACTAAACAGAGCCTTCACCCCAGATGTGTTGACCCTCGAATTAGGACTACTGCAGTGCTGTTTTTGGGAGGGGAGTACCTAGAATTTTGAAGCGGTCTGTCCCCCAGACCGGGCCTGCAGTAGTCCGAAAAGGGATGACGGCAAGCTACCATCTAGACTGGACCTACCACTCTGACCGGAGATACAAGGTACGTTTACACCTTAATATTACTACTAAGCGGTTCTTATATTTACGCCCAGGATGGTATATAGTAAGGCCTCCAACGCGAGGATGGGTGTGTTCCACCACGCTCTTAACTTTTTGTTGCGACTGCTCCCGAAACATTCGTTTCCCAGGGAAAAGAAAAACGCTCAGTTTCTCGCGGGAGCCTTTTCTTTGTGAGACGGCCGGTGGTCCGGCCCAAGAAACCTAACCTAAGCCGTAGCGTGCGCCACCCGCGCGGGTTACGTGGCTTTGGAGGTTCGCGGCTAAACTACTTAATAGATCGCGTGCGCATATATTGCTACGCGCGAACCAATGAACGTCGGTTGCCAGTCCTTCGCAGACAACGTTACTCTCTCCGCCAACCACTGAACGTCGATTGGCAGAGGACTGCGCAGCGCGTGGTTTATTGTTGAGACGGTTTCTTATATGTAAAAGGTTGGGGGGAGGGGGGGATTACAGCGAGGAAGCAAATCCTTAGCGAGGTTTGACACTTTTTTAGTACTGCAAAAGTGAGAGTGCCCTAGTTCCAAGTAGTGGCTGCACCGTCGAAGCTAGCGTCCCGCTGATTCTTGTAGTTTTCTCGTGGGTCATGCTTGGCCGGCGCTGGGATTGAGAAAATGTGCTGCAAAATCGCGGTAGTCGGGGGCCAAATATATTAGCTTCAATGAAAGGAGTCGATTTTCTTTAGTGGTCCGAATCGGTCATCAAACGTTGCCAGAGAACACTTGGCGCCCGCATTTTTGGCCGGGTAAAACCGCAAAAAAAATGAAAAAAACACGGGAAAAAAAAAAAACGGGCAAGCAGCAAATGTACCAGAAACGAAAGGCCCACAAGAGCACATAGCAAAAAGCTGGTGAGTCCACCATGAATAAGAACACTCGAGCCAATGGGGGGCGCATATTAAACGCATCCTGCATCGAGCATCAGTAAGCTTGCAAAGCTGACTATCGACTTTGATCTAACTCACGGCAGTTTGGAATGATCCGTTTATAGAGGAAGCTTGGCGAAGAAAATACGCCCCTGGAAAACGTCGAACGCCCGTATCATGCGTGCACTTTAATGATATTGACACCACGCTAATACCACACCTTTATTCGCCGGGGTCTAGGACACCCCGTCGAGACCGCTTCCCCCCCCTGGTCTCTCCCGACACCAGGCGGGCCGGCGGCAGCTCAGCTAAGCACCGACAACACTTCTCGTATCCGGCCCGCCTGCCTCGCGCAGTCATTGCTACTGCGACCGGCCATCTCGTCAATATCGCCTACTGCCGACGTCTCCCACCGAAAACAAAGTTCCCCGACGAGATCGCTCGCCTATTACATCTCCTACCGACGACAATGTCTACCGACGACACCACTGCACATCACGTACGCCTACTGACGGCATATCCTATAGACGGAATCTCACCCGCCGAAGACATACCTTTCCCATGAGATCGACCACACCCCCCACCAACGACAACGGGTGCCGACGACATCGCATACCGACGACATATCTCACCCACTACACCGCCTGCCGACGACGTCCCCCTCCGACAAAAAATATTACGGCGACCAGTCATATCGTCGATATCAGCTGCTGGCGATATCTCCCACAGACGACAAAAAAGCGTGCCGACGACATCTCTTACCGAAGATATCACTTAACGTCGACATTGTCTATCGACGACATCGCCCACCGACAACATCGCCCAACGATTACACTTGCCTGCCTCTTCGCGCGTTTGAGGGCTCGGCGTACTGCCACGGACTGGAGGGAAAGAGACGCACTCGGCCCAGCTGTGGTTCCGTCACTTGACGCCGAGCACCCGTAATGTCCGCGTCATCTAGGTCGTAACGCCTGCACCACGAATCGTAACGCCTGCATTATTCGTCGTAACGCCTTCATTGTGCATCGTAACGCCTGCATCATCTATTGCAACACCTGCCGGGTAGGGGTTAGCTCCTCATCCCCCATGCTCGACTATTTCTCTCTCATATAACCCCATATACTTTGTTGACTACTCAACCGCCGCCATAATTTTCGTAAAAGCGAATGAGCAATACACTACTGTATACACACAACCAAAACACCGAGCCTCCCCAGAGGTCCTTTGTGTCACCTACCCCACGCATTGAAACGCCCGCACCATGCATTTTTAGGACCTCCAGCTCCCCGTCGAAACCTCTACCCCGTGCATCGAAACGCCTACGCCGTGTATAATAACGCTTACGCCATGCATCGAAACACCTAGCTCTCCCGTGCATCGAAACGCCTACATCATCCATCGTAAGGCCTGAATCATCCCGTCGAAAAGCCTGCGTCATTAATCTCAAGGCCTGAATCACTCGTGGGAACCCTTACCCCATGCATCAGAACGCCTACGCCGTGCATCGAAGCATCGCATCGCTATCCCATCCAAACGTCCTATTTCATGTATCGTAACGCCTTCGCCGTGCATCAAAACTCCCCACGTCATGTATCCAAACGCCTATCCCATGCATCGTAAATGCATATGCCGTGCATCAAAACGTCTACCCCATGCATACATCGTAACTTGCCGATGGAAGAGGGGTAATCGACCATTGCTACCACCCCCTACACCCGGTGCTGTTTCTCCGTATATGTACAGAAGGCCTACGACACAGCAGGTAGAAAGGGCTTATGGAAAAAGAAACACGAAGGGATCAGAGGAAAGACATGGAGAATGATGAAAAATACGACGGAATGTGCGAGAAGTGCGGTGATGCTGGACGGGGAATATCGAAGTGTGCTGGACGGGGAAATATCGAATTATGTTGATATTTTTGCCAAGGAATTGCACAGGGATGTACGCTATCACGAAATATGTCCAATGCAAATATTAACGACCTGATGGTAACAGCCGAAATAGCAAAGCAGGGAGCCAAGGCGCGGGAAGAAACGATGTCGGGATTGACGTTTGCGAATGACTTTGTGGGGATATCAGAAATGCCCGAAGGAATGCAGACACAATAAGAGAAGGCGCTGGGATACACCAGGAAATGGAGGGTGACGGCGAACGTCAAGAAGTGCGCACTAGTTGTATGTATTGAAGATAAGGTGAACCCGGTACTTTTCAGTTGGAAGCGGGGAGAAGATGAATTGCTGACCGTAGACCAATATACTTATCTTGGCGTAGAGGTATCAAAAGACTGCTCTTGGGATACACATATGGCAAAAGTAATAGGAAAGGATAAATCACACATAGGCAAGATGGATGCGATCTTTACAGACTCGCACCTTGACAATAGGATCAGAAGATGTATATTGATGAATGTTGATAGTACCAGAGCTAGAATATGCAGGAGAAGCACAGGAAGGGAACGGGAAACTCGTAAAACGGTTGGAAGCACAGACGACAGCAACTAAAAAAATCCCAAAATGCTCAGGTACGACTAGTAGTACAGCATTAAGGGCAGAACCGGGATTGTAAGCCCTCAAGACAAATAGAGACATGAGAAAGTTGATGGAAATATGAAGTAAGGAACATGCCAAAGAGGTTGCCAGCCATAGTTGACAGAACTGTATGGGAGAAAGTAACAAACGGGCAAGCTGGATACGGTGGTATAGCGTAGTTGAAAAAGTATGGAAGGAGTCAGGAGGAAACCAAGAAGAGATGATGTCCGCAGAGACGTTTGGCAGGTGCAACACAGAAGCGCAAGAAAGTATACTAATAAGGGAAAGAGTAGCGCTAAGAAACAATGTAAAACGGAGAAACACATAAGAGATAAACAGGGGATTAAGCGAAGGGATACGAATGAAAAAGCATTTTCACGGCCCAATGGACTTCGCGAAATTTCCGAAACTGCGATTTCGTGTAGGGGACCTGGACCTGCCAGAAAGAAGAAAGAGGTATACCAGTAGCCGGGAGGAGGAAGTCGAAGCACAGATGTGCCCGTCAATAGAGAGCGGAACTCGAATAGTAGGAGAACGTGAAATATACAAGGAGGAACGGGATGTGTTAAAAGAGGAGACGAGAGAAACAGGCGACGGTGACAAGGAGAAGTTTAATACACTGAATAGCAGCGAGAAAACGATCGCTAACCTAGGAGATAGATGGTGGCCACAGGCAGCCAAACTGGAAGGGGATAAGACTAGAAAAAATAGTTCCTACTGGTATGTAATATATTGAAACAGCGTAATGAGCGCCCAATTGTTGGAGATGTCTCTACTAGGAGTAGGAACGGTACTCCGTCTCGAAAGGAATACGTGGCCAATGGTCAAATGATCAAGGCAAGCAACGAATGAGCACGCCCCCCCCCGCCCCCCCCCCCCCCATGATGAGTACCCCCTCCCTCCCTACATCCGGTGCCGCTCTTACTACCATCCGTTCCCATCTCCTCCCCCTTCTTCGATGCCTCCGTTGTTTTGCTTTGCTTTTATCTTCGGGGGGATCGTTAGAAATTAGAGCTTGACCCCATCAGAACTCCAACCACGTTTGGGGGGCAGAGCACTTGGAAGTACGTACGTATAACGTTTTCTTTCTGCAGTTCTAAAAGTGATTCCCTCACCACAATGCTGCGTACAAGCGTCTAAAACAAGCGTCGTACCTAAGATGTGTCATTTTTAAGTATTACAGGGGACCGTAGTAAACAGGATCATATATTAGTAGTAAAAATAGGTAAATGGAAAGGTTTTTTGTGCAAGAGGTCCTACTTACTATGGTCCCCCGTAAAACGTTACGCGAGTTTGATCCGACGGCAGCGCAAGCTGCCACATCCGGCGACGCGCTTACCAGCCGTCCCACGTCTCCCACCGCCTCCCTTCACCTCAACCTCTCCTTGTCGCCCACCGCGTCGAAGCCCGTCATCGTCTTCACCCCAACCCCAACGTCAACCTCAGCCACTACCGCCTCCGCCGCGAGAAAGCTGTAGGGGTAGTCTACTGCGGGTCATCCTTCTGCAGGCGGCTTCCCTATTCGCCTTGGCGATTCCCCGGAAGACTACCGTGGAAACGCCGCTGGCACGGTACAAACCGTTCTGCCTGGTCATTTTCGGGTGGGGCCGGAGGATGTGACTACGCCTCAGACCGTCGGGCGATAACTCCAGCCCCCTCTCCGCCCGGCGCAGAAGGGACCCCCATCGTGGACAGATCGAAGAAGTCGCTGGTGATGTGCACAGCCAGCAGCAGCAGCAGCAGCAGCAGCAGCAGCAGTAGGAGCAGCAGCAGTAGGAGCAGCAGCAGGATCAGTAGCAACGTGCATATTGCTACCAGTGCCGCGCAAACCGAGCAAAAACGGGGATAAAAAGTGAGGAACGAACAAGAAAACAGATGAAACTTCGGACCGAAATGCGGACCGACAAAATACGGAAGCATAATCGAAGAAAAATGAGCTTTTGCCAGAGTTCGGTATGAAGATTAAGGAGGAATCAAGTGGGGGGTGTAATCTTCATGCCGACGTCTGTGCGTATGTATTAGCTGGTGAACGTGATTACACGGTCATGCCAGCAGGCCCAGAGCAAGATGATAGTCGCTCCCGGTACGATTCAGGCGAACCGAGAACCACTATGGTGTTCTTTTCGGTACGTTCATCGCTTGGGAGTGGGTGTGCTCATTATCATGCATGGCCGTAGCCGTATGACCGTAGATAGACCCTTGCATCCCTACAATGCCGGGACGGAGTGCGTCGGGTTTTCACCGGACCAGGCAGACATGGCTTGTACCGAGCGCGAAGCGCCGTGAGGTGTTGGGCGAGTCGCATGAAGGGTGAGCTGCATCCTACTAAGAACCGCTGTAGAGGCGGATTTTCTTGCATGTGGATGACAGCGTCAATAAATTGATTTAATTTGCGGTGTGACCACTTCCAGAGACAGCAATGGGTTTACTATGTAACTGCCTCGTGGGTGCCTCACCATACACACACTACGATCATCCCCCTTGTGCGGAGTAAAGGTCCTCCCTGCACTAAAATCATCTAACTTGACCGCCAGGCGTGGTAACTGCAATAAAAAAAAAAAACGGTACCCTGGCTGTCTAGCTCACGCAGTGAGAGGCGTGTTTCACAGCGTCGTCGCCAACCGACTCCAACCCAACCTATATATATATATATATATATATACCAGGTATATAATATGGGGGGCGGGGGGGGGTGTGCTCATTATCGTGCATGGCCGTAGTCGTATGACCATAGACCCTCGCATCCCTACAATGCTGGGTCGGAGCACGTCGGGTTTTCACCGACCAGGCAGACATTGCCTGCACCAAGAGCGAAGCGCCGTGAGGTGTTCGGCGAGTCGCATGAAGGGTGAGCTGCATCCTACTAAGAACCGCTTCTGAGGCGGCTATTCTTGCATATGGATGACAGCGTCAATAAAACGATTTAATTTCTGGTGTGGCCACTTCCAGAGACAGCAACGGGTTACTAAACAACTGCCTCGTGGGTGCGGCCTTACTATATACACACTACGTGGTCGATCACGCCCCTTGTGCGGAGGGAGGTTCTCCCCGCGAAAAAATGATCTAACTCGGCCGCCAGCCGTGGTGACCGCCAAAAAGAAAACTAAAAAAAAAAACGGTACCCTGGCTGTCTAGCTCACGCAGTGAGAGGGGTGTTTTACAGCGTCGTCGCCAACCGACGCCAACCCAACCTATACACATATATACCAGGTATATAATAGAGGGGGGGAAGAAAGAGGGAGGGAAGGAGAGAAAGTCAGGAGATCTCCACCCCCACTGCTTGCTCGATCAAATGGTGCTTCCTCGTCCCAAGAAAAATCGGAAATGCAGTATGAATAATTACAAAGAACGCACATAATTTAATGGCATCGCGAAAACGGCCTGCTCACCTCACCCTATCATTGTTGCGCAGGTGATTCATCACCAGCCCCCCCCCCCCCCCCCCGGTTGGGTTGGCGTCGGTTGGCAACGACACTGTAAAACATGCCGCTCACTACGTGAGCTAGACATCCAGGGTACCTTTTTTTTTTTTTTTTTTTTTGGCGGTCGCCCACAGCTGGTTGTCGAGTGAGATCATTTGTGCGAAGTAAAGAACCTTTACTCTGCACAAGGGAATT
Source organism: Macrocystis pyrifera (assembly GCA_031763025.1). Taxonomy (NCBI): domain Eukaryota; class Phaeophyceae; order Laminariales; family Laminariaceae; genus Macrocystis; species Macrocystis pyrifera. Next base: position 7,673,784 of record JASSKH010000008.1, on the reverse strand, counting down.
GATCGTATCACGTAGTGTTCAAGGTAATGCACCCAAGAGGCAGTTACATAGTACTCCCATTGCTGTCTTTGGAAGTGGCTATACCGGAAATTAAACTAACTCATTGAGGCTGTCATCCATATGCAAGTCCGCCTCACAAGCGGTTCTTAGTAGGATGCAGCTCACCCTTCATGCGACTCGCCGGACACCACACGGCGCTTCGCGCTTGGTGCAAGCGATGTCTGCCTGGTCGGTGAAAACCCGACATGCTCCGTCCCGGCATTGTAGGGATGCGAGGGTCTATGGTCATACGACTACGGCCATGCATGAGATCGAGTACATCTCTCCTATCGAGTACACCCCCCCCCCCCCACCATGTCTACCTTCAGCGACGCAGCTACGGGTGCCATCACCAGTACTGCCTCCACACTGCCTTTGCAGCTATTCCCCCAGGGTGCCCGTCCCACGTTCCTCTTGAGTCTCTTCGCAGGGAACAGCAGCACTTCCGCGAGGATACTGGGGAGGGGGGTGTAATCGATAGGAGAGATGCACTCGATCTCATGCATGGCCGTAGTCGTATGACCATAGACACTGGGAAGGGGGGAGGGGGACGGGGAGGGGGGACGAGGAGGGTCATAGAGATCAGCACGTGAAACTTCTTCGGTCGAAACGCCGGTGGGGTTTCCACAGCTCGTACGAAAATGGGGTCGTAACAACTACTCTACTCTTGTGTTTCGAAATAATGCGACGCGCTTGCTTTTACCTGCCGGAGAGCACCGTTAGCGCTAACACGAATCGGCGACATACCGAGAAGAAGACGAAATGGCGACATACCGAGACGTGTCTGCTAAGAAACGTCTTCAGTCAAGAATCATGGAATCATGGCATCACGACTAAAAACGGCCGAGCCATGCTCTCTAAGAAACGTGACAATGAACGCGAGGACCGATAGCCTTACGCACCCGATAAATTCTCAACAAGAACGATCTTCGGTCGAGAATCGTTACGAAGCGACTAAAACCGCTACGCACGTCACAAGGCATGCATGCCTGCTACGAGACCTATTCCGTCAGTGATCGCAACACAACGACATCAAGCCACACGTGCCGAGACATGCCCGCCAAGACAGGTTTTGGTCAAGAATCGTGACAAAAAACACTCAAAACGGCCGAGACATGGCCTCTGGAGAAAACAATTTATTCGGAAAAAAAAAAAGTAACACTCTGACAAAAATGGTTACTGTGTTAGACGTGCGCTCTCTGATAAAGTCTGTCGGCCAAGAATCTACACACAACGACAAAAAAAACGTTTCGTACGTAACGAGACATACCCTGATGCTGCTTCGGTCAAGAAACGTGACGAGACGACCAGAAGCCTTTGCGTACAGAGACAAGCCCGCCAAGAGTTTTCTTCGGCCAAGAACCACTATATAACGACTAGAGCCGCTACATACATACCAGGACATGCTCTCTACTCTAAATAGTAAAAGAAACGTGACTTGACGACTAAAAACCATAGGCAACCGAGACGAAGAAGAAGGGAACGAGAGGGGGGGGGGGGGAGGGATGCACGGAGGGAGGAAGAAGGCAGAGAGGGGGAGATGGAGGGAGCGGACGAGGGGGGGAGGGGTTGGGGGGGGGGGGTTGGGGGGTGATGGACGGAAGTAGGGAGGGAGAAAAAGACACCTGTTAAGAAATGCATTAAGGTGAATATTACTCACGGATTGGTGCACGGATCGACCGCTGACGTGCAAAGCACATAGCACACCCTGGATGAGAAGGCCCGCGAAAGCGAGAGAGAGCGCGCTCGTTCCCGCGTTGGGAGATGCATTCGTCGAATACGCCCCAGTCAGCGGTGTCCGCAGTCGCGCATGCCGCGGCGGGGTCATCGGTCCTCGCGAGTTGTTCTTCCGGCCGAACGTTCTGCCGGAAGCCCCATCGAGGATGGCGGCGCGAATATCCGCGACATCCGCCTGGCCGACTCGTTCCCGGATCCTGAGACACAAGTACAACCATGGGGGAGCGGAGGGGTGTGTTTTCTTCGTTTCATGCCCTATATTGTCACGCTTACTGAGGGTCCACGCGGCGGCGGGCCTGAAGCTCACCAAGAAAAATCAAGTGAAACGAGCCGCTCAAACGAACCAAGCAGACCGAACGAACTGAACAACCAAAGCACACCAAAACACCATAAAAAAAAGGAGATCGACCACTTCAGCCGAAGCAAACCACAAGAAATATAAATAAACAAACATACATACTGAAATGACGAAGAAACCAAGCATTTGGATAGAACGAGCCCTTGTTCCCCTGCCCCCCTTCCTTGAACTGCAGCAAACGGTTTCTGTACAAAATTCACTCACCCCCGACGGCCAATATAGCCTGCTTCTCGGGGCGCAAGAAGCGGCCGCGACGAGAACCTCCACCGAGCGATCGACCGGAACTCCTGCTATGCCGTACCTCCTATCGCCCGCGTCTGCTATATCTCCGGAGGCAGGGACATCGACATCCCTCCTCCCCCCCCGCGCCCCCGCCAAAATCGAAACCCCTTTCTGGTCGGCTTCGCGATTACGACAAAAACTGAAACAAAGAAAACAAAAACGGGGATGCCCACCCCGAGCCACAACCGTTATGGCCAGGAATTTGCTGTTTCTATTGTTTCGGTGAGGAGCGAACGCTAGGGGGATCGAGCTTGTGGGCTGTGCACACCAGGGATCGTTTGCGATACAAAAACGCAATTACACGCCCCAAAACCATTCCCTGGAACATACATTGTATCATCAGCACCTTTGAACCCTTTCGAGCGACGCCAATCAATGGCGATGCTTTTTCCAAGTAATCTGTCTCGAAAGGACGGGGTAAACTTCTCGAAAATACCCCGATTGTTTCTGCCGGCCGCGCCAAGAAGCACGTTGCGCGTCAAGATTCGGGTTTTCGCCTCGAGTAATTCGGCCCATTAATGCGCGCCAGGGCGTCAGCGCAACACTGATAAGGCAATCCCGGGTATGCGCGTGTCGCGCTCAGCTTCAAGCCCCTGACCTTCTCTCTGAAGTACACGCTGTCGCAAAAAAAAAAAAAAAAAAACGTGAGGCACAAACGCGCGGACACTTCCGTTGTCCGTTAGCGCTGCGAGACGTGAGCAGGGTCCGAAGGCCTCACGACCCCAGGCGCTACCATGCTGCTGCTGCTACTGCAGGCGGCAATCATTCAACCGGCGGATTCCTGTCATGTTGACGTTTCTTCTCGGCTACCAGGTACCTAACATGCATACACAGAGGGCCCACTCGGTGCACAGACGCCCCTCCCCCCCCCCCCCCCGTGGTCTGCAGTAGTGCTCTAAACAGCGCAACCACTAATTAAGAGTCAAGGTCGTGAGTTCGAATCCTGTCACGCGGGAGAAAATGCTTAACCCTTCCTGCGAAACGAACGAAGACCCACAGCGAAGCGGGGAGGGGAGGCGCCATGTTACCCCGAATCCGAGGTACGAAAGGGAGGGAGTTGGAGAAGTAGGGCACATATAATATATTACCAGGCAGATGGGATGGGGCGGGGGGAAGGCATCGCCGTAAAGACAAGAGCTCGGTAAAACAGTGGACGCGGGCGGGTGTCAACGGGATACATGCTGTAGTACGTATTTTAAGGGCATGTGTGAAGACGACGGAACGCTGTAGGGCTACGGGCGATATGTTAAAACACACCGCTTCAGTAGCCACACCTCTCCAAAGAAACTACTCCCGGGGAAATATTTTTTTTTACGTATCAAACGCAAAACCACGTTGTATCGCCCGGGTACGTCGAAATTACACGCCGCGATGGGCCAAGCCTCGCGAACAATCATCGAACCCCCCCAATTGTTCCTACGCGTTCATCCGGGAAAGATACCGTGTGCACCCAAACAAGTGTGCTAACAGCTGCAGCCCGCAGCACAGTCGGTAGGGTATGGCGCAACACGAGGAGGTGAAAGGCAGGCCAGCAAGGAGGTGGGGGAGGCACTGATACGGAGTACGAAGCCCTTCGGCGGGTGCACCACGCGTGACAACGGTGGGCAACGCGCGTCTGCGCTCGAAGATACCACCTGCCGCCGCGCTTCCAGCCTCGATCGCGTCGGCTGCTACAAACCAAACCGCTACCGGGTGCTAATTGCACGCTTGCACTTGCGGCTCAACCTGCTGAGACCCCCAAAGTGTTCGTTCGCCTGGTCTCTTTAAACGGCAGTTACGTTCCGGTTAGTGCCATAGAAAGGTCAGGCAACGGTAGCCCAGACTGCATGGCAGTCTATGGATGGGCGTTGTAGGTCACGTATGACTGGCCTCCCACGGGGTACGGGCAGAGAAGAAGTGAGCCTCGTGCTCGTGCGTCACCACTTACCGTTACAACATCAGATGTGAAGAGTCACATAATCCACGATAGGGCAATGGTACCAACCGGTACGTAACTGTCATTTAAAGAGACCAAACGAACACACAGCATCGCCCGCCGAAGCGCAAACGCAGGGACTCGCACGGGGAAAATGGAAGCACAGCATCGATTTATTTTGTACCCTCGTACGTGTACACCCGTACGTACACGCCGCTTTCGGGCCAGATCATGTGCCGGTACTTGCCGCCATACGTAGACCACACCCCATTGTCACTACACAACATTTTTTTATCACATCGCCCGGTCATCACACAACCTTGATATCACACCCCCTGCTGCATTTCCACGGTGTGCCAGCACGGAAACTCCTTTGCACCCACCGCAGTGCGCTCCGATTCACCACCGGGGATACTGCTTGTACGTTGCAAACGACTCCCCCGATAGGATACCACCCCCGGTGATATATTTTCATCAAAGTAGAAGATCGCTGAAGGAAAATTGTACCGGGTAGATTCGTATTATATTGTATGAAAAAAGTTTTTCCAGTAAATATTTACCACCGGGTGTGTTATGATCCGTAGAGTGCAACTGCTGTGTATATAATGCTGCTGCACGAACTGTATCATGCACACAGCAGTTGTCGACATTGCAACAGTACTTTGTACGTGGTGCCTGTACGGCGTACGCAGCCTTCAAAAATGCGATGCAAGCATCGTTTCGCCGGTTATATAGCGTATGCAGTAGGCCTGCCGTATATCTCGAAAAGTAACCAATGCCCGATCTCGTGCACGCCTCGAGGCAGTTCCTCTCCGACCGGCACCTGCGCCTAGCACTCGTTGGGGCATCACAGGTGGCCGGGACCCCCTCCTCCTCTCGCACAATGTGTGCGTAAAAAACAATACTCGCGGAGAACAGTGTGGCAAATATAAGCACGGATGACAGTACACCCCGGTTATAGCTTTTTGGACATTCGAAAATATCATCACCGGGGGTGCTTTTATAGGGGGTGCAGTATCTATTAATAGCCTACCCCGGTGATTCGCGCCATGCACGGGAGCCCCGCCGCTGGGGGGGTGTCATAACCATGGGGTGTGATAACGAAAAGGGGTGTGACAACGGGACGTCGGTTGCTGACGAGTGCAAACAGACTCGGCCAGATGACAGGGTTTATGACAACGAGGGAGTGTGCTAGCGGTATAGTTCATAGCTATGGAGTGTGAACAGATCCCGGCAGACTGAAGGGGGTGTGATAACAAGGGGAAGTCTTGGAGGGGTTGTATCAAGAAGGGGGAGGGTTAACAAGGGGTGTGCTACGCAACGCATCTCCTTTTCTGGTCTGACGCCAGATTTTTTTTTTCTTCCATTCCGACGCAATGCCGGTGATAGTGAGGCGCACGCTTACACCGGTGACCCGGGGATGACAGCAAGAAACCCCGCCTTTCTTCGATTTTGGAAAGAGGTTGCCGGTACCGGTGCCACATTCGATGACGAAAGTCCCGAGGGTCGCACCTCGGAGGCCTGAAATATCATTACCGAATACCGGTACCGTATAGATATTGGAACGACAAATTCCGTGACTTATCAATATTAATAGTAACTAGCCATAAAATTTCCGTACTTTGACCGTAGCGGATATACCAATATCAAACGAAAAGAGAAAAACATATCGTACCTGGTAGTCAACTCTGATTTAGGCTGATACCGGTATTCATACCGGTGCGTGCGTGTTGGGGGTGAATGGTATCCACCGGGGGTATAAAATTTCGGAGTTTCACATGTTTTCAGGCGTACCTTGGAAGGGGAGTGTGTTATTCCATGCATCCCGTTGATAAAGTGACGGTCGAAAAACGATTGAAAAATGTACCCCCGGGTGTGCTCTAGTTGAGGGGTGTGGTATCCAAGGGGGGTGTGATGTCATCCGTGTTATATGGTTGGCGTACCGAGGGGTTGCCGTTACCTTGTGGGGTTTGCTACAGAATATCTCCACAAGGAGTTTTTAAGGCCATATTGTGCACGGCGCGCGGGGGGGGGGGGTGTGTACTCCATAGGAGATATGTACTCGATCTCATGCATGGCCGTAGTCGTATGACCATAGACCCTCGCATCCCTACAACGCCCGGGCGGCACACGTCGGGTTTTCATCGACCAGGCAGACATTGCTTGCGCCAAGCGCGAAGCGCCGTGAGGTCTGCTGCGAGTCGCACGAAGGGTGAGCTGCATCCTATCAATACTAACAACCGCTTGTGGGCGGATTTGCATGTGGATGACACGGCTTCAATGAGTTTATTTAATTTGCAGTGTAGCCACTTCGAGAGGCAGGAAAAGGAGTACTATGTAAGTGCCTCTTGGGTCCTCACCATAAAAACTACCAGTACGTACCAGGTACCAGGTACGTCATGCGATCATTCTCCTTGTGCGGAGGAAAAGGTCATTCACTTCGCACAAATGATCTAACTCGGCGGATGGGTCCCAGCCACCTGTGATGGTATGCTTGGGATATCGTGCACGAAGTGTAGCCCACCTTCAAGACATCCAGCCTCCAGTCTCCAAGCACTGGAAGCATTTCGCACAGCAGCAGCGCAGTCGATAGTCGGGCCGGTACGAGTGTGTTTCGTGTTTCGTGTGTGAAGAGGGTCGGCGGGACTGTCAGGTTTTTCGGAGATTTCGGAGAACGAACGAATTCGCAAGGTCGTCGAGCAAGCGAGCAACACGACAACATAATCGACCTTATACCACAAGCACGCGCCAGGTGAGTCTCCATTGCCTAGTCAACCGCACCACGCCACGGCCACAGCAGTTGTGAGGTCAGCATCAATGGTGCTTTTGCGTTCGCATGCCGCATGGAACCGCAGCGGCTCCTGCTCTGTTTACAGCGGACACAACTATTTATGATACAGCAGTAGTACGTGACCTGGTACGTTGATCGTCAGGAATACGATGCAAGGGGGGGCAAAGGGATGCAGCCTTGTGCCACATTCAAGCGGCGTCATCAAGAGTAGGGCAAGGACGGCCCTAGGAACGCACAACAGTACAAGGCAATTGCCCCAAGGTCGACGCGAGCAACAGAACGCACGTGAACGGGCGCTCGAGACCCCGGCCCCCTACATCCATGGTCTAGCTGTAAGAATAACCCACCAAACGAGGCGGGTGCTTCTTTCCCACCGTCGCAGGATGTCTTCGTAGCTACTATTAATAGTGGTTTGGAGCCTTTTCAAGACCCCAACCATGACACTCTTAACTCCCTACTGGTATGTTTCACGACCAGTGCATGCATTTATTCGCGGAACATGCCAGTACTGCTGTCGAGTTATTACTCTGTAGGTGATGCCATTATTTGTCCAATACTGCGACTATTACGGGGGTCCATAGTTAATAGGACCTTTCGTATACATAAACCTACATATTTTGCTATTTTTACTAACAATATTTGGTCCTATCTACTCTGGTCCTCCGTAATAGTTCAATATTCGATCTCACAGCTGATTACTTTTCTTTACTTTAACATTAATAGCGGCCAGGCCACGGATCCGCCCATGCCGCTCGCCGTGCGTTGCCAATTGTAGTCCGGCCACGGCTCCGCACGTACGTGCGTCATCAAGCAGCTGGTACTGATGTACGCTCATACGTACACATCCTTCGTCTATTCATATCTACTGCAGTGCCTACTGCTGGACGTAAACGCGCCTACGTACGTACTCAGAGAAGGTAACACACTGATTGATGTACCTATATACTGCTGTAAAGTTCTGATTGCTACTATTACGGGGGGCCATAGTAAATAGGACCAAATATTGTCAGTAAAAAATAGGGAAATATATGCCAGGTAGTTTTTTTTTAATTGCCGTAGGTCCTGTTTATTATGGTCCCCCATAATACTATGTATATGCTGGTACCAGGTACCTGCCACCACCTGGTACGCCTGGTATCTGGTGCACATACTGCTGTCTACCTCAGAAGAACTATGTACAAGCTCCAAAAGCCTGCCGTTTGTATACATACCCGTTGCAGTAGTTTTTACAGCAGGCAGCAGCGTGGCATTCTGACCCGTACCTGGTACAGTATGTGGTACGTACCCGGTACGCGTTAACACACAACTGCTGCAAAATCAGCTGCTGCTGTCCTACTTCGAAGTGTATGATTGCACATCGTATTTATCATCTTGCACCTCTGCGTTTGGCTGACTCCTCCAGAAGCGCGCCTGCGTTTTTTGGGACAAACTACCTGGGTTTAGTATGGAATTGTTTTCCAGTGGTAGACGTAAGCCGAGTCCTGTCCGAATATTCTCTAAGGCGGCTGCTAGAGGTGCCAAGCTGCAGCACACGGGCTTAGACGGGCCCCACGCGGGAAACTTTGAGGGTAAAAATTGTGCTTGCGAGTCGTGCAAGTCTGCGTCAAAGTCTGCCCACACCTCTTGCTACCTACCGTACAGGTGTATACCCAATTAAAAACATTTCGGGGAGACAAGACTAGCTAAATCGGCTTGTCCTGATTTAAACCTGGCTAATACCGGTTTGCCTCCTGTTCCCAAAACCTGATCTCAACTCCGGAACATATAACGCCTGCACACCTACATGCAAGAGCCTAGCTGAGTATGGCAGTCCAGCCCGCGAGCGCATGAGCGCCTTGCCCTGCTTCTGTTGCTGCTGTCTCTGCGTGTGACTGCGACCGTGCCCTCGCAGCGGCTGACTGTGAGCTACAAGCTCAAGCGTGACACGCCGACCCCTCCACGCTCTACCTGCCACAAATAAATGCAGCATTTTGCCAAGGGTACCTCCATGGTTTATGTGATCTATCAGACCCGCTGGGTAACAGTGAAATAAAGCGCGTGTGTGGGGCGTGCAACACAGGTGCTACGCCCAACGACAAACCCGCTTCGCCGAAACACACGCCCGCTGTCCCAAAAGAGACGCCGTTTTCTCTCAAGCCGACTGCGGCGATGCACGTATCACCCTGGTGGCGTCGACAAACGCAAGAGAAGGGTTGACAAGTGTGCAGTTACGAGCACTCGCGGGCGTAGGACTTTACCCTGCGAGTGAAAGACCGTTTGTGGTCGTATCCCAGACTAATAAGACAAAAATCGGCAAACGACCAAGAGACGAGACAATCTGAAGGACTTGGAACCGGGTAAATTGAAGTGGGTGTATCTGGTACATAATACCGGCACCAGACATCATACACAAACATGTGCTGTGGAATAGCAAGTTGTCCGTGGCAGCGAACCAGATAGAGTCGTTCCTGCTTAGCCTGTCCGACAACATAGGGGACGGTTGCCGCCCTCACGCGTCGCCATGATTCATAGCACCTCGCCAGGTACCGAGAAGGGGCACGTTATTTTCATCCGCACCGCATTATTCGTGTTCCGACAGGATTACTGCCGTGCCTTGGGTGCCGGGCGTTAGCAGCGTCTTGCTCGGCGTAAACCGCTAGGCTGCGTACAGCAGCTGTGAAAGTTCCTCAACCCCATCCTCGGTTGCAAACGTAAACAAAGTACCTCTGCGCCTTTTGTGTCGCTCACGAGGCAGATGAACGGGAAAGTCTCCATCAAGGAGATTCTCCGGCTAGAGGAAGGCCTTAACAGCGCACCGGCGCCGTCTATCGAGCGAGACGCCAAGGTCAATCTGCTCAAGTACCTTCAAATCAGTGCCGTCAAAAAGTACGAGGAAGCTTACGACGGACTGTTCTATGAGCTCAACAAGGACGGTAGTCTTGAACGTCTGCGGAGCATTACTCCGCTCAGGTCCAAGGGCAGCTTCTTGCAGCCCAAGGTGTACGGTGTACAAGGATGCGAAGGAGCCGCCGAGCCTGATGTTCTAGAGCAGGCAGATCTCTACCTTGCGGATGCAAAAGTTGCGAAACTGCACTTGGACGAGCTGATGCAAAAGGTGGTCGAAACCTTGGAGGGATGCGAGGTTCAACACGCTGAGGTGAAGTCGCGAGAAAGCACGGTGCGCAAGGCCAATAAGTCGTACGACGGGAACGTCCGAAGGGTCGCGGACATGGCTCGGGTGGCCGTGGTCTGCAAAACACCCGAGCTTTTGGAACAGGTGTACGTGGGTATCACGAGGCGCCTCCAGGTGTGGGAGCCATTTCCGTTTCACACGTTGGACGCATGACGCATGCTCTGCTGTGAACTTTGTACGATTAACTTTAATCGTGAGGGCATGACGGATGCGGAGAGTTTTAGCCTTGGAATCGGTTGTGTATTGTGCCTGTGTCGCATTGTTTAGTCTGTAGTGCTGACGTACTACTGCATGTATTTTAGACCTGGTACTACCGACACCACGTTCGAGGTAGTGCTATGATACGTCATACCGGTATGTGTTTAATCTGGGGTGGATGAAACTAATTATTTGATGATACGGCTAGGGGTAGGGTGGAATTAATCAGTTCATAGCGTGAACTGATTTTGTTTTTCAAAAGCGGGGACACGACGTACGAACTGGGCCAACCAAAAGCATCAAGCTCTTTCGGTCGGCCACAACGCCTTCTTTCGCTTTCATCACTAGACTAATCTATTGATAACTTTTAAAATAGTAATAACTGCACACAGCCAGGTATAATCGTAGCGCGGCAAGCTTCAACCTTCAAGTTGATCCTCAGCACTCAAGATGGTGATGTCGTTGTCCTCTTGACCAAGTTTTGCCGACGCCCTTGCTGCCTTCAGGTCAGACGACTTGTTGTCTTGTTTTTCTGTACTCGTACCGCACGCTATTGGCTACCTTCCCCAATATGTGAACCTGTCTTGCGACAACTTCAAATCATGCGCACATTATGTGTACGTAGCGGGCATCGAAACCTGAGTGCGGCGGCGCCTGCTGGCAAGAAATTTCAGTAGACAGTTTTTCCGAGGCTTTTCGCGCGACGTTTTTTTCTTTCGGTGTGGTTTATATTATAAACTACACCACACCGCACCTCGCCGTACGATTTTGTCTTCAACAAAACGCACCGCACCGTACGATTTTGCCTTTTTCAGCAGACCCGCACCGCAGTATTCGCAAAAATATTATTTCTCAAAAATAAAATCGACACCGCACCGCACAATTCTAAAATCTAAAATCTACCGAACCTCACCGTTGGGCTGCCGCCAAAATAGTGGAAAGGTCTTACACCTTTTGGAATCACGTGCTTAGGTACGGTGCAGTTTTCGGTGTAGTGCGGGTTTTGACTAGTGTTTACCGAAACGCACCGCCCCGTGCGTTTTCAAACCGCGCTCGCATCGTCTGAAAATCCAAACCCAACCTCCGGACCGGGGGCCGTAGGATTTTGCAAACTGAAAACCGCACAGCTGTGAAAAGCCTTGTATTTTTTTTGTCAGGGTGGGTGCATGAAAACGTGACACAAATGATTGACGACGTTCTTCGTTTCGAGGCATAAGCAGCCCCGACAGCGAGGCGTTTCGTGGTTGAAAAAAAACGCGTGAAAGTCCCGAGATGATGCAAAACCATAGATCGCGCCTTTTTCCGCCCCCTGGCACGGCCTCCGACGCTGAGACCTCTCAGGCGGCCTATGCTGTCGGCATGGGCGAGTGCGGTTGACCCGTGAGCGAAGTGATTGTCGTGTCCAAAGTTCTTTGCATATTTTATTTCGCCGTCGTCGTGATATTTCGAAGTACGAGTAAACTGTACATGAATGAGCGATACGAAGATGTACGCGAGCCGACGACGACCACATATGATCATGCAGGGTGAGTGTTAAAAGAGTCATCGTGGGTGCTGTAGCGGCGGCATTACGGTATAGCTGAATTGCTGTGCTCCTTGCCGCTACCACCGCAACTTCACGCCGGTACACATCTATTTGAGTACGAAGCATTTTCGTTTCTGTATCCACAGAGTGCGGGGCCGCAGGGTGCTACAACACGCGGATAACCGCAACCCAGCTGATCGGTAGCTGTTTCGGCGGGGTGTGTATGGTAAAACAACTGGCTGTCCAGCCAACATGAACGACAAACGAAATGGAGATATGCTCTATAACGCTGCTGCCCGCGATAATAGCAGTGTGTGGTGCGTGAACCTCAACGTGCAGTGAACTCAATACTAGGCATTCACCTTTTTGGAGGGTTTATAGAGAGTGTGCCGGCGTTTGTTCGTGGTCTCCCGCAAGTGGGACTGACAGGCAGCACCGGCACAGCAGATGTACACATAACGCACAGGGAAAAACACGCGATCAGATGCGATTAACAAACGTCCAGAAGCGAGTACGCTACATTAGCAGCAACATTTGAACACGCTTCAATGGTGTTGCTCCTTTGGGCAGGAAAGAGATATCGTTTGTTCGTGAAGGTGTTGTCTCGAGCTGCCGCTTGCTCTACCCCTCAAAAAGAGCAAAGCGAGACCGACAGGCGGCCTGCCATCGAGTTTTTGTCTCCGAGTACAACAGTATGCATTCCGCCTGCAATTTGGTTAGGCGTTGAGAGTGTTGTATTTTGTACAGTAGGCCTAAGCACGCTTTTTCATGGCGATGACGGAATATTTCAGGTATCGGATACCAGGCGCCATGGTACGTATCTTTATTCTGCGTTTTCCCCCACGGGCGTAACGTTTTGCTGTTACGGGCGAGCGTAGTAATTAGGACCCTTTATTTACACAAATACCTATATGTTACAGCACTTTTACTAAGAAGTTATGGTCCTGATTACGTATTCCCTTGTGTTAAGAGTGAGGTATATTCAGTAGCTTGATATATTCCATGCTGGGCTTCAGTTATGAACAGTAGTTGTTGGTGTACAGTATTCGGCAACCTCTACGACCAGATATATTTTACTGCAAATGTTTCTCATTGGCACCTCGTGTGGGCATGTGGGCAATACGTACAGTGTTCCGGTAGCCGGCCTCAATTTTTATCTTTCACGAAATTCGCTGCTCTGACCACGGTGTATATCTATGTGCCTGCTGTCTTCGAATTCCACTCATTTTTTAATGTCGTGCTTCGAATAAATGATGCGGATGCACCGTTTGCGTTGTGTTGTGCGTTCGCAACGACTCCTGTGCAGCCTCAAGATGTCCTGAGGGTGAGCAACGGCTTCGTTTCCGATTGGATGCCTAGTGGCTATCGGGATGTGAAGGTGAATCCCGTCGTAAACGAGCATCTGTGTGAGGTCCAGCTGCAACTTGGTGCCTTCTTTTCTTTAAAGGCCGGCCAGCACGCGGTGTACGAATGGGCGCGAGAGCTCAACGTTTCCACAGAAATGGAGCCCGAACATCTCTTTACGACCTTGTCGACGGAAGTTACGATGGAGATGATCTGCCTGGCTCAGCAAAACTGGGGGTACACCGAGAGGTATCTGCCGAAATTGTATCTCGCTGTTGGAGACTACCCCAAGGCTGAGGAAGGCTTGAACAAGGTATTAGTAGCGTGCTCGGGGATGCGGTTGGCGCCTCTTCATCTCTTCGCCCAGTATCCACGTCCCTGTCCTGGCCGTCTCGGCGATGGACTCGTCCGTGTTGGCCGTTGCTATTTAGGAGCGTTACGCACACAAATGTAGGGCTGGAGCTTTGCACGTCAGTAGTGGGCGTAACGTACGTTGCCTCCCTTTCCCACATTCCCCGAAAGGTGATCTCTGAGGCCAAAGACCGACTGCTTCTTCTCGAAGAAAACAGCGAGGAGTGGAGACGGGCAGTGCTTGCGGAAGCCACGGCGAGATCCATCCTCGGCCATGTGATGTGGTTGCAGGTGATTCACGAACATTTACCGTAAATCCTAGCGACCTCCCCGTGAAACGAAGGAAGCGATGTGTGTCGTCTCAAGCCAGCGACTGCAGGCCTACCAGGTAGTACATGCTAATACCACCAACGCGAGTTTTGTGTTTCAAATAAGATAAGTGCGTGTAGTACGGTGGCAGAAAGTACTTAGTACATGGGCGAAAGGCCGTGGGTTGGTCCGCTCTTCTTGCTTAGCTTGACAAACATTGCTATTGTTGTTGCAATCAAAACGCTACTGTATTTTTTCGAAAACCCAGGTGCAACCGCGTGATGAACTAAAATTCAGGGTGAAACACCCGAGGCAAGAAGAGCCGACATTAGCGGCTAAAGTATCCCGAAATGTCAACTATACCCGCGATAGCTTTTCGCTTGACGAAGTTTTTAATGAGCGCGAGTCAAGAGTGGGTTGTCATATTTTCATAGTTCCCTGTTGCGGTTTCGGACTCGCACGCATGTTCCCGTTCGCACGGAGACTTCTAAAACTTCGAGACAGGAGTGTCCAGCAGCGGTAGCAGCCGTCGGCACCTACGTATTCATCCCTTCAGCTGCAGAGTAAAAGAGGTCCGTGTCCCAAACGCGGATCCCTCCTGCCTTGTACCTTGCACAAGCTCCTGCGCTAAACTTTTGAGTTCGGAAACGTGACAGATTCAATGGCAATGCTGAAAAGGTAGGGGGAGCACCTGCTTTTTCTGAGGGTCCTATTTCGAGGAACTCTACATCCCTCTCAGAAATTGATTTTTCGAGAAGAAGAAAAAAAACGGACGCTTAACCTCGGCCTATCTTAGGTGGTATTCGATTTTTTGTTTTTCAAACAATAATGATATTCCCAGTGAGATTGGGTGGTTGCTCAGTTGAGGAGCGTCTTGATCAGTCATGCACCTTTTCCCCTAAAAAATGCTACCTCAATCGTGACTAGCACGCGTCTAACGTCTATTCGGGAAATATGACCGTTGGCCACGAGATGGCTCCGACTTTGTAGCCGCCGCCGACGGCAAAGGTACGGCTCAATGGTGACGAAGAGCGCCCCGTGTGGTTTTCGCGTGTCAACAGCGGGCATAGCGCCACAAGCACTCGCACGCTTGTGGGAATTCGGCGCAACCGGCAGAGTGCTCTCGGCACGACAGCTGTGATTCCTTCACACCACATCATGTCCACCGGTTCAGTAATCGAGCCGCGCCTCCGCGTACACCAACCCACCGCCTTGTTGCACAGGGCGAGTTCGCCGAGGCCGAGCCGCTCTATCAGCGGTCTTTGGCCATAGAAGAGAAGGCCCTGGGCACGGAACACCCTGTTGTGTCATCTTCCCTCAACCACTTGGCGGCGTTGTTGAAGAGTCAGGTGAGAATTTCGCTTGTCAGGAGCATTCCCTAGAAAAGGATTAGAAGAGCACTAGTCGGGGCCGCGCCGGGCAGTTTCGGGCGTACTCCATGAAGAACTGGCTCCCCAGAAACTTGAGGCCTTGCGTAGAATTTCGAATTTACTCTTGTTTCAGCGGATGTGTAAAGGTTCTGTGCGAGGTTCGAGCGATTTCGTGGCGCAACCAACGGCGAAGATACTAACCATCAATGGCGAGAGGGCTGCACGCTCTGGCCCACAGAGTCTGTTGCAGCGTGCGACCGCCCGCTGGCGGGAATTCGGCGCAAGCAACATCGTGGTCGGCACGGAGATGATTCGCAGGTACACACCACATCCGCGTGGGGTATCCACCCGTTTTTTGTTCCAGCCACGCCTCCGTAGAGTGCTCGACCTCTCGATTTTAAAGTAACCCGATATGCCTACCGTACAGGGCAAGTATGCTGAGGCTGAGCTGCTCTACAGGCGTGCGTTGGCTATACAAGAGAAGACCCTGGGCCCGGAGCACCCAAAGGTGGCAGCATCTCTCAACAACTTGGCGGGGGTGTTGATAAGTCAGGTGACGACTGCGTGTGTCGGTACTTGTGCTCGAAAGGTGTTGCAACGTCCCTCCCTGTGTCGCGGATATAGTGGATTCGTGCCTGTACGCAGATTTACCCGTCAAGGTTTGTTCCTTGTGTTATGAAAACTACCATGTCATAAATTTGGTGACCGGAAAATGTTAGGCGGTACCCTTGTGCGAGCGAAGAAGACGTACTGACCGGCTGCTAGAACGACTGAAAAAGGTGCAGGCCGCCGACGGAAGAAGGGGGTGCAGGAGGCCAAGCATGGGGTTTGATGTTGCAAACTACCAGGTAAAGTGCATGTAGTGCAGAAAAAGCGTGCAGCCCCCTCGTGGGGCTTTCGGTGCAGGCAGCTACGTACTGGACACAAGGAGATAATTTTCACACACCACAAGCCAAGCCCCCGAAACCGAAAAAAACGATTTGACCACCCGTTCACACCGACCCACTGCCGGTTGCACAGGGCAACTATGCAGACGCCGAGCCACTCTACAAGCGGTCGTTGGGCGTACGAGAGGAGATCCTGGGTCCGGACCACCCGGATGTGGCCTTCTCGCTGAGTGGCCTGGCGGCGTTGTTAGATAGTCAGGTGATAACTTGGTTAGGAGGCGTGCTTGCCTTCTAGGGGTCGCTCATTACCCCGAAAAAAAGCTATTAGGGTGGACCATAGTAAATAGAACCAAATATTGCCGGTAAAAATGGGTAAATATATAGGTTTTTATGTATACCATAGGTCCTGTTGACTGTGGACCCCCGAAATAGAAGTGCAAGTCGATCGGCAATCCCAAATCTAGGTACATCACGAAATTTAAGGTAAGATATTGATGGTACTCCAACGATGTTGGGCTAGGGAGTCCGGTTAGTCCCAGTGATGTATTATGTCCCCAAAGTGCAGCACGTGTCTTATGTTAGGAACATTACTAGGAAACAGTTGCAGGGTCCTCCTGTCTATCCAGGGCCATCTTTGATACGTTTGTGGGTTATACCCACCGAACGCAAATTGTTGCTCGAAGTAGTTTTGAGGGTTTCAAGTAGCAGCAATTTCATTGGCAATGCTTGCTTTTTTTAAGATAGTACCTGACACTTGGTAGCCCTTCTATAGGGGCTAATATACTTGGTTTAAACCACGCAAAACATCGTGGTGTTAGCCGTGGAGTTACTAAGGACTCCTTGTGGACATTGCTTCCAAAATAAATACTCTGACATGGGCGGTTCGTACAACTGCTGTATAGATAGCCCACATTCGTTTACTTTTTTAGCGTATGACACAACCACCACGACGGTTATGTTGAACTAGGCGGAACTCTTCTCTACGTGCGGAATAGGCATTATCTACCCGCCGACTATTGTTTTATTCCAAGGGGTAGGGTGACTGGCAGCATTTGGTGGTCGTTCGCTAGCGTCTCCTATCGTATGTATGAAATGCTAGCCCCGCGTTCAAGGCCGGGGCGTGTTTCCTGCCCGCTCATCATCCACACAACCCATTTGCTCCACGGAGAACTACATCGAAACCTGTCAGACTCCCCTTGGCACCGGCCGCAAACTCGTTATTCTGCCTAAAGTCTCGCAGCTCACCATGTAGCCGTTGCGCTAGACCAGCGAACCGGTGCGGCTTCAGGGTCCCTGGCGGTGAAAACACAAGCATCTCTCTAACGACGCAACACACTGCTCCACGTGATTCACGGGGCGGCTAGCCTTTTATGACCATTGAAGACGCTGGGCTACGGAAAAAGCTCACGGAGATCGCTCTTGTTTGCTTTGAAGACCTTGCGAATTCGTGCGCCCCACGCCTCGGCAACCTCTGGAGTTACCAGAGCCACCGAATTCTTCAAGGCGTATTGGAGTTTTACGTAATTTTTCTGACACTCCGTCGCTACTCTGGATCCTCAGCGCCGATACGCCCGGGTCTACTACTGTATTTTGGTTTCCTGCTACAGGACCTCTTTTCGGCCGGGTTTGTTGGCCTGGTCCCGCCGCCAAAAACATACCCGAAAAAAAATGAAATGTTAATATAGTTTGGTTCTGAGGAGGGAACGCTCCCATAGCGCCGAATGTACAATGTGTTCCACAAGAATAACCTAGCTAACTACGAGAAAATATTGAGTTTCCAGCCACCGGCGGCGAAGATGCAGGTGCTTGAACGACAATACCGCTGCGTGCTTCTGTCCACAAGGTACTGACTGTGCAACAGCTCCCAGCTCTCGTTGGGGAGATTCAGCGCAAGCGGCACCCGTGTTCCGTCACAAGAGATCACTCGCAAATAGATTCGGCCACGTTTTTGGACATCCAAAGCCTCATCGTTCAAGCCCCGCCCCCGCGAAACGCTCGGCCTTTTGTTTACACCAACCTCACTGCCTGTTGCACAGGGCAACTACGACGAGGCTGAGCCACTCTTTAAGCGGTCATTGGCCATAAGAGAGAAGGCCCTGGGCTCGGAGCACCCCGACGTGGCATCGTCGCTCAACGATCTGGCGGTGTTGCTTAACAGACATGTGAGATGTCACTCGGAAATTCCTATCCAGGGCCATGTTAGGCGTTGTCTTGTAGAAGATTCCCGGCGAAGAGTACTGTTTGCTGAAGCAGGTTAATGGTGTATTAGAGGTCTGAAATGAGGTGAAATTAATGGCAATGCTTATGTTTCAGCGATAGCATGCCGGTCGCGGTCGTGTATGAATGACCTGTGGTTTTGCAGTCACCGCTGGCGAAGATAGTGACCGTCAAGAACAAGAATGCTGCGTGATTGCGCGCGCACGCAGCGATGGCTCGTAAAGCAAGGCTCATGATTCGAGTCACACCTCCCTAACGCGCTCGACCACCCATTGCCTGTTTGCACAGGGAAAGTATGCCGAGGCTGAGCCACTCCTTGAGCAGTCGTTGGCCATACAAGAGAAGACTCTGGGTCCGGAGCACCCTGACGTGGCACTATCTCTCCACAACCTGGCGGCGTTGCTGGACAGACAAGTGAACATACGAAAATTGTCCAAAGGTCCCGTCCGGCTGTTTTTTTTGGCATTTTTTGTATGCTACGCGCGAAGGGCGGCGTTCACCGAAACCAACCATGGTTTCGGAACGCAGCAAATTCCAATGGTGATGCCACTATTCGGGCGAACGCATCCTGGTTGTCTAGACCCTGACGTGCGATTTTGTAGCCGCCAAAAGGCGGAGATATCGGCTTGTAATTTCAAGAGCGTTGCGTGATTTCGTCCACCACGCCCTGCGTGACATATTGTTACTTGAGGCGACGGAGAACCTCTATCCACCACCCGTGGGGTTTCGGGGTGACTCTAGCATTCAGTCGGTGTTTTAACACGCCGTGTATCAACCTTCGGCTGGTTCGGGCCATAGCAGAGAGAGAGAGAGAGAGAGTGATACAGTTTATTTCGTATCTCATCTACAGCAGCTTGTGATTGTCTTCAGATTGGCCGTCTGCGCTTTCTCAACAGAGGCCCACACATCGACTTCGAGGTGATTTGAGTGATCGAAAATGGTCTGTATTTTGGGGTACGCTAAATGAGCGGAAAAGCAAGCCGCGCCTGAACGTTTGCGCTTCACTTGCGGACAGAGAAGAAATCACAGCCCTCCAGATCGAGGCACGCTCTTCACGGTACGTGAGGGTGTCGGGTGCGCCAGGCAGCGGTCATAGGCGACCAGCAACTACTCACGAGGTGTTTTTTGTGGAATCGAAGTTGCAAGCCAGCAGCACAAAAACTCTCAAAATCGCTAAATATTTTTTGTTTTCATGCGCGGGCGACTAGTGTGATGGCTACATCACTGATGAAAATGTGACCCTCACCAAACGTTGGCTGGTCTCCTCGCGGCTACAGTATTTTGGAATATTAAGCCGACGTACCCGAGACAAGTACGGACAGGGCAATTACGTTACCGACATGTAGGGGCATTAAGGTGTCGGGTCCAAAAACGTGGAAAAAAAGGGGGCAAAAAAGCTCTGGATTGTTGTTTATCTGCAGCGCATATTATGAAACCACGGAAGACGTACTCTTTTGTACAAATAGCTTCCTTTGTTTCCAAGACGTTTGTGTTTTGCTTGGCGAAACGCCTACGCACGCGCGCCTACTACTCGACAACAGAGTCCTGAGAGATCGTCCGTACCCTTAAAATACCTCTCGCGGGAAACAAATCAGCGCAAGAGGGCCAGCGCGCACGTCACGGAAACGACTCACGAATGCCTCAACCACATTGGGTACCCAGGCACGTGCTATGGTTGAGGTCCGCCGTTTTTTGTTTCTGAGGCTCCTCACTTCACCTTAAGGAGCTCTACATCTCTTCTTTTTTTTTCTTTTTTTTCGGGAAAATTGAAAGTGCAAGATGACTGTAGTAGGGTATGAAAATAACCACATTGCCAAGCAAGAGTAGGATTTTGACGATTTAGGGTTAAGGAGGTCCATCGTTCAGGGAAAATAAATATCCTAAATGTTCTAGGTACTAGCTTACCTGACACCAGTGTGATTTCACCCTCGACTCCGAAATGTGCTCGGCCACTCGTTTACACCAACCCACTGCCTGTTTGCGCAGAGCAAGAGTGCGGAGGCCGAACCACTTTGCAAGCGAGCATTGGCCGTACGAGAGAAGACTCTGGGCTCGGAGCACACGGACGTGGCATCGTCGCTCAGACTATTGGCGGGGTTGTGGGCGAAACAGGCGAGAACTACATTGTCGATATTTTTCACTCGAAAAGGGTTGCAGGGGGGGGGGGGGGGGGGGGCTTTAATTCGGTGGCCGTTCCAGACGGATGTCCCGATACCCGCGAGAGCTATTTTCTCGTAACCGATGTTCAGGATTTTGGAAGCCAGGGGATTTAATCGCGTTATTTCTCGTGCGTGAACGAATGCACAGCAGTGGTTGTTCGCGAGACACTTGCGATGGTGTCGAAATGCGGACAGCGAATATGCAGGCCGGCGATGGCAATTACATGCCGCGTGCTTCCTTGCACGAGGCGAAGTGAAGCAAGTGTCATCGCTGTCGCTGGGCTCTCGACGGAAGCGACGGCATGCTCGCGATTCGCACATACTCCATCCACGCTGGGAATCCACTGACTTGGGATTCAAGCCGCGCCTCGGGAAAGTGCTTGACAGACCGTTCGTACGTATCCTCTGCCTGCCCCACAGGGCAAGTATACCGAGGCCGAGCCACTCTATGAGCAGTCGTTGGCCATAGGAGAGAAGGCCCTGGGTCCTGAGCACCCTGACGTAGCGACATCGCTCAACAACCTGGCGGCGTTGTTAGACGAGCAGGTGACACAACTTCAGCTACCAGGACATTGCTAGGAAAAGGTTGACGGGTTTGATCTGAGCCAGGGACGGGAACTGAAAAAACAAAACAAAACAACAGGGCATGGGGTGGACGGAATGAAATAATTGATTACTTGTTGAGCTATTAATGGTGTGAAGGAATTAGTTCTGGTATTAGGGGGGAACGACATGCAAGGCCACCTTGTTTTTTGTGCTGTGCCGTACATGTTCAGCGAGGAATACCATACCCCCATAGAGGGAAATCGTCAACCTCGATGGCAGTACTCGTATGTACACGGGTGTAAGATGGTTGTATCAGATACTCGTAGACATGTCGACTGCGGTAGAGGTAGCAGCAACAAGTTCTTCTGGGGCTCCTGCCCTCAAGGAGCTATGTATGTAAAAAACTAAAAAAAAAAAAAGAGTTTCCAGAAAAAATGGATATAGTAACCCTTATAGGACTGCTAGAACCCTTTGTGTCCCGTTTTGGGGACACACCCACTCAAAATCTAAGTAATTTGTATCCAACACGGGGCTGCGGTACTAAAACGTCCCGTTTTGGGGAGAAATCAGTCAAATTATCAAGTAGGCTGTCCCCAAAATGGGACTGCGGTACGAAAACGTCCCGTTTTGGGGACGAATCACTCAAATTATCATGTAGTTTTGTCCCCCAGATGGGACTGCGGTATTAAAACGTCCCGTTTTTTGGGGAAAATCACTCAAATTATCAAGTAGTTTGTCCCCAAAATGGGACTGCAGTACGAAAACGTCCCGTTTTGGGCACGAATCACTCGAATTATCATTTAGTTTGGTCCTCAAAATGGGACTGCGGTACCTAAAACGTCTTGTTTTGGGAACCAATCAGTCAAATTATTAAGTAGTTTGTCCTCAAAATGGGACTGCGGTACTAAAACGTCCCGTCTGGGGGACGAATCACTCAAATTATCATGTAGTTTTGTCCCCAAAATGGGACTGTGGTACCTAAAAGGTTAAGCTCGCTCGGCCTACCGTAGGTAGGTAGGTATTGTTCGAACTATTCTATCGTAAAACAAAAATGGGATCAACGATATTGGGTATGTAGTTCCTCAGCGCCCTTGAGGAACCCCACCAGTCAGATTCGTTTTGGCACAAAAATGTTACCCCTCGTGAAGGGTACACGAAAAAATATATTATCAACACCCCACTTTTTTTTTTTTTTTAAGTCCCAGACAGGGGAGTGTACTCAGCATCATGCATGGCCGTAGTCGTATGACCATAGACCCTCATACCCCTATAATGCCGAGGCGGAACACGTCGGGTTTTCACCGATGAAGCAGACGTTGCTTGCATCAAGCGCGAAGCGCCGTGAGGTGTCGGACGAGTCGCATGGAGGATGAGCTGCGCCCTATTAAAGAACCACTTCTGATGCGTGTTTGCTTGCATGTTATTGACAGCGTCAATGAATCGATCTATTTTCTGGTGTGGCCACTTCCAGACACAGCAATGGGTTTACTATGGTTAGCTGCCTCGTGGGTGCTTTGCCATGTACGCACTACGTGATACGATCATCCCCCTTGTGCGGAGTTAAGGTTCTCCGCGCACAAAAAGTTATCTAACTCGACCGCCAGCCGTGGTGACCGCAAAAAAAAAACAAACAACACCCTGGTTGTCTAGCTCAAATAGTGAGAGGCGTGTTTTACAGTGTCGTCGCCAACCGACGCCAACCCAACCTATCTACATATATATACCAGGTATACAATATCGTGGGGCGTGGGGGGGTGTACTCGATATTATGCATGGCCGTAGTCGTGTGACCATAGACCCTCGCACCCTTACGATTCCGGGACGGAGCACGTCGGGTTTTTACAGACCAGGCAGACATTTACTTGCAGACAGGGGAGGGATATACTAAAAGTAAGGGAAACTAGAACTGAAAAAAAACATGTTACTTATTTGATTTCTGACCTAAATCCGAACCCGCTACGTACGAGTACGTCGTTCGTTTTCAATTCCGACATGGCGGCTCCGTTTTTGTCTTTTTTTTTTTCGTTTATCATACTCTTACGGGGGTCCATAGTTAGTAGGACCTATGGTATACATAAAAAACTATATATTTTACCTATTTTTACTAACAAAATTTGGTCGCGTTAACTATGGACCCCCGTTATATACCCCTATCGTACTTTTAGATTTTTTTCAGCTACCGACGGCGAAAGAAAAAGCTGACCGACATCAACAACGCTGCGCGTGAACTTCGCCCATGCCAAAACAACCTCGTTGAGTATTTATTCGACGGCTTTTGATTTCAGGCCGCTTCTCCGTAAGGTGCTCGACCACTCGCCCGCGTCAACTCGCGACCTGTTGAGCAGGGTAAGTTCACCAAGGCTGAGCCACTCTACAAGAGAGCGCTGGTTATACGAGAGAAGGCGCTGGGTTCGGATCATCCGGCCGTGGTCTCGTCGCTCAACAACTTAGCAGTGTTGTTGGAAAACCAGGTAAGAAATTATATATATTTTTTATGTTTTCCAGAGAAACAATATCAAGAAACCTGCTCGGGGCCGCACCGGACGATTTCGTTTATTCACCCGCCAAGAGTTATGTTTGCAGAGTGCCAAAAAGCGCCAAAGTGTATTGGCAATACATGCTGGCATATTTTTGTGCATGTATACTATTATGAGCTGTGTACGGTGTAATTGCTACTGTGTTGCGGGAGAAGGCGAGGATGCACACCCTGCACGACAAGAATGTTGCGTGAGTTGGCAAACCAGGTATACTGCTGCCACAAGTAGAAGCCCGCTCGCGGGGCTTCTCGTGCAAATCGCGGCTTGCCCACATGCCACGACCGCGTTAGCTACGCACAGGCTTATGATTCAAGCCGCGTCCCTCGACCACTTATTCTCAGTAACCCATGGCCTGTTGCACAGGGTAAGTTCGCCGAGGCGGACCCCCTCTCCAAGAGATTGTTGGCCATACAAGAGCTTTCCTTGGGCCCGGAACACCCAGCGCTGGCGGCATTGCTCATTAACTCCGCGGGGCGGTTGAAGAGACAGGCGAGAACTGCCTGTTCAGGCGTACTCCTACTTCGTTTCATCATCCGATATTGCTTGTACGGTGCATAGTTCGATCTCCTGCTGTACTACCAGCAGTGTCTCTCGGAGCAACATGTTTTTTTTTTCTAGCGGTTCGATTTTCCGGCCAACTATCGCCAGATATGTATTACAGTAGAAGCTATTTTCGCTCACATCGACCATCGTTTTTTTTCCGGGGAATGAATATGAGGCAAATAAGTTGACCCGAGATAACCGAAGAATTCGTGTTTCAGCAGGATTCAGCTCCGGCAGAACTAAGGCCAGAAACCTTCACACATCTGACTTTCCTCACCTGTTGTTCGAGTCCAAGCGGAGACCCCCCCGCGCCCTCTCCGTAGCTCGTGAGAACTTCAGACCCCTTACGAAAATTGCAGTAGTGAACTCCGGTTGTCGGAACATGCAATACTGTTTGTATGGCGAGGCACCTAACGCCTTTACGGTTGGTAGTATGCACGGCGTGTGACGCGTGGGGTTGGTGAAACAGTGGGCATTTGTTTGGACATTGACTCTCTTTCGTGTTTTGATGGGGTTGATTTGAACCCCAGGTTTCTTTTGGTAGTATGTATGTATGTCTGTATGTAGTTTTTTTTTTACGTAAGGTTTCGTTTCCTTTGTTTCTGCTACAGAGATCTTGCCACAGCTCAGCCCCTGTCCTTAAAGTATAGCCCAACCGCCGTAGGAATGGTTGGTAGTCACTACGCACCACCGTATTGAACCCCGGCGCCACGGCGCTGCCATTTTCTCATGTGGTATTTTATTATTTTGCTTGTGTTTGGTGAAATACCGGCTTGATCCAACCCGCTTTGTGTACACAGGGCAAGTACACCGAGGCTGGGCTAATGTACGAGCGGTGTTTGGCCATACAAGAGAAGGCCCTGGGTCCAGACCACCCTGACATGGCAGCACCTCTCAACAACTGGGCGGTGCTGTTGAAAATCCAGGTGGCAAACTTGAGAGTTGTCAACAACTGACTCGCGTAAACCATTTTGAAGACCCTATTCGACGTCGCGCTGAACAGTTTCGTAGTACGAGTATTCGCGAATATTTTATTCCGCAAAGAGGCGATACGAATGCGCTGCGCGACTTTGCACTATAGGTGCACCGATAGAGAAGAGCAACAAGTAACACTCCCCTTCTTCGAGAAATTCGGCGCAGGCGATACCGTGTGAAAATATTCTTCGAAAAAAACACGGCCGCGTGTGGCGTCCACGGGCTCATGATTAATGCAGCGCCTCCGTAGCATGCTGGCCCCCCTCACATACGCCAGCCCACTAACTGTTGCGCAGGACAAGCTCGCCGAGGCTGAGCCACTCTACAAGAGGGCGTTGGCCATACACGAGAAGGTCCTGGGTTCGGAGCACCCTGGCGTGGCGACATTGCTCAACAACTTGGCGGAGTTGTTGGATAGCCAGGTGATGCCACAATTGTCAATGCTGTCACCGGAACAACAGTGCTGTGAGGTCCCTGGTCGGGTCCTGTTTGGACACTTTCGCGCGTGCGCCACCCGCGAAGATCTGTTTTTTTCCTGGGAGCTCCAGCGCTTCCAAAACAGGCAAACCATGTGGCAATGCAACATTCAAGCGAATGCAAGCAGACGGGTTGTCTTCCGAGCAATGCCACGGTAGGGGTGATGCCTTATAGGGGCGGTGGCTTAATATTTTCTGAGTTCCTCACATGAGCTCAACATCTCACCCGAAGCATAACATTCAAAGAACCTTCTCAGGGCAAACCCGACCAACGTTTCTATGCGCTAGTACTAAAACAAAGATACCATTACGGGGGGGGGGGGGCATAGTAAGTAGGACCAAATATTGTTAGTAAAAATAGTGAAATATATATAGGTTTTTGTGTGTACCGTAGGTCCTATTTACTATGGTCCTCCGTAATACTGTAGTCAAAGCATTATGCACAAGCGGTATACTGATGGTTGCTCACCCGAGGAGCTCAAGCGGTCACAACACACACAATACATTGCCTCCGAAGGCAAAGAGTTGCAGCCGCTACCGCGGTATGACTCTAATAAACCCCCGAGACGTGCGAATTTCTAGCCGGCGCCGGCGGAGATAGAGACGCTCCACGACAAGAACGCTGAATGTCTTCACACCTCAGACAGATCATCGACAGATCATGTACATATCACCTACAAATCATTCACACTTCCTGATCTAGCTAGACCTTTCAAGGCAGATAGATCATCTGTTCCCGACCTCGTACGGTCTAACTCATGTTGCCGGGTGGGAGCCGTATAATCTGCACGATCCAGCACATGTTTCGTTGATTGGATCTGTACTGTGTACAGATCTTGCACACCCTCTCACAACGACAGGTAGGGAACTAGATCATCTACACCAGATAGGTAGATAGTCCGGAGTGTGGAATGTTTTCGCAAGCCAGGCAAAGTGCTACAAAGGACACCCCACTTGCGGGGGCTTCTATATGGCGTAAGCGACGGCGTGCTCGATACAAAGTGATTTCCACATATATATATATTCGTATATAGATACAACTATAATTACGATTTTTGAGGTCGTTGTCACTTGCTAGCTCTGGGCGGACAGACCGACTGATAGACAGCTCTTCGCAAACAGCCCTTCTTCTTTGAAACAGCCGAACAGCCAAACAACCTTTCTTCTTTCTTCTTCCGCAAACTGCCAACCAATAGACAGCTCTTCGCACGGCGCCTAAAAGAGGCGTCTCGCCTTCGACGAACGGCATAGATAGGTGCAGCTGTCGGCGGCCAAGCTGCTGCTGTCGGTGGCGAACCTGCTGGTGCTGCAACCCTCGCCTCTCCCTTCTCCACGCGCCCTAAGCTCACCTCCCCCTCGTCGAGAGGCGCGTGGTCCTCGCCCTCTGGCAAGAGAGCGGCAACGACAAAGACCGACCTGGTGCCGGCTGTTGTTTGCGACCAGTGCACGGACCAGCACTTGGTCAAGAACTCCGCGCCTGGTGGCAAAAACGTGGCCTTCGCCACCTGCAAGGATCTCACGTGCGTGGTGGCGGGATCATCCTGACAGGGCAACCGACTGCGAGTTCTGTGCTCGCCCGATCAAGGAAGGGACTGTCTCGTACTCCCTCGAGACTGCTGACAGTGGTGAGTGTCTTATGTCTATTGTGCATGCTGTATGTTGCCAGTGCGTTTTGTTGGGGTTTTCCGTTGCCTTTTTGCATACAAACTTACGTCAAAGCGTTTGTTTTGTTTTTTACTCATCCATGCTCGTTCTTTCTCCTTCGTGCGTTGCGTCGGCTCCTCTTGCACACAGTGCACGCGAACGCGCACATGCACAATTGTTTGCGGGACGTGAACGAAGGAACGTAGGATTCAGCTGTCGCCGTCACCGCTGCACCGAACGACGTGAGTGCTGCTGCTACTGTGGTGCATTTTCGGTGCATGCACACGATTTCTGTGTGTGCATGTTTGGGTGACCCCACATGCTCATTTTGCTCGTTTTCGGCTGCCGCTGCTGCTGCTGCTGCTGTCAGCGCCACGCCATGAGTGCTGCTGCTGCTGTGCACCTGCTTCTCCTGTGCACTCGCTGCTGCTGTAGTGCTGCTGCGTTGTTGCCGTGCTGTGCACCTGCTGCTCCTGTGCACTTGCTGCTGCTGTATGTAGTGCTGTTGCGTTGTTGCCGTGCATCATGCTGGAAGCGTACATATTTTCGGATCGTCAATTCCGTAGGTTTTGCGATGGGCTCATACCAGGGTACATGCTTTTTTTCTTCCTTATTTTCATATCGTTGCTATGCTGCTGCTGCTGCTGCCAACGCTGCTACCAACGCTGCGGCGATTCGTTGCTGCTGCTGCTTCTGCTAATGCTGTAGCTGCTTCTGCTGCTGCTGCTGCTAATGTGCTGCCGCAATATCCACTGAATGTTCGTATGTACTCGGATTACTGTTTTTCTTCGTCGTTTTTGCACTCAAATGGTTCCTTTTGATACGTGAAAAAATATTTTTGTCGTTTAGCTCCTGCATTTTGCGTACGTACTGCAATTTCTCGTTTTTGGCTTGGTTATTTTCATATATATCGTTGCTATGCTGCTGCTGTGGTGCTGCTGCGTTGTTGCCGTACATCATCCTGCACTTGTGTGTGTACATATTTCGGTATCGTCAATGAAATTCCGTAGGTTTTGCGATTGCGGCATACCAGGGTACATACTTTTTTTCTCCCTTCTTTTCATATCGTTGCTATGCCGCTGCTGCCAACGCGGACTTTTGTTTTTATTGGCCATTTTTGTACCCAAATGGTTTTTTTGATACGTAAAAAATATATATTTTGGTCGTTTTGCTCCTGCATTTTGCGTACGTACTACTTTTTCTCGTATTTAGTATTGTTGCTATGCTGCTGCTGCGTTGTTGCCGTACAGCATGCGGAGGTGGGTCTATAGTGAGGTACCAAAAATACTTTTCGGACGGCCTCGGGGTACATACTTTTTTTCTCCCTTCTTTTCATATCGTTGCTATGCTGCTGCTGCCAACGCTGTGGCGATCCGTTGCTGCCTCTGCTGCTGCTGCTGCTCTGCTTTTAGTGCTGCCGCAATATTCACTGAATGTTTGTATGTACTCGGATAATTGTGTTTCCTGGTCGTTTTGTGGCGCTGCTGCGTTGTTGCCGTACATCATGCTGGACATGATTTGTGTGTCTATTACACTTAAACTTGTGCGTGTGTACATATTTCTGTATCGTCAATGATTTTTTTTGTGGTGCTGCGGCGTTGTTGCCGTACATCATGCTGGACGTGATTTGTGTGTGTACTGTACTACACTTGTGTGTCTACATATTTCCGTATCGTCAATGAAATTACGTACTTGCTGCTTCTGCTGCTGCTGCTGCTGCCGTCGTATAGCAAGCGATTACGTATTGCTGTTGTGCCGCTGTAGAGTAGTACAAATAGTGAACTCTGCCCCCCCCCCCCCCCCCCCCCCCCCCCCCCCCCCCCCTTCCCCTCCCCCGCCATTCCCTGCACGCCACTCCCGCCCCGCGCACCCTATATGTTTACTTCGACCAGGTCCGTGGCAAGTGCTACAACTGCCGCCTGTCGGACTCCACCATCAATGACGGAGACATCATCATCAAGCGCAAAAAGACTCCCTTCCATTTCGCCTGCTCCAGGGCTTCGCGGAATTCCGAAGCAGTACGCCAAGCAGATTGTCGCTATCCAGGACGAACGAAAGGAAACAAATTGTTTCCCACATTTCCCAAAATCACGATTATTTCTTCCTACACATATCCAACGGGTTCAACAGCGAACAGATCCACATTCTGGGCCTCCCGCCTCGTTACTACAGCATCCTGGAAGACTATTTACATATCATGTCTCATCCAAACTCCTATGCTGGCTACATCGAAATCGCGGCCGCCCAGCAACTATACAACATTTCCATAACAGTTGTCGTTGCCGGCACTGCTGCTTTCTCTCCTGTCCCAAACCTTCCTTTAAACAACAGCCTGCATGTTGTATATCATCCACATGCCAAGCACTACTCCACTCTCTCCCCACACTGATGAAATATGTTATTCTTATTATTAGACGAATGTAATTCTTACTCTTGCGTCACCCGATCTTACGTTTCACATTACATTCATAAATAAACGCGATTATTACATCCTTCACCGTTTCTTACACAAATACATTTAGTTTGGTTGGCTTTGGGCTATGTCGCCAATTAATTGCAGTTATATGTACACGAAACGACGGAATACCCACTCCGAAGGAAAGCCTTGTATATTTATATATATATGCTCAGCCACTGCGTAGGCATACACCAAACCAGGCGGGACTCAGGACTCAAGCGCCTCCAGAGAAAGAGCTCCTTACAAGTGTTTCTGTCGGCCTCGGCGTTTCTACTCTTCGGGTCAAGTTTTCGGTGTCATGATTCGCAGAAACAACAATCACCATTGTTAACCTGATGGTACTACTGTGTCTGTGTATTGGGCTGTATGTGCACATCATGATCGCGTCAACCACGCATCACACAGCGCCGAACTTTTGCCTGAAGCTCCCTCCGTCCATGCTTAAATAGTATGCTGTTGCCTACGGCCCATTCTCGACAACTTTGGAATACATGACTTGTCTCACCCCTGTTTCCACGCGAGCACCATGCTCGAGAACACCAGACACAGCAGCACGCAGCCTCTGTTTCCAGAGAGCACTAGCGTCACAAGCTTTTAGTGAAATTGGGCGAGCGGTAACACTCTTGCTGTTTCTTCTAGCGGGTGCGATTGACTCCACTTGCCAAATAACGCATTCACGCAAACGTACGTCTCCCGCAGGGAAAATACGAGGAAGCTGAACCTCTCTTCGAGCGCGCTATTGCTAGTTTTGAAGCAGCACTGGGGAGTGATCATCCCGATTTAGCGACTTTGCTCATCAACTGGGCTGCGTCGCTGGATAGACAGGCGAGAACCTAGCGAGTTTTTCCGGGTAGTTGCTTGCGGACGCGAGCTAATGTAGGTTCCTGGGCTTGTGTGGCAGGTTATTTTGTTTCAGGGGGGCTGTTGATCAACATTCTTGTGTTTCTGAGCCGCGGGGCTGGCCGTATGTTACGGTTTAGCCTTGGGGATGGGGGTTCTGGTAACTGGAGAGGCCAAGTCTGAACGCCCGGAGGTAGTGAATCGGCGGTGTCAGAAGCCACACGTGATTGGTCGAAGCTCACAAACATGACACGTGCCTCAAGAAGCGTGCGCAAGGGCAGTAGGGCAGTTGGATGTTCCTCTATTACAATGTATACACAAGTACGTGGTAGAAAACGACATAGCCTCTTTACGTTTGCCATCTTTAAACGCGCCAAATTAAGTCACCAGGAGGCGGCCATACGCTGCTTCGCGTTGATCGGCGAAGAAGGCGACTTTTATACTACCCGAGCCGTGTCAGATCTGCTACCTCTACATGATAGAAGTCCACGCAATATTTTTTCCGAGGCTACTTAGTCACTTGAGGAAACTCTCTACCATTAGCACGTGCAAACCCGATAATCAATGCTATTTGTAGAAGAAAAAAAAAAATTCGGCGCGAATCGACGAGGGAAGACAAAATGCTGAATTCTTGCCGGGGCAAAACCGTAGTGGAGAGGGGGCAGGAGGAGCGCCCTCTATACATGTAACCCCGGAGTTGAGTTACGACTTGGAGGGAGCGGTAGAGTAGGGCGAGGAAAATATGTAGAATGAAAACAAAACGGGACGAAAAAAGCAGATAAAGTTACAAAACTGCACACACGCTTCAGCAATATTTTGCATGCCTTCTAAGGCACACGCCTCATTGGGTAGTTCCTCAGTTGAGAAGCCCCGTCAGGCACAAAATGTTGCCTTGTAAGGGGAAAACAAATGCGCTGCTGTTGTCGCAGCAGGCGTCCGTATAGTGGATCAAAGTTTTGCGAACCGACCCCCACGCCTCAAAACGTTTCCGCAGGACAAACACAACGAGGCTTTGACGCAGTTGCAGAGGGCCTTGGCAATCAGGACAAGGACACTCGGGGAAGCCCACGAGGACACGATAGACGCCCAGGAAATGGTTGAGATCGTGGGAACGCAGGTTCGTTCGTGGACAGGGAGGAGTCCGCCGTAGAGTCGTCCGGTATGCAAAGCCCCGAGCACAAGGCGCCGATCCAGTACACAGCGATCGCGCTTTCCGCGAAAAATCTCAAGTGGGACAGACACCGCGGACATGGGGTCGAGGATGTTGCTTGCAGTAGCAGCGAACTATCTCCCATCGGCAGCCATGTCGCGTTTTTTGCGACGTCGTATGCCTGGTATACCGTTTGCGCTTTTGCCGGGCTCAGGTCTGCCCCAGGTCGAACTCAAATGTCTGGGATGGGTCGAATAAGTACGGCAAGATTTCATATACCGGAATCTCGGTTTAGGTTTTGGCGTGCAGGTAGGTGCTGACGTTGTCGAGCTTGATCTCCTCAACATGCGCTGCCGCGGATTAGCCATTCGCGGGGGGTACTACGGGCGGTCGATGTTTTTTTTTTGTGTTGGCTCTCCGTTCTATAGGCGGTGTGCTCGGTCCTGAACCCGACCCGACAGTCGAAGTTGTAGATTGCAGCGGTTCAAAGCCATGGTGGCCATGGGGGCGTCGCCTAATGTTAGCTGTGCATTCTGCTTGTTGTTTGCGGAAACAGCCTCAGCGTGTATTGCGGGCGAGCTGATAGAGCTGATAACTACAGGGACTCAAGGGGAATTATCTACTGGGGGTTAGGGGACGCGAATTAATTGTATCGGGGAAGCATTCCAGTTTGTCGCTGAAGGGAAGGGGGGGCGAGTGGCGTCATTCACCCGGGAAAAGAGCGGAACCGCGTTCGGTACCGCGCGGCGTGACGCCTTGTATTGCCATGTCATGTTTTCCGGGGAAGGCTAAAACAATGAAAATGAAAACGAAAATTTCGGAAAGAAACAAAATTCCCGCCCCCTCTCATGTAATATTTTCCTGCCTGAATGGACACCTTACACCGGTCAAACAGAAAAAAGAAAACAAAAACGAACACTAGAGCTTCTCTCAGCCTCGTACGCCGCCCGCCCCTCTCGCGACCGTCTCGCAACCGATTCGGTCCAGGTAAAGCTTTCTTGCCTCTCTGCCGCGGTGAGCCCAGCCGCCCGCCTCGCGTGAAGCCCGGTGCTCACCGTGGCCCTCGTTCGCCAGCTCGACAAAGTTGGTGCTCAGGCGGCCTCGCTCTCTCTGTGATTTTTAGCTTCGTGGCAAAAATAAGCACCGCTTGAATATTATTTTGCATATCAAAACGACCCTTATATACTCGTACATAGTATAACCGGAACCACACCAGGAGGCCAGACAGAGCCCATTCATGCTTCCCTCGTGTCCCGAGGCACACGCGACGCCTAGTCACGAAAACGGCGACCGCGCTCCTTGCAACTCCCCCTCTACCCGCCACCACCCGCTACGGTGCCGCGCTTGCCCGCGGTGCCGTGGTCGGAGTGCACGCCCACCTGCTTGATTGGGGGGATGATATTCTACAACATGGTGCCCGATTTACTGTGGTTGAATGCAAGGGAGTCGTACGGCACCGGCGCAAAAGATGGTCCTCCTACACGCCGTGCTTCTGGTCGCTTACCACGCTGCCCGCAGATGGTTGTCAACGCCGAACAAAGTTGCCATTCTTTCGGTCGCAAAGAGGTCAAGCGCGATCGATGCACAACCCCACGGGGTGGAAGGTATCGAACGGGCAAAAAACAAAACACATGTGTAAAATATCAAATTGGAATCCAACGAAGAATGTGACGCGTGCCACGGTACGGGTCTACTTTTGCCTTGTGAGGCTCTCCGCTTGATGGGGAGCTCTATACTATTAGTAAGTCACTGCTAAGTCACATAAAAACTGATTCGGAAAAAAAAGCTAAACGTGCAACCTGACGACCAATCCTGAAGCATACCTGGTATGCCCCAAAGCCTACGTAGGTGTACACTTCACAGAAAATATTCACGGAAAATACATCGAAACACTACTTACTGTTGTTCCGGTCAGTCCCAGTGACAGTTTGGCAAAAAAAAAACTCAACCCTATCGTGGTAGCCCATGAGGGCAACAGATGCTGCAACCCCCCCCGAAGCATGGCTCTTCGACGGGGAAGGAGGCGTTTCTTGCTCTTTATGCGAAGATACTGGAGCCACCCCTCTCCCCGCTGAACGAAAAGCCGCAACCGTTAGACGGAAACGCATTTTGTGATAGCCCTGTGCCCCGTGTGTTGTTGTGATTGTCGTGTGAGGGCGCCATACGGAAACGGCCGCCACCAGGGTGTGCCGGCGGAATCTGCTCCCCCGTCACGCCAGAAAGCGCGCGTGGTTGTAACACAAGAAGAGCACAAGCTGTGCATGCCACACAATTTTTTCACGACTTCGTGCGCAGGGCACAATTCATGCCAACAATACCCCGTAGCTAACATGCAAACCAGACGTACAAACCACACCATAAACATGCGAGCAATGCCCGCCTTAAAAGAGCGCAAACGAAAGAAAAAAGAACGGATATGGAAGCGCTCCCCTCGCGCTGTACCACTGCAATAAAATGAGTCCACGGCTACGGCAAAGGAAAAAACACTTGAAAATAAATAAATAAATAATGAAACCACTTGGAAAATAAAATAAGCAAGCCTTTTCTTAGTCACGAGGCACGTGAGGGTGCATGGCTTTCAAGCCTCGATAAAATTTAGGGAGACGTTTCGACGAATTCGCAGCGATATTCAAAGAGTTCGAACTCGCAACGAAAGAGCCGTGGATGCGTTCCAGAACGGTCTCAAGAAATTTCTCTAGAGAGGTTCCCAGAATGGTCCCGAAAAGTTAACGTAACCGAAATGTGAAAGAATACCAAGCCACGCGAATACTATCCTGAAAGGGGCGAGGCTCGTGATTGCAAACGCGAAACATACCCCCACCCTACCCCACCCCACCTCGACCTTAACGCGTCATAAGTAGGGCAACCTCGCTATCAACACCAAACAGCAGGCGAGATCCTCCCCCCAGTCTTGACCCCATTTGTAGGACTACACTCCCGTTTTAGGGGCAATCGTGGACAAATTACTTGGAATTAGAGTCAGGCACATGTTTCTCGGAAGCGTAGTACTAAAGGGCTTGAACCGCCATCAGCAGGCCCGCCGAGAAACGCACTAGGAAACCCGAGAACGCGCGAGAGGGGAAACTCATCCACGCACAGGTGGGCTATGTATGCACCGAGAAAAAAAATGCCGGCATAAAACCCATCCTGGCAGCGTGCAAGTGCGCCTCACACCGATGAAAAAACAAAAAAGCAGTGCAGTAACCACCCTAAGCAGTTACACGTGTCTCCCGAGAAAAATATCGCACAGCGCGACCCCCCAAACAGTTCCCCATCTTCGGAAACAATACACCGCATGACCCTCACAATGGACGGAACCCGTGGAATAAAAGCATAAGCCGCCGGGGAGTCCACTCCCGCCCCTACGCCCACCCAGAGGGCATGAAACAAAAAATGCTTTCGAGAGTCCAGAACTGACTGGCTATACTTCCTACTCGTATACCTCCCCGTCTAGGAGGTAAGTACCGGTATCCAACTTGGAATGGTCTTCGCCAAGGCTTTTTTTTTTTGTCGACGTTACGGAATAACGCGTCAGACGTATTGATACCAGGAGTATATTACGCACACGAGTCGCCAGATTCGACTTTGGTCTTCTGAGGCTCAAGGCCTGGTCGACGACAAAAAGGCAAGCAGGCTTTCGTCGCGGACAAGCCCCGTCTTGCCGCTGCTGTCGCAACCGAGGGATTAAAAACAAAATTAAACAAAAAAAAAAAACGCAACACTCGATCGAACACAAAACGTAAAAAAAGGCTATATATAGAATGATTTCAGCCAGGCTCGATGGAACACCCTGTTTCTGAAAACTTCAGCGTTCAGCATCACCCCACTGCTTGTGATAGAAAACAGAACCAAACAAAATGTTTAGCTGGCTCGTGTTTTGGGCGAGTGAGATTTTCACCAAGATCCCTTCGCCTGGTAGTCCTTTACCTCGACTTCGTCATCGCCATCACCGCCAGAACGTTCCGCGGAACGCTCCATGAAACCGTCGAGGCAGGCCGTGCGGATCCTGCACAGCGGCACGCAAAGTCCATATGTACATACCGCGGACGTGTGTGTTTCAAGGGATTTGCGGTAGGGATATGTCTTGACAGGTCAGCAGAGATATTTAATCACCTTTTCTACTGACGAAAAAAAAACGATGATCACCGCCGAAAACAGCGGGAAATACCAAACGAACCAAAATCCCTATGCGCGAGAGAAAACCGAGAGGGCGGCATGTGACGCGTGTTTTTTGCCTCGTAGGGGTGGCACCTAAATGATGTGAGGGTCTTCTCACTTGAATATAGTATAGCAGCTCTATACCTCACCCCAAAAACCGATGCTGAGAAATGCTATAATTACACGTGCAATCCGATGAGCAACCCCGAGGGGGCATGTGACGCTTGTTCTGCCTTATAGCTGACACCTATTTTTCACTTGACCATAGTATAGAAGATCCAAACTTCACCCAATAACTGAGGTTGACAGAAGCTTAAAAGTACATAGGCATATCATGAATAACATATATACCAAGTATAGGTATATATCACGAATACTATTTATACATGGGTAATATTGTAAAAAAAAGACAACGCTATTCCAACGACATAGGGACAACTCTTTTATTCATAGTATAACAAGACCAGTCCCGTTTACAGGACAAATTGCTTAGACTTCCCCAAAACGGGACTGACTGCAGTACTATCACACCATTCTGGCCAGTTCGTAACGTTTTGGCCAAAAATTGAGACCTCTATCGTACCACGCATCAACCACTGCATAGCGGAGGGGGGGGGGGGGGGGGGGGGGGGGGGGGGGGGGGGGGGGGGGGGGGGGGGGGGGGGGGGGGGGGGGGGGGGGGGGGGGGGGGGGGGGGGGGGGGGGGGGTGTACTCACTATCATGCATGGCCGTAGTCGTATGACCATAGACCTTCGCAACCCTACAATTCCGGGACGGAGCACGACGTCGGGTTTTCACCGACAAGACAGAACATTGCTTGCACCAAGCGCGAAAGCGCAGTTACTCATTATCATGCATGGCCGTAGTCCTATGACCATAGACCCTCGCGTCCCTACAATGCCGGGACGGAGCGCGTCGGGTTTTCACCGACCAGGCAGACATTGCTTGCACCAAGCGCGAAGCGTAACGTGAGGTGTTGGGCGAGTCGCATGAGGGGTGAGCTGCATCCTACTTCGAACGTTTTGGCCAAAAACTGATACCTCTATCGTACCACGCATCAACCATTGCATAGGGGGGGAGAACGACGCCCTGTATACAACGCGTTTTCTCCAGAAAAGGCTTGGCGGAGTGACGAAAGCCTCATCGGACACTAGCTAGAACGTAACAAATCACGACCAAAAACAAGACAGACGCAAACAAAATAAAATTGGAACCACTCTTATCCGCGAAAACTGGTTGCAGATCCAAAGAATGTACTTCCCACTAAAAAAAATACAACGCAATTTTTTTTTTTTTCCGCTCGGCATCAAATCAAAAGTAGTAGTGGGTGTGTCTTGTCAGCCATTTTCCCCGGTAAAGAAGAAAGTACTATTAACACAAACAAAAAAAGGGCAGGGGGGTTAGCGTGCGATTTATTTAGGTGCACGAGGTGGGTGGGATAGTCAGTCGGCTGGTCTCGCGTGCGCCCTCCGGTAAGTGTTTTGGTCCCACTCCACGACGAGGTAAATTAACCACAGGAATAATGTTTCAACGCGCTGTCGGACATCCGCAGAACACTCGGACAAATCCTGCGCTTGGTAAACACATTTCAACTACGTCCGAACTTTATACCCTCATTCTTACAAACAAGTACATGAAAAAATGGTCAGTTGTACCGATTTGATCGGGAAATCAACTTTGCAAGCTGCGTGATACATCGTTCCCGAACGTTCCGCATATTTTATAAATGGTCAAAAAGAGAAAATGCCGGTGACTCCTACGAACATTTGTTTGACACCGGATAATCCCGTGCAACTGAAAACACGAAAACACAACACAACGAAACAAAACAACCGTTACGAGAGGCAATAGAAATCAGGACCCATCATATTCACAAAAACATGTATATTCCAGAACTTCACTGAGCAAATTTGGTCCTCATTCCTGTGTGCCCCCGCAATGACTACCAGGTTTAGTATCAATACTCGGAATTCATAAGACGACCTGCAAAATCAACAGTCGTCAGTATTCTACAAGCGTCTCCTCCGTAATGTTAACCAATACGCTAGCGGCGAATTCTACCGATTGCGTCGATACTCAACTTCGCACAGCGGCGTGATACATCGGTCGCGCGTATGTTCTGAAAAAACACTCCTCGTCACACATGAAGGCGGCGACTATTACGAATACGAACAACTGACACCAGATATTCTCTCCACACAAAGAACAAGAGGAGGGAGCACAAGTAAAACCCAAAGCTATACTTGTGGTTGGTGTTCTGCGGTCTTCAATCTCCAATCTATGCACAATATTCTGCATTGCCGTTGCCGGCTTTCCCCACCTCTCTGAAGATGCGGGGCTGTTGAGCAAGAAGTACCCCGCTTCCCCGTGGTCCCTCCTGGCAGAAGCCACCGCATCCCTGATCGCGAAAAACGCCGACGACGCCATGAAAAACGGGGGTTCTCCCACGGCCTAATCGACCCCACGTAGCAGGGAGCAGGGGCATGATACGGTTGGCAAAAGGGGCGTTGAGACCGCGCGGGGGGATATTGGACGGGAGGATGTCAGCAGCAGTAGCAGCAGCGGTGGCGGTCGTGATGGTAGGAGTAGCGGTGGCAGTGGTTGTAATAGCACAACGAGGAGGAGGAGGAATGGCAGTAGTAGTAGTAGTAGTAGTAGTAGTAGTAGCAGTTTTGATAGTAGTAGTAGTAGTAGTAGTAGTAGTATAGTAGTAGCAGTAGTAGTAGTAGTAGTAGTAGTAGTAGTAGCAGTAGTAGTAGTTGTAGTAGTAGTAGTAGAAGTAGTAGTAGTTTTGATAGTAGCAATAGTAGTAGTAGCAGTGATTGTAGATGTAGCAGTAGCAGTAGCAGCAGCGGCAGCGGCAGGTAGCAGGAGCAGCAGTAGCGGCAGCAGCAGCAGCAGCAGCAGCAGCAGGGACGGTTCACAACCGATGTGCATTACCACGCAAGGGCAATGGGCATAGCCATGACCATACATAGTGGCGATGTGTCCAAACAACACGTGAATGGGTGGGTGAGTGGGTGGGTGGGTGGGTGATGAACCCCAAGCGAAGTCAGCGATCTCGACGTTGCACGCGCCCTTACCTTCGAAGAGTGTACGGCTAAGGGGTTGCTTCTATCCATGAGCTTCACCCGCATGTCGGACGGTACGTCGTTGAACGAAGGGATCTTGTACGTCCCGGGCCCGCGAGTGAAAAGCTGGCCGGGCATAACCCAGGGGTGATCCGCGTCCCCCCACGTCGTCTCTTCCATCGTGCACCACCCGTACCCCTGCAAAAGCAAAAAAAAAAAACACACACACACACACACACACACGAACGAAAACAATCCAACAAAAAGCCGAAACAACAACAACAACGAGAACGAACACGCGCACGCCGGGGTTGGGAGAGATGACTTTCCCGGGTGGCTATCTCCACCGCACCTGCTCCTCTCGGGGGTCAGGTCGGGTCAACGTGCCCAACTGGGCTAAATTGACACACGACACGAAATTGGGAACGTGGAAGTGTGGTGAGCTTAAGCTTTATTTTTACCAATCTGCCGGAGGATAAAAAAAAAAAAAAAAAAAAAAGTACTACGAAACCCCGAAGCTCGGGGGACGATGCCACCACGGGGGGTAGTCTACCAAGTACATACGTGAGGCCCTAGAATAGTACGCTATTTGATAGACACCCGAGGCGAAATAGGAGTGATGGAAACCCCGCACAGATACAGCAGCAGCGATGAACGGTTTGCACGACTATATACAACGGACGACTACGAGGATGCCACAAAACACAAAAAATGAAAGAGACCACTACATCTGACCAACATCCAAACCAGTCAAATTCCTAGAAGTGTTAACTCCGAAATAGCGACCAAAACAATGGTTGGTAACGTTGGTGCTATCAATGGTTGGTAACTTTGGAGGGAGCCCAGACGCACGTGCGGGGTCACGCTGTTCACGTACCGTGCGACTCTTGCGTTCAACCATATTGTAGCTCGGACACCAACTTGTATCACCCCCCCCCCCCCCACCCCCAACCACACCTTGGTCTTCGCGCTAGTCGTCACTTTCTGCGAACTATTTTTCCCCTTCTGAGGCCCCAAGATAAAAAAAAAACACGCTATAATAAAGGACCTTACCGAGCAACGTCGATATATCCAAGTGACTTACGAATAGAGAAAACCAACCTACCGACAAACACAAGAATACAGGCAGCACAAAACAACAATGGAAAACCCGAATCGTACCTGACGAGAAACTTAGTAGTCTAAAGAAAAAAAAAACAAATACCATACACTAAGTTATGCCATTCAACCGAAGGACCACAGCAGTTAGGGAGTACCAGGTACGTACTTACTGGTAGTGAGGCGTGTATGTAACGGTTACACCAAGACAGACCACAAGCAGAGCCAACAGCACGGCAGCACGCATTAGCTTGGGGCCCCATCTCTCGCCTGGACGAATGCCCCCTCTATCTGACCGATGTCGATGGCAGGGTTGATGCTAGCCCCGATGTCCATGAGGATGTCTGCCCTGACCACCTTCGCGTCCCCGGTGAGGCAGTCCACCTCCACCTCGCTCGCCGCTACACCCTGAAAAACAAAAATTGCACCATAAAAAAAGGGAACAGAAAAATATATCAAAATGTCAAAATATCAAAATATCCAAAAGTTACGGGCCCGTATCTAACGAGGAGCATACGTACGGCTTCGTACTTGATTAACATGAATCGTCATTTGAATATAAAATTCGTGAAATAATTCGTACCGACTTTGGGCTCCCGAGGAAATGGCGTATCGTGTCAACAACAAACGAAAAAAAAAAACGCTCCAAAAAAGGTTTCAACGAGTACCCGTGGGCAACCAACGACGCGGGGCCACGGCACGCGCCCTGCCCGAAGACCCGCCGCTATAATACGCAGTGGATGGTTTTTCTGCCGGCATCGGCGAAGAGCCTATCGCAGCCCTGAAGCCCGAAAGCCCCACCTACGCCGCGGGGGGCAGCGACGGCAATGCATCCAGAGGGGGTTCGTGGTGTGGTTGTTGCTCGCGTGTGCTTGCGGACGCAGCACGACGAAAAACCGGGCTGGCGGCAGACGGTTTACGCTGGGTTAAGGGGGGGGCTTTGGCGGTTGCGCTGCGACTAAGATTAACAGCGTTTGATACAATATTCTCTACCCTTGGTGGTCCCTCCTCTCGCCATATACAGTGGCCTCTCGCCTCTGAGGCAGCCGACGACACCGCACAAATTGGCGTGGCGTTGCTTTCTTCGGGTACGTGGAACACGCCACATCAGGGTAGGCAAACTCCCAAATTTAGTTAGAAAATTTCGACAAAATAAGTCCAAAACAATTCTTGCCGAATTTGATACTTTCGAATTTCCCTCGTCCAAAAATGAAGTGCTTTCTAGGTGAATCGATTTTCAACCAATCAGGTGCACATTAAACAACAAAATACACATATTTTCGAATTACAAAAAAAATCAACTTCTGTGTTTCGTACTGGAAATAGAGTTAAATACTTATTTTTTCGATTTCAGGCAGGCGAAATAACTACAATCCTCGTTAATATGAACGGGCCCGAATAGCACAATACAAAACAAATCTACAAGCAGTTCAATGTTCAACAATGAAAAATTGAAAACCAGAAAGCATACATGAAAAAATTGCGAGCAATTAATAGCATCAGACCCGTCCGAAAAAGAAATAATGCACCGAAATTGGATTGCAACGACCATCTATTACATACCAGGTACCAGGCAAGATAAACCGTCGCCTGACACTGATATGCCCCACCTCTTTCGAGCAGCATGTACCTACCTCCCCTCCATGTGTTAGGAAAAACAACGTCGAGCCCTGCGGTAGTTTTGCAGCAACTGTTTCACACCTTGGATGTATCATGATCTGGATCATTTGCAGTTCCTCACCTGTCGCCGGTGACGAGAGGTTGAGCAGGATTTGCCTTATAGGGCAGATCCAGCCCAGGAAACATGTGCTAGATAGATCATGCGGACTATACGGATCCCACCCGGCAACATGAGCTAGATCATACAGATCAGGAACATATCTAACTGCCTTGAAGGGTCTAGATCATGAACTGCTATGGGAATGAATGATACGTAGATGAGCTGTCCGATGTGTGCGGAATTGACGAACAAAACTTACCACGGTTTCAATGTACTACACGGAAAAAAAAAACTCGTGAGCGTCCAATGTTGGGGGTGTCTCTATTAGGAGTAGGAACGGTGCTCCGTCTCGAAGGGGATGCGTGGTCGATGGTCAAATGACTAAGGCGAGCAACAATTGATTACCCCAACCCCCCACCCCCCCCCTCCGACTCGAAAGGGATACGTGGTCAATGGTATGATGACTAAGGTAAACAACAAATGAGTACCCCGCCCCCGCTCCATCTAGAAAGTGGCTACACCAGAAAGCAAATCAATCAATTCGAAGGCGTCATCCATAAGAAAGAAAGGCCGCCTTACAAGGAGATATTTTGTAGTAGGATGCAGCCCATCCTTCATACGACGCGCCCGACACCGTACGGCGCTTCGCGATTGGTGCACGCAATGTCTGCCCGGTCGGTGAAAACCCTACGTGCTCCGACCCGGCATTGTAGGAATGCGAGGGTCTATGGCCATACGACCACGGCCATGCATGATAATGAGTACACCCCCCCCCACCACCCCCCTCGACCTCCCCCAGCCTCCCCCCTGCTAAATCAAACAGTTCTTCCCCATACCCTCTTGTACAAAGTTAATGCTTCGTGCAAGCAATGTCTGCCTGGTCGGTGAAAACCCGACGCGCTGCGTTCCGGAATTGTAGGCATGCGAGGGTCTATGGTCATACGACTACGGCCATGCATGATAATGAGTACACCCCCCCCCCCCCCCCCCCCGCCCCTCCCCCCTCCAAAAGGCAACGGAACCCGCCCAGGAGAAACTTGCCTGGGTGAAGTAGTTGAAAGGGAGGCCTCTGTCCGCGTTGTTTTTTGTGTCCATGTCGAAGTCGAACGCGCAGCTACTGGGAATCTTGTAGAAGCCCTGGGCTGAGAGGTTCACCCTCTGGAAGTACGCAGCCTGGACCACCGCCGATTCCAAAACGCAAAAAGAAAAAAAAAAAAAAAAAAAAAAAACGAACGATTTTCGGAAAAAACAAAAACAAAACAAAAACAAAACGAACGATTTTCGGGCAGCATAGTTCCCCATCAATCAGCACAGCTCTGCTGACGAAGGCGGCATTCGAATTTTATCTCCATATTGATGACATAGTCGTGCCATTTTCACCGATATGGCCACTAAGCGGTCGTACAGCAAGAAACACCTAATCTGGGCAATCTAATCTGGGCAAGCCTGAGATTCGTATTTGGGCGCCATCTTCAAACATCCTTTGAGCATAGTCTATTGTATATAGGGTGTAGTGTAGAGTTCACCACACTGAGCCGTTTTTCTGAACCCAATTTTCTTACCGTTCTCAAAAAAGTGAGCAGTATGTTCTTATTGGGCACTTTC
The DNA here is from genome assembly GCA_031763025.1 of Macrocystis pyrifera. Classification (NCBI taxonomy): domain Eukaryota; class Phaeophyceae; order Laminariales; family Laminariaceae; genus Macrocystis; species Macrocystis pyrifera. The sequence continues at coordinate 7,630,308 of JASSKH010000008.1, read as the reverse complement.
TTATTGGCGGCGGGCCTATACTGCTGTATACGACGGTTACTATGAATTACGAAGGTATTATGTCTTCCTACTGTCGATTGTTGAATACGAGTATTGGAAAGGATGAGGCCTCCTGGGCCGGCAGGGAGTCCTCGCCAGCCAAGCCCCCCCCGAGCTGAGTGGACGCTTGGCTAGGCGTATCGTACACTCGGCGCGCGTGTAGTTCCTGGACACGATCTGGGTACAAAAAATACTAGTGAACACTACTACTACTGCTGGGTGGGTGGGATGGATGGTCTCAAGGTTTTCGTGACCAGCTCCGCTCGCGAGGCTCGGGGAGAAAAAACGGAGAAGGGACCTCTCTGGGATACAAAATCTGAGACATTCCGATCGAAGTCGTGGTTCCAATATTTATGAGGCCCTCCCATGCGATCGCCCTTTTACTACAACGGAGGACCAAAGTAATCAGGACCCGTCATACTCGTACACATAAAAACTTATCTTCACCGAGCACATTTGCTTCAGAGTACTATGTTCCATCGCAACAATCGAAGCGTTGGAAAGGATGAGGCCTACTGCGCCGGCCCGTGGTCCCGCCCATACTTCCGTTAATCCGTTGCCCTGTCTCCGCACTTGACTACCGGCCAGGCGCAGAGTTGCCTCGCCCAAACTTCCTCCAACGTTGGAGCAATCCTTTCCAAGCACACGCCGCGAAATACTTCCTCGAACTCAGGCGACCGTGGTAGCTCGCTAGCGTCGGCCTCGCCCTGGCCGTGTTTTTCTCTTGCTGCCGTCTCTTGTCTCCCCAGTCGCCATTTTTTCATGATCTCCTCCACCACAGTCCAGGCTAGAGATTTGCGGAGGGAGCCTCCCATACGACTACGAACATGCACTACATGAGCACCCCCCCCACCCCTGAACTCGCGCACCGTCACCGTGACCACATCTACCCTCCCCATATAATAAACACACCTTAGGTTGGCGTCGTTTGGCAACGACCCTGTAAAACATACCGCTCACTGCTTGAGCTACCGTAGAAACGGCCAGGGTACCGTTTTTTTGTTTTGGCGGTCGGTCACAGCTTGGAGGTGGTCGAGTTACAGATCATTTCTGCGGGTGGGGGAGAACCTTAAACACTCCGCTCAAGGGGAATTATCGCATCACGTGGCGTGTATGCTGAGGCATCCAAAAAGCAGTTACACAGTACTCCTATTGCTGTCGCTGGCAGTGGCCACACCGCAAATTAAATTTAACGCATTGAAGCTGTCACCCATATGCAAGTCCGCTTCACAAGCGCTTCTGAGTAGGTTGCAGCCCGCCCTTTATGCGACTCGACATACACCTCACGCCGCTTCGCGCTTGGTGCAAGCAAAGCCTGTCTGGTCGGTGAAAGCCCGACGTGCTCCGTCCCGTCATTGTGGTGATGGGCCTATGGTCGTACGACTGCAGCCCTGCATGGTATGGAGTACACCCCTCCCGGTAATGTAACCCCTCTTGCAGCTCTCCCCCCCCCCCTCCTATGGTCACCACCCACGCACTCATCTCTACCCCGCCCCCTCCCTCTCCCCTTTATCCCTAAGCGCCTCGTCTCCCATCGCTATCCTCTTGACGCCGACGATCACAATCCCCAGGCTCCCTTCCTCCTTCGCTAGACTAAAAAAAACAACATTTTTTTTCTGTCCGTGTTTACGCCCCTCACACCGCGTCCGTTGGTGGCGCCCATCTGATCCATCCTGTTTGCGATTCTCAGCCAACTTCATCACCTCCCACCCATGGATGGATATCAGCCCCCCCTCCTCACTGTGACAATATCCCTGCATGGCACCAATACACCACCTCCCCCCCCCCGCCAATCCCCTAGGATCGTGTCCGTGCTGAATCTACTACTCCCTCAAGCCGTGAACAGCCAACAAGTTGAGTACGAAGTGTGGGCCTCTAAATACCAAAATTAGAAAAAAATACTCGGAAACACGTTTTCAAGAAAAAAAAGCTGGCCGATGGAACACGCATCACGCCGCAAAAAATACGACAACAAGAAAAAACTGGAGATACGACTGCGTACATTACCACGAAGCCGCCATAGGTGTATCATATGACCGAACAGCCCAATCCATTTCCCCTCGTCCACCCACCGAGACCGAGGATCGGGAGGCAGCCCTCTGATCTACCTGATCTATCTTATCTATCTGACTTATCTGATCTACCAGATCTATCTTATCTATCTGACCTATATGATATATCTGGTCTATCTAATCTATCTCGTATATCTGATCCATCCGATATATTTCATCTACATGATCTATCTATATAGTCTATCCAATCTATCTGGTCTATCTACTCTATCTGGTTTATCTAATATATCTGGATTATCTTATCTATATGAGCTACCTGATCTACCTCATCTATCTGATTTGTCTGAGCTATCTAGCCTATACGATAGATCTGATCTACATGATCTATCTAACCTACCCGATCTACCTGATCTATCTGATTTGTTCGATGTGTGCAACATTCCCATTACCCCTCCTTCACCCACCGTGACCAAAGACGCGAACGAGGAGTCAGGAGGTAGCTGAGCGGCGATGGGCTTGAGCCTCTCCGTGATCTGCTCGCACGCATCCAGCGCGGCCATGCCGTAGAGGTCGGTCGACACCGAGGCGGCCGTGGGCGACGTGTTGGCGACTTTGTCCGTCGCCGTTTCGGCGACATGCACCTGTATTCGTTTTTAGTGGAAGAGAATCACACAGAAGAAAAAACAGCAGAAACGCCACACAAAAAAAAAAAACATAAGGGGGGGCGGGAGAGTTGCGAGATAAGGAGGCGGGGTGGTGAAGACGGGGTCCAACAAAAGAAACTGCGTGCAGATGAGACACTAACTTAATTTTGTTAAAGGAAGGGAACACAAAAAAGGAACGTCACAAAAAAAAACGTAAGGCGGGGGGGGGGGGGGGGGGGGGGTTGCGAGTTGGTATTTTCGATAAAAACTACAGGAAATACTTTTTATTTTCAGTTTCGTTTTACTTGATTTCAGTAACCCCCCCCCCTCCTGGGTGTATTTGTTGCTGTGGCCTGCCGGTTGTCGGTTTGTTTCGCCACCGAAAAGAAAAAAGGCGTCGCAGGCCTCTAAAAACAGTAAATCTACTCAGCATCCCACCTTGTATATAACCCCCTCACTTCCTTTATAGCCTAAACCTCCTCCTTTCACCACAATACCCACACAACACCTATGCTACCAGCGCTACCACGACTACAGCTGCTGCTAGTACTACTACTAGTACTACTACTAGTTCTACTACTACTACTACTAGTTCTACTCCTACTACTACTACTACTACTACTACTACTACTGCTACTACTACTACTACTACTACTACTACTACTACTACTACTACTATTACTACTACTACTACTACTACTACTACTACTACTACTACTACTACTACTGCTAGTGTAGTACGCGACAGCAGTTAAAAACGTCCTATTTTGGCTAAGGGTTATTGCGATGTCAACGTTGAGCACAGGCTCTTGAAAGGCTACTACATAGGATTCAGAGTGGCGTCCCTCGCTGAGCACAAATAATACTCAGCTGTAAGTTCTTGAATTGCATACAAACTCAGCCTAAAATTCTTCCCAAAATTCGTGACACACGTCATACACTGTACACCACCATCACCCCCCCCCCCCCCCCCCCCCCCCCCCCCCCCTCCCCCCCGCTCCATCGCTCCACCGCGGACGACCCCCCCCTCCGCTAAAACCCCACGCCCCCTCAAAATGTCTCCCCCCCCCCCCCCCCCCCCCGCATATATCCCCCACCTTCTCCGCAGGGATGCCGAAAGCACTGGCCACCACCTGGCAGACCTTGGTGTGTAGCCCTTGCCCCATCTCCGTCCCTCCGTGGGTAACTAGAACCGTGCCGTCCTGATACACGTGCACAAGCGCCCCACCCTGGTTCAAGAAACCGGCAGTAAAACTGTCTCACCATTTTAGGTTTCGCGGGATTTTTGGAAAGCGATACAGCGGAGGGGATAGGGGATGGGGGGTGATGGGTCAAGCCGCGATTGGGTGGTGCGCAGGGGGTTTTGCAGTAGATGCGAAGGCGGTGTAGGGGAGGGGATAGGGGGTGGGGGAGGAGGCGGCAGAGGGGGTGTACTCGAGATCGTGCATGGCCGTAGTCGCAAGACCATAGACCCTCGCATCCCCACAATGCCGGGACGGAGCACGTCGGGTTTTTACCGACCAGACAGAAATTTCTTAGCACCAAACGCGAAACGAAACGTGAAGTGTTCGGCGAGTCGCATCAACGGGTGAGAGCTGCGTCCTACTAAGAACCGCTTGTAAGGCGGGCTTGCATATGGATGACAGCGTCAATGAATCGATATATTTTCAAGTGTGTGGGGGGTGATCGGACACGCCGCGATAGGGTCGCGCACAAAGGGTTTCGCAGGCGACACAAAGGCGGTGTAGGGGAGGGGATAGGGGATGGGGGGGGGGGGGGGGGGGATCACGCCACGATTGGGTCCTGTGCAGAGGGCTTCGCAGGCTATACGATCGCGGTGCGGGGGAGGGGATGGGATGGGGGTGATCGAGTCACGCCACGAGGGTTTCCTAGAGTCAACGAGGGCGGTGCATGGGGTGGGAATGGGGAGGGGGGGGGGGGGGGGGTGATCAGGTACTGTCAAGAGGGGTTCACAGGCGCTCTAACGGCAGTAAGGGGGGTCTGGTACTGAGAGCATCACCTCCGCTACGAGGGCAAAAAAGAGAAAATGTCAAAAAAGCTGGGGTTGACTTTTGCAGCAGTAGCTACTGGCTAAACCTCACCCTTCATGAACTGCACCGTCCACAACCATGTATCTAAACTCTTAACTCCAAGTAGTTTGTCCCCTATTGTCCCCCAACATTCGAGGGCAGTCCCAAAGGGCTCAACCATAAAACATATCGGTACATGCGACCCCCTCCGTTAAAGTTGGGTTGTATTTGCAGCATTTACACCGAAAAAGGGTCAAGCTTGAGGGCAGTCCCAAAGGGCTCAACCATAAAAACATATCGGTACATGCGACCCCCCTCCGTTAAAGTTGGGTTGTATTTGCAGCATTTACACTGAAAAAGGGTCAAGCTTGAGAGAAACGGGCCAAACCTCTTAGCGACAGAAAAAATAACTAGAGCCTATAACAAGCACACCGGTGGCCATATCCACCGTACCTGCTCCTCTCGGAGGTCAGTGAGGTCGGGTCAACGTGCCCAAACGCCAGCGGTAATAACGCAGCCTGCTCTGATGTTGCAACGGGAGCTATGGGCTAAATTGACACACGACACGAAATTGGAAAGTGGAAGTGTGGTGGTGAGCTTAAGCTTTATTTTTACCAATCCCCCGGAGGACAAAAACAACAACAACAAAAAGGTACATCTGACCCCTTCGTGCCGTGGGCTTGTATCTGCAATATTTTAGTCAAAGCCGGCTAAGCTCGACGGTGCAACACGCTCCGCTACGATCGCACCATCACCAGCAGTCCTGATGTACCGTACCCCTCGCGATGTGCTAGTGAACGACCCACCATATTCCGAACTTGGTCGGGATGATCGAGAGGCCCCGCTTCCTCCAGCGGCTGCCGGCATTAAACGCGCTAACCTGTCGCGGCATGTTGGGCGGGTGGAGCGGCGGTACCGTGGAAAAGGACGCGCTAGGGTGAGATCGAAAAAAAAAAAAAAAAAAACGATCCAAGTTTTGCCGTAGCTGACAACATGGAACAAAATACACGGAGCAATCATTGCTAAGGCGGTCATGATTATCCTGAATATCATACCAGGAAAAAAAAAAACCCGGTGCCAAAGAACCAACCAATCTTCAAAAAGTCTGTGAGTACATACGTATACGCATACCAGGCACACAGCTGACAGCGAACGAAACAAAACTCGAAAACGTCGAACACACTTTCAAGGGTGAACAATCCCCCCTCGGAAATTACAGAAAAACGAACAAATAAAAATACCAACTCAACCGACCGAAGTAAGTAACCACTCGTAAAATCACACCAGGTACCTGGTAAAAAAAATGAAACAAAAAACAGGTCCTGGTTGGTGAATCAAAACCGAGTACCGCCTTCGAACTCTCGCAATGACTTGTCAACGACAACACCGGAGGTCACAAAAACAGCAAGAGCACCAAAGCCCGAGACTATAACAGCAATAACGGCAGCAACGGAAGCAGCAAGGTGTCTAGGGGGAGCTCACCTCCTTGCGGCGGCGCTCTATCTCCGCCCACCGCTGCATGTCCGACCAAGCGCTGCAAACGTTCCACGCGTTCAGAGTCTGCCCAAAGTAGGTGGCATCGCCCTCCTGCATTCGACGAAGTGGTGGTTCACAACAGAAAAGGCGTTATAGATGGGAGAATGAGGGAGGGCGGGGGTGGTTTCAGGATGTGTATCCCGTATCTAAATATCAGTGTCCACTTTGAGAACGAATCGACGCAGTGGAATAGACGGAGGCGGGGGGGGGGGGGGGGGGGCGAGGGATTATTTAACTGGGACAGGGGGCCGGGGACAGGGAACAGGGGGGGGTGGGATGTGTATACCCTCCATATGGAGGAGGCGTTTCAACATAGTGGCATAGGCGGGGGGAGGAGGGGAGATGGGGGGCACATAATGGGCGACGCATTAGGCTATTCTATTTTCCAGGCAATGCTTATCGTACAGCGCGTGTACCGTCTATTTTGAGGAGGCTTCAGAGTAGTGACATAGAGAGCGGGGCGAAGGGGGGGGGGGGGCAACATATTTAATGCTTGCCTTGGTCATTGGAGGGGAGAGCACAAAACGCGCATCGTGTGCTTTAACCCGATCCTTTTACTGCGGCACAAGTGATCCAACTCTATTTTCAAGTAGTTTTTTTTTTCCAGAAAAAGGTGGAGCGTACCCGATATCATGCATGGCCGTAGTCGTATGATCATAGACCCTCGCATCCCTACAATGCCGGGACGGAGCACGTCGGGTTTTCACGAAACAGGCAGACCGACGTTGCTTGCACCAAACGCAAAGCGAAACGTGAGGTGTTCGGCGAGTCGCATGGACGGGTGAGCTGCATCCCGCTAAGAACCGCTTGTAAGGCGGACTTTCATGCAAATTGATGACAACTTCGAATGATCTGATTTATTTTCCGGTGTGGCCACCTCCAGAGGCAGCATAGGGGTGCTGTGTAACTGCCTCGTGGGTGCCTTACCATAAACACTACCAGGAACGCGATACGATCATTCTCCTTGTGCGGAGTAAAGGTGGAACTCCGAAGGGAGTAAATGCGGCGACGTTTTTCGGCGCCCCCGAAAGAGAGATATGGGAGGCGCAAGGGGGGGGTGAGGGGGGCGGGGCGGGCGTGGAATTGGTTTTCCATCGATATTTGGGAGGCGCAAGGAGGGGGGTGAGGGGGGTGGGGCGGGCGTGGACGCGGATTTCTGACAAGATGATACTCCTATGTCGTGTGTCCTCAAGCGTGGGTGAAGCTCGATGGCGGTGAAGGGGATTCAATGTTAAACATTCTCTGAACTCTAGACGTAGTGAATAGTAGTCCATCTCCGCCTCTGTCGATCTGGCCCACCTTGTACATGTTGTCCGTGCGGAACTTGAAGGCGTCCACGCCAATGGTTGTGGCCAGGTGCTCCATTACGGTCTCCGTGACAAGCATCGCCTGATTGAAACAAGCGGGCGAAGAAGCGCAAACCAGTCCAAACACTTGACGACCAAAATATTGGCAGGAACTATCCAAACGAATGGAAAAACACTCTTACTATTAATAACGTGGGAACGAAGTAAGCCAACATCGAACACCGAAATCAGGACCAGTCAACCGAACGGTCGTATGTACAACCAAACCGACCAACCAACCGAAAACAGAACAATCGACAAACAACCCGCCCCCCCCGTACCCTACAACCAACCTGACCGACCACCAAATAAAACTCAACCGCGCCCAATCAACAACAAACGAAACAAACGAAACCAACAACCAGCTCAACAATAAAATCCAAACACTTCAACTAACCAAACAAACAATCAACCAGCTCACCAACAAAACCAATCAATGACAAAGCCCAACATACCGACCAATCAAACGACCCGTTCAACAAGAAAACTAACCAATAATAAAACCACAAAAGAACAACAACAGCACCCTCTCAACATCCAAACCAACCAGCAATACAGCCGAGGGTTGCTCACCACCTATTCGACAAAACAAATGGTTGACACACACCGTGTACGAGACGAACAGAACCAACCCCAAACCGACCAGCCAACTGCCTCAACAACCAAAACCATCCATAAATTCAGCCAACCAATCACAAACGCCCAACCATACCACCAGAACAAAATTCAACCAACTGCCTCAACCATTTTATTCCACTCTCATTCGCAGAAATTAAGGACCGCATATACGGATATTGATACTACAGCAGATACCCTAAACAGTCTCTACTTTTTTCCGGACAGAGTGGTGGGCACCCGATAGATTGCCACGACACCTGAGGGGCACCGAAGCCCCGGAAGGCCGTGTGGGAAGCCTGGTTGGTCTTGCACACGAACCCCTCCACCTGCAAGGTAGGCCACCTGTCCTCCATCAAGGTCGGGCACCGCACATAAGGTCGCACGGCGTAAGAGAAACAGGGTGGGCGGGCGGGGGATGTATTACTGAAAAATGCTATGCATGGCCGCAATCGTATGAATATGGACCCTCGCATCCTCGCAACGCCGGGACAGAAGGTGAGGGCCGGGCCGGGCCGGGGCGGGGGGGTGTACTTGACATCATGCATGGCCGTGGTCGTATGACCATAGACCCTTGAGCAGACAAGGGTCAGAACAGACAACCCCGACTTAAAAATGCCAGGCATGGGGAGGAGGGGGCGTACTCATTTGTTGCTTGCCTTAGTCATTCGACCATTGGCCACGCGCCCCTTAGGGAGGGTGTACTCGATATTATGCATGGCCGGGGTAGTATGACCTTAGAAAATCGACGAGCAGTGCAGTGGGAATGCCGAATGAACCCTGTGCGCGATAAAAATGAAGGTGTGCACCCGGGGGGGGAGAAAGGACGACACCTGCGACCACGGCTTGTCCAGAAGAAGACCGCTGAGGGTAAAAAAATCTCCTGCGTGGTACGAGTTAAGCTGGAAAGTAAAAAGTGATGTTAAAAAAAAAAAGAAAAAATATCGGTTAGGGGGGGAGTGTAAACGAAGTACACCGAGGTACAAGTGCGAGAAGTGGTAGTAGTAGGAACTACCGTATTATCACTATTTGTCGATCACAGCAGAGCACGTACCTGTAACAGTTGTCGATATGAAGGAGAGCCCTGTCCATCACCGAGGAAGAGAGGTCCAGGCTGCACCCGGCGTTGTTGTACAGCTTCACGTCCATCCCGCAGAGCTTGCCGCTCCTGCGAACCAGTCGGCGCAGGCACCACCAGAAACGACAGCTCAAAAATATATAAACAATATACACGTCGGCACACGCTACTAAAACAGCCACGAAACAAATCGCGACGCTGAGTACAAGCGCGCCATTAAGGACGACAAGAAACATCACACACCCGTCAACCGCAAGCAAACGCGAGTCGACGAGGGGAAGGAGTGGCTCAAGTGTTTTCGCGATAAAATCGCCTGCCAAGACACGCGAACCGTAGAGGGGAGAGGGGAGGAGAGCCTGCTACATATGTGACCCCGGATCTGAGCTACGACTACTGGTACGGGGGGGCATAGTCAATAGGACCTATGGTACACACAAATACCACTATATTTACTTTTCTTTAAAAACAATATTTGGTCCTAATTACTATGGTCCCCCGTAATAGGAAGGAGAGAAAACAAAGACCGAAGATGGTATATAATTATCTATACTATTACGGGGGTCCATAGTTAACAGGACCAAATATTGTTAGTAAAAATACCTAAATATATAGGTTTTTATGTATGTCATAGGTCCTGTTAACTATGGACCCCCGTAATAGTGTATATTATATTATTTTATACCTGCTATATATAATTGAATATAATACATACACTTATTATATATAATAACAAAGCCAACATGCAATCATAACAACCGGACTACTACGGGGGACCACAGTAAACAGGACCTACGGTACACACCAAAACCTATATATTTTACTACTTTTACCAACAATATTTGGTCCTATTTACTATGGTCCCCCGCTATACCACATACAACCACCACCAGGGAACCAAACCAACAATAGCAATACACGAATATTACCACTGTCTCTAAATATAAGAAACTCTTGTGCTTAATATTAGTATATAAATAATCCTTATGATTCGGGACAGAGCAGTAAGATACACCACACAAGTCGTCCGGCCACAAACCACAGCCAAACCAACTCCACCACCACCACCAGGACCACCAACCACGAATACCACCACGACCGCCACCACGACCGCGACCTCCCAAGATCAACAGCAACACCACGACCGCCTGGCGCAACAAGACTACCAGTACCACAAGCACGACCACGATCGCAACCGCCCAACACTAACAGCAGCACCGCCATCATCAAACCAGAGCAACACCACCAACACCACCATCAACCAGAAACACCACTAAAAAACAACAGCCAACCGATGCCGTCACAGCTTTTCCTATATCGTTACGGGTAACGTCACCGTTACCGATACCGATACCGTTACCGCTACCGTCACCGATATCATTACCGTTCCCGTTACCTCTACAGTTACCGCTACCGGAACCGGAAACCGGGACCGATGCCATTGCAATCTCCTTCATCGTTACGGGTAACGTCACCATTACCTTACCGTTACCGTTACCGCTATCGTAACTGCTACCAACACCTGACCGTTCCCTTTCCCAACACCACTACGTACTGTGTATTTTAACGCTTTTAGTACCGCAGTCTCGTTTTGTGGACAAAACTAGTCAAAGTTCCAAGTAGTTTGTTCACAAAACGGGACTGCAGCACTAAAAGGGTTATACTGGTACCGGCACGAACGTAACGCACACCCTGGAACGAATCCCAAAGCTGATTTTCTTTCGACTACGGGGAGACTGTAAACGCCCAGCGACGCGTCCACGGTAAATATTAGATATATCGACGAAACCTCTCCACAACCAGCGTTTTCGTTGTGTGTACTCCCCCTCAAGGCCTGCTTGGGAGAGGGTCGGCTGCGAAACCGGTCACACGCCTCGGTGTGTTATGTTACGTGCTATTCGGTACAATTACCGCCACCGCTACCGTTACCGCTCAGCTATCGCTTCTCATGCCGCTTCGGTCACTGTTACCCGGTCACCATTCCCATTACCGATACCGATACCGTTACGGTTACCGATACCGTTACGGTTACCGATACCGTTACGGTTACCGATACCGTTACGGTTACTGATACCGCCACGGTTACCGATACCGCTACGGTTACCGATACCGCTACGGTTACTGATACAGTTACGGTTACCGATACCGTTACGGTTACCGATACCGACCGATACCGCTACGGTTACCGATACCGTTACCTATACCGTTACGGTTACCGATACCGTTACGGTTACCGATACCGTTACGGTTACCGATATCGTTCCGGTTACCGATACTGTTACGGTATCGATACCGTTACGGTTACCGATACCGTTACGGTTACCGATACTGTTACCATTACCATAATAAAATTACCGCCACCGGCACAGTTACCGGTACTGTTCTCATTGCCATTATCATTACGGTTACCGGTGCCAAAGCAACCTCTCACTTTGTGACGCCGGCTCTGTATCTGGCCAGGAAGGCATGTCTGTGGCCGGTAATCTGCATGTCCACGTCCCTGTCCAGGCTGAGCCGCACCGGCCTTCCCGTGATGTGAGCGGACAGAGCGGCGACGCACGAGAGGAACACGGACCGGGTCTCTTTGCCTCCAAAAGCGCCTCCCATGCGTTTAGACCTGCAGACCACCTGTCGCGCCGAGTGTATTTATGTATGTGAACATGCGCGCGGGCGAGGGCACCAACAACAATCATAAGCAAGACAGCAGCAACAACATCAACAACAATATTAACAACGACAGCCTAAAAATATAAAACAGTCTCACCGGCATCTGGCGCACCATACGCCCCCCCCCCCCCCCCCCCCCCCCACCCCTTGCTCTCAACCCCCTCCCCAGCACGCACCTGCCTTCCCACTCCCCCCCCCCCGAGCTCCACCATCCTCCCGCCCCATCCACCCCCTACGCCCCCCCACCTCCCTACCCCGTCGATCCCATCTCCTATTCCACTTCTTCCTCTCCACCCCCCTGCCGTCCCTGGCCCCTCCCCCCCTCCATTCTATATAGGTTGGGTTGGCGTCGGTTGGCATCGACACTGTAAAACATGCCGCTCACTACTTGAGCTAGAAAACCAGGGTACAGCTTTTTCTTTTTTTTTTCTTGGCGGTTGGACACAGCTGGGGGTGGTCGAGTTAGTAGATCATTTGTGCGAGGTGAATAACCTTTACTCCGCACAAGGGGAATGCTACGGTAAGCAAGCACCCAAGAGGCAGTTACATAGTACTCTCATTGCTGTCTCTGGAAGTGACCGCACCGGAAATTTGCATGTATTGACCCGCATGAGACCCTGCGTTTCGAATATAAAATCTTCGAGGAACCTTTCGTTAATTATTTCTTTTTCGATTCGGAAATGCTATCTGACCAAAACAATTAAATAAATTGACCCCAATTTCAATTTAATTAATTCGTACTGGAAATAGAGAAAATTATGTATTTTCCGTCTTCGGGCACACGAAATAAATCAACTCACTGAAGCTGTCATCCATGTACAAGTCCGCCTCACGAGCGGTTCTTGGTAGGATGCAGCTCACCCTTCCTTCATGCCACTCGCCGGACACCTCGGCGCTTCGCGCTTAGTGCAAGCAATGTCTGCCTGGTCGGTGAAAACCCGACATGCTCCGTCCCGGCATTGTAGGGATGCGAGGGTCTATGGTCATACGACTACGGCCATGCATTGCATGATAATGAGTACCTCTTTCTTATCGAGTACCCCCCCTCCCGCCTCGCCCCCCCACCCCCCCACCCCAAGGTTCTTGACCTGGTTGAGATTCACACCGCACACACTAGCACACAGGTGCTGCGTGTTGGTCGGATTTTGGGTCGAGGCGAAGATCTCCAAGCTGCCGTTTTCGCCGGGCACAGCTAGGGTAGCGTTCGTTTCGAGGTAAAAATGCTCCTGAGCGCCAATCTGAAACCAAAACAAAAAACGATGAGTACGGCAGGGGAGGGAGGGAGGGAGGGAGGGATGGAGGGAGGAATGGAGGGGGGGGGGGCTCTCCTGTCATGCTTGGCCGTAGTGGTACATATAACTACTATATATACAATGCTGGAGGACGTCGGGGTTTTCCACCGATCAGGCAGGCATAGCTCGCAATACGAGCGGGGGGAGGGGGGGGGGAACGAAGGGAGCGAGGGGGGCGGGGGGTGTACTCAGTATCATGTATGACCGTAGTCGTATGGGAGAGGGGGGAGGAGCGTACTCACTTGTTGCTCGGCCGCGAATCCCTTTCGAGACGGGGCGGGGTGGAACAAATTTACCTTCACTACACAGCACGGAGGGGACCGCCAGAGGGTTTCTACATTCGTTGTTTCCATGTGCTCTCAGGGGACGGCGAATCAGAGCTACCCCAAAATATTGATCACAACTACGCGAAGGAGGGGAGGAAGGCAGGAAAGAAAGAGGGAGGCAGAAGGCGGGGGGGGGGGGGCAGGATGGGGCACGTGTACCATCGCTACATAGCGGGCCAGGTTTGCCACGAAAACGCTACCACCGAGGCGTTTTTGCCCAGGGGGAGGAGGGAGCCAAGGAGGGCGCCATTTCCTGAGGAGTGCAGAGTCAGGCCCAAAACTGCAACGGCACAACACAATCCCCTGAAAATACCGAGGAAAATCCCCTAAAAAAGACGATGGGGTAAGGGCACTGCCTCGTTGCCGGAACAGTGCTCTTGCTGCGCGCCCCCCCCCCCCCCCCCCCCCCCCCCCCCCCCCCCCCCCCCCCCCCCCCCCCCCCCCCCCCCCCCGCCCCCGCCCTTGCCATACGACTACGGCCATGCACGACAATGAGTACAATCCCTTGACTGCGGATCAACGCCCAGATGGGCAGGGTGACTCGTGTATTGAGTCAAGCTGGGGAGACTATTGAGAGGCTTTAGTGGGTTCAACTCTTACACTACCTGAGTCGGGAGAGATTAAATCTAGACTCAGGTGCCTACATCCCTGGAGTAAGCCACAGTTTGATGGCGGCACGGTCAGAGACAGGCCCGACCTATGTCAGGTGTATGAAACGAACCGGGTTCGAACCGGCGCACGAATACTCGACAACTAAGCGTGGACAGGGGTTTTCCTCTCGCTCTGCGGGGCGCGAAAAAACAGAACAAAACAAAACAACCCCTTGACAATTTGACAACACCCCGCATAAAATTTTGTCAATTCTTTTGTTCGTCGATATACCGGGGTTTCTAGTGTAATTTTGCCTCGCTTGGTGTCTGCCCAACACATGCGGGGAAAATGTGCAAAACTTTAAACAATCCTCTTTCGGAGGAAGCGCTAGCGTATCGCTCCAAGAAGGGATGCCCCTTTTTCGGACACACCGCTAATTAATTTACGTCGCAGGGGGGGGGGGGGGGGGGGGTACAGTCATGCCGCTACAGTGCGGTAATGAACATAGTCATGCCACGGTAAGGGATGTTCATGCCTCTACTGTGCGGTGTGTGTGTGGGGGGGGGGTGGGGCGTACTCATTTGTTGCTTGCCTCAGTCATTTGACCATTGACCACGCATCCCTTTCGAGACGGAGCACCGTTCCTACTTCTAATAGAGACACCTCCAACAATTGGGCGCACATGACGTTGTTTCCATATATTGCATAAGAAACTCTTTGCTAATCTTATCCCCTTCCTGTCTGGCCGCCTGTGGCCACCATCTATCTCCTAGGATAGCGATCGTTTTCTCGCTGCTATTCAGTGTATCAAACTCCTCCATGTCACATTCGTCTATTTCCCTCATCTCCTCTTCTAACACATCCCGTTCCTCCTTGTATATTTCACATTCTCCTACTATGTGAGTTCTACTCTCTGTTGCTTTGCCACACGGGCACATCTGTGCATCTAATTCCTCCTCCTCCCGGCTACTGGTATACCTCTTTATTCTTTCTGGCAGGTCCAGGTCACCTACACGAAAGCGCTGTTTCAGCGTTTTCGCGAAGTCCATTGGGCAATGAAAATACCTTTTCATTCCTATTGCGGTGGGGGCGGGGGGGGGGTACTCGACATCATGCATGGCCGTAGTCGTATGACCCTAGACCCTCGCATCCCTACAATGCCGGGACGTATACGAGCACGTCGGGTGCTCACCGACCAGGCGGGGGGCGCATGAACAGCCAAACACGAGCTAACGGCGGCGTTTTCTCGAGGCGCTGCCATCCGAAAAATACTAAATTTTTCCTGTTTCGAAGAAGGGAAAATTAATATATTGCAAAAAAAAAAAACGAACTTGCCTTTAGCTCCCCCTCAACGACCGCGTCGGCGCCAGCCAGCGCCCCCTCCGTGTCACCCTCGACAACAGCTTTTCCTCCGCCCCCGTAAAAACTGTCGAATCGGCGGAGGTTAAGCCGCATTCAAAAGGGAGGGTTCCGAGCGGGGTGGGGGGGGTAGTTGGTCACATTCAACAGTTGGGAAGAGCTCCCGTTTGGAGATAATAAAACCTTACGGAATACCGAAAATCGAACATCGAAAGTCCAAATCGAACATCGAAAATCGAAAATCAACTACTTCGTACCTGGCACATACGACGTTTTAAAAACAACCGGATAGATAACCGAGTGTTAAAAGCATCGGACAGGGAGTCTGATCGTAAATCTGACAAACAGGTTCGACAAAAAAACAGCAGCAAAAACAGGGTGGAGGCAAAGAAAGAAGCACGTCATGCCCCCTTGGTGCACCTGCCACACCTAATGAGGCCCCCCTTCCACTTTTCGGAATGACACAAACAATTACGTATGTACGAGCGCACTACGTTTCGGAAATATTTGCTCGTCCTTCATCTCCCCCTTGCCTCCAACATTTGCCCTTATTATTGTCTTGCCATAGAAGAGGGGCTACCAGGGACTCCATTTCATGGCAGTCATCTCATCATCGCCGTGACGTTCCGCAGATCGTCGTACCGAACCGTCACCAGTTCTACCGCGTTTTCAATGCGTTTCCAGCATATTAAGCACAAAAAATTGTATACACCACGACAGCATACCGGCGTAGAAGAACTTCACAAATAATGCAAATGAGGACTATACCCCTCTCACCTGTGGGTGGCGATGGCTTCTTCAATCGTCATGATGGCCGGCAGCTCTTCGTACCGAACCGTCACCAGTTTCGCCGCACGATTCGCGAGGACGGGGGTATCCGCCAGCACGGCGCCGATGACCTGTCCGACACAATGAACCTGCCAACGAGGACATGGGACGGGGATGGGGGAGGTTGCGATCAATGCCACGAAAACACGGAAGGGGGGAAGCAGGGGGGAGGTTCGGTGCAGGGGTGGGGAGGGGATAATGCCTCCGTAATGGTGACAGCAATGTAACCGAAGACGCGGCACGTGGGGTGTCTGCTAAATAAGCTGAAAGTAATGCAATCGAACACACAGGAGGAGGAGGGGGGGGGGGGGGGGGCGTTACTGCCTGTCACCTATATGAGGCGTTCCTTCGATCAGTCAGAAGAAACAAAGAGAGCGATGCAATCGAAAACACCGGTGGGAGGGAGGGGTTGAGAAAAACGCCTCCGATCATTTTTAGAAACGTAACCGAAAACACGGAGAGGAGGGGGGGGGGGGGGGGGGCAGCGCCTCCACGAATTGATAGCATTGCAACCGAAAACACGTGGGGGGAGGGAAGGGGGGGGGGGGCACGTCTCCGATCTTTCAAACGCCTCCAACATTTGATAGCACTGCAGCCGAAACAATAGAGGGGGGGTGGATTATATACTGCCCCCGAGAACTGAATGCCACAATGCCATGTACCTGAAAGTCCGGGGGGGGCGGATTTCCTCCAATAATCACGAGATATGTAACCGAAAACACGCGAGGCATCGACAACAGTTATCGGTACACTTAAGATGTATCGTTGGGTTGGCGAGTCGGGCTTTTGTTTAGGTGGGGGTTTGGCCTCTGTCCTCTACGGCATGCCTTGCGCTAGGGGCTACAAGGGAGGTAGAATAGAGAATTATAGAGGTGCCACACATAGGAGCTAGTAAAGCTCGTACATACAGTAGATACAGCTAGAAAGCCAAACTAAGCAAAAAATGACTCACGAACAGCTCAAAACAACAACAACAACAACAACAACAAAAACAGCACAAAAAAAGCCAAAAACAACGAGAGGTGCGTCACTTTTCACCGAAGCTAAGACCGGGTGAAAATCCCCCGCCGAAAAAACTGAAAACCGAAAACTGAAAAACGACAAAGCTGCAGAAATAACAAAGGAAATAAAAAAACGAATGCGCATAGCATACGGTACGGATTAAAAAAGGGTGAACGAACGAAAACAAGCATAACGAGAACGGAAAATGAAAACTGAAAAGTGGTGCCCAGACCTCGCTGACGGCGAAGACTTCCTCGTCGTGCACGATGGCTCCGATGGCAATCCCTTCCGGACGAACGTCCCCCGACCCCACGTAACGCAACACGCCTTCCAGCTTCAAGGCCTCCGAGGGGTCCACTCCCAGCAACTTGGCGTGGGGTTTCGTAGAGAGAACGAGGCCGGCGTAGAGCGTTCCGACAGGAGACGGCATGTCGTCCGTGTAGACGGCTTCCCCCGTAACCTGCGTCGAAGAGAAAATACACGAAATGACGCGTTAGAAACCCGAACTAAACTTCAATTACACGCGAATGCAGATCAAGCGCGGCCGACGACTTTATCTGATGGGGGCCTCTCCGGCAGATCGATATTCCCATAGACTTACCCACCACGTACGGCGATTGCCGTACACTCGTACGGCAATTGCCGTACACCCCTCAACAATGTAGGGCAATTGCCGTACACTCTGCACTAACGTACTGTAATTTGCCGTGCACTCCGTCGCACAATGTACGGCAATTACCGTACATTGCGAAATAATGCACGGCGATTACCGTGCGTGCACTTTGGAGTGCGCGGTGATTACCGTACACACCAGCAGCTCCTGGCCCCGCGTTCCGACGCTTCGACACGCAGCTCGCAGGGCTGGTGAGTATCGACCAACTAGGACCGTATACGGCAATCGCCGTACACTCCTCGACAATGTACGGCAATTGCCGTACACTCCGCACTAACGTACGGTAATTTGCTGTACACTCCATCGCATAATTTACGGCAATTACCGTACACTGCGCAATAATGCACGGCGATTACCGTGCGTGCACTTTGGAGTGTACGGTGATTGCCGTACACACCAGCAGCTCCTGGCCCTGCGTTCCGACGCTTCGACACGCAGCTCGCAGGGCTGGTGAGTATCGACCAACTAGGACCTCGGTCGATCTCACAGCTATCTAATGTATTCACTTTGTTTCAGCCTTCTCGGGAATTCAGAGACGAAAAATTGGCGACAAAAACGACGAATACAGTTGAGTAGGGCCAGCCACTGCGTGATTGGGGTGTGATACAGATCGGTGTTGCAACATGATCCACCCCCGTACGGCTGTTTCGGTCGCTACCTCTACAACATTAATCGTTAGGACTGCAGTCCCGTTTAGGGGGACAAACAAGTCAAATTCGACGCAAATTTTCGCCCCAAAACGGGAACTGCAGTTCTGAACGGGTTAAGACATAAAACGACGTTGCAACCTGTGGCGCCATAAAATAATGAACGAAAAAAAAAGAAAAAACGTTTTGACTCCCTAGGCCGCAGTCCCGCTTCGGGGACAAAATCACTTTTTCGTACATACTGCAGCCCGGTTAGGTGACAAATCACTTTTAATTTGAGTGGCTTGTCTCCAAAACGGGACTGCAGTGTATCTATGCCACATGGGTTAAGACATGACACAATTGTAGGCGAAGTCAGCCTTGAGCTCTATTTTGGCGAGGAGTTGATTGGCTGCTACTCCCAAACTTTGGAAGTTGTGAGAGCGATGCGCCGGCTGCGCGTTCTCTTACGTTTTAATGAATTCCTCGTCCAGGGTAAGTGTTGACGGTAACTCCTGCTGGATGTATACAGCCAGAGTCAACCGGATGACACTCTTAAGGGGTGGCTTCGGACATGATACACACCCGAAACCCGCCCCGAGTTCTATGTGGTAGGGAGTTGATTGGTTAGTGCTCTCAACCTGTGCATGCTGTGAGAGTGATGCGTCGGGCGCGCGTCCTCTTTTGTTTGAATGAGTTCCTCGTCAAGGGTAAGTATTGACGTTAACTTCCGTTGGGGATGATAACAGGACGACACTCTTAAGGGGTGGCTTCGGTCCGTAACTCGGTACCTCCGACGGGACGAAGCGACGAAACAAAAAAACGGCGACCGAATACGTACACCATTTGACACTCACACCCAGCATATTACGGGGGGCCATAGTAAATAGGACCTACGGTTAACACAAAAAAATATATATTTCCCTATTTTTACTAACAATATTTGGTCCTATTTACTACTGTATGGTCCCCCCTGGGGTGCGAACACAAACAAAAAACAAAGCTACAATAGTGTCTGAACAGCACCGCCAAATATTCATCCTGTTGCAGGACCACGCTGCATGACCAGGCATAGTTGAGGCCACACTTCTCGGAGGACGGACACAGCAGTACTGCAAGGATTCTCCGACCCTCGGTCTACTTCCAACTCTTCAGATTGTGTAATAAGTTTGTCGGCGGTTAACGCCGTGGAATGAAGAAAACAAAAAAAAACACAAAAATACCGTAAGACAAAAAAGTGAAACAAGAAAAAAGAACTAAAAACCGACAACGAAATTGGACACAAAAACAGAAACTAGGCAAACCGCCGTATTCCATACCGCAGCAAGTATCTAGGAACTTCCTACCAGGACTATTCCTATCTCCCCCCTCCCTCTATCTATCAACCTAACCGACTCGCCTGAAGGGCGGCAGACTTGTGTGCCGTCGCCTTGCCCACATCACCAACGCCGTCCATCTTCTTCAACTCTCCTCCCCCCTTCTCCCCTGACTCCGGAATGGGCGCGTGAGGGACGGGGCGTGCCATCTGCATGCCACCGTTCTGTTGGGCAAGTGTTGGATAGTAGAGTATCACGGAAATACGGCAGAGGCAGCATCAGCAGCAGCAGCAGCAGCAGCAGCAGCAGCAGCAGAAGAGTACCCAGATAAAAAAAGGGACGGGGACCGATCATCCAACGAGAGGAAGACAAAAAAGAGGAAAAACGCCAGAAAACAAAACAAAAATACAATTGACGGAGCTGGTGAAACACGATGAGCGCGAATGAGAAGAATAATCGTGTTACAGCGAGAAAAACGAAAGCTGTTCAGAAGACGGAAAAGGGACTAAAACCGCTAGTACTATCACGGGGGAACATAGTAAATAGGACCAAATATTGCTAGTGAAAATAGGTACTATATACTGTTTTTTGTGTGTACCGTAAGTCCTATTAACTATGGTCCCCCGTAATACGACGAACAAAACCACCTACTGTAGTTAACGTTAATGTTAATGTTAATGTCGCAGTTCACCAAAACAACGACGCGATCGACGCTCTCCGCCACCGCTGCCCTAGCCCCACATGTAACCTGCGAAGCTCCCCAGCAGCAGCAGCAGCAGCAGCAGCAGCAGCAGCAGCAGCAGCAGCAGCAGCAGCAGCAGCAGCAGCAGCAGCAGCAGGAGCAGGAGCAGCAGGAGCAGCAGGAGCAGCAGCAGCAGGAGCAGGAGCAGGAGCAGGAGCAGGAGCAGCAGCAGCAGCAGCAGCGGCAGCAACAGCGGCAGCAATCACAGCAGAGCAGACCACAGAGAGAGACAATTCTCAAGGTGCCGAAACAATGACAACGACTGGCGAACCCCCCGATGCCCCCTTCGCCGTCATTTTCCCCTGACTAGACCCCCTTCATCCCCTGCCACCACCACACACCATACGACTAGGGCTATGCACGACATGGAGTACACCCCCAACCTCCCCCCCAAACCCGTCTCCTATTTCCTCCCGCGCTCCATCCCATCACCTCCCACGCGCGCCCCCATCCTCCCTCACTCCATGCCATTGCAAGGAGTTCCACCAGTGGCAACACTCACGCGGGGGGTGTACTCCTGCTGTCCCCTGCTCGCAGGCTTGGGGTCCGTGATGAAGTTTGCTGCCGCCGACCTGAGCCACAAAGCAAGAAAAAAAAAAAACGAAGCATAACAAACAGAGGGAAGAAGGAGCACAAAGCAAAAACATCGTTTGATCGTTTTCCTGTTTCCATTTTGTTTTGTCTCGGTTCGCTGTTGTTGCTGCTGCTGCTGCTGCTGTCGTCGTTGACAGAGCTTTCGATGCTGTGGCTGTGGTTGTTCATGTCCGGCGCCAGAAAACATGCAGCCAAAAAACAGGTTGTGGGAACAACATGGCGTCAGACAAAGAACAACTCGTACCCAGAACGGATGAGCCTTTCATGGCACAACAATAAAATAGAGAAGCGTCGACATAAAACGAAGGACAGCTTCGTTTTCGACGCGTTTAGGTCTTGATTTCGTGCGCCGAGTTGCCGCTACTGTCTTCGCTTCACGATGCGTAGGGCTGGGTCCTGGGCCAGTACGTGCACAGGATGAAGGAGCCGCCGGAGCTGAAATGTATTGACTATCGCGTTCGTCCCATAATAACGCATCATCACACAGCGGAGACCCACGAACTGCAGCGATGTAGAGAGAGGGTACGCAGAAGACAAGAGAAGGCCCAGCCCTAAGAGACTAACCATTCTTCAAAGTTCGTCTGCCACTCACCTGTCCGTGTCCCCAATCACCGGGGGCGGGGGCAGCTCTCCCGCCGACCCCATCGACAACGCCTCCAGCTTCATACAAACGTCCACGAAGAACTTGAACAGGAACGACGGCGGCAAAGCTCGGCGGTACTCGGACTGACCGCCTAAGGCGGTCACGAAAAAGTCGGCGAAACGTAACACGTTCATGAGGTCATACCACACCCGTCGTGGTAGGCGCGATGGAAGTATCGCTGCAGCAGCAGTATCACACACGGCTTGCAACTATTACGGAAGTCCATAGTTAATAGGACCTACGGTACACATAAAAACCTATATGTTTACCTATTTTTACAAACAATAGTTGGTCCTACTTACTATGGTCCCCCGTAATACGACATTCGACGAAATCCTCGAGCAAATTAAAAAAAAAAAAAACGAGGTTGGTGGAACAAGAAAGTGCCGTTCTCGCGTCGTTAAGACATAGCCGTTGCGACACGCGACCGCCTCGAAAAACGCGGCGGGATAAGGCACGCGGCGGGATAAGCCAAGCCGCCACCGCAATGCCTGTCGATGTGAGGCAACATGTCCAGAGGCCCGAACCCCAAATCCTTGATGATGGACACTTGAACACGCGCGACACACGCGTTGTAAAAAGCCCGCTTCCGTAGCGACGATTGACCAGTTTTGACCAAGCCAACGAGCGTCAAGCTTTCAAGCGTATTTGCGAAACGAAAATGAGAAAAAAAACAAAACAAAAAACAAAAAACAAAATTGGTCAAGTTAACGAGTGTACAGCTTTCGACGTCTTCCTAAACCAAGAAGAAGAAAAACGAAACAATGCAAAACTTGAAACGGCCAAAATAATAACTGCCGCGTTCGAACTATTGCGGGGGGCCATATTAAATAGGACCAAATATTGTCAGGAAAAATAGGTAATTATATAGGTTTTTGTGTGTGCCGTAGGTCCTATTTAATATGCCCCCCCGTAATGATGCGATCACAGAACGTCACTCTCACAGCAGAACACCACTCTCACCCTCCAGTCTCTTGGGCGTACGTACACAGAAAAACAAAAAAAAAACGCAACTCGACACGCACGCACAATTTTTGAAGACGCAGTATTGGCGTCCCCGGTGGGTTGGTAGGTGGTCCGCGTGCCTACCGAGATCAGTTTCGTGGGTTCAAGTCTCACCGAGTGCATGCTCGTGGGGAGTCTTTGTTGCATAAAAAAAAGATGAGCGGAAAGCGCGAAAGCGTGAGTTAGCTACATTCGGTGAAAATCGACGAGCAGTGGGAATGCTAAACCCTATCCGCGAACAAAAAAAAATAAAGGCACGTATCGGGGGGGAGAAGGGACGACACCTGTGACCACGGCTTGTCCAGAAGATCGCTGAGGGAAAAGCCTCCTACGAGTTAGGCTGGAGAGTAACAGTGACGATTAAAAAGAAAAGAAAAGAAAAACGTCCCAGAAAACAAACACGTTGACATCCTCCACCCCAGCCCTCGAAGTGGGAGGCCACATGCGCACGGAGAGGGATACATCGCTACTTTATACCCGGCACCAATTTGTCAGGAACAGCAAGGATCGTTGGCCTGTTGGTGTGAAAATCCAAACGGTCCTCGAAGTGCCGGACAGAGCGGCATATCTGCATTGGCATCGCACCTGGAGCGTTTGGCGGCAGGGGTAGGTCTTCGGCTAGGGTCTGGTAAGCGCCCTCGACCACCTCCGCCGACCATTCCTTGCCGACCAGGTAGGCCTAGCAAAAGCGTTTTTTTAGCGAGAATGGAAATTTCAGAACGACGCGATATTACGGGGGTCCATAGTTAATAGGACCTATGATGTACATAAAAAACTATACATTTATCTATTTTTACTAACAATATTTGGTCCTATTTACTATGCCCCCCGTAATAGTGACCTACAGTAATTCGGATGCCATTTTACGGGAGCAACAGCGACACAACCACGCTGACCACTGACTACATCAACACCAACACCAGCACGAACAACAGCAACCACCATTCACGACGACAGCATCAAAGAGATTAATGCCAACAGCACCCACCGACAGCCACAACAACACCAATGATACCACCACCCCCGCCCCCAGGTACCACACCCGCCTCTACCACCACCGCCAACACCAACGCTAACCGCCAGCACCAACACCAGCACCAAGTAACACCGCCGCTGACAATAAAGCAATAAAGGCCGCACCGCCACACCACCCCCCCATCCCCGCCACCGCCACCGCCAACATCGATAGCAGCACCGACAGCAAAAACACAGAACACCCCCGACCCCGTAATCATCACGCCAACACACTCTCACCAACACCAACACCACCCACACCGACAGCACCATCACCATCACCACATCCCCACACCACCACCACCACCACCACCACACCACCACCAACACCATCACCATCATATCACCATCACCACTATCGTCAACACCAACACCAACACCAACACCAACACCACATGCAATAGCACCACCGCTCCAAACCCTTACCTCGGTCAGAGGAGCCGCCACAGTCGTGGGCGCCATCCCGCCGAAGCACATCCCGGCCTCAAGCACGACCCACTTCCCCTCCCGCGGCTCCAGCCTCACGCGAAGCCCGCCCGTGACGATCGATATGTCGTCTTCTCGACGCCTCGCCTGCTTGAACGGCCTCACAAACTCGAACTGCGGCGGTGCTGATGGGGCGGCTGCCGCGACGTAGTAAGCGTTGGGCAAGGTCACTCCCAGGATAACCTCGTGGGGCTCCATGGCAACCTTACGGTACCTGGACGTCGCATGTTTGGTATCAGGGACGTTTGAGGGGCGTCACCGTCCGGAAGGGGCGTCGAGAGGGGGGTGGAGGGAAGGAAACGGTGGGAGAGGGTGGATGTTGAGGGGGGGGGTGCGGGGTTGGCGTCGGGTGGGCGAGAGGTAAAGGTTGGTAGGAGGGGGGGAGGGGCAGGCCGGGGAAGGAGGAGAGTGACTGCTGTGTGGGGGGCAGTAGATGGGGCGGGGCAGGGCTGTAGGTAGGGGGGCGGGGGGGGGGGTGTACTCGATAGGAGAGATGTACTCGATCTCATGCATGGCCGTAGTCGTATGACCATAGACCCTCGCATCCCTACAATGCCTGGACGGACATTGTCGGGTTTTCACCGACCAGGCAGACATTGCTTGCACCAAGCGCGAAGCGCCGTGAGGTGTCCGGCGAGTCGCATGAAGGGTGAGCTGCATCCTACTAAGAACCGCTTGTGAGGCGGACTTGCATGTGGACGACAGCCTCAATGAGTTAGTTTAATTTCCGGTGTAGCCACTTCCAGAGACAGCAGTGGGAGTACTATGTAACTGCCTCTTGGGTGCCTTACCTTGAACACTACGTGATACGATCAATTCCCTTGTGCAGAGTAAAGGTTCTTTACTTCGCACAAATGATCTCACTCGACAACCAGCTGTGGGCGCGACCGCCAAAAAAAAACAAAAAAACAACGGTACCCAGGTTGTCTAGCTCTAGCTCACGTAGCGGGGGGGCGGGGGGGGGGGGGGGGGGGTACTCGATATCATGCATGACCGTAGTCGTATGGGGGGATCGAATAAAAATAGTTCACCTTCTGTAGAGATGAAGGCTTAAGCCTACATGCCGAGAAACTCAACAGCGACGAGGGTACCAGTAGTATTTCAACTGAAGCAACCGCTGGTTCTAGCTGTTAGCCTGCGTACAACAAAATCAACAGAATACAACACATGCAAACACCAAAATAAACAAACATCAGGTCGACATATCCCCACCACTTCGAAGTACAGGACGGCCGCACGACAAAGGGCGACGTTGGAGGAAAGCTGCCGAAACAGAAACGGCAGGACCGAGTCGCGGAAGCCCAAACGACAAACTTTCACGTACAAAAAATACGAAAGAGAAGAAAAAAAAAAAGTTACCACAGGCGACTGCACGCGGAGGGTGCGGCGAGGGGGGACGAAATACACACCTTTACCCGAAACCACGTCGTTACACTAAACGCGCAGGCAGTTCCAGAGAGAATAACGCCTACTTACCCGAGGAAAAAGTGGCGAACTTTGATGGTGCGCCTGCCGCCCTCGGTGGACGCGAGGATGACGTCAGCGCCGCACGCGCCCAGCAGAGGATTCATGTCGGAGATAGGGCTGGCCGTGGCCAGGTTGCCTGCCGTGGAGAAACATACACGGCACAATATAGCCGTTGAGCAATCGGAATCACGCATACCACGCATATTATATAGCCTTTCAAGAGGTGAATCGGCATGTAGCCATTGAGCAGCAGGAGGAGGAAACACGTTCGTTGGGCAGCCCGAGGAACACCAGTAACAACCATTGCGCGGCAGCCGGAAGAACATGTACAGAGCCGCGGGAGCAGCAGCTGGGGGACAAAAACAGTCGTTGAGCAGCCGGACGATCCTACGGGCGTCTAGCAGCCGGATGGACATATAGAGCCGTTGGGCGGCCGAGAGGATGTAGAGCCGTCGAGCAGCCGGAGGAAAAAATATCCGTTGAGTCGCCGGAAGAAGGCATTTATGTACGAGCCGTCAAGCAGCACCCGGGGTAATGGAGAGCCGCTAAGCAACTAATCGAGCAGGTACGATAGCCGCCGAGCAGCCCAAGCAGCAAACAGATGCCGCCCTGGCCGTTGAGCGGCACGCGTGCGCGGGGATCACAAAAACAATACCCTCTGCTTGCATCAAACAAATCACCTCACCTCGGAAGGAAGACGACACCAAGTGTTCATAACGGAATTCGTCAGTACACAATTGACCACACCTAGACCAACAGCATGCTGAAAATTCTGCAAAAAGTTGAAAACAGCAAGGGCAGCGACATCATACCACCACCACCACTACCACCATCAATACCGACGGCGGCACCACCACCACCATCAACAACAACGACAGCAACAAGCACCTAGGTAGGCTCACCGGCAAGACACGCGACGTTTCTAATCTGCGTCGACGCAAACCACCGCAGCATATCAACACACGCACGAGCCGCCCCGGCCCCAATTGCCGCTCCCCCCCCGGCCCCTTCCACGTCCTTCCCAATCCCGTCCAACTCCGAAAGTGCGTGCTCCACAGCCGACAATGACGCAGCCCCGCCGATAAACACGCTTCCGTCGGGGTTTGCGGTGATGGCGTGGAGTTCGGGCACTCGGGAAGGGGAGATGAGCACCGGGTAGTGCATTCCCTTGAACTTCACCTCGATTCCGACCTGGTTTGCGGTGGCCGTATGTGGACGGGGTTACGGAACGCTTGCTCCTGTCTTTTCTGCGACTGCGGACCAGCTTGTGGTCTTCGGCAGGATGCGAGAATCACTGGTAATATCAAAAAGCCACCAAACAACCAATCAAATCAATCAATATTCGACCAACCAGCCAACCATTCTCTCAATCAATCAACCAAATCAACCAAAACGAACACAACAACCAGGAGGCGACCAACCAACCCACCAACGATATCAACCAACCAACCAACCAACCATAACACTCTGATCGGAAATAGAAGGACGGTTCAGACGTTACTACGAATACCATGCGGTATTTCCCGTTACTCCCAGAGTGGTGCAAATTAACCAGTCAACCATGTACATTCAACCAACCAATGAACCGTCAACGAATCGACCGACCGACAAACCACCCGAGAATCAGACCAACAAAACGATCAGCCCGCCAAAGAAAAATCACTATCCAACCAGGGGTGAACGAATAGCGGGCCACGCACGCCACCATGTCGGGATTGAGAACAAAACTAGGGGGTTGGAATTATTGTCAGGAAATAAATAAAAAAAAAGGTTTTCTTTTCTTTTAGTTTGGTTCAACCTGATTTTAGTAACCTCCCCCCCCCCCCCCCCCCCCCCCCCTCCCTTGTCTGGGACTCTAAAAGAAAAATTGAGGTGTCGTTATATTTGTTTTTTTCGTGTACCCTCGAGCCAACCATGGTTATTAATCAACCAATCAACCGTCAACGGATCGACCAACCAACCAGGAAATCACCCAAGAAGCAAACCAACGAACAAATCAGCCAGCCAGTGAAAAAAATCACTGTCCAACCGACCGACCTATTAAACAGTCAACCACACAAGCATCCCGTCGCTTTAGCTTCATTCACCTCCGTGTTCCCCGCCACAATTCTCGCGTGGGGGTGCTTCGCCTTGAGCCCCACCAGGTCTTCCAGGGTGGTGGGGAAGTGCCAGGTGACGCTGTCCCCGGCGATGGTGACGGGGGAGGGCCGCTTAAGCATGAGGGAGGCCGGGAAGATAGGCTCGCTTGCGTCTGTGTACCTCTCGCTGAACCTGGACAGCATTTGTTGTGGTTGGTGCTGTTATTGTTGCGTTGTTGTGATTGTTGGTGTTGAAGTTGTTGATAACAGTTTACTTGGTCTCCGAGAATGGTTGTGGTCGCTGTTGCTGCTGCTGCCATTGCAGGCGCTGTTGGTTGTCGTGGCTGCTGATATTTGGATTGCCTTGAATGAATGCACACACCTCTGAAAAAATATGATCTATCTATCTACAGATAGATCATCTGCAGTTCCTCTCACCTGCCGATGTGAGAGGTTGTGCGGGATCTATCTGCCATATAGGGCAAATCCAACCCAGGAAACATGTGCTAGATAGATGTATGCAGAATATACGGCTCCCACCCGGCAACATGAGCTAGATCATACAGATCATGCAAGATCGGGAATATATCTATCTGCCTTGAAGGACCTAGATCATGAACCGCTGTGGGAATAAAATATATGTAGATGGTCTGTAGATGCTCTGTCCGAGTCGTGTTACAATGTACAGCAACGCGGTGCGTCGATGCTGTTCTATTGGCTGTGTCTTGTTTGTCGGTGTAACGCGCGGGAGGGGGGGAGAGGGTTTTGGACTAAGTTAGGCGACCCCGGGGGGGGGGGGGGGGGGGGGGGGGGTACTCATTTGGTGCTTGCCTTAGTCATTTGACCATTGACCACGCATCCCTTTCGAGACGGAGCAGGGGGAGGGGCGCGGAAGGAGAGGGGACGTAAAACGCGATAGAAAGCAAACTAGATCTCGACCGGGACGGTGGTCCATGAGAATAAATCGAGAGAAAGATATAACGAGAGAAAGCAAAGCGAGCCAAGATAATGTAACAAAAAAAAATGTTCGAAAAATATATAAACAGAAGGCCAAAAAAAAAAAAGTTTTATTCGTAATAGTTGTTGCTGCTGCTTGATGCTCAAGGATTACTTGCCAGTTCTTGCAGCGGGGGTGGTTTAGGGGGTTTGACAAGAAGGGGGGAAATCAAACGCGAGAAATCATCCGACTCTGGGGACGAAAAAATAAAACATTTTGAGAAATTAGAGTCGGACATGGACATGTTATTGGAGTGGGCGAGGATGGCGACCTAAGAGGCAGGCCAAGCGAGGCAAGATGGATGCAAATGAATGAACCATACAAATGAACACACGGGACGGACGAAGTCCGGACGATCAAACAAAAAAATACCAAAATAAATCAAGGCCCTATTGAAGCCGAAACAAAAAACGAGCGAATAATCAAAGAGTCAACAACAAGCGAAAACGGAGGCATTCTCAACAAAGCACGCAAAAAGCAAACACACCAAGCACAAACAAAAAAGGTCGCTGCTGCTATCAAACTGAACCCCGCCTTGCAAATCCTTCCAGCCGAAGTAAACCCACTTCAAGCCCTCCCCCCCCGTTGTTCAAGCCAACCCCTTGCCGCAAAATCGTCGGCGTCCAAAGAAAGAGCCGTTGACCGCGCGGGCCGCAACAGCACTGCAATGCAACAAAAAAAAAAAAAACTGAAACAAAATAAAACAAAACAGTCCAACACTGCTGGTGCTGTACAATGCCATACAAAAAAACAAAAGACGCTCACAATAACGTCTTCAGTTTTCCCATCCTCTCCCCCGCCCCTCCCACGATTCCAACCCCCACCTCAAGTCGTCCCCCTGCTCCCGGTGCAGTCCATCTTGCTGTAACGGTCCTTATTATCGTCACCCAAAGAGCCGTTAAGGCCGGGGCCCACAGAAACAGCAGTAGCAGCAGCAGTACCAACACTGGGTGGAACGCTGGATCCATCGGTGGCAGCCGTCGACAAAATCGACGAAGATTCCGAGACGATGTCGTCGACTTCGCCCTCCAACACCATAGCAGGCGCTGCCTACTTGTACGGTCCACGAATTCATTCCATGAACGCCGAAGAAGCCGCCAAAAAAAAAAAAAACCCACGGCGAGGGAAGGCGGGGAGTGGGCAACGGGGGGTGGTTTCGTACAGTGGGAATTGTTGGAGGCGGAGCGCGGGCGGGGGGAAGGGGGCGTACTAATGTTTTGCTTGCCTCAGTCCTATGCCAACTGACCACGCGGCCTTTTCGAGACGAAACATCGTTCATACTCCGAATAGAGATATCTCCGCGGGTTATCTGGCGGTGGAACTGGTGGAAATAGTTCGAGGCGACGCATGGGAGGACGGAGGGGGGGGGGGTGTATTGTGGTAATTGTAAGAGGTGGAGTATGGGACGGGGGGCGTACGGTGGAATTAGTCGGCGGTGGATCAGGGAGGCAGGGGATATTGTGCCAGTTGGTGGAGGCGGGGCATGGGAGGGGGAGGGGGGGGCGTACTAATTGCTTGCCATAGTCATTTGACCATTGACCTCGCATACCTTTGGAGACGGAGCACATGGGAGGGGGAGGGTATCGTGGTGCTTGTCTAAAGAGGAGCATGGGACAGGCGGGGAGAGTTGTTTTAGTATTTGCGGCATTGGTTCGAGGCGGAGCAGGAGCGAGGGAGGACAATTATTTGGCATGGTGGCACTCATTGGAGAGGGGGTATTGGCGAGGGATGCGGGCCGGGGGGGGGGGGGGTGTTATATGCTGGTGCCAGCGTACCAGCTACAAAAATGTTACTAACGATGCGTGAGCTATGAATCCAATCGATCAAATCGGCCGAGATACGACATGAACATCCAGCTGCGGAAGCTCCGAAGACCGATAATGTCCTGCATCGCCTAACCCAGCAGCAGCCCGGGCTGCTCCCTCCGAGTGCCGATGCTGTAATCGTCATGTGTGTACGTCACTTTTTCTTTGTGGAGTGCCAGTAGGGTTTCTATGAGAAGCACCTTGCCATCGAAGCAGGGGCACCCATCACCGCCCCCGCCGGCGCCGCCACCTCTACAACAGCCTCCCGAAGTCCCACCGTCTACGCCGAGGCTCTTCGCCGCGTCGAGGATAGGCCGATAACCTGACCGAACGCCAAAGATTGTCAAATTAGGGAAAAAAAACGATTTCCGCCGGGATTGAAAAACGACAAAAGGGGAGGGGGGGGGGGGGGGGCGTTTCGTGACGAGGGAGACTAAAACCGAAAAATCCCCCCGAAAAAAAAAACAGATTTCAGCCAGCAGCAAAAACTACACGAATGCTTCGGGGGGGGGGGGGGGGTGGGGGTAAGGTTGTGGCGAGAGAGACTAAAACCGCATTCAAACAAGCAACAAACGAAACAAAGGGCTATATCGGTAGCAACATCGACCTTCCCTTGGTCCGTCTCGAAAGGGATGCGTGGTCAACGGTCAAACGACTACAGTAAGGCGAGCAACAAGTGAGCAACCGGTCATGTATACGACTATGGCCATGCGTGAAATAAGTACCCCCCCCCCCCCCCCCGTCCCCCTACCCCTCCGGGCCCTGTCAGCAATGACTACCCCCTCCCTCCCTCCCTCTCTCTCTCTGTCCCACCGCGCGCTCACCAGTACAGCGGCATAGGTTGCCGTCGAGACCTTCCTCTATTTCCTTGGCGGTGGCTGAGGGGTTGGATCGCAGGAGAGCGTACAGCGCCATCACGATGCCTGCGGGACATGAAATATCCCAGGACAAAGGATGAAGGACGACGAAGGAAGGATGAAGGAAGGAAGGAAGGAAGGAAGGGAGGATGAAGGAGGAAGGACGCAGGGCGGAGGACGGCGGGTGGAAGGCGAAGGCCGGGGGGTACAGGAAAAATGATGTAGGATACGCAAAAGGAGGGTGAAGGATGAACGATGAGCGATGTATGACGAAGCACACGTTACCATCTGAAATATGAAGGCAACATGATTGATGAAACGTCAAGGACAAAGGGTGGAGGACGCAAGACAAACGACGAGGGATGAAGGAGGAGCCATCAGGGATGAAGGACCAAGGACGTAACATCAAGCATGAAAGATAGATGGAGGACAACGGACATGAAGGATGAAGGAACAAGGAGGAAATACCTACATGAAACATGGATCAATGATACAGGATGAAGGGCAACAGGAAGCAAACACACTACCGCCGAACATAAACCAAAAACACGAAAAGAAAAGGAAGGAAAACCTGTAGACGGTTGCTCGGAGAAAATCGCCCACTGATACAATACAAACACATCAAAGAACTGAGCCGTCGTGCATGGATTGGCGAATATGTTACAAACACAGCAATAGCAGAGTCTGAATATCATTTGTAGACACGACACACTTCAAAGTGTAAACATTACCACAATACCGAAGGGGTTGCATGATTCCACCGACGGAATTATCCGTGATGGCAAGCGCGAACCGTACCAAACCGAACCGAATTGAACTACAGTCCTACAATAACGAAGGGGTCGCAGAATTCTGCCGACGGATTTTTCCGTGTTGACAAAGGCGAACCGAACCAAACGGAACCGAACTGAACCGAACCGAACCGAACCGAGCCGAACCGAATCGATCCGACCCGAACCGATCCGACCCGAATCGAACCGGACCGAACCGAACCGAACCGAACCGAACCGAACCGAACGACGCGGCTGTTTTACGGATAACCGGTGTTGGCAGTGTGAATCTGCTGTTTCTAGTACAGCAACAAACGGCATTTCTTTGAGTATCATGGGCAGATGGGTATTATACCAAAATAGCATAATGACATAAAACCTGGTACTACAGTACCGTAGAAGCTACTTACAGATATCTCACTCTCTGAGCGTGCTCGGTTGGTACATCCCCGGCCTCTCAGAGCAACAACCCAAAAAAAATGTAGGGATATTATACGTCATCCTGGGTACACACGGATAAAAAAAATATATGGCAGACGATGGAATGCGGACGGCAGGCTCCGACAAACACACAACCAACCACAGCAACACTGCGCATATGGGTGTGTCGAACACGCACGGCGTGTGGGCGGCAGCGTTGGAACGATGTCATGCTGTCTGTTTTCTCCCCTAGGCTCTCACGAGCTATATATGAGCACACAGCTCAGACATATTATGCCAGGTACACAACAGACGACACGCACAGATCCCAACGTTCCAACGCTGCCGCCCCCGCGCCCACCCGCCGTGCGTGCGCGACACACCCTCATGCGCAGTGTTGCTGTGGTTGGTGCGTTGGTCGGAGCCTGCAGTCCGCATTTTTTATCCGTATATACCCAGGATGACGTATATATCCCTGTACATATTTTTTGTGTTGCACGGAGCACGGACCACCGCCTACAGAACAATGGCCACAGCAGCGCACAGAGCGTGCTTACCTCCAGCTTCCTACAGCACCACAACCCTGCTGCCCTGCTGCCCAGCAGCAGCAGCAGTGGGCACACCTTGCGCGTATGGATGATCGTACTGCGGCTATCACAGTTGGTTTATTCGATCGATCACTTGACCACGCCACGAACACACCAACCAGCATCACACACCTCTCTCCCTGCTTCAGAATCCTCTTCTTCTGCTTATTGCTGTGTGTGATCCAACATTGCCACTGCTCCAGCTGTGCTCAGCACAGTGCGCCAACAGCAGCAGTAGGCAGGGTACTACGCGCATGTGGAAGATCCGCGCTGTAAGCTCAGCACTACTGTAGTTCGTTGTTGTTGTCATCGGCATTGGCCGATGCACGTACCTTCCGCCGTGTGTGACCCGGATAGATATATTCGTCGTCTCGAGTACAACAAAAACAAATCGTTCGTGCTGTACAACAAATTATTCGTACAGCAGCGTTCGTACAAAAATACTTACAACAGTAGTTCTCATTGCTATGTGTCCTACATTGTTGACCGATAGTTCCTAGAGCCAGCTGAAAGGGGGTCAGTACACGTACGTTCCTCGCGTGGCATTATACAGCAGTACTGTTGTATATGCAGTCGTACCTGTACAAGCTACTCTACTGCTGTAGGAGATCGTGCAAAGTGTTTTAAATAGCGTAAAAATCGAAATGTGCCAGTTGTTCGAGCACTGTTCTAGCGTAGACGTTCATATTGCGCGCGATAAAAAATGTTCGTTCCCGAGTTTCGACTCGCACCGTCCACGCTTTTTTTTATTTTCACTTTTTTTTTAACTTTTTTTGTACCAAGATTACAACAGTACTATTAATAATACATTCGTCCACACCTTGCTTTTCTGAGCGTATGTTGTTGTAGTTGTTGTTGTTTTCTTCACATTAAACCGTTCTTTCTACCCGTCGACATCCAGCACAACCAGTGTCCGTGCCGATTCTTCAATCCTAGAGAGATACAAGTTCTGTGGTCACAAAGCTACGCCACAGAGATACTACGTTGCCACGTATGCAATGCAATGCCATGTCATCATACTGCGTACGACAGGCACGACATACCCATTCCATGACCTAGAGAAACAAAAACGAAACAAAGAGAAAACAAAAACAAAAACGAAGACAATTCGAAAGAGGAAAGAAACAAGAGAAAGAAACAAAAATATACCTGGTATATGTATATACTTCAGTATAGCCACAAACCATCGTACCCCCCGCAGGGGATCTGGCAGACACTTGAAAAGAAGGAGCCAGAAAAAAAAAAAAAAAAAAAACACCTCTACGACGTCAACAGAGTAAGACTAAGAACCAAGGGAAAAATAACAGGCAAACCAAACAAAGCACAAGGCATGCTCCAGGTAGCGGCAGCAGTTTATGGTACGTGTAGCACAGCCAGGGTCTCCCTGCTGGCCCGCCTGGTACCTTGCTACCCTGTCTGCCACCATCGTCCAGCGTTCGTCAACTATGCCCGGCCCCTCGGCGTCAGACAGTACGAAACAAGCAAAGCAGGCTCGTCATCCACCCACGCCACACGACTCCTTCAACAATTATCAATCGGAGAAAGGAAGAGAAATGAAAATCACATAGGGTCACCGCAAAGAAGAAAATAAAATGAAATAAAAA
This sequence comes from Macrocystis pyrifera, assembly GCA_031763025.1. Classification (NCBI taxonomy): domain Eukaryota; class Phaeophyceae; order Laminariales; family Laminariaceae; genus Macrocystis; species Macrocystis pyrifera. The sequence continues at coordinate 7,595,262 of JASSKH010000008.1, read as the reverse complement.
TAAACAAAAACAACAGGAAGACAAAGGAAGACCACGTTCGAACCAGCTGCACCAGTTGGTGGTACGAGTAGTATAGGCATGTTCTACTTCTTAGTCTGCCCGGTATCTGGCTACCCTATCTGCCCTCTCCTTCCTACTTTCGTCCACTGCAGTTTCCCTTCTACTCCTCTTCCCCCCCCTCTCCGCATTCCCTTGGTCGGGTTTTCTGCTACTCCTCTTGTTGCCCCTCCTCCCCCCATTCCCTTGGACACCACCCACGGCGGATGCGCGGCGCGGCGCTGCCTGCTCAGCTCAGCCTCAGCCTCGTGCCACCTCACCATGAACCGTTCGGCTGCTTCCAGGATCCCCCGGTACCATTTCCCCGCCTTTTTTGCAGCAGTGGGCCACAGTGCGGTCTCAATTCCAAACACCAAGGGAGCAAGTTCCGTTGACCCTTCGGTGGCTCGGAACTCCCTAAGGTCTTCGACTACGCATCTATGCCAAGTCTTAACCTGTCCGCCAGGTCTCGGGTTCTCCCCACCAGCAATCGTCCCGAACATCACCCGACTGGGTAATCGATCCTTGCTTGCCGTGCCACCCCCCCCCCGCGAAGAAGAGACGCCGTTTGCGGATGGTCGTTTCGATGCTCTCGCAACGTGTCATCTTGAGGGCCTTCGCGTACGAGAGGGTGGCATGGTCAGTACGAAGTCGGCGCTGGAAGCCAATGACTCGCAACAGGACTTGGTGGTGAGCCGTTCGAAGCTTGGCAAAGTGTTCCGCTCTGAGGGTCCACGTCACACACCCGTACAGCAGGGTCTCAATCACCTCGGCCTTCAGCATTCGGACTTTCAGGCTAAGGGGGGCGGTCGTCCTATCATACAGCTCCGGGCCGAACCGTTTGAGGCATGCTCGCATGAGACGGATCCGTCGGTCGATTTCGAGCAAGAGGTCAGCGTTTTCGTGGATAATGCCGCGTAGGTACAAGAACTGGGCCGTCTGCTTATACCTCTGGCCTGCTGCTTCGATAACGAGCGGTGGTGCGAGGGTTTTCTGGTCTGGCGTTCGTAGAAGCATGGTCTCTGTCTTCTTTTCCGACACCGTAAGGCCTGCTGCTTCGAAGACAGTCACGATGACTGTCATCATTTTCGCGAGCCCTTCAGCCGACTTCGAGACAATCCCTGCGTCATCGGCGTACAACGTGCCCCATACAGCCCTTCGCACGCACGCCAACCGCTCCTGCTCCTTCGTTCCGACTACTCCAGCATCACTGAGTTGGACCAAATCCCTTACGATGGCTTCGTCATGGCTAAAGCGTACTAGTACGACGTGCAACGCAGCAGCGAAAAATACGTTGAACAGTAACGGTGACAGCACACAGCCTTGCCGCAGCCCCTGCGTGACATCAAACCATTCCGAGTGCTCGCCGTCATCCGTACGCACGCGAGCCCGCATGCCATCGTGGAAATTACGGATAATTCTCAGCATCTTGGTTGGTACGCCAAAACGTGTGAGTACTTCCCATAACAGCTCTCGGTCGACAGAGTCGTACGCTTTCTGCAGATCGATGAAGCACAAGGACAGGGGGATTTTCCTCTGTCTTCCAAGCTCTTGCAACCGGCGCACGACGAACAACATATCAATCGTTGATCGTGCGGGGCGGAAGCCGCACTGTTCCTCCGGGAGTAATTCCTCGGTCTCGCAGTAGTTGCAGAGGCGCGACGCGACGATTTTCAACAAGACTTTGCCTGCGTGGGTAACCAGCGAAATCCCTCTGTAGTTGTTGCAATCAGTTCGGTCCTTCTTTTTGTGAAGTACCTTGATGATCGCATCTTTCCATTGCTGGGGGACTTCTCCTGTTACCCAAACATTGACAAGGATGTTGTGAAAGCACTGGGCGGATGCGGGGTGGTCGATTTTCAGGAGTTCGGCCGGGAGACCATCTGGCCCGACAGCTTTCCAGTTTGACAACTCCATAAGTGCTTCCGTCATCTCGTCCATGGATGGTTCATCTCCGAGCGACAGTTTAAGCGGTCGTGGTGGCAAGATGTCGATGATCGTGGAATCGAGTTTAAGCGATTTCGTGTTCACAAAAGTTTGTGGTAAAACCTCCCCCACGTTCACGAATTCGCACCTTATCCCGCAACAGCGTGCCATCCTCGTCCCTAATGAACTGTTCGTTTCTCGCTTTAGTCCCTTCCAATCCTACCGTACTCTTAAGGTGCTTGTAAAAGCCTCTCTGGCCGTTGTTCGCTAGTAGTCGTTCGGTTTCAGCGAGGTACGCTTCGAAGCACGCATGCAGTCCTGCGGCAATCACCTTCTGCAGGTTCGCACACGCAGATCTCAGTGTCTTCCACGCGGTTCTATCCCGGGGGTGGCCACGCAAGAATTGCCGTGCATCCTCCCTCGCTGTCCATGCTAATATGAATGCGGCCAAGGTTTCGGCAGACTCACACCATCCATGTCTGCGGTGGCGACGTGGAGGGGGTGGTACCTCTTTTTCGACCGCATCAATAATAGCCGCAGTGAAAAACTCAACCATGCCAGACGTATTACGGGGCTGGTTAAGCTGGTTGAGAGTGGAGATGACCCTCGCGACTACTCGTTCACGACACTTTCTATCGGACATAAAAAGCTGCCTGTCGAACTCTCGGCGTTTTGTCGGTCTACGTATTTGTCTGTTGGACGCAAAGTGACCACTGAGTCGGAATTTGACATACAAGATGTTGTGGTCTGAGTCAGCCTTAGCTGGGGCAGGAGGCTGAGGGACGACTTTTAACATCTTGCACTCTAGATCGATGGGCTTGACGGGTTAGGATGTAGTCGATCCGCTTACGGTCACTTGGGCTGGTGCCGTTGTGTGTATGCGAAATCCCACCCTTGCGCGTGCTGAAAAACGTGTTGGTGAGAGCTATACGTAGTATGATATATATACCAGTATTTTTAATAATGTAATAAGTTGTGTGTTTATTTTCCACTTCTGGCGTTTTTTGAATCGACCAGTACGTTCATCCACCTTGCTTTTCTGAACGTATAATATGATATTGTAGTTACTCGTGTGTTTTTACCCGAGATAAAGAGGTTGGGCGCGCTTGCGTGTCGCGTGCGTTCACACCTCAACATTTCACAGCTACTCCCAATAGTTGGGAGTAAAGCAAAGTATATATGTTCGAGAGAATACTGCTCTTATTATCGTAGGTACCTCGTACACTCGCGGTATTTCGGGGGTTTTGTATTCGAGATACTGCGAGTACTCGCAGAATTTTGACCTGTCGATATACCACTTCGTATACTTTCGGGCTCGCACTAGTGCGGGGTTCGCTACTGCTGCTGGCGTGGATACCCTCTGTTGTGCTTCAAGTGTCTCGGGGTTCTGTACCGCGGGTACTACAAGTATTCTAGTCTACAGTAGTATTAATAGCAGTATTTCGTCCGTTGGTAGTGTTCGTACCGCTACTTCTGCAAGACTCAGTACTCGCAGTAATGAAATACCCTCAATATGCCTAGTATACTTCGAGTGAGTATGAAGTATACTTCAACCGTCTGTTTACGGCGTCGACAATTCTCAGGCCCAGCGTTCGGCACCAAAACACATCTAGATAGTCCCACACGAGTGGGAGTTGGAGCAAACCACCTTCGCCGGAGACAACTTGAGTACTTAAAGCAGTCTGGCAGTATTTCGAGATGCGCATTTGCGAGGAATATATATACATGTACTGCGAATACTCTCAGTATCTCGAGGTTCTGTACTGCGCATATTGCCTTTACTCCAAGTATTTCGTGTTTCGATACTACTGCGGGTACATACTTTCCTGTATTCTCGGGGTTCGGTACCGCTCACACTCTCACTTCTCTCAGTATTTGGGCCTTCTCAGTGCTGGCAATATTTTTGCCGCCATAACTCCAATACTCTGAGTGCTCTCTCGGACTACGATTTGTTCTCGCCGAGCATTTATCTGTGAAACCTTGATGTTACCCTGAGCACCAAGAAACATTTATTTTGGGGGAACGTATATATATATATATTGTACCAGTATGTATGTGCTGTACCTTACTCAACCGGTCACAAAGTAATATGGCGCAACTTCGACCTCGCGCAACTTTTTTGTACGAATTAATCGCCCCGCGTGTCGGCTGCATCAATATATCCACTTATCGCTACCCTATTTTATATTATTGTAGTAATGGTCACCGAGGGATCAACGGAAGACTCCCCCTTAGTCTTTGGAGTTGGGACCGCACTGTGGCCCACTGCAGCAAACAGACGGGAAAGTGGTACCGGGGAATCCTCGAAGCAGCTGAACAGTTCATGGGCAGGTGGCACGAGACTGAGGCAAAGCTGAGTAGACAGCGCCGTGCATCCGCTGCAGGTAGTGTTAGAGGGAATGGGGGGAGGGGTAACAGCAGGAGGGGTAGAAGGAACACCGTACAAGTGTATGGGGGCAAGGGGGGGAACAGGAGCGGTAGAAGGGAAACCGCGGTAGAAGAGAGTAGCAGGGAGACCGCAGATAGGGTAGCAAGGTACCAGGCCGACTAATAGGTTGGACTTTTCTTTGCTACTCGTACCGCCAACTGCTGCGGCCGTTCGGTATGTATTTTGATTTTTTCTTCCCTTCTTATCCTTATGAAAGAAGTACTACATAGTGGGTGGGTGACGAGCGTATTTTGGCCCACTCACTATTGCTCTTTTTTTACTTAGTTAAGTGTTCATCGGGATGCATAGTCCCCTTTTTCCTTCTCGTATCTTTCCCCTTGCACGTCCCTTTTGGCTCATGCTCGGGGTAAGTATGTATGTGTCTGAGCTTTGGCTTCCAATTTTATTTATTTATTTGGGATTCTTCTCCTTTTCTTTTTCTTTTTCTTGTTCTTTTTCGGTTTGGTTTTTTCGTTGCTTCTCTTTCTTTATGGTGTATTTTTTTGGTTGCTGGCGTATGTATGTATGTTGTGTCGGCCGTACCCAGTGCGAAGGCATGGTACTGCGTAGGCTAGTAATGCATTACGGTGTGTTATCTCTGTGTCGTAGTCTGTGACCACAGAGCTCGTATCTTTCTAGGGTGAAGAATCAGCACGGACACTGGGCTTGCTGGATGTCGACGAGTAGAAGAACGGTTTAATGCGAAGAACACACACACACACACACACTAATTCCACGAACAGCAGCAGAATAATCTGTCCTCAAAAATATGTAGTGTGTGTCTTCACGTTAAAACGATGGGTGGATGCAGGTACTACTTCTTCTAAACAAGTGTGCAAGGTTGCATAAGAATATTATTTCGCTCTTGCGCCACTCCCCTATTCATACGGCACCTCCCGGAGGGGAACCTTGTACCAGGTATTATTATTTATTTTTTTTATGCGGAGTATCTCTACGTTCACGAGAGATGCATGTTTTGTTCACAACCGACGAATTTAATCATTTATAGTCATGGGCTCTACCGACGGAAACTAATAGCTGAAGTTGCCCAGAGGCAGAGAGAAGAGAAGAACGGCCACACTCGTCCCGCGCCCCCGCCTAGCTTCTCGTGATAGGTGCACAAGCAGAGCACGGCACTGCTCGCTGCCGATTGATAGGCCTAGAGGCTAGGTCTACTGTTGTGGTTTCTAGCAGCAACTGCGGAGGTCGGCGGGCTACAGCATGCAGCGGGAGGAGGAAGAGCAGGGGCAACGAGCGCTTTCCCGGTATGTGGCGAACGAGCGGGGGTCCCGGGCGTTCGCGGGTCTAGACCCCGAACTCGATCACAATGGGGCGTGGGGCGGTCGACTCCGGTACACAATGATACACGCCCGCAAGCAAGCATCGTTAACTCGCTCGCTCGGGGCGGCCAGCCGTGATTCCCACGTGTTGTGGTCGTCGTACATGCACGAAGTTATTATAGCTGGCACGGGTAGAAGGCAGCTCACGTCCTTTCCCAACCCGCGAATACGCTATACGAAAGGCTATACTGCGGTATACCTAGGAAAGAAAGACATACCCGGACCTAGAGTACTGGGCATTAATATGGGAACACCGTTGACGCCGGAGCGGAGGGCGTATGTGGTGTACGAGTATAGGCCAGGTTGGTTCCTTTGCCTTTCTCGCAGACCCCGTACCCAGGAAGACACATTCTCGCATTCACCGGTATACATCGCGAGCCACAACGGACTGTTGTACGTAACACAATGCTGTGTCATACACGTTGCGAGACACATATGTACTGCTGTATGCTCCAACTATATACAGGATCGATGGCCAAGGAATTGTGGCCGGCGCCACTAACGATACGTACAATACAAATCGCGAGACATACTTGTTCTGCTGTATGCCCCAACTACAGGGTCGATGGCTAAGGAATTGTGGCCGGGGCCACTAACGATACATACCATACACATAGCGACACACGTGGACTGCTGTAGGCACTGCTGTAAGCTCCAACGACGCGGTGCCGGCGCACCTAAAAGCGATATATCATCCTATGCATAACGATATATACCATACTCGCATGTGCCAGTGCACTTCTAATACAAGGCGGTCGATGGCGGGGGGACTTGGGGCCGGTGTCACTGAGAATACAACTCGCGAGACACAGGGCGTCACGATGTGCGGGAACTCACCACGAACAGACCATACTAGTACGTTCTACTGGTCATATCAACAACGCTGTGCCGGTGCACTAAGCGCTATCGACGTTATCGTACGCGTCAAGACGCGCAGGACCTTACTACGAGTAGACCATACTAGTAGTGAGACACTATGTGCCACTGTCCGTATCAACAACGGTGGGCAAAAAAAAAAAAAAAAAAAAAAAAAAACCGGTCGGTGGTGAAGGAACAAGTGCCGGTGCAGGTCTCGTGGCCGGCGCCACCGCGTCGGCCGGTGACCCGTCCCTCACCCCCGATACATACCATGTTCCACTGTTCATATTAATAGCGCTGTGCCGGTGCACTAGAAAGCGGTCGGTGGTGAAGGACTAAGTGCCGGTGCAGGTCTCGTGGCCGGCGCCACCGCGTCGGCCGGTGACCCGTCCCTCACCACCGATACATACCATGTTCCACTGTTCATATTAATAGCGCTGTGCCGGTGCACTAGAAAGCGGTCGGTGGTGAAGGACTAAGTGCCGGTGCAGGTCTCGTGGCCGGCGCCACCGCGTCGGCCGGTGACCCGTCCCTCACCCCCGATACATACCATGTTCCACTGTTCATATTAATAGCGCTGTGCCGGTGCACTAGAAAGCGGTCGGTGGTGAAGGACTAAGTGCCGGTGCAGGTCTCGTGGCCGGCGCCACCGCGTCGGCCGGTGACCCGTCCCTCACCCCCGATACATACCATGTTCCACTGTTCATATTAATAGCGCTGTGCCGGTGCACTAGAAAGCGGTCGGTGGTGAAGGACTAAGTGCCGGTGCAGGTCTCGTGGCCGGCGCCACCGCGTCGGCCGGTGACCCGTCCCTCACCCCCGATACATACCATGTTCCACTGTTCATATTAATAGCGCTGTGCCGGTGCACTGGAAAGCGGTCGGTGGTGAAGGACTAAGTGCCGGTGCAGGTCTCGTGGCCGGCGCCACCGCGTCGGCCGGTGACCCGTCCCTCACCACCGATACATACCATGTTCCACTGTTCATATTAATAGCGCTGTGCCGGTGCACTAGAAAGCGGTCGGTGGTGAAGGACTAAGTGCCGGTGCAGGTCTCGTGGCCGGCGCCACCGCGTCGGCCGGTGACCCGTCCCTCACCACCGATACATACCATGTTCCACTGTTCATATTAATAGCGCTGTGCCGGTGCACTAGAAAGCGGTCGGTGGTGAAGGACTAAGTGCCGGTGCAGGTCTCGTGGCCGGCGCCACCGCGTCGGCCGGTGACCCGTCCCTCACCACCGATACATACCATGTTCCACTGTTCATATTAATAGCGCTGTGCCGGTGCACTAGAAAGCGGTCGGTGGTGAAGGACTAAGTGCCGGTGCAGGTCTCGTGGCCGGCGCCACCGCGTCGGCCGGTGACCCGTCCCTCACCCCCGATACATACCATGTTCCACTGTTCATATTAATAGCGCTGTGCCGGTGCACTAGAAAGCGGTCGGTGGTGAAGGACTAAGTGCCGGTGCAGGTCTCGTGGCCGGCGCCACCGCGTCGGCCGGTGACCCGTCCCTCACCACCGATACATACCATGTTCCACTGTTCATATTAATAGCGCTGTGCCGGTGCACTAGAAAGCGGTCGGTGGTGAAGGACTAAGTGCCGGTGCAGGTCTCGGGGCCGGCGCCACCGCGTCGGCCGGTGACCCGTCCCTCACCACCGATACATACCACGTTCCACCGCCCATATTAATAGCGCTGTGCCGGTGCACTAGAAAGCGGTCGGTGGTGAAGGACTAAGTGCCGGAGCAGGTCTCGGGGCCGGCGCCACCGCGTCGGCCGGTGACCCGTCCCTCACCACAGATATATATACTATGTCCTAATCAACAACGTTGTAAAAAAAAAATAGGAAAAGCGGCGGTGGTGAAGGACTAAATGCCGGTGCAGGTCTCGTGGCCGGCGCCACCGCGTCGGCCGGTGACCCGTCCCTCACCACCGATGCATACCACACACGTTGAGACAACGTAACGCTGTATGTGCTACGACGCATGTAGCAGTACCGCGGTGCCGGCGCACCAGAAGGCGGTCGATAGTGGCGGAGTAAGCGCCGGTCCACATCCCGGGACCGGAGCACCGGCTTACAAGTCGAGTTCGAGGGGTGCATGCCGGCGCATGCTTCACCCCCCCCACCACCCCCCCCCCCCCCCCCGCCGCCTCTATCCAAGTCATTCCCACAAGGGAACGGCTGGGGGACGAGATGCGCGATGCGGAGTACCAAGTTGCTCACCCGTTGACAGGAAGATGCCGGTGCATGTCAACAACCGCGGCGAACGCCGGCGCGTACGAACGGAGTGCCAGCGCACATGAGCACGGGGACAAGTAAGCCCCACCCTCGTCCAGGCCGGTGCATGGATAGTGCTCACCGTCGCCTCTATCTAAAATTCGTTCCCGTCCCCCGCCCCCCCCCCCCCCCCCCCCCCCCGCGTTGTCCGTCGTCGCCGCACCCGTGCCCTGTCTTGCGTCTGCGCCGTACTGTCGCGCTCAATTTGTTTGTCTTCGCAGGGGCCCGGCAAGAACGACCGCGGAGAGAGGAACCGGGAGAACGCCCGGTAGCGACGGTGACGATGAGGCTCCCGTGTCGATAGCAGACTTTGCCACTTTCAAGCAGGAGGTGGCGAACGAAGTCGCCCAGCTCCAGGCGGCCATCCAGCGATCGGGCGAGGCCATTGAGGCCTCGCGTCGCTCCGCCCACGGGGGAAGGGGAGGCGACGCCAGCGGGCCCGGACCGCAGCCCGGTAGCTCCGCTGCCAGGGCCGCCCCGCGGGACCATTCCCCCAGCACCGCCCTACTCGGACCGCCGACCGGACAGCTCTTCGGGAGCCCCGCTGCCGGGGTCCTCCCCCCAGACTCCAGCATCGCCGACCAACCCGTCGATGGAGCCGCGGGCGGCCGCGCGGGCCTGCGCGGGTCCCTCAACGCCGCACAGAGCAGGCTCGCCGTAGGCCCGGGGCGAGCGAGGGACTACGGCGGTACTCCGGGCGGCGCCGGAGCCGCCGGAGCTCCTCTCGGACAAGCAGACCCGGGTGGCTACGGCGGGATTCTGGGCGGCGCCGGAGCTGCCGGCCCTCCTCTCGGACAGGGAGGCCAGTTCGCCGTAGGACCGGGAGGGCGGGGCTACGGGAGCGTCTCCAGCGGTATCGAGGCCGCCGCGGGCCCAGCTGGAAGGGCGACCTACGGTGGTGCTCTGGCCGGTACCGGAGCCGCCAGCGTCCACCTCGGCCAGGCGGGCGGGCTCGTAGTGGGTCCGGTGGGGGGGGGGCTCGGCTACGGGGCATATGCGGGCGGCACCGGAGGCGCCGGCGCATTCTCCGGACAAGTGGGCGGGCTCGCCGCTGGCTCGGCCCGGGGCCTCGGCTTCGCCCCGGGCGGGACAGGAGCCAACGGCGCTCCATCGGCTGCACTCGGCCATGTGGCCAACGACGGGCCGGGCGGGCTTGCGGTCGGGGCGGATATGTACGGGGACGGCAGCGCCGGCAACCCGTTTACCGCTCGGGGCAGACAGGTGGGAAAAAAAATAATGACCAACCGCGCGGTGGCCTCGTGGGGCAACCCCGCGACTCGACTGTGGCAGATACTATGCGGCGGCCGCCCGGCATCGATGCAGCGGGCGGCCGTGCAGGGGTACGTGGGGGCCTCGGTCAACATATCGGCCGGCGTCCATGGCATGCTGGAAGAGCTGGACGACCTCAACTTTCTGGCCTTCACACCGCGCGGCGGGGCCGGCATCACCCTCCCACTGGCGCAACACCTGAGCATTTTGGGGCACGCGATCGTCACCATCGCGTCCCGCGGACTCCCACAAGGGGGTGCGGATCTCCAGGTGGCGCGCGCCCGCTTGGAGGCGCTCGCCCGAGCCTTCAGCGCGGGGGCGACGATCCTCAACGATCACGTGATGGAGCACTTTGCGGTCGCCGACCGCCCGGCAAACCGGGCCAGGCTGGCGGCTCTGGTGACAAAGGACCTCGAGACCTTCGCGCTCGACCTGCGTTGCATCTCCGACTCCTGCGGCCACGCGTGGGCCTACCCCCCCCCCGCCGCTGGAGTCCTTCCCCGCCATCCCGGGGCCCCGTTGGCCCCGCCTTTCCGGATACGTGGCCCTCGGCGGTCTGATCAACGCCGAAGTCCAGCAACCTCGCCGCACTTCCGCCATGATGGCCGGGGTCGGGGCCGGTGAATGCCGGCAATGGGGGAAGACCGGCAAGTGTCGCTTCGGTGACGCCTGCGTGTTCACCCACGGCGGCCCCGCCCGCAAGACGAGCAGCGGCAACAAGCGCAAGGCGGCTACCGGCGGGGGATCGGCCGACAGCGGCGTCGTAGCCAGCGGCGCGGCATCCGGGGAACCCCCGGCCAAGAGGGCCAAAGGAAAAGGAAAAGGGGGGGCGGGGGGCGGCGGCGCGAGTAACGGAAGCAGCGGCGGCGGCAGCGGCGGCAGTAGCAGCGGCAGCGGTAGCGGCGGTGGTTCCGGCAGCGGCGGCAGCGGCGGCAGCGGCAGCGGCGGCGGCAGCGGTAGCGGCAGTGGCAACGGGGCGTCGAGCGGGGGGGCCTTCACTCGCTCGGCGGCGGCCAGGGCTGACGAATAGGGGGACGGGCCTCGCCCCTCAGCAGGGGCGAGGCCGATCGTAGGGCGTACGGAAGCAGCAGCGCGAGATGCACAGCTTGCACGTCCGGGGCCGGCGTCCGTTGGGGGACCAGGTGTGACGAGTACGTTGGAGCGTTGTGTGGTATTGTTGCGCGATATGCAGCACGTCGCATCCCCTACTAGCGCGTTTCGGTCGGAGATTATGGACCGCGTAGCTCAACAGTATGTACAGTATTTTCGGGCGAGCGGTAGCCATTTTGGATGTATGCCGGCCATCGAGACATCCCTGAACGTCCCGCGTGTGAAAGCAGCTAGGATTCGCTTTTGGTTCGGACGACAGAAAGGGTTCCCTGGGGTAGAGCAGTTAGCGGAAACCGTCGAACACGGCGCGCCCGTCCACGTGGAGGGGAGCACAGACATTGGGGCGGCCTTGGCATACTCAAACCATAGCAGCGTAGCCCGACACTCTGACACTATAATCGCGAAGATTTTTGACGACGTACGGTTTGGGCGGGCAGTCATATTTCCGCGCAGCGAGGCGCACACCATTCCCGGCCTGCGGCTGTCTCCGCTAGCCGTGATTGTATCCCCGTCAAAAACCCGGATCATCCACGATCTGACGTTTTCGTCGTCGCAGTACGCCCACAGCGTCAACGCGGATACTGACTTCGAGCGAGCCCCCCCCGTGGCGCTGGGCCACGTGTTGCGAGACGTTATTTGGCGCATCCTGTACCTGCGTCGGCGGTTTGGACCGAGCGCGCGTATTGTGTTGAGCAAAATCGATGTCACTGAGGCGTTCCGTCAGGTTAGCGTACAGTGGGCAGGGGCGCCCGTATTTGGATATAGATTTCGCGAGTGGATTGTGACCGACCGCCGGCTCCAGTTCGGATGGCGCAGTTCACCGGGGTTCTTTTGTATGTTTTCGGCAGCCCTCGAACACGCGCATGGCCACACGTCGTACGAGGATGCTGTGGTGATGGAACAGGGGCGTATCGCGACGCAACACGTCGCGGTCACCCCGCCGAGGGCAACCGACCGGCCGAACCCCTTGCCACCTGGGTGCCGGGTCCCCGTTGGGAAGGGAGGGGGGAGGCGTAGCCAATTTTTCGCGCGGTATTATGTAGATGACGGGATACTAGTGGAGGTACAATGGTGGCCCGACGGTCGGCGCTGTAGACGCGCGTCCGCATCTTTGGCGTCGGACCATTTTCGGCTTTTCGGGGAGAGATCCTCACGGGACCCCCCTCTGCTGTCTTCTCGAAAGATATCACAGTGGGACACCGTGTTGTGTGTGCTGGGGTGGGAAATTGATACCGTGGCAATGACTATTTCCGTTCCCGTAGCCAAGCTGGAGCAACTCCGCGACACGCTGAGCGAGTGGCCTTCGGACCGCGCGTTCGCGTCCGAGGGCGAGCTCCGCTCTCTGACCGGTCGATTACTGCACTTGTGCGAAGTCGTGCGACCAGGAAAATACTTCGTTCGACGCATGCTCAACCAAGTAGGCCTGGCTCCGGTGCGCGCGTGGAGCGAGAAGTTCCACGTACCGCACGCGCGCGCGGCGTCGTCCTCACGGATCCAATTGGGCCCTGAGTTCCACGCCGACGTATCCTTCTGGCGTATGTTGGTAGAAGGAGGGCTAGGCTCCGTGGCGGGTCGCCTCTCTGCCCCCCTGTGCCGAAGTTACATGCAGCCGCCGGCGTTTACACTGTGGTCAGACGCTTCCGGCGACGCCATGGGGGGTTATTTTTTGGGGCCCGTTCCCGGGGCCGGCGTATGGTGGCGTGTCGAATTTAACGCCGACGTCCGCGCTCGCCTGCGCGAGAAGGTCTTGGGGCCAACGGGCGTCGCGCTATGCTCAGGAGTGCTGGCAGCCAGCTCATCCGCCAGTCGGTTGCGCCGTCGTCTCACCGAGCTTATACGTCAGGTTTCCGGTCTTGGACCGCTTTTCGGGGGTTGATAAGGGAGGCTCCGTATTTCGACACGTCAGCCTCCAATTCCGATAAGATTCAGGCGTTACTTGAGTTCGTAGCGTGGTGCGCGTCGGAGGGCAATCAAGCCGGCACTATAGCCAGTAAATTATCAGCTGTGTTGCACTTTCACCGCGTGAATGTGCAGATGGAGTTGCCCACGTCGTCGCCGCTTGTCAAACGCGCTTTAAAAGGGGTGTCACGGTCGCACGTTGTCGCCGGTACCCCGAAAAGAGTTCGGCGCCCTATATCGTGGGTCACGTTGTTGGAAGGACAGGGCCTGGCCCTGTCGTGGGGCCCGGGCGGCCGAGTGCTCTGGCTGTCGCTAGCGTTGGGCTATTTTTTTCATGGCGAGGTCTGACGAAATATTCGCCTCCTCGTCCGGGGTAGTACACCCCGTGCATTGCTTGACGAGGGGGGACATAGCGTTGTTCGCGGGGGGACGGCGGTTGAACTCGGCGCAGTGGCACCAGGCTACCAGCATCGAGGTTCTATTTCGAGGCCATAAAGGCGACCAGGCTCAGCAAGGATCGGTTATCGTGCGCACACGGGACGACGCCTTCGGGGCGCGTTCCGGGGTAGGAGCAGGCGGCGGTGCCGTCGCTCTTATGGTGGAGTTGCTGTCGGGATATCCGACGTTGCCGGAAAGCGCCCCCCTGTCGTCGTATCGGTACGGTAATGAGGTCAGAGTGTGGGGGTACACGGAGGCCCTCGGGGCACTCCGCGAAGTGGTTGCCGAAGCAGGAGACGATCCCAGCGAAGTCGGCCTCCACTCATTGCGTATCGGCGCAACCACTACTCTAGCGGCGGGGGGGGAAGTACCGCAGAGGGTGATTCAGAGAGAAGGTAGATGGAAGTCCCCAGAGTCTTCCAAGACGTACACCCGCAGTAACCCAGAGGACGCGGGTATCGTATCTCGTAAACTAGCAGAGACGGATAACATAGGGCAGAGGCAGCCAGGCCAGGGTACTGTCTGGGGCCGAACACCGTAGTATCGACGCGACCGCGGTATGGGGGGTATGTCAATGGTTTTCTACCATTGGGGGTCTCGGTCGCCCGAGACTGCGTTTGTTAGAGCCCCGGCCAGTCGGCTGGGGGGGGGGGGGAACGCCTGGGTACTGGCAGTACGATAAGGCAACGAGAGTCAGCGGCCGGTGCCGCGGCTCTCGTACCACGCCAGGAGACTCCCCCCCCCCCGACGTCGGAGAGAATAATAATAACATGACAATTCGAAGGATATACAACAAAGCGGAGTATCTCTACGTTCACGAGAGATGCATGTTTTGTTCACAACCGACGAATTTAATCATTTATAGTCATGGGCTCTACCGACGGAAACTAATAGCTGAAGTTGCCCAGAGGCAGAGAGAAGAGAAGAACGGCCACACTCGTCCCGCGCCCCCGCCTAGCTTCTCGTGATAGGTGCACAAGCAGAGCACGGCACTGCTCGCTGCCGATTGATAGGCCTAGAGGCTAGGTCTACTGTTGTGGTTTCTCCCGCCCACCCGCCCCTTTCCCATCACTTTTACTTCCCAGCCCACTCGTAGGAGGTTTTACCCTCGACGATCTTCTGGACAAGCCGTGGTCACAGGTGTCGTCCCTTCTCCCCCCCGGAACGTGCCTTTATTTTTGTCGCGCATAGGGTTCAGCATTCCCACTGCTCGTCGATTTTCATCGAATGTAGCCAACTCACGCTTTCGCGCTTTCCGCTTACCAGGTATCAATTTTTTATGCAAGAAAAAGTCCCTATGAGCATGCACTCGGTGGGACTTGAACCCACGAAATTGATCTTGACAGGCATGCGGACCACCTACCAAGCCACCGGGGACGCCGATAGATATGCATGTACTGCGAATACTCTCAGTATCTCGAGGTTCTGTACTGCGCATATTGCCTTTACCCCAAGTATTTCGCGTTTCGATACTACTGCGGGTACATACTTATACCTGTATTCTCGGGGTTCGGTACTGCTCACACTCTCGTTACTCTCAGTATTTGGGCCTTCTCAGTGCTCGCAATATTTTTGCCGCCAGTACTCCAATACACTCAGTACTCGGACTACGATTTGTTCTCGAGCATTTGTCTGTGAAACCTTGACATACCCTGAGCACCAAGAAACATTTATTTGAGGGGAACATATATATTGTGCAGTAGTAGCAGTATGTATGTGCTTTACCTCACTCAGCCGGTCACAAAGTATTATGGCGCAACCTCGACCTCGCGCAACTTTTTTGTACTCACGAATTAATCGCCGCGAGTCAGCTGGATCAATATATCCACTTACCGACACCCTATTATATATTATAGTGTAGTAATGATCCCACAATAATTCCGCGAACAAGCTGTCCTCAAAAATATGTGGTGTGTGTTCTTCACGTTAAAATGATGGGTGGATGCAGGTAGGTGCTACTTCTAAACAAGTGTGCAGGGTTTCATACGAGTACGAGTATTATTTCGCTCTTGCGCCACTCCCCTATTACATGGCACCTCCCGGAGGGGAACCTTATAGCTGGTATTATTATACCATGCTTCTACGGTATCAATTTGGTCTAAAATATAAGGAGCGTTTATACATTAACATGAAGATCACGCGGCCCTTTTAATTTCGACCAGAGGTACTAACTACAAAGTGCTCTATTGCAAAATTTATGAAAAAAATAAAAATAAAAAAACCCTCCAATAGCATAAAAAAATGCCACGCGACTGCAACATCCGAACACTATTACAACACCATGTTACGAGTAGCATACCTGGGGTGCAAAACCCACACTGGCTGCCGTGCATCTCCGCAATTCGCTTCTGGACCGGGTGCATTCCCTGGCGCATGCTGCCGACGCCTTCCACGGTGGTTACGTGACACCAGTCCACAGAGCACTGCGCAACAAACATGAACGTCGCGGGTTGATTGGTTTGGCGTTGGCCTGCACAGGAACAAACATTGGTTTGGACTTTTTTTTTTTTTTTTTAATTGTGAAATACGTCAGCTGTGACAGTTCGACTGACTATAGTTGATACTCAAATTTGCAAGCTGAGTAATACGTCTCGTCTATCGATACTCTATAACAGAGAGTCCTCACCACCGGAGCCAGGCAGGCGTTGACCGCGGCATGCTTGATCTCCCTCTTGTCGTGGTCGTACGCCGACACCATCACGGTGCACGCACCGCAGCCCCCTTCTCCACACCCGAGCTTGGTTCCGGTCAGGCCGGCATTGCGGAGGTACTGCAGCAGCGTCGTCTCGGGCTCGATGTTCCTCGCGAGCTGCTTTGCACCGTTCACGAAAAAAACGAGGTGGTCCCTGGGCGATGGATGCGTACCGGTGTTCTTCCTACCTTCCCCATCGCTCCCGCCGGCTGCTGTTGTTGCTGTTGTTGCTGTTGTTGCTGCTGCTGGTGCTGCTGTTGCTACTGCCGGTTTTCTTCCTTCAACCCTTCGCAGGTCCTCGAAAGCAGTGTGCTGTATAGGCCCTTTTCGGTCGTTGCTGCTATCCCTGCTATGGAGACTGAGCCAGTGGTACTGTTGGGAATACAGCAGAAATCGTGTACGCTCGGTAGGGTGCCTTGGTTAGAAGACGGGCTGTGACGCGGCTCTCACAAGCAGCAAGACCAAGCTGTAAAACGAGCAAGACGGGTGAACAAGTGAAACAATGGTCACGGTTGTTAATATCAACCTATTCCCAGATCCCTGAAGAAACCTGCCTCAGTATCACTTTTAAACTCCAATATGCGGCGCAACCAATGAGAATCAATGGGAATGACTAGGATTAGAATGACTGCTCTCGTGTGAGAACGTGCAGATGATAGCCATTCCCATTGACGTGAGAGCAGCAGTGTGGCCCATCCCGTACACGGTGGTTAGGGTGCAGTACCTGTTGCGGCCATGGTGACCACGAGCAGCATTTGCAAATGCGCGGCGGTGTTGGTGCACGTGCAACATCTCCTTCTCCTGTCTCTAGCCAGCGCCTTTGTGACCTCGCTCCCGGTAGGGCGATCGATACCCTCGCCGATGACGCACAGCAGCAGCCAGGCCACCACCACCATCACGGCCATGGCCCAAGAGACGCAAGGATGCGGTGAGAGCGCTGCTTGCCTTGCCTCGTTGCCTCGGATGCTTGGTGCGGTGTCAGCCACAATTGGGCCACTGTGTGTGAACTCATTGTGCTCATACTCTACCCGTACACGTACAGCAAGTACGTGGTACAGCAGCAGTAGTTCTGTGTCGCGTTGTGGTCTGCATGAAAAAACGAGTCCTTGTTTTGCCTCAAGTCCCGGCACCACGGCATACAGACATACCAGTGCCAGGTAGACGACAGACGAACACGCGACAAGGAGCTTGAATCGTCTCGTAGACCAAGTCGTAGACTGGCGTGAGGATGTCTGGTGGGTGGACATGCCGTGGAATTGTGGCAATGAAGCCCTTGGCAGTCGACACCCGACATGAATCGGATCATATTCTCAACGCGGAAACGCCAAAGAAGGGCCTAAGGTGAGGGGGCCCGCGCACCACAGCGCAACTCTGGGTCCCGGCCAGGCTCCGTGGCTCAGGCTCTGGGCGTTCAAAGCCGCGAAATATGTCAAGTAATCGCGGGGAGGCGTGCCGGTGAGCTAGACCCAAGCAGGACGATGGAAACATTAAACATTATGGTGTTTGCGAAGTTCCGATTATAATTGGGTTTGGCGTATTTCTATTCTCCCGATCCCAAAAAATAATCAACTTCCCAAAATAAGGACCCAAAATCGACTCATATGGGCCATATCTTCATAAAATTTTCGAGTTGGGTTTGGCTTCTTGGGTTTCGATTATGATCATAGCTTCATTGGCCAGGACAACCCGGAGATGCCCCGGGCGAACGAAACATCGTATTTGGCAAGAAATCATAATCATCTACGTCACGTGCTCATACGCACAGCGTAGCCCAGCACGAGGAGGGAGGCATGATACATGGGTTGCCTCACACCACCAAGCTATCTAACCAAGCGCACGGCCCATTTGGCGAGGCCGTATCAACGCGAGGCCCTCGCGAAGACCGGCAAAGTCATGCGGCCATATGCGGCGGAGGGCTCGGAGGATGCAGCGTCAACATCGTTGACGGCGCCCTGTGCGCTGTGGACTGCTTCGGAAGTTGTTGCTCTGCTGTGCTGCTTGTTCTTGACGCGGCAACAAAGTAGCGGTACTCAGGGCTCTGGCTCGTGTTACCGCACCACACGCACACCCACACACAGCACGCCTACGCACGCACTGCACAACGGGCTTCGGTCGCATCGATTGGCACTCTTCGCATGGCTGCCATAGAGCACAGAGCGCACACGCATGCAGCGAGCCATGCAGCAGCAGCAGCAGCAGCAGCAGCGAGCAGCATCCCGCACGAAGCCGTTGGTGTTCCATTTTTCGTACTTTTTATTTCGTTAATTGTCATTTGTTGTTGTATTCCATTTTCCTAGAATATGATTTCCAGTTCAAAACCGAAATGATCGCTTTGGATTCTCGCAATCACTTTCAAACCCGATTCTGTTTTGGTTTGGTGAATAGCCTGTGGTTCTCGACCCGACCATAATCGGTTCTTTCGCAAACACTCTATTACAATATTTGAGTTGTTTTTGCTCGGTACTGCTGTCGTACCATGTCTTTCATCCCACCGTCCCTCAAGCTCTCAAGCTCTCTGCTTTGTGGCAGCCACGGTAATGTACAACTGCTGCCCCACACCAAGCTCCTCCTTTTGTGACGGCCACCGCCGGTGCATCTCTTGTGTGTGCGTGTGTGCCATGTTTCCTGTGAACCTAAGAGATCCTGTTAATAGGAACGGACACAAAATCTCACGAAAGGTGCAATCGATTGGATGCCTCGCAGGGGGCAGGACAATGCAAACACTCCCTCAGGATTCGAAAGCACCCGCGCATCCACAGCTCTATATACACACGCCACAGCAACAGCAACAGCAGCAGCGGCGCAACGGCGGCACATCAGCACCAGTACTGCAGACTCTACTCTTTTGTGACGTTTACGGTGCTTTTGTTGTTCGTCTGTTTCACCTGGAGGTAGTTCTACGCACATCCATGCAAAATCATGAACACGAACAAATGTGAAAAATCCGATACACGTCGTCGAATCTCATCCTGTCGAACTGTAGAGCAGCATTGATGATGTCATCACATTAGCTCACTTCCCTGAAATCCTCGACGAGAGAAAACAAACACGAGCGAAATAGTTCGCACGGCAGTATCATACCAGTCGATACGGGAAACAGTACTAACCAGCTGTGATATACCATCCCGCATCACTTGGAATCAAATAACACCAGGAACATATCCATGGTATTTATATGTACCAGGTACACTCGAAAAACGAAAGGAAAAGGAAAAAGGAAAAAAAGAAAAACACGAGGAGGGAACAGAAAGAAGAAAGAAAACATAAAATAAGGAACAAATAAAAGAAAGATAAACGAAGCAAACAGCAGCAGTACTCGGCCTAACTGCTGCTGTAGGGAAGCCTGATGGTGATGGTGATGATGCTCCTAATCCTTTCCCACCTGCGACACCCTGGGGATTTGAAGCCAGTCGCATCCCGAAGGGGAACCTTGTGTGATGCACATGTTCGTCGTATATAGTAGTGCCGTAGACCTGTACCAGGTATTTATACTGACTTGCATGTATAGCAGTAGTACGAAGTATTTCAGCACAGGGCACCGAAGGCATAGGGACGCTGGCCCAGACCGGATACCGGATTTCTTGCATGGGCAAGGGTGTGCGCAGTAATATGCTACGTCCGTACCAGGTATTCACTTTCTAGTTCAGAATACCGATCTCTTACCTCCCTGTCGAAGCCGGGTGTTGATTAGTCGAGTGCTTGTTTTCTTATGCACTACGTGGTACAAGGTACCGGTATATACAATACCAGGTATATATCAGCTGCCAGCGTCAGGTCAGCTAGCAGCTAGTTGATATGTCAGACTCGCTTGCCCGCAATACGTAAGCTCTTGAGTATAAAAACTTGTCCTGTGCTCTTTTGGTAGGATGTTTTACTCCAGTGAGAGTAGAAAGGCAAATGGCAAGGCTGCCTGATACACGCCGGAAGGCCGTGTGCGTTCGAAGAAAATAAAACGAGAGCAAGGAACGAAATCCCGCCGCATGCAAAACACGGCATAAAAACACATCAGCCAGGAGACCGCGGCCAATTCGAGACGGCGTACGACGGAACGAGTCCCACGCGTTAGCACAAGCTCGCCCGCTTCTGTGGCCACCGTCCTTCATTTTGTGAAAATCGGCACTTGCAAACAACGATGCATAAACACGACTATGATCGACTGACAGTACGCATCCGAGAGAGCCGAAAACAATCCACCATGGAAAGATAAGCCTACATGCAGCCCGCAACGAAGAGGCATTTTGCCTTGGGGGAATGAACGGCCTTAGTACTATTGCGGGGGGCCATAGAAAATAGGACCAAATATTTTTAGTAAAAATAGGTAAACATAGAGGCTCTTGCGTGTTCCGTAGGTTCTATTCACTATGGTCCCCCGTAATAGTACAGAGGTATATGAGGCAAGGCCCTTTCATACATGCCGTAGGCCGTGTGGATATATATATATATATATATATACATACGTGTCGCGCAAAAGGAACAGTTGTGCAGAAAAAAGAAAGTATACAAGTCCAGAAGATTGATCTCCTGCTGCAAAGACGTTTGTTGCAAAAATCATAGACCCGTGGATGCCGTGGGCCGTGTACGATCGAAGTCGTAGTAATCGTGGTAAGGTGTGGAAACATATCAGATACGAGGTTAGAGTACGTAGGCATGGGATCATACTACCTGCGTGATTGGCGCACAGCTGTTACTGACTGACGATTCATGGACTAGACTATTGGACACTTAAGGATACGACATACCAGATTCGCATTATACGCACGTACGTCACGCACGAGAAACTGAAAACGAAAAAAAAAAAAAGAACGGAACAATGCGGCACGATGAGTACGATCAAAAATCATTTCCGCCCCCTTTTACGTCTCTGCATGACAACTCCACCAAGACTTGAACAAGAAAAAAACAAGGTTGCAACTTCCTCGTAACCTTGGATATGATGAGCAACAAAACGCGAGTCCATGCGTCCGGCCCGTGGAGTGGGCAGCCGACAGCACGCCTACGCACCTCTCTACCCCGTTCGAGGGGGCTCGAGCACACGTTTCCGCTTCTCTCTCGGGCAGGGCTATCGCGGTAGTCATTCTGTACAGCGAGCAATGCCGAGAGATGCTTGGATGGCTTGCTGTCGATCGCCCGAAAAGGCAATCCTGGAGTTTGAACGGCAAGGGTCAATCAAGGGCGCGGCGTTGTGCTCTGGAACATTCCACAATGCGCCAACTCACGGCGTGATTCTCACGTGAATGACGCGCGCCGGCCTCGTACTTGCAGTAGGCCGTGTGCGTTCGAAGTACCAAGCACGAAAACAAAGACGAAGTCTCGCCGCGTCATAGCAAACACAACAGCCCCGAAGTCACAGCAGCACGACGACGGTGGACAACTTGAGATAGGTCGCTGTGAAACAAGCGCAACGCGTTAAGGCTAAGCTCGCCCGATTTTATAGATCTAGGGTTTGTGCAAATCGGTCACGTACAGCTCTCGCAATCAATTCTACGAAAACACGACAGACAGTTGTACACAACAGACAGACAGACAGACAGACGGGCGGGCGAAAACATGGACAGGCTGATCACCTAGTCGAAGCCTGTACGCACCCAGCTGTGAAGAGGATTTGTTCACCTATAGGCAAAAAACGGCCTCATGGCAAGGTTTAAGGCCAAGCATCCTATCATACGTATATTTGAAGCTCATACGCAATCGCCAAGTCCGTCTGCAAGTCTGACCCCCCCCCCCCCCCCCCCCCCCCCCCCCCCCCCCCCCAAACCCTGCTTCCCTGTTTTTAGAAACCGCCACAGTAACCGCCGCCACCGGTGGCGAAAGCGACATAGCGACAGGCCGCGGCGAGTTCCTCTCGCGCCTGGCTGCCGGAGCTGGGGCTGGGGCGACATTGGCGGTTGTTTTCCCCGCTCAGCCCGCAAAGGCTTTGGTGAAGGGAAACTCACCCCCGGCAGGTTACAACAAGAAGAGGGGGAGCGGTAGCGGGAACGGAGAGCGGGGTGAGTAAAACCCCTTCGCACAAAACTGCGCGCCAGGTTCGGGGATGAGTTACTTGGCATTTGAGTTAGACCCTTCTTGCAGTGGTAAAAGAGGTCGAGCGGGAGACACAGAGAGTGGGGGGGGGGGTGTGAGAGGGGAGGTAGTATGGCGATGTGCTCGGGGGAGGGGAGAGGGGAAGCGGTAGCAGGAATGGGAAGCGGGGTGAGTCAACCCCTTCACATAAAACTGAGCGCCAACCTTGAGGACAAACTACCCGGCATTTGAGTTGGGTCCTTCTTGCAGGAGTAAAAATAAATCAAGTGGGAGACAGGGGGGGGGGTTACTGGAGGGAATACGGCAATGCAATTGGGGGGGAGGTAGAGGGGAATCGGTAGTAGGACCGGATAGTGATGTGGGTCAGGTGGGTGGTAAGGATGGAGTGGGCGTTGTTCGAGGTGATGTGACGGCGTATTTAGATGAAGGGAGGACTGCGAGCGGGAGGAGGTGTTGTTCGGGATAATATGACGGATGTAATTGGATGGGGATTGGGCGGGAGGGGAAGCGGAAGTAAGGGGGATCGGGGTCAGATACATTGAGGGGCGATGCTTGATGGTAAGTGTAGATAGGATAGAGAAGATGCCCGGATCGTGTGTTCTTTCTCGCATCCGGCCCAGGCGTCCGGTCCCTATTTGCTTGTCTTGATAGCAGGCGGTTTCGCTCTATCGTCAGCAAGTACCACAGCAAGTTTTACGTCCGACGTAACTTAACCCTCCCCCGCCGCTTGCCCCCGTGCGTGAACATTATCCCGTTTGCGACTGCATCCTTGTTTCTGAGCCACCCTACTTGGAATTCGAGTGGGGCGCGTTTTTGTTTTGTTTTTTGTTCGGCAGCGGTGAAAAGGATAAGCCGCCTTCTTTTTTTTCTTCCCCTCCCGTTTCCGTCCCCTCGTTTTCATTGTTGCAGAAGCTGAGGCAACGGCAGATGCCACTGCGGGAGATGGCGACCCTTCGCGAACGTTCTCGGTGACGAAAAGCGGCATTCGCTTCAAGGACCTCAAGATCGGGAGCGGAAAAGAGGTGCGCGGCTGCAAGGAACGGAGCGCGCATGTGACTCAAGATACAACAAAATGCAAAACATAGTTTGGCACGTGTGCTGTAGCCTGTAACGGGTAGCATCGTGCAACACACGTATGTAGCAACATGGAAATGCACACGCGCAAGGCATGGAGCAAGTCTCAAACGTGGTAAGGTGTATTATGGGAGACCCTAGTTAATAGGACCAAATATTGATATTAAAAAAAGTTAAATACATAGATTTTTATGTATATCGTAGGTCCTATTAACTATGGACCCCCGTAATAGCATGTTCCACATGTGTTGCACGTCAAGACAGGTTGACCCCTTTTAAGGCTGCCGCCGCGTTCTGGGGACGAAGCTCCTCGAACTATGGATAGTTTGTCCCGGCCCGGACCTAAAGAAGTTGAACGGTGTTGTGTTTCACTCCTTCTCTGGAATGTTTCTATCTCGCGCCTGCCTCTATTCAAGTCGTAAAACGCTATATACATCCCGTGTTTGTGACACGTCTTCCTACGTAATTCCACGTGAAGTCTCGTTCTCTTTCGCATGCCGCTCGTAAATTGAGAAACGTAGCATCAGCTACCGACGTCAATTCAATTTATCTACATGTGATATGTTTTTTTTTTTGTTTCAGCCGCCGGCAAGAAACGTACCTCCAGAGATCGGGTTAACAACCCCCCCCCGCCCCCCCTCTTTTCTGTTTTCCCCCCGGTTTTGTTTTGGTTCCCCCCCACACCCCGCCTTCCCCTGTCGAGCAGGTTAAACCATTTGAGGTCGTTGACGTTAGATACCGCGTCGAGAAGCTGGGCAAGAGGAGCTACGACGGCATTTCGGGCGAGGTGAAGGGACCGTTACGGCTGTAGTTTCCGCTATCGTTACGGCCACTGTTACTGCTGTTGCCACTACCGTACCGCTTTCTTGCAAGTACGGTAGCCGCTGCTGGTACCGAAACCATTTTTGTTCGGCGATCGCTACGTACTGTGTCGGTTATCGTTTCGGGTACCGTTGCGTTGCAATTTCGGTTACCGTTACCGTTTGCCGATGTTGTCACGGTTTATTGCTACCGTTACTTGTATCGTTACCGTTTCCATTCCCGTTTACCGTTTTTGTCATTATAGCTGCGGCTATCGTATCGGTCACCGTTTCGGTTACCGGTTGGGTTTCCATCACCGCTGTCGTTTCGGTTGCCGCCGCCGTGTCGGTTACCGTTGCCAGTATTGTTACCGTTTCCGTTTCGTTTGCCCTTACCGTTACTGCATGGCTATCGCTGGTTGTTGTTTCGGTTAACGTTCTGGTTTCGGTATATTCGGTTTTCTGTTTCCGGTTTCGGTTTCCTGTTTCGGTTTCTGGTTTCGGTTTCTGATTCCGGTTTCCGGTTTCAGTTTCCGGTTCCTGGTGTCCGGTTCCTGGCTTCTGCTTCCAGTATCCGTTTTCGACTTCCGATTTCCGATTTTTGGTTTACAGTTTCCAGATTGATTTTCCTGCTTGGTTACCGGTCGCCGGTTTCCGGTTTCGTTTACCGGTCTCCGGTTTTTGGCTTCGGTGACCGGTTTCGGTAACCTTTTTTGGTGGCCGGTTTCGGCTACTGGGTACGGGTTTCGGTTTCTGGTTTCATTTTCCCGGTGGGTTAACCGGTTTCGGTTCTCCCGTTTCGGTTTCATGCTTCAGTTTCCGGTTCGGTTTTCCGATTTCAGTTTCCGGTTTCGGTTTCCAGTTTCGATTTCCGGTTTCGGTTTTCCGGTTCCGGGTTGCCGGTTCCCGGCTTCCGGTTCCCGGCTTCCGGTTCCCGGTTTCCGGTTTCCAGCTTTCAGTTGAATTTTCTGGTTTCGGGTGCCGGCCTTGGTTGCTGCTTTCGGTTTCCGCTTTCGGCTACCGATTTCAGTTACCATTTTCAACCACCGGTTTCGGTGGCCGGTTTCCGTTTCCGGTTTCGGCGACCGGTATCTCTTTTCCGATTTCGGTTCCCGATGTCGGTTTTCCAGTTTCAGTTTTCGGTTTCGGTGAGCCGGTCGGTTATCCGGTTTCGGTTTCATGGGTCAGCCTCCGCGAGAGGTTTTCCGGTTTCAGTTTCCGGGTTCGGTTTCCGGTTTTCGGTCCGGCTACCGTTAACGGTTACCGTTGCACCGGTACCGGTTCCCGTACGGAAATCCATCATGAAAATATTTCATTCATAGGGTGCCACTGCCACGGCGGGATGAACTCTTGCTGCTGGCATTCGTTTGATCACAGAGGGTTGGTGATTTATGGGCTGATTTGTTGTTGCTGCCGTTTGCCGGTAGTACTTGCGTGTGGTGGCAATTATATGTAGTTGCTTGTCATCCTAAGTTTGGAGCCGTTTCTAAGATTCAGCTCCACTCCCCGCGGACCCACGCGCGCTCCTTGCCTTGCATTTTTGTTTTCCATCGCTCGCCCGTCGGGTGGCTTCACTGATAGCCCATGTATTGATAGCCGATGTGTTGATAGCTCTAAGTGCACATGCTAGCAGACACATCCATTGCGAAATGTCGTGCAATCGGTTGTTTACTTTCTACTTAGTATGTATTTGTGGTACTCTATACCATATCTCCTTATCTCTTTTGGAGGTGCTGCAAAGGCCTCATGGTCCACCGTTCGACCGCGCCCTGTGCTGAATTTTTTCGCCTTTGAAATTTTCGGTTCGTTTTTTTTTTTTTTTTTTAAATTTTTCAATTTTTCAATTTTCGCACATCTTTTTGCGTGCTTTTTGTTTTTTTTTTTAGTCGTCGTCAGTTTTATTTTGGGCAAATGCCAAAATCAGGCACACCTGATCCGTTTGAGCCAAAATCAGGTACATTCTAAAACCAAGTAAAAACGCGCGCCACGAGGGGTGTGATGTCAATGACAACCCGCAAAAAAAAGAAATCGCTTTTAAAGCATTAAGCGTGCCACATGGCCTCCAAAATCTGAATTGTTTTGTTTTCTTCAGGGTGTAGGTACCACGGGCTCCACTCGGACCTGCAAAGAGTCACTATTAATATGATTCGTTTGTTTCGCCACGGCGGCAGCGCCAAGGGTATATTACTCTGGCTCCCCCCCCCCGTTGACAGCTTTAGACCTTCCAGACCGTCCTCGCGGAACCGCCTGCTCGGCACGAAATTATCTTGCCGTACCAAACCTGAGACCACCTCGACGCGAGGTGGTGCAGACGAAACGCCGAGTGTACACATGGTGCTGTAAAGACTGCTGTGAACATAGAAAACAACAGAGTACACACAACAACTATTAATAACTGAAGCACATCATACACCCCAGAGGAGAAAAAGTGAAACCAGCGTACGCATGTATGCATGTATATACGTGCTTTTACGTACGACGTACGAGTACAGAGTTTATAGGTCAATACAGAAGAATTTCAACCGAGGGAGGGCAGACGCATACGGAGGGAAAACACGGTGTACGTATGGCCTCTCTGATTGGTTCAAAGTTGGCCAAAATCAGTTGAAAGCTAAACAGAGTAGAAAAAATCAGGTGTACCTTGGCCTTTTCGTGCCAGTATCAGTTACAATGTCAGCTTGGCCATTAGCAGGGCTCCCGGTGTGTGTTTTGTACTTGATTTCAGTATGTAACTGTTTTTGGCACGAAAGTGGCCAGGTATACCTGATTTTGGCAAAAACCCTTTTATTTTTGTCGTGTAGCCGATCCTTGGCCTCCTGGTCTAGCCAGCCGGCGCTCCTATCATTGCATCACCCCCCCCCCCCCCCTCCGCTCCCCCCTATATCAATTAAGTCATTGAAGCTACCATCTATATGCAAGAAAGTCCGCCTCACAAGCGGTACTTTGTAGGATGCTGCTCACCCTTCATGCTACTCGCCCAATACCTCATGGCGCTTGCTTGGCGCTTGATGCACGCGATGTCAGCCCGATCGGTGAAAACCCGACATGCTCCGTCCCGGCATCGTAGGGATTCGAGGGTCTATGGCCATACATATATACACTACGGCCATGCATGGTATCGAGTACCCCCTCGCTCCCCCCCCCCCCCCGCGCTCCCCCATCCCCTCACCCCGCACCCACATCGCCGTCCTCATTTCTGCGAGAGCCTCAGACCCGCCCTTGCCCTCTCGCCCCCGATCATCGCTGCCGTTTGTTTTTGTTATTGTTCTGGCCGTGCGCCCGTCGGCCGGGCGGCTTTCCGTCGGTCGGGCGTCTTTTTCGTCGGTCGTTATTTCGCCGCCACCGCCACCGCCCCCCCCCCCCCCCCCCCCCCCCCCGCGGTATTTCGTGGGTGTATCAGACGCAATCGGTGTTCTCCCTGGGGTATGGTGACGATGATGATAAAGAGGGGGATGTTTTGACGGTTCCTCTCGGCCAGGGGCGGCTGGTTAGCGCCGTCGATGAGGTGAGAGGAAGAGGGGGGGGGGGGGGGGGGGGGGGGGGGGGGGGGGGGGGGGGGGGGGGGGGGGGGGGGGGGGGGGGGGTACCTATGTCATGCATTGTCGTGGGCGTAAGCCCGTGGACCCTCGCACCCCTACAAACAATGCGGGAACGGAGCACGCCCGATTTTTTCAACGACGACTGACGGCAAGACATCGATTGCTTGCACCAACCTGGAAGCGATATATGAGGTGTCCGGCGAGCCACATGAAGGGCGAACTGCATGCTACTTTACTAAGAACCGCTTGCGAGGCGGACTTTTTTTCATATGGTTGACAGCGTCAATAAACTAATTTAATTTTCCGGTGTGGCCTCTTCCAGAAAGAGCGGGGGGAGGAGGGAGGAGGAGGGAGGAGGAGGGAGGGGAGTAGGGGGGGAGAGGCAGGGGGCGGGAAGGGGGGGAGGGGTGTACTCGATATTATGCATGGCCGTAGTCGTATTACCGTAGAAGGAGGAAGGGGGGAGAGTAAGTAGAGGAGGTCGACGAGGACGAGGACAAAGACGAGGATAACAGAATGGGGGGGTAGTCTGTGTTTTTTTTTTTTTAGATTTCAAGTTTACAGCCGTTTTGTGCATGCCATGGTTGTTGAATTCGGTCGGGTACGCCTCATCGTCAGTCGTTTGCCAATGTGTTCGTTGTTTTCGTGGTTGGCCAGCAAATTCCGTTTGGAGTAGCTCATGCCTGCTTTGCTTTCGGGAGTGGCAACAACGCGTTGTCGTACATATGGGTAGTACGAGTCGTAATATTTATATTAGTAGTAATAGTTGAAGTATACGTGGAAAATAATGTCACTACTAAGAGGAGATCGTGTTAGCAGTAGAAGTGCTATGAAAAGTTAGTGGTGATATTAGTAGTAGTGGTGTTGGTAGTATCAATAGCAGTAGTGTATCAGGTTTACCAGTCTTAGTAGTAGAAGTAGCACTGGCAATGCAACGGTGCGTAGTATTATCTGGAAAATAATGTAAACAATAGCAGGATTAGCGGTAGTAATAGGAACAGCATATGCAGTAGCAGGTAGAATTTAGTGGTAGATGTAGCACTACAGTAGTGGTATACCTTACTATTCTGTATTAATAGTAGCAGTCGCAGTGACAATGCAACGTTGGCCGCTCCCTGTCTGTTTTCCCATTTATACCGCGTCCGCTTGAACATTGTCTCCACATTCCCTCTGAGTGTCTCTCGTCCTATGTTCGCACGCCGCCGGTTTAAAAACCCTCGGCTGTTCGGGTTTCCAGGGCGTGGTAGGCATGCGCGTCGGGGGGGTGCGAAGAGTGGCGGTGCGGCCGGAGAGGGGGTGGAAAAAGCAAGACCCCAAGTGCGCCACCGAGATAGACATGGGCGTTATGTCGGGCGTGCCGGGCGCAGCTTTGGCGAAGGTAAGCCAAGGAGCACGCGGGCAGCATCGTGCCATGCAAGGTCGCTTACCCCCTTTTTCCTTTGCCCTTTGCCCTAACAAGCTGTGGGGTAATTGGTTTGGGGGAGGAGTGGGGGGAGGGGGGGAGGGGCGGCGGGATTCGTTCAGGGGGGAGGTGTGGCGAAGGCGGCGTTGACTTTTCCTAAGTTTTTTTTAGAAATAGTGAAGTATATATTTTACATGTTCCCTCTTCTTTTGGAGAAGCCCCAAACGGTCATGAACAGTAGCAGGGTACGGTCGAGGAGACACGAGAGCTTTCGCGGTTGTGCAGGTACTGCTGTAGCGCCGGTGACGTCTCTGATCTCTACCGCCTTAGGGTACCGCTGTCAACTTGCATTAGCGCTTGACTCTCCCGACCCCATCCTTCACCCCGGTTCTTATTCGTACACATTATACCGATTTTAATTGTACCAAAGGTTGAAATATCACCCGCCACCCCCCCCCCCCCCCCCCCACTCTTTTCCCCTGCACCAGCGTGCCCATCCTCTCTCCCCCCCCTCTCCGAATGACGGTCCGGCCAACCGCTGCTCTTGTTGGTGTCCTTCCCCGCCGCGTTTCATCCGTAGATGCACCATACGTGATGGTGCCTTTTCTCGTTCTCCTTCTGGCTGTCTCGTTTATTGCTTTGAACCTTCATTTTCAATTCCACGGCCACTCTCGTTATCAACGCCGGTTTTACGCTCAGCATTACCCCCATTCTCAGCAGCAGTAGGTCCATCCTTCGGTAAATGTGTGTCTCTATTACCGGGGGTCCGTAGTAAACGGGACCAAATATTGTTAGTAAAAAATAGGTAAATATATAGGTTTTTGTGTGTACCGTAGGTCCTGTTAACTATGGCCCCCCGTGATAGTTCTCTTCCTCTTTCTCACTGTATTCTCTGATACTATGTACTCCTTTTTCCATCTCATGGTTACCTAAAAAATTTCTCGCGTCTTGGCATAACACTTATCATCGTGTCCCGATTTATAATAACCATTTGCACACTAAAATTCAATGAAAATGCTCCTAATATTATTGGGGACGGAGTGGTGTATGCCGATGCCTTTTCTCAATATTCAATATTTGTCACCCGCCCTTTCTCGCTCCCCCCCCCCCTCTTTTTGTTTCGGCATCTCATACTCCTCTGACGGCTTTTCCAATCCACCGCCACCGCCCCGTGCGTGCGACCCAGGTGGAAGACTGCATCGACCTTTCCCTTGAGCCCCGGCCGGTGGGATACGGCGCGAGCCGACGGATGGCCCGCAGGTTCGACGAGACGCTCATCGTAGAGGTGGAAATGGTCGCGAGCAAGGAATCGTCGGGGAGAATATTCTAAGAATTGACTGAGAACCTTCTAAGACGCTGGTGATACACTTTTGGATAAAATGGCAAGACAAGTTGTGGGGGGAAATGGGGAAACACATTATATGGTGACGAAGTATGAGAAAATTCCGGAGAAGTTTGAGGAAATTACGGCGACGTTTGTTTGGAGAACGTTGGGCCGCGACTGAAGGCGGCGTTGCAGCTCGGCCATGAGTGCGTGAAGGCTCTTGTGTTGTGAACGTAGAAAGACAGTCCGGTAGAGGTCTCGAGCGGGAACAATCGGAGGAACTTTCCCTTAAGATGCGGCTGGACGTGACCCAAATCCTTTTTTAGAGTTGTCGGAGTTTTGAATGCGGGGGGAGGGAGGCGCTCGTAACGGAAGTCTTGACTGAAGGAGTCTTCTTGAAAATATTGTGAAGGACATTTATCAGGACCTGCGGTACACACAAAACCTATACATTTACCTATTTTTACTAACAATGTTTGGTCCTATTTACTATGGCCCCCCGTAATAGACGCAGAGTCACCGCTTCCGATAGGCGGATGGTGCAGTCGGGACGGAGGAAGCTCTCTGGGGACAAGTTGTCTACTTAATGACGCCATCAGCCTCGACAAGGCACTGGTTGTACAGTGGGGTGGGAAGGGAAGAGCGGCCGCTTAAGAGACACGATTGTCTTGTTTTTTTTGCTTCTAAAAAATGATACGGCAATGGTTGAAGCGGAACATAGGCTGCGGGTTCAGAGGTTCTTGGGCATAATCCCGTCACTCCCACTGCTGTAGTACCAAGGTCAAGAATAAAGAAAACTGATCTCGTAATTCCCGCTTGGATAGTGAATCCGTATCCGCTGTTAGAAACCGTTGCACGCCCGAACGGGTCGTTCTCAGGGCTCACTGAGCTTGTCGCTCTGCTCTTTACTCTCTGAACTGAATATCAACGAGCATACCCTCACGAAAAAAACAAGTCAACAACTGTGTCTGCCGCCCCTCGCCCGTCGCAAAATAAACATCCTCAAAATTGGTCTATAAGTCAAACAGATTACCTTGGGACAAGTAATCCGAAGATCATTGGTCCCGGTAGCTCAACCGGAAACACTTTAGCACCTGCCTGGTCTCTGTCGCGGAAACCGATTTTTTCGGCCGACATTAGGGCCCATCTTAACGGGAACTTTCGGCTCTTTCAATTTGACTTGATTTTTTTATTTCTAATTTAATTCATGGGCCCATCTTATCGAGGAATTTCGGTTCTTTCAATTTGACTTGACTTTCTTTTTCTAATTTAATTTG
Source organism: Macrocystis pyrifera (assembly GCA_031763025.1). NCBI lineage: Eukaryota > Phaeophyceae > Laminariales > Laminariaceae > Macrocystis > Macrocystis pyrifera. The sequence goes on along the minus strand of JASSKH010000008.1, from coordinate 7,563,549 downwards.
CATATGATTAAACGAAATTTAGTGTTCCCCGTTAAGATGGGCCCTTACTTCAAATACTATTGTTTTGTCCGGGATTTTCGAGCCATCATTTCCAGAGACAATTCTCGACCTTCCTGATTCAAATTAAATTCGTTGACTGATACTTTTTTCAAGCATTCTGTTGACCGGTTATTTCGAGCCATCTTCCGGACCAAAGGTCAGCAAGTCGTTTCTTGAACAGTACATTACCCAGGCATTTCTGGCCTGATCCACTCACTCACCTGGCTTGGCTCACATGCAGCTTGTCTCCTCATCAAACGATGCCGCCCTTATCGCGACGGGTGTCGCTAGCTACCGCACCTACAGCCGTATACTCACCCAAAAAGGCAGTCCGATTCGAAACTTCAGTTTTAAGAGTGGTGTCACATTTTGTTTTACCAAGTTGGAGGCCCGCCCGCGATTTTTTTCAGTCACGCGCCCGCCCCACCCCGAAGTCTGCGATAAAGAAAAAAGAACGAACGCATTTAGCCACGTAGTCGGCTGCGCTGCGTTCGTCGCAAGCCGTCGCAAACTCTCCTCGGTGGCGGTGGTGGTCTCGAAGTCTGTCCTAATAATAGGTCGCCCGATCGCTCGGTACGTATGTTCTTCCCTCTTTTTCGTTGGTCCTGGGCCTCGGGGTCGTCGGCCGCGCCATCTGATGCCGCTCTATTTGGAACAGCAAAACCCTACAAAAAAAAAACATGCCGTGCGGTGTTACTCTTGACAGAGAGAGAGAGTGATTCGGGAGGTGACAATCGGCGCGTTAAACCTTTTTTCGCGCTCGTAAGACCGCTTGTAGCCCTCTTTCACTTTTTTCCCCACCGTTTTTTTCCCCGCCTCCATGGCAACCAACCTCATCAAATCGGATCCAACGAATCCACAGCGCAGCAGTGGTTGTTGATGTTTTGCTCGCCGCATATTTCGTCCTAAGTCCACCGGGAGACCCGATCTAACTCGATCGAATTCAAACCACAGCACGGAGTTGCTGTGGATATACTCGCCGAGTCGTTCGGCCTATACATCATCGGCCGCGATTAAACCCGGAATTAGCCAACCCACAACACCAGACAGTAGATATCCTCTAGGTTTATATCTGTAGAGTCTATAGCGGAAATCCAAACGTTATAGAAACATACCTAATTTTGCATTACTGAAATCACGGGAAATTTGGCTAGTTCTTACGATCCTGCAATCATGTGAGATATGACTATAGTTCAGCAATAATGTACTGCAATCAAGTGAAAATCTAGCTGATTTTGCAATATTGCGATCAATTGAAAATTGTCTTTCCGAATTGCGCAAATATTGGACTTCGTTAAAGCCAGCAATAACGATTTCAGCTAACTACGCGAATAGAATGCTGCGAACAACTGCATTGCGCATAGCCCAATCACAGGGCAAGCCGGAAGGAATTTTGTGAACAGCAGCGTTGTACGTAACAGTCACTGGGTAGGCCCGACGTATCACACAGTCACAGGGCAAGCCCGCCCGCTGGCGGGGTCAGGTAGTGGGGCAGCAGCGGCGGCAACGACAGTAAACCGCGATAGGCTCAGGATGTGGAAAGGCAGGGTTGCAGCACAGCCGCAGGGCAAGCCCAATCTCTGCAGCGGTATGGAATTTTGTGAACAGCCGCGTTCTACTCAGCATAGTCGCAGGGCAAGCCCGGCCTCTGCAGTAGCAGGGTAAGCCCAGCCTCCACACGAAATGACGTTTTGCGACGATATTCTAAATCTCTACCAGGTACAGGGGTTAGTTTTTGTTTCCACCAGAGAACCTGTATCTTTTCTTGACCGCACAAGTTGTTTTTCAAAAAGATATATTTTTTACAGTCGGAAAAAAGCACATTATTCAGCAACGGCCTGGGAGGGGGTCATAGAACGCGCATGACAAATGTCAGGGCCTACCTCCGAAAAAACGAGGTGGAGATTTGGACTTTAGTGCGCTAAAAGCACAAAAAATCCGGCGTTGCCTTGCAATTTCTTAGCTTCAGTGCAGGATCAAGTTTCGTCGAAAAATAAGACATACCATACTGGACCTACGCAGCCCAGTTTTTCGAACGCTTGCGCCAGACTTTCTATACTCGTAGTACGCTGGCATTTCTCTGTATAACTAGCACCAAACTTTCTATAGGCACGCCTTGGACCGCGTAGAACATACGAATAGAAAATGTTAAAACACTTTTATATTCCATACGTACGGAAACGCCTCTTACTGTTCATGACCCTTTGTTAAGGTCTGTGGTTGGTCGGGACACATTTCTATCGCTTGCACAAGCTCTAATGTAAGAAACCGACCAAAATCTTGTAGTGTCGCGACAAGAGGATGCATGTGTTGTATAATTGTGAGCCTAGGGAAGTACGGTGTAGACCCTGTTATCAGAACAAGGTGCCGTGACCAGGGAGGCTAAAGGACACAGCCGTTGGTCATAGTCGTACTCATGTCTGACATAGATTGTTTGGCTGATCGGTGTGACGTGTGTAGCTGCAATTCAGGTAAGGAGATTGCGGAATTATGTTCCCCCCACGGGATTCACAATTTCATGTTTGGATGAAATTTATGGGTCCCACGGCACGGGGATGCGAGCCCCTTTCTCGCACTCTACCTTTATAATAAGTATAATTGGCGCTTGCTTGGTACATATCTCTTTCTATCGCCCCACGGTCTTCTGTATCTCCGCCCACCGATCCAGATGAGCGAGGCAACGCGCCAAGCACCCGTGCGCCTGAGCCATCCAACAACAGACACCGAATATACACAAAGAGCCCGAGCAAGGAAATCACACTTTATTTTTGTTTTTGTATTTGTTTGTTGGTCTCTAAAAGGCCGAAACATAACGCTGGGGGAATGCAGCACCCGTGGACGAAAAGCTGAAGACGGATGGGGCGAACCGTAACGAAGAACGCGCAGAAAAAATGGACTGTTTATATGTTTAGATTCTAAAGGTAAGGCCACGGCTCCGCCGGCGGTGCTAATCCTGCGTAGCCCATAAAAGCTTGTCACTACCTGGTACCTGGTATGGTAGTGTGCTCGTAGCGTGCTGTAATGTACCACTCTGAGCGGAAACATAAGGACTACCGTGCGTGGCGGTATCGACACGAGGCACGTCTATCTTTGTCCCCGGGTTGTTGCAGTTGTATTTGTACGGAAGGATTTAGGATCCTCAGATGAGGACTTATCGTTTGAGGGTGCGGGGGGCATCGACCATGAGCCCCAGCCAAACCTGCAATCTGCCAATAGGGTTGAGATTTCCACACCTTGAGGGGTGGTATCGACCGGGGCGATGTGTGTTTTCGTCCCTGGGTTTTGGAGTTGAATAGCTCCGCGAGGATTCTTGATCCGGGGATGGAACCTCATCATCCTTGGGTGCGGCGGAATCTCGACATTGTACCCAAGGAAAAATTTCGCCGCGGGCGGTCGCTCAATGATCCCATGCCAATTACATTCATGCCAGTGGGGTGGGGGGGTTCCACGCCTTGCGGGGCGGTATCAACTTGGGGGATGTACGTTTTCGTCGCAGGGTTGTGAGAGTCTTGAATTTACGCGAGGAGTTCTGATTCAGGGATGGGACTTTTTTGTTCCTGGATGCAGCGGAACCTCGCCGCTGTTTCGCCGAGCGATGGTTCTATGTGAGCGAGGCTATCAGAAATCAGCCAGGGGAGTTGGGGATTCTATCCCTTGGGGGGAGGTATCGACACGGGGGACGTCCTTTTTCGTCCCCGGGTCGTTGGAGTTGTAAATGTATGGAAGACGTTCTGATCCAGGGATGGGACCTTATCTTCCCCGGGTGCGGTACAACCTCGCTGTTGCCTCGAGGGTCAACTTTCACCGCGCGCTGGCTCTATGAGAGCCATCCGATCAAAAACCAGCCAATATGTTTGGGGTCTCCACGCCTTGGGGCGGTATCACCCCGGGGGACCTCTGTTTTCGTCCCCGGGTTGTTGAAGTTGTAGATGTACGGAATAACTTCTGGTCCGGGGTTGGGACCTTATATTCCCCGGATGCGGCAGGACCTCGCCGTTGTTCAGAGGGGGAACTCTCGCCGCGCGCTGGCTCCATGAGCCCCAGCCAATCGGAAATCCAGCCGGTTGGGTTGGATTTTCCAGACCTTGCGGGGCGGTATCGACCCGGGGGATGTCAATTTTTGTTCCAGGGTTGTCGGAGTTGTACATGTATAAAACGATTCGTGATCCGGAGATGTACCCTTTTCGCCCCGGGTGCGATATGACCTCGCCGTTGTCCCGGGGGTCCACTTTTGACCGCGTGCTGGCTCCATGAGAACCAATGAACCCTAAATCATCCAGTGGGATTGGGGTTTCTACACCTTGCGGGGTGGTATCAATCCGGGGATGTCCGGTTTCGTCCCCAGGTTGTTGGAATTGCAGATGAATTGAAGGATTCCTGATCCATGGATGGGACCCTATGTTGCCCGGGTGCCGCTGCCTCCGTAAACCCCTGTCAATCAGTGATCAGCCGATGGGGGTGGGGTTGCCGCACCTTGGAGGGTGATACCTACTCGGAGGATCACCGTTTGTGCCTGGGATTGGTCGGTGTTTTAGAGATATTAATGTGCTTCTGATCCGGGGATGGGACCCTATAGTCCCCGGGTGAGGCTTAACCTTGACGGATCTATACAGCACCGATCTTCTACATAGAGCCAGTGGCCTCTGGCATGGGGATAGACAACCAATCAGTTGCCAGAATTGTATTTCAAAATGGTAAGTCAGCGGCTAGGCTGGCTAGATCGCTGCCAAACCTGCCTCGGGATTGTGCCACGGTCACGGCTCGACACGGCATGGGACCCAGTGTTCTTCTGGATGTGGCACCCAGATTCCCTACCCATGAGGAAAGGCGGAGCTGGAGCGCCCTGGATCGCGCTACCCAACGACAGACAGGCAGGCAAATAGACAGGCAGAAAAGCAGCATAAAATAAGACGGATTAGACTAACGATATTGTTTCCACAGGAGATGGTTTACTTCCATCGGGAAAATGCTCACTTCCATGCTTCCATGAAGAAAATATGTTACTGTCATGGAGGAAGCATGATTTACTTCCATGGAAATCGTTTTGCTTCCATGAAAGTAGTTTCACTTCCATGGAAGCAGCTTTGCTACAGCATTCTTTATCGCTGCCAAACTTCGTTCAATGTATGTATTGGATAGGATGAAGTCTCTAGCTCTGAAGCGGGGGAGCCTTGCCCGGGATAAACTAGACGGCTGAGTGCGCTGTCTCACCGCGGCGCGCATTCCTGGGATTGAAATGATCGTGGCGAAGAATACTACCAAGCCTGTAGGGTGGGTGGCAAGGTCTATAGTTTTTTTGTTCCTAGTATCCTGTTTTATCAAGGTAGCCAGGCTTCGACAGACTGATCGCTTCGAGCTCACTAAATCAGATTAATTCGAACGAAACTCTGGCTTCAAAACCCTCGTGCCAAAGGTGGGTTCATTTGATTGGGTTACGATTTCACTACAGTATTCTTTCACGCTACTAACGACCATTCAGTGTCAGCATTGGGTTGGATGAGGCCTTGTGTTTCTTAGTTCAATATTTGACACCTAGCGGGCGCTGTGTTGTCTCACCTAACCTTGCTTCGTACCATGTGCCTGTTCATACTTTGGGCCTGCGTCGGCGCGCACGCGTGGTGAAAACCGACTCAGCAGCAGGACAAGGTGGGAAAATCGCTCGTGGTCACGTAGAATTACGAGGGACCACAGTAAATAGGAACAAATATTGTTAGCAAAAATATAGAAATAAATAGTATTTCGTGTCTACCGTAGGTCCTATCTACTATGGTCCCCCGTAATAGTGATCCCGTTTAATCTTTTACGGCTGGACCGATGTACAGGTGGTCCACCCGATGTAGAAAATTCAATGAGTTCTCCGTTTTTTCTTCCCGATGTTCATCTTGTCAATAATCGTAACCGTTAACGACGTGCTCTTTCATTTCAATTTGGTTGCGAGTTTTCTTCCGTGGAAGTTGTTTTTCTTCCAAGGAAGCTAGTGTTCTTCCATGGCTCCTGGGATCAGGCTGACTACTTTTCTGTACCTTGTGGGTGGGAGCAAGGTGCTAAATGGAAAGGGCCCTCTGCGGGGTCAACGTACCAAGCGGGAGCAGGGCAGCAGGGAAATTATTGGAGTAAATCATGGAGGAAGATTCTATGGAAGCTTAAACAACTTCCATGGAAGTAAATCCAATTTTTACGGAAGCGAACTTTCTTGTATGAAAGTTGATGAAAGCTTCCATAGAAGTTGCTGGAGTTATATGTTTAACTTCCGTTAGAAGTACAATTCATTCAATAGTTTTTTTTTTGTAAGTCCACGGAAGTACCTTTCACTCCCATGCAATCTCCGACGGAGGTAAACTCAAACGTAAACTATTGTGGGAGATCGCGCGAGACTCCTTGATGGTGTACGTACCTTCCTGTTGCTGCTGGTGCTCGTGTGGCTTGGGTGTTGCAGTAGAGTTGGTGTTACGGCAAGCTCCCCGGCGTGAGCTGTCAACGCTCACCTGACTCGCCTCCTCGGTTCGTACGTTGGACCCTTCGGCAGTCCCAGTGGCTACAGGGCTTCGCTCAGGCGAGAGCGAAGCAAACGATGACCAAAACCCTCGATTGCGAACGATGTAGATACTCGATTATGCCCGTTATCACGCGTAATGATGCGTATATGCGAGCGAACAGTCGGTTTAGCCTTTAATCCTTTAATCCTTTAGTTTTCAGTCCTTTAATCCACTTTTTAGGTATTGCACGTACTCTCTTCCTTGCCTGGGTAGCGTCTAAAGACACTCGGTGTTGGCCACAACGCGGCATGCGTTGTACACCTTGGTCAGGCGTTTGACATTCAGCAGACTGAAACTGTCTGCTAAATGAAACGCAAGTCCCACACCCACAGAGTGATCCGCCACTACTCTGCGCCCGACGACTCGTGGCTGCATGCCTCGACCCGTCGTACTTTAGATTGCTCCCACGCCCCTCCGCCGCAACACCCCCCCAAGTCTGGTGCTATCTTCCAGATCTTAAGAAAGCGCGGCCCCGGATGACGGAGCTCCTCCCCTTTCTCCCCCCCCTGCCCATTCCATCCCCGCCAGACCCACCGCTTGAACAAACGGTTTAGGCTGAAGTTGTCGGCAGCTGCTCCCTCCGGTTTAAACATGACGCTTGAACTGCTATCTGGACACCCCACTCACCGCGATTAATGGCTGACGTCGTACACTTCTTCGATGAACGTTTGCCGCCTTCGAACGTCTGGAAACTCCCTGCGGACTTTGGTATCTAGCCGGTGTGCCTCGCTCGCTACTCTGGAAGCTGTTTCTCGCTCTTTCCTTAGTGGCATCTCCGGCGGGCGAGAACGGCAGTCTGATCCCTGGTGCAGTCCATACAAAGCGTAAAATCTATACAGCTGCCTGGAAGTGAAACCTGTACTCACCTCATCCGGATCCCATCGGGGGCTACTCCCATACTTACGTGTTTCCACCAGGAATACGTGCAGCTGCAGCTGAGTAATACTCTCGAAGATTCCAGTCAATCCAGTTAAAACGTACTCGCATACTCACGTGTTTGCGACGTCCCCCGAGAGCTTGCGATCGGTCATCGTGTACAACGGTTTCCGCCAAAGTGTATTTCTCGGCAAGTTTTCTATCCGATCCCCCGACCAGGTGCGCGAGCTATATCGACGGCATTGCCAGGTCGGAGCATTCATGAAATGTCGTGATGCCCACTGCGAAGACCGTCGTCCTCGGTTTGGCAATGCACCCGTTCACGTAAATTTTGTCAAACGCGATGACAGGCATCACAATAATCAATGACAGGCATGACAAACGTTTAGCCTCGGCCTGATACCCATCAGTGACAGGCCTGACTAACGTCAACAGAACGCATGGTGGGTGAAGACCTGGGGTGAAACGCCGAATCCATCACTCGGAGAGTACTTCTTCGGTTCACTGAAGAGGCGAAGACTTGCAGAGTCCCGATAATGCTTTTTGTAGCCACTCTCGCATAGTTCGGCAGATCCCTGCCCTCGGGTGTGGTTGACGAGACCGTAGCACACCGACACTCTTAGCGACTGGCCCAGGGGGTTCACGGCTGTAAACTCCCCCCCTGCATCGCCCCGGTCCAACAATAGCGATTCCGCAAAGCACATCGCTCAGTGTGAGGTTTTTACCGCGAGTGCCTCCTGCGACGGCACAGGACACGTGAGCAAAATATGTGCTCGCTTCTTCCACCAAGGACAACACATACTCGAAACTATTACCTGCTTGCAGCCCCTGCTGAAGGTCTGATATGTACATCGCAGGGACCTTCCATGATTGTAGGGTGCTATAATAGTGAGTGATACTATCACTTGCGTGGTCACCCATTTGCTACTCCTGTGCTTATATAAGAGCACATACTTTACGTCCTTGGCTAACGTGGGCTACTTACGCTTGCCCTGGGTCAGAAAAGTTGGGCATGTCACGCCCGGACCACCAAACGTGTTGCGAACCAAGGCGAATAACTCCGGCATCAATGGTTTCAATATAGCTAGCTTTGAGTCCTCGTTATTAAGAGTTTGCCGGTATTGCAAGTACCATCCATCTTCATCTTTGCCTCTTGACCTGACCCACAGGCCCGACTAAGAATATTCGTGTTTCCGTGGCAGCACTCCACCATGGAAGAACCTCTTCCATGATCTCCCTTTACAGACGCGAATTCTGCACTGTATCGATTACTTGGGTTGATAGGGCAGAGGGTGGACTTACGGGCCCCTCGTGCCGTCTCGTCGCCCTTGGAGATAATCCACGGGTACGGCAGTAGTGACTCGGCAACATCAAGAATGTCACAAGTTTCCGTAATTGCAGTCGTCTTAACAACCATCGAAGTTGATTGATCAGACATGTTATGGGGGTCACAACGCGGTTGATTATCTGGTTTCGAGCGCATTTTTACAGGTTGTATGCATGCACAACAGGTGGCACCTGATGTGTACACAATACGTTTTCCTCTAATTCCTGTATCACTCTCTGTTGCCGGTGCAATCCCTTCGTCTGCAACAAGCTCTGCAAGGATAAATCCCTCCGATGCTAGTCCCTCCGGACCTCAATACGTTTGACAACAAGGTGCATCGTCTGGAAAAACCTCCCTGAACCTATCACCTCAAAGCAGAACACGCCAGCCTCGACCGGGTATTCGGGAGCAGGTGACGAGCTCAGGGTGACTACTACAGGTTCGTGGCGCATTCGATGAATCGCAGATCTCTCTGCGCCGCATGCAGGAAAGTCTCTGACTTTTGAACAGCCGAGTCGACGACGGGCAACTCCCTTCCCCAGACATACCGTCTAAATTAGTTCACCGACCACAACACCGCACTCACCTCCTGTGGCGCGGACGACCTCCCAGCATTGCCTGATTGACTCAAGGCGACCGTACACTCGATGGCACGCTCGGTGTTCGTGTGTACCTGGCGAGACCCTTTCTTTGTTCTCAATCACTCGCATGTGTCTCTGTTACCTCCTTGGTAGTACCCGTGGTGGCTCTGGGGCCGGTTACCTTTAACACCGGTTTCGTTGGGCTTGGCTCTACTTACCTTCTTCGCCATATCCGTGATAATTCCGGATCCAGTAGCCTCTGTGTCTCATTGATGACCCTCCTAGTTTGCCTCAAGAGTGGCACACAGTTAAAAAGCCTTCTGCTTTCGCGACATTGATCACACTCCCGTGTTTCTCAAGGGTTGTGGCACCCAATTAACTCATAGAGCCCCCTCCCATCATTTTCACATTCTTTTCGAGCATTCGATCTTGGAGGACGGTCGCCAGGAGAATAGGAACTCCACTCTCGGCTGCTTCGCGTTTCGGAGCGATTAACCTATTAACCTCTTCCTCGTAGGGGAACTCCACGACCGCTCACAGAATCCTTACCTTGGATATCCTTCAAGTAGATGCGCGTTTTCATCCTAGGTAGGAGCGACTCAACCCCGGGTTGGGTTGACCGCCCAAAGTACAGTAGTCCCCTTATCTAAGACATTCTCTGCCAAGGGTTGGCCCGACAGCAGTAATCCCCTGACAGCAGTAATCCCATCCACTGGATAAACGACAACTTTTTTTTTTTACGGTGGAACACTTACCCTGGTGTCATGGATACGGTTTGGATTCTGTGTCAGGCATAATACATTCTGCATCCCACACTCAGTACCGTTGGTTCCGGCCACATATTACCGTTGTTATACCCGGTATACCAGACGTTGAAAACCTGCTCCCCCCCCCCCCCCCTGCGTTTCACTCTCGCTGAGCGAACGCAAGACATCGAAGAAAAACTTCATCCACTCTGTCCTGTGTCTATCACTATGATACATCCACTGGATAAACGACAACTTTTTTCGGTGGAACACTGAACTGTTGCTTTGGTCGATTCCTGGTGTCATGGATACGGTTTGGATTCTGTGTCAGGCATAATACATTCTGCATCCCACACTCAGTACCGTCTCGATTAGCGTATTCAACCATTTCGTTCCGGCCACATATTACCGTTGTTATACCCGGTAACGCGGTTTATCTCCTGGCTCGAAGCGCGTACCAGACGGTCTGCATAGGTGTTTAAAGACGTTGTTCCGAATGAACATGCGCAGGTGTGTATGTAGGGGGTTTAACTTTAACATGTAGATAAACTTAGATATATCCCCTTCATGTTTCGCTTTTCCTTCCGTCGTTCATCGTCCTGAAAACTGCAGCAATCAGGATACGGTGGTACGTGAGAGCGTGCTTGGAACACTGAAACCCTCATCTGACACCCCAAATCAAACACACCACCGCACAAGTGCATATTGATGGTATTAACTCTTGGATATTCGTGTATTAAACAAAGATAGGCTCTGCAAAAACACCAATCACGTACAGACACAACTGTTTGGTGCACACCTGAACGATAGTGCAGCATTTCTTTGTACCGTTACTTTGCATGTATGGATACTCCCAGTACTACACACTGTACTGAAAGAGGACTTGGAGTTCCTTATTTCATCGTGGGCAACATCCAAACTGCTGCAGTGACAAGCTGCGCGCAGCGGCGGCCCAAACTTTCACGTCGCCTAGGCCAAATTGGCAGTGCAGTTTACCGCAATGACTGCATAGCACCTCATGTCGTCTGAGCACAAGTGACATAGTCTTTGCCACACCGACGGCACATAACTGCTGTGAATGTATCCAAGTGGTAAGTGGTACGGTGCTGTAGTATCCGATACCATGAGTAGCACAACCGTTGCACTGACGACGGTACATAACTGCTGTGAATGTACCTAAGTGGTAAGTGGTACGGTGCTGTAGTATTCAATACCATGAGTAGCACAGCCTTTGCCCTGACGACGGCACATAACCTCACGTCGTCTGAGCATAAGTGACATAGACTTCTCCATGACGATGGCACACAACCTCACGTCGTCTGAGCGAACGTGAATGCATCAGGTTGCAAGTGGTACGGTGCTGTCGTGTCCTTTACCCGTTATGTAACCACAGTGAGTGCATTCAAGTTGTAAGTAGTACGATGCTATGATACCCATTACTGATTATATATCGGAGTGAATATAAACCAAAACCCCCATACACCCACCAAAACTCACGTCTCAGGGCATCATCTGCCCCTATAATGACAAGTGCTCACCTTCACTGTCAAAATGATATGCCCTCAGTGCTTACCTTCACTGAACTCAACCCACGGGGGCGCTCACCTCGCCACAAAACCAGACCCCATGACACTCAACAGCACACACACCTACCACGATGCTATGATACCCATTACGGATTATGTAACGGAGTAAACACAAACCAACACACCCACACATCCACCAAAACTCACGTGTCAGGGGAGAGCTCACCATCATCTGCCCCTACAATGACAAGTGCTCACCTTCACTGTCAACATGCCATGCCCTCAGTGCTTACCTTCACTGAACTCAACCCACGGGGGCGCTCATCTTGCCACAAAACCAGACCCCATGACACTCAACAGCACACAAACCTACGGAACTCCTGGAATCCCCACAGCATCCAATCCTGAGGGAGGGGCTCACCTCCACCTCCTCTCTCTCAGCGATAGCACAATGACAAGTGCTTACCTCCAATTGCAAGGTGCTACGCTCATCAGTGCTCACCTTCACTGAGGTCAATCCGCGGGGGCGCTCACCTCGCCATCCTGCCCGCTAGTAATGACAAGTTCTCACTCCCCAGCATGTTACCATCCCCAGAGTACCAAGCATACTGTCATACAACCCCAACAACAGCCGTTATGCGGATGTCTCAGGCATGCTATCATACCAAGAAGACCAAGAGTACTATCCGTCATGCAACCCGAACAACAGCCGAAATGCACATCCCAAGCTTCCTATTGTGCCAAGAATACCAAACGTACTAGCATACAACCCCTCTGGTTGATACGTGCAAATCAGGCTGTGAATAACATGAGCACGTGCAAAGATGGCCACCCACTCCTAAGCAACAGGTGCAGAATACCGGTATATTGCCACGGTTGTGCTGATCTTACGCTGCTGCTGTTGTATTATCTTTCTGTCAGTTCGTGCCAGGTCTGTGTAGTGTGTGTGTGGCTTTAGTTCATCCCTGCTCCACAGCAGAAACCACGGATTAACAAAAGTTGTCAGATCACACCATGAGTCACAGCCAGTGTGTAGATCACTGCTGTGTCTATACCTAGTGAGGAAGTTTGCGTGGGTGCATACCGAGTGTGGTCCTTTCTGTATCGCTCCCTTATTTTCCATGCACTAACGTTGTTTTTGACGGGCACGCAAAATAACAACAATAGTGTACCACGACGAACTACAGCAATGCATGTACAGGACTATACTCGTACTCGCTTGACAATCAGCAGTATTGTGGCCGAATCGTAAACTACTAACACCAGCTGTGGTGCACCTAACTCAGCCAAGCACTCTTCCTGCGACTCAGTTGTATTTCTGATGGGCTACTTTGTTTCTTAGGTTTTCGAGGTTCCTGCGTACCAGTACTCAATTTTGTACCAGGTCCATCGCTATCGCTACCCTTGCAGCATTCAACATTTACCCCCACGTATGCGATAATGTATACCTCATACTCACCCAAACAAAGCAATCTATCACCCCCCCCCCCTTGTTTTGTGTGCTTATGACACCGCATTGACAAAAACAGGTGCGTTGGAAGGCTGGCCCAGTTCGTTGTGGTAGTATGTAATTTATCATGATATCTTTGTACGGTCCGTCCAGCAGGGCGACACGTCCGCTCATACCTGGTACTCGTTTAGGTGTTTACTGTAGGTTTTAGTGTGGCGCTCGAAACAGTTTTTCTTATTCGTAGGTGAATACTGCTGTACTTCATACATACCGATACTTGATAACTATACGCCGCTATTTATTAATAATCGTAGGCATAAACTGCGGTAGTTCATGCTGCACAGCAATGTGCAAGTTTGGTGACTATGTAGTATAGCTATTAATGGGGAGTTTGCCTTATTCAGGCCCCATTATCCCGGCGTCAAAGATGTGTGGTTGATTCAAGGTTATGCGATCCGAATAGAGGTGAAATATGGTTGTTAAGACCGAACGGGTTAACGTAATAAAACGACTCTATTTCGTACGCGTTTGGAAATACGAACATACCCGGTATTATATAAACCACGTGTCGTGCCCCCCGAGGAGATGTGGCAGATGCCACAAGAACCAGGAACATAGACAGCAGTATCACAACACGCGCTATACTGAAACAGAGCAAGACCAAGAAAATAGTAGGCAAACCGAAGCACAACAGCCGCAGCAGTTTGTCGTACCAGTTGCATCGACAGGTTTTATATACTATTAATCGATCTGATACCAACAGAAGTAGCTATCCTGTCTGCCGTCTCTTCCCCGTTTTCGTCAACCGTGCTCCCCCCCCCGGAACTGATATGGGCTAGGCAGCGCAAAACAAACAAAACAGGCTCGCCGTCCATATGCTGCCCGTGGGCGTGAACTATTAACATTATATATTCTTGAGGTCGCCAGACTTGCGGTTTTCACTCGCTCTTTGACCTTTCAAGATTGTTCAGCATTGAAAACACGCCCTGATAATTCGCCATCCCAGCATGGGCTATGCTCTCACTACACTTTGTATCTCGCTTACTTCATGTCCCTACTAAAAGTCCTATCTCGGTGGCACAGCGGTAGTGCATTGCCGTACGTGCTGTACGAGGAAGCCTGATGAGATATGCCCGAGGGTGTAATACTACCAAACAAACAAGCAGTACGATCATATTATTATCAAAATGTCCAAATAGTAAAATCATACCAGTACCTGGTACGAAGGTGTTCACCGCCGGCGTAAAAGTGGGCTCAGCGACCATAGGTAGGGGTCCAGATTTATATATCGATTTTTCGCGCGAAGCGCGAAAAAAATATAAAGGCGTTTTTCTCGCGAGTGTTCAGCGCAGAACACTTATTAGCCCCAAGAAAAAATAAGAAACAAGAATGCCGGCCCAGGTTGGATTTCTTATTATTGAAAATGTATTCCACAGATAATAACAGTACAAAGGATCTCGAATTTTCTTATTGTCGTATAATATCTCTTTTTTACTCCTCGTGTATATAATGTGTAAAAATACCTATCTGTACAGTACAAGTACTCTGTTTCCCTTGTGTTCATCATGGTGTCATGACAGAAGAGCAGAAAAACTTTCACAGCGATATAAGTCGATTTCAAGTAATGGTAGGTAGCTCTTCGAGATAAGGTCCGATTGACAAGCGTTTTTTTACGTTTCAATCTTTGGCACTATTCGGATGAAGTGGTTGGGTGGGTGTTTTGTTGAAGGTAAGGTGTTGTAGAGGCGGTGCGGTCAAAGTAGGCAACCTCAAAGATTTAAACGTAATAAGTGCGACATCAGCGACCTACTGACAACTCTATAGAATGAAAGGATGTCGTGATAAGTAACGACCAAACACGATTCACCGAACTCTTGTGTACCGGGATTCTCATTTTATTCTACTCGTTTACAACACAAATATTGAATTTATCAAAACTCACAGCATTTAACGACACAACGCACACAAATGCACCATCTACGATTTACAGCCATCTGGCCCTCTCCAAGCTTCGCCCTAAGAAACGAACCCTTCAAGCCTGAGCGATGTTAGACCCCCCCGTGACAAAATAATAAAATAACCTCTAGGTAGGTTCAGCGATATTTGCGCAAAATCTTTATAACGGGCGTTTTTGGCTATGTAAACGTTTTTCTTGGGCGAAGTACGCTACAAAACACTTGATAATAGTGAGGAAAAAAAAGAAGCAGGAATACTGGTCTCGCCCGAATTTCTTATTCGGGAAAGTTACGTTCTATACTGACTTCAGTACAACCGCTGTCAAACTTCTTATTTTCCTGTCATTTACTTTTACAGTGGGCTCCTTTACTTTACCTGTGTTCTGGTATATAGAGGGCAAGATTCTGTTGTTTAACGTCAAAGTCGACTTCAAGTAATAGTGCATATCCGCTCGAGATAAAATCCGATTGCAAAACGATTTTTCACGTTGGATTACCTGGTACTTTCCACATAGACTGGCAGTGCAGATATATTTGATGCAGGTGAAGGGTTGTGGGGGTGTCGTCACAAATATAGGCAACGAAAAACAAGAAAAAACATTATGTACGACTGCAGCTATTAATAGCTGCTCTAGAATTTTATCTCGGACGACACAGAACGATCACACGTACATGAGATACTCACCGCAACGTGTCCGAAGGAAGTGGTTTCTCGTAAAATATACCACTATGTTAAACACGGATACATGGAGAGTTGTGTGGTGATATAATGACGAAGTTCACTGCATTTTAGACAACACATACAACGCAGATCTACGTCGCCCTCGGCCTTCTCCAAGAAAACATATTGCAATACACGGAAAACGCCGAGACGTTCCTTAAGAAGTAGACGATTTCAATCGAAAAACGAATTTTCAGCAGCAGCCAGGGCTACACTAAACCCTGCACGTTAGTCCATGTTTAACGTCAGTGGCAACTAAAGACAATCGCCTCTGCGACCACGACAGCCATATTTAAATTCCTCGTACGACCCACGGACCAATGGGAACTTGCAAGGAGAAAACTCAATTTTCCTCTGCGTTCGTTTTCCTTCCCTGGGCGAGGGTCAGCAGGCACGATACGTCCTTGCTCGTCCAAAAATGGGTCCAGGGTCGATCTGAGACCATCCACCCTTGCGTTGTGCGCATTCCTGGCAACTTCCGGAATTCTCCATCGGTGTACGACCGCCATTCCCTCCGCCCACCCCCCCCTGGCGATATCTACCCACAAGGCGAGGATTCACATCTCCACCCCTGCCCCCACCGTCCCGGCCGTGACGATGGGTGCCGCCAACGAATCCCGCATTGAGGGGTTGGGAGTAAACATTCTAAAAGTGCCCGCTCACGCGAACTTTGAGAACCTGCCCGCAAAAAAAAACTCGTGCTTCACAGGGGAAACCCCACACAATTTGAAATTGGCGCGGAGCGAATTAGCACACACAAGCACCACAGCGAACCAGCACACACAAGCAACTACGCCATCGCTACTGCTGCTGTACACACAACACCCAGCAGCAGAGGCTACAGTGGGCACGCAGCCACACCGCTGGCACTCATAGCATCCCATTTAGCAGTTCGTTGGCAGTTGGACGTTGTTTCACGACGATCTATCGCGGGACCAATGAGACACTCAGCAAGCAGCAGCCAGCAGCACAGCCAGCAGTACGAGTACGTATCACTAGCAGCTGGTACAGCGCAGCAGAGGCTAGTTGGTCGTGTTAAGGAGCTGTGGTCAACGCAGTTAACGCAGTACCAGGTATTGTGTAGCCCTGCTGCAGCAGTTATAAGTACCCGCAGTGAAAAAAGCAGACCAAGACTTGGAGAAAAGAAAACATTTGGAGGTCATTATTATACTGAGTTTAGTGTTGAACGCACGCATTTTTTCAAAAAAGCAGCCAAGACCTGAGAAGGAAAATAAGCATTTCGAGGTCATTATTATACTGAATCTAGTGTTGAACGCACGCACTCAAAAAAAAAAGCAGATCAAGACTTGTAGGAAAAAAAACATTTCCAGGTCATTATTATACTGAATTTAGTGTAAAACGCACGCATTTTCTGAAAATAGCAGACCAAGACCTGAAGGACAATAAGCAGTTCCAGGTCATTATTATACTGAATTTAGTTAGCAGTTTGTTGGCAGTTGGACGTTGTTTCAAGACGATCTCTCGCGGGACCAATGAGACACTCAGCAAGCAGCAGCCAGCAGCACAGCAGTACGAGTACGTATCACTAAGTTCGCCTGAGCGGGCACTTTTACGCCGGTTGTAGATACTCGTACATATGATAGATGTAACAGACCGGGTATACTTCTTGTTTGACAATGCGTGCGTTTTACACTAAATTCAGTATAATAATGACCTGGAAATGTTTTTTTCCTACGAGTCTTGATCTGCTTTTTTTTTTAGTGCGTGCGTTCAACACTAGATTCAGTATAATAATGACCTCGAAATGCTTATTTTCCTTCTCAGGTCTTGGTCTGCTTTTTTGAAAAAAATGCGTGCGTTCAACACTAAACTCAGTATAATAATGACCTCCAAATGTTTTCTTTTCTCCAAGTCTTGGTCTGCTTTTTTCATTGCGGGTACTTATAACTGCTGCAGCAGGGCTACACAATACCTGGTACTGCGTTAACTGCGTTGACCATAGCTCCTTAACACGACCAACTAGCCTCTGCTGCGCTGTACCAGCTGCTAGTGATACGTACTCGTACTGCTGGCTGTGCTGCTGGCTGCTGCTTGCTGAGTGTCTCATTGGTCCCGCGATAGATCGTCGTGAAACAACGTCCAACTGCCAACGAACTGCTAAATGGGATGCTATGAGTGCCAGCGGTGTGGCTGCGTGCCCACTGTAGCCTCTGCTGCTGGGTGTTGTGTGTACAGCAGCAGTAGCGACGGCGTAGTTGCTTGTCTGTGCTGGTTCGCTGTGGTGCTTGTGTGTGCTAATTCGCTCCGCGCCAATTTCAAATTGTGTGGGGTTTCCCCTGTGAAGCACGAGTTTTTTTTTTGCGGGCAGGTTCTCAAAGTTCGCGTGAGCGGGCACAGCGACAAAAGGTAGGGCATTTTTCTTGATTACGACGCATTCCTATTGGTCAATACCTGATAATATAAGGGGTTTACCGAGCGAGATAGATTACGACTTTTGATTACGACGATTTATATTGGCCAAGAGGTCAAAATCACCCCGAAATCACCCCGAGGCTCGAATTCCGCTCACTGGACTGTCAAGTTTCGTGTACGAGCGGCACCTTTCTCGCGGCGCCAACACATCATCGGCAGCAGAGCAGTAGCGGCACAGCAGCAGCAGCAGCAGCAGCAGCAGCAGCACAGCAGCAGCAGCAGCAGCAGCAGCAGCAGCAGCAGCAGCAGCAGCAGCAGCAGACCAGGCAGTCAAAGCTCTCGGTGTTAGGCTCCAGACGCCGAAGAGGAGGAGCAGTGCCAGGAAGAGTACCAACGGCCTCCAGCAGCAGCACCCGCAAAGCAACCGACTTCAACGGGAAGGCCGCTGTAGCCAGAAGCACCAGTGCCAGCACTATCGACAGCAAGCAGCAGCAGAAGCAGCAGCAGCAACAGAAGCAGCAACAGCAGCAACAGCAACCGACCAGGCAGCAGCAGGAAGCAGCCGACCAGGCAACTCCAGCTCTCCTACGAGACCAGGCTCAGGATTTATGGGGGCAACGGCTTGAAGCCGCCCATTCTGTTGTACTCACAGGTGAACTGGGGGTTGTATTACTCTGTTTTTATGTTACAGGCTTGATCCAGAGCATAGCTAAACAACTACCGGTACCAACTTGGCAGTGTTATCACGGTGGTCAAGAGCAGACTTGCCTGTTTCGTCAGAACGAGTGACGCAGTTTGTTTTTTCTACAAGACTCGACATCGCCTCGACCAGTCGTCCGTCGTCCGTCTCCATAAATGCACTCCCCCATCGCGGCACGCCCTTCCTCTTCCACTTGCAGAGGGTCCCTTCTGGGTTCTCACAGGAGACGTTCCCTACTGCTCTCGAGGATCGACTAAGGTGAGCGTAGCCAACCACGATTGCCATGACAAATAATATCTGGGTACGTTTTTTCCTGTGTCCCTTTTTTGTGGCAGGAGTACCTGTACTCTTTTTTTGTCTTCGCACCAACTTGCACGGCGACCGCCTTTCTGCTCGATGGACCCCTTGCGCTGACTAGCATCGTGATCAAAACGGATGCTGCGCAGGCTTTCAACAACTGCGGCGTAGAAGCGGCGAATACCTTGCACTTGCGCCCGCTCGCTAAGTTGAAGTTGGTAGCATAGTCGTCTCGATAACACGCCGCCATGACGGCATGCCTGCTGGGGAAGCAGTTGCCGAACAGCGCCATTCCCTTCACCCGCTGTACGAGCGCTCGTCTCAACGACACACAACGGGACTAAGGTTATATGATACCTTCAACTCGGTCATTCTGTGCAAAACGATGGTCGACTCGAAGTGCGCCATCGCGTCGCCTCTGCGTTCCCTGCACCTGAGAGGACCTGGCCCCCGGTTTAAAAATTATCGAGGAAATACGGTGGCTAGTCAAAGCTCTATCGAATACCAGGTATGTCGGTACTGCAATACGTAACCGTAACGCCCAGCGCCCCTCAAGTGCTACACACAGAAGTACCCTCGTCCTTCCCGCCCTCGTCTACGCCCCTCTCCACGAAACAGGTCTCGTGTATGCCCTATCCGCGAAACAGGTGCGCCTGTATAGCACCAGCTACTCTCCGCGCGTGAAGCTCTATGTCACGGGGAAGCTCGGACGCAGCTGGTCGGGCTGTGGGGAGCGGTCAAGATCATGAGGGAAACATCACTAGGTGCCTTCGTCCTGTACGCCAGGTCGCCGCCAATACCTGTGTCATGAAAGGCCGGGCAAGCGACGAGAAAGCGTTGCACAGAACGACATGCGATATCTACTGCCGCAGGCCGGGACGCAGCGCCCGGAACCGGCGCCCTATCTCCCACCTGCAGGAAATCGCAGCAGACGGTGACGAGGGATTTCATGCAGCCGTAGAGGCGAGCGTGCTGCCCAGGAAGGAGGAGGGTTTGCTGAGGGAGGGAGGGAGGGAGGGGGGGCGTGTATGCCAAGACAATACACGGCCAGAGTCTGCTGAACCGTCTTTCGATTATTTCGCGTTGCTGGGCATGTATATCATCCGCAGGCGGAATCTTACAAGCCATCGCTGGACGATGGTGCGGAGGCAATGGCGACTTCAACAACGAGGACCTTCTTACGGGCAACACCGCAAAGCGAGCAGGTGAGTCATTTGTCGTTTGCCGGAGCTCTAACGTAAGGATGGCGGCATGCGTGTAAATATTCTACTTTTTTTTTGCGTATGGTGGAGTCTGACATTTCTGATGCAAGCGAACGATATTGTGTAGCCCTCGCGTGTGATTGAGACTTCGGTTTCGCTGTCTTATTCGCTCATCTGGCGTGGACGGCATAATTTTCCATTTGATCGCCAGGTAACACTGATGATGAAGGTGACGACGCTGCAGGTGGAGCCAGATCAGGCAACGAGTGGATCGGTCTCGCCCTTGGTGAAGACGACAAAGTCGAGGGTCTAATGGGACCAGGCGACAGGGATATACTGGTGAGCGGCGGGTATAGATGCTTGTAAAACTATCCAAACAACATGTAGAGGCTTGCAAACTTCAGTGCGTGTGTTGGCAGCCTACTCTCGGTTACGAGTCGTGCGAAGGCATGGGGAGTACTTTTGTTGGCAGGGAGATGGCTAGCTAGCTTTCTTGAACAAATAGATAGCGGTACTACTGTCGTAATATAACTTCTATAATGTGGTATGTAAACTGTGTCAAAATGCGCGTACCTTTCGGATGAACAAGAGTGGCTACTCACTTGAATCTGCGGACACGCTTCGAAGTCGTTTTCGGGCCACAACCAATCACCGCTGTGGTGGCAACACTGTTCTTGTCTTCTTATTGCGTCCCTCATATTCAGGGCTACCGCCGGTATCTCTGCACTCTCCATTCGCCATTGCCATCAACAGGAAGATAGCCAGCCAACCTCAAAGCTATGCTTCGGTGTCTGAGAAACGCGGATAGCTCCCGATCATGAAAGTCGCCGTGGAGTCGTCAGGGGGGTGATGCAGCAAGCACTGACCAAGATTTCCCGTGGCCACGCCTCGAAGTTTTGCTCCCAACCCCTCAATGCGGGATTTGTTGGCGCCGTCCATGGTCGCCGCCAGGACGGTGGGGGCAGGGGCAAATATCTGAGTCCGCGCATTGCGGATGGATATCGTCAGGGGGGGGTGAGCGGAGGGGATAGCGGTCGTACACCGATGGAGGAATCCGGAAGTTGCCAGGAGTGCACGCACCGCGAGGGTGGGTGGTCTCAGATCGACCCTGGACCCATAATTGGACGAGCAACGGCGCATCGTGCCTGCTGACCCTGGCCCAGGGACGGAAAATGTATTCGCCGAAACGCAGAGGACAATTGAATTTCCTCCTTGCAAGTTCCCTTTCGTCCGTGGGTCGTACGACGACTCGTAAATATGGCTGGCGTGGTCGCAGAGGCGATTCTCTTTAGTTGCCACTGACGTTTAACATGGGCTAACGTGAAGGATTTGGTGTAGCACTGGCTGCTGCTAAATACATTTGGCGATTGAAGTCGTCTTGTTCTTAACACACGTTTTGACGTTTTCCGTGTATTGTACCTGGTATGTTTTTTTGGAGAAGACCGAAGGCGATGACTCTGCGTTCTGTGTGTTGTCTAAAATGCAGTGAACTTCGTCATTACACCACCAGACAACTCTCCATGCATCCATATTTAACATAGTAGTATATTATACGAGATACCACTTCCATCAGTCACGTTGCGCAGAGTATCTCTTGTGTGATCCTTCTGTGTCCTCAGAGATAAAATTCTAGAGCAGCAGCTAGCTGCAGTAGTACAGAATGTATTTTCTAGTTTTTTGTTGCCTATGTTTGCGACGACACCCCCGCAGCCATTCACCTGCAACAAATATACCGGTACTGCCAGTCTATCCGGAAAGTACCAGGTAATCCAACGTGAAAAACCGTTTCGCAATCGGATTTTATCTCGAACAGATATGCACTAATGCATGAAGTCGACTTTTGACGCCGAAAACAGAATCTTGCCTTATACCAGAACACAGGTAAAGGAGCCCACTGTAAGAGTAAATGACAGGAAAATGAGATAATTGAATGTGGTTATACTGAACTCAGTATATAACGTACCTTTGACAAATAAGAAATTCGGACTCGACCAGCATTCCGGTTTCTTATTTTTTCCCACTATTTTCGAGTAATTGGTATTGTAGCTCGCCCGACAAAAACGCCTTTATATTTTTTCGGCGCTTCGCGCGAACAATCTATATATATTTCTGGACCCCTACCTATGGTCCCTGAGCCCACTTTTATGGCTCGGCTCAGGGACCATAGGTAGGGGTCCAGAAATATATATAGATTGTTCGCGCGAAGCGCGAAAAAAATATTAAGGCGTTTTTGCCGGGCGAGCTACAATACCAATTACTTGAAAATAGTGGGAAAAAATAAGAAACCGGAATGCTGGTCGAGTCCGAATTTCTTATTTGTCAAAGGTACGTTCTATACTGAGTTCAGTATAACCGCATTCAATTATCTCATTTTCCTGTCATTTACTCTTACAGTGGGCTCCTTTACCTGTGTTCTGGTAGAAGGCAAGATTCTGTTTTCAGCGTCAAAAGTCGACTTCATGTATTAGTGCATATCTGTTCGAGATAAAATCCGATTGCGAAACGGTTTTTCACGTTGGATTACCTGGTACTTTCCGGATAGACTGGCAGTACCGGTATATTTGTTGCAGGTGAATGGCTGCGGGGGTGTCGTCGCAAAGATAGGCAACAAAAAAACTAGAAAATACATTCTGTACTACTGCAGCTACCTGCTGCTCTAGAATTTTATCTCTGAGGACACAGAAGGATCACACATGAGATACTCTGCGCAACGTGGCCGATGGAAGTGGTATCTCGTATAATATACTACTATGTTAAATATGGATGCATGGAGAGTTGTCTGGTGGTGTAATGACGAAGTTCACTGCATTTTAGACAACACACAGAACGCAGAGTCATCGCCTTCGGTCTTCTCCAAAAAAACATACCAGGTACAATACACGGAAAACGTCAAAACGTGTGTTAAGAACAAGACGATTTCAATCGCCAAATGTATTCAGCAGCAGCCAGTGCTACACCAAATCCTTCACGTTAGCCCATGTTAAACGTCAGTGGCAACTAAAGAGAATCGTCTCTGCGACCACGCCAGCCATATTTACGAGTCGTCGTCACGGACGAAAGGGAACTTGCAAGGAGGAAATTCAATCGTCCTCTGCGTTTCGGCGAATACATTTTCCGTCCCTGGGCCAGGGTCAGCAGGCACGATGCGCCGATGCTCGTCCAATTATGGGTCCAGGGTCGATCTGAGACCACCCACCCTCGCGGTGCGTGCACTCCTGGCAACTTCCGGATTCCTCCATCGGTGTACGACCGCTATCCCCTCCGCTCACCCCCCCCTGGCGATATCCATCCGCAATGCACGGACTCAGATATTTGCCCCTGCCCCCACCGTCCTGGCGGCGACCATGGATGGCGCCAACTAATCCCGCATTGAGGGGTTGGGAGCAAAACTTCGAGGCGTGGCCACGGCAGTGCTTGAAATCTTGGTCAGTGCTTGCTGCATCACCCCCCTGACGACTCCACGGCGACTTTCATGATCGGGAGCTATCCGCGTTTCTCAGACACCGAAGCATAGCTTTGAGGTTGGCTGGCTATCTTCCTGTTGATGGCAATGGCGAATGGAGAGTGCAGAGATACCGGCGGTAGCCCTGAATATGAGGGACGCAACAAGAAGGCAAGAATAGTGTTGCCACGACTGCGGTGATTGGTTGTGGCCCGAAAACGACTTCGAAGCGTGTCCGCAGATTCAAGTGGGCAGCCACTCTTGTACATCCGAAAGGCACGCGCATTTGACACAGTTTACATACCACATTATAGAAGTTATATTACGACAGTAGTACCGCTATCTATTTGTTCAAGAAAGCTAGCTAGCCATCTCCCTGCCAACAAGAGTACTCCCCATGCCTTCGTACGACTCGTACCCGATGGTAGGCTGCCAACACACGCACTGAAGTTTGCAAGCCTCTACATGTTGTTTGGATAGTTTTACAAGCATCTATACCCGCCGCTCACCAGTATATCCCTGTCGCCTGGTCCCATTAGACCCTCGACTTTGTCGTCCTAACCAAGGGCGAGACCGATCCACTCGTTGCCTGATCTGGCTCCACCTGCAGCGTCGTCACCTTCATCATCAGTGTTATCTGGCGATCAAAAGGAAAATTATGCGGTCCACGCCAGATGAGCGAATAAGACAGCGAAACCGAAGTCTCAATCACACGCGAGGGCTACACAATATCGTTCGCTTGCATCAGAAATGTCAGACTCCACCATACGCAAAAAAAAGTAGAATATTTACACGCATGCCGCCATCCTTACGTTAGAGCTCCGGCAAACGACAAATGACTCACCTGCTCGCTTTGCGGTGTTGCCCGTAAGAAGGTCCTCGTTATTGAAGTCGCCATTGCCTCCGCACCATCGTCCAGCGGTGGCTTGTAAGATTCCGCCTGCGGATGATATATATGCCCAGCAACGCTAAATCATCGAAAGACGGTTCAGCAGACTCTGACCGTGTATTGTCTTGGCATACACGCCCCCCCTCCCTCCCTCCCTCCCTCAGCAAACCCTCGTCCTTCCTGGGCAGGACGCTCGCCTCTACGGCTGCATGAAATCCCTCGTCACCGTCTGCTGCGATTTCCTGCAGGTGGGAGATAGGGCGCCGGTTCCGGGCGCTGCGTCCCGGCCTGCGGCAGTAGATATCGCATGTCGTTCTGTGCAACGCTTCCTCGTCGCTTGCCCGGCCTTTCATGACACAGGTATTGGCGGCGACCTGGCGTACAGGACAAAGGCGCCTAGTGATGTTTCCCTCATGATCTTGACCGCTCCCCACAGCCCGACCAGCTGCGTCCGAGCTTCCCCGTGACAGAGAGCTTCACGCGCGGAGAGTAGCTGGTGCTATACAGGCGCACCTGTTTTGCGGATAGGGCATATACGAGACCTGTTTCGTGGAGAGGGGCGTAGACGAGGGCGGGAAGGACGAGGGTACTTCTGTGTGTAGCACTTGAGGGGCGCTGGGCGTTACGGTTACGTATTGCAGTACCGAAATATTCGATAGAGCTTTGACCGGCCACCGTATTTCCTCGATATTTTTTAAACCGGGCGCCAGGTCCTCAGGTGCAGGGAACGCAGAGGCGAGGCGATGGCACACTTCGAGTCGACCATCATTTTGCACAGAACGACCGAGTTGAAGGTATCATATAACCTTAGTCCCGTTGTGTGTCGTTGAGACGAGCGCTCGTACAGCGGGAGAACGGAATGGCGCTGTTCGGCAACTGCTTCCCCAGCAGGCATGCCGTCATGGCGGCGTGTTATCGAGACGACTATGCTACCAACTTCAACTTAGCGAGCGGGCGCAAGTGCAAGGTATTCGCCGCTTCTACGCCGCAGTTGTTGAAAGCCTGCGCAGCATCCGTTTTGATCGCGATGCTAGTCAGCGCAAGGGGTCCATCGAGCAGAAAGGCGGTCGCCGTGCAAGTTGGTGCAAAGACAAAAAAAAAGAGTGCAGGTACTCCTGCCACAAAAAAGGGACACAGGAAAAAACGTACCCAGAATTTATTTGTCATGGCACTCGTGGTCGGCTACGCTCACCTTAGTCGATCCTCGAGAGCAGTAGGGAACGCCTCCTGTGTGAACCCAGAAGGGACCCTCTGCAAGTGGAAGAGGAAGGGCGTGCCGCGATGGGGGAGTGAATTGATGGCCGCCACGTTTTGCCCCCGAATCGACCATCTCCCACCCGCGTCTACACCAAGAACCTCCTTGTCCACCCGACTGGTCGCTCTTACGAAGGACATGGGCAGCAGGGGCTCAATCCCCAGCTTTTGGAGAAGAAGGGCAGGCTGGATCACGGCGGTCAGCTCGTTCTCGATGTACGCTGATCTCCGTTGCCTCCTGAAGTAAAGGGCGGTCAATACACGAGTCATCTGGGGATGGGTTCAACAAGCGAGACGGACGACGGACGACCGGTCGAGGCGATGTCGAGTCTTGTAGAAAAAACAAACTGCGTCACTCGTTCTGACGAAACAGGCAAGTCTGCTCTTGACCACCGTGATAACACTGCCACGTTGGTACCGGTAGTTGTTTAGCTATGCTATGGATCAAGCCTGTAACATAAAAACAGAGTAATACAACCCCCAGTTCACCTGTGAGTACAACAGAATGGGCGGCTTCAAGCCGTTGCCCCCATAAATCCTGAGCCTGGTCTCGTAGGAGAGCTCGAGCTGCCTGGTCGGCTGCTTCCTGCTGCTGCCTGGTCGGTTGCTGTTGCTGCTGTTGCTGCTTCTGTTGCTGCTGCTGCTTCTGCTGCTGCTTGCTGTCGATAGTGCTGGCGCTGGTGCTTCTGGCTACAGCGGCCTTCCCGTTGAAGTCGGCTGCTTTGCGGGTGCTGCTGCTGGAGGCCGTTGGTACTCTTCCTGGCACTGCTCCTCCTCTTCGGCGTATGGAGCCTGACACGGAGAGCTCTGACTGCTTGGTCTGCTGCTGCTGCTACTGTGCTGCTGCTGCTGCTATGCCGCTACTGCTCTGCTGCCGATGATGTGTAGGCGCCGCGAGAAAGGTGCCGCTCGTACAAGAATCTTGACAGTCCAGTGAGCGGAATTCGAGCCTCGGGATGATTTCGGGGTGATTTTGGCCTCTTGGCCAATATAAATCGTCGTAATCAAAAGTCGTAATCTATCTCGCTCGGTAAACCCCGTATATTATCAGGTATTGACCAATAGGAATGCGTCGTAATCAAGAAAAATGCCCTACCTTTTGTCGCTGTGCCCACTTTTACGCCGGTTGCCCCGATGAAAACACACTTTTTCTTTTAGAATATTATTACAACTATGGACATTTACAATGGTTATTACTCACGGGATCTTCCACACCTTTTCTTTCATATGTAATAAGAACGACGACTCCTTTTTCGCAGGTGATCATATCACTGCAGGTCGCCAGTTCGCGATTTTTTCCATCAGACATAAACCTCCTACTCCTTAGGGCCACTCCTAACGAACAAAAAAAATCACGATTCGTGAGATTTTTGTCGTGAATCGTGATTTTTTTGTCGTGAATCACGACAAAAAAAATCACGATTCATGACGCCATTTTTTTTAGCTTTTCCCTAAGAAAAACAAAATCACGGTTCGTGACTTTTGTCGTGTCTCAAAATACGCCTGATCAAGGCACTACGCAACCCACGTGCACCAACGGTATCCGATGGTCGTCATAGGGGCATGGCAGACTCTGCTTCGTACGCTGCTTGTGGACAACGGGCGGCTACCCAAAGACACCGCTGGGCGCGGGCTAACGAGGAGGTTATGGCCTCGAAATTTCCAGGAGGAGGAGCCACTGCTGGAAGACAAACGGGAAAATGACCTGGGGATGTCACAGGCCAGGCCGCGCAGACGGCCTGCGAGATGGAATCTCGCGAAACGAGCTTGGCCGACGGCCGGTGAAGTTGGAATCTCGCAGGCTGGGTCAGGCTTCGGCTCGCGATTCGAATATGTCACGGGCTAGGCCAGGTGCGGACGGCCCAGCCCGGCCTGGCCGTGCCCCACTCTCGCGAGTTTGTTCCACACCCCCAAAAAACGTTGGGTTTGAAATATCAGAACTTTAACTATTTGAAAATATCACGAAACCCGACGTTTTTCGGCTTTTTTCGTTAGAACTGAAATGTCACGGATCGTGATCTTTTGGCATGCCTAAAAATCACGAATCGTGATTTTTTTTTGGTTCGTTAGGAACGGCCCTTAATAGTGTTGATACTAGGACTACTGATATAATTGAAGCAGTGCCTGGAGATTCGAGTGTTTCTGACACTGCTCGATGCCTTGGATACTACTGTGACCAGTACCTGTTGAATTCTCCCGTGACAATGTAGGGAGCCAGTGCAGACACTTTTTGCTTGCCTTGCCAGGACTTCAAATGAGTTTGGTGGCACCGCCCTACTGTTGACAGGACAAACGTACCTATGTGTGATGTGTGAGTGGGAGAGCAGTAAGGGTTCCACGGGATGATGATCCACAGAAGAAGTGTGACACAGGTGTCTGTGCTTGGTCAAACTCAGACCTAGTTCTTTTGGAGTTCTCTTATTTTATTGGTGCGAGGCTTGCTCAAAAGGGGCAAGTGAGAAGAGTGAGGAGAGAGGGGGGGGGGGGGGGGGCACATGCTTTTTGAAGACAGGAGAATCCTCTGGCCTCAACCGGCTATATTCCGTTAGAAGTACAATTCATCCAATAGATTGTTTTGTAAGCCCACGGAAGTACCTTTCACTCCCATGCAATCTCCGACGGAGGTAAACTCAAACGTTAACTATTGTGGGAGATCGCGCGAGACTCTTTGATGGTGTACGTACCTTCCTGTTGCTGCTGGTGCTCGTGTGGCTTGGGTGTTGCAGTAGAGTTGGTGTTACGGCAAGCTCCCCGGCGTGAGCTGTCAACGCTCACCTGACTCGCCTCCTCAGTTCGTACGTTGGACCCTTCGGCAGTCCCAGTGGCTACAGGGCTTCGCTCAGGCGAGAGCGAAGCAAACGATGACCAAAACCCTCGATTGCGAGCGATGCAGATACTCGATTATGCCCGTTATCACGCGTAATGATGCGTATATGCGAGCGAACAGTCGGTTTAGCCTTTAATCCTTTAATCCTTTAGTTTTCAGTCCTTTAATCCACTTTTTAGGTATTGCACGTACTCTCTTCCGTGCCTGGGTAGCGTCTAAAGACACTCGGTGTTGACCACAACGCGGCATGCGTTGTACACCTTGGTCAGGCGTTTGACATTCAGCAGACTGAAACTGTCTGCTAAATGAAACGCAAGTCCCACACCCACAGAGTGATCCGCCACTACTCTGCGCCCGACGACTCGTGGCTGCATGCCTCGACCCGTCGTACTTCAGATTGCTCCCACGTCCCTCCGCCGCAACATTGTGTCGTATGTGGTGCGCCAGACACAGACACCTACGGTTTGCACGTGTTGTTGAGGCGTTGATTTCACAAGATTCTTGTGGTCCAGGCTCGCTCAGCGCTCACTAGCGGCCTTCCTTGGCCGCTGCCTCTCCTTCTGGCCTTGTGCCTAGTACGTCGTCCCGTACATCCGGTCGGTGCAGCGACGCAGCAACACTTGCTTCAGCGGGGAGCCCATGGGCTCCTCCGCCGGTGACGGGAACCTGCGCGCTTAGCGCCGCTCACCCTAGCCACTCGCCGCCTGGCGCTAACAATGTTGCGCCTGCTCGTCGCTGTATTCGGCGAGTGTATCCCCTTCCTCACCTCTCGGTCATGCCGTGTCGGTCGGTTTGAGGTGCGAAAAAGCCGACAAAGAAACCACGAAATTTCGCTTCATGTTCGACTGGGCGTTCCTCGAAATAGTGGTGACTGCCCCACCCTTACCTGTCATAGAGGAGTCCATAATATTAGCTAGCTCGACCCCTTTCCCCAGTCGTTCCGCAAGAAAGGAATCCCTCTCGGGTCGGTATTGTTGCCACACACCCGAACCCCGTTTTTGAAGTTGCTGGCCTCTTTCGTTTTCACGCACGCCGACCCACGTTCTGCTTCGGTTTCAGCTCCAGTGGAGTAGGAGACTTCTTATACTGCCGGACGACCTAGTGGTGACTTCACAGCCTCCGGTCGGATCAACCGGACCGCATAACCGTTAACTCCGGAAGAATTTCAGCTCTCGTCAAGCAGAATGCGCCCAGAGCCCCCCGCCCCCCTTGGTCATGATCAGCACTTTCTTTACGTTTGTATATCGGTTCAATAAAGTATTGGTTATCGTTGGCCATAGACAGTATTCAAGTTATGTTTCGTTTCCGTTGGAGGGGTGTTAAGTGTAAGCTGGATAGCCTATATGTATTCATCGTTTAGTCCACGTAGTCACTTCAATCCTGCAAAAACGAACACCAGTATAAAGCGAGGCGTAATAATATACCACTAAGTATGTTATTACGGTTTCGTGGTTGACCTTGATAGTTCTGGCGTAATGCGGCCGGATTGGCTGCCTTCCAGATCAGAGCATCAGCACGTTGTCCTATATTAGGCCAGTACGTAGACGTTGTGGCAAACGACGACACGCCACACGCTGTCACTCTCTTTTGCTCCTCATTGATCTTCGCAGCACCACCTGCAACAGACTCCAACACTTTTATTGTTCTCCGTCATCCGTTTTGACCCGCCATGTTTTAATAAACGCCCTCTTCTTCCTACCCAAGTGCGTCAGTACCAGCCTAGAGTCCCGTCAGCCCCAGCCTTCACCCTGTGATACCCCGCCATTTCGGGGAGACTCGCAGCGATTCGTGATATGCACTGACCCGATCTAGTTCAATCGAATCCCAACCGCGGCAAGGCAATGTTTTCGGTATACAGTACTCGCGGTATCGTTCGGCCTATATATCTAGCAACGGACCCGTTCAAATCGAATCCAATCAATCCATAGCTGTAGCCGGAGTTGAGCTGGCGGCATCGCTCGACCCACAATATTTCCACATACAGTAGACTATAGTATCCAGAACCCAACGTTCGAAGCAACTGAAATATGCAGGCATATAATGCCGTGCTAAAGCCGTCCCATATGGAAGGGAGGAAGCCTGTGATTGCAAAAACGATATTTTCCCCCACCCCACCCCGCTAACCCTACTGCGACCTAAATGCATCAGGCGTAGGACGAAACAACCTCGTTATCGAGCAAAATGGCGGTACGATCCCCACACCCCATAAACCGGAGATTCGGCGCCGCCAGTAGGCCCGCCGAGACGCCACCATCAGCACGCCCACCGATAAACACACACTAGAAACCCGAAAGCGTGTAAGGGCGAACCCTTCAACAACAAGCAGATATGTTCGTGCGTTATCAGAGAAACCAAAAACGTACCGTAATTCACAGGAACCATCCCCGCTGCGTGCGCCGCCATAGAGACTAGCGCGAACAAACCGTATGATCAACCATGGTACCAGATGCGCATCGTCCGAATAAAAGCAGCGCACTGTCGAACAAACGTGTGAATCTTCATCACAGAAAGTATCGCACAATGGTGTACGTTTCGAGAGAAAACAATAGCGCGAGTCTCACGACGGACGGAAAGCGTGCAATGAAACAAATGCCGCAGGAGCCTATAATAGATGGACCGTACTGCTACCGATACCCTCATCCACCAAGAACAAAAAAAAGAGGTGCGAGAGTCCAGAACGGCCTGCTTATACTCCTATTACTCATTTCCCGTCTGCGAACGAGTTTGAGTTCTCTTTTTTGTTCCCGACAGGCTTACATATAGACGTGACGGAATGACTCACAGAGCTGGTATACACTACGCATGCATACGAGTCGCTATTATATATAGGTTTTGACCCTCTGCATCTCAAGGGCGGGCCGACGAAAGGCGGCTCAGGTTTCGCCGCGGACAGGCCCCTTCTTGCCGTTGCTGCCGCAACTGAAAATCGTGAATTTTCATATCTCGAATCCGCACGCACACATGATCGAACACCAAACGTAAAGACTATGAAGCCAGACGGAGTCGGTGGAACACCTGTTCTTGGACCTCTGAACGTACGATATCGCCCCCCACTTCTTGTGACGCAACAAATGGAACAAATGTTACCACTTCTTGTGACGCAAAAAAAATGGAACAAGCGTTAGCTACGAGATATGTTATCCGTGCGAGATTTCATGAAGACCCCATTCGCCTGGAAGTCCTTGACCTCGACGCCATCGTCCCCGTCACCACCAACACCAAAAGAACGTTCCGTGGAACGCTCCATGAAAGCGTCGAGGCAGGCCGTGCGGATCCTGAACAGAGACACGCAACCGTCATAAAAAGTATACACGTACCGCGGGCGCGATAATAAACGAGTTCGTGGAGGGGAGGCAGAGCAGTAGAGGCGGTCTAGACAGGTCGGCAGCGTCAATCGACGCATTTTTGTTGCAGAAATTCGATCCATCTTTGACGAGCAGTGGTGGAGATGTTGAATGAGTCAACCCTCCGTCCGACAGAGAGCAAATGCACATATGATTTACAGGAAGGAACGACACCTGTGAGCCCGGTTTGTCAGGAAAAGGCCACCGATCGGCGAAAACCTCACGCGATTTGAGCTACAGTAGAAACTTAAAAGAGATGACCCAAACGACAACAAACGAACAAAAAATCACCTACGTGTTGTTCCAAGAATTTTCTCCACGAAACCAAGGTGCATACCAGGCATCTAATTGTGTTGTCTCACTCGAGCAATTTGGCTCCAAAACGCGGGTGCAAGTTACAGTATTCACGCAGCTTGCTATTTATAGCTAACGCCCATTGACCAAGTACCGCAAATTGACCCACCCCACTATTAAGAGCTCGTTTAATCCTCAGATTCTTGAACGCACCTGCCATCTCGCGTCCCTCTTTGGGAAAAAACACACACAAACACACTAATAGTAGCTCAAGCAAAACTATTCATTCACTTCATCCGCGCTACGTGTGTACCTACGTATCCCCGCAGGCAATCGTCCCACATACATACTGTAGTGCAAAAGTGCCAGCAACTATTGAATTCATAGCGCTGCGTTGCATATGCCTAAATCTGATTTCAATTCCAAGTGATTAGTCTCCACAATAGGCGTGCGGGCCTATTGGTAGATGGGGTTCACTTAGCTCGAGGGAATAACCCATTAATTCCACCCACCCCCCTGATTGCCCCGCGTCGGTTTTACGTTCCAAGCGTAGAGTTGATTGCTTCGATGAGACTGGTGGTATTCGACGAATTGCGTCAGCTTTTTCATTTTTTCTGAATGAATATTGCCCTGCACATTGTCGGACGGTAACTCGAATAATGAAACTGACTTCAACACCCTTCGCGGTTTTTAGTGGTGTTATATATACCGTTACCAGTATACCAGGCATGTTTTAACTGTCTGATAACACTAGATTTTTGTAAAACTCAGAGCATGGTTATGTTGATTTCCCAGTGTCACCGGTACGTGCGCAATGCTTACAAATACGCTGGACGCGAGTTCTACCGATTTGGTCGATATTCGACTTTGCAAGGCGGCATGTGATACATCGGCGGCGCATATGTTTTGTAAAACTCCTCGTGAAACGTAAATGCGGTGACTCTTACTACTACCACAAACATTTGACACCAGACACTCCCTCGATACAAAAACGAAGAGGAGGAAACTCAAAACAGAACTAGAATTATACCTGGTACTTTTATTTCGTGTACTGCGATCTGCAATCTCCAAGTTACGCACAGTACTCTACATTGCCGTTGACGGCTTTCCCTACCTCTCTGAAGACGCGGGGCTATTGAGCAAGAAGTACCCCGATTCCCCGTGGTCCCTCCTTGCAGAAGTCACCGCGTCCTTGATCGCGAAAAATGCTGACGACGCCATGAAAAACGGAGGTTCTCCCACGGCCTAATCGGCACCCACAGCAGAGGCAAAACATGGTTGGGATAGATCCGTTGAAACCGTGCGAGGGAACATGCTGTAATACGTGAGGGTGGCGGCAGCAGTAGCAGCAGCAACGGCTGTAGAAGCAGCAACGGCTGTAGAAGCAGCAGCACCAACATCGGTCGGCAGCAGCAGCAGCAGCAGCAGCAGTAGCAGCAGTGACGGTGGCGGCAGTAGGAGCGGTATTATAGTAGCGGTCGAAATACGAGCTTCGAGAAGAAGGAGGAGGAGGAAGGGGAGCGGCGAACACATCGGTTTGGTAGTAGCAGAAATGGTAAAGCAGAAGTAGTACCGTAGTTCAAGAGTAATTCTGCAGTAGTAGCAGCGGCAGCAGTAGCAGCACGTGTTGGCAGTGGCAGCGTTAGTGAGCAGCAGTGGCAGCAGCAGGAACGCCATATAACACTTATGTCATAGCACAGTGACGCGAGGAAACTGATAATTGGAATGAGCGTACCGACGACGCGGCCGAAACAACCCCTCGGTTGCTGGGCGGGTGGGTGGCAGCTTGGGCATACGTGAGTGGGTAGGTGGGTGAATGGGTGGGTGCATGGGTGTGGGTGATTAGGGAGGTGGGTGGGTGGGTGGGTGGGCGAATGGGTGAGTGGATGGGTGGTTGGGTATGTGGGTGGGTAGGGGAGTAGGAAAGTGATGAGCCGCCTATACGAAGCCAGCAATTTCGACGCACGCGCCCTTACCTTCGAAGAGTGAACGGCGAAGGCGTTCTTTTTATCCAGGAGCTTCACCCGCATGTCTGACGGTACATCGTTAAACGAAGGGATCTTGTACGTGCCGGGTCCGCGAGTGATTAGCTGGCCGGGCTTAGCCCAGGGGTGCTCCGCGTCCCCCCACGCCGTCTCTTCCATCGTGCACCACCCGTACCCCTGCCAACACAAACAGCGCACCCGCAACCACTTCAACTTGAAACGGTTTTTTCTTGACAAGAACGAACAGAGTCTTCTCGTGGCGATTCCAAGAGGTGAGCGGGGCGGCACTACAAGTCGGGAAATGTGACGCTAAAACTACAGCAGTTTGTACGAGAGAAATGCATCTTTGGGGCCCCATTTGCTACTCAGCAACGCACGACGAACCCCAAAAAAACATGTCTTCCCTTCTGTTTTACACACCATACGCATTTGGTTCTAATCAGTATTCACATGTTCTCCCGAATATAGGTATCGGGGGCCTACGGCAATCAGAACCCACGAAAAACTAAAACCCTTGTGTAAGACGTGTGCTGATGTAGGAGTACAATTTCGTAGCACTGTTTGGCCGAAACATTATTGTGACTGTGCGGGATCCTTAAGCCCTTATCGGTGGCATGCTATAACCACTACTACGCGTGACCATAGTAAATGGTACCAAATATTGTTAGTATTAGTAGGGAATTATGTAGGTTTTTGTGTGTACCGTAGGTGCTATTTACTACGGTCCTCCGTAGTAGTATTGCTTTGCGACATTTCTCGCGATATACCTACAGTAGTAGGCTTTAGGATGTTTTGGTGATCGAGTCGCACTTTCAGCTTTTCCTCAAAATCGGTTTTTGGGCGAGGTTTAGGGCTTCTATACTACAATCAAGTGAACGAGCCTCCGATAAGGCAAGCACACGTCTACCCCCCTATGTCCACACCATATACGGCTATGATTACTGTGCTGCTCCGCCATTGGGAGGGAAGACACAACCCAGACGAAATACGTATTACTAGCTGCGACGGACAACCCGGGTCATATCGGAGGATCACGCTAGTAGTCTACGTATACAGTAGAAAAAAACTACAGTAGTATATATAATGCCCATTCAATCGAAGGACCACGGCAATTAGAGAGTACGTACTATCGTAGCGAGATCGATCTGTTCATGTAACGGTTACACCGACCACTAAAACAAACCACAAGCAGAGCAAACAGCACGACAGCACGCGGTAGTTTGGGGCCCCATCTCTCGCCTGGACGAACGCCCCCTCTATCTGACCGATGTCGATGGCAGGGTTGATGCTAGCCCCGATGTCCATGAGGATGTCTGCCCTGACCACCTTCGCGTCCCCCGTGAGGCAGTCCACCTCCACCTCGCTCGCTGCTACACCCTGAATTGCGTACCAGTCAGTGGACTTGATATTGTTTGGTCAAAATCATGAAACAAATGTACGTACATCATCAAATGTTGAACACCGCATCGTATACACCATGTATCACAGACAAACCCAAAATATGACTATATTCCACAACAAATGCGCCTGCCCTCGTAAACCAAAGCCGGAAAATCCGCAACGAAAACCGAAACACTTAACTCGCCTGGGTGAAGTAGTTGTAAGGGAGGCCTCTCTCCGCGTTATTCTTGGTATCCATGGCGAAATCGAACGCGCACTTGCCGGGGTTCTTGTAAAAGCCCTGAGCAGAGAGGTTTACCCTCTGGAAGTACGCCGCCTACTCAGAAGCAAACCCAGAATGGAAAAGGAGTTTCGGAGTCGTTCGTCATTGGAGTTTGCGTTTGAAAGTGTGCTTTGAGTACCCATACCTGTGACATACCGTTTGTTTTTCGTCAATACCCTACGCCATCATCATCCTCCTCCCTTCGTGACCTTTATGTCTACGCCTCCTCCTGTCACCTCCTCGTGACGCCCTTGGTAGTAGTACTCCTCTTTAAACCCAAGTCCCCCGCTCTCCATTCTCTATCCTCGTGCCCTACATCGACTGTAATGTTTCCGAAGCTGCCTCTGGTGAGCTCGAAATTTCTCGATAAAATACATGTATTCTGTTCCATCAAGCCATCCGGTTTGACGCTCCCAGCCAATTGTCAAAACCTCCCCTCTACACCCCCCCCCTCTCCCCCCCCCCCCACCGCTCCTTTCAGCCCCTACAAACCTCCGAACACAATACCGCTCAAAACGGTCGTTTGATAGGCACAAAGCCAACCCGTCACACTCAAGGCGAACGAAACAAAAAACGCCATCAAGCCACAATGAGTCCGAGGACAAACAAATCACTGAGCACTGTACTGTGCACCTGGTATCTGTTTTCAATAAGTACGTCAAAGAATCACCATAAAATACACTTCGAGAATGTGAGAATAGAAAAATCCGCTACGTGTATACATGCGACCGAACACACACCGACCCT
Source organism: Macrocystis pyrifera (assembly GCA_031763025.1). Lineage (NCBI taxonomy): Eukaryota > Phaeophyceae > Laminariales > Laminariaceae > Macrocystis > Macrocystis pyrifera. The sequence goes on along the minus strand of JASSKH010000008.1, from coordinate 7,526,775 downwards.
CTTCCCACTCCTCCACCCACCCACTGACAGTTCACGATCTAGAGAACTCGTTCAATGATAGAGGTAGCACATTTCACTTGAGTGGGATCTGCCGTAGATCGTGCAGATCACATACATCAGAGATATATCTGCCCCCAAACAATAATACAATGAAATGGCAATCTGCTTGATCTATCTGATCTATCTGGTCTTCCACCTGATCTATCTGATCTACCTGGTCTACCTGGTCTGATCTATCTGATCTTCTACCTGATATATCTGATATATCTGATCTATTTGAAATATCTAATATATTTGATCTATCTGGGACCTATCTGATCTATTTGATGTCCCTTTCTCCACCCACCGAGACCAAGCACCGGGAGGCAGCTATCTGATCTAGCTGATATTGTATCTGATCTATTTGATTTATCTCACCTCGCACTCTGGGCGGAAATATAAAGACCGTTTATATATTAATATGAAAACCAAGCGGTCCTTGTATTCACGTGGAGAGTGGCATCTAATATTTTCCAAGTGTGAAACATTCCCATTCCCTCTGCTCCACCCATCGAGACCAAGCACCGGGACGCAGCTATCGGATCTATCTGATCTCTCTGATCTATCTGATCTGTTCGATATGTTGAGAATCCCCTTCTCTACCCACCGGGACCAAGCACCGGGAGGCAGCTATTTGATCTATCTGATACTATATCTGATCTATCTGATTTATCTCACCTCCTACTCTGGGCGGAAATATAAGGACCGTTTATATATTAGATTTATCTCACCTCATACTCTGTTCGGAAATACAAGGAACGTGTAGAAATTAATATGAAGACCAAGCGTTCCTTATATTGCCAGACAACCAGAGTGGTATCTGATCTGCCTGATGTGCCAAACATTCCATTCCCCCTCCCCCACCTACCGAGACCAAGGATCGGGAGGCAGCTATCTGATCCATCTGTTCTACGTGATCTATGTGATGTATCTGATCTATTTAATCTAGCTGATCTATATTATTTGTTCGATGTGTGTAACATTCTCATTACCCTTCCTTCACCCACCTTGACCAAAGACGCGAACGAGGAGTCGGGAGGCAGCTGAGCGGCCACGGGCTTGAGTCTCTCTGTGATCTGCTCGCACGCATCCAGCGCGGCCATGCCGTAGAGGTCGGTCGACAACGAAGCGCCGGTGGGAGAAGAGTTGGCGATTTTGTCCGTCGCCGTCTCCGCGACATGCACCTGAGAGTGTTCATGGAGGAAAATAGTCAAGGAGCGTGCTATGGTAGAGCTTCACCTTCTTTTTGCAGGGCTGTTCACGGGTCATGATCCGACCCACGGGTCGGGTTCAAAGGGCCTGGTTGAGTTGGTTTCCCTTGTTGTATGACTCGTATGAGTACAACTGAACACCCAACGGTTTGGGGACAGGCTACTTGGACATAGAGCTGGAGATTGTTTGCAGTGTAGGTTGAATTTTTACTGGGCCTTTTAAGAGTCGGGTCACGTTGGGTTGGGTTGGGTCGGGTCGGGTCAGGTTTGGTGACGCAAGCCGACCCGACGCGCGAGGTTTGACCCGACCCGGGAACAGTCCTGATCGTGTCAAAGGCTTTTCCCTCACTTGAGGTGCTATATAGCTATATACCCCATCGAAAAGAATGCATAGTGACCAAAGTGGATGAACGACCCAATGGTGGAGGGATATCAGGAAACATATACAACACTCTATCCGGATATGTAAGGGAATTTGACTGTGAATAAAAACACGAACATGGTGTTTTCTGTTTTCCGGGCAGGGGGGTACCAGACTATCCGTATTTGAACGCTATATGTACCCCCAGTGATATTGTGTCCCTCGTCAGAAACGCATTGGCCAAAATATGCTATCCCAGTCGTGGCAAAACGCCTCTCACATAGCCGAAACCTAGCTAAAATCACAAGGCACTGGCGGGGGGGGGGAGTACTCTATTGTTGCTCGTCTTACGCCAGCCATTCCACCATTGACTGCGCATGCACTATTTTACGGACGATTCACCGGGAGGCGGAGTAACGAGGGGAAGAGAACGAAAGGGAAATTTCGACATCAAGAAGCTGTGGGACGGGGGAGGTTTCCGCAGAACGGATCCCGTGAGGGGGGAGGGGGGAGCATATGGGTGGTACATTGTCTATGATGGAATGATAAGTACAGGAGAGGCGTTCACCTGTTGTTTAGGAGGAACGAAAGACAGACAGTCACCACACCATCTTCTCGTCTTATCTTCTACTGCAGCTTATCGTGCAACCTCACCTAACCGTTAATTCGAGTATGCTTCATTTTACAGATTATGTGTTGTCCAGCCATCGGCAATCGGGTCTAAGTGTACAAACCAGCTACGAGCTGGTCCACACGCTCGTCGCCAGTCCGAAATCCTGTACTGTTGGTGCCACATCCAATCACTGACCTTGGGCTCATCGCGTACACACCAGCTACGAGCTGGTACACGCGCTAACCGCCAGTCCGATTTACTGCACTGTTAGCGCCACATCCAATCACTGACCTTGGGTTAATCTCACGTTAGGAATTGAACGCTTTTGGCTCAATTTGTTTCTGGCCCGTCGGGTTCTTCAAGTGAGCAACTTTTAGCATACCGACTATCGATAGCATGATGCTGTAACTGGTAACTTGCTTTTATGACTACGGTAGTAGCGCATTGCAACGTTCGTCGGGTCGCGCGAACACAGTTATTCGAAGTCAAGACACTATCCCTAAAAGGCGTTTCTGCTTGAGAAACGATGGACGGACAATCTGATGGACATTTCCCGTGGGCCTAGGTACACCGCTAGATATTACGGAGGGGGGGGGGGGCTAGAGCATATATATACTAAGCATAACCCACGATAGCCCCAAATACCATGCATCTCGGGGTGTTTTACCCACATGTTCTTGGTTCTGATTACTATGAGAACCTTCTCACTTTCTCCGTCTCGATCCCGAAAGCACTGGCCACCACCTGGCAGACCTTGGTGTGTAACCCCTGCCCCATCTCCGTCCCTCCGTGGGTAGCTAGAACAGTGCCGTCCTGATACACGTGCACAAGCGCCCCACCCTGGTTCAAGCAACTGGCGCTGAAGCTGGCTCGTGGGCGCGGCCAATACGTTTCGCAGGATGTTTCAAGGGCGGTGCAGGGGGGGGGGGGGGGGGGATGAGGGCCGGCGGCGGGGAGGGGGGTGATCGGTCACGCCGCGGTTGGGTCAGGCACAGAGGATTTCTCAGGTGATTTAAAGGCGGGGTATGTACAGAGGGTATATCAGACAATCCCAAAGCGGTGTAGGGTAGGGGATAGGGGGTGGGGGAGGTGGGGGCGCGATGGGCCACGACGCTATTGGGTCATGCGCAGACTAGTTCTACCGGAAGCGCTACCACGGCCTTTTCCTTACCGCGTTTAGGCCTCTCGGAGGAGTGATGCGAGTGGTTCTTCACCCGACTCAAAGTTGAACGAATTCAACGTCTGTTTGCTGCCGCGGCGTACCCACCGCGGTGCATGTCGTAGAAACAAAACCAAACGCGCGTCCAATCTCAAGCCTACAAAAAAATGGAGAAGTCAGGGTAGCCAGCATGCAGGCCGAGTGCCTCTGAGCGGGTGAATAAAAAAAATGAAATGGTGAAGTAACCCCCGTACCGTGACCTCCGCCCACAGGGGACATTGCAGGCGTTACGTGCGTGTGCTGCCAAAGGTCGGCGCATGCGAGAACGATGGGGGCTGATATGAGGACGGAAGCATTTGCACCCTCGGTTTGCGACAGACAGCTTAGACCAATAGTTGGGTTGCGTTGTTTGCAGTAGTAGTCGACAGGGTAACACTCCTGGGACTCCAGCGGTGTGCAAATCGACAACAAAATATGACGATGTCGGCAACGTAACCAGCGTGATTGAGGGGGGGGGGGTGATATCATACAACGGCTGGTGCCCGAGTTACGATCCAAGGGGTCGTACGGCACGGATGCAACAAGACCCTACCCGTACGTCTGAGCGCTCACGCTATTCCTACGTGGTTGATATCACCAAAGATATCAACCATTGCTTCGGTCGCTATCTCGAGACCCCAAAGGGGTGATGTGCACGTTTACAAGGAGGCGTGCTATCGATAGGGATAGGGATAAGAAGCACGTAACGGCCAAAATATTCATCGAATGGAACGTTCGCTTTTCTCAATGTCAGGTAACCGGCGGGGTGTCTACTGTGGTAGCTCTTCCGCTGTGGATCCTAAAAATTTTACGAGCGTGAACCTTCATCGTGGCATGCATCTGGTACTGTAACATGCGCGGCACTTCCCGCCCTTTACAAGCATTCTATTCTAATTATTTGGTCCTACTGCTGCTGCTGTACCCTATCCCGTCGGTGTGCGACAATCGAACTGTTAGGGGCCCTTCTGTACGCCTCTCCGACTGTTTTTGGGTACCGAAAAGCAGTGGTTTTCTTATTTTGTTCCTTTCTTTGCGGATTTAGCGGCAATCGATTATTCGCCTACTCCTCTCTGGCTGGTTTCGCCAGTCGTAGAAGCAGTAATCTTCCTACCGTACATTTCCCTAAAGAGTATGCCACAATCGACTTACGATTTTACCCGTAGTCCTACTCTACTTCTGACTGTGTGCGATACTCTTATGGTCAATACTATTAGATGTATTAGTCCTACCCTACCCCTTATATGGTGTGCTATTAATAGCAAACCACCCACCATATGCCGAACTTGGTCGGAATGACTGAAAGGCCCCGCTTCCTCCAGCGACTTCCGGCGTTAAAGGCATCCACCTGTGGCATGGAGGGCGGGTGGGGAAAGGGGTGGGAAGGCCGCGCCGTTAGGTCGCAGAACCCCCGCCCCAGCTCTGCGAGAACGAGGATATATGTATTGTTGTAGCTGGTGGTATTGACAAGATCATGTATCACATTGTCGGATGGGAAATGTTTTCATCCGTGTGAGGTTCGATACTCCGTGAGTAGTCAAGCATCACCCGTGTTCAAATCCTGATATATACACGGTGGAGGGATTACTCAACGATATATAAGGTGTCCTTATATTTCGTGATGACAGCCGGCATCCCCGGTGGCTTGGTAGGTGGTCTGCATGCCTACTAAGATTAATTTCGTGGGTTCGAGTCTCACCGAGTGCATACAAGTAGGGACGTTTGCCTGCATATAAAATGATTGCCGGAAAGCGCGAGAGCGTGATTTGGCATCATTCGATTAAAGTCGACGAGCAGTGGGAGTGTGATGAACCCTATGCGCGATAAAAACGAAGAGATATGAGGGCACGTACCGGGGGGGAGAAAGGACGACACCTGTGACCACGGCTTATCCGGACGATCGCTGAGGGTAACACCTCCCACCAGGCACGAGCTAAGCTGGGAAGTGAGATAGTGATGATGAGAAAACAAATGTGGTACAGAGTACGAAGTTGCCAACAAAACAAAACTTGTCAACATCAAATAACTCCGTTGTCGAAGTGTCAACTTTTTACACTTCCTACAGGATACGTCCAATGGTGGACACTGACAAAACCGAACGAAAACGAAAGCACTACTCATACCAGGTACCTTTTTTGGGTGCCTGATGAACAGCAGCAATACCCAACGATGCCAACAACAACAGGAACAACACCACAAAAAAACAGTATCATCAACACCAGCACACACCAGCACTAACACTAATGACAACAACGACAACTTCAACACCACCGCACCAACAACAGCATCGAACAATATCATCAACAATAACAGCAGCAACGGATGGGAGTTCACCTCCTTGCGACGCCGCTCTATCTCAGCCCACCGCTGCATGTCCGACCAAGCGCTGCGAACATTCCACGCGTTCAGCGTTTGCCCAAAGAAGGTGACATCGCCCTCCTATGTCCAACAGAATGGTATTGGCAAGAGGCGTTATCAGACACGGGTTGGGGATAAGGAGATAGGGGACGGGGGGGTCTTTTTAGGCTGGATATGCTGGTCGGTTCAAGCAGACTTAAACAAAGTGGGTCGACCGTGAATGCCGCATGCAATAGCTACTCGAATGTCACATATTGTCTATCATACTGACCGTGATGATCATCGGAAGTGCATGGCATAACCAGTTGCGTTGTTACGGGCCTAGGGCTGGAATTAGCGGCGTAATTGTGTCCCGACCAATCACAGGCCTTCAAACAGGTCAACAATAGTCAGGTGTTTCCGTAGGAAAAAGGTAAATTTTGTTTCACTTGTTTTTTCCTGAACGAAACGACTTCAAAGCATTATCATGAGTAGAATTTGCGCAAACATTTGAAGCATTGACTGCGTAGGATCAATATTAAGACACAATCACCGCAAAAAAAAAAAAAGAGACGATTCCAAACTGAAACGAAGTACTATCGAAAAACCCGGTGAAATCCACGTTGTTTTCAACAAAAACTCAGAAGTTCACGCGATTTTTGCGAATTTCACCCGGAACTTTCGCACACACACTCTCCGTGCCATTCGGCCGAGGGGTGTGTGGGAGAGGGCGCAAGTTTTTGTTCTTTGTTCGCTAGATACCTGGGGTCTCAAGAGAGCCCAACATTCAGAAAACCCGGAAGGCCCCAGATAACTGGCGGAAAAAAACACAACGATAAAAATCACACCCCTCGGCATAAGAGAGCGGAAAGTGTAGGTCACTACGAAATTTCAGAGTCTAACAAAAAGAAACGGCGTAAATTTCTCATGTCAAAAAAGTTTTCAGACGGAATCCTCGAACCAGCTGTGCCCGTATAGATAAAATTCCCTATGAGGAGGCTTCGACGTCCGTAGTGGAACACGGCCTCGGTAGCTTGGCAAGAACACAGACTTCACGCAACTTGCCTAACTTGTTTATTTTTTACATGAAAGTACAAGCAGTAGTTTGGTCCCGCTGTAGCGCCGGTTACCGGCTATGGTGCCTGTCAAATCGATTGGCCGAGATGCGACTAACCAATGGTATGGCAGTGTGCGGCGTAATTAGTGCCGGTTGCCCATACATATATAGTGCCGGTATTGCTGGTTGGCGCATATCATACCGGCACTATATTGTAGAGGGACCCTTATTGTGTGTACTAGCCTATTGGGCGCTCTCCGCCCAAGAGGAAGTCGTTACAACCCTATAACCCCTTATCGCTCAGCCGACATCAGGATGTGGGTCTACCACCCGATACGAGGTTCCATCCGAGAGGATCGATACTGCCGTCGACGGGTCTCGAGGCGTTGGTTACAGGGGACAAAAGGCAGGGGACAGGGGACAGAGGGGAGTTAGGCATGGAAACCGTACACCGTCCTTATGGAGGAGGTGGTTCGACGTGCGTGGTGGTCTAGACGAGGTGTTGTGAGCCAGGAGAGGATGCGGACATGATGAGCGAAGCGTTAGGGTATGACACTTTGGCCAGGGCGCATGCTTATTCATGGTATTACTTTGTACGACACGTGTACCGTCCAGGTTTAGGGGACTTCGGCATACCGTCGTAGGATACAGAGTGGCAGGAGGGGGGGGTGTATTCATGGCATGCATAGTATTAATACTCGTACTCGTATTTCCATAGGCCCTAGCATCTTTACAACGCTGGGGACGGAGCCCGTCGGGTTTTCGCCAACCTGGCAGACGTTGCTTGCACCGAGCGCGAAGCGGGATGGGGGGTGTGGGGCGCATATGACGGGGAAAGTGTGTCTTAATTAAACGCAGGCGACCTTCATATAATGTATCATTTAATCGGTGGTGGTACACGATGCGCCGTTTGCAAGAGCCGGAGAGAGGGCGGGGGGGGGGGGGGGGGGGGTAGAGGGAGAGACGGAACGAGGCAGAGACGCAAGGACGGAGGAGAGATTACTCCAAATATTCAATATTTTGGGGAGGAGGTGAGGGGAATGGGGGGAACGCGCGTGGATAAGGTTTTGAATTTAGATTATTCTCCCACTCTGATTTCAAGTACTTACGTCCCAGAAGCGGTGCTGCGCTGTAGGGGTTAAGGGGGATGAAATGTGGAATAATAACTGACATATCTGGCCGATATTGTCTCCCTCTTCTGGTCAAAATATATATTTTCACACTACTGCTGTATGTAGGTCAACTTAACAACAAATCAATTTCATCCACCCCTACCCGTATACTCTACCCCTCTGGACAGAAATATAAGGACCAATTAGACATTGATATGAAGACCAACCTGTACTTAATAGTTGCATCCGGAGTGCACTATCGCAGCAGCAAACGAGAAGCAAGATTTCTCCATGGGCTCGTTTCGGTCAGGAAGTGTGCCCACGTAGTAGACGGAAACTAGCCTCACGTCTTGGAGCAAGTATCAAACAAATATATGGCAGTATGCACGCACTCATACCCAGCAATGCATACCTCGTATTTCATGCCGATGTAGCAGAGACGCCTCTTACAGCTGAAAACTTTGTCATGGTCGTGAGTTAGCGTGCAGTAGTTAAGTTCACCCACCCACCCATACCTTGTAGTATCCGCGGCTGTCCATCTCACGGGTGGCCGGGACTCCCCCCTTGCATGGTGCGGGCTCGAAATAATCATTGTGGAGACTTCGGACAAGGTAGCATACCATTAGGCGTACCGAATTGAGATGTTGTCGATACTTGGTGGGGTTTTGCTAGTACATGGATTGTTGAATATTTCCACAAGGATGGCCTTGCACCCATATCGTGTCCTTTTTTTTGCAAGATAGTAATATTCACACATGGCTCATGTCGTTAATTAATAAATTTAGTGCACCAATGTAAGTTCGGGCTTTTACCTTGTACATGTTATCCGTGCGGAGCTTGAAGGCGTCCACGCCGATGGTTGTGGCCAGGTGCTCCATGACGGTCTCCGTGACAAGCATCGCCTGATTGTGACAAGAGTGTCCGACGCAATGCAACCGGACGATTAAAACACGAGACATTTTCTTGGTACCAGGTTTGTTCGAAAAGGGAGATATTCAACCAATCCAGAGGCAGTGGACAAGCCATTACGCGTTGTACGTTATTTCACCGTTTAACGACTCAGCCAACAGCGCTGGAGCTACTAGCCAGCCAACAGAACGACCAAGCAATCGGACAGCAGCAACCAACTAACCAACGAACACCCACCAGCCAACTCTCCCACCAGCCAACAACTAAGTCACAAGATAATCTCGTCAATTATCTATTACGAACAAACCAACCAACCCACACCAGCCCGCCGAGCCACCCAACCACACCCAACCCACAATTAACCAAAAGCACCATCCTAGCAACCATCCGCACCAACCATTGCCCCACCAGCCACACCAGCCAAGCACGACCAATCAAGCAATCAATCAGTCAGCCGATAAACCAACCAATCAACACCATCCTCCCAACATACTTCCAACCGACAACTCAACCAACCAATGAAAAAACCAACCAACCGACCCAGTAGATCTTACCGATTATTCGAGATTTGGTATGATTAACTTATCGTCAGGGCTGGGGTTGCTTTGATTACCATAGAGTTGGGGTCAGGATACGTTACTCTTCGTCTCGTACACAGTGTGTGTCAACCATTTTCTCGAAAAAGTGGTAAGTAACCGACTTTTAACCAAGTAACCAAGCAACCGATCGACCGATCGACCTACCAAATGATGTATAGTAAATGATGTATAGCTACGAACCTGAGGGGCACCGAAGCCTCTGAAGGCTGTGTGGGAAGCCTGGTTTGTCTTGCACACGAACCCCTCCACTTTCATCGTAGGCCACCTGTCCTCAAAAAAAAAAAAGCAAAGTGCGCAGGATACAAGAAATTTTAAGAAGTAACATGGCGTAAGAGAAGCAGCGTTGGGGGGAGGGAGGTCGAACCGATATCTTCGTCTTTGAAGAGATAAGCGTGGAGACGGGAGGGAGGGAGCGTACTCATATCACGCATGGCCGTAGTCGTATAACCATATACCCTCGCCCCTCGCATTCCGTTCGAAGGGGAAGGGGTGGTCAGACGAGTATCGCCGAGGAACGAGTGCCAGAACTCGACCACAACCACCGCCAACCCCACCCCCACCACGTACTACCAGTACAGTGGTACAAATATATACGGCCTGTTGTCGGAGATGGAGGGCCACAGTCACAGCCCCGACGGCTACCGTAGTACTACACCAAATAAGAAACCCTCTATGATATTACCACTAGTCGACTAAAACCCTAAGAGCAATGCCTGACCTTTTAGGGATGGTGTCATGTTTTCCAAGCGTCCTCACATGAGGAAGGAAGGAGCTCAGCATCTCTCACCCTCAACACGTCTTTGGAGAACGCTTCTTCGTCCAACCCGACCAACCTTTCTGCCCGCGGGTTCTAACACAAACACGATTGTGAAAGTATCACAAAGGTAACCGGTAGTTGGTCGCTTCAGGAGCTCAACCGGTCAGAAATTTCTTTTAAAATATATGGCAACCCCTAGTGTGAGATGATATTTTCTGGTTTGCCGTGGCTCCCTATGCCGCTGGATACAGCTCGTGTTAGTTTTCACTTTCGTATCTATTGATCCCCGGGTTTTTTTAAACGAGGAGCTTCAGAAATATGAGGTGAGGCACCTACCTGTAACAGTTGTCGATATGAAGGAGAGCCCTGTTCATAATCGCCGATGAGACATCCAGGCTGCAACCAGCGTTGCTGTACAGCTGCACGTCCATACCGCAGAGCTTGCCGCTCCTGCGAACCAGTCAGCACCGGCACCGCCAGAAAAGGATCAAACAGTGGAACACACCCGGTACGCACCGCAAACAAGCACATCAACAAAATATAAATATGCCTGCAGAAGCCAAACCAAATACACACCGCCAACGACAATCTAGTCAGCTGCCCCCGTCAAATAACGCCACGAAAAATAAACGAAACCAATGACACCACCAAAATCATCCATAACCGATAACCTTCACGTACAACCACCGCATCACGTATGATAGAAGCGATCACACAAAAGCAAGAACAGCACGATCGAAACCATTAGATTTACACCATCGAAGGCAGTCACTCTACTAAATACCGCCAAGGCAACTCCGCAAACACCAACATGACCGAGACTATCACTGCACCGCAACTACCAACACCACCAACGAGAAGTGTTAACCCTACAATTACTTTTACAAGCGCTGGTATATCGATACTGCTACGGTAACTGTTACCGTTACCCGGATACGGTTTCGGTTACCGATATCGTTACATATGCCGTTGCCGTTACCGTTACCTTTACCGATACCGTTACCGCCTCCGCCACAGCTTCCGGCACCATGTTCATTGCCAATATCATTACCGTTTCCGGTGCCTAAGCAACCTCTTACTTTGTGACGCCGGCTCTGTATTTGGCCAGGAAGGCGTGTCTGTGGCCGGTGATCTGCATGTCCACGTCCCTGTCCAAGCTAAGCCGCACCGGCCTTCCCGTGATGTGAGCGGATAGAGCAGTGACGCACGAGAGGAACACGGACCGGGTCCCCTTGCCTCCAAACGCACCTCCCATGCGTTTAGACCTGCAGACCACCTGTTATATCGGGAGTATGTGTGAAGTGTGTGCGATCGAATACGGGGCAGTGGGAACAACAACCACCACCAAAACAACGATAGTAACCATAGAAACTGGAGCAACAGCAGCGCACACCAACAATAACAGCAGCACGATGACGACAACGACACTAGCAACAAGAACAACACATGAAACCTGAAAATGTCGTCTGCAAACGTAAAACCTGTCATCCCGGCATCTGGCGCGGCATACGCTATTCCCACCGCGCAGCGCTTGTTACCACTTTCATTCCCCACCCCCCACATCCCCATCCCTCCCCACTCCTCCATCCTCCCTCCTCTCTGGAAGTGGCCACACCGGCAAATCAATCAACTCATTGAAGTTGACATCCATGTGCGAGTCCGCCTCACGAGCGGTTCTTTATAGGATGCAGCTGACCCTTCATGCGACGCACCGGACACGTAACGTTTCGTTTGTCGTTTGGTGCAAGCAATCAATGTCTGCCTGGTCGGTGAAACCCCGACGTGGTCCGTCTCGGCATCGTAGGGGTGTGAGGATCTATGGTCATTCGACTACGACCATGCATGATATCGAGTACACCCGTACCCCCCCGTTCCCTGTGACACTCCCTCATTTCGTTATGCCCTTCTCTCCCTTCCACTACTCCCCCAGAGGCGTGCTACGATTTTTTTTTTTCTGAGGCTCCTCACCCAAACCTTGCCTTGAGCGAAAACGCTACATCCAACGATTTTTCCCATGGCCTAATGGGTTAATAACGAAAAATAGTGCCACACATATGGGATGCCGGGTTGCTCCTTAGCTCAGGAGCTCCGTAGACCAGGATTGTCTCGGCCCAAAACGTGCTGTCTGTACCCTAGCACGTGTTCCCCCGCCCCCCTGTCCCCCCCCCCCCCCCGGCACCAGCCACCCCAGCCTCCTTGCCTTATTGAGATCAACCCCGCACACACTAGCACACACGCTCTGCACGTCGTCCGCGTTTTGGGTCGAGGCGAAGATCTCCAAGCTGCCGTTTTCGCCGGGCACGGCCATGGTAGCGTTCGTCTCTAGGTAGAAATGCTCCTGAGCACCAATCTGAACAATATACATGGAACATGGCGGGGGGTGGGGGGGGGGGGGGGGGGAGGGGGGAGGAGGCAGGGCGGGAGGGAGGGAGGGAGGGAGGGAAGGAGGGAAGAGGAAAATGTGAAACAGGTTTACGTTGGCTAGCAAGTACGTGGAGACCCAAACACGGGGATATTCTCGAGGCCAAGTGCCATCCGCTTTTCACCTGTAATATTTCGAGGCAAGACAAGAAAATATGTTTAAAACCTCGCCTTGAACTCGCCTCAACGACCACGTCAGCGCTGGCCAGTGCCCCCTCAGTGTCACCCTCAGCCAGAGCGTTTCCTTTGCCCCTGTAGAAACTGACGAACCGACGGGGGTTGCACCGCATTCAAGAGCGGGGGGGGTTCCGGTTGTCCGCCCGAGGGAGAGCCCGACGGCGAGGGGAGGCAGGGGTAAGATGATGGTTGGGGGACGGGGGGTAGGATAGAGGCGGAGAGGGACTCGGGTATAGTGTTTCAGTAATGTATCACATGAAATAGGTGGAACAAGCGCCTCTCTCTTGAGGAGAAAGAAATAATGGGACGGAAATTGAAAGGTCTGCAATCGGATACAACCGCAAAACAGTTGGATTGTTGAGTCGGACAGAATATCCGACACAAACTCGGACCGTCCAAAGAAATGATTGGAGGCAGACGGAGAAGTAAACCATGCCCCCATGGCGCTTTGAGGTAAATGGACGTTTATTCCATTCTTCGGAAGATACAACGTACAGTAGCTGAAAAATAGAAATAACCTTTCTCGACATTTATACACTCCCCTCGTCTCAGATCTTCGTCCTTATTAATTTGAAGTTGGAATTGCCACGAGGTAACTTGTATGTGTTTCAATGGTAGTCATATTTCATCCAATTGTCGAGCGGGTCAACAGCTCGTCCTAACGAACCGTCATCAGTTTTACCGCATTTTGTAGTTATTATCAGTGTCAGACTCGATACCTGGTAAGCAGAAAAAAATGCTCGATATACAGGCATAAAGGGTGCAGTGTCGCAAGAATATCATTATGGCTTTCCGGGTTGTGTGCTTAGTTCGGATTGTCATATTGATGGTGACCCTCTCGCCTGCCGGTGGCGATGGCTTCGTCAATCATCATAATGGCGGGCAGTTCTTCGTATCGAACCGTCACCAGTTTTGCCGCCTTTTCAGCGAGGACGGGGGTATCCGCCAGAACGGCGCCGATGAGCTGTCCAACGCAGTGAACCTTCCAGCAAGGACGTGGGAGGGGACATTGCAATCAATGCAACCAAACACATAGGAGGGGAATGAGGTGGAGGGGGGGGGGGGGATGGTACCTCCGGTACTTGATACCGTAAGCAGTGCCACCGAAAGGGACGGGTGGGGGGAGGTTCCTACGATGATTGGGAGCGGCGTATCACTTACTTGATACCGTAATCAATGTAATCGGAAAGCACGAGTAGGAGGCGCCTCCAATGATCGAGAGCGGCGAGGTCCGGTACTTGATACCGCATGCAATGTCACCGAAAGACACGGGCGGAAGGAGGTGCCTCCGATGATGGAGAGCAGCGCATCCGAAGCATGGGAAGGAGGGCGACATTTCCGAGAATTGATAGCAGAGTAACCGAAACAAGCGGAGGGTAGTGCGAGTCGAGATTTAAGAGCAATTCAATAGAAACCAGGGCGGTTGGGAGAACGGGGTTTGTGAACGCCTCCGATATCATTGAGTAGCAGTGTAACCGAAACGACGGTACACATGGACTCGGAAAGCTGAGGGAACCGAACATACGGGAGGGGTGGGGGGAAGGGGCAGGGAAAAGTCCCTCCGAGAATCACGACCGATGGGACAAAATCAATGGAACCGAAAACACACCAGGTGTTGACATGCGCCGGTGTACTTACGCAGGGTTTGTTGGTTTGCTGAGGCGTCTGGGTTCGGTGGTTTTGCCTTGGTTTCTTGAAACGTTTGTTCGTTCTTGCACGCGCGGACTACGAGAAATCCAGATATGATTGTAAAGGTGTGTTGCTCGACGATAGAGGTGGTCATGCAGATACAGTGACATGGCGACAACAAAACGCCCACGAAACAGCTCGAAGCAATAACGCCAAGCAAACACCCCGGAAAGGCACAAACAGAGACAGGCGCGCCACCTTTCATCGAATCAAGGCCAAGCGAAAACCCCGTAATGTCACAGGGAAAAAAAATAGTAGAAACGATAACCAAAAAACGAACCCCATCCCCTTAAAACATGAGAAAGTATATTTTCCGTTTCGTTACAGAACCTCAACAAAGAGCAGAAGGAACGAACGAACAAAAAAAATGGCGTAGAGGCGTAGAGCAAAACGAAAAATGAAAGGGGTGTCCAAACCTCGCTGACAGCGAAGAGTTCTTCGTCGTGCACGATCGGTCCGATGGCGTTTCGTTCCGGAGCAACGTCCTCCGACCCCAAATAACGCAACACGCCTTCCAGTTTCAAGGCCTCCGAGGGGTCCACTCCCAGCAACTTGGCGTGGGGTTTCGTGGAGAGAACAAGGCCGGCGTAAAGTGTTCCTGCGGGAGACGGCATGTCGCCTGCGTAGACGGCTTCACCCGTAACCTGTGTGGTACGGACGATATTGAAATGACCGGTTAGAGTCCCTTTACATATATGTACTTGCATTCCATTTGATTACGAAAATACGTTAGACTGCCGATTTACGTCGTAGCTCCAAGAGATACGTACTGACCAACGATCAATTCGGTCGGGCCCACAGCTAGCTAGCTGGCGTGCCTGCAATATACATACCATTTAATCTGTGATACAAACTCGTCCAGTTAGCTGTGAGATATTTTGACACCCAGCGAAGGAGTCGAGATAGCAGTCCACCCTCGTTGGGTCGGTGTCAAGAGAGTAACACAGCAGTACTGCAAGGGGTATCCAACACTGAAAAGGCTATCAAGTCTCTGACTGTGTTTCAGTTCATCGGGAGTTGACGGTTCGGGAAAACGTGCAAACGAGCGAAACTTGAAACAAAACCAAGATCGAGTACGAAAACAAAACCTACACCAAAACCGGAAACAAAAGCGATTACAACAAATGCCCTGGACAAACCATAACGCCGTGTGTCCATGCCAGCCATTGGGGTAATTGGTTACGTACCAGGTCAGTTTATTTATCGCGTTTTCTCTCTCTCTCACCGTACTGACTCACCTGAAGGGTGGAAGATTTGTGCGGCACCGCCTTCCCCACATCCCCAACGCCGTTCGCCTTTTTCAACTCCCCTCCGCTTTCCTCCGTCGACTCCGGAATGGGCGCGTGAGGGACAGGGCGTGCCATCTGCATGCCGCCGTTCTGTTGTGCGAGTATTTTGAATGGAAGTATATCACAGACGAACGGCAAGAACATCAGTGACAAAGCGCAAACAATACACAGATATGTGAAGGACGAAAAACAACAGAGGGAACAAACGACGAATAGTGTTTTGAAACTAGCAAGACGAACGAAACCCATCACAGCAAAGGGTCCACCGACTACGACCAAGGCCCCACGTGTAACCTGTGCACCCACTCCAGCAACGGCAACAGCAGCAGGGTATGTTGAATGGTGGTTTATCGAGGCCCCGAAACAACGGCGACCACTGGCTACAACGCCCTCCTTCTCCTTTCCGCCCCCGCCCGGTCTACCGCCCACTTCCACCCCGACTCCTACTCTCCCCTCCGCGCCGTCTTTCTACCCGCGAATGCCCCACCCCCTATATTTCCGTGACACTCACGCGGGGGGTGTACTCCTGCTGTCCCCTGCTGCTGGGCTTGGGTTCCGTGATGAAGTTCGCTGCTGCCGATCTGGGCCACAAAAAAATAAGTCAAGTGCAGTGAGGCAAAAGCACAACGCGTGTTGTTTCGTGTATATAGTTTCGTCAAATATTAAGAACGTTCTTAATGTTGTTGGGAATTTCGTTGTTGTTTTCATTGTTGACGTTGTCGTTGCTGTTAGGAAAGGAGTTGTTGGCATCTTGTTACTTTGGTTGTCTGGTAACTTCGCGATCATCAAGTTTCGAGTACTATCAGATTGAAATGTAGTTAACTTCTCAACTTTTAGAAATGATGTATCTTTGAAATCTCGTACTCTTGAGTTGTGTCTAGAATTGTTCAATGTTGTGAGCTCACCGGTCTGTGTCTCCAATCACCGGCGGCGGGGGAAGGTTTCCTGCCGTCCCCATCGACAACGCCTCCAGCTTCATACAAACATCCACGAAAAACTTGAACAGGAAAGACGGTGGCAACGCCCGGCGGTACTCGGACTGCCCGCCTGCAGGAGACACGAATACAGCGAACATAACACAAAAGAAAGTAACACAGTGCCGGTGAACCTCCCTTTGGACCTCGAGATAACGAAAACAATCCAGGTTGGTGAGCACCGGGGGGACCCGGCAGCACGGGAGGGATGGCATTGTGCCCGTGCCGTGCGACTCCTTGCATCGCCACTCGGGTACCAACTCGTATCACCCCCCATATCACGCAGTGGCCGTTGTTGTAACCGCCGATTCGTGCGGTCAAGTTTCCTCTCTGAATACCCAAGAGGGCTAGCGGAACATATAACACTCACGCAGATCAGAAGACGCAAAGAGCGTGGGGCAGAGATCACTATTTTAGACTCGTGAGAACAGAGCTGTTGCGACACGTGGCCCGCTGAAAACACGCGGCGGGATAGTATATACAAGCCGCCGCCACAAAAAAAAGTGGTGACATTTGTCCGAATGTTAGAACTTTCACGGAGAAGTGTTGAACACGCGCGACAAAAGGTTTATTTCTGCTTCCATGGCGGCGATTGGCCTGTGCGGGTACGCTTACGGCTATACAGTTTCCGACGTACGATACAGTTAATAGCACAGACAATTGCAACAACCAAAAATAATCTTGAACGACGGAATACTAAGTGACTTGGAACTTGGTGTGATCCACAGACATAACTCTAGCGTGATATAACTCGTGTAAACGTCAAAAATATAGCAAAACTCACAAAGTACCAACAAAACAATCAAAAGACACAAACGTGAAAAACGTAGCTCTACATAAAACACTAACGTTGAGAACTCTCCGCCTCAGGTCTTGATGGGGGGGGCATCGCATACTCACAGAGCAAGAGAACGCCATGAACTCTTTATTTACACATCTGCGTCGCACCTGGAACGTTAGGCGGCAGAGGAAGATCTTCCGCCAGGGTCTTGTAAGCGCCTTCGATCGTCTCCGCCGACCATTCCTTGCCGGCCAGATAGGCCTAGAATAAATGTTTTTTGAGCGAGAGTGGTTATTCTGGAACGGTATAATCTTGGACAAAATCAGACAACAGTGACAGCACGGAACATCAGCACCAACACGAGCATGAACAACAACAAACAACAATAGCAAAAAGCAATACAAAACCAGACGCAAATACGCCATCAACGCAACTATCGTCAACGACAAATAAAACGCAGCAACAAGAACACCACCACCGCCACCCAGTTAACACTACTACACCAATCTCTACCACCAGCATCAACCCTGACACCAACACCTGCACCAATAACAGTATACCACAGCCGCAAACACCAGAACTAGTACCACCGGCACTCACTTCATCCCCATCCAAAACACCAACAACTGCAGCAGCACCAACCGATATCTTCAAATAACGGTCTTTCCCCCAACACCGCCATCACCATCACCACGACCAAGCCCATCACTGACAACCACCACCCAAACCACCACTACCATCACCACCACTATCATTATGGCCACCCCAACCATCGCTCCCATCACTGTCAACCATCACCACAACCAACGCCACCAACACCGCCACCGCTACTACCGATACTAACGCCTCCACCACCACGGCCATAAGCATCATCACCAGCCAACCCCACATCTAGCAGCAACACAAAGGTTACCACCCCCACCACCACCAAGACCACCACCGACACAACGTCACCATCGCCGCCACCACCACCTAAACGACCCCTACAACCGCCACACCTAACACCGCTGCCACCGCAACGACAACCGCCACCAACGCACAAATCCCTACCACCACCACCACCACCACCACCACATGCAACAGCACCACCGCTCCAAACCCTTACCTCGGTTAGAGGAGCCGCCACAGTCGTCGGCGCCATCCCGCCAAAGCACATCCCGGCCTCAAGCACGACCCACTTCCCCTCCCGCGGCTCCAGCCTCACGCGAAGCCCGCCCGTGACGATCGATATGTCGTCTTCCCGACGCCTGGCCTGCTTGAACGGCCTCACAAACTCGAACTGCGATGACGATGCTGACGGCAATGGTGATGGAGATGCTGATGGGGCGGCTGCCGTGACATAGTAAGCGTTGGGCAAGGTCACTCCCAGGATAACCTCGTGGGGCTCCATGGCAACCTTACGGTACCTGGACGTTGCATGTTTGGTATGCGGTACGTTTGAGAGGCGTCACGTATTGGAGGAGAAGTCGGAGGTGGTTCGAGGAAAGGAATGAACGAGGGTGGATGTTGGGGGCGGGAGACGAGGGTGCTCGTAGTGGGGGTGGAGGGTGGGGGGTAGGAGGAGGTGGGGTGGGCGTGGATGGACGGGGGGGAAGTGTGCGTGTGCGGGCGGGCTAGGTTAGGACGGTGGCTGGTCTGCGGGCGGGACTCAAT
Source organism: Macrocystis pyrifera (assembly GCA_031763025.1). Classification (NCBI taxonomy): domain Eukaryota; class Phaeophyceae; order Laminariales; family Laminariaceae; genus Macrocystis; species Macrocystis pyrifera. Next base: position 7,507,601 of record JASSKH010000008.1, on the reverse strand, counting down.
GGGGTGGGGCGGAGACTCAAGTGCTGGGACAGGAGATCAAAAAGAACAATGCATATATTATCAAGAGATGGACGCCAAGCCTGCAGGCCGCGAAGTTCAACAAAAATGGTGGCACCGGTAGTATTCCCACGAGCAACCGCATGCGAAGCCAAAAGTTGATACAAAAGTAATTCAAACTGTAGGGCAACCACGCGCTCGAGGACGACGACGCCGGAGGAAAGCTGCTGACTACGCAAAATGGGTCACAGAAACCACTAGACAACGCCCCTTTACAAGAGCAACAAGCCGCGGAAGTTCAAACAACAAACGATTACGCTAAAAAACTACAAATTAGCAAGACCATTTCCACAGGGTGACTGCACGCGGATGGTGCGGCGGCGAGGGACGGCAATCAAAATACACACTGATACAAGAAACACGGAGGAAGTTACTGAGCAAATAACGACTTTGTACCCGAGGAAGAAGTGGCGAACTTTGATGGTGCGCCTGCCGCCCTCGGTGGACGCGAGGATGACGTCAGCGCCGCACGCGCCCAGCAGAGGATTCATGTCGGAGATAGGGCTGGCGGTGGCCAGGTTTCCTGAACAGAGGAATAAATAGCTGCTTAGTGGACGGAGGAGCGGTTTTTCATTAATCAGCCGTCGAAGGAATACACATAGCAGTTGGGCACCCGGACGATCACATGGCCGTCGAGCTTCCGGGTGGACGTATATCCGTTGACCAGCTGGGTGGGTAAAATAGCTGTTGTGCGGCCGCAAAAAGAGTCGCCCGTTAAGCGTCCGGTGGGATGTATGTATCTATGAGCCAGTAAGCACCAAACCGGAGTATGCAGATACGTCTGTCCGCCGTCGAGCGTAGGGATGGTTTTTTTCACTGGTCGGTGAACAGCACCCGCGCGCATGCGATATACCGATATGCCACAAGGGGGGGGGGGGGGGGGGGGTAACGAACACGACACACCGTGTGCATCAAGCGAAAACATTTACCGTGGGAACAAGAGGACAGCACGGGAAGTATATGCCAAGAGAGGGTGTTAACCACGGAAATTAACTGATATGCATGAACAAAACAATACTTATCACAAAAGCAACACCTCGGAAATAATAAATACGCAACACCACCTATAAAAACTTAAGTGACAGGAAAACACCAGCCCCAGCTCAACCAATAATGGCATCCACAGCAGGAGCAGGAATAACTATAACACTACCACCACCAACAACGAACTATCACGAGAGGCTTACCGGCAAGGCACGCGACGTTTCTAATCTGCGTCGACGCAAACCACCGCAGCATATCAACACACGCGCGAGCCGCCCCGGCCCCAACTGCCCGCCCGCCACCGGCCCCTTCCACATCCTTCCCAATCTCGTCCAACTCCGAGAGCGCGCGCTCCACAGCCGACAACGACGCAGCACCGCCTATGAACACGCTTCCGTCGGGATTTGCGGTGATGGCGTGGAGTTCGGGCACTCGGGAAGGGGAGATGAGCACTGGGTAGTGCAATCCCTTGAACTTCACCTCGATTCCGACCTGGTTAGCGGTAGTCGTATGGGGGCGGGGTCACGGAACGCTTGCTCCTGTTGTGGCTGCGACCAGGAGGTAGACTACGTCGACGGCAGAGTGTAAAGGGACACCAACAACAGCATTACGCAAAAGCATCATTCAGTCAACATCCAAATTGACCACTAAACATCCAACCGATCAACAGCTCAATTCAGCCAATCACATACCCAAACAACCCAACCAATCAACCAATAAAACAAATTCCTATCAATCGATCAATCAATCAACCAATCAATTAATGAACTGCGCTCATCCAACTATAGAAATCAATCCACAAGCCAAGATACCAACCAGAAAGCGCAGGCGACCAACCCAAAGCCCACTCGCCCGTCTCTAGGGGCTAATGAATCAACTAAACAATCGTTCAACCATCTCACCCTAGCAATCAACCGGCCATACTGAAATCAACCAACCATCCGACCATCCAAGTAGTAGACCAGCCAACTACGCAATTAACCATCCAACGAAACCTCCATTGGTAGCCCCCCCGTGCCCCCCGCCACGACCGTCGACACACGCTAAGGTAGAGGTGCACCCACTTTAGCCTTCTGAGGTTCCTCGATTGAGGGGCTCTATACTATTAGTGAGTAACTATCAAGTCATCGAAAAACTACCTTTCGAAAACATTGAAAGTGGAATGGTTGATGAGCAATCCCATGGCCCAAGTGTAATAATACTGATATTGCACAAACCGAAAGAAGGAAAGAGTTCCGACGATTTTGGGGTAGGGAGATCCGTCGTTCAGAACATATGTTAGCCAAAGAGTGTTACGTATCCCCTATGCTAGCGCGAGTCGTCGCCGCGAAATGCAAATTCAACCAACCACCACCCGCACTAACCAAACTAGTTGAACCTGCCATTCTGGCCTAATCCATAGAACGAACAACCAACTTAACCAGAGCCAACAGAGCAACCAATCAACCAACCAACGGACCAGCCAGCCAACCCAGACCAAACCAACTAACGAATCAGACTTGTCAACTAAATCTCTATCCAACTAACCAAGAGGAGTCTGTCGGTTTTACCTCCGTGTTACCCGCCACGATCCTGGCCTGAGGGTGCTTCTCCTTAAGCCGCAAGAGGCCGTCCAGGCTGGTGGGAACGTGCCAGGTAACGTTATCTCCCGCGATGATCACAGGCGAGGGTCGCGTAAGCATGAGGAAGGCTGGGAAGATAGGCTCGCTCGCATCCGAGTACCTCTCGCTGAACCTGGACAGCATTTGTTGTGGTTGGTGCTATTGTTGTTGGTTTCGTCTAAGACGTTGTCATCGTTTTTTGTGTGTCGAAGGCCGTTGCGCCACGAGGGAGGGTTGGTGAAAATATACTATTAAATAATACTGGCGCTACTACGTAGGGTCGTGGTGGTCATTTTTCAGCTTTTCAGGGCCACTCGCGGTCGATCGAATCACTGCTTTACTGCGTTGCATGTCTTGAGTCTTTTTAGGCTTTCGGACATCGCAATAAGGACCGCTACATGGGATTGTCTGTGTCGCTGCGCCAGCAAAACGCAACCAGGTCCAACTTCGAGCGAGGTCCGGAGCCACCCGCCGGAGTGGCTCAAACGTGGCAGTGAAAACAATGACATCATACCCGTCCTGTCATATAGCCAGAACAACCGCGGTACGGATGGCACTTTCTGGTAGAAGCAATTTCTGACTATCGGGGCGGCTCCTAAACCCAATACCACTCAAACACTATCGGTACTTTACAACATTGTTCGTGATGCACCTATATCGTTTATTTCTATCGCCAAAACTAATTCATCCGGACTTCGAAGCTCAAAAACTCCGTGATTTATCGATTTCACCCGCCACCCCTACTCCAAGTGAGGATAATCAGATCCGCCCTTTTCGAGATGAGTGGGAGTATTGTATTCGGGAGTGCTCATCAGATTGCACCTTATTCTTCTTCAATATCAGTTTGGGGTTTCACTGGAAAATAGAGTTCTTCTCAGTTTTGGGTGTCACTTAGGAAATATTCGGTACACCCATATCGTGGCATGCATCATCACCGGTCTTACGGAATGGGACCCGGAAGGAAGAGAGGGGCAAGAAAAACCCAAGAAACCCGGAGGTTTCTGGGAGAGTGTGTTCGAAGGTAGAACAAAACCGAGAAGGCAGAGGGATATAAAACAAATGAAGATACACAACAAGCAGAGACGGGAAGGGAAACGAAGCGGAGGATTAAATGTCTACGGGTTCGTCCGTCAGGTTTCCGCGCGAGTGCTTTATGAAGGTAAGGGGAAGGCAGCAGGTAAAAAGAGAGTGAAGTACACCACGAAAGCGAAAATAACATCTGGCTCTGTTTTCAGGCAGTTTTATCCCGTGTTCCTGCTCTCGCGTTTGAGGGGGACATATATCAAAACTAATTGAAACTACAGTTGGACATGTTTGTACAAAGGGAGTAGGGGTGTGAAAGGAAGGTCCGTCGGAGAGGAACAACAGGAAACAGAGAACGCTAAGCGAGCCAGAGCACGCACAAAGATGGTGGTGGCCGGAAGGACTGGTGCGACGGTAGGGAGACTGCTCTCATTTTCACTACCACATCGACACCACTCTCGCGGGCGGCTGTGTACCTCCCTTAGAATTGGAAATCAGAAACATTAACTGCGCGGGTTTAACAAGCAATCCCCATTGCGGTGTGTGTATCTTGAGAAAATATATTTTGAAGTTCTAGACCGCAAAACAAATTGGTGGTCACTCGGCCGAGGGCCTTTCCCTTGCCGAGGTACCAGTCGACGATCACACAAAATGTGCACCGAAACCGTCAACACGCTTGGAACATATCAAAACAGCAAAACGACGACGTAAACAAAAGACACCCGAAACTCAAATGAACAAGAACGCCGCTGCGGCCTTCAAACGACCCACCGATATCGTTGTTCCGTCCGGCAGCATGAAGCCTACCCCACCCCCCCCCACCCCCGTGCTCCAAAAGCAACTATTATCACTTCCATGACACCCGCCTCTACCATGATATTGAAGGCGGTAGCACAGCAGTGCTTGCGGGGGGGTACCAACACACAAACACGAGCGCCAAACCATACCGAACGAAACCCTTGAAAAGCGCACGTAGGTCAATAAACAACTATAGAACAGCATAAACAATCAAACAACTCCAAAAATCGGAACAACGTTAAAACCCAAACAACACACCGCCACCGTTATTCTTACTCCGTCCCGCCAAACGGAACCCGACGTTAAGCCACCAATCCCACATCCAGCCACCCGCTGCCCCCCCCCCCCCCCCCCACCCCCCTCACCTCACCTCAAACTGCCCCCCCCCCTACTTCCGGTGCAGTCCTTCTAGCCGCAACGCCGTCGTTGTCGTAGAAACAAAGAGTCATTCAAGCCACCGCCCGCGGGAACCGTACTAGTGCAACTAAAACTCAGCGAAGCAAGTGAAAAATCAATATTACCACGAAACATAGACAAAGAAGCGCAACATGCCGTCATCCATGCAAACCCCTCTGCCACATACCACCCTTTGTCCACACCTCAAGTCGCTCCCCCTGCTCTCGGTGCATTCCATCTTGATGCCGCGGCCGTTGACACCGCCACTATGACGGCCGTTGAAACCAGCATCAGCATCAGCAGCAGCAGCAGCAATACCAGCACTGGATAGAACGCTCGGCCCGTTAGTAGAAGGCGTGGGTACAATCGAAGACGATTTCGAGGAAAAAGCGTCGATTTCTCTCTCCGACACTGTAGCTGCTGCTGTTGCTTCTGCCTGTTGAACCATCCAGGGTTTCCGTGATCACCGAGAAAGCAGTCCAGAGGAAAACGGTCAAGGGGAGGATAAGTTCGCGTCGTAACATGTATTTGGGGGGAAGGGGGAGGCGAAAGGTTTGCACTGTGGCATTAGCCGGAGGCCAAATATTAGAGGAAGGGGGGGGGACATGGGTTTGTAGTATGGAGAATGGGGGGGGAGGTCATGTCATGCATGGCCGAAGTCGGACGACCATGGACCCTTGCATCTTCACAGTGCCGGGATAGAGCACGTCGGGTTCACCGACCAGGTAGATACTGCTTGTACCAAGCGCGAAGCGCCGTGGCGTTGGTGTTGGGCGAGTCGCGTGAAGGAGAATTAAAGGGGGCTGGGGGAGGGCCTAGTGCTGCATAGCAAAGCATGCTAGCATTTGTTCGAGGTGGAGCAGGGGTGGAGGAGGGAGCTGCTTGGGGGCTGTCACACTCGTTTTTGAGGGGGCTATCATAAATCAACTTTCGAACGATAAATTCGTCCGCTGCGAAGTCAAGCAACCTAAATCGGCCGATATACGATACGAGTACATACCCAGCTTCACACGCTGCGAAGAGCAGCGAGAATTCAGCATTTCCCCTTCCCGCAGCAACCCGGGGAGCGTCGTATGAGTGCCGACGCTGCTACTGTAGTGCATCAAACGTTTGTATGCCACTTCTTATCCCTCAAGCCCTAACAGGAATAGGGTTTCAAGTGTATCGTACCTTGCCATCGAAGCAGGGGCACCCTTCACCACCACCACCACCGGCGCCGCCGCCACCATCGGCGTCGCCGCCATCTCTGCAACAGCCTCCCCGAGCCCCACCGTGGACTCCAAGACTTTTAGCCGCGTCAAGGATAGGTCGATAACCTGCCCGAGCACCGACGGGTATCATCATATTCCGAGGGGAAACAACCAAGAACAATTCCGCCGGAACCATAAATGACAAAAATGAATGGGATGGCGGAGCGTGTGGGGGGGGGGGGGGGGGGGGGGGGTACTCATTTGTTGCTTGCCTTAGTCATTTGACCCTTGACAACGCATCTCTTTCGAGACGGAGCAACGTTCCTACTCCTAATAGAGACACCTCCAACAATTGGGCGCTCATTACGTTGTTTCCATGTATTACATGGAAACTTTTTGCTGATTTCATCCCCTTCCTGTCTGGCCTCCTGTGGCCACCATCTATCTCCTAGGATAGCGATCGTTTTCTCGCTGCTATTCATTGTATCGAACTCCTCCATGTCACATTCGTCTATTTTCCTCATCTCCTCTTCTAACACATCCGTTTCTCCTTGCATATTTCACATTCTCCTACTATGTGAGTTCTACTCTCTAGTGCTTTGCCACACGGGCACATCTGTGCGTCTACTTCTTCCTCCTCCCGGCTACTGGTGTACCTCTTTCTTCTTTCTGGCAGGTCCAGGTCCCCTACACGAAAGCGCAGTTTCAGCGTTTTCGCGAAGTCCATTGGGCCATGCAACTACGTTTTCATTCCTATTCCTTCCCTCCATCCCCCGTATATCTCTAAGTGTTTCCCCGATTCCACCTTGTTTCTTAGCGCTAGCCTTTCCCTTCTTTCTATCCTTTCTTCTACTTCTGCCTTGTACCTCCCAAACTTCCCGGCGGACATAATCTCTTCCTGGTTTCCGCCTATATCCTCCCATACTTTCTCAACTACGCCATCCCACCTTATTCCAGCTCGCCCTCTTGTTACTTTCTCCCATACAGCTCCATCAACTGTGGCTGGCAACCTCTTTTTTGGCATGTTCCTTACTTTGTATTACCAGTTCTACTTTCTCATGTCTCTATTTGTCTTGAGTGGGCGCATTCCCAGTTCTTTTCTTAATACTGTATCACTAGTCGTACTTGAGCATCTTAGCATTTTTTTAGCTGCTGTCATTTGTAGTGTTCCCAAATGAATTACGAGTTTCGTGTTCCCTTCCCATACTTCTCCTGCATATTCTAGTTTTGGTACTATCACATTGATCAAGATACATCTCTTAATCCTACTGTCAAGGTTCGAGTCTGTTAGGATCGGATCCATCTTGCCTACTTGTGCCTTACCCTTTCCTATTACGTTTGCTATATGTGTATCCCAAGAGCAGTCTTTTGAGATCTCTACGCCAAGGTATGTATACGGTCTACGATGGGGCGGGGGGGGGGGGGGGGGTGTACGCAGTCGCATGCAAGGCCGTACATAGACCCTCGCATCCCTACAATGCCAGGACGGAGCATGTCGGGTTTTCACCGACTAGGCAGACATTGCTTGCACCAAGCACGAAGCACCGTGAGGTGTTGGGCGAGTCGCATGAAGAGTGAGCTGCATCCTACTACGAACCGCTTTTGAGGCGAGTTTTCTTGCATATGGATGAAAGCGTCAATGTATTGATATAATTTATGGTCTGGCCACTTCCAGAGACAGCAATGGGGTTACTATGAAACTGCCTCGTGGGCACCTTACCATATGCACACTACGTGATACTATCATCCCCCTTTTGCGGAGTGAAGGTTCTTTCCGCTCAAAAATGATCTAACTCGCCCGCCCGCCGTGGTGACCGCCAAACAAGAAAAAACAGTACCCTGGGGTTGTCTAGCTCACGCAGTGAGGGACGTGTTTTACAGCGCCGTCGCGAACTGACGCCAACCCAACCGATATACATATATATACCAGGTATATAATAGAGGGGGGGGGGGGGGCGTCGTTTTGATACGAAAGTCTAAAAACGGAAACAATAAACAAATGGAACACAAAGAAGCGCCGACAACAACGTTGACACCTCTGTCCCCCCGGGTCCTGTCCGCTTGCTCTGTCGCGGAAGAGGTGCGTGGTCAACGGTCAAATGAATAAGGCATGCGGAAAAAATGAGTACCTCGGGGCCCCGCCGGTAACATCTACCCCACCGCCACCCCCCTCTCTCTGGCCACCGCCCGCTCACCAGTACAACGGCATAGGTTGCCGTCGAGACCTTCCTCTATTTCCTCGGCGGTGGCGGAGGGGTTGGAACGCAGGAGAGCGTACAGCGCCATCACGATGCCTGGAGGAAAGGAAATGTGAAAGAATGAAGCATCAAGGGGTGGATAGGGGCAGGATCGAGGATCTGTGATCAAAGATGGACGAGATAGAGAATGAAGGATGAAGGGCGAACGGTTACCGGCGAAGGGATGGATGCTGAATGGCAAAGGATAGAGGGACGGCATATAAAAGGATGGAGGCATGGAAGGTGGAGGATGAAGGGAAAAGAATAACGGGATGAAACGGAAGGATGAAAGGTCAACAGCGGGTGCAATGTAATAGGAGAAGGTATCAAGGCTGGAAGAACATGGATGACGGATGGCTGGGGGGATATATCCGTATATTAATTGATAAAGGATTATTGCTGAAGGACGAAGAGTGAAGGGAAAATTATATTTTCATTTCGTGAAAGATGGACGGATGATAAAGAGGTAAAACTAGCTAGTACAAAGGACCATAGTAAATAGCACCCACGGTACACACAAAAACCAATATATATTTCCCTATTTTTACTAACAATATCTGGTCCCATTTACTGTGGTCCCCCGTAATAGTACAAAGACACTGAGGTGTTTGAGCCATGGTTGGTGGGTTGGGCGAACATTTTGTTGACAACCCACCAGCGGAGTTTCACTACACGCCAAAGGAACCACTGTACCTCGAAGTACACTTTGAAGTTTAACAAGTTAGCAATAATGCATTACCTCCGCTTCACTATTAACGCTGTACTAACCGCGTACTAACACACTGCTACAAGGAGCCACCACCCCACAGTAGGGGCGTTCCCGACGTTCCTGAGCCCCTCACATTAGGAACTCAACATCTCACCCGATACAATACTTGGAAGGAATTCGTTCGGGCCATCCGACCGGCACTTGAATGCGCTAGTCCTAAAACGAATATACGACACGAGTATTTTTTTCATTCTACTGTAACTGCTAGTTCCTCACTTAAGGAACTCAATTGGCCAGAAACCTTTCGCCCAAATAGCGCAACCCCTACCGTGGGGTGACTCCAATACAGTAGCCATCAAGATACCGCAATTTCTGTAGTAGACCCACACCACCGAATCGCCTTACTACCATACGAAGTATCACCTTATTTTCATACGTTACCTGGGGTGCAAAACCCACACTGGCTGCCGTGCATCTCCGCGATCTGCTTTTGAACGGGGTGCATCCCCTGGCGCATGCTGCCGACGCCTTCCACAGTGGTCACGTGGCACCAGTCCACCGAGCACTGCGTCGTAAATATAGCCGCCAATTCGTTGATTGGTTAGCGTGCAGAGGGGAAAATGGGCTTGTAACTTGTAGGGCGGCCGTGTGTTGTTGTCACTGTTGTTGACGTCGTGCTTGGTAGTGGTTTACTGTGTTGTGGCTTGTGGTGAGGGCTGTGATTTGCAATTATCAATGACCGTAATTTTATGTTGCACCTGCTACGCACTGAAATGGAGAGTGGCTAAGCGGCTGCAAAAACAGGGAGTTTAGGTAGGCTGGCTCAAATTACTTGAAACGTCAACCCGTGTATTTACATGGGTACTACACCGCTTGACCCAATACGGCCCGCCATATAAAATCGTCCTGTTGATATCCTTATTAAATTGGCTTGCTGAGCTCGAAAACCATCTATTAATACGAGTATGAATATATGGGTATACACTCGCACATAGAAGAGGGACTACTACGAACTGTGGTATTAGAAGACGCGTATTCGATTGAAATCTAATCGTAATTTTGTAACATGTACGCGAGGAAACAAGTAGTAATATCTAGAGGAGGAAGAAGACCAAGAAGACGAAAGGGGAGAAGACTACATGTATTAAATAATAGCAATAAGTGTAACAATAATAATGATATTGATAACAATAATAACATGGATCTGTACTACGTCACCTTGTCCGAGGGGAAAAATAGTATATTCTAGAGGAAACAGAAGAACAAGAAGAGAAATACTACAGAGAAGAAAATATTAAATAATGAGAAGACCAATGATGATGATATTGATAATAACCACAATAATATTTTTAGTAGCATGGATCCTAAGTCACTCGGGGCCGATCTGCCCATTTATAAATGCAGCAGACGTCCGTTCTCCTCACTGCCGCTGCCTCGGCAAGACATGCTACGAGGCATGCCCTATCAGGCTTATAGCGAGTGGGGTAGGTCTTTCTGGTGGGTGTAAGGCCGGATTCACCCCCAAGGAGTGATGCCTTCTTGCTGCTGCGTGTGGCCGCGAGACATTCTCGTGGCAATAGGGTTGGGTCGTACGTGGTGCATCAGGCACGGACACCTACGATTCGCGCGTATTTTTTAGGCAGTAGCGGCAGAGCGGCAATGCTCGATCGGGATGTCCGTGCGCGGAGGCAGGCACCACCACGGGCCGAACCAAGGCGCAGTCTATAACTGCGCCGGTAGGAGGCTGGATTCGACGACGGAGGAGGGGGGAGACAGAGCGTCGACGAGCGGGGAAGAGACGGGTTGAACTCTAACTTTACCTGCGCGACAGTATTTGTTTGTCAGATCAGAACCGCAAAAAAGAGGAACAGTTGGTTTTAGGGCGGGGGAGAAAGGGAACCGATAGGAAGGGAGTGGCAACGAGAGCACGTGCGATGGTCGATGGGGCTAAGTTGCAGAACGGCAGCAGGATGGCACAGGGAGACCCACGACCAGTGCGCACACCATCGAGAGGAGCAGTTATCGTTTTTTTTTCTGACCTGGTTATTTACGAAGCAGTAGTATGCACCTGATATTTGCGTCACTGGTTATTGTAATGTTGGCGAAGTTGTACACCTTTCATGAGGAACGATCCCTGCAAATTCAGGGACGTGGCACCATAGATGTGCTGCACTTTTAAAAAGATAATCCGGGGAGACGTGGCGATCCTTGACATCTGTATGGTGTTCGTTTGGTTCGATTTCTATTGTTTCGCTGCATGTCGGCAAGTCATCACGCTGACAGCAGGCGTGTTACTCTCTGTGTTCACTACTACCGTGCGTTTTGCGCGGTGCCGGCAACACTCCGAACATCAATCCCTGTAGTCAGTAGCCGCGAGTTGGTTAGGTGTGGGAACGGGGGGAACTCTATGCTGCCGTTGAGTGGACACCCGCGGCCATGTAGTTCAGTTTGCACATGTGACTTAATGATGTGTGCGCCTTCTTCGTCTTGTGTATTTGTAGGTGGCAAGCGTCGTGCTTCCCACCGGAATTGAGTATTTTTTTTTTATTGTTTTTTCGGATCTTCCTAGGGCTCCAGCACATTTGCGTGATCATGGGCTCCTTCGTTTGAGAGTTAATGGGCAAACAACAACACCAACAATTCCACCAAGGCAGAGTAGGAAGTCTCTGTTGTTAGGACCAACCATATCCCTCAGAGAAGCCTTTACGGTTACCCGACCAACCACTTGTCCCGGAAGGAGTTTCTCTGTCGACACTCCACGTCTCCCGGCTATCCTATACTTTTAGGAATGTTTTCCGTACCTCCCTATCGTGTCGCTTGTGACACTCAGTCACGCTATGCCTCACTCTCGTCCTGATCTCGGTCGGGTCGGCCTACCTCGTGTCCCGGCGTTCGCTCAACATCCAACACCCCAATATCGTTGTAGCGCACGAATAGCAACCCACTCGCGCAGGAGGACTAGGTATCGTACCTTCCGACGACCCCCCGGAACACCCAAACTTCGTTGGCGCCGACTCCAGCGTAACTCACGAACCTGCCCGTTTCGGGATGTCGCATGAAACCAAAGAATGTGACCCTCCCTTGGGAGAGCACCAACCTTCTACTGGCTGGCGAGGAAGGAAAATCATCTTCTCCCGAAGACGACGAAACCAGCACGGTGCTGTCGTCTGTCTTCCGATCGCCCCACGACGTTGTCAGCGTCGCCGTCATCTAATCCCCCGGCGAAAACCAAGAAGCTCCTTGTTCATGTCGACACGCAGCTGGATCTCCTGTGGGCGTACAGATAAACTTTCGGCCCAAACGAAGTCGAGGACAGAAACTCAGGCAACTATATCTAGTGATGGTCCGACGGGCGGGACGGAAAACGGAGTCACCGTTGCCCCCCCCCCCCCATGTATATCGTGTCTGTCTTTCGGCCCACGAAGTCGTTCGTTGAAACGCGAAAACGGTAGTCTGCACCACGGCTGATGTACGCCGTGTCCCCCTCCTGTCTGGCGGGGCCGACATTGATGTTGCTGAAGTACTTTGACAGTACCGGATTGTCGTCTATTTTCGAGCAAAATCCGCCTGTACCGATGAAGAATCGTATGGCAGTCAGCATGTGAGCACCTCTCTACAATTTGTGATGGGGCTGTCTTGACACTGTAGCAACCGCGGATGGATGGTCAAGTTGGCTGGCGCGCTGAAGATGTCTCTGCTAAGACTCCGGAAGCGCCCGGTTCTTTTGAACCTACGCATATTTGGGCTGACCTAATCTTCTCGAGCCTTGACTTACTCATGCCGGTCAACAGTATCGAAGGTTGCGCCCTCCAACTCGCGACGTTCAAGCAAATGAAAGACAAACTTGTTGCGTAATATGCACTGCGCTTCATCTCCGTCGGTTTAGGCGCGTCTTAACTCCCTCCAACGAGCATGAGAGCGAGCGGAACGGAACGAGGCTGCTCGTGGTCATTCGTTCCGTTCCATCGTAAAAACTCGTGTTTGGGTCCATGCAGAACCCTGAGCGTCGCCAGCCGAATCAGTATGAACGGTATCTTTTGCAAATGCCACCACAAATTGGTGTCCACGTTCATCTTCCGTGGTGTCCATCTACACAAAATGAAATGCTATGTGTTCCCGTTCGGTCGAGCCGTGCGGTCTTCCCAAAGAAGAAAGAGGGGTGCAACACTTCTTCTTCCCCTCGCTAGATGTTCTGTGTTACTCGGGCTGCATTGAATCTTTTCGTTCTCCACAACCAATCAACACCAATTTATGTGGAAACAATATCCCGTTCGGTTCGTTCCACTTCTCTCTGGGGGGGGTTTAAGACACGCCCTTAGGGGACGCTAGCACCCGCAGAAATGCGTCGTCAGGTACCCGCGCGCAGGCGTTTCGGCAACATATACATAAACCGTAGAAATAAAGCAAGGGTTTGGCAACCAAGGTCCGTATTTCGTAGTAGTAGAATAAGTGATGCTTATATACAAGAATCCTAAGCTTTTCAGCCCTTTGTGACCCTTGTTTGGGCCCAATAACTTCTTACCCATCATTGTAGCGTAGGTTTTCCTCCCGCAGCATCTTCGACGAGGACTGCTGAAGAGATATATCATCCGCCTGAAAAATAGCAATACTTTAATGGATGCAGTTTCTTCATCGGTGATGTAGCCATTGTGCTGCGTTCCCTCGCGCGAAATGAAATATTTTAGCGGTTTGCAAGCGTTTGGTGCTTCTCGCTCGCACTTGAGCACACAAAAATACCTAGCGACTCGTTTCTGGCTGGCTGCCGATGACTGTCTTCTGGGGCACCCGACGCCCTTACACACCCCATCAGAAGCCTCCCTCATTTTAGCGGGCTGTAGTTTCCGGTGATGAGCTGTAGCTGTCCTGAAGTGAACGGCAAACGTTCAGTTGGGGGTTGTTTTTGGTCTCATTTCGTTCACCCCAAATGTCGATCCATTTCGACCACTGCAGCACCTCTATATCAAATTGTAGATCTGTTGAGAACCTGCGCGAGATCAATCTCGAGAGAAACACAAGCTGCTGTGATGAACCTCTTTAAAGTCACGGTCGTTCTCCGGTAAACTCGAACCAGCCGGAGTCTAAACCCAGCGTGTTAAAATGGAGATGGTTTTTCTGTTCCGATAAAAGATCTAAAGATTCGAGCAACGGGATCAGGAGACGCTTGGGTGCCAGCGTGAACTCAAGCGATTCGAGGTAGCAGTCGCTCGTGCACTAAAGGGCTTTACCTCCTGGTCTGCCATGTCAGTCACGTGGAAACACGGTCTCAAGACGAGTACCCAGTATTTCCTAACGTCATAGAAACCTGTGTTGTCCCTCACAGAGGTCATAGAGCGCCCGCTGCGCCACGAAGCGAAAATATTAAGTGGAGCTGCAACTGTCAGCGTAATGACATTTGTATACCCATGCCTCGATGCGTTCGGCTGTCCCCCAGTTCCGTGCCAACTTGCAGCCCCATCAAGAGCAGCGTGGTCGCGGCTCCGTGTCAGGCGGGTCAAAATTGGAAAACAATGTCAAAGGCTCGTCTTCAGCTTCATGTACTCGTCGTGATGAGCGTGCCATATGCACCTACTCTGGGTAGAGCTGCCATCTGGGGCACACTCTGGAGACCTGCTTCTATCGCCGCAATGACGAGAAGAACAACCACGAGCCGGATAGGAGAGAGAAGCTCACGAAGCGCAATGGAGTGGCGGCAAGCGCCGCGTCTTCTTCGAGCGGCGATGAGTGACGGCGCCCGACCAGCGCACCCCCGCCCCGCACCGACTGGGACATTTCCTAGTAATATTAAAGTAGCCAGGATGGGCTTGGAGAGCACATTACCCCACACGTCAGCAGCAGGGTCAGGTCCAATGCCTACCAGTACAAATGAGGCACTGTTGTCGTCTTCGAGTCCGAGTGTCTCAATCGAATCGAAGAGTTTGACTTTATCTCCGACCAGGAGATCATGGATAAGCAAGAAAGTCACGTTTGCTGTCTAGTGTACATCCACCTCGTCTAGTAGTCAGCCTGGGTTTGACCGTAATAAGCTATGTCCGCCTAGGTCTGGTGTACGTTCACCTGCTCAGCCTTGGGGGGTCTGCAGAGGCAAGGTTGGTAAATCAACAATATGTGGTTCAGCGCTACGCTGGGACATAAAAAAATGATATTTTTTTTGTCTTTCTCGTCGCGTAGAGTTCGAAGTTCGGGATATATTCAGGATTGTCTCGTGAATGATATCACTGTAGACACCGCTACTGACATAGCTGTCCTATATCTTGCATTGTTGAAGTCACACCCACATCTGCTTTCTGCCAAACTAAACCCTGCCCCTCCCCCCCCCCGGCGCAGTCGCTTGACGAGCAGCAAATGGCTCGTTACGGTCTGTCCTGGGGTTTATTTTGTTTCCTTGATTCTTGGACTAGGCAACTGTTCCATCGAATCTCTAGCAGTGCCTTGTCGTGGCCATCACATACTACTACTTGATAGCAGATTAATGTCAAGGTTTGTAGCAGTCTTGAATTGGGAAGACGAAACCTCGTCTTATTCGACGTTCGGTACGCATGTACCAGAAAATCGCCGAGAATGCCATCCCGTTCCTCAAGCCCAGATCATATCTCACGCGAACAAAATCCCGTATTTGTCGCTGTCCATGGTGATGCGGAAGAAATTATTGTCCAATTGCGTGAAAATGTCGTAATGAAATAAAAAAGCATGAGGTCCTTGTTGCTGCATTCAGTGAATTGCATTCACTGAATGTAGCCCCGGCCACGACTGCACGGTCGTCATAGGGCCACAAATACTGTCTGAATCTGAAATCACACTAACAGACAATCCTATCGCATTCGAGAAAATTCACATGGCACGCAACATACGGTCATGTCGCCGTCCAAAAAGCAAACCTCTCTTCGGATGGTGATGCGTTGCTGTCTGGCATGTGCCTACGTACACTGTCTACAATGTCGGTATTGACCCCCGACCAATTACATGTCAATGCAGTAGCGAGAATCCCGGTCACCCCGGCTAAGCTAAGACTACCAGAAACCGAGCCTAATCATAACTTGTCTAAAGCGTTCACGGACACCACGCTGTCGCCCGATCAACAAGATGCCGTTCTGAATCTGTGTGCAGGGTATCGTCCAGTTTTCTGTGTCTATCGAGGAGTTAGGGAATTTTACTACAGTACCTCGCGATATACTTTTCCCCTCACCCCGGGTACCTGCCCCGTAGACCGAACCCCGTAAGGTACCAATCCGCGTACATCCGCTGTCATAGACACGCGTGTGAAAGACATGCTAGCATTACATATCATAGAAGAGCGTCCTAGTTCTTGGGGTAGCCCGTGCACGATTGTCGCAGAACTGAACGGAAGTCTCCGTTTCTGTGCCAACTACGGCATCACTTTCAACCATAATATCGCCCGGAAAAGTTGGCCTTTGCTTAAGCCGACTCCTATCTTGGTACCGTAGGAAGCGCCAAGTTCATCAGCGTCGCCGATATCCTCAGCGCGTTTTGGCAGCTCCCTGTGGCGGACGACCTCGTCGAACGCACGGCCTTCGTTGCACACACCAACAACTAATGTTTCAACAGAATGCGGTTCGGAGGATACAGCCCCCTCTGCCTCTTTGAGTACATGCTGTCTATATCTCTCAGCCATCTCGGCCCAGACGTTGGTGTACTTTCATGCGTAAACGATATCATTTGTCTCACCCTCACGTTTGAAGCTCACCTCAAATCTCTCCAGCAACTATTTGCGGCACTACAAGAAGCAGACTTGACTCCCAAACCGTCGAAAGTCCAGTTCGTAAAAAAACGAAATCGTTTACCTCGGCCATGTCATTTCTTCTGATGGTATATATGTCAGGAGGTACCGACCGTATCAAAGCCATTACTCACTTGCCCACGCCAACATGCATAACATATAATCGTTCCGTACTGGGCACGGTCAATTTCTTTTGGCGTTTTATCAATTATTATGTTTAACTCACAACGCCGCTAGTCGAACCTACTTGAAGAAATTTTGTCGCGAAACGCCGTTTTAAGAAGGCTTGGGGGTCCAGCGCAGGATGGCGCATTCTCACGCATTTCGCATGTTATGTTGATTTCGACCCCTGTGTTTCGCTCTCCTGATTTTTATAGGTACTTTGTTGTCCATACCGATGCGTCCGAAGCTGGAGCAGGTGATTTCCTTGCCCAACCTTCTCGAGACGATCCTATTGGTAAATATCTCGACATCATCGCGTATTACAGTCACCGCTATTCAAACGGCCAACGCCATTATCGTGCAACCGTGAAGCACTGTCGCGCCGTGGTTTGGGCACTTGTCCATTGGAGGCCCCATCTTTGGGCCTCGACGTCACTTCACGAGTTGTATTGACACTACCAAGCCCTCACTCAGAAATACTGCGTGCAAGACACTTGTAACCTTCTTAAACAATGGGAAATTTAGTATGCAAACATCGAGTTTAACGCCAAGCATGCCCCGAGAAAATTAAACGTCATGCCAGATTCTCTACCCCGTATATGCAGCGAAGTCGATGGGGAACGCGTTCTAGCAGGGCCACGTCTGGCAGCTATTTGTCTTATTGTTCTGGATGGCCCGCTACTTTCTACCCGTCTTCCCCACGCGAATATGGGGTGTCTTCTCATAAATTAGACGAGAATACACCCGTCGAAAGTGATCGGGAGTTGTTTCTGACCGCCATGTCTCTATTTTCTGTTGTTGATTCCGTCAAACGTGTCGAGCAATAGCTAGCCGAATTCCGTCCACAACTTAAGTACCTCCGTTTATCCGTCATATCAGCCACTCTCGCCTGACGCGAAACGGTTTCTATGAACCATTCCTTCCCGTACGAAGGAAAGTTCGTTAAGTCATATCTCCCAAGTCACTGACGGAATCGAAGTGACTTCCGCGATTAACTGCTGTGTAGGACCTACCTTATTTCGCCGTCTTGTGGTAAACGCATATCATGACCTTACAACGTCCGGCGGTAATTTAGCTTTCAAAGCCACGTTCGATAAAACAATATTGACCGTTTCTCACGATGCACACTATCATTGCCTAACATATCGAAGCTTGTCCGCCATGCCAACGCCGAACACCAACTGACCGCCCCCCAAGCTGCCCGTCGGACACCACCCGGTAGCTCGCACATTGTAATTCCTAGCGGTAGGTCTAGTGGAGTCCATGAAGGCAATCGATATATCCTGTCAGTGATTGACCACCGTGCTAGATTCGTCAACCCTGATAGGCAGCCGAAATAAAAAAGTCAGTACTTTCGCCCGGAACCTCGTCGAACATGTCTTCTAGGTGTTCGGGCCACCTGACACCCTGTACTCAGACCAAGAATCACAGTTCGAAAAACAACTATTAGTAGTCAAAGACTTGCGGTCGGTGATTGGTTATAAAAAGACCCGCACAGCCGCTTTCCGTCCTCTACAAAATTCTGTCTCAGAGCGTGTCTACAGCACAGTTCATAGCATGCCAGCTATATGCAGTAACCGGGCCTGCGATAACTGGACCGAGCTGTTGCCTTTCGTCTTATTGGCTCACAATGCTGCTTAATATATATTTGGTTGACTGCGCTTGTGGAAGTACCAAGTGGATATCGCACGGAACGGTGCTGACAGACTGGTAGAACACGCGAACAGACAGGGCCCGTGGCTTGCACCTGGACAGCGGTCGCTCGCTGGGCCAGGCATTCGTGAATTCTAGATAATCTCTAGGCGAATGGTGGAAAATGAAAAACAAGCAACATCAGACGTGGAGCGCTTCATACGTACGGGGTTCATACGTGGCACAGGCAGCGAACGCGGAAGCGGGGACACCGCGCATCGCATCGACCTGTATGTTCATATGGGCAGATACGGATGATTACCTTTCTCCCTGACCCCGGCGTTTGTGGGCCGAGGGCGTGCGCGTTCGGAAACGGCCTGTGCGAGTTGTGTTGCGTGCGCCAATACAAAAAGCGGGCTAATAGCTACGATTGAACCTCATGATCAAGCACATGAAAAATATACTACTAACAATACTATTAAATTGAGAGAGCGATCGCGTAGGGTGATTGCGTCCGGTGATACTCTCGGTAGCGTGGGCGTGGATATACCATGATACTTCGAGCATTTATGGCACAATGAACGAAGGCATTTGTATCACAGCAGCAGGCGGCTGTTGTGTCAGCTGAATGTTGTTGCTGTGGTATGTATATCGAGGGGTCTTTGCTGTGGTACGTATAGTATGTCTAGGGGTCTTGGGCGCAAGTACAAGTAAGTATGTATGTACCTGGAAAATACGTAGCTATGGCGCAATGAGTGAATGACTCCCCATGCGCTTTCTTGGGCAAGGTAGAATCGTCACAGTCAAATGCTCTAGAGTTCTTGAGCGCGGATACTTGGTAGAAAGTCAACCGCAAGGGCAGAAATTGCGTCTTGTTGGGTTAAAGTGAGTGGCACGCGGCATGGCGACACAAACTTGCAGCGCAAAAATGCGGTCACGACGGGGCGCAGAAAGTTGCAGAACATAATATTTTTCGTCTGTTGAACAGCAGTACGTATACGCTCAATTTAAACAGCTGTGCAGCGTCACTTTGATCTTGCAGGTATCTCTCACTCGGTCGTGATGGGGCGCAGATCATTAATGTTGCAGAATATCATACCAGGCATTATTTGTCTGCTCAACAACGGTACGTAGAAGTTCAATTTGAACAGCTGTCCAGGTCGCGGCAGGAGACGAGCGCAAAAATGTGGCTGGATATTGTGCACTGCTGTATATTCTGCGTGGTTACCTCTCGTGTGGTTGCAATGGGGCGCAGAATGTTCCAGAATATAATATCTTTCGTCTGCTGAACAGCAGTACGTAGGAGTTCAATTTAAACGGCTGTGCAGCGTCACTTGATCTACCTCCCACGCGGTCGCGATGGGGCGCAGATCAGTAATGTTACAGAATATCATATACGCAGATCAGTAATGTTACAGAATATCATAATTGGGTGAGCCATCATCTTCACAGCCAAAACGCCCGAGATGCCTTGAGAGCGGATACTTGTAGATAGTCGCTGCAAGGTAGATATTGAGTGCGAATATAAGTATGTAAAATGGCGCAATGAACGAGTGATTCCCCAGACGAATTACTGGGTGAGAGATAAGCTTCATAGCCAAAACGCCCGAGATGCCTAGCGAATACTTGTGTATAGTCACCGCAAGGCAGATATTGAGCGCGAATACATGTGTGTAAAATGGCGCAATGAGTGAGTGTTCCCCCAGACGAATTATTGGGTGAGATATAATTTTCACAGCCAAAACGCCCGAGATGCCTTGAGCACGGATACTTGCATATTGTCGCAAGGGCAGATGTTGTTGTGTATTTGTAGGTGGAGGTGAGTGGCACGATTTGCTCTTTCATCACACAACGCCCGGCAGGGCGACGAAAATTCACAGCGTTAAAAGGCCACAACTGTAAACTCTGGCTGGTTGCCGCTCGTGTGTAGGCGATGGAGCACTGACTATTTCGAACGACCGCATTAGTTGTCTGCTGAACAGCAGTACGTAGAAATATAGATCACTGTAGTACTTGGTATATTCGTATACTATTATGGTCATTGAGAACAAGCTGTGCAGTGTAACTGGGTAGTCTTGCTGGTACCTCTCATGCGATCGTGATGGGGCGCAGGTTATTGCCAGTTTACGAGGGCGTGCGTGCTTGGAAATGGCTGGAGCCAGATGTGTTCCATGTGCAAACAAAAAAGCGGGCGAACAGGAACGATTGAACTTCGTGATCAAGCACAAATTCGTCATCAGGCACATGCAAATCACAAATCGCGGCGACGAGATATCACGGGACTTTCCCTTGAGCAACGGCAGAGATAATACGACACTTGTAATCGCGTCCGGTGATAGTCTGGGCGTGGATACACCATGACGTTCGAGTATTTATGGCACAATGAACGATTATACTTGTATCACCTAGAGCGTTTTCGGTGTCAAAAGATAATTGTTAATATCGTGCTGGCACGTATCGACCACAAGGACCTGCAAGGACAGAAACATGAGTTGGATCGATGTTGGGAAACCATCACCGACATTATCGCAATTCGATCGTACGTTGCAGCAGGGCGAGAAAAGTAGTCACAGCAGGAGGCAGTTGGTGTGTCAACTGAACAGTCTAGCTGTGGTATATATACCCGTCGCGTCCCGCATGATGGGGCGCAGACTATTAGTATATTCTGTAGTTGATCACAAAATTCGTTTCACATTGCTGCTGTAAGGTGAATCGTGATATCATACCTTTTTCTGCAATTTGGTTCATGCATTGCGTCTTGGCGACGGAAAAAAAAAAATACAAATATATACAAATGCACGGGCAAGATGCTGCTGATGCAAAACAATTGAGGCCGGTACCTATCGCGATTCTCGGTGGGGCGGAGATTAAAAAATCATATTGACGTGGACATGCACGATGTAACAATGTGGCATAGTGAACGAGTGATTCCCCGCGCGGATTGCTGGGTAAGAGATAGTCTTCACAGCCAAATGATCGACTCGAGGGGACATATCGCGCTTCGCGGTGGCGCGCAGATTAAAATTCACATTGACGTGGATATGCACGATATTGCAACAACTACAGAGGTTTTCGCTTGTTGCCCACGCAAGCAAAGTTTTGTTGAAAATCGTTGCGTCCCGTCTCAGCAACTACTGCGAGACCGAGGAAATAATCCCGGAGGAACAGTGCGGCTTCCGCCCCGCACGATCAACGATTGATATGTTGTTCGTCGTGAGCCGGTTGCAAGAGCTCGGACGACAGAGGAAAACCCCCTTGTACGTGTGCTTCATCGATCTGCAGAAAGCGCACGACTCTGTCGACCGAGAGCTGCTATGAGAGGTACCCACACGCTTCGGCGTACCAACCAAGATGCTGAGAATTATCCGTAATTTCCACGATGGCATGCGGGCTCGCGTGCGTATGGATGACAGCGAGCACTCGGAATGGTTTGATGTCACGCAGGGGCTGCGGCAAGGCTGTGTGCTATCACCGTTACTGTTCAATGTGTTCTTCGCTGCTGCGTTACACATCGTACTATTACGGGGGTCCATAGTTAACAGGACCTATGGTATAAATAAAAACCTATATATTTACCTATTTTTACAAACAATATTTGGTCCTATTAATTAGGGTCCCCCGTACGCTTCAGGCAAGACCAAGCTATCGTAAGGGATTTAGTCCAACTCAATAATGCTGGGGTGGTAGGAACGGAGGAGCAGGAGCCGTTCGAGTGCGTGCGAAGGGCTGTATGGGGCATGTGGTATGCCGATGACGAAGGAATTGTCTCGAAGTCGGCTGAAGGGCTCGCGCAAATGATTACAGTCATCGTGACTGTCTTCGAAGCAGCAGGATTCACGGTGTCGGAAAAGAAGAGAGACAATGCTTCTACAAGCACCAGACCAGACAACCCTCGTACCACCACTCGTCATCGAAGCAGCAGGCCAGAGGTATAATAAGCAGGTGGTCCAGTTGTTACACCTAGGCGGCGTTATCCACGAAAACGCTGACCCGCGCTCGAAATCGACCGACGGATCCGTCTCATGCGAACATGACTAAAACGGTTCGGCCCGGAGTTGTCAGATAGGACGACCGCCCCCCTTAGCCTGAAAGTCCGAATGCTGAAGGCCGAGGTGATTGAGACCCTGCTGTACGGGTGTGTGACGTGGACCCTCAGAGCGGAACACTTTGCCAAGCTTCGAACGGCTCACCACCAAGTCCTGTTCCGAGTCATTGGCTTCCAGCGCCGACTTCACCACCAAGTCTTGTTGCGAGTGATTGGCTTCCAGCGCCGACTTCGTGCGGACCATACCACCCTCTCGTACGCGAATTCCCTCAAGATGACACGTTGCGAGAGCATCGCAACGACCATTCGTAAACGGCGGCTCTTCTTTGCGGGGGGCGTGGCACGGCAAAGCAAGGAGCGATTACCCAGCCGGGTAGTGTTCGGGACGATGCCTGGTGGGGAGAATCCGAGGCCTGGAGGACAGTTTAAGACTTGGCATAGGTGCATAGTCGAAGACCTTAGGGAGTTCCGAGCCACCGAAGGGTCAACGGAACTTGCCCCCTCGGTGTTTGGATTTGAGACCGCACTGTGGTTCACTGCAGCAAAAAAGGCGGGGAAGTGGTAATGGGGGATCCTCCAAGCAGCCGGACGGTTCATGGTGAGATGGCACGAGGATGAGGCTGAGCTGAGTAGGCAACGCCGTGCATCCGCCTTGGATGGTGTCCAAGGGAATGGGGGGAGGGGGGGCAACAGGACGAGTGGCAGAAAACCCGACCAAGGGAATGCGGGGAAGGGGGGGAACAGGAGGGGTAGAAGAAAAACTGCGGTGGACGAAAGTAGGAAGGACCAGGCCGACTAGGAAGTAGACCATGACTATACTACTCGTGCCATCAACTGGTGCAGCTGGTACGATTGTGGTCTTCCTTTGTCTTCTTTTTTCTTCATTTCTTGCGCTGATCCTCTGGTTTTTGTTTTTTTCTTTCTTTTCCTTTCTTCTATTGATAAGCCTGAAGAAAGGAGTGGTGTGGCGTGGGTGGATGACGAGCCTGCTTTGCTTGTTTCGTATTTTCTGACGCCGACGGGCGGGGCATAGTTGACGAATGCAGGACGGAGACGGCAGACAGGACAGCAAGGTACTAGGTGGACTTGCAGGGAGAACCGGGCTATGCTACTCGTACCACAAACTGCTGCCGCTACCTGAGGGGGGCTTTGTACTTTGGTTTGCTTGTTATTTTCCTTCGGTTCTTAGTCTTAACTCTGTTTACAAGTAGTGGTGATTTCTTGTTTTCCTTTTTTCTCCAGCTCGTTATTTTCACGTGTCTGCTGCATCTCCTGCGGGGGATCTTTTTTTACAGCTCGTGATTTTCAAGCGTCTGCCACATCCCCTGCGGGGGGGGCACGACAGTTTGTTTCTTCTATTTTTTCTATTTTCTTTTTCTCTTTCGAGCTTTGTTCTTTGTTGTTGTTTATATTCGTAATTGTTTTATTTCGTTTCTCTATTTCATAGAATGCGTATGTCGTGCCTGAAGTATCCAGTATGATGACATGGCATTGCATTGTCCACTGCGCTTACTGCATACGTGACAACGTAGTATCTCTACTGCTGTGGTGTAATTTTGTGACCACAGAACTTGTATCTCTCTATTAATAATAGCATTGAAGAATCGGCACTGACAGTGGTTGTGTTGGATGTCGACGGGTGGAATTAACGGTTTAATGCGAAGGACACAATACACACATATGATTTTTCTTGAAAGAGTACAATGGTGTTGGAACATTGGGTGTCTCAGTCGAGCGAGAATTCGTGTAGTAGAACACAGGCAGTGGAGTGAAGTGAGGGAGATGCATTTATGAGCAAAGACATGTGCGTATGACACCGAGTTGGATCATGCGGTAGACATGCCAACCAGCTGCTCTCTCTTCGAAGCCACATAAAATGATACTGGTACTGAACAACGCAATCCGAAAGACATACACAACAAAGTGCATCTTGTACATATACATAACATATGTACCTCGGGGGCTTCTACATCCTGAGTGCTCCGTCGATGAACCTACTGAGGCTCGGCCCATCATGTCAGTGAGTGCTTCGGACACGCTAGCTAACTGTTGTTCCAATTGGACGTACTCGCTGGTTGGGGCTTGCTGGGAGATACATATATAACATATACATGGCGCTTCGCTCCCCGGGCGGCCTACGCCGCCCGCTACGCTCGCTCAGGAAGGAAACATCAAATTATGCGAAGCGGACAGAGGTCCATACATGATTGAATATTGTTTTTTTTATGGCCACTGTGGTTAGCTGCAAATTGGCGACTTGATAATGCCAAGAGTCTTGCCGCCATGCTTCAGGAGAAAACAGCTCGGACGCCACATATGCTTCGCGTCGCGGGCGGTTTTCCGCTACGCTCGCTCACACGTCGTACATACACACATACCCCAGGTAGGGTACTTATTTTCTTCTTTCGATATGCTCTGTGTCTGTGTACTCGTATGTACGAAAGATAAAGCACAGAACGGCACAGCAACAAAGCAAAAACAACGAATATGAAACCGAAAAATTCTAAAAGAAAAAAAATCCTCACGTTTTGGAAAACGCTAAGAAAATTGGGATAAGAAAAACGGCTCAGAAGTGGTGAATCCGGTTGTTTGAAGATGGCGCCCCAATAATAAGAACCTCAGGCTTGCCCAGATTAGGTGTGTCTTGTTGGCGGACCCATACTGCACTAACTCATCGCCACAACAGCATGTGGTCACAGGACAGGCTCCAGTAACCCTGGTGATGACTACTAATAGGGCCCAGTCCTATCAAAATCGGCACCGGTATTATAAAAGCCCGATGAGCGTGTCTTCCGTATCACGCAGCTTGTAAATAAAGATGACTTTGAACCACTCACTCGGCCGTACTCACAGCTGCTCTACGGCATCAGAACAGATAGACGTGCCCTTTCCCGTGAGGGTGGGGTGCACGTACGCCCATGTTCCGTCCAACCGTGTTCGTGTACCAAAGTAACGCGGGAAGAGCTCGAACTAACGTGGTGACAGAGGCAAAGTAGGCAAGCTGTTCTCGTTGGTGCTTCCGGTGGAGGCGCGCTCAACGGCAGAGTCGACATCACGCGCCCACTACCGAAGGTCGCTCCACATGCCCGCTTGGACGAGTTGGACAAGGCCGGACTGCGGTAGGCGAAGATCACTCTGCCGGAGCTGCAGCACACTCACCGCCCAACCGCGCGGAGGAATGAACGGTGGATAGGTCACGTTAGCGACGTCCCTCCTGAAGGCGACCAATAGGACAGATCCACCTTGTTGCTGCTGTCGTCTACCGAATGCACGCCAAAATTCTAAGGGGCCGTCGTCCACAGCGTTCGCTAGGCCATTTTCATCGTAGGGCAGGCCGTCGTCAACGCGGGCTTCGTGTACTTGGCGAGGAAGAGGCTGGTGTGATACTATTCGCGCGAACCCAGGAAGGGACGATACCACGACCGCTGATCCAGATAATAACACGCAATCAGTGGTAGGCATCTCTCGTCAGAACCTGTAGAAAATACTTACTTCCCGTGTGGCGGATAATATCGTCCACGCAAGAGCGGTGAAAAGTGTGTTCACAAGGCAGCTCGACCGTGCCGTAAGGTGACAAGTGTTCCTCAGTTGACATGAGTTGATTGCAAATAGCACGGCCTACGTATTTTGCAAGAGCAGCGTATTTTTCTAAACTTGTGCCGAACGAAGTCTTCCGGGAGCTGATTGCGGCTGCTATGTCTATATATACCCAAACCAGGAGATGTGCGTGTAGAGTGAGCATGAATTGATTGCTCCTCCGGCATACCAATGTATGCTTTGACACTTTCCCCAGGGTTCTACCGTCACCGTCAGAAGCGCCCACTCTCAGCACATGGTCGAAAACCGCTTGATTGGGTAGTTTCGCGAAATAATGTTACCAATGCAACAGGGCCGTCCGCAACGGTTGTTAGCCGCGTCACATAATCGGGCATCAGTTCGCGGCATGTCGATGAAAGATATATGTCATGACCGCCGTAGTTCATGACGAGTGGAAGGATTATTCGTCAGGATGAAAAACGGCTCGCCTGGTGGCATCAGCATTGATATAGCTTCAGTTCGTGTTTTTTTTTTAGTTTATCCCATCATCCGTCAACGTATAGAATCAGGTGAGCTAGCCTGCAGAGTTCTCAAAAACATAAATGTCTTGGCATGTTCACTGGACGTTTTCCCTGCTGAAGGGGTCTGCCGCCATCGACATGAGATCCCTGCTCTTCACCTGTGCTATTTTTTCGACCACATCCGCGGACACTTTCCCGCGTAGCTTGAACTGCATATTGGATAGAGATTCGTGCCTGAAAATGATGGTGGCAGCACAGAAAAGAATAACCCTGTCTTTCCGTCAAGACGAGTCGCGACAGTTGAGCGAAATCCGGAGCCTTTTCACGAATAAACACTTCTTTGACGAGTTGTGTCAAGCGGTCCTCCAGAACTGGGAACAAGTGCCCGAACGCCCCCTTCAAGGCACTATTATTGCGAAAGTCAGAAAGAATATCGCCATGCGGAACAGTTACTACAAGAGCATTCTCCGTCCCTTCAGGTGGCGGCCTTCCTTGAGACAGAGCAGCTTGAGATGCTGCCACGGCATTGAGATCGATACCGCGCCCCAATCTTCGTAGCACACTCGGACGTTGTCGCGAAGACGTCGCAGCGTCTTCCCCAGAGTCAACTACGGCAAATGTGTCAATAATGTAGGCTTCCCCATCTTCTGCCGTAACTTCCGCTCTCTCTATCATATCGTCCGCCGACGCGATATCGACGTTGGCCTCGGCCATAGCAATGTCGTCTTCACGCCTATCGTTCGTATACGACTCCGATTCTCTTCCTCTTGAGTTGTAAGGATCTTCTGGTGTTAACACTGTCTTAAAAACTTCCTCAGGAACTTCCGTCAGATGGATAACTATCGAGGTTAGGCTGACTGAACGCAGCTTCACGTGCGAGCTGAAACTCGCAGACCAAATTGTTTCCGTCCTTCATATATTTAATGAGGTCACCCACGACGGTCTGCTCCGATTTAGCGCTTAAGCTGGGACGCCGTTGGCTTGTGTTTTCCCGCGCGTACTATTGTGAACATATCTAATAAACCGGTCGCAGCCATAGGCAACTCAGTCGCAACGGATGACGAATCGTTCGCGTAGAAAAACTATGTCTGGCGAAGAGATCGTTGGGCGGAACCGGATATGTTTAGAACCTTCCTTGATTTCAACGCGACAACATGTCCCTTGACGCGAACGGGAAAAGCAGCAGTCTACAGTAACTGTCGTATCCTGGAGATGGTCTGGTATTTTTCCAACCCAAACGCCGTTCGCTAACGCAGCCTCCGGAATCTTGTTTGACCACTGGGACTTACAACTTGCCCGGGTCTGATTCGTCGAACCCGTGCACACTGAGGGCCACTCCAAACGAACAAAAACAATCACGATTCGTGAGATTTTTAACGTGAATCGTGATTTATTTGTCGTGAATCACGACAAAAAAAAACCGCGATTCATGACGCCATTTTTTTTTAATCTTTTCCCTAAAAAAAACAAAATCACGATTCACGACATTTGTCGAGTCTGAAAATACGCCTGATCAAGGCACTACGCAACCCACGCGCACCAACGGTGTCCGAAGGTCGGTATAGGGGCATGGCAGACTCTGCTTGGTACGTCGCTTGTGGACAACGGGCGGCTACCCAAAGACACCGCTGGGCGCGGGCTAACGAGGAGGTTGTAGCCTCGAAATTTCCAGGAGGAGGAGCCACTGCTGGAAGACAACCGCGAAAATGACCTGAGGATGTCACAGGCCAGGCCGGGAAGACGACGGTCGGTGAAATCGGAATCTCGCAGGCTGGGTCAGGCTTCGGCCCGTGATTCGAATATATCACGGGCTGGGCCAGGTGCGGACGGTCCAGCCCGGCGTGGCCGTGCGCCACCCTCGAGAGTTGACTCCACCCCCAAAAAACGTTGGGTTTGAAATATCAGAATTTTTACTAGTTGAAAATATCACGAAACGCGACGTTTTTCGGCTTTTTTCGTTAGAACTGAAATGTCACGGATCGTGATCTTTTGGCATGCCAAAAAGTCACGAATCGTGATTTTTTTTTCGGTTCGTTAGGAGCGGCCCTAAGCCATCGAGGACACCGTCAGCATCATGTGGATACTTGCGAAATCCCGACATTACTCGATCATGCCTTTGAAGAAAACCTGTCGCTTTGAGGAGATCTTTGTGAGGTAATCCACACGGCGTCAACATGTGTTGTTCCGTAACATGGGTCCTCCTGTCGCATACGCCGCAGGGAAACCTGTACGCAGAGAACGGGTTAATACGATTGAGTGTTACCGTCAGATATGCGTTGTTCTGTTTTAATAACAACGAAAAAGATATATCTTTCGAGCTGCGCTACAGTAAACACAACTCACCGTGTATTGCCCAAAAACATGCGTTTATTAAAGGAATCGATGGCCCCCAAGAGAAGTTCGGGTATAAGTGGGCCCGTTAGTTCGACGCTGTCTCTGCACTGTTGTGGACCTATCGGGGTGTCGATAGCAGCAGTTCGCCGTGATGGTATAAAAGCTGGACAGGATCGTGCCGAACGACGAACCCGCGCTCGCGAAGGACTGGGACTTGTTGTACCTGTGCAGCTACAACAGCGCAAAGCAACCTTGCAGCCAGGAACTTAAGAAACAGAACGTCGCCAAGAACTCACAGACCAATACTTTTTACAAGTAAAATTTTCTGACTCTTTCAAGTCTGCCTTCCAGTCATTTTCCAGCAAAGAGTCGGGAACGTTTTCGAATTTGAACAAACGCCCGGTCTACCTGTCGGCCGTTGTCAAAGCTGGAGTCGTAGTCCTCCTACCGCATATCTAACCTCCTTGGTTTACGTCGTGGACGCATCTACTAATCTCGACGGCGGCAAGCTCTCGGCCACTACTATAGTAACTGCTGCTGCCGCTGGCGCTACTGCTACAAGCCGTGCGCTCATCATAGTGTGCTGTTGTGGTGGGGGGGGGGTCCTATCTAACGTACCAGGTATATCCTGGACGACAAGCACAACGCATGGACGGGTGATACGCGACTTAGGGTAGGTGTACCTGTGGTCATCTCTGTCTATACTGTGTGATGTGCGTCCGCCGTCACCTGGGAAACCATGGTTGCCAGAAAATGTCGAACCGTGCCTGTAAAATTACGAAATACGTCAGCTGTGAGCTCGACTGATTAATTATGTAGTTGCTCCCGACGGTTGGTATCACGTCTGTGTCGTCCAAACAAAGAATCGTCCGAGTACGTCCTAAAAACTACATCTCATATAATACCATAGATCAGACGCCTGTTGTTGCTGTAACGTTTGTTGCCGTTTTCGCTATAATAAAACGCGTGCTGCATAGGATTGAACAAAAAAAAATAGGCGAGGCCCATGCCAGGGAGAGGGGGTCGACAAAAACAGAGAACTTTTTCAGTACCACAAAACAGACGGTGGTAAATGGGTGGTATCAACACAGCTTGATGTCCTGCCCTTTGGCACCTTTGTCTTAAGAGAAACGCCCGACGTTCTCGTCTCAGCTGCGACCTGACCTGTAGGCTTAGCGTTGGTCGACGAGCATGGGTCGAGATGATCGCCGCCTACCGAGAAAAAATTACCAGGGAGGTAAACAATTCGGTGGGCTAAGAGTTGACCACCACAAATGCATTACGAGGCTTTACATCAACAATGAACAATCAGAGGGTACGGTGGGATTGGTTGGTAAGCACGGCAGTAGTACAGCAGCAGTAGTGCTAACAGCAACGACCGCGACCATACAATAAATACTACTACTGTTGTAGTACATCAGAAATCTATCGTCTTTTTTTTGGCACTCTGCTGCTGCTGATTATATTGGCAATACACCAATGCGAGATGAGCAGCACGCAGGGATCCACAGCGCGGAGGCCCGCATCGGTACACAACACAGCAACGGGCCCGAAAAAGCGGAGCAGCAGTTGAGACAAACTAACGCGCCGAGTATATCCGGATCTACTACGTATCATACACCGCGACGTACAGCATGCCCAATGGCCTGTGTTGGTGATGTTGTAACGCTCGAAAATATGCGACGTCACGAGTCAGGAGTCACGAGACGGCACTTTCATACCTTGACGACGGCTACTGGTACGATAGTTTTTTTCGTTATTCGTCGTTGACGGGCGCTACTATTATTAATACTAACGTTTTAGCGTGGGTACCAGCTCTACCTGCAGCCTGGTAATCGATGACTATATCGAGCGGCGTAATTTGTACCGTATGATTTGTTTATGTTTGGCGTTACATTTCGGTTGGACCGCACACCTGTGGTGTGTGGTGTGAGTGTGTGAGCTGGTATGTCTGGAGTCCGGACGTCTGGACGATCCTTGATCGTCCGCTCTCGGTTTCTCGATTTGTTTCTCCCACGGTATTCGCGTACAAGTACTCATATAGTGTTAAAGCCTTCAACGGCCAAAGTTCTCAGCAACAGCAGCAGCAGCATGCTGCAGCTCTGTGTCTGGCTGACTACAAGGAGGTTTTTGACACATCATCACGCAGCTTGGAAAGTTGTGAGCTTCAATCACATCTCTCAATCGGTCGTTTTCACACCTGAGCCGACGCACGCACGAAAACACCAGGTGTCAGCTTTTTTTGGCTATACCCTGGGGACCTCGTACATGTCACAAAACGGTCAGTCAAGGACAAACGTGCCTGTACTCGTATAATAGGTATACGACTACTGCCTGTCGAAGTGGCCGCGGGTGTCCCGACTAAGGTGTACGTTTGACATTTGCTTCAAAATCCAAAGACAAATGCTGACCTCCTTTGACAATACTGACATCGATGCAGATTGAAAGAGTCAGAAAAAAATACTTGTAGAAATTATTGGTCGGTGAAATCCTGGCGACGTTCTGTTTCTTAACTACTTGGCTACAACATGAATTTGACAGTTGATTAGGCTATAGAGCCAAATTCTGGTTCACTTGGATAAAGTGGGAAATTCTAGGGAGGGGATGGTTAAAATCGATGGAATTAGACTTGAAAATAGTGAACAAAAGGAGGGGATTTGAGGATCGTAAATGTTTATTGGTTGAGAGCCCAGTGACTACGTCACTGGGAACAGAGCACGCTCAGAGATGGTGCTGTGCTGCTTCTTTGCGTCGATATATATATATACTTTGTGCAGAACAGGACGAAGAGATTCATGTTATGGGGCTGGGGCCTAAGCACCGCTCTTGGCGGTGATTTACCTTTTTCAGTAATGTGACTATGTCTGGTTCAAGTAGATCTGGAGCACCTGGTTTTGGATTTGGCCCAAAGAGAAGAGAAAAATAAAAACGCGGCGTGCCCCCGTACGTAGATGTGGCAGACAAAACAGAACGAGCTTGAAAGCAACAATACCATCACATGTAAAAGCACTGTGAAACTAAAATCGAAGGGGAATACTAGGCATCCCGTATCCCAACAAAGCAAACCAAAAACACCGGCCAGGCGGCCGCCGCCGATTGTGGTACGAGAAGCGTAGACAGGTTCTGCCTACAAGTACTAATAGTCAGTCTGGTTCCTTGGTACCCTGTCTGCCCTCTCCTTCCTGCTTTCGTCAGCCATGCCCCCCCCCCCCCCCGGAGAGGATGTGTCAGACAACAAAAACAAACACAGCAGGCTCGTCGTCCACCCACGAAACCATACTTTTTTTTGATGAGGACAGGATAGAAGAAATATATACCAAAACCAAACAAAAACAGGGAATTTACCCAGGATCCGAACGCTCAACGTTGACATTACAACATTCCGAGAACCTCAGCCCAAAAAAGAGATTAGTAACTGTCGCGTGCAGAATAGCCCAGTCAATAAGAAAGTGCCCAATAAGAGCATAACGCTCACGTTTTGGAGAACGCCAAGAAAATTAGGTCAAGAAAGAAGGCTCAGTGGTGAACTCTACACTGAATCCTATAAAATAACCTATGTTCGAAGGTTGTTTGAAGATGGCGCCCCAAGAAGAATCTCAGACGTGCACAGATTAGGTGTTCCTTGTTGGCGGGCCGATACTGTACTGCTGTGTGTACATGCTCCCAATCAATGGTCAAATTGGAATGATTCAGGCAAGCAACAAACGAGTATCCCCTCCCCCTTCCGCCTCCCAAACGGCCGAAACAGTGGTCAACAGTTGTGTTGTCTCAGGGCTCAGGGCAGTAAGCATCCCAGATTCTGTACGCACCGAGACGTTGTTTTCGGAGTCGTTTCTCATACCTCTACCCGTAACGGCCATACCCGTTGGCCGAGTCGGGTAAAACCGTATTGGTTGTGCTCAGAAACACGACGGAGACGTTACATCTAATATTAGGGAGTTCCATATATTGACATAGGATTATAGGAGAGGGATATTTAGTCGGATATTCGGGGGGATAAACGGGAGGTTTATTCCCCCGTCATGTTGGATAATAACCTGCATACGATGCATGAGCTGTCACTCGACAGCTCGGATATAATATAAGAGGAGTTCCGTGTTACTGTCTGGAGTCAACCACGCGCTCCCGTGCCAGCTGCGCCTATACCTTTAGAGATCAATCAACACACTAGTGAGTCCGGCGATCTTCTATTGGCAAGCGTAGCCAAGGCCAACCTAGAGAGGTGGGAACCTGCTTCGGCATGCCTAGTTTCGAGAACATGCCCAGTGAAGAAGCCAGCGTGGAGAGTGAAAAGACCATAGAGGAGATGAGGAAGAAAATAGAGGTCCTGGAAAGGACGATGGAGGAGCAGAGACTGCGCGCCGAGAGGGACGCGCAGGGAGCAGGAAAGGAAGGGGGGGCCGGTGGGGGGACGCGAGGAGAAGGAACTGCTGGAAGCCAACAAGCAGCGTCGACGGTGCCGACACCTGGGCTGGAGGCCCGATCAGGCATGTCACTACCTTCTTTGTACCGCCCAAGTTTGTCCCAGTCGAGACCCCCGAAGTTCGATAACGTAGAGGCCCACTTTAGCATGTGGCGTAGTAAGTTTTTGGCATACCTATCATCGCTTGGGTGCTTGCATGTACTCAGTAGCACAGCAAACCCAGTTATGGTGGGTGACATGAGGGTTTCGCCGGAGGAATTAGCCTCCAGACATTCCCCCCAGGAGATTAGGGACGCGGGATTGGTGTATGGATTGATGATGGAGGCCATGACAGGATACGATATGGCTGAGTTTAGAATGCAAAAGGCAATGTCTCCGAGTGGTGCTTGGAAGGAGTTGGAAGACTATTATATGCCGAAGACGATAGCCGCAACTCATAGATTGAGGAGGGAATTTGATACAATCCGAATGGCCGAGGATGAAAACCCCTTTGTTGTTCCTAGGAAGGGTGGACAAGGCAGCAGATGAGCTGGCGATGCTAGGATGTGGTAAGAGTACAGAGGAAGTAAACCGCCACATTGTCACCAACCTCTCATCTTTGTATACTATTCAAAGCAAGTCCATTCTTTCCCGCCCTTCCATCCCCCGTTCCGAGATCGATGAGATCATCCGTGACGCGTATGCTAACGACAAGGTAGAGAAGGAGATGGTTTCTAGGGCGTTGGGCGTGCAGGGAGTGGTAGGTCAGCATGCCTTGTGCGCCGGAGGTGCGCAGCCTGCCGGTGGCGGAGGTGCGGGTCCAGGAGGGGGAAGGAGGAACAGGAGAGGTGGGAGGCTCAAGGATGGGCAACAGCAGCAGCAGCAGCAGCCCCAACGACAGCAGCAGCAGCAGCAGCAGCAGCAGCTCCAGCGACAGTATCATCAGCAGCAGCAGCAATATCAGCAGCAGCAGCCTCAGCAGCAGCAGCACCAACGGCAGCAGCAGCAGCTTCAGCAGCAGCAGCAGCACCGTCCCCATCAGCAACGTGGCAACCGGGGAGGAGCTTCGTCGGGGGGGATAACCGGCCCCAAATGGCGTTGGGATGCCGTGGCCTGCAGGTACCGTTGGGATGACTCAGCCCCAGACCCCTTCGGTACGGGTGGAGTAGTCCCCCCCATGGGTTGGGTACCTACCGACCCACCACCAGGGACGTTGCCGCCGCCGACGCCCCCGCCGCCCGCAGCGACTCCGGCAGGCTGGGGTCCCCCACCGAACAACACATGGAGGCGCAAGGGGCCCTGCTTCCGGTGCGGCAGACCGGGCCACCACGCCGCGGAATGCCAGGCAGCTCCCGCGCAAATGAATATCGCTTTCCCGGGTGCCGCTTCTCCTCAAGGTGGCTGGCTGCAGGAGACGCCCTACGGCAGTGGTGGGTATACCTCGGCCGGAGCTTCCCCGCCACAGCAACCCTCCTTCAGCACTTCCCCCTCCCCTGGCCCAGCGAACAACGGCAACCCTACGCCTACGTTCGATCCGCATCTCCTCACCGCGCAGTTTGCGCACCAAGGCAAGGCGAATGATGATTTGTTTTGGGTTAATGGGAGAGAAGAGTGGGTGGCGGATTCGGGAGCAACTTTTCATGTGACTGGCAACCCTTTTGGTATGGTAAACTGTACTCCCCCCCCCCTGGTAAGAGCCGTTTGGTGGTCGGTGACATGAGGTCACTGAAGATAGAGTACTTCGGCCAGATTCCAATTGTGATGCACAGCTCTCAGGGTGACGTTCAAGTTAGGCTGATGGACGTAGCATACGTACCCGGTGTTCGCTTCAACTTGTTTTCGCTTCATGCAGTAATGTTGAAATGCCCGGTGACACTTGATGCTCAGGGAGCTCACACGTTGAATGGACAGCTGTCTTTCGTGCGTAGGGACGCGGGTTCATACGTAGACGCCACGCGGATTGTAGAGACTCCGATTGCTGCCGCTGTTTTGGCTCCTGGAAGAATGAGGAGGATCGATATTAACGACCTTCACGTTGCCCTTGCCCACTCCCATGCTGACACTCTCCGTGAGACGGCACGCCAGATGGACATTAAGGTTTTTAGGGAGTTGGTTTCGTGTGCTGGGTGTTCTGAGGCGAAAGGGAGGAGGATGGCGGTGCCGTGGACGACCGAGTGCCGTTCTACCAGGCCTCTGGAGCGTCTGTTCGTGGATCTGTCGGGACAACAGCCTACGTCTGCTGGCGGTGCGTCATACTTGATGATGATCGTCGACGACTACTCGCGACTGGGATGGCCGTATTTCTTGAAGCGGAAGTCCGACGTCCCGAAGGTCTTCGCTGGTTTCCTGGTCGACATCAACGCGAAGGGTGTGCCGTCCATCGTGGAGTGCCTTCGCTCGGACAACGGCACCGAGTTCACCAAGGCGGAGTTCGTGGAAATGCTCAACCACCACGGCATCCGCCGCGAGTACACGCCCGTCGATTCTCCGAAGCATGACGGGGTGGTCGAGCGACGGATCGCCATGACGCTGGAGCTTGCAATGGCGTCCCGCCTGGACGCCACCCGCCTGTTCGGCGATGCAAGGATGCCGGAAACGCAGCCCCTCTGGGCTGAGTCATGCGTGTACGCGAGCGATGTGATCAACATGACGGCGAGGGTAAGGGAAAAGCCGGAAATGCACTCGCCGTACCGAAAATTCTACGGGAGACCACCGTTTGCGCGGCTGCTCCGTTTCTGAAGCCGGGCTTCCACCACGTCAGGAGGACCCTGAAGACCGAGCCGAAGGCGGAGGCTTGCTTCTACCTCAACGGCGGCAACCACCACGCAGCTGACTGCAGCAAGATCCTGCTGATGTCTGGCCGAAGGTCGTTCTCCCGTGACGTCACTTGGGAACACCCGAGGAAACCGTTTGTGGGGTTACTGCCTTCGGAGGAGGAGAGCTCCCCGCCGCCGCCGTCGCCGTTGCCACCGCAGCCGGGTGCGCCGGAGCCTCTGAGGGGCCCCGACGTATGGCCCGAGCCACCGTCCCCATCTCCACTGCTGCCGCCGCAACCGCCGTCATCAACGCCGCTACCGCCGTCGCCGTCGCCGTCGCCGTCGCCACCGCCATCGCCGTCACCGTCGCCGTCGCTGCCGCCGTCATCGTCACCGCCGCCGCTACAGCCACCGTCACCGCCGCCGCCGTCGCCACCGCCGCCACCGCCGCCGCCGCCGCCGCCGCCGCCGCCGTTATCATCGCCGTCGCCGCCGCAGCAGTCACCACAGCCACAGCTTTCGCAGCGTGCTGCCCGGGCACTGGGTTATTATATCCCGGACCCGGGGGATGGCGATGTGCTGAGGGGGCGGACAAGGGGGGAGACTGCACGACACCAGGAGAGCGGTGGCGCTGTGCAGAGAGGGCGGACTAGGGGGGAGACCGCACGACACCAGGAGGGTGGTGGCGGTGTGCAGGGTGATCGGGCCAGGGGGGAAGCTGGGCGACATCCGGAAGGTGGAGATGTGCTGAGGGGGCGGACAAGAGGGGAGACTGCGCGGAACCGCGAGGCTATGGGGCATGGGCTGCTGTCGTTGATAGCAGCGCGGGAAGGCATAGGCCATGTACTTTTCCACCAAGCCCCACCGCGCGAGAACCCTCCCCTCCCCACACGCCCGGCGAGCGAGCTTTCGACGCCGAACTCGTATGCTGAAGCGTGTGCGGACGAGTATTCGGCCATCTGGAGACAGGCGATGGACAAGGAGTACCATGGGCTGGCGGACGCGAGGACGTTTGGAGCGACGTAGCAACCAGAGGGGCTCAACGTCATCTCGGCGAAGTGGGTGTTCGCCTGGAAGTCCAACGAGCATGGTGACGTGGTGCGGGCTGGTGGCACGAGGTTTCAAGCAGCGTGAGGGTATTGATTTCTTTGAGACTTTTGCTCCGATGCCTGCAGCGTCTTGTTTCCGTTTGTTGGGTGCTATTGCGTGCGAGTTGGGTTTGGATTTGTGCCATTTTGATGCTGAGCAGGCGTTCGTGCAGTCGAGTTTGGATGAGGATGTATTCATGCGACTACCTCCCGGCTGCGGCGAAATGTCTGGTAAGGTGGTCAGGTTGAATCGCAGTCTCTACGGCTTGAAGCAAGCGTCGAGGTCGTGGCACAACCACCTTCTCACTCACATGAAGAGTCTAGGATTTGAGCAGAGCCCCGCTGACGCGTGTGTCATGAGGTTGGTCGAGTCGGGCTCTGTCTCCATCGTAACGGTAGTTCATGTGGATGATATTTTTGCTGTAGGACTCAAGGCTAGATGCGATCAGTTCTGTGACGACCTGAACAACCTTGTTCCGATCAACAATCTGGGCGAGTTGCGGTGGTATGCTGGTTGATGTTTTTCGAGGGATTGGGATGCTGGTACTTTGACGATTTCGCAGCAGGCGTTCGCTGAAAATACCGCGGCGAGGTTTGGTGTTAGTTCTGGGAGGAATAACCCGCTTTCGACTGGTGTGAAGCTCGAGGAGTTTGACGAGAATGAACCCGTGGGTGATTGTCCTTTCCGCGAGTTGGTGGGGTGCTTGATGTGGCTTGCGAACCAAACACGACCAGATATTGCGAACGCGGTGAGGGCGGTAGCGAGGTACACGAATAGGCCGAGGGAAGTACACTGGAAGACAGCAGTCGGTATTTTAGAGTATGTATTTTCTACGAGTGATGTCGGCATTACGTTCCAGAAGGGTAGCGGGCTTGAGCTGGTAGCGTTTGCAGATGCAGACTATGCCAACAAAGCCACTGACAGGAGGTCAGTTTCCGGTGGGGCCATCATGTGTGCTGGGGCGTGTGTGTGCTGGTTTTCTAGGACGCAGAAATGCGTCACACTCTCAACCACTGAGGCCGAATATGTAGCACTGGCAGACACCATCAAGGAGGCAATGTTCATGCGCTATGTATGGAGTTTTATTTTTCCGGGGTTTGGGGAGAGATGCATTACGGTTTTCGAGGATAACGAGGGGGCAAGGCACCTGGCACAAAATCCAGTGTGCACATCGAATTCGAAGCACATCGACGTACGACACCACTTTTTGCGCGAGCTTATTTTTAAGGGGGAGTTTGTTATTACCCGTGTAGAGTCGGAGAAACAGCATGCAGACTTCTTGACAAAGCCGCTCAACAACACGGTGTTTCATTACCACCGGGATTTTCTGATGAATATTTGACACGGTTTTTCCGAGGTGGAAGGTTTTAGGTTATTTTTGAGTGAAGGATTTGTGTGAACTACGTATAAATCCGAAAGTGCTGCCGTTTTTCCCTGGCTAATTCCGAGGATGATACCATTTCGTTCCTGGTGATGGATTTCGAGAGTTTTTGGTGTTTTCGAGTAGTCCCCACGTCAAATAAAATTCAAGTGAAGGAATGTATGCTATCTCGCTTTACCGTCGCGATCTGTGTATCTATGGCGGGTGTAGGGGGCAAGGGGAGACCCTTGTCCGAGGGAACGGGGTTTCTTGCGATCTCTGGCATTTATTTTCTTGGCTTAATTTTTATTCTGATGAGTATGACTACTGTGATGTTTTATATGATTTGCATTAATTCCTCATGAAATAGAGGGAGATTTTTTTGGATAAGGTTGAAGAGAGACTATGAAGCGCCTGGGGGCGTGTGCGGTCCATAGAAAATGTTTTCTGAGTTGGAGAGTTTGGATAGTATTTTGGAAATTGAGAGTTTGATTTTTGGTTCTGGAGTGAAATTATGTTTCCGAATTTCGTTTGAGTTGGCCATAATATTGAGATGTTTCCACCCAGCGGAGTCGTACATTGTAGTGTACAGAGCTGGGGGGATATTAAAGTATGTGGTCGTGTATAATGAGCAGGGGGGATATTGATTGTGCTCAGAAACACGACGGAGACGTTACATCTAATATTAGGGAGTTCCATATATTGACATAGGATTATAGGAGAGGGATATTTAGTCGGATATTCGGGGGGATAAACGGGAGGTTTATTCCCGCGTCATGTTGGATAATAACCTGCATACGATGCATGAGCTGTCACTCGACAGCTCGGATATAATATATAAGAGGAGTTCCGTGTTACTGTCTGGAGTCAACCACGCGTTCCCGTGCCAGCTGCGCCTATATACCTTTAGAGATCAATCAACAAACCGACATACCCGCGGGTATTGAAATACCTGCAAATACCCGCGGATAACCCGGCGGGTTTTCAACAATCCCGGT
The DNA here is from genome assembly GCA_031763025.1 of Macrocystis pyrifera. Taxonomy (NCBI): domain Eukaryota; class Phaeophyceae; order Laminariales; family Laminariaceae; genus Macrocystis; species Macrocystis pyrifera. Next base: position 7,468,035 of record JASSKH010000008.1, on the reverse strand, counting down.
ATATTCATATCCAATACCTATTTTCCGCTGCTTTGCAGAGCAGAGCTGTAACATACCGCTTTCTTTCTCATGTACAGCAAGCAGTACTATATGTACCTTTGAACAACCTATTTTGTTTGTAGAACACAGTATGTGCTTACATTTTTGCAAGGGTGTGTTCTGTAGGGTATCACAGACCGGTACCCTACAGAAAAAACTTCTGTAAGTACCCTACAGACGACTTCTGTGACGTCTGTGGCAGTTCCACCACAATACCCTATTTCTCTGTGAGGTTCTGTAGCATTTCCATACCCTACAGAGAATGTCTGTGACGATCTGTGACACTTTCATTCCCTGCAGAGAATGTCTGTGACGTCTGTAACAAATCCAATACCCTACAAAACATTCTCTGTGACCCTCCATCACAATAACCTTATTGTCTGTGCACTTTCATACCCTACAGAGAATATCTGTGACGATCTGTGACAATTTCATACCCTACAGAGAATATCTGTGACGGTCTGTGACACTTTCATACCCTACAGAGACCTTCTGTGATATTCTGTGACAAATCCAATACCCTACAGACGGACACGGTCTGTACGCACGGTGGAACAATACCCGCGGTACGGGTAAACATTTGTGCAATACCTTGTCAGCCTGTACGTGACGTCAGCCCCACGAACCACACTTGAAGCGTGTCTCGACGGCCACACAGAGAGAGTCACACACATACCTAAATCTCTGTGTGCGTCTGTGTGAAGCTGGATTGTGAGGGAACATGAATGCTACTGCGGACCCCAGCGGTTCCTCCACGCCGCAAGACACGGGTGAGGCAGCCGTAGTTCAAGAAGGTGAAGGCGGCGAGGGCGAGACACAAGGAGGAACGTCAGAGGGAGGCGGAGGTGGCGAGAGCAAGGAGCAGGAAGGCTCGAACGACGTACAGATAGTCGATGGAAGCACAGGCGTGCCTCTAATCAAACCGGCGGTAGTCTACACGAAGCAAGGGGACGTGCAGATGTGGTTTGGTTTGAATTTGCGGTATACCTCGGGGGGGTAGGGGGGTGGGGCTGCTAAACCGAAGGTGCTTGACACAGTTTTTTTTTTGTGTGCCAGTTTGAGCTTTGACAAAGTCCAAAGTTAAGTTGGAGTTGAAATTGCAGAGATACCGACGCGATTTTTATTTTTGTTGTTTTGTTCGTGTGTTGCAGAGCCCGCGTGACTCTACCTTTCGCCTTGAACTATTACAAGTACGCCAACTTGCCAGGCAAGTGGCCTATGGATTAACCGGGGGTACCCTCGCTCTGTAGGTACCTACAGACGCGCCTACACGCTCTGCTGACGTCGCTCTGTAGGTACCCTACAGACGTCTGTGGATCCTTACTGTAGGTACCCTACAGACGAGCTCTGTGACGCTCCACCACAATACCCTATTTCTCTGTGAGGTTCTGTAGCATTTCCATACCCTACAGAGAATATCTGTGACGATCTGTAACACTATCATGCCCTACAGAGAACTTCTGTGACCTCTGTAACAAATCCAATACCCTACAGAGAATACCCGTACCCTACAGAACAAATCCTTGCATTTTTGTATTCCAGGGCCGGCATGTCGTGTGTCTGTGTACGAGACGGTTGCGTGAAAAGAATAAGGATATTACGGAAAACAGAGCTCACCGATGAGAAAGGCCCTCACTATTTAATATCTGCCGTGTGTGTTCTGTCGATATCCACCACAGCCAGTGTCCGCGCCGAATTCTTCAATCCTGGAGAGATTAAAGTTCTGTGGTCACAGGACAACGCCACAGAGATACTGCACTGCTGCTGTTCATGTGTTATGCAGTAAGCAGAGCAGACAATGTGCGATGCCTTGGCCTCATACTGGATGCGACAGGCACGACACAACATTTAAATTATATGAAAAGAAGAAGAAGAAAAAACAACCAAGAAGAAATTGATCGAGAAAAAAAAAACTAGAAGAAAAAACTGTCGCCCCCCCCCGCAGGGGTTGTGGCAGACACTTGAAAAGAACGAGCTACATACAAACAGAGTGAGACCACCGAGGGGAACAACAGGCTAACCGAAGTACCAGGAAAAAAACACTACTGCGGTGCCCAGGTACCCTCGACAGTTTGTGGTACGAGTAGCGTAGCCAGGTTATACCCACTAGTTGGTCTGGTATCTTGCTACTATACCCTGTCTGTCGTCTCCGTCCTGCCCTCGTCAACGATGTCCTGCCCCCGGAGAGGATGCGCTAGGCATCACGAACCAAGCAAAGCAGAGTCGTCAACCATCCACGCAACAAGACTCTTCTCATAAGGACAAGAAGCAAGAAAGAAAAATTACCAATAAGAAAATCACGGAGGATCAAAGCGCGGAAAGAAAAACATGCACAGAGGAAGAGCATGTTTGCATCAACTGCAGCAGCCGGCGGCACGAGTAGCATAGACATGTTCCACTTACTGTTAATAGTCGGCCTGGTGCCTTGCGCCACTGTCTGCCGTCTCCTTCCTACTTCGTCCTCCACGGTTTCCCTTCTACTCCTCCTGTTGCTCACCCTCCCCCCGATCCCCTCGGGCGCCACCCACGGTGAATGCGCGACGCTGCCTACTCAGCTGTGCCTCATCCTCATGCCACCTCACCATGAACCGTTCGACCGTTTCAAGGGGCCCCCGATACCACCTCCCCGCCCTTTTTGCTGCAGTGGACCACAGCTGCATAACAATGTATCTCGGTACAGCTGTGCTATTTTATCACAGCTCATCTTTGTAGGGCGATTGAAGAATCAACACGGACACTTGTTTGTGCTGGATGTCGACGGAAACAAAGGACGGTTTAAAGTGAACAACACACACGCACATACCTCAATGCTCCGATGTAAATTATTCCACAAACACAGAATTCGGCCTAAACTCCTCAACACCCAGACAAATCTCTATTAATAACCAAAGTCTCGAGCATGTCTGGTGATGTACTCGATATTATGCATGGCCGTAGTCGTATGACCATATCCCCTCGCATGCCTAATATGCGCGTCGGGTTTTCACATCACCAGGCATGGGGGCGGTGAGGGCGCAGCAGACAACCCAAATGATGGCGCGGCAGTACCAGGAGGGTAGTACTGCTGTTGTTGTGCCCGGTAAAGATGAGATAGGCACGACTACAGCAGTATATTTACTGATGTTGTGTATATTTTTTAATGGTATATCCAACACTTTATTACAAACGAGAGCCCTCACCACCGGAGCCAGGCAAGCGTTGACCGCGGAGTGCTTGATCTCCCCCTTGTCGTGGTCGTACGCCGACACCATCACGGTGCACGCGCCGCAGCCCCCCTCTCCGCACCCAAGCTTGGTTCCGGTCAGACCGGCATTGCGGAGGTACTGCAGCAGCGTCACCTCGGGTTGGATGTTCCTCGCGACCCGCTTTGCACCGTTCACGAAGAAAACAAGGTGGTCCCTGGTCGACGGCGCCGTACCGACACCGCACCTGCCCTCACCCATCGCTCCCGCCTGCTGCTTCTGCTGCTATTATCGATCGGCGGGTGCTGGCTGGCCGTTGATGGTCGTGTGGGTTGCTAGGTAGTTGCTGCGGACTGCCGGATGCCGGATGCGGTGGCGATCAGGGTCATGCTAACGGATGCATAATTAAACCATGTAAAAAGCGCACTCCACAAGCCGCGTGATTGGCCGAACGGACATGGAACCTGATTTTGACGGGAAATGAGACAAGCTTCCATTTGTTGTCTTTTTTTCTTTTTGCGCTTGATCCTCTGCGATTTTTATATTTCTTCTTCATCTTCGTTTTTCTTCTTTTGATGTAAGCCTTATTGAAGGAGTCGTGTGTCGTGGGTGGATGACGAGCCTGCTTTGCTTGTTTCGTATTGTCTGACGCCGAGGGGCGGAGCATGGTTGACGAACGCAAGCCGGAGACGGCAGGCAGGGTGGCAAGGTCCCAGGCGGACAAATCAAATAGTAGGGAGAACCTGGCTATGCTGCTCGTGCCATAAACTGCTGCGGCTACGTGGAGGGTGCTTTGTGTGCTTCATTTTGCCTGTTTTTTTTCCTTGGTTCTTAGTCTCACTCTGTTTATGAGTAGTAGTGTTTTTTTTCTTTAGCTCGTTCTTTTCGAGTGTCTGCCACATCTCCTGTGGGGAGGCACGACAGTTTTCCTTTTCTCTTTTCCGTGTCCCTTTCTCTTGTGATTTGTTTGATTGTTTTCATTGTTTTGGTTGTTTTTTTTCTTTCGTTTTCTCTCTTTTACATAATATGTGTGTCGTGCCTGTCCTTTCCAGTATGATGACATGGCATTGCATTGTCTACTACTGTTTGTGCACACTGCATACGCAACATTGTAGTGTGTGTGCGTTCTTCACATCAAACTGTAAACCGTTCTTTTTACCCGTCGACATCCAGCACAACCAGTGTCCGTGCCGCAATCCTAGAGAGACACAAGTTCTGTCGTAAAAAAACTACGCCACAGGGATACAACATTGTTGCGTATGCATAAGCAGTACACATTGCAATATGCCATGTCATCATACCGTGCCGGCGTCCCCGGTCGCTTGGTAGGTGGTCCGCGTGCCTGTCAAGATCAATTTCGTGGATTCAAGTCCCACCGAGTGCATGCTCATAGGGACTTATTCTTGCATAAAAAATTGATAAGCGGAAAGCGCGAAAGCGTGAGTTGGCTACGTTCGATGGAAATCGACGAGCAGTGGGAATGCTGAATCCTATGCGCGACAAAAAATAAAGGCACGCACCGGGGGGGAGAAGGGACGACACCTGTGACCCACGGCTTGTTCAGAAGATTGTCGAGGGTAAAAAACCTCGTACGGGCGGGTTGGGAAGTAAAAGTGATGGATAAAAATAAATAAATAAATAAATAAATAAATAAATAAATACCAGGTACTGGATATGACAGGCACGACATACATATTCTACGAGAGAAAACGAAAGAAAACGAAGAAAAATAAAAGAACAAAGAACAAAATAAAACAAATCGAAAGAGATGCGTAAAGGAGAGAATAAAAAAAACAACAACAAACGAACAAAAAAATTAGTAGTTCTGGGGTGTAGGTTTGTGACCACAGAACTTGGACGTATCTCTCTAGGATTGAAGAATCAGCACGGACACTGGTTGTGCTGGATGCCGACCGGTAGAAAAACGGCTTAATTAATGTGAAAAACACGCACACCTGGTAGGAAATGGGTACTCTGACTGTTTTTTCAAGGCTTATCACGGCATTTTGGCGGGACGGTGACGGCGGTAACGGCGAGATGGGACGGGACGGGACGGTAATAAAGCCGTCAAAATGATCCCGCCGTCCCGTCCCGTCGACAAATTCCCTGACCGTCGTCACTTACCGTCCCGTCCCGTCGATAAATTCCCTCCAGTTTGAAACTCCTGTCCCGTCCCGTCGTGACACCTTAAATTTACCGTCTCGTCCCGCCGACACAACTTGCCCGTTTTGCCGTGCAACATACACTCGTGTCTTCTGTTCCCATCCATTCCCACCACGAATTACGAAAAAAAATACGTACGAATTTCGAGTTTTATTACAAAAAAATCAGTAGTAATTCCTATATAAATACATGTCATCCAAAATTGTGCACAACCCCCATACCATAAATGAAATGTCGATCTGGCGTATTACGCAGCTTCCAAAGTTGATTATTATTATGTCATCAACTACAGTAGTATTTGATCAGTCGAACTCACAGCTGACACATTTCAATATCTTGATTACGGACGACCGTAGTAAACAGGACCAATTATTGTTAGTAAAAAAGGGAAATGCATAGTGTTTTTGTGTACCGTAGGTCCTATTTACTGTGGTCTCCAGTAGTATTAGTATGAAATTGGATTTACTTTTTTTTAGCAGAAACTGCTGTGCTGGTGTTGATGTATCGATGTATAAGTTGGCTGCTTATTAGGCCTGCCCCGTCCTTGGGGTGGGTCGGGGAAGTCCGCCAGGACCTGCAACGGTCTAACGACAGTTGCACGAGCATCGACCCTCGGACTGGACAGAGGGGAAACTTGCGCGGTCCAGCTAGTGGTCTGCTCACTCTAAGGACCGCGTAGGGTGGTGGTGGTGTTTTTCTTATTAACCCCGACGCCAAGGAGTTCATCCCTCTGGCGGGATGGGTACATCACCACAGCAGAGAGCGCTACGTGGGCAGCCGGGGGAGAGTGGAGATGCTGGCCACAGCGTTGGTATACATGCACGACAGGAAGGATGAGAGTGTCGGCGTTGGCTGGGACGGCTACACCCAGCCAACGGAAACCAAGGCGCGTACCGGGTACGAAACGGAGAGCCACATTCGCCATAGGGAAAAAAGAAACAACAGAAGCAAAAATGGAGGCGGGGACGAGCTTCGCGTCGGCTGGCAAAGAAACCAGCACGTGAGGCCCGTGCGAGACCGAAGGATGCACGTGTGGCGGTAGCGGCCTAAAAGGTGCACACCCTTTGCTGTAAAGAAGGGTTCTACACTATTTGACTTTTTCGTCTCGTGCCGTGGCGTTGCCATGGTACTACCCTCGGCATAACATGGCATCCCCACGGCATCCCATGGCGTGGCATAGGATTCCATGGCAAACCGTTTCGAGGTGCTCGGCATGCCATGGGTGGTACCATGGCAACCCGCGCGGCAACCGCCACGGCACTCCATGGCAAGCCCACCGCGTATCACGGCAACCCCTATGGCACCCCAATGTTGTCTTTATTCGCGACATGCCGTGGCATGCCGTGGCACCACCTGCGGCAAAACCTTCCATGGCATCTTCCACGGCATACCACGGAACCTTCCACGGACCTCCACGGCATACCATGAGACCCTAACCGTAACCCTAATCCTAACCCTAACCCCAACCCCAACCCTAACCTAGGTGCCGTGGACATTGGGGTGCCGTGGGGGTTGCCATGACATGCCGTGGGATTGCCATGGAGTGCCGTGGGGGTAGCCGCGGGGGTTGCCATTGTACTATCCATGGCATGTCATGGCAACCCCCACGGCGTACCATGAAATCCTATGCCACGCCATGGGATGCCGTGGTGATGCCATGGTATGCCATGGGCGGTACCATGGCAATAATGCCACGGCATGCCCACGACAAGGCCGAATAATGTAGAACCCTGTTCATTGGCCTGCAAGAAACACGGAGGTCCGGCAGCACGACATTCCGTGCGGCAGGATATCGCGTTTTCTGTTCAGGCCAAGAAAAAACAGCTGCCAAGAAGGGGCCCTACGGACTAGATCTTTTAGCTGTCAAGGAATCGTTGAGCAGTATGTCTGTGTACACTCATCAATCAGTTCATTGACGAACGTATTAAGTTTACGTGCTTTGAGCTGGCTAGTATATGCGAGGCGGGGAGTTTCGTCGTTGCGTATGCTCCAACTGATTGTATCATTTATTGAATGACGCCGAACTGAAGCGCATTTTCTGGCAGAAGCTGGTAGAGGACGTGGAAAAGATCCCGACCTAAGATCCCACGTTATCGTACCACTTTGTGGCTTTATCACCTTCCTGACATAATTTCGCAGGGTTCTACACTATTTGACGTTGTCGTGGGCATGCCGTGGCATTGCCATGGTACCGCCCATGGCATACCATGGCATCACCACGGCATCGCGTGGTGATGCTATCACCTCGGAAAATCCCCCTGTACGTGTGGTTTATCGATCTGCAGGAAGCGTACGACTCTGTCGACTATGGGAGGTACTCACACGCTTTGGCGTACCAGCCAAGATGCTCACAATTATTGTAATTTCCACGAAGACGTGCGGGTTCGCGTGCGTACGGATGTCGACGAGCACTTGGAATGGTTTGATGTCACGCGGGGGCTGCGGCAAGGCTGTGTGCTATCACCGTTACTGTTCAATGTGTTCTTTGCTGCTGCGCTTCTCGTCGTGTTAGTACGCTTTAACCAAGACGAAACCATAGTAAGGGATTCGGTTCAACTCGGTGATGCTGGAGTAGTCGGACCACCAGAGGAGGAGGAGCCGTTGGCGTGCGTGCGACGGGCTGTATGGGGCATGTTGTACGCCGATGACGCACGAATTGTCTCGACGTCGACTGAAGGGCTCACGAAAATTATGACAGTCATCGTGACTGTCTTCGAAGAAGCAGGCCTCACGGTATCGGAAACGAACACAATATAGACAATGTTTCTACGAACACCAGACCAGACAACCCTCGCACCACCGCTCGACTTCGAAGCAGCGGGCCAGAGGTATAAACAGACGGCCCAATTCTTATACCTGGCCGGCATTATCCACGAAAACGCTGACATATCGCTCCAAATCGACCGACTGATTCGTCTCATGCGGGCATCCCTCAAATGGTTGGGTCTAGAGTTGTATGATAGGAAGTCCGAATGCTGAAGGCCGAGGTGATTGAGACCCTGCTGTACGGGTGTGTAACGTGGACCCTCAGAGTGGACCACTTTGCTAAGCTTCGAACGACTCACCACCGAGTCCGTGTGCGAGTCATTGGCTTCCAACGCCGACTTCGTGGAGACAACGCCACCCTCTCACGCAAAGGCCCTCAAGATGGCACGTTGCGAGGGCATCGAAACAACCACCTATAAACGACGGCTCTTCTTTGCAGAAGCCGTGGCAAGGAGCGATTACCGAGTCGTGTAATGCTCGGGACGAAGGCTGGTGGGGAGACCCCGCGACCTGATGGACAGGTAAAGACTTGGTATATATGCATAGTCGAATGCCTTAGGGAGTTCTGAGTCACCGAAGGGACATCGGAAACTGCCCTCTTGGTGTTCAGGTTTGAGACCGCACTGAGATCCATTGCAGCAAACAAGGCGGGGAAGTAGTACATTGGGGCCCTCAAAGCAGCCGAACGGTTCATGGTGAGGCGGCAGGAGGATGAGGCACAGTTGAGTAGGCAGCGCCGCGCATCCGCCGTGGGTGATGTCCAAGGGAATGGGGGGAGGAGGGATAGCAGGAGGAGTGGAAGGAAACCCGACCAAGGGAATGCGGGGAGGGGGGGGGGCAGGAGGAGTATACAAACCACGGTGGACAAAAAAAGGAAGGATATAGCAGACAGGGTGGTAGCAAAGCATCGTACCGACTAGGAAGTAGAACATGCCTATTATTATGCTACTCGTGCCTCCGACTAGTGCGGTCGGTTCTAACGTGGTCTTCCTTGGTCTTCTCTTTCTTTTAGTTTTATTTTTGGCGTTTGATCCTCTGTGATTGTCATTTTATTTTTTTTCGCTTCCGTTCTTCTTTTGATAAGCCTGAAGAAAGGAATCGTGTGGCGTGGGTGGATGACGAGTCTGCTTCGCTGGTTTCGTACTGTTTAACGCCGAGGGGCAGGGCATAGCTGACGAACGTAGGACAGAGACGGCAAACAGAGTAGCAAGGTCTCAAGCGGACTAGTAGGAGGGAGAACCTGGCTGTGCTACTCATACCACAAAGTACTGCCGCTACCTGGACGGTACTTTGTACTTCGGTTTGCCTGTTAGTCTCCCTTTTAGTCTCACTCTGTTTATAAGTAGAGTGGTGTTTCTTTCTTTAGCACGCTTTCAAGTGTCTGCCACATCCCCTGTGGGGAGGCATAATAGTTTTTTTTATTTTCTTCTCTTCTCTCCTTTACGTATCTCTCTCGATTTGTTCTCTTTTTTTCTTTATTCTTGTCTTTCGTTGTTTACTTTCGTTTTCTCTCATATAATATGTATGTCGTGTCTGCCTTATCCAGTACCTGGTACGAGTATGTACGAGTATTATGACATGGCATTGCATTGTGTACTATTGCATTGTGGGTATTCATACGTGACAATGTAGTATGCATCCCCGGTGACTTGGTAGGTGGTCCGCGTCCCTATCAAGATCAATTTCGTGGGTTCAAGTATCGCCGAGTGCATGCTCGTATTAATAGGGACTTTTTCTTGCATAAAAAAATGAGAAGCGGAAAGCGCGAGAGTGCGAGTTATTAATAGCTACATTCGATGAAAATCGACCAGCAGAGGGAATGCTGAACCCTGTGCGCGACAAAAAATAAAGGCACGTACCGGGGGGAGAAGGGACGCCACCTGTGAGGGTGTCTTTCCCCCCCCCAGAGAGCATTGGAACGAACCGGATGGAATATTATTTGCTGCATGAATTGATGTTGATTGGTTGTGGGAAACGAATATATTCAGTGCAGCCCGAGAAAAACTGTATATCTAGGAAGAGGAAGAAGAAGTGTTGCACCCCTTTTTCTTGTTTGGGAGGACCGAACGGCCCGACCGAACGGGAACATATAGGATCTTATTTGATGTAGATGGACACCACCGAAGATGGATGTGGACACCAATGTGCGCTCTGGCATGTGCAAAATATACCGTTCGTGCTGATGATTCGGCTGGCGAGGCCCAGGATTCTGCATGGACGTTTTTTTATACAGGCACGGAACGAATCACCACGAACAGCCTCGTTCCGTTCCGCTCGTTCCCATGCTCTCTGTGGGGGGGGTGACCCTGACCACGGCTTGTCCAGAAGATCGCTGAGAATAAAACCTCCTACGAGTTAGGCTGGGAAGTGCGATGATGAAAATATATATATATATATATATATGTCCGAGCATTTGGTTTTATGTCGAAACGTGCTTTGTACGAAGAGAAAAGTTGGCAAAAGTACGAAAATTTGACAAAGATACGTATACATATATCTTTGTGGCGCGGTTGCGTGACCACAGAACTTGTTTCTCTCTAGGATTGAAGAATCGGATCGGACACTGGTTGTGCTGGATGTCGACGGGTAAAAATAACGGTTTATTGTGCAGAGCACACACACACTTCACTTGCGGACAGCTACAGCTCTTCGCAGGAAACTACAGCCCGCGGCCTTGAGGGATGCTCATGATAGAGTCTGCGAGAGCGTCGGGTGCACCAGATCGAGACGGTGCAGTCGTAGGCAGCGAGAAACGACCCACGAGGTGTTTTCATGTATTCGAAGTTGCGAGCGAGCAGCACGAAAGGCTCGCCATAACGCTAAAAAATGTTTCATTTCACTCAGGGGAGCATAGCCCAATGGCTACATCATCACACTGATGAAGACATGGCTTTCACTCGAAGATTGCTGTTCTCCAGTAGAAACGTTCATCTCTCAGCTCTCTCCTCCGTCCCCTGCCCCTCTCTCCCCCCATCTAGTAGTGACTGAGTTGGGCGAATATGGACATGGAATGCAGGTTACAGCTTTGTCTGAGCAAAGCGCTTACTAGGGGGTGGGGTGTAATAAATGCTCTGTGTTTGATGGTAAGACAGGTACGTTGGATAGATCAGACAATATTTTTTTTTGTGCTGTGTGAATTGTGGAACCTCAGGCACCTTGATTGAGCTGTACGCCATGCGGAGGGTCTTTTGAATATTGCAACGGTCACATCACACACACATGGCATGGCATCATGTGCTACAACTATTACGGGAGTCCATAGTTAATAGGACCTATGGTGTACATAAAAACCTATATATTTACCTATTTTTACATACAATATTTGGTCCTCTTAACTATGGACCCCCGTAATACCAGGAGCATACACAGGTTGGACGTCGGATACGTACTAACTTAAAACCTACCGGACAGTTTGAGACTTAGCATAGATGCATAGTCGAAGACCTCGGGGAGTTTCGAGCCACCGAAGGGTCAACGGAACTTGCCCCCTCAGTGTTTGGAGTTCAGACCGCACGGCCGTGGCCACTGCAGCAAACAAGTCGGAGAAGTGGTACCGGGGGGGTGGATCCTTGAAGCAGCCAAACAGGTAATGGTGAGGTGACACGACGATGAGACACACAGCTGAGTAGGCAGCGCCGCGCATCCGCCGTGGGTGGTGACTAAGGGAATGGCAGGAGGGAGGTTAACAGGAGGAGTGGAAGGAGTGCGGGGGAGGGGGGGGGGGGCAGGAGGACAAGGGAGACCGCGGTGGACGAAAGTAGGAAGGAGGTGGCAGACAGGGTAGCAAGGCACCAGGCCGACTATGAAGTAGAACATGCCCATCTATATAACACTGGACTTTATAACTTGAGAAAACGACACAAGTAACTGAGAAAAAAACGTCCAAGCGACTAACTTCTTCACTTCGTGAAATAACTCAAGTCTGAGGATCAAAAACTATATACTCTTCAACAGCAACCGAACGCACTTACCCTTGATAAAATCGATCGAGTGCAGCCGGAGATACAGCAAAATCAACATATATATATGCGATTATTCGTGCCGCCAACTGGTGCATACGGCTGGTTCTAACGTGGTCTTCCTTTAAGCTTATGTCTCGTTTTGTCTTTTTGCGATTGTTCCTCTGTGATTTTTTTCTTTATCGCTTCCTTTCTTCTATTGATAAGCCTCGAGAAAGGAATCGTGTGGCGTGGGTGGATAACGAGCCTGCTTCGTTAGTTTGTTTGCTTGTTCCGTGTTGTCTGACGCCGAGGGGAGGGGCATGGTTGACGAACGCAGCACGGAGACGGAAGATAGGGTAGCAAGGGCCGAGGCGGTCTAGTAGGGAGAAACTGGCTGTATAGTATGTAGTTACTTGTATCATAAACTGTAGCGGCTGCCTGGAAGGGCCGGTGCTTCGTGCTTCGGTTCGCCTGTCATTTTTCCTTGATTCTTAGCCTCGCTCTGTTCACATATATATGTAGTAGACTACTGCGGGGGACAATAATTAATAGGACAAAATATGTAAATAATATTAAAAGTAAGTACCTGGTATATATAGGTTTTTGTGTGTACTGCTGTGTAGGTCCTATTCACTACGGTACCCCGTAATAGTGGTGTTTTTCTTCAGCTCGTTCTTGGCAAGTTTCGAGCGAGTGTCTGCCACAGCATCTGCGGGGCTCATCCCCTGCGGGGAGACACGACAGTTTTTTCTAATATTTTTTCCTTTTTCTCTTCCATTTGTTTTCTTCATTTTTCCTTTTTGTTTTCGTTTCGTTTTCTCTCTTTCATATAATATGTATGTCGTGCCCATGAATTTATCCAGCATTGCATTCTCTACTGCTGTGCGTGCCGCATGTATTTCTGCTGTGCAGGCGTAGGTTTGTGACTACAGAAATTGTATCCCTTAAGGATTGAAGAATCGGCACGGACACTGATTGTTGTGCTGGCTGTCAACTGGCAGAAATAACGGTTTGATGTGAAGAACACACCTGATATAAAACCAAGCAATATAATTTCGGATTAATGTCGTGCTTGGAGGATTTATGTAACGTTTCGTGAACCCTTCGAATCATTCGCCATAGGGGACACGATATTGCTCAATAAAGGTCGGCCGTCGTTCCGGCCCAGCTCTGCTCTCCCCTGTCTCGTGTGCTCTGCTGGTACAAATCATGTAGTGGGGAAAATCGCAAGCTGGCTTCATCCTAGGCCCGAACTTCACTGAAGAATGGCTGGCACAACCGATCGAAACGAGAAACTAGCTCACACCGGAGAGTTGGAAGGAGTGGACGGGTCTAGAGACGGGCTGGACCATGGCCCAAAGCCTGTCAATAAAGCGGGACGCCGAGCATACATGCATAATGCCACACTGGAGACGCGGAGCAGCAAGCATGTCCCTACTAGCTTCAACTCGTGGGAAACTCCAGGCAGCAATCGTCGCCGGAATCGACACACATAATGCAGGTGATGCTGTCGAAAAGTGCCGACTTGTTCATGAGTACTACGACTAGAATCGCAACAGTTACGTACCTCTGGTACATGATGCCTGCTGATACCTCTCTGTCCATATACGAATAGAAAGACCGCTGAAACATCCATTTTTTGCCCAAACGATCATGATATGCCAGGACGGGTTGGGTGTGGTGCAGCCCAAACGATCATGATATATCCGGACAGGGTGGGTGGTGCAGAGTGCTATACTGAAAATAAAAAAAGACTTCAAGACTTGTTTGTTTTATGCATGTATGATAAGACTCCAGTGACAATCGATGTAGTCCCACATCAGTTTATTACGGAGGGCCAATAGTTAATAGGACCTACGGTACACACAAAAACCTACACACTTATCTATGTTTACTAACAATATTTAGTCTTATTTACTATGGTCCCCCGTAATAGTACGAGTAGCAACATCACTGCTGTAGATCAGCATGTTGCTACTGCTTCCTGCTGTACGTCGGTATTATTGCTACTTCTTTTTTTTTGTTACACTTTTACTTTCCAGCCTAACTCGTAGGAGTTTTTTACCCTCAGCAATCCTCTGGACAAGTCGCGGGCACAGGTGGTATTGTCCTTTCCACCCCCCGGTACGTGCCTTAATTTTTGTCGTGCTTAATAGGGTTCAGCATTCCCACTGCTCGTCGATTTGCATGGTATGTAGCTAACTCACGCTCTCGCGCTTTCCGCCAATCAATATTTTACGCAAGAAAAGTTCCTACGAGCATGCACTGGATGAGAATCGAACCCACGGAATTGATCTTGATAGGCACGCGGGCCACCTACCAAGCCACCGGGGACGCCTGCACAAGTAGTAACTGGTATACCAGGTACGGTACCAGGTACATACATTACTTGGTATACCAGAGGTATGACATACGAGGATAGTATATTGTTGTGATATACCAGGATAATCTGTAGACTACTACTACTACTACTGCTACTACTACTACTACTACTACTACTACTACTACTACTACTACTACTACTACTACTACTACTACTACTGCTCTACGCCTAGTCTACAAACACCAGTACGAGTACGACTAGACCACAGCCGTGTCTGGTATAAAACAAAATGTGTGGACTCTACCGTTTACCAGTACCAGAAGATAAGTACCACGTACGTACCGGTATACCAGTGTACGGCGCAAAATAACACACCCTCGAATAATTTCGAACCGATTATATCGATAACAAGGCGAGAAAAACGTACGATAAAATTTGAATGCACTCTGTGAAAACATCTCGACAGGTAGATGCTATGTTCGATCGGGCTGGCCACCGGCTGACTTAGTAGCCGTCAAAATCAATCAGTATACTGGGTTGCAGCAGTATACTGGCCTGGGATGGTCGTAGTCATCAACAACGCGGAAAATAGCACACGATTAATGTCGAGAAGAATGCATGCACCGTGTGGCGATGGGGTGGCGATCTTGAGACAAAACATGAAGAAAGATATGAGCTCCATCTTTCATTTCTTCTCTCGCCTCTCATTGTTTTTATATTTCTTCCCGGGACGCATTTGGTGGGTTTACATTAATGTGGCTTGTTTCTGAGACGTACGCAAGATAAAAAATATACTATTACGTCGTATAGCTGGGTCAGTAAGTCGATTACTACCGCCAGAATAAACTACCGTCAGTAGATTACTACGGCTAGCGCGTTGTCTGCCAGTGCTGGGCCCTCATCATGGAAGCATCGCTCGGCATTTGCGCTGTCCCCAGCGTCGAACAAAAACAGTTTGGATACTTTTTCCTATGGTTATGTGTTACATTTAGCATAATACGGCACTCTTGTTGCTGTAATTCACCCACAATACCTGCAACATGCACCGGCTATATTGCCTTGAGAATGTTGATGCATACGTGTAAGATAGGCGGCATAACTCGGCCTTGACAGGTGCCGTGTACAGCAGCGCTCTCAAGATAAGTCACCCCCTTGCAGGATCATGGTGGTCTGTCTCCTCCCAAATAAGGGGAGCACACAGCGAAGATGGCGGTTGTGGACGTGCCTCGTGGAGGTCTCTTTGTAGACGCACAGATCGGTGTTTGCACTCTCCCCGTTGCCGAGAAATTGTCATGGGATATTAGTCCGAGGGCGTGTGTTATCTTGCGTCTTATTACGCGAGTCGGAAAAGCTACTACAACGGCTGCTGTTCGCAAATGTTCGTCCCATCCAACACCTTACAATGGCAACCGCAGTGCAGAGGTACATGATATAGTTTCGCCTCGAAATTTGGGAGGAAGAGAAATACGCATGCTGTCTCGGAATTTCGGCCTGCCGTGCCATCGAATCATGCTGGGCCTGTTACCCCCATGCAGGTCTGTAGTAGTTATTGATGGAATGCACAGCCTTGACTGCGTTCTACACCCAACCTGACGCCTTCGCAAAGGTCGAATCATACTCATTGTTGCCAAGATAAGACACAGGAAACGCCGTATCACTAATAGTGCGATTCTCCGAAGGCTCGAAGAGGTAGCACCGTAGCAAACTACCATTGCGGGAGTCCATGCCTGGTAGATAATAGGACCCTTGGTATACATAAAACCCTATATATTTGACTATTTTTACTAAGAATATGTTTGGTTCTATTTACTATGGTCCCCCGTAATACATATATACTCCTCCGAAGAAGTAGCACAAATTTGAGTCCGCGATCAACATGCCCAGAATATGTCTCTGTGTGCCCGCCGGTGCCCTCCTGCGTGTGCGTTCCTTCTCGACGCCGTCCGAACAGGATGTTCTAACACGCCAGAGAAAGCGCGAGAGAGACGACGTCGGATATTTCCTGCCCTTCATGTTCCGGGCTTGTTTCCAGTACCTACGTAGTACAAAGCATCGGACGATCTCGGTGCAGTTAGTAACGGCAACCAGTGCCGGGGCAGAGCTTGTGCACAGAGAGGGCGATGGTATTTGTTTTGCGCCAAAGGACGATTTTTCCGAAGATGTAGTGGAAGCGCATTGCGACTTCTAAGCGTGTGCGCGTGTTTTCGTCGCTTTTTGCACAGGATCTGGCCACCGTATCTGTAATATGCATTGGGGTGTGGGACTGTGGGACTGTGGGACTGTGGGACTGAGGCATGAACAATATCGAGAAGAGTATGTGGTTTTCTTGTAGAGTGGGAATGTCTGGTCACCTTCCCCGACGTCGGTTTCAGAGGTTGTTATTGGCATCGGTTATGAATGCGATCTGCTCGCGTTTTTATCGAGTACTATCAGGTTATTTCCTCGGCGCGGCGCCGCTTTTGACGCGTGTGAAAGAGGAGGAATTTTAGTCTTGTGTCTTCGAGTACGAAGGTGTGGGCTAGCTGGGTCAGCTGGGTTACGGCTGCATAGCTGACAGGATGTTGCGGAACATTGTGGTCGATATTTATAATTACAAGCATACGCAAAGGAGCTTAGAAGCTTAAAATCATTCAGTGGAGAACTCTTGTCACTTTGGCAGGGGCCTATAACGGAATGAGGATTGTAATATTATTCTTCAAAACTGCTCTCTCCTGAGGCCGTTTCCTGTGCGGTTCGATTCTTGAGCTTCAGATTTTGACCCGAACGCATTTTCAGATGTGAACTTGGCAAATCGGAACTGTCTTACTATGCGGAAAAATCAGAATGACTGTGCGTGCAGAGATTCGAGCAAACGCCGAGACCAACTAATTGTTGTTGTGGTTTAGCGCCGCGAAGAGACGCGCTGGGTACGCTGCCCTGCGCGTAGGACCCAAGCGTCCGAGCCAAGGCTGACTGCCTCTGGTCTGGCGGCCAGGAAATGTGGCGAGTGCGCTAGAGACAATCAGTTTCTTTCAGTGACTGATTGCTGCTGCTGTACAGCAGTGCAGTCTACGAGTACGTATCCACGGGACGGTGCATGCCGAGTGCGCTTCTCTCGGTGTCTAGTCCCGAGCCCGCGCCAGCCGACTGTAGTCTGGCCACAGACGTCGCTATATAGCTGTCAGCCGTGTCACTATCCAACTCATCCACCGTTCTGCTGCTATTTGCTGGCGTGGATATTCATCTTGCATTTAGAGAGCATACCTTTTTTCGATTTGGAAATCTGATGACCGGCCACGTCGTCGGATTTGGGTCAAATAAAAAAAAATCCGGTCGGATTTTGCATATATTTGGACTGCATTAACCCGGTCGTTCATTTTTGAGATCGAAAAATACAACGGAAGCTCGAAATCAAACCCGATAGAGAACAGCATAAACTAAGATGGAGGCGTCGGATAAAAAAGAGCATAAACCAAGATGGAGGCGTCCCTTAAATTCGCGTCTAAATAAATCACGTGGTGGAGCTTTGTAGCTCCTCTGGGTTGTATCGAGACCTGATTCCCCTCAAACGGCGGGGCACTGTGGTCCGATCGATCTATAGGGCTTGACTCTCGTTCTTTCCTATGTTAGCGAACCTCTCTACTCTTCTGCCCCTGTACCTATTAATGGCGTAAATATTGATCGCGCCGAAGGATCGACATTCCTGCTTCTTGTCAATTTGCATCAATTCCGGCGATGGAAGAAAACACTGTTACCACGATCACGTAGGGAAATCGTATAATATTAGGCCGATTGCAGCGCGAATCTCTTTAACGGTGCCCCAGCCCCGCTACTACAGCCCGCAAATCCTCGGTCGATTTTACATATCCCACGTGCAACAGTATTGTGTAAACGGCGACAATACGCAACGGAACACCACTATTGTCGGCGTGAATGTGTCGTATTACTGCTACATACCCCAAGTACAACGTGTCGGCTATAGAGCAGCACCAAAAACGACCGGCGTACTCTTATGAAGAGCCTTTACCTGGTGTATATTTTCTTCTCTCGTTCAGCAGCATCAACAGTATACTATGCCCACTATATTACGCATATAATGACGACACCCATGTTGCCCTAAAAAAAAACCGCGCGGAAGCGAGCATAACCCTTGAAATAGTGGGATGAATATGTTGCAGTCATTTTATGTGCAGGGCTAGTATCATGGGCTATCCTTGATCCTCGCGAACCCGACCTGCTTGTCGCATTTGGCACCACCAAACACGCCTTCTGTTAGGAGTGAATTCCCATCTTGGAAGCAGTGTTCGAAAGGCGACAATATAATGCTAAAGTTCGTATATTGAACAAAGTAGGGAGGTCAACATATCCTCCAATAGCTCGTGCGGAAAAAGTCACAACTACAGCAGAAGAAGGTTGAGCTATCTCACGCGGGTCATGTCCATAGAGAGATAATATGATCGGCTACTACTTATTTTGAGGTACACGGCGGTATAATTCGCGCATTTTCAACGATACAAATACGCCTCGATTACGACTGAACTCGCATGTGGGAAGCGGTGTTCGAAAGGCGTCAATATTGTACTAAAGTCGGTATAATCGATAAAAACAAAGACGACGGTTTATGCTTCAATAGCTCGTGCGGAAAACGGCATATCTACCGCAGTAATACGAGGATTCTCTCCCTTTACATATCGACAGAGAGATATTATCGTTGGCTATCTTTTTATTTTAAGGTACTCAATATATTTGTGGCTTTTTCAATGACAAACACGCGCCTCCATCACGAGTGAACTACCACGTGGGAAGCGGTGTTTGAAAAGTGCCAATAGTGTATAAAATTCAGTACAGAGAAAAACGAAGAAGACGATTCATGCTTCAATAGCTCTCGCGGAAAACGGCATAACTACAGCAGAGATATGCAGAGATATAATAATGTTGTTGGCTATATTTCATTTTAAGGTACTCACGCATTGTGCGTCGCATGTTCAACCATACAAACACGTCTCGATTATGAGTGAACCCCAATCCTGACTACAGGCACTCTCGAAAAACGGGTACCCGTCAATTTTTGGAGCCTGGACCCTACCCTACCCGCCGTGTAATGCCATTGTGACGACCGGGTATACACCCGTTTTTTTGCCGGGTACCCGGGTTCCGGCCATATTTCTGGAGTTTTTTTTCTCCATATTTCAGTGCCACAAAGAATAAAATTTAATTGGCAGGATAGTGTGCAGCACCGTGTTTTATGCCGAAAGGACGAGTACGAACAGTTTCTATGATTGATTCGAAACACAAGTCGCCTAAAGTTGCCTTGTCGTGTATTACTTCATTCCGCTGGCGTGATATTATTGGTTTGAATGGGCGGAAGTGTGAAAATATGTACGATGGGGGCGATGGTTGACGGTCTCCCGCTTAGAAGACTGCTGTGTGTTCGTTTAGATCGTTTCAGCAGCGATGGTTACAAGTTGTAGAGGGTTGCGTATATCTTTGCAGGCGTTATTATGAATTACCTCGTGTGTTCATGAAGAGAGTTTGAGCACTCCGTTCTCTGCCCCGTTCTCTGCTCCGAGCTACGAGCTAGGCTCCGCTCTCTCTCCCCTCCCCTGTCCTCTAATACAACGACTATAAATAATCTCACCAGACCCCGTGGTGGTCAGGGCATCCAGGCTTGGACTCTACGAACACACTAGTGACTTGAACGTTTGAGGTCTGGTACCAGAAGCCCACGATGCCTTCGAAGGGATCGGCTCAAGAAGAGCACGATTCTCCAAGTGAAGTTGAAACGCTGCGACGCGAGATCAAGTTGGCGTTGGAGCAGAGGCAGGCCTCGATGATGTATGCCATGAGAAGCATGATGGCCGAGTTCATGAGGAATAACGGTAGATCGGAGCCAGGCAGCGCTGAAGGCAGCATTGCTGTAGGAGAGAGTCCAGCAGAGGTAGGAACCACTGCTGTAGGGGAAAGACCAAGAGGGGCAGTACCCACTGCTGAAGTACGAGAGACTACTGCTGTTGTTGAAGCAAGCGTTGGTCTATCGGAGTCCGGCAGCGCTGAGGGTAGCGCTGCTGTAGGGGAGAGCCCACAAGGGGCAGTACCCAATGCTGTAAGAGAGTTGCCTGCTGCTGCTGTAGGCATGGCAAGGGATGTTGCAGCAGAACAAGAGACAAATTTACGTGAGGGCACCTCGCCAGATTTGGGAACAACTGGACTCGGAGGAACTGCGTTGCCTGTCGAGGTTGGCCCACCGAGGGGTCAGCCAGACCAGCATGGGAGGACTGGAGAATGGGGTGCATACCCTGGCGGTGAGTTGGGTGGTGGATTTGATCTGCCTCTACCGCGCCATTTGGCCTTCAAATACACTCCTGTGCCATCGTTTAGTGGGCCTAAATCTGAGTTCAACCCCTGGACAAGAGACGCTCGGTATTTCGCCAAAGGAGTTGGTTTCTTGTCTGCTTTTTCATGTCGGATCCACCGCAGTACAATCCCGTAAGGGAATTAGACACCGAAAACTCGATGCTTGTCGCTAGCGGGTTTAGCCGCGAAAGTGTGCACCGACATTCACTGGCGTGGAATTTCCTGTCAACAGCCCTAAAGAACAAAAGCGATAAACGTATTTTGCACCGGTGTACATCGCCGAGGCGAGCGTGGGACGCTCTCCTTGCGTGGTACGGCCCTCAGACGACGGGGGCCAAATCCGACCTCTCCCGACGCCTTAACAGTTTTAAGATGGCGCCGGGGAGCAACCCGCTCGAGAAGATGGGCAGGATCGAGGATTTTCCCGCTGCGCACAGCAGGAATGTCAGTAGACGACCAAATGCTGTACACCATCTTTATTGACGCTCTGCCTGCCGAATACGAGGTGAAGGCTCGGAACCTGGCATCACGTGAAAGCATCGGACGAGATGACATCATCAAGGCTGTTCGAGAACGGCATCACCGACTTTCTGGAAACAGGAAGAAGGGGTCCAACGCTGGCCACGCAGGTCATGCTATGTGCGCCGGCGGCGGTTGTGGCGGTGGTCACGGGAAAGGTGGAGGAAATGGCAGAAAAAAAGGTGGACGACGGGGTCACGGACGAGGCGGTAGAGGCACCAACAAGGACAGTGGTGGCTCGGCCGCGGCTGCTGCTGGTGGCAATGGCAGCAACGCCAAAGCCGCCAGCGGAAGTACTCCATAGGGCAAGTGTCATAGGTGTGGCAAGAAGGGCCATTGGAGGAGCGAGTGCACGGCGAAGCTATGCAGTCGATGCCGGGGACGCGGGCATTCTGCTGATGCCTGTCCCACGTCCACGGATCGATGCAGTCGATGCAACGGGCGGGGGCACGCTGCTGATGTCTGCCCCTCATCGAAAGAAGAAGCTGTCATGGCGGTGACGAGCAAGGATGGGGCAAGGGACGACGACCAAGAAAAAGGTACGGTCCAGGCCTCAGCTTTCAAGGCCGAAGAGACAGGCAAGTGCAGCGATGGTTCGGGGGAAGGGGAGTCTGCTTGGCAGGTAGGAGACGAGGCCTGGATATGCGATAGTGGTGCGTCTACTCACATGACGCCCTCCGCAGACTGCATGACCAACTATAGAAAATGCAACTTGACTCTCCGAATCGCTGACGGATCCACTCGAGCGATCGAAGGTTACGGTGACGTGAGCGTTGTCTTTCGGTCCGGAAACGGTCCCCTGCAAGTGCTGCTTACGAACGTTGCGCACGTGCCGGATCTCCGCTACCACTTATTTTCCCTGCCCACTTTCGTCAAAAACGGCCATACTTTTGAAGGGCGCCCTACGGGGGTTGTAGTCAGGCTCAAGTCAGAGCGTTCGATCGTGTTTCCGTTGAGTGGGACCCTCTACAGCCTGTACGGCTACCGGATCGACCGCAGTTGTGGAGAAATGCCTGTGCTGTACTCGCCCCGGGGCAACTGCCCAACAAGTCTGCGATAAACATCAACGATTTCCACTGCGCTACTGGACACGCCCACGAGGTACTACTTCGCAAGACCGCGAAGCAGCAAGGGATTGTCCTCGAGGGAGAGCTACTGGAGTGCAAAGGGTGCTCCATGGCAAAGGGTCTCCGCAAAGGTATCAAGCAGTCCACACACACACGAGCAGATAAGAAGCTCGAGAGGGTTTTTGTGAATTTGAGTGGACCAAAGGTGGTAAAGTCTCTCGGGCGGAAGCGGTATACTCTCATCATGCGCAACGATTTTTCGCGGTATACGTGGGTTTACGTTATGCGCCACAAGCAGGACGCCGCGGAAATGTTCGAGCAGTTCCTTGCGGATTCTCGTGCGGACGGTGTCCCTTCTACGGTGGTAATCGTCCGATCTGATGGGGAGGTGAATTCCGGGGGGGGTTTTGGCGACCTGTGTAGATCACGAGGAATCAAGCAGGAATTCACGACGGCCGACAGTCCCCAATTCAATGGAGTAGCAGAGTGCGCGCTAGGTTTGATTGAGACGGCCGCAATGGCAGGCCGAATCCAGGCTCAAGAGCTTTTTCCTGGCGCGAAACTCCCGGCCACTACGTCGTTGTGGGCGGAAGCGTCGCACTGGGCGTGTGACGCCTTGAACCGCACAGCAGCAACAGCTTACCCACAGAGAAAGTCGTCGCATGAGATATGGCATGATAGCCCCCCCCCCCGGTAGTGCTACTGCCCTTCTTCAAGCCTGGCTACTGCAAGGTGAAGAGGAAAAACAAGTCACAGGCGAAAGCACAAGAGTGCTTTTACCTTGATCCTGCACCAAACTACCCCCGAGACTCAGTACGAGTACTGACAAAGAAACGCACTATGCTAATCACTCGCAATGTCGCCTGGCAACGCGTGTCGCCTGCACCACCTGTACCTGCGGAGGCGAATGACTCCCTGCCTACGGGAAAAGGATGGTCAGAGGCAGACGACGTGAGCACGTCGGATCGAAGTGGTGGGGGGGTGGTGGATGAGCTGGACGACGGTCTGGCTCACTTGAACGACCTCGACGTGACTTGGGGTTTTGACCTGGACGCGTTTGTGCAGGAGCGCGCACAGCAGGCACCTGCCGCCGGCGAGGCCGCCGGCGAAACACCCGAGACGATGGGTTCGTCTCAAGGGGGCGCCGTGGACGCCTCCTCGGTCCCGACAGGGAGGGCCGAAACAGCCGAGACGATGGGTTCGTCTCAAGGGGACGCCGTGGACGCCTCCTCGGTCCCGGCAGGGAGGGCCGAAACAGCCGAGACGATGGGTTCGTCTCAAGGGGGCGCCGTGGACGCCTCCTCGGTCCCGGCAGGGAGGGCCGAAACAGCCGAGACGATTCGTCTCAAGGAGGCGCTGTGGATGCCTCCTCGGTCCGGTCGAAACAGCCGAGACGATGGATTCGTCTCAAGGGGGCGCTGTGGACGCCTCCTCGGTCCCGGCAGGGAGGGCCGGAAGCGACCCGGGCGCAGCATCAGCCTGCGACACCGTCCAAGGGAACGGTGAGGATCTCCCCGCGGTCCTGTCGGGGAGGACAGCACACGAGCTCAGCAGCTGGGGCCGGCTCCGCCAGACAGAACGGGGCCGGACCCGGGGTCAGAGCCAACGCCTGGAGGGTGAACCTGCCGTGCACCAGGTAAGAATGGATGAAGGAGCCACAGACGCGCTGCTTGCGGCAGCGCACGAGTCGTGGACGAAGCCTGGGAGTATGCTGAATCGTACGTCCTGGACGATGGAGGACGCAGTGGCTTTGGTGGCCGGAGGACCTGCTGTGGAGAACAAAGGGGAGTTGAGCGTATGCATGCCGAGTGGTTTCTCGGAAGACGTAGAACCGCCCCCACAGTCCGAAGCAGTGTGGGTCTGACCCGTGTGTATTTCGCATGGTTGTGGACAGCAAGGTAGAACTGATCATGGCCGTTCGTGTAGATGACATCGTGATCGCAGGATCGGATGAGACATGCCTAGATTTCCATGCCGCGCTAGCTATGATTTTAACCTCGGCGAACTGACTTGGTACACTGGTTGTGCTTTCAAACGCGACTGGGAACTGGGGACATTGGCGATAACGAAGAAGGCGTTCAATGAGAGCATGCTGAATCGTTTTGGTGTTAACTCATCCTCTGACATCCCCGCGACCCCCGGTGTGGAACTAGGTCCAAGAGAGGAGGGCGAACTTGGAGGAGACTGGCCGTACAGGGAGGCTGTGGGCAGCTTGATGTGGCTGTCGACCATGACGAGGCCGGACATCTCGAACGCTGTGCGTGCTATGGCGCGCCACTCCCACAACCCAACGGAGAGGCACTAGAAGGCAATTTTGAAGATTATGGCTTACCTCCACGGGACTAGGTTTATGGGATTGACTTTTGTGCGGGGCTCGGGATTGGATTTGACTGCGTATAGTGATGCTGATTATGCGGATAAGTCGAACGATAGGCGTTCGGTATCGGGGACGGTAATTACCCTAGGGGGTGCGGCCGTCAGTTGGGTGTAGCACGCAGAAGTGTGTCGCGTTGTCGACAGCAGAAGCAGAGTATGTCGCCCTGGGTGAAGGAGTGAAGGAAGCTTAATTTACAGGCGCGGTGTTGTCGTTTATCTGTCCAGAGCTAAGCGGATCATGTGTCCGGGTTTTCGAGGATAACCAGGGGGCCATAGCGTTGGATGAAAATCGTCTTAGGTCTGCTCGGAGTAAGCATATCGACGTGCGTTTTCATTTTGTCAGAGATCTATTTCGTGCTAAGAAGCTCAACATTCAGTTCGTAGCTTCGGAAGAGCAGCACGGGGATATTTTGATGAAATTCCTTGCTGCGACCCCTTTTAAGTCTCGCCGTAGGTTCTTGTTTAATATACCTTTGGAGGGTGAGTAAGGGGGTATGAGCATTAATTCTGTGAGTACCATGTTTGAGTGATGCGAGGAATAATTTGTCAGGTCGCCAACCCTGCGCTACTTTGAGGGGCATGGGGGAGTAGGACACCGCTTGGCATTTTATTTTCTGGCCATGGTCATCGTTTGGAATGCGGCCGTTGTTTCAATTGCATTGGTTTCGAGTACATGTGCTATACAGGGGGTTTTGACCCGGTGGCCGGGTTTCCTCCTGCGGGACTGTCGTTGGCTGTCCTTAGGTCCTAGCAGGTCTTGAATGTCTTTTCGATCTCGTCACTGCTGTGAAGAGCCAGGGAGGGTGTTCGTTTGATCGTTTCAGCAGCGACGGTTACAAGTTGTAGAGGGTTGCGTATATCTTCGCAGGCGTTATTATGAATTATGTGTGTTCATGAGGAGAGTTTGAGCACTCCGTTCTCTGCTCCGTTCTCTGCTCCGTTCTCTGCTCCGAGCTACGAGCTAGGCTCCGCCCTCTCTCCCCCCTCCTCTGTCATCTAATACAACGACTACAAAGAATCTCATCAGACCACGTGGTGGTCAGGGCATCCAGGCTTGGACTCTACGAACACTGTGAACATTTTTGACCCACTACGTGTCAGATATCGGAAAGTAGCACTACGTCATCAACATAATGATCGAGCGTATAACACTGAATTACAATCCGCTGTATCATAGTAATGCGAAATTACCGCCGATAACATATCAACAACCGCCTGTGCTCGAAAATCGAAGGAATCGTGGACGGATAGAAAACCAACAAGCATGAAAGAAACGAGCACATGGCTGTGCTCGCAAAGAAGTGGCTACCCATACCTACACCCCTGAACTCAACAGGGGCCAGGGGCCAGCATCACAGAAGCACACTCTGATACGACTCTCTACTGCTGCTATCAGAACGGGGGCCAGCAGAGTCGTCGCTGTCGTAGCTGCTGCTGTCTGCATCGCTTTCGTGGCTGATTAGCACAGGCGACTTGGAACTTTCGGCAGGATTCTCAGAAAGATCGCCCCCCGCCAGCAATTCAGTTTCTTGAGAGACCGCGTCAGGATCGCTCGCCTCTTGGCTCATTGTGCCCAGCTGGTGCCGCGTGACGATACTGCCGTGTGCCATGGGCATCGCCTTCAGCGTGGAATGTAGCTAGTTGATGGTTTGTGTGCTTGGCTTGTGTGAGTGCTTGTTTTGAAAGGGTTCCCAAAGAGATTGTAGAGGCATAATGAACCGGGAATACCAATTACCCGCGGGTACCTGGGTACCCGGTACCCAACAACCCAATTACCCTTCAGGCTCCGATTGCCTGCGGGTAATGAGCTCGGAACCTACCCGTCAAACGGGTAGGACCCTGACGGGTATACCCGCCGGGTAACCGGGTAATTGAAATCAGGGTCCTACCTCTAATCCTGACGCAGCCAACACTGGCCACATGGCGAGGATGGCATTTCGGGGGCTACCGGTACTGCTTTTCTCTGACATCAGCTCATCATGGTGCCAAGGCCATGTTGCTGAACATGCTTGGGCCTCCAATGGAGCCCCTGGCTTAGACTACTTCGGGCACAGCAGCGTCATTTCCACCCGGGGGGTCTGTACTTAGATGGGAAACCAGGCTGCAAACTCAGAAAAGTTGCGAGATGAAAGCACAGCAGATGATGCACCCCTTGCAAATCTGGAGAGCACTGCATTTAGGGGAGAGACTACAGAGAAGACCCTAACCTTAGGAGAAACCGTGCTCGGTCCAGATCGAGCGGGTGGACGGTTCCCTTCATAAATGAGCCAGGCTCTTATCGCCCTCTAGACAGAGGCGTACAACAGGTACGTATCAAGAGGACCTCGATCTTCACTGATATAATCCGCCTCAGAGAATAAAAAACTTGCTACTAGCACCAACAGGTTGTGTGGTTCTCGTCATACCTGATTGGGGGGTCATGGCTCTGCCGCTGTCTTCTTCTCGTACACGATGTCAGCACCTGAGCCGGTGGTCAAGCTCTTCGCAGGGTTTCCACCCCATAATGAAATCAAACAAAGATTATTACGCCGCATGGAACGGCTATTTAAGAAACACGCCACAAGATTAGCATGGCAAGACACCGAAGACACGACATCGGTACAGGCTAGGCACGTAGTGCTTTTGATCCAGCTAGTATCACTCAGCAGGGTACCAGGTATCAAACAATATTGTTTTGATAGTGCAACAATGCGTCGAGCGCTATTGGATGATGAACGGTTCATGCAGGTAATATTATTCTCGAGTACCTGTCTGATTTCGGTATTACTTTTCAGAGAAGCAGTGGTTTCGAGCTGGCAGTTTGCTGACGCGAGCTATGCCAGGTAAGCCACGCACAGGAGTCCGTCCCAAGCGGAATTTTCACCAGCGCAGGTGCTTGCGTGTGCTGGTACTCATGGAAGCAGAAATGTGCTACGCGTTTGGCTACCGAGGCAGAACATATAACAATGGCAGACACACTGAAGGAGGACTGCATTTTGTGGCGAATGTTGTTATTTTGTTCTGGTGGAATTTATTATACCAGCTGTCGTTTCCTGGGAGAGGACTGGATTTTCTGTTGAATCTTGTGATATATTTTCTGGTGGAATTGTTTCCTTCCTGGTTTGGTCTTCTGAAAGACTGTTTTTCCTGGTGGAATTTGCAATATAGTTTTCTGAAGGAGGACTGAGGGTTATGGTTGATTTTGTAATGTAGTTTCGTGAAGGAGGACTAGAGTTTCGACGCCGCAGCCGCAGTATCAACTTGAAGACGAAAAATATATCGCTTCTATTTTGCGACCCTCTGTGCGGTACAGACATCTTCTGTCTGTAAATAGTCGTCTGTCGATTACGTTTTTATAAAATTATGAAATACGTCCGCGGTGAGTTCGACTGATTATATAGTTGATACTCAACTTTGCAACCTGCGTAGTACGCCTGTTCTGTATTCCATTTATGGTATGGGGGTTGTGCACCAAAGTACGATGTGTTTATATATATGTGGAAGACAGGGTCGGAGATACCTATCGTAGATCTCGTAACACGCACGCACGAAAGACCCGTCATCGGTCAAGCAACATCAAATCTCGGGTCACGAGCGGCTTCACGTCATCGACGGTGTTGACCCGTCCCCGGGAGATAGCTACGGAGAGATTATACCGTCGCAAGACTCTGGGGGGATCCATGTCCTCCCCACCAAGTCAGACTAGGTCTGGCACCTCCTTACTAAATGCCAACAAAGAATTATGCTCGGCTTACATCAGCCGAACGACTGCTACAAGAGGCCTTCGACTCGCGACCTCCTCACGGCGACTTCCCCGCGACTTCTACGCTTCGACATCTCCGCGAGTATATCGGTACGAACGACGAGCACAGGATCTACATTGGTGACCACCGTACTATTTTGACCATGCAACGTTCCGGAGGACGATCGAAAAAGCCGCGGACGAAGACAAGCAGGTTTTCTTTTTCGTAGGTGAATACTGCTGTACTTCATACATACCGGTACTTGATAACCATTTGCCGCCATTTATTAATAATAGTAGGCATAAACTGCTGTAGTTCATGCTCCTACAACAGCCCTAAGGTGCAAGTTTGATGACTATATAGTATAGCTAGGGAGTTTACCTTATTCAGGCCCCATTATCCCGGCGCCACAGATGTGTGGTTGATTCAAAGTTATGCGATCCGAACAGACGTGAAATATGGTTGTCAAGACCGAACAGGTCAACGTAATAAAACGACTCTAGTTCGTACGCATTTGGAAATACATACCCGGTATAACATATAAACTACGTGTCGTGCCCCCCCAGGAGATGTGGCAGATAACACAATAACCAGCAAAATAGGATGAAAGGGCTTGGAGCGATCTCAGTCTAGACCACTTGTTCAAGCGACGGGTCTGGCTAAGACGAGAAGAAAAGCTCCGTCATCCGGGGCCGCCCTCTTTCAAGATCAAGAGGACCATACCAGACTTGGGGGGTGTTGCGGCGGAGGGACGTGGGAGCAACCTAAAGTACGACCAGTCGAGGCATGCAGCCACGAGTCGTTGGGCGCAGAGTAGAGACAGAATACTCTGTGGGTGTCGGATGGGTGATTCATTCAGCAGACGGCTTTAGCCTGCTGAACATAAAACGCCCGACCAAGGTGTATAGCGCATGCAGCGCGTGGACCAACACCGAGTGTCTTTAGGCGCTACCCAGGCAAGGAAGATAATACGTGCAAAACCTAATAGGTGAACTAAAGGACTAAAAACTAGAGGATTAAAGGCTAATCCGACTGTTCGCTCGCATGTACGCATCATTCCGCGTATTAGCGGGCGTAATCGAGTATCTGCATCTCTCACAATCGGGGGTTTTGGTCATCGTTTGCTTCGCTCTCGCCTGAGCGAAGCCTTGGAGCCACCGGGACTGCCGAAGGGTCCAACGTACGAATTGAAGAGGCGAGTTAGGTGAGTGTTGACGACTCACCCCGGGGAGCTTGCCGGAACAGACACGTGTCGTTACTGCGGCAGCAGCCGCCCAGCCTGACTGCGGCGACAGCAGCAACTTCTTCAGAGCTGTGCCTCCCGCTGACCACGAAGGACACGAGAGGGGCGAGGAGTTTGGCGTGGAAGGCCCCGAGCAACCGGACGAGGCGGCGGAAGACCACGCCGGAGAAACCTCCTACAGCCACGAGGATGAGCCCAGCCCAACCGACGACAACCTGTCTGACGGAGCGGCAGCTCCTCCAGCCTTCAGCCTAGCGGCGGACCTTTTGGTGGGCTTAGCTCCTCTCCCCCCAGCGACCCAGTCCGACTCGAGACGGCGGCGGGCCTTCGACGGTGCATGCTGGACGGGACGACCCCCCCGGCTTGGGTGCTCGAGCTGGTCTTACCCGGGAGCACGCGCCCGTTAGAGCGACCCACAGCAGCGCAATTGGGCGAGGTGAGAGGAGTCCTCACGTTGCCAACACAGAACCTCGACATAGCTTTTCAAGGGGCCGCGAACACATGTTCTGACACAGCCATCCCCGATTCACCACTCGAGCAGTTCTGACAGCAGCAGTACCTCTCCCTCTTGACCAATTTAGCCCACCCTCACAGGCAGCACGTACGTCCTCTACTGTGCCCCCACCCGCTGACGCTACCTCAATGCAGACAGCACGTACATCGTCTGCCGTACCCCCACCCACTAACGCTCGCTTAATGCAGACAGCACGTACATCCTCTGCTGTACCCGAAGAGACTAACCAGCCAACCCCAATCTCGACCCGGCCTAAAGTTTCATCAAAGCGACAGACCTTCCGTCATCACTGAAACTGGTCGGATCATCCTCGGAGGACGTGCCCGAAATCATGGCGCTCTTCCGCTCTCGCATCCGCTTACACTCTCCTGACAGTACACCTGAAGCAACTACCGACCACCACGCAGTCAAACACCTCCCCATTCTAGTCAGCAGTGAAGCAGCTACTACCATGGAAGAACTGCAGTGTGAGACTTTACAGTGGAGAACCGACAAAGAACTGGCAGAACTGAACGATGATGAGAACGCTCTCGAAATCCGAGCCTCCCGCTCATACCGTGACTGAACCAACGCCTTCACAATTCTGTTCAGCGCGGTCAACCCCATCGCCTTGCTCGCTCACGCCATCGCTAACCTCAAGGAATGACGTAGTGAATCTGTCGACTCCTACGGACTGCGAGTAACCCAACCTTATGCACGACTCCTGGCCGAGGGCAAACGCACCGCTCCCCAAAACGTGTCGCCGTACAAAAACCGTGGCAAACCTCACCGATGGCTACTTTCGAGAATTGCTTGTTCCCCCAGATAAGAGTAGAGCTCATTCGCGAAGATCCGTCCCTCACATACCAAGCCTCTCGTCCGCGTGAAAACAAGCACGAGATGAACGCCTTACGCGGACCCCCCACCCTGCCCCCGACCACGTACGCATCTACCCTTGCCGGCACACCCCCTGACCCTGACCGACAGCTCGTCACGTCGAGATGGCAAGCATCGAGAAGGCCATAGTGTCGAACCTAACAGCAGCGCGGGGACGTGGCAACAGGGTCACATTCGCCACTGAACCCCACAAAAGCGCGGCAAGTCGGCGAGCACTGACCACCCCAAAACTTGCAAGGTGAAGGTCGCAGCGGATAAGGAGTGAGACTACATCATGTGTCGCCACCGCACCTCGCACCCGCGCCCCGAGTGCCGTTTGGCCGAGACGCATGAGGAAAGGGATGGGTAGTCAGTAAGACTGATAAGTGAAGGGGCCCGCGCCGGTTGACTCAAACCGGTTCGGGGAGTAGGTTAGCTAAGACCACCGAGCTCGCGGTGCAAACGATAGATCAAGCAGCTAGCGTAACCGTAGCCAGCGCCGGTAGACCTAATGATAAGAGGAGGGAAAAAAACGTGCTCGAAAAACGAACGCTATCCTTCTTGCGAACATCTGTTCGAAATGCGTTCATGCAGACAACCAGCCGAATACTCAAACAGTCATAGCAAATAAGCAGCAGATTCCGCGTGTTTCAGCAGTACAGCATGGAGTGGGACACACGGTAGAAACAACAAGCAGAGTAAAGAAGAGTAGTCAGCGTCAGAGTGTTACGTGTTCACCTTCCGTGGTACCGCAAGCCTATTATATTTCTGCTGTGAACCGCAGTTTTAACGATAAGAATCATAGTTTTTTCATCATGTGACGCTAACCGGGAAAGGCACTTGAATGCTTTCCACGCGTCGGCAATGACTGGGTACCCCAAATATCCCACCGTTTCAAACTCGTCGTCGAAGCGCGTACGAATAAACACCAGAGTCAATACTCATCCTGCGCACAATGTCGCCATTGACACAGCAACCCGATGTACCATGCATATCTGTTAACTTCGTCCAGATACACCCCGCAATGAAATACTCTAAAAAGTATAAAGCGCCCGCGGGAGCGATCAACCTCAGCAGTGCTGATGGTTCACCTCTCAAAAATGTAGGATGCGTTCGCTTTGAACTGACATTAGGATATATTATCCTGCCAGTCGAAGTGCTTGTTTTGCCCTCTCTAGGGCCAGACGGCATGAACACCTTCGGCGGCATTGGAGTACAGAGCACTTGTCATTCAAAACATCTGTAGTCAAAATAAAAGCATCCCACCTTAGAGGGAATGTTACGGCACACCTCGAGAACACTGCGACAGCTCAGTGCTCTGTCGTCTCAGTTAACACTAGTGTCGAATCCGTACCGGTGTTGTTGAAAAACAAATGCTGCATCCCCCCTCAGAGTGAGATGGCAGTACAAGTAGAGTCGGTGAAAGCACCAACCAAAACCATTGCTGCACTAACGTCACGGTCGCGGACATTGAATCGTCTGCTGTACCCAAAGCCTTTTAATTTATGATAGTTGCTCGTACAGTGAGCCCTTGGTTGGCCACGGATAAAACAGCAGTGGTCCAAATCGTAAACCCGCCCCATCAACACGTATACTTGAAACGGAACAGATTGCTAGGACATATTGCACCCGTACCAGCAACCAGTGCAATTCAGACCGACCGCAGGACAACAGAATCTGCGCGCAACAAACTCCGTACAGCACTTACTAAAGCGTTTGACAAGACCACGGTCACAGCCGGCGAATGCGCACAAGTACTGGAGCTATGCACAAAATACAGAAGGGTTTTTTCTCTGTCACCCCAAGAGCTAGGTTAGTGCACCCTAGCCGAAGCAACGTCCTCCTGAACCTGGAACGCGCCTTGTAGATAGAAATCCGTACCGGGCAAACCCACGCGTACAGGAGGCTATCGACAAGTGCGTGAACCAAATGGAAAATGACTGAGGAATCATTGAACAGTGCCCTAGTCCCTGAGGTTCCGCAGAAACTATTTTCGTAATTTCAGACGGCACTCCTCGGTTCTGCGTAGATTACAGGTAGACAATAAATAACAATCTGATCGAAAAGTCATGGCCTATGCCCAACTTAGAAATCCATCTAGACACGGTCGGAGAAGCACGCCATATAACGGTGTGTGACGTACGAACTACATATCATCAAATACCAGTAGCAGGCTGCGAAGACAAGACCACTTTTATCACGCAGAATGGAAAGTGAGTCTTCTAACGCCTGCCCTTTGGTATGGCTAACTCGCCGTTTCTGTTCTCGCGAGTGATGTCATTAGATTTCGCACACTTTGGTCAGAGAAGTGGTCTCTTGATATCTTCGGACGACTGTATACGTTGTTCATCAACCTGGGAAGGCCACCTACAACTGCTAGAAACATGTTCAAAGCATTGCAAACAACCGACCTCACACTGAAACCATGGAAGGTACAGTTTGGACCCCGAGTGGTTAAATACTTGGGGCACATACTGACCCCCGACGGAATTCGCTCGATGAGGATCGCGTAAAAGCTATAGTTGACCTGGCGACGCTTAAAATCATTAAGAAGTTGCGGTCAGTACTAGGAATGGTCAGCATTGTTCGTTAATTTATAACAAACTTAGCTAGCGACATAGTACCCTTGGTGGCCACCACAAAAAAGGAGGCCGTCAACGAGGTTGCTAAACGTTAGGATCCAGATCACAACCAGGCGTATGCAACAGTGAAGCAATTGCTCACTCAGGCGCCCATGCTACAGTTTCTCGATTTTAGTATAGACTTTGCGATACACTTTGACGCTTCAGCGGCAGGCGCGGGAGCATTCCTCGCCCAGCAGAAAAGGCGGCGACTTCGCGGTAATCGCATACTTTAGCCAACGCTTCAACGACAGCCAACGCCACTACTCTGCTACGCTCAAGGAATGTTGCGCTGTTGTGTTGGCAATACAGCACTGGCGGCCCTATTTATGGCGACGACGCTTTGTGTGTGTGACGGGTCACGAGGCACTAAGGCACCTATCTCAATTCAAGACGCATCGGACAGGTCAACACGATGGGCGATCGATTTACAGTCGTATGATTTCACCGTCCAGCACAACCCGGTAAGCTATATGTCGTGCTGGGTACGCTTTCACGAATGTTTGCGATGGAGCATAAGCACGAAATCGCTGTGCCGTCCCTTGCACCTATTTTCCTGAATGTACCAGTGGACCCTGAATTACAAACAGTGTGAACGCCCCGCCTTTATCAGATTTCCGCCGGAAAACTCGCTAACCTAGAACCAGTACGCAGCGATATAGAGCTTTTCAGTGTGAAATCAGTTTTTGCGAGCGGGACCAATGTTTTCATGTCCGTCGATCAAGAAAAACTCCGCTCAACTCAAGCAGCAGACTATGGCCCGTACATTGACTACATCCGGCACGCCGACGCGCCCTTACCCGAGAAAGAAACGAAAACAACCATGTCGTACTAT
The DNA here is from genome assembly GCA_031763025.1 of Macrocystis pyrifera. Taxonomy (NCBI): domain Eukaryota; class Phaeophyceae; order Laminariales; family Laminariaceae; genus Macrocystis; species Macrocystis pyrifera. The sequence continues at coordinate 7,433,536 of JASSKH010000008.1, read as the reverse complement.
TAAGTACAAGACGGACTGGTTTTCAAATCGTATCTTCCGAGAATCCTTCGAAAAAGAAGCACGCTTCGCGATCAATAGGTAGTACCAGAAGCCCTTGTCGGTCTAATTCTACACGCTTACCACGACCACGTCATGTCTGGAGGACACCTCGCATCCAGACCGACCTACGATATAATCCGCCAGAAATCTTGGTGGCCTACTGTAAGCCGCGACGTGCGAGACTGGTGCTAAACGTGCCAAGCCTGCCAACGACACAAAAACGCACACATGAGGCCCAAGCTCTCAACAGGCCATTTGCCTGTCGAGCGGCCGTTTCGAAGAATATCGGTCGGCTTTGTAGAGTACAAATCGGTATCATGTTCAGCGGCAGGGATCGAATGTAAATATGTTCTCTCAACGACGGATCACCTGACACGTTTTGCAGTGATGTTGCCGGTACGTCATAAGGCGGCCGACACAGTAGCCCGGGCTTTCATCGAACGAATAATTAGCATTTTCGACCCACCAGAGACCGTGCACTCAGATCAGGGCCCCGATGTTTGAAACAATGTCATATACCAGTTACAGCAGATTCTAGGATACGCAAAGACCCGTACGACATCGTATCGACCTCAGGACAAATCAGTATCAGAACGCGTGCACTCCACCATGCATAACATGCTGGCCATGCATAGCGCGATAGATCAAAGCAACCGGTCGTCACTTTTTCCGTTCGTCCCATCAGCTCATAACACTAACTTTAGTGCTGCGATGCATGAGGCGCCATTTTTCTTTTTGTTCGGGCGACAACCCCGACTTCCAGTCGATATAATTCTCCGGATTCCTCATGTAGGAAGAACAGCAGATATCGAAGAATTGACACAAAACACGCTGGATATTTAACAGATCGCTTTCGAATTCGCACGATGAAATCTAACCGAGTTTGCAGACAAACAAGCAGAGAATAACAGCAAACTCAAAACCGTACCCCGTGTTCCAACCTGGACAGAAAGTACTCGCGTACAAACCATGCCAGGACGCGGATGGTCCCAACCCAAAACTGCTGCTACCATGGCGAGGACCGACTGTCGTCTGCTCACAGTTATTACCAGTGGTATGTAGAGTAAGATTTACGAACGATACACGAGAGGTGACCGTCTACCTTGCCCACATAAAGCCCTACCTTCAACGGGAAACACCGCCAGCACCCCAATTTGAGAAACTTGCGGAATTGTCTGTAGGGAAACCCATACCCCTACCCGCATTGAACCATGCAAGCGGGGCTCAGCCTGAAATTGATTTTTACTTCGTAAACCAAGTATTAGACAATATACCCGGGCCTGGCGGAAAAGGCCCCCACCACTACAAAATACCGTCTGAGGCCTCGAGGGTACCGTCCGGAGTCGGACCTCGAGTATCGCGCAGACGAAATATCCCAAGGCCATGAATTGATCGCCGCATACCGAACCCAGAAATGTTCGCAAATCTCGATGACCCCAGCGTTTTCGCTCCCCCTCCCTTCTCTCGGGAAACGGAAGCGTAAAGCCAATTGAGACAGCGCTAGCTAAGTACTCAATGCTCCGCAGCATAAGCAAAATCACGAACAAGCTGGCAAAGACAGTCGACTCAGCTGTAGGCATAAGAGTTTACAACGGAGACGAGAATATCACCACCAGACATGGCAAACATACTTGTGGCTATCACGATGTGATGGGCACTCTAACCGATATTCCTGTGGGAATAGCCGGGGCAAGGAGACGCTAAGAAAATTGTTGTACCCAAAGGAAGAAGGCCGTAAGAAGCATCACACTTCATGCCCAGGCCCAACACTGAGTAAAAATGGGACAAACAAACCAACAATTCCACCGTCTTGTCACATAATTGTTCGAAACGAACCCCACACACAGAGAGAATAGGCGCCACGCGACTTCGCCCCGCTTAGACCGAAGTCATCAGTTGGTGCACTTAGACCAACCAAGTCGACTTTGCGTGATAGCCAAACAAATCACGAAACATAAAAAATTGGGCTCCGCTGCCCGTGGTTCTCAGAACAGCAACCACGAGGAGCGCACCGATAGTAAGTTAAGTGTTGCCACACGGAATTGTGCGTTGAGATGAAGTTTGGAATTACCATCTGAACTCCAGCATACGCTGTCAGCGTGTAGGCTCGAAAATGCATGCATCTTCGCCGGACCGGTGTTTAACACCCGCGTTTGCTCAATACGTCGGTTATAAGGGTGGATGCAAACATTTGAAGGCGGATGTGTCTTGATCCGATATATCAACACCCTGCTTTCTAAAATAGTCATCCCGATGACCGCCACAGGACCATCCCTAGCTAAGATGGACTTCAGGGAAATAAAGAGGGGGGCGATGTGGAAGACAGTGTCGGAGACACCTATCGTAGATCTCGTAACACGCACGCGCGAAGGACACGTCACCGGTCAAGCAGTATCAAACGTCGGGTCACCAGCGGTTTCGCACCATTGACGGTGTTGACCCGTCCCCAGGAGATAGCTATGGAGAGATTATCCCGCCGCAAGGCTCTGGGGGATCTACGTCCTCCCCACCGAGTCGGACTAGGTCTAGCATCTCCTTGCTAAACATCAACAAAGACTTCCGCTCGGCTGACGTCAGCCGTAACGACGGCTACAAGGGACCCTCGCCTCGCGACCTCACCACGTCGACTTCTCCGTGACTTCTACGCTTCGACGTCTCCGCGGGTCTATCGGTACGAACGACGAGCACAGGATCTACATACATTTTGATCATCACTAGTATGGGAGTTTTTGTTCATCCTCAGCAATCTTCTGGACAAACCGTGGTCACAGGTGTCGTCCCTTCTCCCCCCCGGTACGTGCCGTTGTTTTTTGTCGCGCATAGGGTTCAGCATTCCCATTGCTCGTCGACTGTCATCGAATGTAGGTAACTCATGCTCTCGCACTTTCCACTGATGATTTGTTCACGCAAACAACAGTCCTTTCGAGCGTGCATTCGGTTAGACTCGAATCCACAAGATTGATCTTGATAGGGACGCGGACCACCTGCCAAGCCAACGGGGAATTAGCCACTGAATTGTACAACATTTACAGGGAGTATTGAAAATCCCCTGTGTCTCGGTGTGCATGTCACGTGTGAACTGCTGTAAACGAACTTTCGACGATCTTGTGTACCCCGGCCTTCACGTGTCGATCTGCTGTTTCAGTGCGCGAAATGGTACTGGCCGAAATCAATTGGAAACCAGCTGTAAGTATTATCGTCTCGTCGACCTTGGTGGCATCCAGGGGATTCTCCGGCCAGTAGTCAATTGCGAGGGAAATAATGGAAAACACGCGCGGTTCATGCAGCATGCAAAGTTAAGTATCGACTGATTGGTTGAACTCACAGCTGACGTGTTTCTTAGTTTTTTATAAAAACTTGTGAGTTAAGCCGTTCGAAAATGCACACTAAAAAACTTCACGTCAGCTGTGAGTTCAACCGATTGCTATGTAACCGTCGTGCGCCAAAGCGCACTATCAAGAAACTCCGCTGTAGACTACTGCGCCGCCGTAGATATATCACGTTCGTCACTCCCACTCTGCTAGTAATAGTAGGCTGTCAAAGAGTTTCGTTCATCACTATTAATATCAACACGAATCAGATTTGTTTCTAGCATGCCGAATGTCCTTTACGAACCACGACGAACATCCCATATCCCCGTCCAGTACGAGCACGACAGGTAGTATTGATAGCCAGCATGCAGACGCTCAGTCTGAGCCAAACCCAGCATGCTGGGGTCCCTGCTGTCTGTGCCGGTCCCGACTGGTCTCTCTCGTCGCTCTCACCAACTGCAACTGCGACTTCACAAAGAATAACAATCAAACTGAGAGCAGCGCTCGAATGCATTTCATCGAATGCAATGACATCAAGGTACTATCTTTTGGCCCTAAAGAGTGCAAAAATGGGCTGAAAAGCTCAGCATTTTCGTATATTTGCGCCAATCATTCTACAACCACGAAATGCGGATGTTGTTTGCAAATCTCTCATTCACATTTCACATCGTATGTGTATACGTTGCCGAAACGCCTACGCGCGGGTACTGGACGACGCATTCAAATTCCTGAGCGTGCCAGCGTCCCCTGAAGGCGGGTGTCCACCAAGAGACACACCAGGCCTTTACGGCGTTGGTGGTTTTGGCCGGCTTGCCGTTCGACACAGGGAAAAACTAGCTCTTGACTAAAAGGACTTCGCCGTGGCAGTTGCGAAGGACCCGTCATGGGTTTCGGAGCTCAGGATGACCATCGCGGAATCTCGCCTCGACCAGGCCTTCTGCAAAATCGGGATGGAGATGATAGTACACCCTTCTGAGTGCCGAGGCGCTACATACAACAGGAAGCACAATAGTACATATCTGCTATACTGGGTAAAACAAAAAAAAATATGAAAATAAATAAAAAACACGGAAAAGGTTTTCCATATTTATATGGGTGTCTGTTGATCCTATCTGTAGGATCCGATGGTATCCAGTACAGCAGTTGAATCGTACCTATTGTACCGTCTGGAATTGGATAAATGCACCAACCGCATACCTAATGGATCTGTCAGATATTATCTCGAACAGTTGGATTGTATCCATTGTACTGTTCGGAATAAGACAATTGTATGTGCAATACCGGTACGCCCGCTAGTATTACTGCGTAGCCTGAGGAGACGCGGAGATGTTCGCACGTGGTATGTATATGCGTCAGGTCTCACGGGGTATTTGCATGATTGAAATCGGAGTGAAATATGTAGCCTTGCCAGTAGATTATAGCTGGTTGAAGCTAGAAGGCACTTCTGGATTCAAGTATCTGCGCCACGGCTTCCCCCCTCTCTCACTCGTCTCACTTGCCTCATCGAGCAAGCCTCGCACCAACAACAAAATAACGTCAAATACGAACTGGATCAGGGCTCGGCCAAGCACAGACACCTGTGCCACACTTCCTTCTGTGGATCATCTCCTGGCGCTCTTCCTCACAATTGGCAGCTGTTTTGGGGGCGTTTTGTTGTCGCCATAGCACTGCTGTATCTGCATGACCACCTCTTTCGTTGGGCAACACATCTTTTCAATCATATCTGCCTTTCTCGTAGTCCGCGCGTGCAAGAGCGAACGAACGTTTTAAGGAACCAAGGTAATACTGCCAAGCACAAACGCCTCAGCACACCCAACGCAACCTTGCGTACGTACACCGGTACATGTCAACACCTGCTGTGGTTTCGGTTCCATTACTTTGGTCACATCGGTCGTGATTCTCGGAGGGACATTTCCCTGCCCCCTTCCCCCCACCCCTCCCGTATGTTCGGTTGCATGGCCCTCGGCTTTACGAGTCCATGAGCACCGTCGTTTCGATTACACTGTTACTCAATGATATCGGAGACGCTCACTACCCCCTTTCTCCTACCCCCCCCCCCCTGCTTTCGGTTTAATTGTTCTTAATTCTCGACAGGAATTCACCTCCGCTTGTTTTCTGTTACTGTGCTATCAATTCACAGAAACCTTACCCCCCTTCCCATGCTTCGGATACGCTGCTCCCAATCATCGGAGGCACCGTCCCTTTCGGTGGCATTGCTTACGGTATCAAGTACCGGAGGTATCCCCCCCCCCCCCCCTCTACCTCATTCCCCTCCTATGTGTTTGGTTGCATCCATTGCAACGTCTCCTCCCACGTCCTTGATGGCAGGTTCACTGCATTGGACAGCTCACCGGCGCCGTTCTGGCGGAAACCCCCGTCCTCGCTGAAAAGGCGGCTAAACTGGTTACGGTTCGATACGAAGAACTGCCCGCCATTATGATGATTAGCGAAGCCATCGCCGCCGGCAGGTGAGAGGGTCATCATTAATTTGATTAAGCGAACTAAGCACACAACCTGTAAAACTATCATCGTATTCTCGCGACATTGCACCATTATACCTGTATATCGTGCATTTTGGTGCTTACCCGGTATCGAGTCCAACACCGATTAAATTGTAGAAAATGGGTGGAAACTGAGGACTGTTCGCCAGGACGAGGTGTTGACCCGCTCTACTATTGGAGGTAATATGGCTGTCATTTAAACACATACAAGGTATCTCGAGGCAATTTCTCACTCAAAACCAATAAGGACGAGGACAAGAGGCCAAAGGATGATAAAAATATCGAGCAAACGTATCAAAATGTGGGTTTTCTATTGTTCAGCTACGTTGCTTCTTCGGAAGAATGGAGTAAACGGCCCTTTTACCTGTGAGGGTTACGTCAAAGCGCCATGGAGGCATACTTTACTTCTCGCACTACCCCCAATCCAATCTTCAGGCGGTCTAAATTTGTGTCGGATCTTCTGCCCGACTCGACAATCCGATTGTTTCGCGGTTGTATCCGATTGCAAACGTTTCGATCTTCACCCATGTTTGTCTTTTTCCTCTAGAGATAGGCGCTCTTTCCACCTATTTCAAGTGATACATTACTGAAGCACTATCCCCAAGTCCCCCGTTCCCCAACCCTCATATCACCCCTTCCTCCCCTCGCCCTCGGGCTCTCCCTCGGGTGAACAACCGGAACCCTCCCCCGCTCTTGGATGCGGTGCAACCTCCGCCGGTTCGGCAGTTTCTACAGGGGCAAAGGAAATGCTCTGGCTGAGGGTGACGCTGAGGGGGCACTGGCCAGCGCTGACGTGGTTGCTGAGGGCGAAATCAAGGCGAGGTTTTAAACACATTTTCTTGCCTTGCCTCGAAGCAGAACAGGCGAAAAAGGGATGGCCATCAACCTCGGGAGTATCTCCGTGTTTGGGTCTCAAGCGTACTTGCTAGCCACGGTAAACCTGTTTCACATTTCCCTTCCTCCTTCCCTCCCTCTCTCCCTCGTTTCCTCCCTAACCCCCTCGCTCCCTCCCTTCCTCCCTCCCTCCCTCTCTCCCCCCCTTCCCTCATTAATTCCCTCCCTCCCTCCCTCCTTACCTTCCTTCCTCCCTCCTGCTCGGCATCCTTCCCCCCCCCCCCCCCCCCATCCCCCCCCGTCCCCCGCCATGTTGCATGCGTATTGTTCAGATTGGTGCTCAGGAGCATTTCTACCTAGAGACGAATGCTACCCTAGCCGTGCCCGGCGAAAACGGCAGCTTGGAAATCTTTGCCTCCACCCAAAACCCGGACGAAATACAGAGCGTGTGCGCTAGAGTGTGCGGGGTTGATTTCAATAAGGTAAAGAGGCTGGGGTGGCCGGTGCCGGGGAGGGGGGGGGGGGGGGGGGGGGGGGGGGGCAGGGGGGGGGGAACACACGCTATGACAGACGTTTTGGTCCGAAACGATTCTGATCTACAGGGATTCTGAGCTAAGGAACAACCCGGCATCCTATTTGTGTGGTCCCGTTTTTATCGTTCTACACCAATTGTTAGGCCATGGAAAATTCGTCGGATTTAGCGCTATTTCTGTTGCTCAGAGCAAGTTTGAGTGAGGTATGGAACTCCTGAAGGTCAAGTGAGGAACCTCAGAAGGAAAAACTGAGTGCTCCCTCGACCATAGCACGGCTCTGGAGCGGTAGCGGAAGGGGGAGAGGGGGTGAACCGGAGGAGGGAGTGTCACGCACGGTGGGGTGGGGGGGGGGGTACTCGATATCATGCATGGCCCTAGTCGTACCCTCGCATCCCTACAATGGCGGGACAGATAACGTCGGGTTTTTACCGACCAGGCAGGCGTTAATTGCCTGCATCAACGCGAACCGAAACGTGATGTATTCGGTGGGTCGCATGAAGGGTCAGCTGCATCCTATAAAGAACCACCTGATAAGGGGGCCTTTCTTGCAGATGGATGACAATTTCAATGAGTTAATATATATTCCGGTGTGGGCGTTTCCAGAGGAGGCTGGTGGGAGAGACTGGAGAATTGGGAAGAGATGTGGGCCGTGGGGAGTGAAAGTGATAGCAAGCGCTGGGCGGTGCGGATGGCGTCTGCCGCGCCAGATGCCGGTAGGACAGGTTTCATTTCCAGGCGCTAGCAGCGATAAGGAAGAATGCTGTTGATAGTGTCGTTGTCGTCGTGCTGCTGTTGTTGTTAGTGTTGAGGTCGTTGCTGTTGCTGCTCCAGTTGCTTTAGACTCTATCGTTGTTGTTGTGGTGATTGTTGCTGCCGCTGCCCCGTGTACAATCACACACCACATCACAAATACACGCGGCATGACAGGTGGTCTGCCGGTCTAAGCGTATGGGAGGTGCGTTTGGAGGCAAGGGGACCCGGTCCGTGTTCCTCTCGTGCGTCACTGCTCTATCCGCTCACATCACGGGAAGGCCGGTGCGGCTTAGCCTGGACAGAGACGTGGACATGCAGATTACCGGTCACAGACATGCCTTCCTGGCCAGATACAGAGCCGGCGCCACAAAGTGAGAGGCCGCTTTGGCACCGGTAACGGTAATGATATTGGCAATGAAAATGGTGCCGGAAGCTGTGGCGGAGGCGGTAACGGTATCGGTAAAGGTAGCGGTAACGGATATTTAACGATATCGGTAACCGAAACCGTATCCGGGTAACGGTAACAGCTACCGTAGCGGTATCAGTATACCAGCACTTGTAAAGGTAATTGTACGGTTGACACTTCTCGTTGGTGGTGTTGGTAGTTGCGGTGCAGTGATGGTCTCGGTCATGTTGGTGGTTGCGGAGTTGCCTTGGCGGTATTTAGTAGAGTGACTGCCTTCGATGGTGTGAATCTTACGGTTTCGATCGTGCTGTTCTTGTTTTTTTTGTGATCGCTTCTATCATACGTGATGCGGTGGTTGTATTTTAAGGTTGTGGTTGATTTTGGAGGTGTCATCGGTTTCGTTTATTTTTTAAGGCGCTATTTGACGGGGGCTGACTAGATTGTCGTCGGCGGTGTGCGTTTGTTTTGGGTTATGGCATGTTTATATTTTGGTCACGTGCTTGTTTGCGGTGCGTACCGGCTGTATGCTACTGCTTGATCCTTTCTGGCGGTGCCGGTGCCGACTGGTTCACAGGGGCGGCAAGCTCTGCGGAATGGACGTGCAGCTGTACAGCAACGCTGGGTGCAGCCTAGACCTCTCTTCTTCGATTATGAACAGGGCTCTCCCTTCATATCGACAACTGTTACAGGTAGGTGCCTCACCTCATATTTCTGAAGCTTCTCGTTTAACCCGGGGATCAATCGAACACGAGTTTTATCCAGCGGCATCGGGAGCCACGGCAAACCAGACATCTTTCACTCCACGCTAGGGGTTGCCGTCAATTTTACAGAGAAATTTCTGACCGGTTGAGCTCCTGAAGCGACCAACTACCGGCTACTTGCGGTGCTTTCGCAAGCATATTTGTTTTAGAACCGGCGAGCAGAAACGTTGGTGGGGTTGAACGAACAAACGTTCTCCGAAGACGTGTTGAGAGTGAGAGATGTTGAGCTCCTTCCTTCCTCATGCGAGGACGCTCGGAAAATATGACGCCATCCCTAAAAAGCAGGCATTGTTTTACGCGTTGTAGTCAATTAGTGATAATATCATAGAGGGTTTCTTATTTGGTGTAGTACTACGGTAGCCGTCGGGGCTGTGACTGTGGCCCTCCATCTCCGACACTGTACTAGTAGTACGTGGTGGAGGTGGGGTTTGCGGTGGTTGCGGTCGAGTTCTGGCACTCGTTCCTCGGCGATACTCGTCTGACCACCCCTTCCCCTTCGAACGGAATGCGAGGGGCGAGGGTCTATGGTTATACGACTACGGCCATACGTGATATGAGTACGCTCCCTACCTCCCGTCTGCACGCGTAACTCTTCAACGAAGATATCGGTTCGATCTCCCTCCCCCCAAGGCTGCTTCTCTTACACCATGTTACTTATTTCTTATATCTTGCGTGTTTTTGTGTCTTTGTTTTTTTCTTGAGGCCAGGTGGCCTACGTTGAACGTGGAGGGGTTCGTGTGCAAGACAAACCAGGCTTCTCACACGTCTTTCAGAGGCTTCGGTGCCCCTCAGGTTCGTAGCTATGCACTATTTGGCTGGTCGATTGGTCGGTCGGTAGAATGCTTCGTTGGTTAAAATAGGGTTGCTTGCCACTTCTTCGAGAAATGGTTGACACAAACTGTGTACGAGACGAAGAGCAACGTATCTTGACGCCAACTCTATGGCAATCAGGGCAACTCTAACCCTGACGATAAGTTAGTCATAACAAATATCGAATAATCGGTAAGATCTACTGGGCCGGTTGGTTAGTTTTGTCATTGGTCGGTTTAGTTGTCGGTTGGAAGTATGTTGGGAGGATGGTGTTGGTGGGTTTCTCGGATGGCTGAATGATTGTTTGATTGGTCGTGCTTGGCTGGTGGTGCAATGGTTGGTGCGGATGGTTGCTGGAATGGTTTTGTTGGTTGGTTGTGGGTTGGGTGTGGTTGGGTGGCTCGGTGGGCTGGTGTGGGTTGGTTGGTTTGTTCGGAATAGTTCATTGACGAGATTATCTCGTGACTTGGTTGTTGGCTGGTGGGATAGTTGGCTGGTGGATGTTCGTTGGTTAGTTAGTTGCTGTTGTCCGATTGCTTGGTCGTTCTGTTGGCTGGCTAGTAGCTCCAGCGCTGTTGGCTGAGTCGTTAAACGGTCAAATAACGTACAACGCGTAATTCAGCTGGCTTGTCTACAGCCTCTGGGTTGGTTGACTATCTCCCTTTTCGAGCAAACCTGGTACCAAGTATATGTTTCGTGTTTTAATGGTCCGGTTGCATTGCGTCGGACACTCTTGTCACAATCAGGCGATGCTTGTCACGGAAACCGTCATGGAGCACCTGGCCACAACCATTGGCGTGGACGCCTTCAAGCTCCGCACGGACAACATGTACAAGGTAAAAGCCCGAAATTACATTGGTGCATTAAATGTATTAATCCATGACATGAATCATGTGTGAATACTCATATCTTGCTAAAAAAAAGGACACCATATCGGCGCAAGGCCATCCTTGTGGAAATATTCAACAATCCATGTACTACTGTAGCAAAACCCCACCAAGTATCGACAACATCTCAATTCGGTACGCCTAATGGCATGCAACCTTGTCCGAAGTCTCCACAATGATTATTTCGAGTCCGCATCATGCAAGGGGGGCGTCCCGGCCACCCGTGAGATGGACAGCCGCGGATACTACAAGGTATGGGTGGGTGGGTGTACCTAACTACTACACACTAACTCACGACCATGACAAAGTTTTCAGCTGTAAGAGGCGTATCTGCTACATCGGCATGAAATACGAGGTATGCATTGCTGGGTATGAGTGCGTGCATACTGCCATATATTTGTTTGATACTTGCTCCAAGACGTGAGGCTAGTTTCCATCTACTACGTGGGCACACCTCCTGACCGAAACGAGCCCATGAAAAAATCTTGTTTCTCGGTTGCTGCTGCAATAGTGCACTCCGGATGCAACTACTAAGTACCGGTTGGTCTTGATATCAATGTCTGGATGTTCTTATACTTTCGTCCAGAGGGGTAGAGTATGGGGGTAGGGGTGGATGAAATTGATAATGTTGAGCTACGTGCAGCAGTAATCTGGCAAAAAAAATGACAAAAAAGAGGGAGGCATTATCGGCCAAATATGTCTGTTATGATCCCACATTTCATCCCCCCTAACCCCGACAGAGCAGCACCCACGCTTCTGGGACATGACTACTTGAAATCAGAGTGGGAGGATAACCTAAATTCAAAACCTTGTCCACGCGCGTTCCCCCCATTCCCCTCACCGCCTCCCCACAACATAGAATATTTCCAGATATATCTCTCTCCCCCCCCCCCTCCGCTCGTCGCCTCCCCAAAGTGTCGAAGGTTTTGAGTAATATTTTCCCTGTCCTTGCGTCTCTGCCTCGTGCCATCTCTCTCTCGCCCCCCCCCCTCCCTCCTCTCTCCCGCTGTTGCAAACGGCGCATCGTGTACCACCACCGATTGAACGATACATTCTATGAAGGTCGCCTGCGTTAAGTTCAAGCACACCTTTCGCGTTATATCCGCCCCACACTCCCCATTTCGCTTCGCGCTCGGTGCAAGCAACGTCTGCCAGGTCGGTGAAAGCCCGACGCGCTCCGTCCCCGGCATTGTAAAGATTCTCTGGCCTATGGAAATACGAGTACGAGTATTAACACTATGAATGCCATGAGTACACCCCCCCTCCTCCCACTCTGTATCCTACGACCGTATGCCGAAGTCCCCTAAACCTGGACGGTACACGTGTCGTACAAAGCAATACCATGAATAAGCATGCGCCCTGGCTAAAGTGCCAAACCCTAACGCTTCGCTATCATGTCCGCATCCTCTCCTGGCTCACAACACCTCGTCTAGACCACCACGCACGTCGAACCACCTCCTCCATAAGGACGGTGTACGGTTTCCATGCCTAACTCCCCTATGTCCGTGCCTTTTGTCCCCTGTAACTAAGGCCTCGAGATTTGCCCCCTCCCCCCCGCCCGCCTACGGCAGTATCGATCCTCTCGGATGGAACCTCGTATCGGGTGGTAAACCCACATCCTGATGTCGGCTGAGCGATAAGGGGGTATAGAATTGTAACGACTTACTCTTGGGCGGAGAGCGCCCAATAGGCTAGTACACACAATAGTGGTCCCTCTACAATATAGTGCCGGTATAATATGCGCCAACCAGCAATACCGGCACTATATACATATTGGCAACCGGCACTAATTACGCCGCACACTGCCATACCACTGGTCAGTCGCATCTCTGCAAATCGATTTCACAGGCACTATAGCCGGTAACCGGCACAATGGAAGGACCAAACTACTGCTTGTACTTTCATACAAAAATGAACAAGATAGGCAAGTTGCGTGAAGTCTGTATTCTTACCAGGGTGACCGAGGCCATGTTCCACTACGTACGTCGAATCCGTCTCATAGGGAATTTTATGTATACGGGTACAGCTGGTTCGAAGATTCCGTCTGAAAACGTTCTTGACATAAGAAGTTTACGAAGGTTTTTTTTGTCAGAACCCTGAGATTTCGTACACACAATTTCCGTGCCCTTAATGCCGAGGGGTGTTAATTTTTTCGTATATTTTTTTCCCCCGCCAGTTATCTGGGGTCTTCCGGGTTTTCTGAATGATGCGCTCTCTTGAGACCTCAGACTTCCATCTTCTGGGTTCTCTGAATGATGCGCTCTCTTGAGACCCCAGATATCTAGCGAACAAAAAGCAAAGACTTGCGCCCTCTCCACACACCCCCCGGCCGAATGGCACGGAACGTGTGTGCGAAAGTCCAGGATGAAATTCGCAAAGAGCGCGTGAACGTCTCAGTTTTTGTTTAAAACAACGTGGATTTCACCGGTTATTTCGATATTTCTTGGTTTCTCTTTGGAATCGCCTCTTTTTATTGCGGTAATCGTTTCTTGACAGCGATCCTCCGCAGTCAATTCTTCAAATGTTTGCGCAAATTCTATTCAGGAAAATGCTTTGAAGTCGTTTCGTTCAGGAAAAAAACAACGAAACAAAATGTTTACCTTTTTCCTACGGAAACGCCTGACTATTGTTAACCTGTTTAAAGGTCTGTGATTGGTAAGGGCACAATTTCGCCGCTCCCTCCAGCCCTAGGCCCGTACAAACACAACTCGTTATGCCATGCACTTCCGCTGATCATCACGGTCAGTGTGATAGGCGACATGGGACATTCGAGTAGCTATTGCATGCGGCATTCATGATAGACCCACTGTGTTTAAGTCTGCTTGAACCGACCAGCTTAGCCAGCCTTAAACGACCCCCCCCGTCCCCTCCCCCCTTCTCCGCAACCCGTGTTTGAACACGCCTCTTGCCAATACCATTGTGTTGGACATAGGAGGGCGATGTCACCTTCTTTGGGCAAACGCTGAACTCGTGGAATGTTCGCAGCGCTTGGTCGGACATGCAGCGGTGGGCTGAGATAGAGCGCCGTCGCAAGGAGGTGAACTCCCATCTGTTGCTGCTGTTATTGTTGATGATGTTGTTCGCTGCTGTTGTTGGTGCGGTGGCGTCGAAGTTGTCGTTGTTGTCATTAGTGTTAGTGCTGGTTTGTGCTGGTGTTGATGGTACTGTTTTTGTGGTGTTGTTCCTGTTGTTGTTGGCATCGTTGGTTTTTACTGCTGTCTACCAGGCACCCAAACAAGGTACCTGGTATGAGTAGTGCTTTCGTTTTAGTTTGGTTTTGTTGGTATTCACCATCTTATGTATCCTCTATTTCTGGGGTACATAGTTAACAGGACCTATGATATACATAAAAACCTATATATTTTACTAATTTTACTAACAAAATTTGGTCCCGTTAACTATGGACCCCCGTAATAGGAAGTATATAAGGCTGGCACTTCGACAATGGAGTTATTTGACGTTGACAGGTTTTGTTTTGTTGGCAGCTTCGTGCTCTGTTCCACATTTACTTTCTTATCATCACTATATCACTTCCCAGCTTAACTCGTGCCTGGTGGGAGGTTTTACCCTCAGCGATCGTCCGGATAAGCCGTGGTCACAGGTGTCGTCCTTTCTCCCCCCCGGTACGTGCCCTCATATTCTCTTCGTTTTTATCGCGCAAAGGAATCATCACTCCCACTGCGCGTCGATTTTCATCGAATGTTGCCAACTCACGCTCTCGCGTTTCCGCCGGTGATTTTTTATGCAGGCAAACGTTCCTACTCGTACGCACTTGGTGAGACTCGAACCCACAAAATTAATCTTAGTAGGCATGCGGACCACCGACCAAGCCACCGGGGATGCCGGCTGTCATCACGAAATATAAGGACACATTATATATCATTGAGTAATCCCTCCACCGTGTATATATCAGGATTTGAACACGGGTGATTGCTTGACTACTCACGGAGTATCGAACCTCACACGGATGAAAACGTTTCCCATCCGACAATGTGATGCATTATTTTGTTGATGCCACCAGGTACAACAGTGCATGTATTCTCGTTCTCGCAGAGCTGGGGTGGGTGTTCTGCAACATAGCGGCGCGGCCTTCCCACCCCTTTCCCCACCCGCCCTCCATGCCGCAGGTGGATGCCTTTAACGCCGGAAGTCGCTGGAGGAAGCGGGGCCTTTCGGTCATTCCGACCAAGTTCGGCATATGGTGGGTGGTTTGCTAGCACACCATAAAAGGGGTAGGGTAGGACTAATACATCTAATAGTATTAATCATAAAAGTATCGCACACAGTCGTAAGTAGAGTAGGACTACGGATGAACATGGAGTTCGATTGTGACTTTCGCCTTAGGGAAGGGTACGGTAGGAAGACTACTGCTTGGACGATTAGCGAAACCAGCCAGAGAGGAGTAGAGAAGGGCCACGAATAGATCGATGGCCGCATATCCCGCAAGGAAAGGCACAAAGTAGGAAAACTACTACTTGTACAGTAGGCTAAACAGTCGGGGAGCGAAGAAGGGCCATTAGCAGTCGGATTGTCACACACCGACGGGATAGGGCACGGCAGCAGCAGTAGGACCGAATTAGAGCAGAATGCTTGTAGAGGGTGGGAAAAGCCGCGCATGTGTCACAGTAGCAGATGCATACCACGATGAAGGTTCACGCTCGTAATTTCTGAGGATCCACAGCGGAAGAGCTACCACAGTAGACACCCCACCGGTTACCTGACGCTGAGAAAAGCGAACGTTCCATCGGATGAATAATTTGACCGTTACGTGCCTCATACCCCTATCCCTATCGTTTGCACGCCTCCTTGTAAACGTGGCGCTTAACCCCTTTGGGATCTCGAGATAACGACCGAAGCAATGGTTGATAGCTTTGAGGAATAGCGTGAGCGCTCAAACGTACGGGTAGGGCCATGTTGCGTCCGTGCCGTACGACCCCTTGGATCGTAACTCGGGCACCAGCCGTTGTATGGTATCACCCCCCCCCCCTCAATCACGCAGGTTACGCCGACATCGTCACGCTTTGCCGTCAATTTGCGCCGCACTGGAGTCCCAGGAGTGTTACCCTGTCGACTACTACTGCAAACAACGCAACCCAACTATTGGTCTAAGCTGTCTGTCGCAAACCCGGGGTGTAAATGCTTCCGTCCTTATATCAGCCCCCATCGTTCTCGCCTGCGCCCACCTTTGGCAGCACACACTGGTAACGCCTGCGAAGTCCCCTGCGGACGAAGCTTGCCGTACGGGGTTTACTTTACAATCTCATTTTTTTTTCACCCGCTCAAAGGCACTCGGCCTGCATGGCTATCCTGACTACTCCATTTTTTGTAGACTTGAGATTGGATTCGCGTTTGGTTTTGTTTTTACGACATGCACCGCGGTGGTTACGCCGATCCAACGAACAGACGTTGAATTCGTTCAACTTTGAGTCAGGCACAGAGCTACTCGCACCACTCTTCAGAGAGGCCTAGACGCGGTAAGGAAAAGGTCGTAGTAGCGCTTCTCGTAGAACCAGTCTTCGCATGACCCAATAGCGTCGTGGCCTATCGCGCCCCCACTTCCCCCCCCCCTACACCGCTTTGGGATTGTCTGATATACCCTCTGTACATGGCGAGCCTTTAAATCACCTTAGAAACCCTCTGTACGTGACCCAGTCGCGGCGTGACCGATCACCCCACTTCCCCTCATCCCCCACCCCCCCTCCCCCCCTGCACCGCTCTTGAAACATCTTGCAAAATGTATTGGCCGCACCCACGAGCCAGCTTTAGCGCCAGCTATTTGAACCAGGGTGGGGCGCTTGTCCACGTGTATCAGGACGGCACGGTTCTAGTTGCCCACGGAGGGACGGAGATGGGGCAAGGGCTACACACCAAGGTCTGCCAGGTGGTGGCCAGTGCTTTCGGGATCGAGACGGAGAAAGTGAGAAGGTTCTCAGTAATCAGAACAAAAAACATGTGGGTAAAACACCCTGGGGTGCATGGTGTTTGGGGCTATTGTGGGTTCTGATTAGTATATATATGTATGCTCTAGCCCCCGCCCCCCGTAATATTTAGCGGTGTACCTAGCTAGGTCCATGGGGAATTTCCATCGAGTTGTACGTTCATTTTTTCTCAAGGAGAAAAGCCTTTAAGGGGTGGTGTCTTGACTTCGAATAATTTTGTTCGCGCGACCCGACGAACGTTTCCATGAGCTACCGCAGTCCTAAACGTAAGTTACCAGTGCTAGTGTCTTGCTATAACTAGTCGGTATAGTAAAAATAGTTGCGCACTTGAGGAGCGCAACCGGTCACAAAAACAATTGAGCCAAAAACGTGCGACTCCTAACGTGGGATTAACCCAAGGTTAAAAATACCTGGTAGACCCCTGGAGGCGCATGAAAAAGAAACAGACGTCGTGTCGATATGGTTTGTAAAAATGGCCGGCAGTGCTCCAGTAGTCTAGATATGACTCGTAGTGGTGCCAAGCCTGATACCTTATTTTGCTGGAAGCACACCACGCGTACAGGTAATAGTGTAGCAATAGTATGTCATCCTCCGCCTCGTGCTGCATATTCAGTAGTGCACATCGCATTTTATATACCAGACATACCCGTAAGCGCGATAGACCACATATTCGGCAATATCCACGTACGAAGTTCGGAGGATGAGCCCGGAGGCGAGCGTTTTCGTATTCGCGAAGAATGGTGCACGTAGTATGCAGAGTTGTATACTGCTGCATGCGGTATGAGAAAGCATAGTGGTATACTGTAGGATTCTGGCTCGATGTCGTGGATCATTTGATGTACGTATCGGATTTTTGGATGAGGCCTCCTGCGTGGCAGGGGTCCTCGTCCGGTATTTCGCCCCGAGCTGAGTGGACGAGCGCATCGCCTGCTCTACGCGGGGATAGTACCTGCAAATGATCTGGGAATTGAAGCCTATGAACGCCCATTGTACTGATGGGTGAGTGGGAGGTCTCAATAAATATGTCGTGTCCCCCTCTGCTCACGAGGTTTTGGGAACGAAATGACGAGTGAT
Organism: Macrocystis pyrifera; assembly: GCA_031763025.1. NCBI lineage: Eukaryota > Phaeophyceae > Laminariales > Laminariaceae > Macrocystis > Macrocystis pyrifera. The sequence goes on along the minus strand of JASSKH010000008.1, from coordinate 7,415,688 downwards.
CGTAAGCGACCACTCCACAGTACAGATTCAACACATTTTCGATGGCACTCTGAGTTCCATGATTTGTGCCAAGTCATTACCTCCGTTGTCATCGCCAATTTAACCGCAGTATTCTGACTCGATGTCCTGGATAATTTGATGTAAGTATTGGATTTTTGGATGAGGCCTCCTGCGTCGACCCGTGGTCTCGCCCATACTTCGGTGCGTCGTTGGATAGTATTTTGTAGGGTGTCCTCTCAATAGACCACTGGTTGAATACGTACTTGTCTCACCCATACTTCCTCACGCTTGCCTCAACTCTGTCTCGTGCATGCTGCGAAATCCTTCTCGAGCTCGGGCGACAGAGGATACCGTTGTCAGCAGTATGAAAAAACATACATGTATACCCGTGCATGAACATGATGTAGCATGGTTGGTGCCGCAGCACCCAATATCTTTCGTATGTTTTTATAAAAAAAATGAAATACGTCAGCTGTGAGTTCGACTGATTAAATAGTTGATACTCAACTTTGCAAGCTGCGTAATACGCCTCGTCTATATTCCATTATGTTTATGGAATTAGTTGGAGGATTTTGGGAAACAAAAAAAAACAACCAACAGGTATATTGTACCTGGTATCCGATACGATATGTATCATATCACCATGTAGTACTAGCGGCACGGTATTTCGGGCTAGTGATTAATTAGCGCGTGTACTACTAATTAGTAGCTCTCGTAGCTGGTATGTACGCCTAGATCCGGTTGCCGATGGCCGGACAATACACAGTCTGTGAAATGAAGCGCGCGCGATTTCACGGATAGGTGAACTTGTACGACAAGCTTCGATAGAAGAGAAGACGGCGAGAATCTGATGGTGTGGTGACCCCAGGCCACAATGTTGACTATGTCCAGCAAACAGAGCTCTTGAAAAACATTTTGTTGCAGGAGAGAGGTGTAGAAGAGAAGGAGAAGAGTAGGAGGGTGAACTCATAGGGCTCGTGTGCTGGTACTCGATGATATGATCCCGAATCAAACAAATCCAGGACCACCCTGAAATCTGATTCCAAGAAAATCCTTCTGGTATTCCAAGGTCCTGTATTCAACTGAGTCGTCCAACTTGAACCAGGTGCGACAGTGCCGTTTACGTGCGTACATACTTCTTCGTATTTCAAAGACTCGCGACTGAGGTATAGGCTACTGCACTGCACAACGTCTGGTGTGCACTTGTGTATAGTTTACTTACTGTACCACACAGTACGAGTAGCTGTGCAGTGCTGTGCTGTGCTGTGCTGTGCTGTGCTGCTCTCTGCCTGCGATATGCTACCAGTACTCGGTATGTGTACAAGTGTGCACAGGAGGAGTCGCAAGACCTGCTGTTGCTTACTGATACTGTGTATCACATGAAAACCGTGATACGGAACAGATCTTTACTCCTAATTGGGTACTACAGACGTACTGTAGTACGAGCTACATTGTACCAGGTAACCCGGTGTTATCAAGTAGCGACTAGATTATACTGACTACTGCGGTAATAGGTGTCATCTTTAATATACAGGGCTGCTCAGATGAGAAGGCCTCATAAAAGCATAGGAGTACCCCTGCCATACGTCTGGACGTGGCATAATTGGTATATTGTGGTGGGAGTTCTTCTTGTAAGTAGGGGATGTTGATGGATATTGTGGTGGAGATTGCTGTGTTTATCTTGCTGCTTCGTCGATGTTGTTGATGTTGCTGGATTGTGAAGGGATGTGGTTGTGTCGTTGCCGCTTAGTCGATGCTATCAATAGTGTTTGCTACGGGTGCCGGTTTTTCTGCTGTTGGATATGTTTGTCTAGTAGTTCGTCGGAACATGTTATTAATAGGGCGTTTGCCATGAAGATGAGCTGTTTATTCCTTATCCCAAGTTAGTCCACGCGCACAAACTAGCGATTGGGCTAAGTGTTTCGCTGTGGCGAGCGGGTGGGCGACCCGGTAGAGCAGGGGGGAAGCGGGTGGGATGAGAGCAAAGAAAGACGTGTTGCCAAAATACGAAAGAAAGATTATGTATTCATACTCTGCAGTCAGCTAATCCACCCTGCCTCTACACTGTCCTGCCGTGTACTTCGGAAAACTTACGAGAAAATGAAACTCGCCCCATAGCCTTGTCGCTCAACGATGCTGTGTTCATATTCGACCATCCACCGCTGTACCCCCCCCCCCCCCCCCCCCCGGTTCCCCATAATATGTGTTCCTTCTGTCGCAACTTCCTGCCAGAAGCCCCCCCTACTCCCCTCCCTCCAAATGGCATTGATCTCTGCTTTTTGTTCAGCTCGGACGCACATTTCTCTGGCGGCCACATACGCACTTCGAATCAAGTTCTATCCATTGCCCGACGCGCGTCTTCGATGCCCAACCGCCCCCCCCTCTCTTCGCTGCCATGTCTTTATGTTTTGCGGTCGGTCGGCTGTTTGTTTCGCCCCTCCTAAACAACAGGTGAACGCCTTTCATTCATCTTGGAACTGTACCACTCATATGTTCCCCCCTCTCCCTCCCGGGATTCCTTCAGCGGCAACCTCCCCCCGTTCCCCAGCTTTCTGACGGCAAAAATTCCCTTTCATTCTCTTCCCCTCGTTTCCTCGCCTCCCGGTGCATCGTCTCGAAAATAGTGCGTGCGCGGTCAATGGCAGAATTGCTGGTGTAAGACAAGCAACAATTGCGTACCCCCCCCCCCCGCCCGTGCCGTGTGAGATTAGTTTGGTTTCGGCTGTGTGAGAGGCGTTTTGCTACGACTGGGATATCATATTTCGCCCAGTTCGTTTCTGACGTGTTACACAATGTCACTGGGAGTCTCAATAGCGTTCAAAATACGGATGGTCTGGTGCTTTGCGCCTCTGCCCGGAAAACAGAAGAACCATGTTCGTGTTTTTATTCACAATTAAATTCCCTTACCTTTCCGGATAGAGTTTCCTGATATCCCTCCGCCACGGGGTCGTTCATCCGCTTTGGTCACTATGCATTGTTTTCGGTGGGGTATATAGTTATGTAGCACCTCAAGTGAGGGAAAAGCCTTTGACACGATCAGGACTGTTCCCGGGTCGGGTAGAACCTCGCGCGTCGGGTTGGTTCTCGTCACCACACCCGGCCCCGGCCCGTCCCAACCCGACCCTTAAAAGACCCAGTTAAACTTCTATCTACACTGCGAACAATCTCCAGCTCTATGTCCAAGTAGCCTATCTCCAAACCGTTGGGTGTTTAGTTGTACTCTTACCACTCATACAACAAAGGCAACTAACTCACCCAGGCCTTCTGAACTCGACCCGTGGGTCGGATCATGACCCGTGAACAGCCCTGCAAAACAAAAGTGCAACCCTACCATAGCACGCGCCTTAACTCTTTTCCTCCATGAACATTTTCAGGTGCATATCGCGGAGACGGCGACGGACAAAGTCGCCAACTCATCTGCCACCGGCGCTTCGGTGTCGACGGACCTCTACGACATGGCTGCGCTGGATGCGTGCGAGCAGATCATGGAGAGGCTCAAGCCCGTGGCCGCTCAGCTGCCTCCCGGCTCCCCGTTCGCGTCTTTGGTCACGGTGGGTGAAGGAGGGGTAACGGGAATGCTTCACACATTTAAGAGGTTATATATATATCAGATAGATCAGATAGATCAGGCAGATCAGGCAGATGAGATGGATCAGATAGATCAGATAGATCTCTCGGTCCTTGGTCTCGGTGAGTGGAGCAGAGGGAATGGGAATGATTCACACTTGGAAAATATTAGAGGCCACTCTCCGCGTGAATCACAGGTCTGCCTGGCCTTCACATCACTGTCTAACCGTCTTCAATAAATCCGCCCAGAGAAGATCCGATAGATCAGATAGATCAGATAGATCAGATGGATCAGATAGATCACCATTTCATCAATTATTTATTTGGGGGCAGATACTCTGGTGTGTCTACTCTGCACGATCTACGGTGGATCATGTTTCGCCCGGTGGGATCTGTATGACACAGCTCTTGCGCACAATGTTTCTGGGTGGAATATGTACGATAGGTATAGCTCTTGCACAACTCCTCGAACGACGCGTGCTCGGATAGCGGTAGCACATTTTGGCCGAACTAATTTGAGGAATGGCGGGGGCTCCTTGATCGTTTTAGGGCTGTTAAGGGCTGCAGTTCCGTTTCGGGGACAAACCAGTCAAATTCCAAGCAGTTAGTCCGCTAAACGGGACTGCTGTCCTAAACGTGCCAATCGAAAATCGACGCAATGACCATTCAGTTTTTTCGCAAAATGATTTTTTGCATGCTCTGGTACCTGAATAGGTCATGGGAATTGTCCCTCAGGTTTAACCTTCATTTTCGTTTGAAGTCAGTGTTTGGGTGACTTAGTAATAGTACTATATATACCTGGTATTAATAGTATATATATCCTCAAGAGAAGAGCCCCCCAAAACCAAAACGGGGCACCTCTATTACTGTAGCATGCGTCATAACTATCACAACAGACTGGTGCTAGTACAGGGGGGGTAGGGGGGAGAGGCTCTACACCTAACTCAAACTCGAACGCAAAACAAAAAGCAAGAAGGTTGTCGTCGCAGAGTAGCAAACTTTCCCATGGCGTCGCATATCGGGGAAAGAAATTGTTTCACCCCGTAGATACTTTATGGCTGGCAAGAAATAGGATCGTCCCTCGGCTGAGAGTGGCCTTCATCGGCTGATAACCAAGGATTCAAAAGCGCCCCCGTTGCTCCGTCTCGAAAGGGATGCGTGGTCAATGGTCAAATGACTAAGGCAAGCAACAAATGAGTACGCCCCCCCCCCCCTACCGTAGCATCGGTCGATCCAGGAACTGCCTGTAGACCGTCTAGAGGCGTTGTACGATAGAGGTTCACCCTAAATTTTCTGAGGCTCCTCGCTCAAAGAGCTCCGTATCTCAAGCAAAACTCAAATTGCATCCCGATGAATATTCCCATGGCCTGAGTATACTAAGACGTCATCTTTCGAAACAAGATTGACATTCCGGCGGTTTTTGGGTTAAAGAAGGAACCCAGTCATTCAGAAAACATTTCAGCGGAAATGTGCTACCTCTCTCGTAGAACGCGTCTCTACATCGTGGACTGTCACCGAGTGGGTGGGTGGGTGAGTGGGGGGAGTGGGGGAGTGGGAAGAGGGTCGGTGTGTGTTCGGTCGAATGTATACACGTAGCAGTGTTTTATAACCTGATATTCTCGAAGTGTATTATGTGGTGGTCGTTCTTTGACGTACTTAGTAAAAACAGATACCAGGTGCACAGTACAGTGCTCAGTGATTTGTTTGTACTCGAACTCATTGCGGCTTGATGGCGTATTTTGTTTCGTTCGCCTTGAGTGTAACGGGTTGCCCTTGTGCCTATCAAATGATTAGGCGGTATTGTGTTCGGAGGTTTGTAGGGGCTGAAAGGAGCGGTGGGGGGGGGGGGGGGGGGGGGGGGGGGAGGTATAGAGGGGAGGTTTTGACAATTGGCTGGGAGCGTCAAACCGGATGGCTTGATGGAACAGAATACATGTATTTTATCGAGAAATTTCGAGCTCACCAGAGGCAGCTTCGGAAACATTACAGTCGATGTAGGGCACGAGGATAGGGAATGGAGAGCGGGGGACTTGGATTTAAAGAGGAGTACTACTACCAAGGGCGTCACGAGGAGGTGACAGGAGGAGGCGTAGACATAAAGGTCACGAGGGGAGGAGGATGATGATGGCGTAGGGTATTGACGTAAAACAAACGGTATGTCACAGGTATGGGTACTCAAACCAGACCTTCGAAAAGTAAACTCCAATGACGAACGAGTCCGAAACTCCTTTTCCATTCTGGGTTTGCTTCTAAGTAGGCGGCGTACTTCCAGAGGGTAAACCTCTCTGCTCAGGGCTTTTACAAGAACCCCGGCAAGTGCGCGTTCGATTTCGCCATGGATACCAAGAATAACACGGAAAGAGGCCTCCCTTACAACTACTTCACCCAGGCGAGTTATGTGTTTCGGTTTTCGTTGCGGATTTTCCGGCTTTGGTTTACGAGGGCAGGCGCATTTGTTGTAGAATATGGTCATATTTTGGGTTTTGTCTGTGGTACATGGTGTATACGGTGCGGTGCTCAACATTTGACGATGTACGTACATTTGTTTCATGATATTGACTGAACAATATCAAGTCTACTGACTGGTACGCAATTCAGGGTGTAGCAGCGAGCGAGGTGGAGGTGGACTGCCTCACGGGGGACGTGAAGGTGGTCAGGGCAGACATCCTCATGGACATCGGGGCTAGCATCAACCCTGCCATCGACATCGGTCAGATAGAGGGGGCGTTCGTCCAGGCGAGAGATGGGGCCCCAAACTACCGCGTGCTGTCGTGCTGTTTGCTCTGCTTGTGGTTTGTTTTAGTGGTCGGTGTAACCGTTACATGAACAGATCGATCTCGCTACGATAGTACGTACTCTCTAATTGCCGTGGTCCTTCGATTGAATGGGCATTATATATACTACTGTAGTTTTTTTCTATTGTATACGTAGACTACTAGCGTCATCCTCCGATATTATCCGGGTTGTCCATCGCAGCTAGTAATACGTATTTTGTCTGGGCTGTTTCTACCCTCCCAATACGGAGCAGCACAGTAATCATAGCCGTATATGGTGTGTGGACATAGGGGGGTAGACGTGTGCTTGCCTTATCGGAGGCTCGTTCACTTGATTGTAGTATAGAAGCCCTAAACCTTGCCCAAAAACCGGTTTTGAGGAAAAGCTGAAAGTGCAACTCGATCACCAAAACATCCTAAAGCCTACTACTGTAGGTATATCGCGAGAAATGTCGCAAAGCAATACTACTACGGAGGACCATAGTAAATAGCACCTACGGTACACACAAAAACCTACATAATTCCCTACTAATACTAACAATATTCGGTACCATTTACTATGGTCACGCGTAGTAGTGGTTATAGCATGCCACCGATAAGGGCTTAAGGATCCCGCACAGTCACAATAATGTTTCGGCCAAACAGTGCTACGAAATTGTACTCCTACATCAGCACACGTCTTACACAAGGGTTTTAGTTTTTCGTGGGTTCTGATTGCCGTAGGCCCCCGATACCTATATTCGGGAGAACATGTGAATACTGATTAGAACCAAATGCGCATGGTGTGTAAAACAGAAGGGAAGACATGATTTTTTGGGGTTCGTCGTGCGTTGCTGAGTAGCAAATGGGGCCCCAAAGATGCATTTCTCTCGTACAAACTGCTGTAGTTTTAGCGCCACATTTCCCGACTTGTAGTGCCGCCCCGCTCACCTCGTGGAATCGCCACGAGAAGACTCTGTTCGTTCTTGTCAAGAAAAAACCGTTTCAAGTTGAAGTGGTTGCGGGTGCGCTGTTTGTGTTGGCAGGGGTACGGGTGGTGCACGATGGAAGAGACGGCGTGGGGGGACGCGGAGCACCCCTGGGCTAAGCCCGGCCAGCTAATCACTCGCGGACCCGGCGCGTACAAGATCCCTTCGTTTAACGATGTACCGTCCGACATGCGGGTGAAGCTCCTGGATAAAAAGAACGCCTTCGCCGTTCACTCTTCGAAGGTAAAGCCAACGTCGAAATTGCTGGCTTCGTATAGGCGGCCCATCACCCACCTACTCCCCCACCCACCCACTTACCCAACCTCCCATCCACTCACCCATCCGCCCACCCACCCATCCACCTCCTTTATCACCCACACCCACGCACCCACCCACCCACCCACCGACCCACTCATCCATCTACGCACCTACCCACGCACACACGCCCAAGCTACCACCTACCCGCCCAGTAACCGAAGGGTTGTTTCGGCCGCATCGTCGCTACGCTCATTCCTATTATCAATTCCCTCGCGTGGTGAGTATCCCTGTGCTGCATAAGTGTTTTATGGCATCCCTGCTGCTACTGCTGCCGCTGCTTCTACTGCGGAATTACTCTTGAAATAGAGAACTACTTCTATTTTACCATTTCTGCTATCATCAAACCGATGTGTTTGGCGCTCCCCTTCCTCCTCCTCCTTCTCGAAGCTCGTATCACAACCGCTATTATACCGCTCCCACTGCCGCCACCGTCACTGCTGCTACTGCATGCACCGCCCCGACTAATGTTGGTGCTGCTACGTCTACAGCCGTTGCTGTTGCTACTGCTGCCGTCATCCTCACGTATTACAGCATGTTGTTCCCTCGCACGGTTTCAACGGATCTATCCCAACCATGTTTTGTCTCTGCTGTGGGTGCCGATTAGGCCGTGGGAGAGCCTCCGTTTTTCATGGCGTCGTCAGCATTTTTCGCGATCAAGGATGCGGTGGCTTCTGCAAGGAGGGACCACGGGGAATCGGGGTACTTCTTGCTCAACAGCCCCGCTTCTTCGGAGAGGTAGGGAAAGCCGTCAACGGTAATGCAGGGTACTGTACGTAAATTGCAGATGGCGGATCGCAGTACACGAATTACAAGTACCAGGTATAATTGTAGTTCTGTTTTGTGTTTCCTCCTCTTGGTTTTTGTATTCAAGGAGTATCTGGTGTCAAATTTTTGTAGTAGCAGCAAGAGTCACCGTCTTCATGTTTCACAAGGATTTTTACAGAACATATGCGGGACCGATGTATCACATGCAGCCTTGCAAAGTTCAGTATCGACCAAATCGGTAGAACTTGCCCTAGCGTATTTGTAAGCATTACGCAAGTACCTGTAACACTCGGAAATCAACACAAGGATGCTCTGATGTTTACCAAAATCTAGTTGGTACCCGACAGCTAAAACATGCCTGGTATACTGGTATCGGGTATACAATACCAGAAAGAACGCGGAAGAGTGTTGAAATCAGTACCTGGTACATTATCATCCGATTTACCCTGCGACAATGTGCAGGGCAATAAGCATTCAGAAAAAATGAAAAAAGCTGACACAATACGTCGAATACTACCAATATCATCGAAGCATTCAACTGTACGCTTGGAACGTAAAACCGACGCGGGGCAATCAGGGGGCCTACCAATAGTGGGGTGGGGTGAAATTAAGGGGTTATTTGCTCGGGCTAAGTTAACCCCTCTATTAATTGGACCGCACGCAGCCTATTGTGGGGAGTAAACACTTGGAATTAAAGCCAGATTCAGGCACATGCAATGCAGCGCTATGAATTCAATAGTTGCTGTCACTTTTGTACAGTATGTATGTGGGACGATGGCCTGCAGGGATATGTAGGTCACACGTAGCGCGGATGAAGTGAACTAATAGTTTTGCTTGAGCTACTCTTAGTGTGTTTGTGTGTGTTTTTCCCCAAAGAGGGACACGAGACGACAGGTGCGTTCAAGAATCTAATGATTAAACGAGCTCTTAATAGTGGGGTGGGTCAAATTACAGTTATTAGTCAATGGGCGTGAGCTAATAATAGGAAGGTCCGTGAATACTGTATTGCACCCGCGGTTTGGAGCCAAATTGCTCGAGTGAGACAACACACTTAGACCTGCACCTAGGCTTCGCGGGGGAAATTCTTGGAACAATACGTAGGTGATTTTTTGTTCGTTTGTTTTCGTTTTGGTCATCTCTTTTAACTTTCTACTGTAGCTCAAAAATCGCGTGATATTTTCGCCGGTCGGTGGCCTTTTCCTGACATACCGGGCTCACAGGTGTCGTTCCTTCCTGTAAATCATATGTGCCTTTGCTTTCTGTCGGACAGACGGTTGACTCATTCAACATCTCCACCACTGCTCGTCAGAGATGGATCGAATTTCTGCAAAAAAAAAGAGATCCATTTACGCTGCGACCTGTCTAGACCGCCTCTACTGCTCCGTCTCCCCTTCACGAACTCGTTTAACATCACGGCCGCGGTACGTGTATACTTCGTATGACGGTTGCGTGTCTCTGTTCAGGATCCGCACGGCCTGCCTCGACGCTTTTATGGAACGTTCCACGGAACATTCTTGTGGTGTTGGTGGTGACGGGGACGATGACGTCGAGGTCAAGGACTTCCAGGCGAAGGGGTCTTGGTGAAATCTTGCACGGCTAACATATGTCGCAGCTAACTTTTGTTTCTTTTTTTGCGTCGCAAGAAGTGGGATGATATCAAACGTTCAGAGGTCCAAGAACAGGGTGATCCACAGACTCCGTCTGACTTCATAGTCTTCGTGTTTGGTGTGCGATCACGTGTGCGTGTGGATTTGAGATATGGAATTTCACGATTTACAGCTGTGGCAGCAACGGCAAGAAGGGCAAGAAGGGCCTGTCCGCGGCGAAACCTGAGCCGCCTTTCGTCGGCTGGCCCTTGAGATTGAGAGGGTTAATACCTACGTGATGGCGACTCGTATGCATGCATAGAGTATACCAATACTGAGTCATTCCGTCACGTCTATATGTAAGCCTGTTGAAAAAAACAAAACGACAACTCAACCTCGTTCGTAGACGGGAAATGAGTGATAGGAGTACAAGCAGGCTCTGGATTCTCGCGCCTCTTTTTTGTTGTCCTTCGTGGATGAGGGTATCGGTAGCAGTACGGTCGACCGATTGTAGGCTCCTCTGGCTTTTGTTTCATTACACGCTTTCCGTTTGTCAGAAACTAGCGCGGTGGTTTTGCCTTGAAATGCACACCATTGTGCGATATTTTCTGTGATGAAGGTTGACACACACGTTTGTTCGACAGTGCGCTGCTTTTATTCGGACGACGCGCACCTGGTACCATGGTTGATCGTACGGTTTGTTCGCGCTAGTCTCTATGGGGGCGCACGCAGCGGGAATGGTTTCTTTGTATTACGGTACGGTCTTGGTTTCTCTGATAACGCACGCACATATGTGCATGAAGGGTTCGCCCTCACGCGCTCTCGGGTTTCTAGTGTGTTTCTCGGCGGGCGTGCTAATTGTGGCGTTCCGTCGGGCCTACTGACGGCGCCAAATTGCCGGCTAATGAAGTGTGGAGATCGTACCTCTATTTGGTTCGATAGGTCGTCTCGTCCTACGCCCGACGCATTTAGGGAAAATACCGTGTTTTCAATCACAGGCTTCCTTCCTTCTACATGATACGGCTTTAGCACGGCATGATATGCCTCCATGTTTCAGTTACGTCGAACGTTGGGCTCTGGATATTATTGTCTACTGTAGGTGGAAATAGTTTGGGTCGAACGATGCCGTCAGCTTAACTCCGACTACAGCTGCTGTGGATTGATTGTATTCGATTACATCGGGTCGGTTGTTATATATAGGCCGAACGATACCGCGAGTACTGTATACTAAAAACATTGCCTTGCCGTGGTTGGGATTCGATTGAACTAGATCGGGTCAGTGCATATCATGAATCGCTGGGAGTCTCCCCGAAATGCCGGGGTATCACAGGGTGAAGGGTGGGGCTGATGGGATTCAGGCTGGTACTGACGCACTTAAGTAGGAACAAGAAGGCTTTTATTAAAACACGGCGGGCCAAGGCGAATGACGGAGAACAATAGACGTGTTGGAGTCCTCTGTAGGTGGTGCTGCGAATATCAGTGAGGAGCAAAGAGGGAGTGACAGTGTATGGCCTGTCGTCCTTTACCACAGCGTCTAGATATTGACCTAAACGTTCTGATCCTCTGATCTCGAAGGCAGCCAATCTCGCCGCATAATCCCAGAACTATCAAAGTCAACTCCGGAACCGTAGTAACTTCCTTATCCTATTACACCTCGCTTTATGGTGTTCGTTTTATACTGGTGTACTTGCTGCTACTGCAGGTTAGAAGTGACTACATGTGCTTGACGATGAATTCGTATAGGCTATATCCCGCCTACACTTAACACCACTGCTCAACGAAAACGAAAGATAACTTGAATACTGTCCATGGCTAACGATAACCAGTACTTGATGGATTCGATGGACAAACGTAAAGGAAGTGCCGACCATGGCCAAGGGGGCAAGAGGGCTCTGAACGCGTTCTGCCTAACGAGAGCTGTGATTCTTCCGAATTTAACGGTCATACCGTCCGGATGATCTGACCGGAGGCTGTGGAGCCACCACTGGCTCGTCGGACAGTGTTGGGTTAGATGTGTCCCACTCCACAGGGGCCGAAGACGAAAGCAGACTTGGAGAGCCAGCAGAAAACTCCAAAACGGGGCTCAGGTGGGTGGCAACAAAGTGCCCATCGGAGAGGGATTCCTCTGTTGTAGAACTACTGCGGGGAAAGGGGGCGAACCAGCTAGTATTATCGATTGCTCCATAACAGCAACGTGTGTAGCAGCCACCGCTGATACGACGAAACTCCGAGTCGAGCTTCAAGTGAGATCTCGGGGTTTCAGTGTCGGCCTGGCCGCAACTCAAACCGACCGCCACGGCAAGGCCAGGAGATGGACCAAGGGGATACCCCCGCCCAAAACAGCGACATGCAGGCGCAGCATTCTTGATACCAAGCGGCGCGTGGCTATGGCGAGCTACGCTAGGCGCGCTGGCTGTCGTCATCCGCGGAGGAGCCCGTAGGCTCTCCACTGAAGCATGAGTGGCTGTGTCACTGCGCCGACTGGGCACAAGGCCAGAAGGAGAGGCAGCGGCCGAGGAAGATCGCTAGCGAGTGCTGGGCGTACCTGGAACACGACATTTGTGTGAAATCAATGTCTCAACAACACGTGCGAAACCGTAGGTGTCCGTGTCTGGCGCACCACATACGACCCAACCCTACTGCAACGCCCAAGCCATGCGGCCAGGCGCACCTACGTATCACTCCTTTCGGGTGGGTCTCGCCCGATCTCCCACAGTAATTAACTTTTGAGCTTACGTCCATCGAAGATTCCATGGAGTCGAAAATTACCTCCGTGGATGTACAAAATCTTATATTGAATAAATAAAGTAAGCAGATACTTCCAGCAACGTCTATGGAAGCTTTCATCACCTTTCATGCAAGACACTGTACTTCCTTAAACGTTGGATTTACTTCGATGGAAGTTGTGTAAGCTTCCAATGAAACTTCCTTCATGAGATACTCCCTTTTTTTCCCTACTGCCCTGCTCCCGCTTGGTGCCTGGACCCCTCAGTGAACCCTTCCCATTTGGCACCTTGCTCCCACCCACAAGGTGCAGAAATGTACTTAGCCCTCTGCAAGAGCCGTCGGATGACCACCGGTGACCCTGATCCCAGGACCCATGATTTAAACGTACTTCCGTGGAAGAAAACTCGCATCCAAATTGAAATGAAAGAGCACATCGTTAACGGTTACGACTATCGACAAGATCATGAAGACCGGGAGAAATAAACGGAAAACTCGTTGAATTTCTACACCGGGTGGACTACTTGTACACGGGTCCAACCGTCAAAGATGAAACGGGATCGCTACTGCGCAACCGCGAGGGATTTTCCCTCAGTGTCCAGCTGCTCAGTCGGTTTTCACCGCGCGTGCGCGCTGACGCAGGCCTAAAGTATGAGCAGGCACATCGTACGAAGCAAGGTTGGGTGAGACAACACCCAGTAGTTGGCATATAACGAATTGAGAAACACAACGACCGGCGCAGGAGGCCTCATCAAACCCAATACTGAAACTGAATGGTCTTTAGCAGCGTGAAAGAGTGCTGTAGTGAAATCGTGACCCAATCAAATGAAAAAATGATTCCAGCTAGTTACTCCGATATAGCACGCGCGAAGCGATCAGTCTGTCGAAGCCTGGCTACCCTACTAAAACTGGGTACTTGGAACAGAAAAATAAACTATGGACCTTCCCACCCACCCTGCAAGCCTAGCGGCTTATTCCGCCACGATAATTTCAATCCCAGTCATTGGCGCGGCGCTTAGACAGTGCACTCAGCGCGGAGTTTATCTCGGGCACGGCTCTCCCGCTTCAGAGCTAGAGGCTTCATCCAATCCAATACGTACATTGAACAATCGTTGGCAGCAATAAATAATGATATAAAATAGGGACTTCCATAGAAGTGAATCTACTTTCATAGGAGTGAAACAACTTCCATGGAAGTGAGCGATTTCCTAATGGAAGTAAACCATCTCCTATGGAAACAATATGGTTAGTCGGATCCTTCTTATTTTATGCTGCTATTCTGCCTGTTTAGTTGCCTGTCTGTCTGTAGTTGGGTAGCGCGATCCAGAGTGCTTCAGCCCCGCCTTTCCTCGTGGGTAGGGTACCTGGGTGCCAGAAGCAGAAGAAAACAGGGTCCCATGCCGTGCACGGCCGTGACCATGGCACAATCCCGAGGCAGGTCTGGCAGCGATCTAGCCAGTCTGGCCGCTGACTTACAATTTTGAAATACTATTCTGGTAACTGATTGGTTGGCTAACCCCATGCCAGAGGCCATTGACGCTTTTTAGAATATTGGTGCTATATGAATCCATCAAGGTTAAACCTCACTCGGGAACTATAGGGTCCCATCCCCGGATCAGAACACATTCCTATCTCTAAAACGCCGACCAATCCCAGACATAAACGGCGATCCTCCGAGTAGATATCGCCCCGCGAGGTGTGGCGACCCCACCCCCATCGGCTGATCACTGATTGGCTGGGGTCATGGAGGCAGCGGCACCCGGGAAATATAGGGTCCCATCCCTGGATCAGGAATCCTTCCATAAATCTGTAATTCCTACAGCCTGTGGACGAAAACGAGCATCCCCGGATCGATACCACCCCGCAAGGTGTGGACACTCTAATCCCACTGGATGATTTACGGTTGGCTGGTTCTCATGCAGACAGCACGCAGTCAAGAGTTGACCCTCGGGACAATGGCGAGGTCATATCGCACCCGGGACGAAAAGGGTCCATCTCAGAATCATAAATAATTTTATGCTACTACAACTCCGACAACAAGGGAACGAAAATTGACATACCCCGAGTCGATACCGCCCCGCAAGGTCTGGAATTCCGGCCCCACCGGCGGGATTTCCGATTGGCTGGGGCTCATGGAGCCAGCGCGCGGCGAAAGTTCCCCCTCCGAACAACGGCGAGGTCCCGCCGCGTCCAGGGAATATATGGTCCCAACCCCGGATCAGGAGTTCTTCCGTACATCTACAACTTCAACAACCCGGGGACGAAAAATGAATCCCCACTGGGCGATATCTCCTCACGGCTGGAAACCCCAAACATTCTGGCTGATTTCAGATTGGATCACTCTCAAGGAGCCAGCGCGCGGTGAAAGTTGACCCTCGAGACAACGGCGAGGTCATATCGCACCCGGGGAAGATAAGGTACAATCCCTGGATCAGACATCCTTCCATCCATCTACAATTCCGACTATCCGGAGACGAAAAAGGGCGTCCCCCGTGTTAATACCTCCCCCCAAGGGAAACCCCAACCCCACTGACTGATTTCTGATGGTCTGGCTCCCATGAAACCATCGCTCGGCGAGACAACGGCGAGGTTCCGCTGCACCCGAGAACAAAAAGGTCCCATCCCTGGATCAGAACTCCTCGCGTACATCTATAGCTCCAACAACCCCGCGACGAAAACGTACATCAAAACGTTGAATTTTGAATTTGACGCATTCAATCGAACAGATATGCGAACGAATCAAAACATGAAACTTTGAATTGTGCCGCATTCCCTCCACCAAAATTTCCAAAACGGCTTACCTCTCTATCTCCAGCCGTGTGTTCCGGGTGCAGAAGCGGCGGTGCCTTCCCTTTGCTTGCCTTTGATCCGCGTTTCGCAGCCGCCGCCGCCGCTGCCTTCTTGAAGCCGCTTGTCCCTTGCCCGGCGCTCTCCACCAAGGGGGTCCCACCGTTTTCCATGTCCGCACTATTGTGACCACAGAGCTTGTTTCTCTCTAGGATTGAGGAATCGGTACGGATGGGCACTGGATGTGCTGGATGGCGACGGGTTTCATGTGAAAAACACGGACACGCACGCTATCCTTTCACTATGTTCAACCACTATGCGCACCTCGATAGCTTCATCTGCACGTTCGTATACTTGAATGCGTCCCCTGGTAAGTGGCGTGCCTCTTGGGACCAATTTCGTGGGTTCGAGTCTCGCCGAGTGCACGCTCGTACTACTGCTGTAGGGCGTGAGTTATAACAACAACATACGATGAAAATCGACGAGCGGTGGGAATGTTGAACCCTATGAGCGATAAAAACTAAAATACGTATACCGGCGGGGAGAAAGGACGACGCCAGACTGTGACCGCGGCTTGTCCAGAAGACCGGTAAAACCTCGTACGAGTTAAGCTGGAAAGTCAACGTGATGA
The DNA here is from genome assembly GCA_031763025.1 of Macrocystis pyrifera. NCBI lineage: Eukaryota > Phaeophyceae > Laminariales > Laminariaceae > Macrocystis > Macrocystis pyrifera. The sequence continues at coordinate 7,399,568 of JASSKH010000008.1, read as the reverse complement.
AGAAAAACACATAATACGCACGTACAAACCACAGGCAAAGGCACATATATCACATAAATTGGTAAATATCGGTACGACTGATGTTCTGTATTCTTGGAGCGTAGGACACAGCCATACGCTGAAACCAAGCGAAAAACACGCGCTCGCAACGAAAACTCTGCGTCATGCACCCTGCTCCCGTTTGGGCGTCCGGCCCGACCCTGCCCTGATCCAGCCCGGACCTAAGAGGTTGCTCCCGTACGTGAACCTGGATACGTCGAGGTATATATCTAGCCTCCAGCAAGTATGTGTAGTTGTGCGGTGCTACGATTATAGGGTCATGGTTTCGTACGATTCATGACGGCTTCTGCACGGCTCATGTCAAACGTGTTCCTACGAACTCTGTTTATGTTATGATACTTAAAATTTGTTCGTTAGACCATCTATTATCGGAAATTATTGTTTGGGCCGAAAATACGCGTTTGGGCAGAACGTTACACCAACAGTCTAAAATAACGGGATACTCTTCAGGATGCTCCTCGGCGTTTTCCGTTAGCTTTGCTGAACATTTTTTCTGCTTGTGCAGAGTCTTAGGTTGATTTTTTGCGCAGCCAGTCAGTTTTCTCTCTGAAGGGTCAAAATAATATTGTTAATCAGGACTGGGGCCAGAAGTAATGGATCTTTGAAGGCTTTTGGTCACAAATCATACCACTGTTGATAATGTCCGCAGAACTGGCAATATGGACAAACACTCAAACGACGACTCTCGCAAACCGAAAATCTGCTAAACAAAAACTTAAGAGGAGCGCCCTGAGGCGTCTACCGGTGTTTTTGACCTTTTCGCCGAGTATATCGCGGGATTCCGACAAAAAAGAACAGATCTTAGAGACGTCAATAATTCCCCATCTTATTTGAAACGGAAACTGCTCAAGAAAAGCTCTCGAGAATTGAAAGCAGACCACTCCTGACTAGGACTACCTGGTGCGGATATCAGAGGGGCAACTGCGGGGCATGTGATCTACCCCAGCAGTATGCTCCAAGAGCCTTAGATGCCTTTTCCACCATGTCGTCCCCAAACTCTGCAATCAACACCTCTTTGCTCTATTTCACCCGACCTACATTAGTGGGCACAGTTGTCTCGACTGCTTCTGGACACTCCACCTACTCCATCTCCCAAATAAAAACGTGTCCATCTGTCTCTCAAATATAATCACCGTTTGCTGAACCTCCTCCACCTGATTGAAACAACCATCGAAAGGTGCGTATCCAAACCTGCTATGACCGACACGAAACGCGCCTGCCTGTCTGGTAGACGTCGCCTGTTGCTAAAGAAGTGTTTTCGAATCCTGCACTGCGTCGGCTCGGGGTGCTTCGCCTAGGCTGCTGGTCCTGGGCTTGCATATTCTTCATTTCCTTCTCCTCGAGTGCCCGCGTTGCGATTGCATGCTCCTCGGCCGCTGCCGCGCTTGGTCCGCGTATTCCTAAACGGCTTGTCGTTTTGTTTCTATTCCGTGGCCCTGATTCGCTGGTCGTTGTTCTTCGCTGGATCGGGCCGAAAAAATGGATATACCCATGGCGCACCCTGCGCCCGAGCTACAGTACCGTGATTTATATGTCAAAACGCTAGCGTAAAGGGTCAGCTCATGCGACGGGTGCTGTTGGGCGATCTGCTGCCCGCTCTCGCCATGCGGAGGTGGGGAAGGAGATAGAAAAGGCCTCAATAAATGCTATGATAATAATGTGGCCTCTCACCCCTCTTCCCCAGAACCCTGCAAAGGCATCCGTGGAAACGCAAAACCTACCGGAATCTCGTCAGATCAGTTTTCAGTTACATCAAGCCACATCAATCAACTGAACCCGAGCATGGTACGAGCAAGTCCTACACCTCACATCAAGTCAAATAACAAAACATCACATCGTATACCTTGTACGACCAAACGTACCTAGTGTTGTCCTTCCTTGCCGCTTGGTTGTACACTGTATAGTCATGTGGTTAACGGGCATACGAATACTGGCATGTAGGCGTTGTGCAGCGCATTACTACTATTCCACGGCTTTGCCAAGTATTCCATGATGTAATATGTGATAGTCGCGTTGTGCAGCGCATTACTACTATTCCACGGCTTTGCCAAGTATTCCATGATGTAATATGTGAGAGTCGAAGAAAGTTAGGATTTTTGCCGAAAGTGGCATGCAGGACATGCACAGAGAAGATAGGCAGGCAAGAGGTGTCAATGGCAGCAGGTGCGGTCAGAGGTTGGTTTCACTGGTGGAATCTCGTTGCAAGGTGCGCAGTGGACGATTCCTGGGGTTTGTCGGTCTAAATGCTCGTTGCAAGGGTATGCACGCAGTGGAGAATTCCTGGCGTCGTCTATCGATATACATGCCCTAAAGCTTATCCAACCAACGCTGCCGATTCCACCGCGCTCTGAGGCCTTCTGATCGACCTTCGAGCGCGCTCATGCTCGTAGCTCCTATTTTCCTCTCACTACTGGTACAGTCGCCGCCACCACCCAGCTCTAGCCTCTAGGTCTAGCCGCCAAGCAGCACTATAGCACTATGCGAGGGTCTGCATCAAACAGGGGGGTACGGAAGGCTTTGTTTCAAGCAGGGGGGGGGGTCTCTACCGTCTCCTCTGTTCAGTTGAACATAGGTTTTATTCAGGCATAGAGAGAGGGGACGGTGTCAGGTACCCCCCCCTCGGTCGGGAGGGTCCAAGTTTAATAAATCGACGTGTAGAAAACAAAGTATTCGGTCACTCCTGCCACAACATAAAAATAGAGTAATACTAAGAACGAAAGGAAAGGACAGGCAAACCGAAGCGCAACAAAAACACACTCCAGACAGCCGCAGAATTTTGTAGTACCAGTAGCATAGACAGGTTCTACCTACTATTTTATTGTCGGTCTGGTCCTGCCCGCCGTCTCCTTCCTGCTTTCTTCAACCGTGGTTTCCTTGCCCCCGCCTCCCCATCCCCTTCAACGCCACCCATACAGCGGATGTGCGGCTCTTCCTACCTAATTTCACCTAATTTTCGTGCCGAATACGAACGACACAACCGACCGAAAGAAAAGAAAAAGACATAGGAATAAAAATAAATAAGTGCGTAACTAAAACAGATGAAGAAATCTTAACAATATACGGAAAGACAGCAAGCGAAACCAAGAAGTGACTACAACAACAAAAACAAAATACTGCTGTACTATCGCTGTCGCGCCCCCCTGGGGGGAGTTGATACGAAAAATACAAAAAGGGAATTAGACTGTAAACGAAGTAAAACAGAAAGAACCACCAAGAAAAAACACCAAGAAAAACAGGATCGCCACCCATCAAGCCAGGCAGGACTTGCTTCGTATCATAAGAAGAACAAAAGGGAAACAAAAAAAGGAAAGGAAAACATAAACGCCACAGCGTCACATTCGAAGCAGCCGCAAAGGTTTAGGGTACAAGTAGCCTAGACTGATTCTACGTACTACTAATAGTCGGCGTGGTACCTTGCTTCCCTGCCGGCTGTCTTTTTCCTGCTTTCGTTAACCGCATTTCCGTACGGCGGTCGTTGCCCCCCCCCGTCCCATTCGCCGGTGCTCCGTCTCGAAAGGGATTTCTGGCTAATGGTCAAACGACTACGGCACGCAACAAAGGAGTACCCCCCCCCTCCTCCCATTCCTTTCGGCCCCACCCACAACGGGTGCGTGGTGCTGTCTACCCAGATTCGCCTCATCCTTGCGCCATTTAGACATGAACAGTTCGGCTGCTTCGAAGACCCGCCGGTGCCACTTGCCAGCCTTCTTTGCTGCAACGATCCACACCGCGGTCTGAACTCCAAACACCAACGGGGAGTGTTCCGTGGATCTCTCGGTGGTTCGAAGCATCCCGAGGTCTTCAACTACAGACTAGGCACCTACGCCAAGTCTGTAGTTGTCCCCTTCGTTTCCGACCCACCCCACCGGCCGTTGTCGCGAACAATACCGGACTGTGAAATCGCGAGTTGTTTTCTCGCGCCGCGGCCCCCCGCAGAGGAAGGCTCCGGTTACGGATAGTCGTTTCGAAACTCTCACATCGTGTCTTCTCGAGACCCTTCCCGTACGAGAGGATCGTGTAATCGGCACGTTGTCTGCACTGGAAGCCAATGACCCGTACAAGGACTTGGTGGTGCACCGATCGGAGCCTGGCGAAATGTTAGACACCGAGAGTCAACGTCACACATCCGTATAGCTGGGTCTCAAGCACATCGGACTTCAACATGCGGACTTTCAGACTGAGCGGGACCATCTTCATATCGTGCAAATCCGGGCCGAAGCGTTTGAAGCACGCCGACATGAGACGGATCCGTCGTTGGATTTCAAGCGAGAGGTCCGCATTTTCGTGGAGACTGTCGCCGAGGGGTATAATAACTGGGTCGTCTTTCTACCTCTGTTCGGCTGGTTCGATCACGAGCAACGGAGCAGTGGATGTCTGATCCCATGTTCGCAGCGGCATCGTCTCCGTATTTTGTTCCGGCACCGGTAGGCCTGCTGTTTGAAATAGACCCACAATGATAATCACCATTTTAGCAAGTCCTTGCGCCGACTTCGGGACAATCCCTGCGTCATCGGCGTATAACATGTCCCACACAGCCCTTCGCACGCATGCAAATTACACATTTTTCCCGACCACCACTCCTCCTCGAGGTAGGCCACCTTTCCCCTTAGGGTCGATCTCAACGAGGAGTGTTTTTCAGTTTTACCGAAAAAAAAAACTGAAAAACACTCCTCGTTGAGAATTTCGGTATTATAATTTCGAGAAAATACCGAAAAAAAACTGAAAAACGCTCCTCGTCAAGATTTTATGAATTTTGAAATACGTCAGCTGTGAGTTCGACTGATTAAATAGTTGATACTCAACTTTGCAAGCTGCGTAATACGCCTCGTCTATATTCCATTTTTATAATTTCGAGAAAATACCGAAAAAAAACTGAAAAACACTCCTCGTTGAGATCGACCCTGGCAATGTTCATCCTCGCTGAAGCATACTACGGCAGAACGGCGTGTATCACAGTAGCGAATAACACGTTAAACAGCAACGGCGACAGCACGCAGCCTTGCCAAAGCCCCTTCGTGACATCAAACTATTCTGAGTGCCCGCCGTCATCCGTACGTACACGAGCGCGCATGTCGTGTGGAACTGGCGGATAGCGGCGAGCATCTTCGCTGGTACGCCGACGTGTGATTATTACCTGCCACAGCAGCTCTCGGTCGGCAGAGTCGTATGTTTTCTGCAGATCAGTGAACTGCGTTTACGAGGGGAATATTTTCGTGCAATCACCGCACGACGAGCAGCATGACTACGCAATCAGCGCTGTTCCTCAGGGAGTATTCCCCGACCCTCGCTGTGGGTAGACTCTGTAAGGATTATCGTCAGGAACGAGGCACATACAGCGTGGTCGGCGGACGCTGACACCTTCTTAGAGATGGTTTCCCACGTAGAACCCGTATGCTGCAGCTTAGCAAGTCTAGCAGTGCAGTAGCCCTGATAGTAGTACAGGGTTCAGCTTCAGCTAGCACAGAGCTGCAAGGAAGCGCGATAGTATGATAGTAGTGCCGACCAAATGGAAGCACGAAGTTTCGAAGTTTCAAAACCAGGGACCTCTGGAGGCATTTTTATGCGGGGGAAGAAAAAAACATTCGTCTCAAGAAGGCTGCGTTGCCCCGCATGCCCAGCATGACCGGGTCCGCTTGAAAGATGTCAGGAAGGAAGTGTCAAGCAAGACAAATCGTGCGCTGTCAAGGGTGGAGGGCCAAGTGTTCCATACTAAATACTAGTAGTTTGTTGTCAGTCAAGGCATTTCAAGGCGAAGTTACTGTCAGTCAAGGGGTGCAAATTAAATGCAGTCTCCTGACATACATATTTAGTCCACCAGTCGTCACATGCCTGAGCACGTTACCAACGCAGTGTTTGCACCTTTGGCGAGCAGTTTTCACCGCAGATTGGTTGTGGTTAGCTTCACGGGAAGGCGGTGTAGACATGAGTCACACTCGGGCGTGCGCATGTGCTCGTGTTCTCGCAGTGCAGAGTTCGTTGCGTGCGTTGTTCTGTTGTTGCTGCTGCCCTTGACGACTTGACGTAGAACCTGACATCTCCGAAAGCTCGGGAAAACCTGACAGTCCCGCCGAGCATTCTTCGAAGCGCAGCAGTCGCGGGTCTGGCTTCTCAATGCTTTACTTGTGGAGACTGCGCACCTTGGAGGTGAGATCAGCGCGAGGAAGTTGTCGGCGACCCAGAGCGATGTATTCCCTTCTGGGTCGGTTGTACTGCGTAGGCACAAAGGAGACGCGCTCAGCTTCGTGGTCTATTGCGAAGCCATTCGCCTCTACCAAAATTCGTAGACGCCAGCGGCAATCATCCACTTGTGACATCACACTCCACTTGACGTACGAGTATACGATACCCCAGCATCGAAGAAACCCGAAGGTTGCGCGAGAGTGCTCCGTGTCGTACATGTCATCTCGCCAGCAGAAGTGCCGGCCGGCGGAATGGTCTCGACGTGCAACATACTGCCCTGTATCGTGCAGGGGATCGCTCTTCCCGGCGATTGTTTGGGCAGACCTACAGCACACCGCGCACGCCGTACGTACGTAAACGATTGGTGTCGCTCTTACCACTGCCTACGAGTATACTATATACTATTAATAGTGTACACGTGTTCGTCCTGGGGTCCCAGGTATATCAGCACTATCTCCTCGATCAACTGTCAAGAGATTCCCTATCTGGTAGCAATTTGTAGTAACAAGCTGCTGCTGTTGCTGCTGCTGCTGCCGCTGCCGCTGCTGTCGCGCTCCTGCTGCTGCACATACCCCGCCAGTAAAGTGTACGGCTCCCCTGTCGAGACCGAACCGTATCCGCTGTGTTGCCGAGCTCTTACTCACGAGTATGAGGGCCGGAGTATGATCAAGGTGATGATCTAAGCACTGGACATACGCCCATCTTGATAGAAGGAAGCCGTCGGCAAGAAGGCATCCCGACCGATTGCCTGCTGCTCGTACCTACTGCCAGCATCAGTATATATTCAGTGTAATACCTGGTCCTGGTATGGTATGAAACAGAGTACCGGCGTGGGTTGACGAATGGAATTATTGTTACTATTATTTCTTCCATGTAATATTTTGCGAGAGAAGCGTGTCATTTTTATATTTTCGAGAGGAAGTCCGGAGCTTGAACTTGAACATATCAGGAAGTGAATGCACCTGGTACCACAGATCAGATGCAACGCGTGAACGTACCCACCAAGTGTGTTGCCGCCAAGAGCTGCACGTGTAATATCCCAGGTACACTGCCGTACATACGTACTACAAGCAGTAGTTTTACTGCTGTACAGCAGCAGCAAGTACTCTGTTGTTGTATCATGCGTATTACCAGGTACCGGGCAAATCACTCTGCTACTGAATATAAGTACATTTTGTATACTATTATTCGATTAAAACGGTCCTAATAGTTAATGGCGGGGTGGAATACCGGTACTGCTACGTACAGCAGTTCGTGTACTTGTATTCTGGCTAGCTGGTTGAATTGGCAGACTTTCGCACGCACGACAAACCCCGGTACAGCAGTACAGTTCGCGGTGTAGGACAGCAGTGAACCTTAAACTTTCGACAAAGTTTCTGTTAATACTACTACAGGGGACCATAGTAAATAGGACCAAATGTTGTTTGTAAAAGTAGGCGAATATATATGTTTTTGTCTGTACCGTAGGTCCTGTTTACTATGGTCCGCCGTAATAATACGTGTTGAAACTTCACTGCCACATTGAGCCGCTTAGCGCCTCGCCCGTAAATACCGGCATGCACCAAGTTTGCTTACAGCCTAAGTCCATGGTAGTATTTGTGGTAAGAGACAATTAATAATACAATCAACAGCTGTACCTGTCTACTCGTACTCGTGCGGTTAATCAGGTCTTCACTACCTTCGTACAAACTCGCACCAGGTATATATGTCTAACGCAGCATCAACAACAGCAGTGTTGAGTGTTCTTGGCGTGAGTCTATAGCAGTGCTTGGGCTCTTGACATGGACCCGGCCTCTCTCATCGAAGCCGTGCACCTGTGCGCTAAGGTGGTATTAGTTCGGCTATGACGGTATGATGCAACGATGGATTGTCCGTGGTCACGGTAGCAGACATGTTATCCGAAGAGAATATAACTATTGAGACAATCCACGAAGTAATTCGTCTAACGGAGAACAAAGAACAACGGACAAAGCCGAAACCCCTGTCGTCTACAGCAGCTCCAACACACCGGGGTACGCAGTATACCGTTATAGAATTCCAACATCTACCTGGTATCTTCTCTGCCTACGAGTCGTGGCCGAGTGGTGGATCTAATGCTCTCTCCAGCTCGCTACGGGTAGCTACTGCTTGTCGTCCCCGCTCAAGAAGAGAATGTGACTAGACACACAGACGATACCTTTGCTACGGTAAGTTTTGTTGGCAATAGCAGCAGCAGCAGCAGCAGCGGCAGCAGCAGCAGCAATAGCAGCAGACCGCGTACATGATATCCCACAACACACTTCGATCTCATTCCATAAGGGAACAGCGCGCGCCACACGGGTCCGAAACCTCCTTCATGTCGCAGAGTGTGTGTTCCAGTACTTGCGTGCGGCAATTCCAGCAGTATCGGGATCGGACGTCGCTACAAAATCGAAGGCCGTGGGTGAGACAGATAACTGCTATTAATAATAACGACATCACAGCAGCAGAGAAACGTGGCGTATGTGCACCCTGTCACGTATTTTTGCCCTCTGAGTTTACCCTTTTACAACCCGGGCACTGCGACCTACGGTCTTTCCAACGGTCTATAACAAGTCCTGGTGTCTATCTTCCCGCGTAAGAGATTGTCGGCACGTGTACTCGCACATACCTGGTAGCTACTTATGAACATATAGTAGCTCTCCGTTAATTTTCCCCTGTTGTTTCTCTCGGCACGAGTGCTGGACAGCGCGCGCGCAGCTTTATGATACCTGTGCAGTCAGCTAACCGATAACCGAAAAGCGTTTTTAAAAACACAAAATTCTTGGTCTATTTGCAAAAACTCGACCGAAACCGACCGAAATCGGAATAACCGTTCGGTTTCGGCTTTGGTTTTCTTTGTGTTTTGTAGGCCGAATCCGACCGAATTTTTGGGCGAAAACCCGAAAACCGACCGAGGCCATTTCCTTTTTGGGTACTCGAAAATATTGGTTCTTGTGGGTACCATGGGTCCTGATCACTATGGTCCCCCGCTATAGTAGTGTTCGGCAACACTATTAGTAGTTCACCAAAGCAACAACCTACACCTCGCATGGTGGTGGTGCCGCGTCAAAACGTTTGGGGCCCCGGAATCAACCGTTGCGATGTACCGAGAATGGGGTCCCAAACATATTCTCGAGGGCTCCGAACGGAATTTTCCACGAATTATCGTCGCTATGGCTCGAATGCCCGGGAATAACGTCTGGGCTTCTTTGGTGTTGTTGTCCGTCTGCTGGCTGTTCACATCTCTATGCGGCTGTCGTGCCGTGTTGGCCGTCGGCTATGTGCTGTGTACGGCGGTCCAGCTGTGATATATCGACGTGGTTGCGTAAGTGATCGCTGACCAGTAATACGCGCTGAAATGTCGATGTTGGTATTTTCTCGCCGTTTTCGTTCTTCAGTGCCCAACTTTAGTTCGGGGAATGGGTTAATATATAGACCGTGCTTTGGGGGGGAGTTTTGTCAAAAAGCATTTTGGAAGCCAATCATCACCCTGTTTTTTTTTTTGTTTAGTTTCCTTTTTTTCTTTGCGTGTAAAACTGGTCATGAAACTATCAAATATCAACCACCGCCCAATGAAACCAGTGATTTTATCATTTCTGTCTGCCACCCACCGCCGACTTCCTACTGCAGTATGTAGCGCTCCTCTCACATGCGGTACAACATGGGGTAATGGTGCTCGGTATAGCGACATTTGTTCGCTGTTGTGGGCTGTGGACTACCCCATCTGGGGCCTCAGGCAGTTTTGCAGCAGCCTTGGTTTCGGAACGTGTCCGCGTCTGCGCTCCTATTCTGCGAAGCGCCGACTTCGACCAACACAGCTCTGCTTGACTCCTTTACCTCCGTGGTCTCCCTCCTATGGTATATTCTACGAGGTTTCGCTGATCAACGAACGCCAGAACCTTCCGCTACGAATACATCTGTGATAGTCACCTTCTGCATGCCATGCGCAGAGCCATTCGTGTCAAACAGAGTCCACCCGTCGAATGGGCACCTACATATTGAACGACGGCTATTGGGGGGGGGGAAATTGCGCTATTATCTCTTTGGTGTCCTTTCATATTGCAAGCAGGAGTTTTCTGTGGGGTTTTGTTCTCGTTCCGAGCAGGCGCTGCGTTACGCTTGCTGAGCTTAGGAGTCGCGGTTTCGGTCAGCCATGTCGGGACTTCCGCCCCAGGGTGATAGGTGAGACGACACCAGCGGTGGGTGCCGTGTTGTTTTTTTTCAAGGGGAACGCTCACACATGGAAAACCCGGCAACAGCACAAGAACACAGTTGTATACACGAACCGTGTGTTTCAACTGAACACAAGCGACACGTTTCGCGGTTTTCGCCAAGTAGTCCATACGATGACAGGTTTTGATTGTCCCTCAACCTTCCCCAAATACTCGGATCACGAAAAACCCCACCCGCCCCCTCTCCGCTTGGTGTTGTTTGTTTTGGGGCATTACCGTCGCCTCCGTCCCATGACAGTGATGACGCGATCGAGGTGAAGAGTGGTGGTGGTGGTGGTCGCAGTGTGCCCTGGTATCGACGGCAGTATGCCTACATGGCTCGGTGAGTGCAGAAACAGGAACTCCGTCGTTGCAGCTAACCAACTGCAACTTCAACTTGAAGCCCACACACGCATTTGGACACGAAATATGTATATATATATATCGGTACATAACTAGGCCATGAAAATAGACGCATGCTACACACTGTAGATTTATGTCATAAAAAAAAACACGAAAAAATTGAAAACGTATATGCTAAGCCCGATGGCCGATTCCAGAGCCTAGGCCTGGGTTGAAAAACGTTCGTACAAGTATCGCGACACAGGGCGGTGCGTCAATTGAGAAGCCTCCATCTTTTAGACATACTCAGGCCAAACACCCTGGTGCGTCTACAGCGCCGCTCAGAAGTTTCCCTCAAATCTAAGGGAAGCCCAAGAACTTAAGTTTGACACCAATGACCGTTTTAGTCATTTTGTACTGCGAGTAGTGCTCGTACTGCTGCACAGTAGAGCTTCGCCTTTGCCCCACTCACGACATTTTCCCCGGTTCTATCTAGACTCTCGCTTGTACTATCACGGAGGACCATAGTAAATAAATAGCACCTACGGTACACACTAAAACCTATACGTTTCCCTATTGTTACTAACAAAATTTGGTCCCATTTACTATGGTCCCCCGTAATAAAAGCTTTTCCTTCACCTCGCGCCCAACATTTCCCCGTTCTCAGGCGAAAACCCTACCCAAAAGCGGTAAGAATACCCAAACTCAACAAACACAAAACACTAAAAAAAAACATGCGCCCGTATCGGTCGCCGCTGGGTTTCTCGTTTTTTTTTTGTTTCTCGTTTGTTTGTGTTTGTTTTGCAGAGCGGTCCGAAAAAGGGTTTCGATGCTGGCGGAGGCGCCAAAGGGAGACGGGGATGGTGATGGCGAGATCTCCGGAGATACCGCAGTCGCAGACGGCGAAAGGTACGGCGTCACAGATTTCCGGTCGATCGCTCGGTGGAAGTTCGCGGCTCGGCCGTTCCTGGCTCCGGAGGAGCAGGCAAAGATGACCATCGGGGTGAGTGCCTGACTGGTTCGTCGATTACAGTAGTAGTCGGCTGATTGGTCAGTTGGTCGATTGATTGGCAGGGTAATATGTTGCTTGATGGCTTGATCGGTGGGCTGGTTTGTTGGTTGGTTGACTGCTTGTTGCGGGGGTCCATAGTTAATAGGACCTATGGTATACATAAAAACCTATATATTTACCTATCTTTACTAACAATATTTGGTCCGTCCTCCGTAACAGCCTGTTGGTCGATTGGTTGATCCATTGATTGTGATTGGCTATTTGATTGGTTTATCGATTGGTTGATTTGGGTGGTTGGTTGATTGATTGAATGATTGATTGATTGATTGGGGTGACTGCGTGAGTGTAACAACCGCCTCCTGCAGTTTTTTCTATCGAGGGGGGCACTTTTCCATCTGCTCGATGTGCTTGGTTTGCTTGTTTCTCTTGTTTTTTTTTTTAATTTGCTTGTTTTGCCTGTTTTTTTTTGTGTTTTGCTTGTCTTGCTTAGTTTTTCGTGGTTTTTTATTTTTGCCGTTTTTTTTTGCCGTTTTTTGCCTTTTTTTTTGCATGATTTTCTTGTTTAGCATGTACGTTTTGCTTACGTGTCTTGCCTTGGTTGTCGTGTTTTATGCACAAAGCCTACCGCCGTGTGTTCCCCCCCGACACAACCTGGGCATCAAATCTACAGGCACGCCCCCCCCCCACCCTGTGTATACAGGTTGAATTGACGTCGGTTGGCGACGACGCTGTAAAACACTCCTCTCACTGCGTGAGCTAGACATCCAGGGTACCGTTTTTTTTTTTTTTTGGCGATTACCATGGCTAACGGTCAAGTTGGATAATTTTTGTACGGGGAGAACCTCCACTCCGCACAAGGGGGGATGATCGCATCACGTAGTGGGTATATGGTGAGGCACCCACGAGGCAGTTACATAGTAAACCCATTGCTGTCTCTGGAAGTGCCCACACCAGAAATTAAATCAGTCCATTGATGCTGTCATCCATATGCAAACAAATCCGCCTCTAAAGCAGTTATTGGTAGGATGCAGCTCACCCTTCATGCCGCTCGCCGGACACCTCACGGCGCTTCGTGCTTAGTGCAAGCAATGTCTGCCTGCCTGCAAAGTGAAAACCCGACGTGCTCCGTCCCGGCATTGAAGGGATGCGAGAGTCTATGGTCATACGACTACGGCCATGCATGATAATGCGTACCCCCCCCCCCCCCGCCGTTCCCCTTCGCACTTGGTGCTGAAACGCCTCCTTCACGCAACACCTTCGTTGCACCTTTTACGTCTGCTGCTGGTGTTAGTAGTAGTGGCGTTGATCGTGCTGGCGTTGGTGATGGGGATGATGAGGATGACAATGATGATGCTGCTGGTGATGACGATGACGATGCAAACGATGATGGTAATGGGTGCTGGTGATGATGCCTAAAAACACGTTTTTTGTTTTCGATTGTTACTCCTTTCCGGAATGGTTGGCAGATTCTACACGTGAAGGTCGTCGAGGCCAGAGGCCTCATGGCGGCTGACATGTCCGGGAAGAGCGATCCCTACGTGAAACTCAGCCTCACCGGCAGGTATGCGCTCATCAAACACAGCAGCAGCAGCAGCAGCAGGCAGCAGCAGCAGCAGCAGCAGCAGCAGCAGCAGCAGCAGCAGTGGCAGTGGCTGCAGAGACAGCGCCAGCCAGGGGCCACGCGAGTCTAAGAACCCTGTCCCCCACGGCAACCCTTTTGCCCGCTCAAGCAACGCCACCCTAGAGAAACCCGCGTTGTTGGCGTTTTTCATTTATCGTTTTTTACGTGTATTACCACTGCAGAAAATTGTTTGTTTGCGGAACAACTCCGTCCAATATGAACCCGTGCCGGCGCTGCCAATGCTGAGCACAAGGGTACTCCGAGGGCGGGGAATAAGTAGGGGGAGCGGGGGCGGGTGGGGAAGGGGTTGGAGGGGACGCTGTAACCCGTTCTGACGTTTCGCTTGTGTTTGACATGCTCCGCCCATACTGATGCACAAAAATGCGTACACTGTAGTCGGTGTTACTTCTTCTTGGGCGCGTTATTCACGGGTGTTGATGCAGCACGCTGCTGCTGCTGGTACTGCTGTAGTACTGCTGATGTTGGTGCTGTTAGGGCCGGTACTGCTAGTGGTGGTGATGGGGGCAATTAATTTTGATTTGCCTCCGTATTGCGTCGCTTCCCGTGGTCCCTTGTTCTCGATCGAACCGAACGCCCCCCTCCCGGACTCATTCCTGGTCAATAATCGAATGACTAAGGTAAGCAACAGATGAGTACACCCAAGCCTCTTCGACCCCCCCCTGTGTATTATATGTTAGGTTGGGCTGGCGTCGGTTGGAAACAGCACTGTAAAGCATGCCGCTCACTACTTGAGCTAGACAACCAGGGTACCGTTTTTTGTGTCGGTCACAGCTAGCGATCGAGTTACAGATGGTGTATGCGGAGTGGAGAAACCTTTGCTCCGCTCAAGAGGAATGACCGCATCACGTAGTGCTTATGGTAAGACACACACGGGGCAGCTACATAATACCCGCATTGCCGTCTCTGGAAGTGGCCGCACCAAAAAATAAAGTAACTCAATGAGGCTGTCATCCATATGCAAGTCCGCCCCACAAGCGGTTCTTAGTAGGATGCAACTCACCCTTCATGCGACTCGCCGAACACCTCACGGCGCTTCGCCCTTGATGCAAGCAATGTCTTCCTGGTCGGTGAAAATCCGACGTGCTCCGTCCCGGCATTGTCGGGATGCGAGGGTCTATCGTTTTATCACTACGGTCATGCATGACATAGAGTACACCCCCCCCCCCCCCCCACGCTAACTTCGCGCTCCCTCAAAATCTCCATCATGCTCAACGATCCGCTCGAGGGAACTCGATGCCTTGCCTTTACGGCGTCTAGTCGAACCATCCTCCATCGCCCCTAACGGGAAGAAAATATTGTCGGGTAGGTGGAAATAGATTATTTATGTTTTAATTGTGTCTCGTCGACCTCTCGGTCGAACAATCTACGCCACCCTTTCGGGGCAAAAGCCAACTTTGGCTTGATGGAAACCCATATTTTCGGTTGTCGGGGTCTTGGTTGAGTCGACCCCCCCCCCCCCCCCCCCCCCCCCCCTCCCCCCCCCCCCCCCCCCCCCCCCCCCCCCCCCCCCCCCCCCCCCCCCCCCCCCCCCCCCCCCCCCCCCCGCCGCCGGATGCTCTCCCAGGCATCTTTCACACGGCCAAGAATGGTCAGACGGGCTGAGGATAGCGGAGCGGACGGAAATGGTCAAGTGTTCGCTCGACCCATCGTGGAACGAGGTGTTCAGTCTGCCCGTTCGAAGGTGATGGGATGGATGGGAATACGGAAGAATGGCTGTTGATTGTGGGTTAGCTCCCGCCGACTCTCTTCATTGGATGCGTTTTTATTATCAGCACTGCTGCTGTAGATGGCGAGGAGATAATGCAGGCGGCGCGGAATATATATTTGATAGTCCGCCTCTCCTAAGTCAATGGGGTGGAAAACAGGAGGACTGCCTATGACTGGTTGCCCTTGCGCCCGTCGTTTGGTGCTGTTGAAAATGAAGGCCGATGAGGATTCAGCCTTCCGGTTTGAAGGATTTGGGCGGAAAAATGAGGCCTGGCTGTGATTTCGCTGACGGCGGCTCCCGCCGATTCGTTTAGCTTGCCAGTTTTTTTTTTTTCATCACCGCTGCCTGCTGTAGACTGAGGGGGAAGCCAGTCTGCCCGTTGGAGGGTCGTGGGGCAGACAATAGAGGATTGGCTGGTATTGACTGGCCAGTTCCTGCAAACGAATGTTATTGGGTGCTGCTCCATATCAACAACCTTGACCGTGAGAAGTCAGCCCAACCCTTTGAAGATGCAGGGGGGATATGGAGTGCGGAGTAAGATTGGTATTGATGCTGTAGGCGGGAGCAGTGTAGTTCGTTTTTTCTGCTTCCGGCGTTGGTGATGATAGTCCCTGGGACATTTTGCTCCCCTTCCCTCTACTGCCCTTCCCTTACGAGCAAGGTGCGTGGTGACCTTCGCCGGTCAGCTGAACTTTTCACCCCGACCTTGAAACAGGTCAGTCAGAAAGTATGCGTGGCCGACTCCTCCGGTGGGCATTTATCGTGAGGAGCTACCTTCAACCATTGCCCTAACCTTGCGAACGATGCCCTTTCAGGGTTGGTGTATTATTGTCTGAGCTCGTCGCATGAGGAGCTCAAAGCCTCAGACGAAACACGACTTCAAGGAAGTTTGCTCGCGCAACCCGACAAACGCTTGAAATGCGCTAGTCCTAAGAACAAACAAATCACCAGTAAAAGTATCATGCTAATGCTATCCGGCAGTTTCTCACTTGAGGAACTCAGCCGGTCAGCAAATATCGCCTCAGAAGGCAAGGGTTAAGAAATCGTGCATCCCCCACCCTGAGATTATTCTTACGCCTACCCTCACGTCTCACGTTACCGCGAGCCTTTGCGAAACGCTTGCCACGTATTCTTACCACGGCCGTCACAGCCCTAGCCCTGACGCCAACCCTAACGCTACTATCCACGGGCAACGGTGACCCTTTGGGGGCTACGTTTTTCACAGGGCGGGTGCGGTCCTGAGGGTGGAGGTGTGGGACTGGGACCGCTCTTCCACGGACGACCCTCTCGGGCATTTCGAGGTCGAAGTGGGCGAGGAGTTGCTTTCCAAGAAGGTACGCGGTGGTGGTAGTGCTAGTGTTGGTGATGGTGCTAGTGCTGGTGTTGGTGGTGGTGGTGGTGGTGGTGGTGGTAGTGGTGGGTGCTTATGAGAACAATCGTGTGGGTTGATGGTAATTTACGGATTTCTCGGTACCACATCAAAAAGTGTGATATGCCTGACCGGCCATACACGCTATACTACTTCTCTGACCGAGAATATGACATCCGTCTGATACCCATATCAGAGTTCGAGCGGTTCTTATGTTCCTGTCCAGACTACGTCTGACCGGCAATATTGTCTGTGCGGTGGAAGAATAGCGATAGTTCAACCATATACTGACACAACGGAATGCAAGGTGCACGAAAATACAGCTAGGTTACTCTTGTAGCATTGCGTCGTAGGTTAATTCGTACATAGTTTGGGATCAATGAGGCCTCCTGCTGCGACCAGCCGGAGACTCTCACCCAGGGTTACTGCTCCCGCGTTAATTGTTTGGCGATCAACGCGGCACCTCGTCGCAAAGAGGAGGTACCCCGGTAAAAAAACGAAGCACTGAAGCTGATGTCGTTGTCGACGGTACACCTCGCTACCAAGGTGGGCGGGCAGGATGGTCTGTTTTTTCATACTGCAGTCTCTTTCTACTTTGTAGTGCTGTTGTAGAGCTGCGGTAACGCTCACGCAGTGACACATAATCACTGTCTCCCAGTACAACAATGAGGCCTTCTCGAAAAGGGATCCACCCTGCGGGTGTGCCCGCTTTTCTGTTTTTAGATTACTGTTGTAACATTGCGTGGTAGGTTAATTCGTATATAGTTTGGGATCAATGAGGCCTATTTGCTGCGGCATGAGATCACACCCATACGTATTGATCCTTCTCTTATCTCAATGCTGTCGCTCGTTTGACTCGAATCCTTTCTGTGGGTTCCTTCCCTTCCTTATTGTCCCCAGACTTGTAGCCTAGTTGGTTAGGGGTTCTACTACCGTTGGTTGTCGCATGGGAGCGCCGTGTACGATTTTACATGCCCCTCCGACAGTGACAAGGCGCTTGAGTATGCGATTGCGGTGTGGTGGACGCGGAACGTGTTTACCTGGTAGTGGGCACGCAGGCTTTCGTGGTGCGTCGCCATGCGGTTCTTTCGGGACTAACATTCGACAACATGGTATACCTGTGCTCTCCAGGTAGTATATTGTACTAAATTTTACCTGGTATCATACTATTCTTACGCGCGAATGCGAGTTTCTTATTCACACGGCGCCATTTTTTAGAGACCCGTTTCGGACTGGCTGAAGGCGTTTTTCTTAAGCGAACGACGTCCACGTACAGTAGTAGGCATACCGTTTTTAGATTTTTCACAAACCCTCAAGTTCAAACTTGTCTTTTAGGGGCTCGTTTCGGACTGGTTGAAACCGAAATTCTGAAGCGCACGACGTCCACCTAGTACGTATACCGTTGTTTTGTCTTTTTTTCACAAACCCCAAGTTCAACTTTGACATCATCCATCATCTATCATCACAACACGCCACAGAACGACCGCTCAACTCCACGCACGCAGCGTCCGCCCACACAGCACAGCGAGCGCACAGAGTCGCCGCGCGACTGCTGCTTCGCAAGTGAGACCAGCCCTCCTGCTGTGCTTCCTGCTGTACCACCTCTGCTGGAAGTCGAGAATTCCTCTTAGTTGCATCGATGCCAACCGCAGTGTGTCCCATGTACCCACACGAGCTTCGTCGCGGGAACAGCAGTAGCGTGTCCGTAGATATCAGCATCAATAAGGCGTAGACCATGTCAACAACAGCAGTTACCAGGCGCCGCAAGAATGGAGCGAGAGCGCCTGCGGGGCACAGCTAAAATACGAGGAGAATGACAATACTATGCTATGTGGCGCCTGTACACATGTGCAAGCGTCTTGTATGCGTACGAGTACGATGTGATACATATACACAACATATGTGAGTCCTCCTATACAACATACCGGAATCGCTGCTCTGCTGTATAGCTCTCTGCCTACATGCTTGCGATCCCACGAACGACACCTGCCGGCTATTTTATTTAGGTTCGTATATACCTTCCACCGACGCACACAAGTTCACGGCAGTTGAGAATATCCTGCTTCCCAAGTTTCGAGCGACAGCTATACAATCTTATGCTTTATAGCATGGCGTGATACGATGGTATAGTCTATGGTGCGCTAGCGTTTTAGTATCCGACAGCCACGCGTTCAGCAGTTTGATGGAAACATGCGGACGAAGCACGGGGGAGGTGGGGTGCCGTGGTCTCGTGAAAATATTATGGAGGAACCGCGCTCTCCTCCTCGATTGCGTGCCGATCCCGTACCCCCCCCCCCCATAAAAACTGCGCCCAAAGCTTGGGGACAAGCAGCTTGAAACAACAAAGCTTGGATCACCTCCTCCGTCGTAGCGGAAAAGGGTAAAAAATACTTTACCGATCTCCACCGCGCACACGCCCACGTCATGTTGAAATCGACACCTTCCGGCCCTACCCCCGCCCTAAAAACACGCGCATGGCGAGTTGGTTCGTGCACTCTTTCTAAGCTTATCCCGTTCTAAAAAATGCGCACGACAGCGTTAAAGCGGAACCTGTTACCGGGTCCTATCACGACCCCGAACACGCCCCAAAAACATAACAGGTGGCGCAAATATCTCATCGCCCACGGCAAGTTGAATTTTAACCTCATCCAACCCTATCCCCTCCAAAAGAAGCCCCCAAAGACAGTTTGAAGTTGAACTCCTTGCGACCCTACCCCCCCACCCCCCCCCAAACACGCCAACTTATATCCGTGTCAATTGGACAGCCGATGGACATGTGGTACGTTCTCAACGCGCCCGACAGCATGGAGTTGGCGGCGTCGACCCTTTCGAAGCGCAACTTTTCTACACGGCCCCCCGAGGGTTTCAAGCAACAAGCAGACGAAACTAAGGAAGGGACCGGGGATGAAGCGGTGAGGATATTGTCATCGTGTGATGCGTGGAAGGTTTGCCCATCCGCCGAAGATGAAAATAAAAAAAGGGTTGAAGACGGTGTGGTCGATATCGGAGGTGGTGCAAGAGACGCGCGCTGGCTCTGACCGCTCATGAGAATTCCGTTTGTCGTTCGTTTAGTTTTGCGAATGCTTGTCGGGAGGACGCCTACCTGAATTGGAAACCTTTAAGCGATTCATTCTACTGTAGGTTATAAACGAATAATCGGTAGTTTATGAGCAAAGGAGAAGGGGTACGGGGAGGTCGACACGAGGGGCAGCAGAGGAGGGGCTAGGAAGGAAGCTCACGATTATTTTAGTTTCTCAGCCGGTCACGGGGTGAGGGGTACAGTCATGCCTCTACTGTGTGGCAGGGAAGAGCGTTATGCCACCGTAAGGGATACAATCTTACCCCTACAGCGCGATAGGGGGGGAGAGGGTACTCATTAATATGCATGGCCGTCGTCTTATGACCATATACCCTCGCATCCGGACAATGCCGGGACGGAACACGTCGGGTTTTCACCGACCAGGCAGACATTACTTGCACCAAGCGCGAAGCGCCGTGAGGTGTCCGGCGAGTCGCATGAAGGGTGAGCTACATCCTACTAGGAACCGCTTGTGAGGCGGAATTGCATGTGGATGACAGCTTCAATGAGTTAATGTAATTTCCGGTATGGCCATTTCCAGAGACAGCAATGGGGGTACAATGTAACTGCCTCTGGGGTGCCTTACCATCAGCACTACGTGATACGACCATTCTGCTTGCGCGTGGTAAACTAAAGGTTCTCCAACCCGCACAAATGGTCCATAGCTCGATCGCCAGCTGTGACCGACCGCCAAAAAGTAAAACAACACGGTACCCTGCTTGTCTAGCTCACGTAGTTAACGGCATGTTTTCAAGTGCCGCTGCCAACCGACGCCAGCCCAACCCATACATAACATATAGAAAGGGCGGAATGTATTCAATATCATGCGTGGCCGTAGGCGTATGACCCAATATCGGGGGGGAGGTGGATCAGAGCTTCGTTTCTTTGCCCAGCGATGTTAATTCTCAGTTTGTAAAACTGAGTCTCAATTTTTGAAATTGCCGGTCTGTCTGTCTGTCTGTCCGCATCCCTTATATTTTCGAATTTATATTATATTATTAATATTATGGGGGTACATACTTAACGGGACCAAATTTTGTTAGTGAAAATAGGGAAATATATAGGTTTTTGTGTCTACCATAGGTCCTGTTAACTATGGACCCCCGTAATAGTTCGTTCAAATGATGGATATTTAAGGTCGTTACAGATGATATTCATACGACGTATTCGACCCTTACAGACCTTATGTACTGAAAGATACCATACCACCAGGCACTATTTTGCCATATAACATACCCACCACACCGTACCATCATACCGTACCACCAACATGCCATATAACATACCGTGATATTTCCATGTCGTGTAACATCTACTCGTACCAAATCGTACCATACCAACATACGATATCACATGCCGTGCCGTACCACGTAACCGTATCCATACTACTCTGTAGTACCAACACCACCCGAGGGGCTCAACCATGCGAGAACGCAAGAAGAGCATGCCCCGCGCAGTGTATATACCCAGGCTGACGTATCTGTACTTTTTCGTGCTTGCTGCACGGAGCACGGCCCACGGCCCAGACGACAATAAAGCAGCAGTGCACAGAGCGTGCTTACCTCGAGCTCCCTACAGCACCTCAACCCTGCTGCCCAACAGCACCAGCAGTGGGCACACATCGCGCGTGTTGATGATCGTACTGCGGCTATTAATAGTATGTTTATTCATCGGAGACTACGACCGATCGCTTGACCACGTCACCAAGATACCACCATCAATCGCCTCTCTCCCTGGTGCTCCTATTACGTATTGCTGTGTGTGATCCAACATTGTCAATGCTCCAGCTATGCTCAGCACAGTGCACCAACAGTAGTAACAGCAGCAGCAGCACCATTAGCAGCAGACAGTGTACTGTGCGCATGTGGCAGATCCGCCCTGTACTCTCAGTACTACTACAGTGTTCGTTATTGTTGTCATCGGCATTGACCTTTGTGCACGTATGTACCTGCCGCAATGTGTGACCGGCATGTTTTGCTCCGTGCCGATCATATCCCCGGATCGATATGTTGGTCGAGTCGATTACAACAAGTCGTTTGTACAAGCATCGTGTACAAGAGCATTCGTACAGAACATACTTCTAGTTACTGACTGCTGTGTGTCCTACACTGCTGACCGATGGGTCCTAGAGCCAGCTGAAAAGGCGGCAGTACACGTTCCTTGTCGCAGTACGCGTATCTTCTGCTGTCGGATCATATTGCATGGCATTTTACAGCAGTACTGCTGTACATGCAGTCGTACCTGTACAAGCTAGATCCTGCAACGTGCTTTTGATTGGGTATAAAAGTGCCGGTTGTACTGCTGTAGCGTAGATGACTAACTGCGCGTGTAATACTCCCGTTTCCAAAAGTTTGATTCGCACGATTCTCGATTTTTATATTTATAACGTTTGACTTAGTTTTACACCAGTGCATCCACCTTGCTTTTATGACGTATGTTTGCGCAAGATATACAGTGTATAAGTTGTGGGCTTTTACGCAAGGCCATGGAGTTTGAACGCGTCCACGTACGGCGTGCGTTCATACCTCAACCTTTCACAGTTGCTCCCAGTACTTGGAAGTAAAGCAAAGCATGCTGGAGAAAAGTACTGCTGTACGTACTTCATGCACTTGCAGTATTACGGGTTTGTACTGCAGATGCTGTAGATATTGCGAGTACTCGCAGTATTTCGAGGTTCTGTACTAAATAATACTGCGGATAAAATGCGGATACTTTCGGGCTCGCCGTTATTCGGGATTCGCTACTGCTGCTGCTGTGGATACTCCCTGTTGTGCTTGAAGTACCTCGGGGTCCTGTACTGCGGGTACTGCAAGTACTAGCAGTATTTCGTCTGTTGGTAGTGTTCGTACTGCGGGTACTCGCAGTCTCAATATGCCCAGTATACATGGAGTATGAAGTATACTTCGACCGTCTGTGTACCGTGTCGACAATTCTGAGGCCGATTTCTTCGACACGAAACACTTAAATGTTGTCTCACGCGTGGGAGCTGGAGCAAACGACATTTGCTGGGGACAACACGAGTACTAATAGCGCTGGCAGTACTTCGGGAATATATACTTCGAGTGCGCTCAGTATCTCGAGATTCTATGCTGCGGATCTGTGTGTTGTCCGGTATGATATTTGTTTCGCCGTGTTGTGTGTGCATGCTCGTTGCAGGCTCGCTGTGTGCTCGATCCTCGGAACAAACTGATGGCCGAGTACTTTTCTACTTCGTAGGGGCACGCCGCGTAGCCGCGTGAGCGGGATACCTCTCACCACCGCCAACGTCGCTGGTGTTGTTGTACACATGCTAGGTTAATTGCTTTGGGCTTGTGCTACACACCAAGCGGCTAGCTGTAGCTGGGCTGGGCGTTGCAACGATGGCGTGCTGTGTGCTGTGCTGCTGCTGCTGCTGCTGCTGCTGCTGCTTCTGCTGTATGTGATAGCGTTGCCTCGTTTACTCACGCTCTCAATGCCTGTTTGTTCGCTGGAAGTTACTCGGAAACTTGCTTCCAATATGCACTTGGTATAAAAAGGTGCCCAAGTGCATATTTTGGAAAAATCCGCTTTGCACGGTGGTTTGACGTGGTCGGAAATATGGGCCTTTGTTCTCACTTTCGGTAGGCTGTGGAAGAGTCTGGCTGCTGGTGCATTACAATACCAACAACATAAAGCAGATTTTTTTCTAGCATGTCGAATGTCCTTTACGAACCACGACGAATCTGCCCATATCCCCGCCCAGTACGACCACGAGAGGTAGTACTACACAGCCAGCACGCAGACGCTCAGTCTAAGCCAAACTCCGCCTGCTGGGGTGCCTGCCGTCTGTGCCGGTGCCGGTGCCGATTGGTCTCTCTCGTCACTCTCACCAACTGAGTCCAACTGCGACCGACTTCACAACAAAGCAGACAAGCAAACTGAGACCAGCGCTCGAATGCACTCCATCAAGGGCAATAAAATGATGTCTATGTATTCTGGTGTATTTTCCAATACTCGGCATGTCTGTTTGTCGGAGGTTTTAGTCTTGGTGAAAGATCGGGTGGGGGGGGGGGGATATCGGAGCTGTGTGTTTTTGCCCAGCGATGTTATTGTCTATTTATTCAGGTACATTTTCCATTGCTCGGCATGGCTGTTCGCCGAAGGTTCCGCTCCTTCGGTCTTGGTGAAAGAGCCCCTCCCATCATCTCTTTTTAGTTTTTGTTGTCGACCGCGTGCATGCGAACCTACTGCAAGGACGCTCTGTCCAGTACAGCGCCTTACAAAAGCGTTCGCCCTTCGTCCTCCACAGGACATTTTATTTTGCGGTGATTCACCGCTTTGTTTTTTTTTACTATTTTCATGATTGCACCGCATTGCAATTCGATACGAGTCGACGAGCAAAGAAAGGGCCGAAGTTTTCTCGCGATAAAAATGCCTGCCAAGGCAAGCACCGTGGTGGGGAGGAGGGGGGAAAGCCTTTGTGACCCAATGGTTGATCTGGGTTACGATCACCATAGGAAAGAGAGAAAAAAAAACGGACGAAGACAATCAAGGAGATGGGAAAAGAAAACGAGCAAAAATATGTTATAAGGGTTTTGTTCTCATCGCCCTTTTTCTAGTTTGTATTTTTCTAAGCTTTCGGGTTAACTAACGCCCCAGGCCCGGTACTACTCTACACGGAGCTAGAAACGAGCTCAGACCAAATCAGCGGAACCAAAACATCCCACCACGAACGTCGCAATATGGAGTAAGATAAACCAAAATCCTCCCTCGTGCTTTGTTCTCCGGGTAGTTGCCGTATCGGCAGCCCTGCGCAGGCCAACCCTCCCGACCGTCGTGATGTAGCTACACGGCCGGGCCGGACCGCGACCGGCAGGGCGTAGCAATGCGTCGTCGGGGCCCGACCGTGCGTAGCGGAAGTCGGTGGCGTGACCGAAATAGAACGGAAAGCC
Organism: Macrocystis pyrifera; assembly: GCA_031763025.1. Classification (NCBI taxonomy): domain Eukaryota; class Phaeophyceae; order Laminariales; family Laminariaceae; genus Macrocystis; species Macrocystis pyrifera. The sequence goes on along the minus strand of JASSKH010000008.1, from coordinate 7,375,055 downwards.
TTCCTGTGCTTGGTAGGGTATGCATTCACCCTGTCCTGTGTCCGCGGAGTGACTTGTCGAGATGACTTGATGTGGAATCAACAACAACGACAACAACATATGCAGACAGTGCTCACGCTCTCGCTCGCCCGCGCGAGGTGAGTAACGCCTCTCTCGCGGACGTAACCCCTCCGGATTCCCTACAAGCGGTTTCCGATGAGGCGGTTTCCGACTGGGCGGTTTCCGAATAATAGGCGGGATTTAAACAGGCTTTTTCCGATGACATGGTTCCTGATGAGACGGTTTCCTATTAAGCGATTTCCGAATAGGCGGATTCCTATTGAGCAGTTTTCGAACGCGGTAAGAAAGCGAGTTATGGCGCAAGGGGTGCAATCATTCTTGAAATATTGCCGTTCTTGTCTTGTTTACCCACCTCTGTGCGATAACTCCGATACCTGTGCGGAAATCGAGTTGAATGTGTGGGATCTGGTATTTATATGCATCGCCCTGTGCGACAACTCCGATGCGTGCGATACCGAATAAAGGCACATCCGCCTTACTGGTGCTACGGTACTGCTGAGTACAGGATCCGCGTGTCGGTTCGGTCCAAATAACTTGCCCATTTCTACGCGTGCACCTCTACGGTGCGATACATACAGCAGCAGAGCATCGGCAATACATTCCCCGAAAGAAGAAGCGCTGCGACAAACCGTCGCATCTAAATAATTGTCCTGGAGCTACTCGGGGCATGTAGCGCGCAACCTCGCGCGCCGGAAGTGCGTATGTCCCGAACTTTTTTTGGCCCGCCTGTGATGCGATAGCTAAGATGCCTGTGCGGAAATCGGGTGAAGTCATTTATTTTTTGCCTTTTTTCACCGCACCTCTGTACGATAGCTCGCATTCTTACGGTAGTCGGTTTCCGAGGAGGCGGTTTCGGACAGAGCGGTTTTCGGAGCAGGCGGTATATGAGTAGGCGGGATTCGAATTGGCGTTCGGTTTCCGAGGAGATGGTTTCTGATGAGGCGGTTCTCTTATGAAGCATCCGAATACCAGGTAGGCGGTTTCCGCGTTTTTGGGTAGGGCAATTTCCTAGGAGGCGGTTTTCAAGGAGGCGGTTGGTTTCCCGAGGAAATGGTCTCTGATGAGGCGGAAAGAATTTTCCGTTTAGGTAGTTCCCGAAGAGCCGGCTTCCGAATCGGCGGCATTCGGCGGTTTCCGATCAAGCGGTTTCTGATAGCGTTGTTTCCTATGACGCAGTTTCCGAAAAGGCGATTTCCGATGAGACGGGTTCCGAGGAGTCGGTTGCTGCGGCAGCGGTTTCCTATGAAGACATGTCCGAATAGACGGTTTCCGATTTGGCGGTTTCCGGACAGATGACACTTCTGATGAGGCGTGTTCTTCAGTGGTGTGTATTTGTTCCCGGCCCCTGGGAGACACCGCTAGCTAGCTACAGGATTGCCTTTAGCTGTTGTAGCTCCGAGGTGGCGGCAAAGGAGACCTGGTCCGACGTTCCGTGACTGAAGGGTAGAGTTTTGGCACCGTTTGCTCTTGCGCTCGTGCGGCATGGCAGGAGATGTCACCGCACGGTGGAATGGACGAAGAAGGGACGGGGTCGGAGGGCAGCGCCGAGAGTGTTCCCGATGCTGAAGGTGAGGGGTGTGCGTGATTTGTTCCCTGTTTGTGCCCACGTTCTCCACAGAACCTCCAGAAAACAAATACTCGCCTTGAAAATCACCGCCAATTTTACTCGTTTTGGGGGGTTTAGTTTTGCCATACGTTTCCCTGCCCATGTTTTTCACAGAATCTCCAGAAAAGAGATGTTAACATTGAAAACCACGGCCAACACGCATCTCATATTTTGTAATACTAGCTGATGTACAGCTGCGTGCTTAGCCCTATACATACTTGGCACCAATACACGGCTCTATTGTTCTCTCTTGGTTTTCTGCCCTAGAAGTTTTTTGTTTGGGTAGTCGCGGTCGCCGCCGCTTGTTGTGGGGTATAAACCTGCACCCCCGGTCCGCTCCCGCCTTCCACGATCTGACTGTCCTCACCCCACCGGTGGATTTTGTTTTTTTTTTTTGCGGAATTTCTAGCGTTTTGTTTCGCGAAGCTTAACGTCACGCCGTTTCGAGTGCGCCACAGCAGCAGTAGTCCAAAACAAAACCCCGCGGCATGTTGTCGTTTTTCTAGCGAGGAAGGAACGCCGAGGAAAACGATACCGTCACCATATTATGTGTTTCGCTTCCTCCGGTGGATGGGTAGGGCTGCGGATGGCTGGGTGTAACGGCCGCGCTGCTACGAAAGGGGTAGCACTTTGTTTTTGCCTTTTGAGGCAAAAGTTGTGACTGCCGGGGGTCCTTAATGGCCCTGAGCAACTACCCCTACATCGTTGGACTACAAAAACATTTTTTTTAAGACATTTTTCGTGAAAACTTTGTCTAGTGGCCATGGAATGTTATTTTTCTTTTTATCTTTTCCATCCCTTTTGTTGTCTTCGCGCTCTTGTTTTCTCTTGCGTTCCTAGTGTAACCCGGAACTCAGATCCGGGGTCACAAGGTAGGCTGTTATCCTTCCTCCCCACTACGTACGGTACGTGCCTCGCAAAGTTTATCGCGGGAAAACGTCCGCCCTTTCTTCCCCCCGTCGACTTGCACTCTTCTTTTTTTTCCCTTGAAGTCAGTTTTCGGGTGAGGATGCAACGTTTCACGGTGAAGGAGCCTAGAAAACTACCCGTAAAGTCAAATTTCGGTTGAGGGTGCAGAGCTTGTCGGTGAAGGAGCCTAGAAAACTATGGTTGACCCACCTCTGACGTACGCAGCCGTCCATCCGTGGTGGCTTTCGAACGGATGGTTTGTGATTGTTGCAGACCCGCGGGAGGGGGGGCGGGATCATTGCGCGGTCGGTGCGCATCGTCGGAGGGGTGAAACAAGGCTCCTGCTTCTGTCTCCCCATAGCTTGTTTCTTGATCAAACTTGGGGCTCGCCCTAGACTCACCCTTTGCCCCCAACCCGAGCGAGTGCGAGTAGCATGGCATATATGCCATTCTGGACGTTTTTATGTGGACCACGTGGTCTTTATAGTATCGTCTAAAAAGTTCTTGTGTTTTCGCCTCGAGTAGTACATTTATGGACGAAGAGGGTACTATTAATAGAACTCGAGCAGATGTGGCGCGATGGCGTACTGTTCATTACGCTCGTTTCCTTGTAGGGGCGGAGTAACCACCGGTGGCATGAAGGACACGGTCGGCACAGCTAAGTAAAGCCTTCACGCGCATCTCTTTTTTCTGCTCGTAGCGTGAGCAGTGCACCCCCCCCCCCCTCTCTCCCCCGCCGCCCCCGTCCCATCGGGCAACGGCGCCAACAATGACGCACGATACTACATCCTACATCTTGCAGTAGTAGTAGCATACCCCCACCCCACCTCCCACCAGTTGACAGAGCCCCTCCAGTTGACGCACGATGGCAGCCCACGTTTCTACTCAAGAGCGTGGGCGGCATTCTTCTCAGTAACGTGGGCAGTTAACCGATAACCCATCCTTCGCCCGGTGACAGAGTCCCGCCACGACAGAGTCCCGTCAATGACGGACGACGGCAGCCCACTCTTTCTCCTCGTGATTGGGAGCGCGCGACCCCTCGCCGAGGTCTCGACGACGATGCAGGATGAGCGCTCATAATTCCTGACTTGGAAGAAATTGCTGCAAAATATTCTACAATCAAGGGGAGGAGGGGGGCGGAAGGGGAGGGACGCGCCTGATTTTCTACCATGTTGCTTTCAGTCATCGGTCACGTAGAACAGGCGGGGAGGAGCGAGCAACACCCCCGTCCCGCACGCTCCCGCACGCTCCTCGGTTCAGTTCATAGAACCAGAGTTGATAATCTAAGTCCTCAACTGCTGTGACTCCCCCTCATCACTGTCCTCCTATGACAATATAAACTCCTTAAAATAGTAGCATGTGCGGCAGCGCATCACCCCCCCCCCCCCCCCCCCCCCTCCCCCCTATATTATGTACCTGGTATATATAGGTCGGGTCGGCGTTGGTTGGCGATGACGCTGTAAAACACGCCTCTCACTTCGTGAGCTAGACAGCCAGGGTACCATTTATTTATTTATTTACTCGGCGGTTACTACGGCTGGCGGTCGACTTACATCATTGTTGTGCGGGAGAACCTTCACTCCGCACAAGGGGGATGGTCGTATCATGTAGTTTGTATATGGTAAGGCACCCACGAGGCAGTTGCATAGTAAACCCATGTCTGTCTCTGGAAGTGGCCGCACCAGGAATAAAATCAATTCATTGATGCTGTCATCCACGAGCAAGAAAATCCGCCTCAAAAGCGATTCTTAGTAGGATGCAGCTCACCCTTCATGCGACTCGCCCGCCCAACACCTCACGGCGCTTCACGCTTGGTGCAAGCAATGCTGGTCGGTGACAACCCGACGTGCTCCGTCCCGACACTGTAGGGATGCGAGGGTCTATGGCCATTCGACTACAGCCATGAATGATGGTGAGCTAATCACCCCCCCCCCCCCCCCCCCCGCCAACTATCCCTTATTCAACACCCCTCCCCCAACGTGTTCATGCCTTGTCGCAGAGAGATGGAGCGCCCGATGGAGCGACCTTCGCTTCGGGGTCGGCTCCAGCGCCTATGCTCGTGCCTTACAATGGAAATCTTCCCTGGGCGCGAGCAACGATGACAGCGCTGACGGGCCCGAGCACTCCCACGGGTAAGCGGGTCCCGACGACGGGGGTATAGCACCTAAGGAAACGAATAAAGTACCAACACGAGGGGCGAAGGCATGCGAAGATACGCGACGAGCAGGCAGACAGACAGACCGACAGACCGACAGACTGACGGACAGACAGACAGACAGACAGACAGACAGACAGACAGGCAGACCGACAGACAGACAGAGCTACAGACAGACAAACACACCGACCGACAGGCAAGCAAACACAAGCGACCGACAGACAGACAGACAGACAGGCAGACAGACAGACCGACGTATGGATGTCTGCGAACAACGATGTCGGAGTGCAATCGCACCAACACGAGAAGGCCAGCGTCCTGTACCGCACACGTGGGTCGTCTGCAAGCCCGATCATTTATGTACCTTTCGCAGTTTATTCGGAAAAATCAATCTGGATGGGGTGGGGTAGGCGACTGACTCTTTGAGGACTGCACTTCCGATTCGGGGACAAACCACTCTAATTCTAAGTAGTTTGTCCCCAAACTCGGTCTGCAGTAGGCCTATTACGGAGGACCATAGTTAATAGGACCAAATATTGTGAGTAAAAATAGAGAAATGCATAGGTTTTTCTGTGGAGCGTAGGTCCTATTAACTATGGTCCCCCGTGATAGAAGGGTCAACGAAGGAGGCACCGATTTTGCGACTTCCGCCGCCCCGTCTGGCTACGTGCTGTAAGGCCAGAGTCCCGCCACCTCCCGAGTCCCTCGCTCTGCAGACCTATCGAGTAGTCGCGGTTCTTCAACTTAACTTCCTGTGACAGCGTGCGATCTAGGTGGAGGTAAATATGTGAACATGGGATGCACGAAAGAGATCCCAGACGTTCGGTGTTCTGTGCCCTTTCCGCCTGCTGCGATGGCATTCCCGCGGCATGTCTCGCTCCGCCGCCCGTCTTTCCGTTCTACAGGCCTGACGAGCCGTCGCGGTTCTGCGAGGCGTGCATCGATCTTCGGCGCAAGACGTTCGGAGAGGTGGGGCGGGCGACAGGCGGACTTTGGTCCGCGCCTCTGTCGTTTGGCGCGTGGGAAGTGACAAAAATTCACTAGAATGTGTGCGTGGGTGCACCAGATTGGAAACGAAGGGGCGGGGCGGGGGGCGGGGGGAGGGAAGAGGATCGAGCAGTCTACTTCTGAGCAGTCATGGCGGGTGCAACTTGTTCTGTGGTAGTAGTGGGGATCTGATTGGAAACGCAACCGTTCTTGTCTCTATATTGTCCGTTTTTGCGTCTCTTTTCTCAGTATCCCCCCACCCCCCCATTAATACTACATATAGGTTGGGTTGGCGTCGGTTGGCAACGATACTGTAAAAAATGCCGCTAACGACGTGAGCTAGACAACCAGGGTGCCGTTTTTTATTTTGTCGGTCGGTCACAGCTGGCGATCGAGTTTTACTGCAGTTCATTTTGTGCGGGGTGGAGAACCTTTGCTCCGCGCGAGGGGAATGGTCGCATCACCTGGTGTGTATATGGTAAGGCACCCACGAGGCAGTTACATAGTACCCTCGTTGCCGTCTCTGGAACTGCTCACACCGGAAAATAAATGAAGTCGTTGAAGCTGTCATCCATGCGCAGGTCCGCCTCACAAGCGGCTCTGAGTAGGATGCAACTCACCCTTCATGCGAATCGCCGAGCACATCCCGGCGCTTCGCGCTTGGTGCACGCAATGTCTGCCTGGCCGGTGGAAGCCCGACGAGCTCCGTCCCGGCTACGTAGAGATGTCAGGGTCTATGGTCATACAACTACGGCCATGAATGACATCGAGTACCCCTCCCCCCCCCCCCCCCCCCCCATGCTCTCGCGACCCCCCTCTCTCCCCCCCCTTCTCTCTAAAAGGTCCGCTTGGAGCTTCGTTTCGAGTTTGACGAGTTTGCGGAAACATGCAGCCACATTTGGCCCGAAGAACCCCGGGTGTCGCCAGTGGTGGTAAGCCCATTTTTCCGTCACCACCGTCTGCATGATGCGCCCCGTCTACAGGCCTACGCGCATGCCTGACCCGTGGAACGTTAGGGTTTTACTTGATTATTCTATATTACAGTATAATATAGCAGATTTGAGTATATTATGGTGTATTATAGTATAGAAGAGTATAGTAAAGTATAGAATAGCCCAAACATCGTATCACGGACGGGGCTCCTGAATTGAGGAGCTGTATACCCAATACATTCCATGCGACGTGTATTGCAAACCCGGTGTGACTTTACGTAGCCCCTTTTGCTTCTGCGTCGGGACTAGCTTACAAGGTTTTATGTGGAGCCTCCGAAAGGTTACAGTAGGTGCTCTCCCCTGCCGCCGTCTTCCGTTTATTGATCCTGTTCCGTTTGAGTCCTTCAATGAACTGCACCCACGTTTCAAGGGAAATAAATCAGTTGAATCAGGCGTTTTCGCTGACCTACAATGGTAAGAGGGTGATTGCTAGCAACACGTTTTCGTCGCCCCCCCCTGACCAAGGTGCTGTAACTCTGAGAAATGTTGAAACCGTGTACCTCCTAAAAGAAACCTTTCGCTTGTCGAAGTTCGTCGACATCGCCGAGCGTTCTGCCGCGTTCTGTATGATCACCCTCTGCAGATCACGAGCTGCTGCTGTAGCTATCCTCAGGGAAGGGGCCGGTAGCATGGGATCCGTGAGGCTCACTCACGGACCCTGGTTGAATTGAATGCTCGAAAAGACGCTTAACAAGACGCCTGAAAACCACGCGCGTATTCTACCTGTAGAAGCATTCCGCCTTACCGTTGCGGTGGCGGTGACGATGGCCGAGGAGAGATGGCAGCGACGCGGTGAACCTCTTGCTAGGGATGCTGTGCTGCAAGAAGGCGCTGTGCTGTCACTTCGCAACAAACCCCTTTTTTTCTCTCGAGGCCAACTCTGACGAGCGTTCTTCGCCTGACAGCTTTCGGAGCAAGCCGTGGTCACAGGTGCCTACCGCCCTCCCGCCTTGGTGCACGCTGTAGCATGGCCTGACAAAAAGGGTCAGGGTTCGGCTTTATCACTGCTCGTTGAATTCCATCGATTGTTGGCGAAGTCACGCTAGCTTGCATCATACCTGGTGCGAAAAGTAAAGGGTCGTAGCAGGTCATCGCGTACTGTAGCTGGCCCACTGCCGGTTACCAAAAGCCGTGAAAAAGGTGCATGCCCTCCGCCCTCCCTCTACTTGCACCAACGCCTACCAGCCGATAACTATCGCAACGAAAGCCCAATTATAGCCGCAGAACACACATTAAGGATGCTACCACACGCAATCACGTGTACCCTGAGACGTATTACGCGCGCAGCTTGAGAAGACGACTTTGGACCAGGCTGAGGCGTCCTTTAATCAACGGTTGTTACAAATTGAGATGACGGTGACGGCGAAGCTTTTGCTCAAGTCGATACCAATCGGACGCTAACGGCAAAGACGCGCCCCTCCCTCTCCTCTGCCCCCCCCCCCCCCCCCGCTTTGGAGCAGCCCTTCTCTCCGAACCTCGTGTATTTTAAGGCCATGCTGCTGTGGGAACTGGCGCAGCCCTACCTGAATCTCATGCGAGCGGCATACGCCGTGGTCTACTGGGTCTTCCCATGGACGAGGTCCGTTCGGGATTCGGTCTGATGATTTTTTGGCTTTTTTTACGCAAAAAACAAGAATTGAGCTTTGATTGCGTTTCAACAACGGGTCTGGGCAACCAACCTCTTTCGTTGTTGTAGCTCCGAAGCTTGATGCGGCGCATGCACTTAGTTCATGGTCTCGTTTGTATTTTGTTGTTGCTTCGACCAACCCAACTCTTCTCGATATGTTTTTTTTACGTTAGCAGGTTCGGCCGAACCCGTTTCGCCTGTTCATGTGTACTTTGACGTTGTCGCGAATATTTTTTATGCTGTCAGACTAATACATTCGAGAGATATCGCACCATGGACAAGGTTCGCCCGAGTTATTCCCTATTCAGGTGGACAGACCCTCCCCTCCCCCCTGGCACCCAATGCAACCTTGAAAACAACAAAACTCACTTGAAAACTCGTTGTCAAACTGGAACTTACCACAGCGTGTCGACGCACGAACGTACGAACGCGCATAACGCCTAAAGTTGAGATATTCACACCGTTTTTTGAAGATGCTTGAAAACGTGTCCTCTTCCTTGTGGTTGGGCGTCGAAGCCCTAGCACCGACGACCAATGTCGTTTTCTGCTGATGTGTGTTCCTGCGTCTTGCCGAGATGCGTGTGTCAGCCTTTGGTTGTCAGCCGTAGCTTCACGCGATATTTTGTGCCAGGTACCCAGGTACAGTGTAGTAGGCAGCGCCTCAGCCGAGCTCAGATTACCTAGACACGCATACGCGTAGTGTGAATGCCTTTCGAAACGTTGGGGACTAAACCCCCGCCTTCGCGTCGTATTCGGGCGTCTTTCGTCAACACTCGCCACGGCGCGGGGCGAGATTTAGGCGTGCGGCGGCCGAGGCTGACTAATTCCGCGGTTTGGCCAACCACAGGCCTGTAGGTGCGATGAATCCGGCAGACGCGCGTTCGGCGCTGCTTACGCAAGAGAACATTCCCCGAAACCGTGAAATGAATCGATGAGCAGACGTATATTTTTCAGGACCTCCCCCCGCCCTGATACCTATCCTCGGAAACATGCACCCCCTCGCCCTATTGTGGTTGATATTGCCCCCCCCCCCCCCCCCTATTATATATATATATATTTCATATGGGTTGGGTTGGCGTCGGTTGGCAACGACACTGTAAAACATGCCGCTCACTACGTGAGCTAGACATCCAGGGTACCGTTTTTTTTTTTGGGGGGGGGGTTGGCGGTCGCCTACAGCTGGTCGTCGAGTTAGATCAATAGTGCGAGGTAAAGAACCTTTACACTGCAGAAGGGAATTGATTGTATCACGTAGTGCTCATGGTAAGGCACCCAAGAGGCAGTTACATAGTACTCCCATTGCTGTCTCTGGAGGTGGCTACACCGGAAATTAAACTAACTCATTGAAGCTGTCATCCATATGCAAGTCCGCCTCACAAGCGGTTCTTAGTAGGATGCAGCTCACCCTTCATGCGACTCGCCGGACACCTCACGGCGCTTCGCGCTTGGTGCAAGCAATGTCTGCCTGGTCGGTGAAAACCCGACATGCTCCGTCCCGGCATTGTAGGGATGCGAGGGTCTATGGTCATACGACTACGGCCATGCATGAGATCGAGTGCGTCTCTCCTGTCGAGTACCCCCCCCCCCCCCCCCCCCCCCCTGATAAATACACCTGCTGAAACTTCCCTTCAAGGGTCTATGATCATACCTCTACGGCCAAGCATGATATCGAGTACACACCCCCTCCGCCGCTCCTCCCCCACTCGCCCCTCCCCCGCATTATACGGCTTCTCTGTTGCACCAGTCTTCTGTGCGTGGCCGCCATCGTGGTGATGCTGCTTCAGCCGGTCATCCTTGCCGTCGCCTTCAACGGGGGGCTCTTGGCAATTGTCGTCTCCTCTTATCTGTGAGATGCCATTCTTCCCGTCTATGATTAAGCTCATTTACTACTAGAGACAAAGTGCACCCAACACTAACCCCAAGCAGTCTGTCCCGCAGAAGGGGGGTTTAGGTCTGGAGGGGTCGAATGATCTTGTGATTCGCTCTGAATGATGTGTTGGAGTGCGTATCAGTAGTGGCGTGTGTAGCCACCTGCGTCGACGCGTAGTTAGCTCCTCAGGCAGCCAACGAGGACGAGTATCGTAATTGTTTGCTGTTTTTGTTGGTGGTGAGGTGGTTGCCGTTGTTGTTGTTGTTGTTGTTGTTGTTGTGTGCTGTTGCTCTTGTTCTTGAGATTGTCCTGGTTGATGTTGTTGCTTGAAGCGCTTGGTTTTGATGCTGTTGGTTTAATCACAATCGTGTCTCCGCCTTGACCCTGGATAGTCCATGGCTGCAGGTCTGTTGCTCTTGTTTCTGAGGTTGTCCTGGTTGATGTTGTTGCTTGATGTGCTTGGTTTTGATGCTGTTGGTTTAATCACAATCGTCTCTCCGCCTTGACCCTGGATAGTCCACGGCTGCAGGCCCTGCTCGAACGACGCGTGCTACGACAGAAACAGCTCCTGCTTTTGCATTCTGAGGCTCCTCACTCAACCTTACGCAGGTTAACACCTGCAGCAGCCTCACCCCAAAAATAACTTTGAGGCTATATGTAGGCTTGATCCGATAACCCTTACCATCACCTAGGTATACAGCGAATACTCTGGTGCAACACAAATGGGATGTATTACCGGGTAATTACCGGGTAGCTCCTCGGTCGAGGGGCTCCGCCGGTCGTAAATATTTTTGCCTTACAAGGCAAAAAAAGTGCCTCCTCTATCGTAGACGCGTCACACGCTCTTGACCTCTATTACGGAGGACCATAGTACATAGGACCAAATATTGTTAGTAAAAATAGGTAAATATATAGGTTTTTATGTACACAAAAGATCCTATTAACTATGAACCCCCGTAATAGATAGTCCATGGCTGCAAGCCATGCTTAAAACGATCTTGAAAGGAAAACCGTAACAATCGAAATATGCTTCCAACAATATTCGGCCGTGATGAGGAACTGGATCAATTTACCGACGACACGAGTCTCGAACGGTTCAGAGGTCCTGCTTATCGGTAGTGGGCTGTACTGGTGTGATGACATCCAGGCGCTTGGTGCGCGGGCCATTACTTCGACGTCTACGTCTATATTGAGGAAGGACGCGTCCAGTCGGCCCCAGCGCATGCTGGCACGCGTTTCGATGCAAACTTACGCTTCACTGTCGTGTTTTTCTTTTATGGATGGTGTCGCCGGGTTTTGATTGTTGCCGTCACCACTTCTGCCTTTTGGCGGTGGCTGATCGTCGGTGCCCGGTCCCCCGTTGTACAAGGAGATTCACATGCCAGGGCAAACCTCGAGCGGCAGCGCGTGTCTAAGGCTGTTCCGAGTCGATGGCGGCAAGAGCGCATCGGGTCAAGCACCGATTTCCTTGAAGCCAACGGTCGAGAGCGAGCTTGGTAGCGCTATAGGAGGTCCCCCAAGCTGGACTCTTCAAGAGATAAAAACGTCATCGCCCTGTATTCAGTTCGACGCGAGTCGACGAGGGAAGTAGGGGCTATAGTCTTCTCGTGATAAAAAACGCTATGGGCTAAATTGACACACGACACGCAATTGGAACGTGGAAGTGTGGTGAGCTTAAGCTTTGTTTTTACCAATCCGCCGGAGCAAAAATAAATAAACTAACAAACAACATGGCACGAACATTAGTGGGGGGGGGGGGGGGGGGGGGGGGGGGGGGGGGGGGGGGGGGGGGGGGGGGGGGGGGGGGGGGGGGGGGGGGGGGGGGGGGGGGGGGGGGGGGGGAGCCTGCTATGTGACCCCGGATCTTGGTTACGACTATCAATAGGAGGGAGAGAGAAAAGAAGGACGAAGATAATACAGGGGATGGACAGAAAAAAAGACACTCCAAAATATTGTCACCACGGTGTTGAACGTTTTGTCCTGTCTTGCGCTCGCCACCCCCGCCGCAACCCCACTCACCTCCCTAGGAGGCTCACCCTGGAAAGGCCAGCCTCAGGAAACGCCTCTTCAAGTTCGCCCGACATTTGCTCGGGGGCCCCGCGCGACTATCCGATAAATTCCGCGGAAGATGACCTGGACATATCGGGCCAAGGAGGTTAGTCTTGAGGCGCAGGGATGATGGAGAGGTTGCCGCCAGGCAGGTTTCTCGGAGATGCTGCCTCATAGTTTTTTTTCCCCCCCCGCAGATCTCTCTCAAGGACGACGAGCCTATACGGTTACTGGGTGCGCTGATTGCCGTCGGGTAGAAGTGACGGTTCAATGTGAAGAAAGCGCAACACATACGTATCAAGGCGAAGGGGGGTCTCTGTAGTACCTGGTACGTTTTTGTTGTTGAATCCATGGTCTTCAGTGGCCTTTGCTCGTGTTTGGTTGGCGAGCAAGGCGTCGTGTTTGCCTCAAACCGATTCCATGCTGACAGTAGCACGACGTGGGGTTTTACTCTTCGGCGAAGACTTTTAACATCAGTACAGATGTCACCGTTGCGGCGCTGTGCAGTAGCGCGTGAGGTTAGTCTCTAACCCGTCCCCTTAGGTGTAGAGGAGTCGGCAGTAGGATTGATTTTTCCGATGAGGCCTACCAGGTATGTTTTCAGTATTGCGCCGTTTCTGGAAACAAGCCACATGTGTACGACAAAAGCCATCGAAAGAAGAGGTGCTGCTGGGAATCCCAGGGGGAAAGGCAGCGTGCACTACGCGAAACCATTCATTGGGTCGGCCGAAACACGTCGCCGCTTTGCCAGCACGACGCCATACAAGTCCCGACTGCACCGCACAACCCCTTACCGCATGATTCCAACACGAGGCGACGTGTTTCGGCGGCCGAACGCTCAACGATTGTCAAGGGCGAACACCTCTCCTACCGTCGTCCCCCTTTGCTGCCCCCATTCGACTCACCTACCGGGCACCTCACGCCGCGCTGCAGCGGCTGACGGAAGTGCCTCAGGACAAGATTTGTACGAAAGTGCGGGCATAGAAAACAGTAGAACCTCCTTGGTGGATAGCGCCGGGCAAGGGTCAAGCGACCGCAAGAGGGTGGCGGCGGCGGTGACTGGGCAACGCGGATCGAAGGCAGGCAAAAGGAAGGCACCGCCGCTTCTGCACCCGGAACACACGGCCGGAGACAGAGAGGTGAGCCGTTTTTTTTATTAAGTGTGGTGGATGGAACGCGTCGCGATTCAACGTTCCATGTTTTTGATTCGTTTGAGAATTTGGTCCATGGAATGCGGCAAAATTCAACGTTTTCATATTTTGATTCGTTCGGCAAAAAAAATGTACATGGGATGCGGCAAAATTTAATGTTTATAGTTTTGATCTGTTCGGGAAATTTTGGTGCATGGGACGCAGCAGAGTTCCAATGTTTCATGTTTCATTCTCGGGAGCAAGGGAGCACAGCCGTACGGAGCGGCAATTGTCGGTCTCGCTGCTGTAAGAGTGGTTGTGGGCTTGCTCCCTTTTCGGTGTGTGCGGTAATTTTTCCCTGGTTCGTCGAGATGGGACGGTGGTTCCTGGCCCTGCCGGAATGCGGTGCGAAAATGATGTCTCAGCAAAATACTGACCGGGTTTTAGTGAAGGGAAGAGTTGTTTGCCGCAGCCGTTCGAAGCTGCTGCTGCTGCTGCTGCTGCTGCTGTATTCTGTTGTTTCGAAGGCCGACAATGGCCTTGACCCGCATAAAATTACCAATCTCGCACCAAATATTTTCTGCTGGATCAGGGGCGCCCGTGAAAAGGAGCAAACGACATCACCACCCACCCCCCCAAAGGTCGGAATAGAAAATTATCGCAACCGTTGTGATCACGTTAGGAAATAAGAAAAACACACACACACACACACACACACACACATTTTTTTCACTGGGTGTTCTAGTAACCCCCCCTCCCCCCCCCCCCCCCCTGTCCAGCGAAAAACAAATCTGCGACGATTCACATTTTTTTTTTTTTCCCGGGCCCCCTAGGCTGGGTTGTGATTGAACATCGCCTTGTGTTGCTTTGTCGTAAAAATAGTCCCACATCGACGGTACAACAGTAAGATTTGCGGCGATAGTATTTTATTCGATGTGAAGAATTATCGCTGACGTACTTGTAAAAAAATATTTTGTTAGACCAAACCGTTTCGGAAGAGCGCGCGGGTGGAAATTGGACCCAACGACTACTGCGCAGGCCATCCTTTCTACCTCTCGTAGTGCGCATCGAACATGGAGCAATACATGCCCCACAAAATATTCTAAGCTTGGACACGGAGCTAGTTCCCGGGTTACCAGCCCGCTTGTATTCGAATGCTGTCGGCGATTGACACCGTGTACCTCTGACCGCTCCAGATGGAGGAGCTTTGTCGAAGGGTTAGCGGCGCGAAGAAGCTTCCCGGGATGGTGGAAGGGGTCGGGAAGCGCATTTTCCCTACAGACGGCCCGTTGATCCAGCAGCAGGTGCGTGTATAGATCTGTGCTTCGAAAACGAACAAAACGAAAAAAAAAAACTCTTGTGTGCCACCCCGTTTTTACGACGGTGAAGAGCGACGCATGCCTTACGTCCTCGACGCGTCGTGTCTTTCGAGCTCATTACTGCTGACGCTCAAAGCTATTTTCTGTTTCAGCTACGAGTATCAAAACCTCCCCCCCCCTATATTACATACCTGGTATATATAGGTCGGGTTGGCGTCGGTTGGCGACGACGCTGTAAAACCCGCCTCTCACTGCGTTAGCTAGTCAACCAGGGTACCGTTTTTGCCTATTTTTTAGTTTTTTGGCGGTCATCACGGCTGACGGTCGAGTTAGATCATTTTAATGCGGGGAAAGCCTGAACTCCGCACATAGGGGATTATCGTATCACGCATTTTGTACATGGCAAGGCACCCAGGGGGCAGTTACATAGTAAACCCATTGCTGTCTCTGGAAGTGGCCTTACCAGAAAATGATTAAACTAATTGACGCTGTCACCCTGTCACCATATCCAAGAAAATCCGCCTCTAAAGCGGTTCTTAGTAGGATGCAGCTCACCCTTCATGCGACTCGCCCAACACCTCACGGTGCTTCGCGCTTGGTGCAAGCAATGTCTGCCTGGTCGGTGAAAACCCGACGTGCTCCGTCCCGGCATTAGGGGCGCAAGGGTCTATGGTCATACGACTACGGCCATGCATGATAATGAATACACTCCCCCACCCCTCCCCTTCTGCCTGTGGTATAGTACGCGACAGCAGTTGAGAATCTCCTTTTTTTGGCTGAGGCTCACGGCCTCTTGTGAAGTCAACGTTGAGCACAGGCTCTTAGAGGCTATTATACAGAATTTAGATTATATATAAGTTAGAGTGCCGTCCTCGCTGAGCGCCAATACTTGGCTGTAAGTTCTTATGTACAGAAGAAAATCAGCCTGAACTTCGTATCTACGAAATTAGTTCTTTAAGACATGTCGCGTACTGTATGCCATGCGCAATCACTCCGCGTTCCCACAGGTTGATACAATGATTATGGTGCTGGTCAGGGTCAGGCGTCGATTTCAACCGCTCCAAGCCACGCCGTTTTTTATGACGGTCTTCGCCATAATGACGAACGCGTGCCTTCAGCTGCGGCTCAGGTGAACGGCCCCGCTGCTATTCTCGAAACCTTTCGCGGTTGTCAAGTACTGAGTCGTACGTCAGCGTCCACCTCTGGCGCTTGACGTATGCCTGGTACGAACTAGTATACGCTAAAAAGTACGAAAAACCGTTTGATTGACGTTGGAAAAAGCCTCGTTTGCTGCATTGCGGTGGTCGGCCGGGACTATATCTGTGGGGGCTGTGCTGAAGTGATGTCCCAATGTTTGGGGTTCAAATCAGTGGCCGACCCATTATATCGATAATCCGCAATACATTGGTATCAAGTAGAGTACGCCCACCAGCGCGTGTGCCCTGTTCGCTCCCGACCGTACAATAGACGTGGGGAATCAACCCTCGCAGTCGCGAGGATGTGTGTGTGCCGTTGGGCAACGCCTATTCTCAGGCCACAACCGTGCTTCAATAGAGCTTCCAGGAGACAGGGCCTACTAAATGCTAACAATATCTCCAGGTTGAAAGACACGCGTTCGTCTAGCAAGACAATGCACCGCAATGAAACAAAACGTAGGTAAAAACCTAAATAGGCGTAAACTCGATGAATTGTCTATTCCTGAGGTTCCTGAGGTACCTCGGTTACAGTATCGCGTCTGCTGGAAGACCACTCCTCGCTGCCGATTTGGACGCATGTATCCCAGCGCGGGTGTTATTCTCCGTCAAAACCAACATCCTGCATTGGTTGTCAAAACACCCCTCCCCCCTGCCCCCCCCTCCGCTCCTAAATTATCGTGCTGCCCATGCGTACGTGTTTGCAATAGGTTCAACGTGTACCTGCTAGTGCTGTGCGTGCTGCTTTTCTCCTACACCTACTACATCCGACGGGGAAGGGCTCTGGTCATGGCTATCGGAGAAGCGACGCGATGCCGACAAGTGCGCCTTCGCCTGTCGAAACCCAGCAGCACCCCTCCACAAGAATTTCAGGCAGTCGAGGAACCAGGGTCTCCAGGCTCGGATTACGCACCTCTTTCCCCCCCCCCGAGCAAAGCTATGGAGGGAGCACTGCTGCCCGTCGATGGAGCCATGCCAAAACATCTGCTGTTTGCCCCGCCTGGCACAACCCCCGCGGGAGAATTTCCCCCCCGCTCGTATGCCGACTCCACTGAGCACAACAACGCACGCCAACAGCGTGGGAGCTCAGGCAGCGTGATTTCTATCAACGCAGGGGGGCCGAGTTCTTTTCAAGGGGCGCTGACCACTATGAAAACTGGTGGTAAAGGCTTCGGCAGAAACATTTTGCGCAGGTCGCTTAGCACACCGGAACGCACGGCCGGGTCGATTTTTTCCAAGGCCGTGGCAACTTCTCCGTCGGCGATGGCTCGTGGTTACGAAGGAGTTCCAGATTTGGAGGAGGGCGTGTCGTCTCCGCACACTCGTGCGTCGAAAGAGGCGGGAGAAGCGACTGTCCTGAGAGGGGCGAGCGAAGCTGGCGGTTGCGGGGGGGAAGATGGTTTGAGCACGCAACAATATGGCAGCGTGGAGGAAAAATCATTCAGCGCGAAGACCCACAAATGGAAGGGGCCGTCGCATATAGCTCGTCTGCGCAAGAGGCTTGGAGTGGACGATCAAGCCTACGGTGCAATATCAGAAGAGGAGGACGATGAGTTGGATGAAGGGGGTGGTAGCGAATGGCGGAAGCGGGTTTCTAAGTGGTACGGTAGCAGATAGCGACCCGGTCCCATGTTGTATGCCGTGCAGAAGCGCAATATAACAGAATACTGAGCAAACCAATCCTGTGCTGTATGTACGTAGCCCCTGCGTTTGTGTGGAGAGACAGTCTTGATTGTTTGATTAGAGTTGGTTGGTTAGTTGATTGAACAGTTGATGTATTTATGATCGATTGAACTGGTTAGTTGATTGGTTGATGGATTCATTGGTTTATCAATTGACTGGTTGGTTGAATAGTTGGTTTATTGATTGATTGATCGATTGACTGGTTGATTGGTGAACTGATTTGTTGATTGGTTGATATTTTGAATGATGGACCGAGTGATTGATCGATTGGTTGATTCATAACTTGGTTGGTTGATCGGTTGATTGATTGGTTGAGATGTTGCGTTATTGATTGGTAGATCGACGTGTTCATATATTTGCTTGCGTTCGTTTTCCTCTGTCGTGTTTTTGCGGGGTGTTTTTTTCCATTTTTGACTGCCACAGCAGACATGGTTATAGACCCATGCTGTAATACTTGTGTACCGGAGGTATAGCGATTGTGTTCGTAGACTTGCGAAAATCATCCACCTACCAGGTATCAGTTTACGTCACATACTCTGTACTTTGGTGAAACGACACTCCTTGCGGGCTACATAGACCGAACGTCACTTTTTCTTTTTGCTTCGTGCATCGACTCAACTCGCTCTTGATGTATTTATATTAAGTTAATGTGTTTATAGAAAGGGATGAGTACAAGGGAACGCGAGAGGACAATGTAAGGCTGCCTTTTCGTTTTGTATGTTTCGTATTTTAACCCACAACCAGTCTGTGTTCCAGTGCGTGACGGCATTAATAATTTGGGAGCTGATACCTTTTGGCTCGACATTTGCCGGAACCACGAGGATGCCATTTTTGTACTGAAAATAGTGCAGGGTGCACCCTGCCCCTCGCATAAGTTTGAGGCTGACTAGAGCTTCGGAGAGTGTCAAAGGTGATTTCCCGTGCTGCCTATTGCTTTTCAGCAGCTATTAATAGCTTGGAGATGGAACACACTGGTTGATCCTTCCTTTTGTTGCAAGCACAGAGAGGGTCTTCGGTAGCGCGTGTTTTGGCTATTCCTCATGGAGTACGTAGTTCGACACAAACCTGACGCCGCTACGCCCCCTTAGTCAGCTGGACAGTTATACCTTAAGTGGGATACGTAATATACATGTTGACAGATGTTGTTGGGAGTGTGACATATTTTGAAGTTTTGGACCTGAACTATTCTGCGCACGAAACTACCGAGTAGATATACGGTACATATATGTAATGACGTTGTTGGTGATGTATATGGCGAGCCATGCCCCGGTAAGAGGACGCACGTTTTTGTTCCAAGACTCCTCGACTGGCGGGGCCCCCTTCACCTGACGAACTGCCCCCAAACCCTTTGCAGTCCCGTCTGTATTTTTGCTTTTGTGTACCAGGTACCTAGGGTATTGGCTACAGGCCTACAGTAGTAGCCCATGGGATCGGTCGAGACGAGTTACGCATCCATGTTCTATCTTCAGTCTCGTTTTTCGAGCGAGTGTATAGAGTTCCCCGTGGTAGGAATCTCGGACAAACTAGAATATTCTGTTGTAGCCCCTCTGCCCGGCCCACACGCCGTCTGTCGAGTTGGTGGGGGGCTAAGAACAAGCCCCTCTACGGCTGCTCTGGTGAAAGAAAACTGGTGTGGGGTTGTACGCCTCAGCTCAGAAACAAAGGCAGCTCGTTTTGACACAGGGCGCTCTCGGGAACAAGGGGATCGGCAGACACTGAATGTGCAATCAGATGTGGCGGAGGCGGAGAGTTGATGTCGATCAGCCGATTTGCACGTTTCAACATCAACGTTTTTTTTCCCGTTATGTCCCTCCCGCTTTGAGGGGGAGCATGCTGGTGGGAGTACAGTCGCCACACGTTTAAGGCAGCTAGCTTCGGTTGTGTGGTAACTATATGAGCCTGCATTTACTTAGAGTGGGCCCGAAGAACTGTTCTCCAGTATAGAGCATTCATAGCGGGCGTCCAGGATACCTGAGCACCGGGGGGGGCGGTGTACTCCTGTCATGCATAGCTGTAGTCGTGTGGCCATAGACCCTTGCATCCCTAAAATTCCGGACGGAACACGTCGGGGTTTCATCGACCAGAAAGATATTGCTTGCGCCAAGGGCAAAGCACCGTGAGGTGTAGGGCGAATCGCATGAAGAATGAGCTGCATCCTACTATGAACCGCTTGTGAAGCGGCCATTCTTGCTCATGAATTATAGTGTCGAATTTATTGAGTTTTTTTTCCGGTGTAGCCATTTCCAGAGACAATACGGGGGGCGAGGGGTATCTGGAACATGGATATTTGCACCGGGTGGTCCTCATGATCCCTATTCCGATAGACGTCGAGGCAACCACGGAATAAATATAGAGGAATAACCAAAACATTACGTATGTACCGGTAAGCAGCTCTTTTCCGGGTGATAGCCAAAGAACTGCAGGCGTTCATGCGCCCGGGCAAGTTCCTTGGAGTTTGGCGTGAACGGCTCCGGGGAACATACGTTGCACGCGCGGTCGCGAGAGGCGTGTTGGCACTGTTGCGGGGTGTTGGAACTAATGTACGTTAGACATAAAGCAGTGTTTCAGTATGAGCGCACTATCAAGAAACGCCTACTCTAGGCAATGCTGAAACCTAATTGTGACACAACCCTTGATTTATATCGCCTATCATATTCGGTAGGATTCGGCATCCATAATGTTCCGCTTTTTTCTGCGCCCTGGCCAGGTGTACCTACGTACCTGTTTCTGGTTGGGCCCTCGCTTTTATTAGTCTTAACAACCCCAGACACATACATGCCTTCATACAACCTTAAATATACGCACCAAGGGGAAAACACAGCAACGGATGTTGTTGGCACTGCACCCGTACAGTCCGAGTTGTACGACTGAATTTGGTGTAGCGCACGGCGCTGAGCATATAGCCGTGACAGTTTTTTTTCAAGGGTTCTGGACATAAAACGTAGGCCCCCGTTTCTTACCGGGTGGGGTGTTGCTTTTTGTTTGTGTCTCCATGGTACTGGCTGTGCAGCAAGCTTGCGCCGCAAGGCTAGAATCAGACCAGGGGTCCTCAATCATACGC
Source organism: Macrocystis pyrifera (assembly GCA_031763025.1). Taxonomy (NCBI): domain Eukaryota; class Phaeophyceae; order Laminariales; family Laminariaceae; genus Macrocystis; species Macrocystis pyrifera. The sequence continues at coordinate 7,354,414 of JASSKH010000008.1, read as the reverse complement.
TAACATGCATCACCAGCTGTTCGGCAAGTTCGGGCGGAACAACTCACGAACAAAGCCATATCAGGTATCGTGCAGAGGGCTTCATGACGCCATCGTTGCGTTCTCCGTTCGTCTGGAATCTAAGAGATCAACGCGGTGTGTGACGACCCTTGAACCGAACGCGTTCACGGAGACACCCAAAACGATGAGGGTATTACGCACGACCAGCAGAGCACGTGGGGAGGTTGCCAGGAGGAATGCGGGGGTGCACAATATGAGTGTTGAGCGGTTCGGCGCGCCTATCATGGGTGTCCAATGGGGAAGTCCTGTGGGCGACCCATGAGCCGCCACTATAAACCCATGACAGACCAAGCGAAAAACTCATCGGTCAGGTGGCTGGGAATCCCGTGGATGACCCGTGGGCCAACACTAGAATAACATGCGAGCGCCGTGGGAGACCCACTGACCAGCAACACATAAACTAAAGTGATGTGTGCTACGATAGAGGAAGCACTTTAAGGCCATTTTTGTTTGTCACTGGGACTGACGGGCTTCCTTAAGGGCACTAAGGAGCTACAAGAGCCCAACATCACCAATCTGGGTTTTGTTTGCGATAGTTTCGAACAATACGTACGATAGGCCGAACTTAAGCGTCCGTTTTTTTTTTTTTCCAAAACTTGTTTTTTTTTGGAGAGATATAGAGCTCCTCGAGTTAGCAGCCTTACAAGAATCTTATAGGTGCTACCTCTGCCATAGCACACGCCCACGGCAGACCGATGGAGTCAACACCGGGACCCATGAGAGACCCTCGGAAAACCTAGGGGTCAGCGCTGTAAACTCACGGGAGACCCATGGGCCACCTGTACACCAGGTACCGACGGAAGGCCCAATGACCAACCGTGGGTCAGCTACATATACCAGGTACCAACGGAAGACTTATGGGCGACCCATGTAGAAACGCTACTTGCCTGCACTGGCTGTTCGATGAGCGAAAATACTGTTCGTCGAACCGCAAGGTAATCCCCAACTACACTAGAGAACGAGCGGCACTGAAGATGAGTGTTACGGTAGGAGTACACCTTCAGTTTCTGAGGCTCGTGGTCGAAGGACCTCTTTACCTCTCACGAGAACATTCCTCACAAACAAAAAAACGACTTCTAGAAGCAACAATCAAGCTCGACCCTCATGGGGCTTCAGAGGGGGAAAATTGGCGATCAAAAGTGACGACTACATACAGCTACGTGCGGTCACTGCCTGGTTGGGTCGTGATATAAATTGGTGTCCGAGTTACAATGGTTGAATGCAACGAGCCGTAGGGCACGGGCGCATCACGATCCTGCCGGTACAGCTGGGCGCTCACGCTGCTCGTAGACGGTTGATAGAACCCTGCTGTAAGTTGTCGTGGCTTTGGTGGCTATCTTGGGGTCCCAAACGGATTATTCACCCGAACAATAACCCCGTGACTTAGGTATAGAACGACTCCCGTCAGCGCCAGTGACAGTTCAGGCATTTCCCACCATAGCACGTGCCTAAACTACGCATAGTAGGGAAGCTGCGGAAAATATTTTTCGTTTTGTCTAAGTGCCCTCAGAAGAGCATCTACGCTATTGGGTAAGTGGCATTTCTTGCTAAACAGGTGAGACATGTACGTGTGTTGCCACGCACGGGTCTAATATCTGAAGCAGAAGTCGGATGCAGCAGCAGCTCCTATGGGATTCTTTGTGGCGTGCCGATGACCCACCGTCGCCCCCCCCCCGCGCCAAAGGTTGATATTGAAACGGTCTGGGCTGACAACGGGGGGATGCTCTTTTTGTGGGAATTTTTAGAAAGGTGGGAGGATAGCTATGCATCAAGGGCGATTCTAATATCGCTGCGAGAGCCCAAAAAAAATGATTTGTCCAGCAATAACCCAAACAAAGAGTGGTGGTGTCGAGAGAGTGCTTGACATCATCCAGAACGCGAGCCTTGCCACGAGCATCTATGCAAGGCCCCTGGGAGTCCCATGGGCGAACTCACGGGGCCAGAAGTAGAAACCCATCTCCGTGGGAGGCCCACTGACCAACACTGAAACCCCATAGCAGACATGTTTCGGCCGAAATATTTCTGGCTGACGGTGCTCCTTCAGGGCAACGAGGGACTGCCTGGTATGCAGTATATCCCATTCGTGTTGTACATATACAGTAGTTCGGTATGCATCTGGCGGGGGGGGTCTAATTGGTCATCGGGTTAATGTTACAGCGGTTCGATGCAACAGGGCATTGCTAAGGTAGCCGTCGAGAGGCCCGATAGACAATGGATTGATGCCGAACGAGGAGGGTTGCATTGAAAAGGATTGCCAGGGAGGCTGACATGCGGAGCAAAGACAGGATCCATGCCGAGCTGTCAGTCGACCCAACAAAAGGGGACGATGATGAGAAATGCCCAGGGAAACACGCCTCCAGGAAGTCAAACCTCAGAAGGAAGGAGTGCGGATGTACACACAAGTTTTTCCCTGGCCAAGAGCAGTCCAAATACTCTGAGACCCACCTTACAACCTCAACACCTGGTCTGTCGAGAAACGGAGACGAGCACAGAAGCTGGCATGGACCAGCAGTATTACAACCAGCATGTGGGGGCCAACATAGCCACAGCTCAGACCAGTGCAGTAGAGTTGCGGGTTGTGGCGCGAGCAGGCGCAGAATGGGCCCACGAAGGCCGCGAGGGTAAGTGGGACGGAGCACCACCATGGGTGGTATCGAGCTGCATGGGTTTGTATCGAGCTGCCTCCTAGCCGGCAAGTGAAGACCCCTGCGCAGAGAACGCTTTTTGTATCATTAACACTACAATATTTTTATCAGAACGAGTTGTGGGTGAGGTATGGAGGCTCAGAAAAGTCAGGTGCTACCCGCGTCGTGCCACGCGTCGTCAGCATGTTATTCCCATGGATCAGCACCAGCCGTCAATGGGAGGCCTATGGACACCATTGTAATCCCATGGGCGACCCATGGGTCAGCTGTGCATATCCACGGGGAACTCGTGGACAACCCATGGACCAGCGTCATGAATCGACGGGAGTACATTGGTGAGCCGTGAGCGATCTATGGGCCAGCACCGCAAACACATGGGTGACCCATGGATTGACCCATGGTCAGTTACACAAACCCAACAAAAAAAACATGGGCGACCGATGTGGAATAGATCAAGACCTTGCACTGATTATTCTGCCACGAAAGGCTTCTCGTATCGCAAGGCAACTGCTGACGGCACTTAACACGCACAATAAAAAGAAGCTGCGGTTAATTGCTGTTGACCTGAGTGGCCCTAGTAGGGTACCTCCCACACTGGTTGAACCACATGCCTTTCTGAAACAGGTAGGGAGTATTTCTCCTGCTACGCGCGCGGTCAAGTTTATGAAGCAGATGTCGACTGTAGTAGCAGCTCCTGGGACCATTTTCATGTGCCGAGATCCCCTCCCCCTCTCCCTTGAATTCGATATCAAAATCTAACAGCATGGGGGGGTGTTCTATGGTGGGGGGGGGTGGAAAGATGTGTGAACAGTTTTGCATCAAGCGCGAGTTCTATATCGTTGCGAGAGCCCGAAACAGATTGGCGTTTTCCGGCGACAGCCCACAAGAAGAAAGGTGTTGTTTACTGGAACAGCGTGCACCCGATCGCCTAGCATATTCCCTTCAATTCAACCGCCCTCGGACCAAATATATGTGGGTGGGGCAGAGAGATCTTGAAGGTCATGTGAGGCAAAGATCTCCTTAACGTCATGTGAGGTATAGAGCTCCTTGACGTCGTACGAGGTATGGAGCTCCTTAAGGCTATGTGAGGTATAGAGCTCCTTGAGGTCATATGAGATATAGAGCTCCTTTAGGCTATGTGAGGTATAAAGCTCCTTCAGGCCACGTGAGGTGTAGAGCTCCGTAAGAACATTTGAGGTATAGAGCTCATTAAGGTCATGTGAGGGATAGAGCTCCCTAAGGTCATGTGAGGCAGAGAGCTCCTGAAGGCCAAGTGAGAATAAAGCTCCTTAAGGTCATGTGAGGCAGAGCATGAGACTGAGAAATCCTCAACGTCATGTGACGTGTAGATCTCCTTAAGGCCGCGTGAGGTATAGAGCTTCCTAACGCCATGTAAGGCAGAGATCTCCTTAAGGTCATGTGAGGTATAGAGCTTCTTAAGGTCATGTGAGGTATAGAGCCCCTTAAGGCCACGTGAGGTATAGAGCTCCCTAAGGCCATGTGAGTTATAGAGCTCCTTAAGGTCATGTGGGATATAACCCCCATTAATATGATTTTGGAGGAAATCGCAACTTCTATTTATCCGATGAAGCATTCCACGGCCTGAAGAATACAACGAAAAATACTACAACGCAAAAATGAAAATCCGACGTCTTTGGGGTAAAGAGCCCCGTCATTCAGAAAACACAACTGCCAAAATGTGCCACCCTTGCCATAGCACGCGTCGCGGGTTAACCGTACGCTTTTTCTCGCGAGATCCGTTTTCGGACGAGTTGTGGAACTCCTTAAGCGAGGAGACTCCGAAAAGATTATGTTCATAGGTGCATCTCTACAGAAGCACACATACGCCTCAGCCTTCTCACATGATTGAGATCCATAACTCACCCGAAAACAGATTTCGAGACAAACTGCACGCGCGACCAGACGAACGATCCCAATGGCTAGGCACTCCATACACAAAATTTTACAGTTAATACATAGACTATAGGGTTGCAAATACACTCAAGTATTGGGCAGTTCGTCCGTCGATGAACGTCGCCCGTCGGATTTGGTTGGGCCTTAAGTGCCGCCTCGTCCGAAGTACAGCTTCGAGAGCTGTTCATCTCGGGCCGGGCATCGACCAACGAGTTTCATCAAACGGATAGTGTGATGGCAAAAAGTGTGGGATTTCCTCAATTTTTTTCCTGGCCACTGCCTGCCGTACACTCGAACCCAGGGCACCCCCATCGTTGAAGAACGTGCAACATTGATGACGAATGCAAGCCGTGCACAGGGGATTGGGGCGAACCATTCCCAAGGTACCCGGGAGATACCCGGAAAATGTCCCTGGGTTTTCGCCCTGAAGGAAAACGCGGTAGACACAAATATCTGGGTTTTTTTTTTGTTTTTAGCCGCCACTGCGGTAGAAACACTCCAGCACGTGCAGTACTGCAGACCGAGAAAAAAAAAAGGAACAACACGGCAAAATAGTAGTTGCCCCGGGTACAACAGCAGTTAGTACGACACAAAATAGTTTATTGTTATTGCCCTCGATTGAAATGCATCCGAGCGCTGTTCTCAGTTGCCTTGTCTCTTTTTTGTGAAGTCGCAGGTGGAGTTGTTGAGAGTGACGGGAGAGGCCACTCGGCACCAGCACAGACGGAACCCCAGAGTGCTGTGTTTGGCTCAGGCAGAGCGTCTACTTGTTGACTATCGGTACCACTTGTTATAGTACTCGGCGGGGACATATATCCAGCAGCAGCACAAAAAGACGAAACACGCACCCGCACCAGTACCACAGCAATGGGATCGATATAATTGAGGTGTAATTGGGGTTATAGGGCTAAATGCAAGACTGTTGGCCAATGAAAAACGAAACATGAACGGGGAGAGATCTCCAACAATCAGTCAGAAAGCTGACGACGCTCTCTTGACCAAGGCAAAACATGTCGGTTGTTTATTACAACAAGTAAACGACAGATTGACAAGAGATCTCTGTACCGCGATATTAGTTGTTGGCGAAATGAGAACTGAGGTGGATGCATGCTCTAGGGGGCAGAGCTTGCCGCCGACGTCCTACGGTATCCTCCCAAACCTGAAAAAAAAAATTGCCATTCGAGACGGATACAGAAGTAGTAGTACTCGTACGAGACGAGACGAGGAAAGCGCATGGCTCGAGCTGTTTACTGGTGCTTTGACAGTTGCTGTTGTTGCCTGTTTGATCATGAATATTTACTCCGATTTGCTGTAGAGCAGGAAGCGACCCTGTCGAAAAACGCTACAAAATATATTGCAAACTCCACGGGGTCAAAACCTTGCAGCCAGAAGTACCCTTGCACGGTCGTTTGCGAGCGGCAGGCAACGACCTCAATAGCACCGTTAACCCAAACGCGCTGAGCGAGCAATGATTCTGCAAGGTGATCCCACTTTTGTTATGATCGATGCGCTGTAGCCAATTCGCGAAAGATTTCGCTGCTCGTGCCGACTCTGGCACAAGCGATTGTCCACAAGTGGTTGACCCCCCGGTGAGGCTGGGTCGCGTAGCTCAAGGCGCAGGGTTCCGTTGAATCCGAAAGTTGGTCCAAGCTGCTTGCATGTGTGTCCGCTATCGATTCACGCGGTATACAACTAAACGTCGGGAGCGGTTTGGGACCAGATTTTGCCAGGATTGGAGTTTCCTTGTGGCTGCGGTCAGACAGACAGACAGACAGACAGACAGACAATATTGCAATTACCACAGCTGAGACTCAGTTTTACAAACTGAGAATATTGTACCGTTCCCGGTGGCTTGGTAGGTGGTCCGCGTGCCTGCGAATATAAATTATGTGGGTTAGAGTGTCACCGAGTGCATACTTTCTTGTATGAAAGTTGATGAGCGGAAAGTGCGAGAGCGTGAGTTTGCAACTTTCGATGACAATCGACGAGCAGTGGGAATGCTGAACCCAATGCGTAACAAAACTAAAGGCACGTACCGGGGGGCAGAAGGGACGACACCTGTGACCACGGCTTGTCCAGATGATTGCTGAGGGTAAACCTCCTACGAGTTAAGCTGGAAAGTGAGATTCATGATAAAAATAACAAAAATAAAAAGAAGTGACGAATGCGTTCTCAAACTACTAAATAGTGTAGTTTTCTAGCCGGCAGCTACAAAACAGGCTGAAAAATCATCCTGCTAAGATAAGAGAAACAAGCATAGCAAATAACGGATACGGCAGGAAGCGATGCTACGGGTTGCGTTACACCATCCCGTATCACTTGCAAACCAAATGCTACCAGGAAAAAACACAAGGCACGTACAGCCGAAAAAAAGGAGGACCAGGTAAAAATAAACAAAACAAAATAATGCATTAATTAACGTGCGCTCAGGGTGCAGATGTCCAGACCCGACGGAACAACATCGTTTCGTGCTGGTAGCCCTACGTCCCGCTGGTGGACCAACGAAAGGCCAACACACACGACCAGACTAGGAGCGCAGACACAAAAAGCAAACGCACTGCAAAAATGCACCAAAGAAAAAAAGGGTGACGCAGCACAAATAATGGCAGAGCACGCTTGGCAATACCATCGAGTTTGCAGGAAATACGGCAACACAACGAAACACAAACCCGGACTGCACCACAGCAAGCAGTGGTGGCTGGACGTCTAAACTAGAAAGAAAGCTAGTACCACGTTTCGGCGGATCCCTTCACATTGTTAACCACAGTAATTGTTGCCCCTACACCTACTTTTCAACACGGTTAATCTTTCCCCCCCCTCCTGGGCCCCGCGTTCAACGAAGGGTTCAGTTGTTGCGCAGTTTGTACCTCAAGCACTCGCCGCCTTGCACTTTTTTCTCTCCCTAATGAACCAGCGCCTCAATGAATCACGTACTCCGCTGCTGCTTATTCGACACCTCTGTACCTCTTGCCTGGTTTCTTGGGTGCTAGCGCCGAGGGCTAAGCTTCGGTTGGCAAACAGCAGTCATTACGGCGAACAGCACTCACTGCGATAAACAGTAGCCACTGCAGAGAACAGCAGCCACCATGGGTAAACACGGTGTGCAGCAGTCGCTACGGTAAACAGCCGTCGCTACGTAAGCAACAGTCGCAACGATTGCTGCACTAGGCAGTAGTTGCAACGTCAAACAGCACTAATATTTTTGAAACCATGCGTCATCACACGGTAAGTAGCAATCACATTAGGAAAACCGTGTTGCTGCGATAATATAAATAGCAGTCGCCATGGCAAACAGCACTAGTTACACGTAAACAGCAATCGCTACGGTACCGTCAGTCACTATCATACGGTAAGCAGCAGTCGTTATGGCAAGCGCACAAGAAGTTACTGCGGCAAACTGCAGCCGCCCGTAAAAAGCAGTCGACCTTAGGTAGGCAGCAGTCGCTACGTACAAGTGCGGTAAACATAAGTGTGTGTGTGTTCTTCACATTAAACCTGTTCCTTCTACTCGTCGACATCCACCGCACCCAGTGTCCGTGTTGATTCTTCACCCTAGAGAGATACAAATTATGTGGTCACAAACTACGACACATCCATCTTAGATCTCAACTACTCGGAAGCCAAATAGACAACGCAAAGCCATGACATCGTCCTGCTGGGTACGACCAGCGCAACATACATACACATACGCCGCTATATTAGGGCAAGCAGCAGTCGCTCTGGCACACAGCAGTCGTCGCTGTGTCCAACAGCACTCGCTATTTGGAAACAGCTGTCGCTACACGTGTAATACCGCAAACAGCAGTCGCTACGCCAAACAGAGCTATTGACAATAGTATACTACAGAAATAGTCGCCATCATACAGTAAGCAGCAGAGCTATATGTCACACAGCAGTCACCCCAGGTACAGTACAAACAGACGGAATCCCCAATCGCACAACTGAGATGTCATTTAAACATACGAAAAAACATCAGTTGGCCTCGGAAACTAAACTCGGGTTGCTGGTTGAGCTGCGTCCAATACCTCCTGGCTGCCACCCGGCACCTCGGCTGGGGTCGGAGCACCTCCTCCTCTGCGCTCCTTATCAAAACGGAGCTTCAGAGAACCCTTCGAAGTACGCAAGCCCAGTCGCTTGAGGTTGTTGCGGAAGGTTGATCTTGGTATCCCCAGAGCCGCTGCGAATGTGCGCTGCGTGGCGCGGTCCTTGAGAGGGATCTCGGGGACTGCCGCCGTAAGCGACTCCCAATCGGTGCGCTTCCGCCCACACTTGCCAACACGTTTGCTGCGCAAGTTAGGGCTCAGGACCCCGTCGGACTTCTGCAGCACGTAGAGCTTCCACAAGCTTGCGATGGTGTGCCGGTTGGTCTTGAACATAGCCGCCACTCTGGTGAAGGCCCCCTTCTGGATAACACCGTCTATGCTCGTACGCAGGAGCTCGGCTATCACCGCGTGACGATGATCTTCATCCAGGTTCGTTCGCTTTGCTTTAGGTCCGGAAGTAGCAGCAGCACCAGCGACGGCGCCAGCAGCAACAGCAGCAGCAGCAGCAGCAGCAGCATAAGCAGTATCAGCAGCATCACCATAACCGGCTCCAGCACTCATACCAACGCCGACACCGGCACCTACATCAGCGCCAGCCCCAGCAGCAGAGCTCATCATTCTCTACAAAAATGAGAATGGCCGCTCCCAGCTGTGACTCGCTCGCTTTCTGTCTCTCGTCCTACGGAAAAGAGCTCCAACTTGCGAAAAGGTGGAGTTCGACGTTATTTTGAGGCTTTTTGGTTCGGGGAGGAAAATATTAACCATGTGCTGTTTCCCTCGAGATGGCACAGCAGGCGAGCCGTTTGAGCCGAATCAAAGCGAGGAATGGCCATCCTGGTTTCGACAGAGCATGGACGTCGCTGCTGGTTCTGGCGCCAGTGCTGGTGCTGGTGCTGGTGCTGGGCCTGGGGCTGATGGTACTGCTGTTTTTGCTGCAACTTCCGGACCTGAAGCAAAGCAAACAAACCCCATGAAGATCATCGTCACGTTGTAATAGCCGACTTCCTACGCACAACAAGCGAATACGGTGTTATCCAGAAGGGGGCCTTCACCAGAGTGGCGGCGATGTTCAAGACCAACCGGCACACCATCGCAAGCTTGTGGAAGCTCTACGTGTTGCAGAAGTCGGATGAGGTGCTGAGGCCTAAGGTGCGCAACAAATCGATAAGTGCGGGCGGAAGCTCGCCGATTCGGAGTCGCTCATGGCGGCAGTCCCCGAGATCCCCCTCAAGGACTGCACCACGCAGCGTACATTCGCGGCGGCGTTGGGGATACCGAGATCAATCTTCCGCAACAACCTCAAGCGACTGGGCTTACGCACTTGGAAGGATTCTCTGAAGCCCCGTCTAAATAAAGAGCGCAGAGGAGGAGGTGCACCGACCTCAGAAAAGGTGCCGGGCGGCAGCCAGGAGGTATTGGACGTAGCTCAATCGGTAACCCTATTAATAGTTTAGCTTCCGGGACCAACTGCTTTTTACACCAGGTATGTATTAACGACACGACAGCTATGAGATCGAGGATTTCGTCTGATCTTGCACCTCAGGTAATTGCAGTGTACCAAAACAACTGATGTTTGCCGTATGATGGCGATTAGCGCCTGTTTGCCGTGCGTAGCGTCTGATGCTTACAGTACGAGTATGAGCGACTGGTGTTTCCATACAGGGACTGCTGTTGACCACAGCGACTGATGTGTGTCGTAGCGACTGCTCCTTACCGTGTGCTGTATAGCGACTAACTGATGTTTGCCGAACGTATACAGCGACTGTTTTTTACCGTGGAAACGACGGCTGCTTTATCGTACGTATCGACTCCATCAACCGTGTTTACATTCGCGACGCCTGGTTACCGCACGTTTGGTAGCGGCTGCTGTTCACTCGTATACTGGCAGAGATTGCTGTTCGCTGCCCAGTGACTGTCGTTTACCAATAAAAGCCGAGCCCGGACGCTGGTCGCTAATTTAACAGGCGATCGGTACAGACATGTCGAGGAAGCAGCAGAGCAGTGCAAGAGACGCTGGTTCGTTGTGGGGGAGGAAACATTAGCTAGACGACGAGCGCGTGAGCTACAAATTGCGCAGCAACTGAAGCCTTCGGGGCCTGGGGGTGGGCGGTGGTGGCTTGTCTCATTATCATGCGTGGCGGTAGTCGTATGACCATAGACCCTCGCATCCCTACATCCCTACAGCGCCGAGACGGCGCACGTCGGGCTTTCACAGACCAGACAGAAATTGCTTGCATCAAGGGGGGGAGGGGGGGGGGGGGTGCTACTTTGTTGCTTGCCTTGATCATTTGACCATTGACCACGCATCCCTTTCGAGGCGGAGCACCGTTCCTACCCCCAACAGAGACGCCTTCAGCATTTCGGTGCTCCTTACGTCGTTTCCACATATTGCATAGAAATGTTTGCTAAGTTGATCCCCTTCCTGTTTCGCCGCGTGTGGCAACCATCTATCTCCTAGGATAGCGACCATTTTCTCGCTGCTATCTAGTGTACCAAACTCCTCCACGTCACATTTGTCTATTTCCCTCATCTCCTCTTCTAACACACCCCGTTGTCTCTTGTACATTTCACGTTCTCCCTCTATTTGAGTCCTACTCTATAGCTTTGCCACACGGGCACATCTATGCATCTACTTCCTCCTTTCGGCTACTGGTATACATTTTTGTTCTTTCTGGGAAGTCCAGGTTCCCTACACGAAATCGCAGTTTCAGCGTTTTCGCGAAGTCCATTGGGCGGTGCTAATACGTTTTGATTTTTATCTCTTCGCTTACCCCCCGTATATCTCGAAGTGCTTCTCCGATTTCACCTCCTTTCGTAGCGCTCGCCTTCCCCTTATTTCTGTCCTTCCTCCTATTTCTGTATTGTACCTCCCAAACGCCTCTTCTTGGTTTCCTCCTACTATATATCCTTCCATACTTTCTCAGCTACGCTATCCCACCTTATTCCGGCTCGCCCTGTGGGAACTTTCTCCCATACAGCTCTATCGACCAAGGCTGCCAATCTCTTTTTTGGCATGATCCTTACGTTAGATTATCATATTAACGTTCCCAAGTCTCTATTTGTCTCCAGTGGGTACATTCCCAGTTCTGCTCTTACTACTGTATTACTCGTCGAACTTAAGCATCTTGTATTTTTCTAGCTGCTGTCATCTGTACTGTTTCCAACTTTTTTACGAACTTCGCGCGATGCGGGGCGGGGGAGGGGGGGCACCAAGCGGATCCGAGTTGGAGGAGGCGTTGCAGCACCAACTAGGGCGGTTAAAAGTGAAGGAATGCGCCGGAACGTGGTACTGCCCGTCTTTGTAGTTGAGATCCCCAGCGACTACTGCTAGCATTGCTTCAGTCTTGGTTATTTTTTGTTGTTCTGCTGCCTTATTTCCTGCAAAGTCGATCGTATTCCCGCGTGCTCTGCCGCTCTTTGTGCTTCGGTCCTCTCACCCTATTTTGCTTTTTGCCCTTTTGTTTTTGTTGTGCCGTTTTGTCTTTCCTCTTTGTCTGGCGTTCGTTGGTCCACCAACTGGACTACCAGCAAACAACAATGATGGTGTCTCCTCGGGTTTCGGCATCTGTGCCCTCAGTGTATACTATATTTTTCTGTGTTTCTCCGTACTCGTACTCCTCTTCCTCTTTTTTGGGTGTGGGTGTCGTTCATAAGTTAGCCCTGGTCTGCTTTTTTTTTTCAAATGGTACGGGGTGGCATGCCACGGCCCGTAGCATTGCTTCCCGGGGTGCACGTGTTATTCTACTTATTTTTTTCAACGGAACGGCTTTTAGCCTTGTTTGTTTCCACATGCTACATTTCAGGAAAGTGAGTTGTGAATATTGCCAAAATATGATCGCCATCACTTCATGGCCCCAACTGCTGTTGGCCGTAGCGGCTGCTGTTCTACCCGTGGCAACTGCTGATCTTCCATGTCATATCTTCGTTATATCTTGGTCTGTGTGTATGACAGTAAAATCAAGTTCAAGAAATATATTTGCTCGGTTGCTATGAAAGTATATAGCATTCTCATAATTTTATTTTTCTGGTGGCGCTAACTTTCTTTCCTTCAGTTTTTCTTAGGCCACTTCTTATGCAGCCGGAAACTAGGATTGAAAAATCCGGTTCCCGATCGTTTTTTTTTTCCGACTGGATTGTGAATAGCTACCCTTCTTGTCGTCCCTCGGATCGAATATACAGTTTTTGTGTTTTTTTTCTGGAGAAGTTTGATGTAAGGAAATGACTTTCTCAATAGATTGACTATTGATAGCTCCAAGAAAAAAAGGGTAGGACTGGCGGAAGTGGGTTCGAAACTGCTTCGCCGCAATGCTCCTGCGGTCACAGAGGTCTTCGTCTTCCAGCAGCTGCGCCCAACCACACACACGTGCTGATGTCTCGCTTCTTCCTCCATCTCGTCCTCGAGGCCATCGTGGCGCTGGATTTCTTCGAGAGTCGCCAAAGCTACAGCCAGCGCAGCAGTTGGCAAAAGGCCATCGATACCGCGCACTGCGGCCATCGGGTGCTGTCACGTGGTGCTAACGGGCGTAGATAAGGGTGTATCACCCTGACTCTCGCCGAGCAGCAGTAGAAGTGACAGCAGCCAAGCCGGCGTCGCGGATATTGTGGTGTGGGGTCGTGTCGTATGTCGTGTTGTTGTGTGAATGTGTGATACTCGTACGAGTATGCCGCGAGACTTTCTAACATTTCCGATGCATGAATCCGACTGGCGAGTTGGATCGAAAATCTCAGTGTTTTCGACAGTGTGGTCCAGTTGAAAATCAAAATCGAAAAATCTTGGATTGAAAAGCGCTTTAAGAACGCCAATTTTTGTCTCCGAACCGAAACCGGCTTTTTCAATCCATGTTTCCGACTGCATAAGAATGGCCTATACAGTGGTGGGTAATAATGGTGTAGCGCATGTTCTGATTTTCATCTGCGACACTGGCAGCTAAAAGAAAAACGCGCATACTTTCGCCAACAATGTCATTTCGAGCGAAACCCGGGGGTGTTTTCGGGTATTCCCCGGGCACCCCGGAGATTATTTGCTCCCCAGTCCCCTATGCATCGTATCAATACGCCATCACATGTAAATAATTATGCGACGACGCGAGTGCCTCGGACTCGTGTGTTCGGCCGGCAGTGACTGGTCAGGGCGAAAAATGAATACATATGCACACTTTTGAACCACTGCAGCAACAAAGTGCCCATCTGAATGGTCGACGCCCGAAGAAACTCTCGCCTCGAGGGACTGACTTTGATGGGCGCTTCCAGCTGTTCTCTGCGGAGCGAAGACTCGGGGGCGGTGAAGCAGAGACTGCAGTCCCTTGCAACATATCGTGCGGTGACTTGTTTCCGGGGTTAGTGCTACTGTATGGTCGCCGTATGATTCAGGGTGTCAATAGCGGGTGAAACTCTCCACCGGGGTGTGCGTGGTCGGCGGTAGAAGAACGCGGCAAAAAATTGCGGCGCTTGGATTCACGAGTCCCGACTTCTGGACAATACCAAGCACTTTCTGGACGACAGGCTCACGGCCGTTTCTCGTCCTTGAGCTTTCTGTTTTGCTTTAGCTTTTTATTAATTCTCCGGCGTATGGGTAAAACAAAGTTTTTATTCCCCGGCAGATTGGTATAGATAGGGTTGAGCACACCACACTCTCACTTTGAGATACGTGTCGAGTGTCGATTTAGCCCGTTGCAACGGCAAAACCGGCTGCTGCTGCTGGTGGTGCGTGAAAAACTGAGCCCCGTCAGATCGCTCTGAAGTCAGGGAGATACGGGCATTGCACTCGTGCCAATGTTGCCCGGCTCCAAGCCTCAGCTACCGGTTCTTTCACCTTGGTTCGTCGGGGATGATATTTTTCTTCTCCGGGACCAGATAAGAATGATTGGGTTGCTAACGGTCAACTTGTTCAATTGGAGACAACTCGGTACTGTGGCGCAAGTGGAAACGTCAGTATAAGGGTAATTTTGTGGGACAAAACAGAACGAAGATAGGACCCAACAAAGCAGGAGGAGGAAGCACGAGGCCAGCATGCGTTCTCCTTCGTTTTATTGCCGGGTGTAACGAGGAAACCGCCGTAGCAATAGGAAATAAATCACAGAGCACAAAATCGCGCGATATGTCACAAACCCTCCAGTTCTCGTCATTTCGCGTTAGGGAAGCCAGTTTTACAGCACTGCCATGCCAGGCTTGTTTGCAGGTTGCGGGGCATACCGCATCGAAATCAAACCAACGAACCACCATTCAACCTGAGGGCACCACCGGGACACAACTCCACCTGCAATAACGCCACGAGGAACAACATGGGGCAAGCTCACGGGATATATAAGCTCCTCCTACTCGTACGACCAAAGCTTTGGCGGCCAACAGATTGGTCTGGTGGACGGTGAAAGCCCTATAAAAATTACGCGTCCAAGTGATTAGATCAATTCGTGAAAAAGCCTAAAAAAAGGAAGCACCGCTATCCCATCAAAAGCGGAGTCCTGTGAAAGGAACGGCAAATGGCTCAGGCAGAACTAACGCAGCCCAGAAGTTAGCACCCACACACATAAACGTTGCATTTATGGACACACTTACATCGGTGGACACTATCCCCCCCCCCTGCACACCACACACACTATTACCGCCGCAAAGTAACACACCTGAAGTTGCAAAGCATATAGCCCCAAACAACCGGCAAATAAACAGCTATCCTTTAGACTAATCCACCAACCCGGTAGCCAAGCGCTTCCGGCAAGATTCACAACTAAAAACCTATCCGCAAACCCAACCAACCAACACATGCAGCCGACGGAACTCTAAAATAGGCGTTCTCCCCCCCCGAACGCTCGTTTCGAACCCGATTCTCCTGGTCGTCTCCGGCTAGGCCTCCTTGCTGGAGGGATGTCCTGATCAACCCTCATGAAAACACTCTTTTCTGCCGCCTCTCGTCCTTGTCCTTCCCTTGAAGCAGGGGCTAACCCAAAGCCATTCGACTGGCCCCCATTCCTGCCGGAGCTTGCCGTGCCTTCTCCAACTACGCCTGCGCCAGAATCTTCCACAGCCCAATCGGGGACAGCAGTGACATCGGCATCTTCAATAGCCCAAGCGGGCTTGGAGTCAATCGGCTTCGGGGGTGTCCTCGGCTTTTCCCTGTCTGGGATGTGAGGACTCGTCGTAATGCCTGATTTATTTGATGCAACACCTGACCCAACGTTGCTAGTGCTGCCCGATCCACTGGCACCAAAAGGGTTGCTAGCTTGAGGGTTCGAGCGTGCGGCCTGCGAAGGTGCCTCTGATGGCGGCACCGAGAATATTCCCCCCGCAAACCGCCTCTTCCCCCCGGACGCATCAGGCTTAACAGGGGCAGCAGAAACGCTAATATGATCTCCGCGCTCTGCATGCGACGGCGAACTCCCTCCGGTTTCCGTTCCGTCATCGGCAGTCCGTGCACTCGTGGCATCTGCTAGCGGTGCTGGTGCTGCCGATGCCTTTGTTGCAACCCTCTCGGAGGCGGCATCGGCCACTCGAGCACCCCCTTCTGCAGCAGCACTACCACCCGACCCCCAGAGCCCGCCGGCAAACGCTCTTTTTTCCTTGCGCACCCCTCCCGTGGGTGCTAGCGATTGCGAGTTCGCAGAAGCCAGGCTACCACTTCGATCGCTCACCAACGGCAATGCGGAAGAGGCGGCACTTCCCACCCTTTCCACTCCGCGGCTGAGGTTTGAAAACGGGCTAGAACGAGAAACTTGAGTGGGGCGGGGCGATGTGGTCGGACTCCGCGAAGAGCCACCAAAGAGATCAGACCTGTCGCGCTCTTCAGTGTCTGGCGGCCTAGCGCTCTTAGGGCTCACGCTAGGCACCGCCTCCTCCCCCCATGGTTCGGTCTGTTGCCTGTGGGGCGATATTCTTGGGGACTCGAGCTTCGCTACCACCGGCTGCTCCTTTTCCGTTCGCGACCCGCGCCTGAACATACCGCGCATCGAAAGCCCGCTCCCGCCGATCCGTGGCTCTTGCCCGGGTTCCACACCTTTGGCGTTCGTGCTGTCCTTCCCCCTCGAGGTGCCGATGCTCGCCCCCTTGGTCGCCGCCTTAGCAGCGGAGAAGGCATTCGCTAGGAGCATCTTAGATGGCCGTTTGACGTGCGCAGGGGGTGTGCTTCCCGAAACAGGGCTGGATAAGGCACCCTCATATTCAGGAGGAGCAGTCAAAATATCCTTGGCGGCAGCCTCAGCCTCGGGCGCAGGCGGTTGTGGTGGTGGGGGTGATGGGGGTGGGGGGTGTACGAGGCATTTGCAAGCCCCGAGCAGTCCAGAAACGATCCTCGAATATCCATGAACCAAGCCCGCGTTCCCGAAACCACCAATCGATCCGTCGCCGCGTACGCCTGGAGTGGCAGTGGCAGCGCGTAAGAGTTGATAATGTTGACGCACGGGGACAGCTTTGACCAAGACGTGATGTCGAACACATGAAGACGTGATGTCGAACACATGCATGTATCCAATGTGGATACAATCTCCGCCCTTTTGTCACAATTATTTACGTGAAAAATTGACAAAATATGTCAGCTGCGAGTTTGGCCGAATGAGTGGTCGAAACTCATACTACAGTACATATTAGCCCCTTTAAGACTGCACCACCATTTCGGACACATGCTACTTGGAATTTAGACTTAGTAATGCGTTTCTGTACAGTGCGGTATAAAAGGGATAGCAGGTATTTTCTCGAGCTGCGTACTACAAACGTTTGATGTTGCAGCGTAATCACGGCACTATAAGCAAATACATAGACAGTGAATGCCTCCTACACAGAAGACCGTTCACCTCGTCCAGTTTTCGCCTGGTCGCCACTAGCTCTGCTCGAGTCGACTCTGTCGGAGCCGAAGCGGTTCCCGCTACCGACGAGTCCATGAACGGCGACAGTTCAAGCATCAACCTGCTGGCAACCAAACGGCCCACGAGGTCCAAGTACTCTTCGCAGAATCTCGCGATCTTCGGTGCTGATACGGATGGGTCGCCTCGACCCGATTCCCCGCCACCCCCGTGCTCCCGTCGAAGCTCTTCCACGCCTACCATCTGATGAAATGAGAGGCGTGGGAGGAGCTAACCGGTTGAGCGGCGCGACCAGTAACTAGCGGCAAAACATGCGTCCACGAGTGTTCCACACTTCGAAGAGATCATACCCCCGAATATGTTTTCTACTGTAGACCTGTCGGGGGTGGCAAATTTCCTGAGTAATATGATCTTGATGATCCACGTAGATCATGCTTGCCGCGTGGAATCTGTACGACACGGCTCTTGCGCACTTGTGTTTCATGGGTGCGGTATGTATGATACAAGTCTCGCACGGCATATCTATAACCGAAAAAAATAGGGTCTTAGCGATCAAGGTCGCCATCTGTCCCCTGTATGAAAATTCTCTCCGCGACAGTCATTCACACCGGCAGGCATGAAGGTTGCCCAAAATGCAGGGGGCAGGTCGGCGACCTTCCAGTTCCTGCCAGCCAAGAAAATCCGCGGCATCATGATACCACCCGTGACACAGAAGATTAAACTACTCGTAACCCCTTCGTGTGCTACAGCTTCAAGGTTTTATTTGAAACCGTCGACTGATTCTTGGTGAAAAGAGGTGAGCCTTCAGGCCCTTACCTCTTCTTTGAAGTCTTCGGTAAGAGCTACGAGCTCTTCCAGTGCGGCGTTTGCCCCGGAGCAGGCTCCGAAGACATCCTGCTCGCTGCCCGCTCGCTCCCCGGTCTGTTAACATACATGACACATGAACGTTTAGAGACTACAGTAGACATACAGCAGCACAAGGTTGGCTAGGGGAACACCCTCACTGAATGACGAACTTTCGTTTCCAATAAGTTCGAATGGTTGGGGGATTGGATCGTTGGGCACGTCAACGTCCTATTATCAGGGGCAATAAAGGTCATCATTCCTGCGCCCCTACCCAATGCCTTCAGCTCAACACGGTGTGACAAACCCATTCAACAGATGTACACGAGAGTTTCGGAGACTGCCCTCAGCTTCGATAGTGCCCTCGGCCTCGAAGCAGCGCCCCAGACACTACGACCTTGGTGCGCACTGACACGACGCTCTCGTACAGCTAGATGCACACGCCGTCTAAAACATCCTAAACACGGTTGCTCACAGCTCCATGTAACTAACGTGGCGTCGGGGACTCGCATCAGGGGTTGCTGGGGTATCATCCCCGAAACGACCCCGTCTAGGGGATTTTACTGATATCGCAGGCGTTTGGATGCGCCCGACATGCTTAACGTAAAAACACCCCGGTGTCTGAGAATACAGCAGCACTCGTGAGATTTCGCTCGGACGGGCTATGCACTCCAAATTTCGCTGCGATTTTCGCGGTTTCGCCACGCCCGCAACATTCTTACCCATAGCGGCGCGCAATCAAGCATATGCGTGTACGCTTTTAAACATCCGCCCCTTGGCCTCCAACTATTCGACCCTATTGTATGTGTAACCATTTTAGGACTGCAGTCCCGTCCGTCCTGGGGACAAACCACTCAAGCTCTAAGCAGTTTGTCCCCAAACCTGATCTAAAGAGACTGCAGTTTGCCGTAGAAGGGTTCATGCATCTGGTGTGAGCAACTCGGCGGGCTTCATTGACCCCTACGTTCAAACCGTCGGAGCCGGGAGGTCGTACAGTTGGACGAACCGCGAAGTAGCCATATGGAGGGGGTTCGCCGAGGACATGGTTTACGGCCCTAACTCTGGCGGTGGGAGAGCATCGACGCTTTCCGGTTGCCAAAGGAGAAGGCTTTCCTCTCTGATTCGGCGGGCCAGACGTCTTCGGCTATACTGATATGTAGTAGTGAAGTAGGACAATATCATTTTTTCCGTTCCTAAAACTTGGTTTGCTCTCGAAACTTGTTTCTTGTCTCGCATCGAAAACAGCGAGAACGAAAACAACAGTAGAACACTATCCCATGACGATTTCGGCGGCAACCGCTGTTAATAGTATCCATAGGGGAAAAGGGACTTTTTTGCGGCATATTGCTGCGGTAAATAGGTTGTACTGCTGTAATAAAGAGAAAGCAAAAACGCACGTGGTGGAACCGCTCGTTGAGAAGATCGTTGACGTAGGAGGCCCTGCTCTGCTCGTCCACCACGTAGGCAGCGACGAAGCGGTTGGTCTTGAGGTAAGCTGCCTCTTCGTATGCCTCGTCCTCAGCATGTTTTGCTGTCCCTGTGACAATATACCAGGGGTAACATCAAACATGCGTACGTAAAAATAGTTAAATAAGAAGTCTTACATTTTGGTTGTTGTCACTGTTGTTGCTGCTGGTGGTGTATATTCAAAGTATGTACGTGAGAAGACGGCCCTAAACGCTATGCTCAAGCCGCTCCCGAGCGGCTTCATCCTGTACTGGACATCAGCTAAATACTAGAATACAAAATATTGTTTCTTTACTGATATACTGATGCAGCAATCGTTTGCACGCTGTGGGCTGTGGGTCTGTGCACAAAAACAGATGGCCAGCACATATCATATGATATGATGTACGTACTTCGTAATTCATACCTGGTATTCATATATGGCATACCTGGTACCATGTAAATGTTATTGTATTATTATAAATATACCCGGTACCCCGTACACTCTTAACCCTTTTAGTACTGTAGTTCAGTACCACTCTAGTTCCAAGTGTTTAGTTCCCTGAATGGGGGTGCAGCCCGAAAGGAGTTTTTAAGAACAGAGGCGCTCACGAACTTCAAGTACTCGTACACTCGCTAATTGCCCCACGCACTTGATGAAATGCCAACGGAACGCACCGCACATATATTCCAACACGGATAAGCGCGGCGTTTTGTTTGCGGCAGCACAATGCTGATGGCGGCGGCGGCGGGGGGGGGAGTGGCGGGAACGTACGAGCACGTACAGGTATGGTAATAATCGAAAAGCTTGATGAGAGGGGCAGTGCAGTCGGCGCTCACCACCGTACGCGAAGACAGACCCCGTGGCCTGTATCTGCGATTTTGCCTCGCGGAGCGTAGCTTGAAGCAAGTCCATCCATGCCTTCTTCATGGGGGCATTGTTTGCTCGCAGGGACAATGTTTTGGCGCCGTCCCATGGGAACTCCAAGCGGAATCGCTTGTCGCCTGGGAGGATCCGACAAGTGTCAGCGAACCGGCGCGCGAACATGGGCGGGTGCAGCAATACTGGAGTGTCGAAACATACGTACCAGAGGTATTAGATGCCAGTCAATACTCAACTCAATCACGGCGCTGTATTATATGAGGCAATGGCTTTCAAAACAGTACGGTGCGTGGACCGCGGTTTGATATCTTGGATAGCTGCTTCCTACTCTATCACTAGTATGTTAAGGCCAACAGAGGCCTTGACGAGCCTAAAACAGGCTCGTCTCTGATTTTTCGTATATAAATACTCGTGCTCGTAGCATCTCTGGTGGGTTATCAGTACGTGCGGCTGCTGCTGTGCAGCAGTACGTGTGCAGCAGTACGTACTGCTGTAGTACAAGGTATCTCGAGTAAGGTATATCGAGTACCTGGTAACTGACAAATGTGTAACATATCATCGGAACAACAACCCCGACTGGGACACAGGACCCAACTGATATCCCCAGCAGTGTGCAGCCAGCACAAGACTTTCTCTCAAAAACAAACCCAGAATAAGTGTCTACCATATTTACACACACACACCTTGGTCGGTCACCGTTGCCACTTGATCGTCCTGGAAAAGGCACTCTGTCCGGCTAGGCTGCTCTTTAGCAGCTGCGGACACCACATCAGGCCAAGCGCTGAGGTAGCCCCGCTCGAGACGGTAAACCCTGGACTGCCACGCCCCCACGCGCGTCCGTTTCTCCAGCCCTGACTGCAGACTCCGATCCATGGCGGCGTAAACACGAGCGAGCTTGCTGCACTTCTCTCAGGCTCCTAGTGAGGTACCTGCCACCGCAAGGCACGGTACGCGAGGTTGGGCTGGGGCTCACAGCAGTCCCTCGCGAAATCATATTTTCGCAACGGCCCCGGCACTAGTAGGCAACTGAATAACCATGGAAACCCCCTCAAACGACACTGCTGACACTGTTGCTTGCTTCTGTAACCCGGAGTCATCAGGACACGGCACGCTTCGGTTGCAACAGGTGCAACGGCCGAACGGCGACAGGCTTGGGGTGTCTTTTGATAGACTGACTTTTATTTCGTCAGCGGGGGCCGAACAGCAAAGAGAGACCTCTGGAAACGAGAGGCACCCTTGCTTTTTGTTGTTGTCCGGCTTGCATCCAGCTTGCACCTCTGGCGAGCTTAGCTTAGGACAGCCGACAGGATGGCTGCCCCACCAAAGCCTCTCAGCGTGGACATTCATACCTCCGTGAAAGAGGGCGACATGGCGAAAGTGATGGAGTTCTTGGAGGAGGGGGGTGACGTGAACGTGCGTTGCAGGTGTGTCGACAACAACACACTGCTTGTGCTCGTGCATTCGCTGTTTAAAGTTTTGAATTTTCACCGCTTACGTATGCATGAAACCATGCTTTTGATGGTGTAACATCGTCAAGCAAGTACGCTGTGCCTCGAGGTGGTTTCGAGAGATCCGAACTGCTATACGTACAAGTAGACTGCACTGCTTTTGTCTGCCGTAATATTTGAAAGTAACTGCGGCGTGTTCCCGAGTACAACTCACACGACGTAAAAATGTGTGCGTGGGGAGAGAGAGTTGGGTACCAAGTACCCGGTATTCGGTTCGACATTTGCAGGGATCATCTCGGAACATGCTAGTATGCCAGTGATAAGCGGTCTTACCTCTGAATCGCTCGTATCCCCGCCCACGAGCAATTTGATGTTGTCCCGGGATAAGAGCGAAAACCTTTCTCAACCCTACTAGTACTGCAGTCCCGTTTTGGGGACAAATACTCAGAATTTGGGTAGATTGTCCCCAAAGTGGGATTGCAGCTCAAAAAGGGTTAAATCGGAACATATTTCTGCTCGAAGCGCGCAAAAGCTCGTAGCGCGGAAAAATCGGGCGAAGCCTGGTTACTCTACATGTATTAACAGTAGCTTCCATACCTCAGCCGAATTTCCATATCACGTGTCTTAAGTGCGGTTGCTGGGCACCGGCACAGTATGTACTGGCAGTATATAGTAATTTACTGTTGGTACTACAGTAGTCTACTGGTTGACCTGCCCTGGCCAGTATATTCGCCTGTAGTTTTTTTATGTTACGTACGTCCAAGAAACACGCCATATTATAGTACCAAAACCCACTAAATTCGTTTCGGGAGGAGAGAATAGAGACGAGAGACTGTAAGTATACTGCAGTCCAGTACACTGATTGACTTTGACAACGGTATGATCGCTTCTGAATGAGTCAGCCAGTGCCCAGCCCTACTGTAGGTCTCTCCTATTGTGGACGCTCTTAAATCGGGTACCCCACTGTGCGTGGCAAAGCAGCGCGAGCAAAGGACTCACTCAACGCGCAGATACATGTCTTCGTTCTCTTGAATGTTGCATGCAGAGTTGAAAAAGGGTCGACGTTGTTAGCAGACGTCATCGCTTAAAGACAAACCGGGTGGGTGTTCTTTATTATTTGATAGTGTTTATCGTAGAAATTCCAGTAGACTACTATGGTAATAGAGCCTGCGCTTCGAGAAACTCGGAAACATCGTAAACAAGGTGCGGCATCATCATTGGGCTATGAGTTTACCTCGTGCCTGTTGCTACCCAAAATCAGATGGGGTGACTATGTACGGTGGCTGTAAATCAGACTATTTTTTCCTGTACCCCTGAGTAGATGCCGTTGCGCAGCAAGTACTATTTCGCGTCGTACACGGTGCATATAGAGTAGTAGACAGAATATGGCGGATAGAGTGGACGTCACTATTAATAGATGACACGCAGTCGACACCACAAGATGGCATACAAGTGCGTCATATGAAAAGTTGCAGCAGTCATCAAGTAAGCGCGAATTCGTGCCCGCAAGAAACACAACAGGGGCACGCAAGTAACTTTGTATATGAAGTCTTGAAAACGAAAATAGGGGGAGCGGGCTAGATGGCGGACAGAGTAGACGCCACAAGATGACACGCAGCTGACACCATGAGATGACCACAACATGACATACAACCGTATTTCGTGACAACACAACATACAGCAGTCAGCAAGGAAGCGCAAATTTACGCGTTGAAGCAGCACAAAAAGGGAGGTCCGCAAGGATGCATAGAACTTTAGAACAAAAAGAAGGGGAGCAGGCTCCATGCTGCCTGCGCCTGAGCTGTTTCAGTCCCTACGAGTTCAGCATTTCTACTTGTATTGCGTGCCCTGATCGTCTACGGGTGCGTCGTGCTGGTATATACTTACGTTTCTCCCCTGGTATCCAATATATGGTGCCGCTAATATACTGTTGTTGTAGATTCTGCTATAAACCGTAACCCTTTTCTGACCCAGAGGTAGCGATACATAAATCACGAGTTTACTTTTACCAACCGTCGATGGGTAGTGAGAGCGAGCAGTAGTATGGGTAGCTTCATGCTGCGCCCCGAGGCGTTCAACTTCTTAGATCGTAGTTTGTTGGACCCTAAATGTATCAAGCCCCTACCAAGCAATGCCCGGTGCGGTACCTACTGGTCGTTTTTTGTTTTACGTCAGCCTTTCTTTCGGCAGTCAAGCAAGTAGGGACGCTTGTGTTTCCCCCATCAAAAGTTGTATCCAAACTACGTAGAGCCAAACCTAATCGTCCACACAATCGGTCAACTCCAGACTAGCTCCCCCCCCCTCCCCCGTCAACGCAAGTGTTGCATGAAACCCGCGTCATTTCCCCCCCTCTTCCATCTCACAGTCCCGATCCCCCCCCCCCCCCCTCCTCCCTCGTTCTCCACCCCCGCTGACACCGGCCAACGCTTCCATAGGCGGTAGGTACGGAAGTGCACTAGGAAATGGAAACCACGACGGCCGCTTCGACGAACGGCAACTTCCACGCGGTTGCTGCTTGCTGTAGCAGCTATCAGACTCAGTGCCTGACAACGATCGCAATGGACTACATACATTAGGAACGTTTTTCTTGCTCCAGTGTATGAATCCGAGCGTCTGTTGACGTCGCTGCGTGTCGTCCGAACTGCCTTACGCTGGCAGGTACCGAACGATCCCGCTGCACAGAGCCGCGGCATACAACCACGCCGACATCGCCAACCTTTTGTTGGACAAGGGTGCAGACATAGAGGTAACCAACTTCGTACAGCACTCACGTGTTCTCTTGCGTTCTTCTCCTTTTGGTGTGATTTATTCCACCTTTGCATGATGCGGTCCCCTAGACTTCTACTGAACTTCGTGCCGTGTCCGTGTTTGATGCCTGGCACGTGCGTGCGCTAGGTAGTCCCGCTCTTACGTATTTTCTTGGGGTGTACGATTGGCTTCAGATATGTATATTTGTGTGTCACACGTTCCCGGGGGTAGTCTTGCACTCCGGAGTTGCTGGAGCCTGGCTTGTGAACCCAGACTAACGACGAGTGAATGTTGATGGGAAGTAACTATTTTTGCAGGCGGCGGCCGACGGTTTCGGCATTCTCATCGTTCGCGTTTTTTGTGAGGTGAAAAAAGGGAGAAATAAAAGGGTAACAAGCAGCATCGACACTTGTGTCGAACACAACTGAGTCAATAGGGGACGATGCAGTGTCGCACCCGGGCTCACAGCGCGAAGAGCTCATCAACACACTATTTCGGGGGACCTTAGCAAGTAGGACCCACAGTACACACAAAAAGCCTATATATTTTCCTACTTTTATTAACAATATTTGGTCCTATTTACTATGGTCCCCCCAGTAGAAACTTTTATATAGTACTCGTAGTGCAGACCTCTGACCCTAAGAGGATTGCAGTTGTGATAATTCCTTCTCGTGTGATATTTCGGGGGGCCATAGTGAGTAGGACCAAATATTGTTAGCAAAAATGGATGAATATATAGGTTTTTGTGTGTACCGTAGGTTCTATTCACTATGACCCCCCGTAGTAGCCATCCAACAACTTGTAGCATGTAGTTTAGGGTCGACCATCCATGTGCACAGCTGCGAAAAGAAAAATGAACAGGGACGTATTAATCGCATGAAGGCACCAAAGCCTGCGTCGTTTTCGACCTTCCCGTCAACACAATCACGCTAGTTTTCCTGCGCGCCGATTCTTAAGGCATCTTCCTGGGGCTCTCTATTGCTGTAAATTCGTACCTGGCATGTAGCGTAGCGTCGTTGTCGCTCCAGATCAAACCCCGCGAACGGTGCGGTCGACCTACACCGCTAGAGTATCGTCACTGTTACCGCCACAGTTACCTTCACAGTTACGGGTGCCGTCACCGTTACCGTTACCGTTGCCTTGACGCCACCGTTACCGTTACTATTACCGTTACCGTTATCGTATCGTTACCGTTCCTATTACCGTTGCCGTTACCGCTGTCGTTTCCGTTACCGTTAACGCTGTCGTTACCGTTACCGCTACCATTATATTACCGTTGAAGTTACCGTTACCCCCCCCCCCCCCCCCCCCCCCCCCCCTCCCGTATCGAAGCTGCCCGTCTTTACATCGTGACTCCTGATCATCGTCTTGTTATTTCTGTGCCTACAATGTTGCTATTCAGGAATTGATGTTGTGTATTGGTCTTATGGACCTGGCATCTTGCTCGGTAGTACGAGTACCTGGTAACTGATGTGTTGCTCTATATTACCGGGTAACTGATGTCTCACTCGATAGTGACTGATACCGGTATATAGTTAACTGGAGACTGATGCCTTGCTCGTTATGGAATCCATGTCTTGGGCTTAGGGGGCTGATATCTTGGTATCGAGAAATGTGCATCTTGTTGTGTAACAGGTAGGAACATTCACCTTGCTCTTCAAGATTTCCTTATTAGGACGTGACACCTTGCTCTTTAGGACATTTCTCGTTAGAACACGATACAGCGCTCTTGAGGAGCAAATCTACTGCTGTCTTGCTCTTTAGGTACTATTAATAGTATACACATATCAGTCGGCATTTATATGTACCGCTCGTTGAGAACTGATGGGTCACTCTTCAGGGTATGATAGGTCTGATAGGTTTCGATTTAACTGCCACCGCTGTAACTGCCACTGTTGTACCTGCCACCGCTGTAACTACCACCCACCGCTGTAACTGCCACCGCTGTAACTGCCACTGCCGTAACTGCCGCCGCTAACTGTACCAATGCAGGCACGCGATGGAGTGGGACACACCCCTTTGTTCTGGGCGTCGAGAGGGGGGCACGACGACATGGTCACCCTCCTTTTATCCCGGGGGGCGCACATCAACGCCGAGGACAAGAAGGAGGTGCGGAACTTTTTATTTCTCTTTTCATTTTTTTCACCCGTCTGCTACGATGGGGGTACCTACGTAATACCAACTATTTATGAGCGTCCTCACTTGAAGAGCTCCATTCTAATAGCAAGTCGTGAATAAGTCACCCAAGCTGCCTGTAAGATAATAAGTAGGCTTGCCCCCATGGACAATCCGATAGACCAGGGCTTGAACGACTCGCACTATGCGACACAAATGGGATATATACTGCAGGGTAATTACGGGGTAATTTTGTGAGTCGAGAGGCCCCCGTCGCTCAGAAAATAGCGTCGGCGCCCGTGAGCTCCGTTCACATCTTTAATGCTCCGGCGGGTGGCTGAAAGTGTGCCTCAGGCTCACAGCATCTGTGTTAGCGACACGTCGTGGTTGCTGAAAGCAACCCATGTTCCTTTCTCGTGTTTTTTTGGGGGTGACGATGTCGGAGCAGGCTGTATGAGATCATCATCCTCCGGCGGATGGATAGGAATATACCTCTGGCTCACAGCATGCTTATTAGCAACACGCCTTGGTCGCTGAGAGCAACCCATGTTCCTCTGTCGTGTTTTGGGGTGACGATGTGGGAGCAGGCTGTACAAGCAAGGTAGATCGGACCACATCATGTGTTTTTTCGTCCTCCATGATACCTAGCACAGGCCTAGTGGATCACCCTGTCCAGGCACGATGCCCAAGCACATCTTCCAAGCGCCCTGTCGAGGAGGCGTAACTCGGGCTATGTGTTCACGCTCCTTAACCCGCTCTCGAAGCATGGTGCGGTTCGAGGAGCCTTCATTTCGGGCGACGTCATATTTTTTGTCCTTGCCTCGCGAGCATAGACGGTAGTAGCTGTAGATGTGAGCGGGTGACATAGAGCGAAGTGACCGCTTGTCGAATTCGGCGAGCATTTGTTGCAGCATACGCTATGCCCCCCGAAGACCTTGACGATCACCCTTATTGACCTTGAGGCTGATAGTATAACGCAACCCTCCCTGTCTCCCTCACTCCCTCTCTCCCTCCCTCCCCCCCTTTCTCCCTCCCTCCCTCCACCTCTCTACAACCCCCCCCACCCCCGCACGCTTTTGTCATACCATATAAACCCTGGTCGCGTTCTTCACAGCGGACACCATTGCACGAAGCCGCGCGGCACGGCCG
Source organism: Macrocystis pyrifera (assembly GCA_031763025.1). NCBI lineage: Eukaryota > Phaeophyceae > Laminariales > Laminariaceae > Macrocystis > Macrocystis pyrifera. Next base: position 7,326,331 of record JASSKH010000008.1, on the reverse strand, counting down.
GAAAGATACTTGCGCGCTGCTGCTCAAACGGGGCGCGAAGCACGACACAATGGATGCCGACGCCAACGAGCCGGGGGAAGACTTCGAGCCGACCGTAGCAGAAAGCCTTCGCAGCGAAATTCGGAGCATGATCGAGAGCGCATGAGCGGCGGCGTGTTGCATTTTGACACCGCGGCAGGAAACTCACGCACATCACTTCGTATTGCAGCTACTAACAGTGGGGGTATATTAATTGTGTGTTGTTTTTTGTGGGGGGGGTTGATATACTAGGAGACTGCGATTTGACCCCTTGACTGACCGCGCCCTACACTATACCTACAGTATTAATAGTACAAGTCTGATCGTAGATGTAAGGCAGGTTTAGATCGTAACAAAACGTCGAAATATGCCTTATGTTTGTGGTCAGACGGGTGTGCTAAAGGCCGGGGAAGGAGGTCGCGCCGCGACCCCGTCGAAAAACGCCGGCCCCAAAACGAGTGTGTTAAGGTCTGTTCCGGCCGCTCGGGGTAGGTACTTGCTGACACGGCTGTGTCGTCGTCATGGTTGGCCTACCGCTGCTCGCTTTTCCCGCTGCTCACGGCTGAGTTATATTGCTGACGTTGTTTCACGGTTGTGGTTGATACACCGCGGCTCGCGTTTCCCGCCGCTCGCGGTTGAGTCACGGGTGACATTCTCGTCTTTTTTTTGCTCTGCGGTGTACTATTTATAGTGTGAGTTCTGTCTCGCAAGTTGCAGCCAACAGATAAAAATATGTATGTCCCTCTATTTACTAGGAAGAAGGGTCGGTCGGTACAGGCTGCCCTCTGGTTCGACGGGTATTACCGTTGGATAGAAAAAGCGGGCCCATGTGAAAAAAACAACACACACATACATACATACACAACCAGGCCTACACAGCCGTATCCCATGGAAGGCTTCGAGCTGGTGGAGGAAGCAAGTTTTTCTTTCGAAGCAAGTTGTGCTTTCTGTTTCGCCGGCACGACCACCCGCGTACGTACATTGATTTGGCACGGTGCGGTGTGACGGCAGTATCTATTGTCTCTGTGGAAGCTGGCGGGCGCTTTAGGGTGGGCTCGCCAGTGTTGCAAGACAGCTAACCACTTGGATTTAGTGCTGGACGAATTTTGAGGTGTGGAAATTTGACCACCAGGCTGTCAGGCTCAAGAGGGTTTCGCCCTGTAGAGAGAGAGCCAGACACCGATCCAAGGTCTGGACGCGTGGCGCAACTCGATGATTTAGGGCCGTCCGTCTTGTTACGAAAGCAAAACTTCAGTCGCCGAGGTGCAGCCCGTAACATTGAATCATTCAAGCTTTTCCAGCCGCTATTATAGCCCGCAAACGAAAAGTATCGTACGGCATTTCGATAACTCGTCACCGCTGAAACACTCAAATATTTACTTGAGGACCAGGCTTTGTTTTGCATCGCTACCACAAAAACTCACCGTTATGTTGGAAACCTGACCGCGCTGTCTATCAAACTGGCATTGCTGAAACTGGGATTGCTGAAGCGTTGAAACGCTAGCCACTCTCACTCTTGCTGAAAGCCAAACCACAAAATGAAAACAAATTGAGCGTCCCAACTACTGCAGGTGTGCCGAATATCGCACATGATCGCCGTAAACCAAAACACCACCGTGGTAAATTTTGTAGTTCAGCAAAAACGACATCCCCCTGCTATTATACGTAGTACTGGTATGCACGCGAGACCGTTCATAATATCCACCTCGAAATCGATTGATGAAGTCGATTGCTGCAGGCGTACGTACAGGGATTAAGTTCGCGCCGTACGCTTCCGCAAAGACAATCTCCAAGCCGAAGTTTCAGGTACTTCGGGCCGAAACACGACAGGGCAGTTACAAAGCTTTTTTCTAACCAACTCACGCCGAGCACGCTGCATTTGCCTCGTTTTGCTTATCTCAAAGCCCTACGTGGGCGCTGTCCCAGGAGCAATCCGTCGAAAAAAACTGACCACCCAACATTCGTGCTACGCGAGAGGCCTTATCCCGTTCATACACCCAGACAAAAAAAGAATATTGGAATCTGAGCTCAAGCAGTTTGTTCCCTCCCGCAAGGCGGGTACGACTTTGACCAAGACGCTAGCTCTGGCAAGCCCCGGTTCTTCCAAGAATGCCGCGAATACTTCGGTTACTCCCTGTTTTCATTAAACAAGCGTGACGGCGGCCGCCGACGTATAGTCAACACACTGAAGGTTCAAGGTTTTCGCGCCGGTCGCCCGCAATGCAAACACTAGCGTAACCCCCGGTGGGGATACGAAAACAAAACACAACGGCATATTTTCGGAACCTATTTATTATCCAGCAAGTCCCCGTCCTCTCTTTTCTCATCGTTCTTGTCCGACGACGTGTTCGGTCATTTCCTAGCCATCGATGACCATTTGAAGATTTTCTGCGGAGACCTCCGCACGACGTTGTATTGGACGACTTCCTCGGCCAGATCCTCCCTCATGGAATATTATTCGACAACGTCCTCTGCCTTTCTCTCCCTACGGTGTAGTAACATCGGACAGGTTACAGCTTCCTCGGCCTTTCATACCAGTGAAAAACAAAACGACCGAGCCCGCGGCCACTTTTCCCCTACCGGATAAGGAATAATATTGGACAATCCCCTCGGTCACCACCCCCCTCCCGCTACAGGATTATCATTTTTTGTTTGGCAAATCTCTTCGGCCGCCTTTACACATCTTGAGACAATACCTGAGAGCTTCCTCGGCCTTTTCCCCCCTATGAAACATTGATTGCACGTCGACCACCACCTCGGACACTGCCTCCCTACGATATGGTATCGGAGAAGCACCTCGGTCTTGTGCTCCCTGAAATACGCTATTCGACAACTTCCTCGGCCGGTTCCCCCCTACTATACACTATTCAATTCAACACCCTCATCAGCCTTTTTGCGGGCATTCGGCCGCCAATCTGGGTGCCGGCTATCGATACCCGTGGCCGCACGGGAGTAAAATCGTTCGGAATAGTTTACCGAACAAACATTTGGGAAAACATGGGCATGGTCATGCCTGGCACGAGTTTGCGCAATGAAAACCGACGTCAGTCTGGCAAAAAGAAAAAAAAAATAACAGGGGGGACTGTCCGGTCACTTCCTTCGCCATTTATTTCTCCCGATGAAATGGTATCCGACCACACCCTCGGCTGTTGCCTCCCTCCAAAATAGTTTCCGACAAGTTTTTTAGCCACCAATCTTGGCCTCGTCTTACCACACGCACATATTTACCTCGTATACTCCTCTCGATGAAGCATTATCAATATATCAGCAGACTACTTCCTGGGCCTACTATTCCTCTTCCCGAAGAAATAGTATCCAACAACCCGCCACCACCTAAGTCGGCCTAGTTCTTCCACGTTCACACATTTACAGCGGCCGGCGCCGGCGTCGTGAATCGACTCTTCCGCAAAGAAAATAAAGCATCCATAAATTTACAACTCCATAGGATTCGTCCTCGCGCAACCCCTCACCCTCGAAAGCGCCACCCCGCAACTCCGAAGTTTCGAAACAAGAAATCCTTTCAAGAGTCCGTCCTCAGCTCGCGATACGTTTCAAAGCAATGGAACTATCAAAGGGAGGGGGGGGGGGGGGGGGGGGGGGGGGGGGGGGGGGGGGGGGGGGGGGGGGGGGGGGGGGGGGGGGGGGGGGGGGGGGGGGGGGGGGGGGGGGGGGGGGTACATATAAAACACAATGGAACGGTCGCCTACAAGCAGTGAAAGCGTAAAATAGTGGACCCGAAAACGTGTGTTCTGAACGGGATACACTGCCTCTTCATATGCACCAACCGCGCTCGGATGAGGTCAGGAGACAGGACGCGCTGCTCCTGCTGCTGCTGTAGTTAAACCTCGTTCCCCGGCCAGTCTTCCCCGTCTCCTTCCGTGTGCAAACCGCACACGGACGGCAGCGGTACCGCTGGCGCCTGCTGCTGCAGCTGCTGTAGTGAAACACATCACTTCCCACTCCCCCGCCCCTTCCTGTTCCCTCCCCCCCGCCCCCTCCCGCGTCCTCGCCCCCTTCCGCGTGCAAACCCGCATAAGGATGGCAGCGGCACCGCGGAGTGGTCACACTCCTCTGGCGTGATGATAGATACAGGAGATAGATCGTCATTACCACCGTTTTGTTCATCTTGTCGAAGCGATGGGTGCGCGTTCCACAGAGTGCGCTGGACAACGGAGAAGCTCTCCGGTGCAGCCTTTAGATCGCCCGTACCGTACAAAAACGTTTTTCGAGCACAACACGATACCGATGTAGCCACCGACAAAAAACAACGGTGTGTTGAAAGGAGTTGCAGTCCGTGGAGGCCGAACAGCGAAAGCAGCAGCAGCAGCAGTGCGGGGGGAGAGAAGTTTGATCGTGGTTCAGATTCAGAGAGTGCAGGCAACGATAATAAGAGGTTGGGGGGACAATACACGGTTGATTCCACACAGATAGACATGCACCACCGCAACCAAGCCAGATACTCTCGTGTTGTAGGAAGAGAGCAAATCACGAAAAAGGTATTTCGCTCCTCCTGCGTAGGCAGGAGCGCTTTTGTCGATTGCTAGCGTTCTCACCCCCTTTCTCGAAAACTGCACAACCCGCGAGGAAGTTGTGGCGTTCATCGCTTGCAAGCAGACGTTCATTTATGCAGTGATGTGGTTCACTCTCCATTCTTAACAAGCATGCAAAAACATATCGATGGAGAGTACCGGAGAATCTGGCTCGCACGATAAGAGGGCGAGAGTCGAGCGCTTTGGCAAGACTCTGCAATACATGCGCATCCATCCATCCAAAAAAAATAACGGTGAAGCACGTTGTTGTTGCCCGTCAAATTTTTGTTCGAAGCAAACAACCGCCATCAGTTCCAGAAAGCCATCGAGACATCACCTCTCACGGAAAGGAAGACCTGCAGACCATGTCACCTACTACGCCTACATCGCGTATATATCCACCTGGTATACGCTACCATCGACCGCGTATCAGTCTGGCGTGCGCTATGGCCGACTGCTTGTCCGCCTGGCCTATGCTACGACCGACTGCGCGTCAACCTGTGGACCTACGCTATGACCAACTTCATACCCATCTAGGCTACTCTATGAGTGACTGCGTACATCAATGTGGGGCACACTACGGCCGACACACACCCAACAAAACCACGACAAAAATACGGCCTACCACCTACGCACCTGTTGCAGGTATTGTGGGTCTCACAGCATCCCATTGCCATAAACTAGCGCGTGGTCAAGAAAAAAACACAGTTGACCCTACCGACAGCACATTAGGGACACCCCAGAAAAGGCCAGTCGGGGGACGAGCATCGATCTTGCACTACGCTACCATTGATCGCATAACATATCCACTTCGCGGACGCTACGACTGCGGACATATCTGGTCCGTGTTAAGGCCGGCCAACGACCAGTCCGGGCTGTACAGTAGAAGACACCCAGCAACAGGCCGCAGGCCCGGCCTGGAGTATTTACTCGGGATAGGATTGTTTCTGCACTTAACCGCAACGTACACGAGTCGGGATTTTATAATCCCCTGTAATTACCCACCCGCCTCCCTCAGTGCTCCGTTTCTTGGCAGGTGTCCTGCGCTGTAAGGTATGGAAGACCCCCGATTCATCTACATGTTTCCTGAGCTGCGAGTGCCGATAACTTAAGGGTGTGGCGAGGTCTCACTCGGAAATCGAAATGGTGCTTGAGCGGCACAGCGGGGTGGCACATGAAGCGAACGCCCGCGGTGTCGATTCCGGCGAGGTTCGAAGACCTGGAAGGGTTGGAAATACAAAAACAAAAAACGAAAAACAAAAAAAAGGAGTTGGGATGAGTTGGGTTGCGATTGGGTTGGGTTAGGTTGGGCTGGGTTGAGATTGGGTTTGTTTTCTTCTGTTTTGCTTCGCGTTGTGCTTCTGGTGTGCTATGTTGAGTTCTGTTCTGTTGTGTTGTGCTATGCTGGGTTTTTTTTTGGCCTTCGCGCTATTAATAGTGCTGTTGCATTGCGCTACGTAGCTTTATTGTAGGCAAACAAACGTACTGGCCTAGATGCGTTGTGGTATACAGATGGACTGTGAAAGATCCACTGTGATCAACGATTCATGACGCAAGAGTTTAAGAGTAGCCAGCGTTAGAGTAAGCAGTATACACCGTCGCCCTACAGCAGTATAGAGCGCGCATGTACTTCAATACGACAGCAGCAGCAGCAGCAGCAGCAGTAGCAGCAGCAGCGGCAGCAGCAACACCTGCAATAACAGCAGCAAGGTCTACCGCTGCAACACGAAACTCTCACCACCACCACCGCCAACAACCTATCGATACCACTCACAACAACACCAACATCAGCAACAGCCCCACAATATCAACACCTGCACCGACACCAATACCATCAATAACAAACCCATCGTCACCACCCAAGTAATAAGCATAACAGCACCATTTCCATCATCACCAACACTAACGCCAGCAGCAACAGTCAAGAGTACGACAATCGGCTTCCCCAAGACGCTTTAACGCACCGGGCGTGGAGAAGGAGGGGGTGCGTCAGCATCACATCTCCAGCGGCACCGGCAGTCTCAACCACGTCCTCGTCTAGGGCGGGGAGGAGCGCCTCTCGAGCGGCACTCGACACCTCCGGCCCTTCATGGCGTCAAGAGATGGGGGGCGTGGCATGTTTTTCAGGGCGAGTGCTAAACACGGGCCCAGCTCTACGGAGGGCGCTGTGGAAGCGTAGAGGGCAAGAGGCGACAAAGTATCTCCCCGATGAAGCGCAACAATAGGAGGAGAAAGTCGCTTACCAGGTACCTCGTACACTTGTATGTGTATCCTATACAGGTATGCCCGGCGCTCGATACTCATCTGTTGGTATACGGGGGGGGGGGGGGGGGGGGTCCCGGATTATTGTAGATAGCTCCGTCAGGGACTGAGATCGTCTACAGATAAATTGCGGCCAAAACAAAAATGGTGTCTCAATAAGAACCGGCAAGTCAAGACTCAAAACGACCTGCAACGAGGAATCAGTGTGGAAATTACAGAACGCAACATTCGAATTTGTTGCAACCGCAAGGAGCAAGGCTGCGGCCGCCAGTGATGTGCAGCGTGTGCACCGGTGAAGCTCTCAAATGGTGTCCGGGGAGGGAATCCGGGAGGGTAAACATTGTCGGCCATGAACGATTACTAAAGCATCGGCCACGCCAACCAGATTGTCCAGCTGGGGCGGGGGTGTGAAAGAGTTGGGGCCTGACCTACAGAGCGAGGAGTCAAACGACACGCGCGCGGCGTGATACTACTACTACACTACTACTTCTACTACTACTACTACTACTACTACTGAAACTACTACTACTTCTACGATTACTACTACTGCAGCTACGATTACTGCTACTACTACTGGGACTACTACTACTGCTGCACACCGATACCCTTGATAGCCCGTGAAAAAGAGACAAGACTGCACTCCTGGAGTTTTCGGTCATCATACCTGGGTCACCAGACGCTATGATGTAATATATCGTGAAAAAGAAAAAAAATCATGCTGGCTGGGTAGTGTACGCCCAATCTCCACATTTGGCCTCACACAACACCCCTAGCGTACAATATACATGGTCGCAAGCTTCCGTAGGTATACCCTGGCAAGCTCCACCACGACAGTTCCTCCGCCGTTCGCTGGAACCGGCTGAAACAAGACAATCCACAGCCCGAGCACAGCCGTACCTGTCATCCCTGTCGTCCCCGCCCGTTCCCAAAGAATGCTGGCAACCTTCTTATGGGAACCCCTCAGCAGTGCGGTGCCGCCTCCGCTGGGAAGCACGTCGGAGAACAGGAATATCGGCAGAAGTCCAATCTCGCGGCTGCCGCATCGTCGCCCGTGGGCACGGCAAACGATAAATAGACAAGAACAAGAACGACCAGAAGAAGAAGAAAAAAAGAAAACGTTGGGATTTCCCCGACAAATGAACTTTTTGCCCGTCTTTAAAATACTTTACACATTACCTGGGATTACCATATCAAGAGATTGGCTACGCCCGGCGTGGAAGAGCATGTGGCACAAGGCATACGGAACGAAAAAGGAAAAATAAGGGAAATGGTGAGCTACCGTCGTCGCCATCGCCGTCGCCGTGACCTCGCCCTACAAAAGCTGAGAAACATTGGATGCAGTTGGGGGGGGGGGGGGGGGACCTAGGAAGGCGATCAATACACAAGCCGCAGCATAGCCAAAAAAACGGAGAGAAAAAAAAAAAAAAAACTGAAAACAGGTACTGTACTGCTAAACGAGCCGCCGCCCAAGAACTCTTGGGGCGTCCCTTTCGGGTATGCATTGCTTCACTGTTCACTTTTTGGAAGAAAACTTGAAATTTCAAATGCCCAACATGTGGGGCGGAGTTCCTGGCCCGTTATCTCTTGTGTGGGTTACAGGTATGGAGGACACACCGAGAGGGGCTGGTGCCTCAGGCCTCGACGGAACGGCGTGAGGGACGTCTGGTGACCTAACGAGGCGGTAAAAATCTAAGGGGAAGGGGACCTGGTATCCACATATACGATGTTTCACAACACGTTTTTTTAATGTCTAGTACGAATGTATTGTGGAAGCTTTATGTCCGTACCCTGTGAGCAGCAGGTTTCTTCCGCAAGCACTGCCGAAGGCTTCGTTCGCCCTCCCACCCTCGCCATGCCCGCACCCGCACAACTCGCAAACCGACGCACATCCCCTCACGACGGCATCGCACCGGTCTTTTCCCCCCTCACGACAGCATCCCATCGGTCCTACTCCGTCTCACGACAGCATCGCATCGGTCCTACCCCGTCTCGCCATAACATCGCATCAGTTTTCTACTCTCCCCTCACGATAGCATTCGCATCGGTCCTATCGGTCCTATCCCCCTCCACGATAGCATCGCATCGGTCCTACTCGCAGCTCCTTGCATGCACGCTGCGGTCTCCAAACCAAAAAGCCATTGTCTCCGTGCGTGTGCTGTGCCTGCAGTCATCCGTTCCCCGCATCCGCCATTTCAGGTCCCATCGAGGCGACTTTCGAGTCCCAAAGAACACCCCTTTTTGAACGGATGAGACCTGCGTGGAGCTAGCGCTACCGAGGATATCCAGGAGTGGGTACACCTCTCTGTCCCGAAAAAAAGGGAACATCTACATGCACTATTCGTACACAAACGTTGCTTATATATCGGGACAAGACAGATCCGGAGACGGGGGGCGAGAGTTTGGCACGCCCTCGCCATCTACCAAAAATCAGCTCGCGATATATACCTATTTTTTTTTTCCCAACTGTTGATGAAACCATCTTCGCGAGGGGGGTGTTCGTCTCGTAGCCCATTCGCGGTACTTGTATCGTGGCCGGGGTGGAGAAAGTATACCGTAGGTCCTAGTTAACTATGGACCCCCGTAAATAATGAAAATCGTTCGACGCTCCCTTTCGGCTGAATTTCAAAAACGTGCAGTTTATTTTCTTCAATTTGGAGCACCTTGCCCGATACATATCACTCCGTCTACGCGCTGTCCACAACACTACGCATTAGTACCCATGCGCGCTGGCGTGGCGCAACCAGGTTGGCTCGCGACTCGACTACTCGTTTGTGTACTTCTTTGATCTCAGCATAAACCGCGTATGTCCCTGCCCTCACGCGTGCTCTACTCTCTAGGCGCAACTACCCATGGACTGTCGAGCTTGTGCTGGTGAGGTACACCCCAAGACACTCATACCACTCGTGGACCCTCCTGGTATACGCCCATACTGCCCCCCCTGCTTGCTTAAATCCAGGAATTGAGGTTGAGACGGAACAAGGACTGGACTGTGGCAGGTTCCCCCATGAGCTGCGGAGCTTGAGGTGGTCAGGCGCATCCAGGACACTCGTACCATTCGTGGGCCGTCAAGTAATACGCCCACGCTTGGATTATCCTCGGGAACGGGATTGACAAGAAGAAGGGGCTGGCCCATGGCAGGTCCGCACGTGCCGCAGGCAAGCCTCGCCTCCTCTCTCTAGAAAACGCGACCAGGTATTTGACCCTTGTTCCCGGCTAGAGAGGCCATCGGATACCTGTCCTAGCGGTGTAGTTTCTCGATAGATTGACGGCTCACTCTGAACGGGAATATAAGAGCCGTGTGGACCTTGATATAAGGAGCAAACGTATCTTCTATTCACGTGCACAGTGGTATGTCCCATTTTTTCCCTCAAGGCGATGCCTGTGTGGTACTTGAAACACAGAACGATGGGACTGAAAACAGCAGAAACTGGGGGCGAACTGCGACAGGCCCAAACATGGAGGTACCACTGTGTTGAAGGTCATGCATAGTGCACGCCAGGAGCTGAGAGTAAGACGGATGGGATGCTATAGTGCGTGAGTGGGCGTGATGAAAGCTTGGGAGAGCCGAAGAACAATATCCGCACCGGTTCGTGGAGGAAAGTGATCGCTCCAAGGGTGAACAAAAAACGCGCCCCCAAAAGGTTTACGACAGGAGACACTTGCGTAAAAAACGACCGATTTTCCACAAAGCCTTCGAGACCTTTTTTGTTTTCCACAGATTAACAGTTAGCATACTTCTAATCGAAAACGCAGACGGAAGAGTGCATTTCTTAGGGACGTCAGCAGACGGAAGAGTGCATTCCTTGCCACTTCGCCCTTGGACGTAAAAAGAAGAAACCTATTACGGGGGGGGGCATAGTAAATAGGACCAAATATTGTTAGTAAAAATAGGGAAATATATAGGTTTTTACGTATACCATATATATAGGTCCTACTGACTACAGTATGGACCCCCGTAATAACAAACGAACAGACTCAAAAAGGAAAACAGAGGCCCTTGGTCTCGCATACAAAACAAAAACAAACAGCACGGACCACAGACAAATTACATCTAACCCACCGATTAATATTGACTCCTGCAATAAACCGTTTAGGGGGACCGAGATAAAGCCATCAAAACAACCACAAGCTTTGAAGTTTGGTCATACCAACCATCCAACAATAGCGGACAACAAAAATAAATGTTCGACGCATAGAAGCGTATGTCAAGAAAACAGAACCTATGCACGAGTCGTAGCGCCGCTGCCTACCCCGCAGAAATCTGGTACGTGACACAACTAAATGAGAAACGCGCCAGCGCGCTGCAGCCTGGAGAGCATGAGAGCACAAACCGAAACGCGGAAGCCTAGCCCAATTTGCACGCGGAGAAACCTTTCATCAAACCCCACAGCGGTTTTTCAACTTCCACAAGTGTCGAATCACCCAAGCATCATATCTCCATAGTATCACATCATCATAGTACAGTGTCCCCAAGACACCAATCCCAAACATAGCGTGTTCCCCAAAGTGTGGTATCCCCAAAATATCGTATCCTCAAAGCGTCGTACAAGTATCCCTATGGCATAACTTCCCTGCAGAGTAACTTCCCACAGTAGCAATCACTCAACAATAATACCGTCAACGTTCTCCAAAGCAGTACCCCCGCCCCGCCCCCGCCCCAGTATCAACCCTTACCCCATCCAGATTTGCAGTCCCGCTCAGGGGACAAATCACTTAGAACTTGACTGGTTTGTCCCCAACACGGGGCTGCACTCCGAAAAAGGGCTAAAGGGAGACAGCTCGCATCACACAGAATCACCCTCAAGCATTATATCACCAAACTATTACATCGCATAATACCTACTTGTACCTACCTGTGCGGAAAATGTCGGAAGTGCGCCCCGTCCACGTGCCACCTCCCCTCAACTTGCCAAGGAGGCTGCGCGAACCCGGGAAAGGTAACCACCCACCACCCGCACCCGAATTCCTCCCAGGCATCCTCTCCAACCAACTGGCTCACTGCGGCCTTAAGCTTCGGAGACAGCGCGGACGTCCAGGGATGGCCGCGTCGATCCGTTGGAGAGCTGCACGAAAAACAAACATAATGCACACGCATCCGTGTGGTGCGCAAACAATAAAGTTAACTGAATCAACCACGCCTCAGGGCGGATGATTGATTCCCACTTGATGATCTGCCTGGTAGGCATTTCAAGGCAGATATATACATCACCGATCTGTATGATCTGTATGATCTAGGTCGCGTTGCCGGGTGGGAGTCGTATAACCTGCATGATCTAGCGCGTGCTTCCTGGGTTGGATATAAATCCTGAGCAACATATACCATTCCGTTTCAAAATCCAAGGAACGCTTGTATATTAAAACGTGATATGAATGATCATTATATTGCGGGACATAGTGATCCTTTAAAGTACATCATAACGTCCGGCTACGACGATGCTCGATACGGTAGTGGTATATACTCGAGGCACTGTTTTGGCCTGAAGAGGCAATAATTCTCACTGATGGGCCTCCCTAACTCTTTTCGAGCTGCATGCAGTCCCGTTTTGGGGACGAGGCCACCCAAATTCCAAGTAGTTTGTCCCCGAAACTAAAACTGCAGTCCTGCAGTAAAAACGATTGAATAACCCAAATCCGAAATCGTCGGAATGCCATCCTAGTTTTTAGCAAAACTAGACATCTTGTACGCCTACGGTTCAACAGGCCTTCAGAATATTCATCGGGTTGCACTTTCATTTTTATTGGCGTCGGTTTTTCACTTTCTAGTAGTGAAGAGCCCCAGAAACAAATGGTGTATGATATCTCTGCGGTACCATGACGGCAGGCTAGAATTTAATGATCGACAGACAATTTCGTGGGTTCGAGTCTCACCGAGTGCATACTTGTAGGGATTTTTTTTTGCATAAAAAATGATTTTGCCGGAAAGCGCAAGAGCGTGAGACAGCAACATTGGATGAAAATCGACGGGCAGTGCGAATGCTGAACCCTACGTATGCGCGATGAAAAAGGTAGTCACGTACCGGGGGGGAGACGGAATGACACCTACCTGTGACCGCGGCTTGTCCAGAAGATCGCCAAGGGTAAAACCTTCTACGAGTGTCAAACTGGAATGTAAAAGTGATGATGGATAAACAAATAAATATCAATGAGCTAACAACTTTTGGGCGGAAATATAAGGAAATTTTAGGCGTTAATATGAGTATGAAGCGGTCCTTATATTAACGTGAAGCTGCATCGACAAAAATACAACAAGACCTGCGAGGATGGGTATGATTAGCACCAAGCGTGAACAGTCAAACCATTTCAGAAGCTGCGTCTCTGTTTGAGGAACAGAGTCGCGGACAGATTCTTTGCTACTATAAGCTCAATACATGGCAAAATCAAATTCGGGAGCTGCGTTAAGAGAGGGCGGGAGCAGTGTCTTTAGAAGACACGAAGAAGGCGGGGGGGGGGGGGGGGGGGGGGGGGGGTCAGGGGGGCGCTCACGCAGCTCCGAACAATCTCAGAAGCGGCGATGGCAAGGAATGCCGAGGAAAGGAGTGTTATCGCGCCGCGGTCGCTCAAAGCGAGGGACCCAGGAAATATCCAAGAGCAAAAAAAAAGGGCAAGTACAATAGTATTACACACAGAATAGACCCCTTGCACTAAAGCCTGAGAAACAAAAGTAAGTATCCAGGCGAGATTGTCGTCCAAGGCGCAGTTATCGCAACAACAAAAAGCGCACGAATGAAAGTGGTCTATTGTGATATGGAATGACCACTTGGCTTACACTCGCAGGATCAAACACAACTCTGTGATGGTGTTCGAGGGCCTCCGTTCTTTGCAGGCCTTGAACAATTTCCCGAGCCGAAATCGCTGATAACTTCGAAAAGCTCGGAACAGACACACCATTGGTGACGTAAGCCAAGCCTGCTAACGGACGCATAAATATGTGCAGGTCGGGTGACACCTGTTCGTATTTTGCACAGGGTGTTCTATGCAAAATATAAAATTTGCAGACCCGGAATGCCTCCCAAGGTATGATCAGCAAACACGTATTAGTTTTATTTTGTTTCGGTCATTTGGTTCGGGGATTGCAGAGTCTGGGGCTAGGGTCTGGGTTAGACATACCACCCCCCCCCGCTCTCTCAAACCTAAACGGCCGACACTAAGCCCATTATAATGTGTATCAACTCTGGAACGGGTGTCAAGTTCAGGGCTAGGGTTACAAGTACGTACCCCCCCCCCGCCCCCAAGAAGAAGTAGTCAACACCAAAACCAGCTTAGTGCGCTGATACAAAACACCTTGGAAGGCATTTCCTTGTTGGGCCCTAACCTTGGAATCCCGTAAATTTCTGCAATCCCTTTTTTGTTGACCCAGGTTGAAGGGCACTGCTGGAAGATGCCTTCGGCTCCCAGGCGCCCCCACAATGTCTCTCTGCACGCACACACACGCGCACACGTACGCCGGGGTACGCAGCGATAACCAGGGAGGAACAAACAAAAACGAGCCGTGTGATCGAGAGGACTACCGGCATTCATCCATATATCGGAACGAACACAGCCCAAGCGCAGAGCAGACGCACACGCATCCCAGGAAAGCGTAGACGGGACTTGTTTCTCTCTCCGTCAACACTGTAGGAACAAGTCTATCCGTAAAAGGACACAGCGACATCAGAGGCAAACGAACATGCTTGCCGCCCGAGTACGGGACTTGCTTCTCTCTCTAATCTTACCATAGGAACAACTATTGGCATGGGCACTGGGTGCACCGGGCATTGACTTTTTTACGTCGGTGGCTGGTGCTATGGTTGCGTGACAATACCTCACCACACGGGTGATAATTTGGTCCCAGAGGACAGCGCTGAACCCTACCACTGTCCCTAGAAATAAGCACCCCTTTTCGTATTAATATTTACTCCAACTCCATGGCCTAGGTTTATATCGAACCACAATTAAAAAAACCATGTACTAGGTACGTACCGTAAGTAGTTCCTTAAGTTCCTTAAGTTGGGAGTCCCCAGTCCTTCAGAAATAATTTTGGCCAAGAAATGCTTTACCGTCATCGTGGCACGTATGCATCATCGTTTGTACCCTCCGCACCGTCGAGAACAACGGCTCGGAAAAAAATTGCCCGAGGGGGTGTGGTATGTTATCACACGGGTGATAGTGGTGTACGGTATGTACCAAGTAATATCTGAGTCTGCTATTAATATTAATAGTAACAGCACCTGCAGGCTGATGCCACCGCCGGATCGAACGCCCTCTTCAGCATGACGAAACCGTCTTCCTCGAACTTACTGATGTCGCCGAGCGAAAGAGGAAGAAGAGGAGGAGGAGGAGGGAGGAGGAGGAGGAGGAGGAGGAATAGGAGGAGGAGGGTTTTCGGCAGCCTCTTCTTCATCGTCCGCCCGCACATCCGATGGTGGTGATGGTGGTGGTGGTGATGATTGCGGTGGTGGTGGGGGTGTTGTTGGTGGCGGTGGGGATGACAATGGTCGCGGTGACGGGGGCGATGGTGACGGCGATGACGGCGGTGGTGACGGGGACAATGGTGATGTCCATGATGATGGGGGCAATGGTGACGGCGATGACGGCGTTGGTGACGGGGACAACGGCGACGTCGGTGGTGGTGCTGGTGACGATGATGGCGACGACGAAGGACTCCCAATAATCTTGATCTGGCAACGCTCGTTTCCACGACCGCCGCGGCTGCGATTCAATCCTCCGCCGGTTTCATCTGAGCGAGGGGAAGTCAATGAAATCGTCAGCTCGGCTACTCGCAGGGCGGGGTGGGGTGTGGAGCAGGGGGGCGGGGGGGGGGGGGGGGCGTACTCATTTGTTGCTTGCCTTAGTCATTTGACCATTGACCACGCATCCCTTTCGAGACGGAGCACCGTTCCTACTCCTAATAGAGACACCTCCAACAATTGGGCGCTCATTACGTTGTTTCCATATATTACATAGAAGC
Organism: Macrocystis pyrifera; assembly: GCA_031763025.1. Taxonomy (NCBI): domain Eukaryota; class Phaeophyceae; order Laminariales; family Laminariaceae; genus Macrocystis; species Macrocystis pyrifera. Next base: position 7,310,575 of record JASSKH010000008.1, on the reverse strand, counting down.
TTTTTGCTAATCTTATCCCCTTCCTGTTTGGCCTCCTGTGGCCACCATCTATCTCCTAGGATAGCGATCGTTTTCTCGCTGCTATTCATTGTATCAAACTCCTCCATGTCACATTCGTCTATTTTCCTCATCTCCTCTTCTAACACATCCCGTTCCTCCTTGTGTATTTCACATTATCCTACTATGTGAGTTCTACTCTATTGCTTTGCCACACGGGCACATCTGTACGTCTACTTCCTCCTCCTCCCGGCTACTGGTGTACCTCTTTCTTCTTTCTGGCAGGTCCAGGATCCCTACACGAAAGCGCAGTTTTAGCGTTTCCGCGAAGTCCATTGGGCCATGCAAATACGTTTTCATTCCTATTCCTTCCCTCAATCCCCCGTATATCTCTCAAGTGTTTTTTTTCCGATTCCACCTTAGGGGGGGGGTGTACTCGATAGGAGAGATGTACTCGATCTCATGCATGGCCGTAGTCATATGACCATAGACCCTCGCATCCCTACAATGCCGGGACGGAGCATGTCGGGTTTTCACCGACCAGGCAGACATTGCTTGCACCAAGCGCGAAGCGCCGTGAGGTGTCCGGCGAGTCGCATGCAGGGTGAGCTGCATCCTACTAAGAACCGCTTGTGAGGCGGACTTGCATAAGGATGACAGCTTAAATGAGTTAGTTTAATTTCCGGTGTGGCCACTTCCAGAGACAGCAATGGGAGTACTATGTAACTGCCTCTTGGGTGCCGTACCTTGAACACTACGTGATACGATCAATTCCCTTGTGCAGAGTAAAGGTTCTTTACTTCGCACAGACGATCTAACTAGACGACCAGCTGTGGGCGACCGCCGAAAAAAAAAAACAAAAACAAAAAACGGTACCCTGGATGTCTACAGTAGCTCACGTAGTGAGCGGCATGTTTTACAGTGTCGTTGCCAACCGACGCCAACCCAACCCATACAAAGGGGGGTGGGTGTGTGCTCGATATCATGCATGGCTGTAGTCGTATGACCATAGACCCTCGCATCCCTACAATGCCGGGACGGAGCACGTCAGGGTTTTGACGGATTCAGGCAGACATTGCTGAGCACGTCAGGGTTTTGACGGACCAGGCAGACATTGCTGAGCACGTCAGGGTTTTGACGGACCAGGCAGACATTGCTTGCAGGGGGGGGGGGGGGGGTCGGACTTCAGAGAAAATATTAGCAACGAAAGCTGATCATGACTGCCAAACCGCACCAAACCAAGCACGACAAACAGCACACGAAGCAGAGCCCTGCTGGGTGGGACGACACACAAAGAGTACTGGACACATACCTTCATGCCAGCTACATAGTAAGAAATGGAAATGCAGCCTTGGGAAAAAATTCTTACTCGCGAGGAAAAAGAAAATATAACACACTACACTATTGTTAGCCTCAGTGAAATAAATGATGGGTCCGGCAGTCATATTTTCCTGTAAATCGCAGCCCGACTCTCTCAGTGTTCTTCGTCTCGTGAGTGAAATGTGTCCTATACTTCATCGTGTCCACGCGGTACCGAGCCGCTTCCGGCTTCAGCCGCCTCAGCCGGGGGCAGCAGCAGCGCCAGCACCAACTTCCTCTGTTACCACCGTGCGGTGTCACAACAGGAGGGACGGGGGGGGGGGGGGGGGGGGGGGGGGCCCGGGGTGCCACAAACTGCCAGACCAGTCGTGTAAACAAACTCGTGCGAAAGCCGTTTTGGTCAGTTTCTATCTTGCACGTCGGTCCCACACCCAACTCAGTCCCAACCCCAACCCAATCCCAACCTCAACCCTCTAGAGGCGCTCGAGGTGGGGAGGGGCGGTCGAACGGCTCCGCCGCGTGTTCCGGTGGCGTTTTTTTTTAAAAAAAAACTGGCCGCCCGATACGCCGGCCTCGTCCAATCAGATAACGGTGTTGCACAAGTACTACTTGCAAGGCGGTGTGTCACGTAAGGTCTCCCGGGGGGCGCGAGGCGAACGGGGACGCGCTGGGCCTCGTCTTCTCCCTCCCAACCGAGCTATGGTATCCATAGGGGATAACCTTCCCTATCCACTATTACGGGGGACCATAGTAAATGGGACCAAATATTGTTAGAATTAATAGGTAAAATATATACCTGGCAGTTTTTTGTGTGTAGAGTAGGCCCTATTTACTATGGACCCCCGTAATACCGCACGAAAAAAAACCGACCGAACCCTTTCAGAACTGTTGGTACTGCAGTCCCGTTTTCGGGACAAACTACTGACAAATTGACTGCTTTGTCTCAAAAAAAACGGGATTGCAGTACTAAAAAGAGTTATCAATAATCAACATGCCGATGCACATCGCGACAACAAAACCGCGACCAAAAAAAAAAAAAATCCAGACTTGCAAGCAAAATGAACCTGGTAGCCGCTCGCGCGCGTAGCCCTGAGCCGCTCGAAAACAACACAATATTATGGGGGACCGTAGTAAACAGGACCTACGTTACACACAAAAACCTATATATTTACCTTATTTTACGAACAATATTTGGTCCTATATACTATGGCCCCCCGTAATAATAGTGGTTGAGTAATATTACGGGGGACCGTAGTAAACAGGACCTACGTTACACACAACAACCTATATATTTACCTCATTTTACTAACAATATTTGGTCCTATTTACTATGGTCCCCCGTAATAATAGTGGTTGAGTAGTGCGAAAATCACTTGGCACAGGTGGGATTAACCAGTGTGGCAGTGTGCGGCGTAATTAGTGCCGGTTGGTTGCCGCTATATATAGCACCGGTATTGTCGGCGTGCGCATATGTGCCGGCACTATAGAGGGGAACGTTACTGTATCCGAACAGTGCTCCGACGCCATTCGACGCTGCCATCCACATGCAACCAAAGTACGCACAAGGCGGCCGAGTCCGCCTCACAATCGGTTCTTACGAGAAGGATGCAGCTCACTCTTCGCATGACGCATAAAAAAACACCTCACGGCGCTTCGCGCCTGGTGCAAGCAATGTCTGCCTGGTGGATGAAGGCCGCACGTGCGCCGTCCCGGCATTGAGGCGCTGCGAGGGTCTGAGGCAACACGACTACGGCCATGCATGGCAGGGAGCACACCGCCCGTACCATTATCCTTGTTCGTCCACGGGATGCCCTTCCAAGGGGAGGTGGGAAGAGCGTCCTCTTTTCGGTTAAGCCTCCTGGGGCGCCCCCGCCGAGACCGCCGCTAGCCCCAACCAGTCCTGCCACGGGTAATCTCGGAAGCGGGAAAAACACCGGAGTCCTTCTCCCTGGTATGCTATTAGCCAGGGGAGTCAAACTCTCGCCGCTGTCGCCACCACCCATGATGGCAGGCACTTCCGGTACTCATTATCATGCATGTCGGTAGTTTTATGACCACGACTAGCAGCAGGGGGGGGGGATTCTACGTCCTCAGCAGCAGGACTGATTGGGGCTATCCCAGGCGGCGAGTGACGGATCCAGGCACAGCTCGGAGCCGGGAGACCGGCCTCACTGGGATCCGTCTCAGGTCTGGGATCGGTATTCCGCTTGGGATCGGTCACCCACCAGGTGGAGTTTCGGGTCTGGAATCGGTCTCCCGCCTGGGATCGAGCACCCCCCTTCGATTGTTCTCCCGCCTGGTACAGCCTCTCCCCCTTGGGCTGATAGGCGGGGAGATGGAACTCAAAGCACTGTCATCACCGCCCATGATGACAGGCACTTCCGGCGGTAGCAAACAGATCCCAGGACGGATACCAATCGCAGGCAGGAGACTGATCCTAAGCGGAAGACCAATCACAGGCGGGAGACCGATCCCAGGGGAAAGATCGACCCCACTGGGATCGGTCTCACGCCTGGGCTCGTCCCCCCGCCAGGTATCGGTCTTCCACCTCAGATCAGCCTCCTGATATCCCGCCTGGTGTGGGTCTCACACTACCGGAAGAACCTGACATCGTGGGCGGTGGCCATGGTGGCGAGGGGCTGATCCCCCTGGCTGACAGCAGCACGGGGCGGGGGGGGGGGGGGGGACTCTACCATCGCCCCCGCTTCCAGGTCACCAGCTGTAGGACTAGTTGGGGCAACCAGGGGTTACCAATCCCAGGCGGCGAGTCACGGGTTCCAGCCGGGAGACCGATTTCACTGGGATCGGTCTCGGGTCTGGGATCGGTATTCCGCTTGAGATCGGTCACCCACTTGGTAGAGTCTCGGGTCTGGGATCGGTCTCTCGCCTGGGATCGGGCGCCCGCCTTCGATCGGTTTACTACCTGGTAAAGGCTCTCCCTCTTGTGTTGCTAGCCACGGGCATGAAACACATCCCACCGTCGCCATCGCCCACGACATTGGGCACCTCCGGCGGTGGGAGGCAGATCCCAGGAGGGACACCGATCGCAGGCGGGGGACTGATCCTAAGCGGAACACTGATCCCAGGCGGCGGACCGATCCCAGGCGGGAGATCGACCTCACTGGGATCGGTCTCTCGCCTGGGCTCGTCCCTCCCGGAAGGTACCGGTCTTCCGCCTGAGATCAGTCTCTTACCTGGCATTGATATCCCGCCTGGTGTCGGTCTCACACTACCGAACGTGCCTGCCATCGTGGGCGGTGGCGACAGCGGCGAGGGTTAGATCGTTCTGAATACCAGCAGAAGGGGGGGGGGGGGGGCTCTACCATCACCCCCGCTTCCGGATGGCCGGCTGTAGGACTACTTGGGGCAACCACGGGGGAACCGATCCCAGGCGGTGAGTCACGGGTCCCAGCCGGGAGACCGATGTCATAGGGATCGGTCTCAAATATGGGCGCAGTCTTCCGCTTCGGATCGGTCACCCGCCTGGTAGAGTCTCGGGTCCGGGATCGGTATATCGCCTGGGATCGGTCACCCGTCTTGGATCGGCCTCCCACCTGGTACAGTCTCTCCCCCTTGTGCTGTTAGTCGGGGAGAAAACACCCCCCCCACCGTCACCACCGCCCACGATATCGGCATTTTCGATGGCGAGAGACAGATCCCAGGAAAACTACCGATCGCAGGAGGGAGACTGGTCTCAGGCGGAACACCGATTCCAGGTGGCGGACCGATCCCAGGCGGGAGATCGACCCCACTGGAATCGGCCTCTCGCTTGGGCTAGTCTCCCACCTGGCATTGGTATCCCGCCTGATTTCGGTATCACACTACCGAAAGTGCCTACCATCGTGGGCGGTGGCCATGGCGGTGAGGGGTTGATCCCCCTGGCTAGCAGCGGGGGGGTCTACCTACGCCCCCGCTTCCGGGTCGCCTGCAGAAAGACTGGTTGGGGCAAGGAGGCGGTAACCGATCCCAGGCAGGAGACCGAGAATAACGTCTCCCTGCTGATCCCATGCGGGTGGCCTACAAAAATGAAGAAGACCGATTCGGGCGGGAGACCGATGTCGCTGTGACCGGTATGCCGCCAGAGATCGGTCTCCCGATTGGGATTGACTTCCCGCCTGGGATCGGCCTCTCGCGCAGGATCCGTCTTCACCTGAGATCGAGTCTTAAGTAACCGATGGCGATAAAGGCCGCGGGTGGGACGTCTTTTTCGCCACCTCTTTATTTTGCGCACTATACTGTGCCTAGTACCTGGTACCTGGTAGGTTTTAAGAGCGGGCTTGCTTCTCCCGATCCCCGCAATCTCGTGACCAAAGTTGTAGAACGCGCTCATTTTTGACTTTGGGGAATAGGCGGGGGGGGGAGGGGGGGGGGGGGGGGGGCGGGGAGACGTAGCCATTTGTTGCCTGCCTTAATCACTTGACCATGGACCGCGCATTCCTTTCGGGGGGAAAGAAGGAAGGGGGGAGCGGGGGGTTGTTTCCTACAGCAAGACAACGAGCGTCAAGGTGGACGGACCGCTAGAGTACGGGATGTCGTAGTCCATGCAACGTGATAAGGGAGGTTGCCCCCGCCCTCTATTATGAGTTAAATACCAGAACTGTGTGTGTATGGCTCGAGGTCGGTTTCACCGAATAAACAACGGAGACACGACACGAAATTGGAATGTGGAAGTGTGGTGAGCTTAAGCTTCATTTTTACCAATCTGCCGGAGGATAAAAAAAAAAAAAACAACAACAACAACAACAACAGCAACGGAGAAACGGAGGAACGGAGGAACGCACAAGTCCAAACCTGTTCTAAAGGACGAGCTGGGATCGCGGAGAGCTTGCCCACAAGTCACAACAGCGACCAAAGGTCGAGAAACCGAACACCGCCAATTGCGAGGTGTGTGAGAGGGCCGTGCGCTGAAATCGTCTGTCATTCGTCTACACAACGGGTCGAATCCCTGGTTTACCGTGTGATGGACGTGACTTTTATCTTGTCACTAAGACGGATTCAACACTTCAAAACTTTCAAGTGACGCCCTACGCATCGTTCCCAGAGACCTGCAGTGTTTAGATACGCAGGTACGGGCACATGCCAGCCGGTGTGATGGTGCCGCATGTCAGAGGTTAAGCTTGGGCACACCGGAAACACGGAAAAGGAAAATTCGATGCCGCCTGACTTCACTTCCGACGTGGAAAAGCTGTGTGCTTCTTGTTCCGCGGGGTCGTACGCCCTAAACATGGCGCATGCTCATGTATCTGCTGCATGATACGAGAAAAATATGTTAGATATATACCAGTGCACCGCAGCAAATATACGACCGAATTGTGAGCTAAACCCACCCTCGTAAGTAAGCCTTTCGGACTCGGCTTTAGATTCGCCGAGCACCGAGTGCCTCGTTTTCAGACTGCAACGAGTGCACTCACACAAATGTAAATCTTCCACCAAATTTCCAGCCGAAACCACATATCCTGGTATCCTGGTAGTGCGGAACCGTCATCAAAAGTAGATTAATTTGGGGACCTACGACTTGAGAGCATGAAGTCAGAATCGGCTTAACTTCGCAAATCCAAAACACGCAGAAAGCCTACAGCAACTCCCTGTTCCGACTCCCGAGGGCTTGAGGCTCGTCTGAAACAACGTCTAAACCCTTTTACAAACTACTGCAGTCCGGTTTTGGCGACAAAACACTAAAAGTTCGAGTGGCTGACCCCAATAAGGGACTGCAGTCCTAAAAGAGTTAGCGTCCTTTCCGAAAAAGGCGTGCCTCAATAGCTGTTTCGCGCGTTAACCAGCCATCGTACCGAATACCCTGCCCTGACATGTCGCCGCTACCTGTCCTAACATAACGCCGCTAGAGCGGAACTCCCGTGAACAGGAGGCACGGTAGAGGCCACGATATTTTCCAAATAAATGTAAGCTTCGATCACACCAACGCCTTCGTGATCGTGGCAATTTCGAAGCAGGGCACAAGCTGGCGCAGTCCCCTTCTCCTGCCCTCCGTGAAAAACGCCGGTTTCAAATACGTAACCCTCTGCCCCCGACGTTTGCGAAGCCCCGCCTTATTAGCGCGTAAAGCTTGAACACAATAGTGCCCATCACTGGGCACTTTTAGCACCTGGTGCTGAAAAAAACAATAAACCTTCTCAAACGCGAGTTTCAAATACGTAGCCCCCTGCCCCCGATGTTTGCGAAGCCCCGTCATACTAGAGCGTAATGCTTGAACACAATAGTCCCCATCGCTGGGCACTTTTAGCACCTGGTACTGCAGAAACAAGAAATCTTCCACTCGAAGTATCAAGTACTTGTAGTTCGTCCCTGAACGCGGCTGCAGGAGCCCCTAAAGCGTGCTTATCTCCGCTTCTTCGTGGAGGCGCGCCTGAACCAAAAGCCGTTGGACCCAGCTAGTCCTTCTGCCCACCTGGCAAGCGGGAGGGCTAAAACCCCACCCCGCTCGTGCGCGCGGGATGTTCGCCAGGGGGATCAAACTCTCGGAACCATCTCATCTCAACAATGAGAGGTACTTCCGGTAGTGTGAGAGCGATCCCGGGATCGCTCTCACACCACTGGAAGTACCTCTCATTGTTGAGATGAGATGGTTCCGAGAGTCTGCTCCCTTTACCAAAGCATCACCAAGGGGAGGCACTCCACCATTGTCCCTGCTTCAAGGAGGCCGGCGGCAGGACTGGTGGGGGCTATAGCGGCGGTGACTGCTTCATTGCGGAAGACTGGTCCCAAAGGGAAGGCCGATCCCAGGCAAAATGTTGACCCCCAGTGGAATCGTTCTTCCGCCTGAGATCGTTCGCTTACCTGGGGCTGGTGTGGCGCCTGGGACTGGTCTCCCGCCCGGGATCGCCCTTCCAGGGGTCCGCCTCCCACCACCGCAAGTGCTGTCGGCGCGGGCAGGCAATGGTGACAAGGACTTGCCATCCCTCGCAATTACGGGGGACCATAGTAAATAGGACCAAATATTGTTAGTAAACATAAGGAAAAATATAGGTTTTTGTGAATACCATAGGTCCTTTTAACTATGCCCCCCCCAAAAAATAATAGTACCAGGGGAAGGGACTTTACCATCGTCCTCGCCTTAGGGTCGCCGTCAGCAGGACTGGGAGCTATTAATAGCGTCCCAATCTCCCACTTGGGGCCTTGAAGGACAGGCCCTATCCAGACTTGATTCCTGGTGGAACACGGATCCCAGGCCGAAGGCCGATCCCGGGCGGGAGACCGATCCCAGGCGGTTGGCTTACCCCAGACCGAAGACCGGTCACAGACCGGAGACTGACCCCAGATACAACGCGGGAGGCTTAGCCCCCAGCCCCAATTAGCCCTGCTGCCGGCGACCCGGAAGCGGGGATGATGGTAGAGTCCCTCGCCCAGGCGTTGTAAGCCAGGGTGATCGAATGCTCCCCACCACCGCCACCGGTTAGGATGACAAGCACATGCGGTGGTGGGAATCCGGTTCCATGAGGGAGATCGATCGCAGGCGGCAGACCAATCTCACTGGCATCGGTTTCTCGCCTGGGATCGTTCTGCCTCTCGAGATCGGTCTCCCGCCACCGGAAGTGCCTGTCGCCGTGGGCGGCGGGGATGGCAGTGAGGGTTCGACCCCCCTCCCTAAACAGCACAAGTGAAAGGAGTTCACCACCGTCCCCGCTTTAGGGTCACCGGCAAAACAGGATTGGTTGGGGCTAGCGGCTCGGCCTCCCTCTTCGACAAACCCTGGGATCGACCTCCCGCCAGGGGCCGGTCTTCGCTCTTGGGGTCGGTCACCCGCCTGGGATCAGTCTTCCGCCTGGGGTCGGTGTCCTGCCTGGGACCGGTCAGCGGTCTCCAACCTGTGATCGGTTTTTCCGCCTGGCACTTATTTTCCACATGGTGATACCGTAATACCCTCTCCCCGGGGAGAACGAACATGTTCTAGAAAAACCGATTTCGGGTATTACGGAAGGAGGGACGTGCGTTCGTTTTTGTGTGTCTACTGTATATACCGGCATTGTGTTTTTCCCCACGAGTTTTTGGACAGGTCACGATTCTCCTGGTTTCGCTGCTGTTTCCCAACCGGACGTCGAGTCCTCCTGTCACCACACACGACGTTGTGTGCGGGAAGGAAAGGTGCGAACTTTGTTGACCGCTGGATTTCGAGTTTACCCCCCTTGGGGACCCCGACCACAACAATGGTTGGTAAATTCAATAATGGTTGGCAACAATGGGTGTTCTCAACCGCTTCAGCGTGAGCGCGCAGCATTGCGGGTAGGATCACGTTTGTGCCGTCCGAGCCGTGCGACTCCTTGCGCTGCAACTCGGACACCAACCAATTGTATCATCCGCCAATCACGTGGTGGCCGTTCGTTTTGATGTACGAAAATCATCATCGTCGTTTCTTTCTCTCTCAAGTAAGTCCTCAAGAGGGCTAAGGAGGGGGGACCGTTACAAAAACGGGGCAACGAGCAGCACGCCAACCATCAACACGCAACAACACTGGTGCGCACTGCTCATGACACGCAAGTCGCAAGAGGGGGCAAATCGAATACCGGAGATTTTTATGTCTATGCTATCCGCCTGGGTGACATCGAATTTTTTGGGGGTGTTCCCCCGTGGGACAGCGATTTATTTTCAACAGGAAGTCGTCCCCGGGGATACCCAGGAGGTAGGCGGGGCTTTGACAAACAGACAAACAAACAAAAACTACTCACCTGGGATAACACAACGTGTTTGACCACTTTTTCTGCCATTTGGAGGAGGGGGGGGGGGGGGGGAACACAGATACCATTGCGATATTATTCCTTACTCTCCGCTCTTTCTTAACCAAGGTATTAAAATGGTACAAGTATTATTCTTGGTGTTTACAGGAAAAGGGTGGTATCGTGCTTTTTCCCTACACAAGAAACCCGGCGTCAACGTGGATAGACGCTTAGCAATAGTTTTTTTTTTTTTTTTTTTTTTTTCATCATCACTTTTACTTTCCAGCCCACTCGTAGGAGGTTTTACCCTCGACGATCTTCTGGACAAGCCGTGGTCACAGGTGTCGTCCCTTCTCCCCCCCGGTACGTGCCTTTATTTTTTATCACGCATAGGGTTCAGCATTCCCACTGCTCGTCGATTTTCATCGAATGTACAGCTAACTCACGCTCTCGCGCTTTCCGCTAATCAATTTTATGCAAGAAAAAGTCCCTACCTATGAGCATGCACTCGGTGAGACTCGAACTCACGAAATTGATCTTGATAGGCTCGCGGACCACCTACCAAGCCACCGGGGACGCCGGCATATGGAATATTGTAGCCCACGCGACGTAAGGGGGACGTCCCCCATCTCCTGGCCAAGTAGAGCCATGTGGCTCGAGGTTGGTGCTGCATCAAACAAAGAACGGGTACATGGAGATACACAAAACACAAGCCTGTTTACGACCTGCGGTCCTTAACGGCTTGCCCACACGCCACAAGCCACAACAGCGACAAAAGGTCGAGACACCTTGCACCGCCAGACACGCGGTGCGTGAAAGAACTGTACGCTGAAATCGCCCACCGTCGGCAGGCAGAAATGTTCGAATCGCTCTGGTGTGATGGATGGGGATTTTTATCTCGTCTAGGGAAGCCGAAATATAATCAGCACAACTTTTATAGAGACACAAAACACCGTTGCAGAGATCTGCCGCTTTTAGAGAAAAGCGGGTACCGGAATTCGTCGGCTGGTGTGATAATGGAACATGTCGTCAGGGATTAAGCTTGGGCACGCCGGAAACACATACGGACGACATTTCGATGCCGCGTGACCTCCCTTTTGAAATGGCCCGAACACTGGGTATCAAAAGCTGTGCGTTTCCTGCCCCACTGCACCACGTACTGCGGAACCGTCACCAATAGCATACCGTTTAGAAAAATCCATGAGTACCAATTTGAGATCGAACGAACTTCCAAAATCTGAACCGCGCTGAAGTTCTACAACACTTCCTTGCTCCGACCCGCGACCATAAGGCTCGCCTTAAGACCACGCATCCGAGCAGGGAATTTGGGATGCCCAGGCGTATGTCACATTTCGGAAGTTCCTCCCCTTAAAGTTGATAACGGAGTCATGGGTTTTCGAAGAAAGATGCCTTTTTTAGTCTCGCGCACGTGCGGGGGGAAAGCTACAAATTACTACGTAGTAGACGTAAAGGTAAGGACGTTTAGCTAATTAATAGCATTAGTATTAGTATGGTATTAATTCAGGGCTTTTCGCGGGTCAGGTCAAACCTCACGGGCCGACCCGCGAGATTTTTTATGTGTGTTGACTTGACCCGACCCGACCCGCGAGATTTTGAAACGTTCTCGACCCGACCCGCTACCTTCCGATTGACCCGTGAGACACGGGTTTCATGCGGGTCGGGTCACCTTGACCCGCGAGACCATTTATCTTGACCCGCGGGTTCGACCCGCGGATCCGGCCCGTGGGTCGACACTTTCAAAACAATTAAATACCTGGTACTCATTTTTGAGCCTCACAGCGATATGTGGCCTAGCTGTGTCGTAGTGGGTATGGATGGATGCGGGCATGCGTATATAGATTTGGCGATGCCTTCATTTGAATATGATACCAAAGGAGTATTGAGTACTTGTACGAGAAAAGCCTTTGGGTAAGAAAGCGGGAAGTGTTTCAAGTGTCGGATTCACGAGCCGGATGAGCGTGTCCGACCCGCGGGCCAGCAAAAAACAACTCGCGTGTGATGCTGGCCCGACCCGCGAGTGACCCGTTCCTCGCGGGTCATGACCTGACCCGACCCGTGAGATTTGAAAAAATCTTGACCCGAGCCGACCCGACCCGTGAGATTTGAAAAGCTTTTGACCCGACCTGACCCGACCCGCGAGATTTGAAACAGACCCGACGCGACCCGTGAGATTTTGAACACTTCCTGACCCGACCCAACCCGACCCGTGAGACTTTGAACACCCCGTGACCCGCGAAAAGCCCTAAGCGGTATCATACTCAATCAAGTCGTGCCACAAAAATCGGCGCCCAAGGCAAGTGAAGCAGCTGGTGGGTACTTCAACACAATCTCACTCAAAATTCCTAACTACTGCTGCAATACTTGTCCCGGAAGGTGGGCGCACTAGCCACCATACCGCCCTGTATCTCTGTTCCTTTGTCGATGGCTTGACGCCACCCGAAGCAAGCCTTAAAGGCCAGGGCCTATGAGTATTGCTATTGCTCACCGACAGCAGTACCTGATCCTGGTTGTCCTGAAAAACCAACGAGAGAGTCAGCGCGGGGATATACACCATCAAGATCGGCAAAGGTTCTCTTCTTTGACGGCCGTGCCGCCTCCTCCCTGACATCCAGATCTCCTGCAACGTGGTGGGAAGGGGACGCCATGATACAGTGAGATAGATAGCACGACTGGTGCGCTTCCATCCCGTCTTCAGAGGAAACGCATTCACTCCCATATGACAGCTGTGCACGAAGCTCGAAGCACGCTTGTTGCGACGGGGGGGGGCGGGGACTTAATTGTGTAAGTAAAAAGCTTCCAAACTTTCAACAAACTCCCTCATGAAGCGTGTTGTAAAATGTCCGACCTGGGAGGAGAGACGCAGTGGCATAAGGCACAACTGACTGCAAAGCTCAGCAACATGGGCCGGAACAAGGAACTGAACAAGCTCAGAAAGAGGAAACACCACGAACAGGATGGAGGATCAGCCGGAAAGTCTCGAAAGGCGGCCGTCGCAGGTGCGTGCACTGCGCGTTCAAAGTTCAAACGCAACTGCCAGCTATTAATAGGGGTACAGCGGTACTGCTGCATCATCGTTTGTGCTGTGACGAAGCGACCAAAAGACCAGCAGGCGCTCGGGGAAGCTGTAGGCGCGTGCACTCGCCGCGTGCTGCGAGCTGCCTGATGGTACGGTACTCTGTGTTGTCAGCTGATCGTCAGTCAATGCGCTGCTTGTGGGTGTTTCAATACGTCCTGCTGAAACGTCGGCACTGCCGTAGAACTAAATCAACAAAAAGCCATGCTGCGGAAGGAAGGATGCGTGCTGTTGGTCTGATACACTCACTCGTGAGGGCCTATCCTGAAAGCTCCTCGCATAACCCGATTTGACCCCTTGACTGACCGCTTCTCCGTGTACTACTTGTATACCCGTAATAATAAGGCCAAGCAAGAGAGGCCTCGACGAGCCCTTAAATACGGTATGACTGCTGTGACTGACTGACCGATATCGTATACCAACCCCAGTACACTAAGGCCAAATAACGAAATGAGGCGTTGACGCGCCCAAAAAAAACGGTCTCTTACGTACGTACTATCCTACACTGGTATAAATTTACCAGTCGGTCCCTAAATACTTGAAATTAGTAAGGGTCGATCTTAACGAAGAGTGTTTTTGAGTTTTTTTTCGGTATTTTCCTACCGAAAAATACTGAAAAAAAAAACAGTCCCTATTAGCACTGCAGTCCCGTTTTCGGGACAAACCAGTCAAATTCCGAGTAGTTTGTCCCCAAAAGGGGACTGCAGTCCTAAAAGGGTCAAGATCGACCCTAAGGGCGTGTCTTAACCCCCCCCAGAGAGCTTTGGAACGAACCGAATGGAATATTATTTGCCGCGTGAACTGGTGCTGATTCGTTGTGGGAAAGGAATAGATTCAGTGCAGCCCGAGCAGAACAGTATATCTGATGACGAAGTGTTGCACGTTGCACCCCTTTTTCTTGTTTGGGAGGACCGAACGGCCCGACCGAACGGGAACAAATAGCATATTATTTGACTTAGATGAACACCACCGAAGATGGATGTGGGCACCAATTTGCCGCGGCATGTGCAAAACATACCGTTCGTACTGATTCGGCTGGCGGGGCCCAGGACTCTGCATGCACCCAAACACTGTTTTTTTATAGGAACGGAACGAATGACCTTGAGCAGCCTCGTTCCGTTCCGCTCGTTCCCATGCTCCTTGGAGGGGGTTAAGACACGCCCTAATTGGTGGTAATAAATGAAGAGCGCGACCTCAATGCCTGCAGTAGTCAAATCTGCGATGCATCGTGCTGGGCGAAAACGGATTGTTGTGTTGGACCAGCACGAACGAGCATCTACTGTACGTACACGGTCGTATCATGATTTTAAGAGAGAAAAACGTCAGCAGCAGCAGACGTGGCGGCGGCAGAAACAACAGCAGCAGTAGGACGCATGAGGCTATTATAGGGTCAGCGTCGCAGTACGCTCGGCTTGTCGGTTTAACCCTTGAACCGTTTGTACACGTACTCGATCTTGTTGCGTGTTTCCTGGTTCCCCAACTCGAAATTCGGTATAATTTGAAGACGAAAAATCTACACTTAACATGTAGTATCCAACAGAGAGAGCTTCTCGTAGCAGGTGCCACCACTACTGCTGCTGTATTACATCTACTCCAGAGCTTCTCCAGGAGCAGAACAGCAGCGGCAGCAGTAGGACACACGTCACTACTCGCTTGGCTTGTCGGTCTAACTCTTGAATCCCTTCGCACCTCGGATACCGTAACACTGGGATAACAGGTATCTACGTTATACGACCTAACGTTGGGACTTGGACGTGCCACTTGCTAACGTAGTGTTATTTAAAGCACTGGAGGAGCAATCACGGTAACGCGGTAACGCAGCGGTGGTAACTGGAAGCGCACGAACGTGCACACGTTACGTTTCTGCTGGATCTCGTCCAGCTATGGTACAGTAACAGTATCTTACCCCGTTATCCGTGCTTGTGCTGTCACTGCTGTAACACAGAGATAGTATTTGACCCTGCACGTACGTTTTCACTCTGAGGTGCCCAGATCGATGTCCGCACATTTACTAACATGATAATACGTAATGTTACCGCTGTCTTCGCAACGTTAGACACGACACACTAACATTGTGTTACCCTTAAGAGGAGTGTTACAGATAACACCCTAACTTAACGTTGCCATGTTAGCCAGCACTCCTAACACGTACCAGTCTGACCCGAAATATAGCGACCGTTAGCATACAATTATTCAATCAAAAAGGTCTTTATATTTCGGGTCAGAGTGGTATAACACTATGTTCCAAACGACACGCCAACATAAGATCAAGAACAAGAACGTAGTGCCCAGCACTTCTAACACAACGTCATTCGGACCCCCCCGTCTGATTGCCTTAGGGTCGGATAACGTAATGTTTAACCTACGTTAGCAATGTTGCAGCAGTCTTAACCGGCCGATACATATCATTATGTTAGGATGTTGGCCTAAATGCGGAGGTCTCTCTATTAATAACATTATGTTGCGGTATCTGATTGCAACATTCCGCTACTGACAGTTCTGTTACCATAATAATCAATCCGGGCCTAACCTTTCTGTCACTGAGTTATCGTTGGGGCCGAATTCGTTCCAGCGTAATGTTGCCACGTTACACTTTGGGTCTTCCCGAGATCTAACTATTAATAACATGTGTTACCTGTGAGAGGGGTAAAGCGGCGTCGCGCAGTAACATAATGTAGCCATGTTTCCCAACTTCCCCAAGATCCCAGTACACCTACAAAACTATCCATGGGAGGGGAGGATGGCATAGCACCTCCGTGCAAAAATGCATCCATATACTTGAAACCACGAAACAGGGGATATTTAAGAGGGATCCCCGCCGAAAAATGTCTAGAGAAATAGGAAACCCCGCCAGTACGTTATTCATATATGACGTAATCTGCATGTTCGCGCGTACAAGCTATCACAGAAGTAACTTTTGTTGATATTTGATTGGAGATGTACGTTATCTGCTATCTTGTGCTAGTACATAAATTGTATACGGGCGAACACATTATTTCCACGATGCTATTGTATTATCGATAATGGGTTTACGTTATCTGTTTGATGTATGTTATGGTAGCAAGACTTCCGTTATCACCCTACGAGTAACTAACGTCGCTCGATACGGACTGCTGCTGCGGCTGGGGCGGTAACACAATGTTGACGTTATATTGGCCACATACGTTTTCCCTCTAACGTGTGTTCCGATAGCCACTTGGAGTTCCACTATTAGTAATACACTATTATAGCATAAGTAAGCGAATAATTGGCCATGTACATTATCCGTCGAAAGGGTGTTACGGCAGCAAGTAAGAATCCCGCTGACACACTAACATAACATTACTCGCTACGGACTAATGTCGCTAACACGGTAACATAGTGTTGACGTTTAATTGACCATGCACGTTATCCCGGCAACGTGTATTACGATAGCCACCAGGGTGACCATAGTAAATAGGACCTACGGTACAAACTAAAACTCATATATTTACGTATTTTTACTACCACTATTTGGTCATTTTTACTACGGTTCTCCCGTAGTAGCACACTAACATAGTGTTACTCGCTATGGGCTGCCTGCCCTAACACCGTGACACATATACCGCGTTCAATACGGGATCAAGATAACACTCTTAACATAATGGTGCGCGATCGCCCGCCAATATCACACACTATTCATAACGCTTTGCTCTAACGAAACCCAGAAAGTAATCAACGTACAGCAGTAACGTAATGTTACGGGAAAAAAAAAAATTGCTGTCGCCTGAAACTAACATAAAACGTTAAGCGTTACGCTATCCGAGGTGTGTAGATTTTCTTATTTTATTCCGTCAAACATTGTTTTGCATCAGAATGTTAATGATTGACTTTGTTGTGGCGCTCACGGCGAAGAAGAAGGCCTCACCTGCACCAAACCGAGAACTGCCGATGAAAAATGGGGCTTCGAAGCACCCCACGCTTGACACACGAGACACACCGCACACACACGGGTGACTCACGCAACACAGCAGAACGGGAGTGGGATAGCATTTGCAGAAGTAGAAAAGGACGCACGGAAGGAGGGGCTGGAACTCTCGGCCTGCAGCAGCAGCAGCGTTGTTGCACCTGTGGCAGCATGAATGTGTCACGCAACGCCAGAGACCCCCAGCTTTATCAACTACAGATGGCAGGGTCCGATAAAAAGCAACCACGTATCAATAGGAAGCACAGCGATACAGCGCGCAAGACCTACCGCACCGTTGCTTCCTGCTCTGCTGGCGGGCGGCAGGCGTGTATAGTGTTGTAGCCAGCTGGTTGTAGCACACGCCCTGCACCGCTCATGTGCTCTTTGTTGTCTGTGGTGTCCGGGTTTACGTACATGATACATGATACCTGGTACAAAATAAAAGTTGAACAAAATAGAGATGATCTGTGCGAGGATCGAACTCGCGCCTTCAAGTCCACAATCGGGCATCGTGACCATTTACTCAGATTTACCAAATATCTGTATTGCTTGTTCGCGTCGCGCACGACACACCGCACAGCACCACAGCAGAAGAGACCGACGACCGATGACCGACCGTAGCGTCCGATAAAGCGGCTTGCCAAAGCAGTACACCACGGACCTGCGACACGAGCGTGGAGTAGCCCGCTGCTACTCGTGCTGCTGCTAGGCGGAGTTGTAACGTTGTTGGCGTTCTTTGCATGTCGTCTGGCTTCTCGGGTGTGCTTCGGGCAAGAATCACCAAACGTCGGAAATATAAAGACAGTTGAGGTACTCATATTCGTTCCGAACGGTCCTTACTTTTCCGTCCAGAGTGTGCGTGGATCTGTCACACAAGGAGCAAGGAGAGGTAGATGGTGGATTACGGACCGCAGGCTCCGATAAACACCACCTCAGCCACAGCAGTACAGCCCAAATGGGTATGTCACGAAAAGTCCTCCCCACCGAGTCAGACTAGGTCTAGCATCTCCTTGGTAAATAACGACGAAGAACTCTGCTCGGCTTACGTGGGCCGTAGCGACGGCTACAGGGGACCCTCTCCTCGCGACCTCACCACGGCGACTTCTCCGCGACTTCTACGCTGCGATATCTCCGCGACTACATCGGTACGAACGACGAGCACAGGATCTACATTATTATCTTGAATTATTATTATTGTTATTGTTATGCTTGCCTTCCGACAATATAGCGTAGATGCCGTTCCTATATAAACCAGATACCCTTATTATTATTATTTTATTTTTCATGATCACTTTCACTTTCCAGCTTAACTCGTATGAGGTTTTACCCTCAACGACTTTCTCCTGGACAAGCCATGGTCACAGGTGTCGTCCCTTCTCCCCCCCGGTACGTGTCTACATTTTTTTATCGCGCATAGGGTTCAGCATTCCCCCTGCCCGTCGATTTTTCATCGAATTTGACTGACTCACGCTTACGCGCTTTCCGCTGATCAAATTTTGTGCAAGAAATAGTCCTTACGAGTGTGCACTCGGTGTGACACTTGAACCCACGAAATTGATCTTAGTAGGCACGCGGACCATCTACCAAGCCACCCCGGGAAGCCGGCTGGACTATGCATACACCTGGTACTACGCACCGTATACTGTGCTGCATACTCTGGTAACTATTAATACGCTGGTATATCTAACTACTTATAAATATCTAACGCTCTGAACGTGCTCGGTTGGTACATCCCTGGCCTCTCAGAGCTCCCACTTGGAAATCGCCTCCTTTCATTACTTGTCGCACTTGTCCAGCGGGTATTTGTTTTCTCCTATTTTTCTTTGCGCTTTCGGTCCTTATTTCCTTTTTTCTTCTTTCGTTTCGTGTGCGTGCGTGTACTCCGAGCACGGTTCCGCGGGCGAGCGCGGCACCGTCGCGGGTGTCAGCGGGTGCTGGCGGGTAGAGGGGGGGTTGCAAGGAGCGCGGTCGCCGTTTTCGTGGCTGGGCATCGCGTGTGCCTCGAGACACGAGGGAAACATGAATGGGCTCTGTCTGGGCTCCTGATGTGGTTCCGGTTATACTATACACGAGTATGTAAGGGTCATTTTGATTACCTAAATAAAATCAATTGGTGCTTATTTTTGCGACCAATCTGAACTATACAGAGAGACATACGCAGCCTGAGCACCGACATTGATGAACGAAGTCCACGGCGAGCACCGGCTTCACGCGAGGCGGGTGACGGGGCTCACTGTGAGAGGGAGGAAAGCTTTACCCTGACTGAATCGGTGGCGAGATGGTCGCGAGAGGGGGGGGCGGCGTACGAGGCTGAGAGAGAAGCTCTGCTGTTTGTTTTTTTTTTTTTTTTCTTTTTGACCGGTGTAAGGTGTTCCAATCAGGCACGAAATCATTACACGAGAGGGGACGGGGATTTTTTTCTTTCCGAAATTTCGGTTTCTTTCTCGTTGTTTTGCGGTGCTGCTGTGCCGTGCTGTGGTTTGTCTTTCGTACATACAAGTACAGACATGGAGCATGTCGAGAAAAGAAAATAAGTACCCTACCTGGGGTAGGTAGGTACGTACGACGTGTGAGCGAGCGTAGCGGAAAACCGCCCGCAACGCGAAGCGTATGTGGCGTCCGAGTTGTTTTTCGTCCTGAATGAATGAAGCACGGCGGCGGAGTCTTGGCATTATCAAGTCACCACTTTGCAACCACAGTCAATCATGAAAAAAGCTATATTCAATCATGGACCGCTGTCCGCTTCGCATAATTTGATGTACTTTTCCTTCCTGAGCGAGCGTAGCGGGCGGCGTAGGCCGCGGAGCGTGTCCCTCTGAAAGGCTGAAATCAAATAAGCTACACCACAACTGTTTAATTAATTATTTTCATCCACCCCTACCTACCTACCCTTCCATGTTTTTTCGATTCTTCCAAGGCAAGGTTATTGTCCCGCCTTTGGAACATTGTCCCGCTTTTAGGCACATTCAAGCAGTTAACCCTGTTATTACAGGGGTCCATAGTTAATAGGACCTTTGGTGTACATAAAAAACTATATATTTCCCCATTTTTACTAACAATATTTGGTCCTGTTTACTATGGTCCCCCGTAATAGCACGGCTGTCCTGCTTTGGGGACAAACCACTCAATTTCTAAGTAGTTTGTCCCCAAAACGGGACTGCAGTCCTGTTACGGGGGTCCATAGTTAATAGGACCTATGGTATACATAAAAAAAACTTTATATTTTCCTGTTTTTACTAACAATATTTGGTCCTATTTACTATGGCCCCCCGAAATAACAGTTCTAAGAGAGGTGGGTCCGCTTTTTTCGTGCGGTATTAATAGTGAATAGGGGAGGTTATCCCCTATATGGGTTAATGAACTATTGATAATGTCACCCACCCTATATGCACTATATCATTTTGGTATCTCTTGCACTATAAGGCTCATTCTTATCGGAGAGCTTTTTTTTTTTCCAGAATTTCCAAAGTTTGGAAATAGTTGGAGATTTGTATCAAGATACGGAGGCGTTCTGTCACTATTCGTGAAATTCTCCAGACGCAAAAAAAAAAAAAACATTTTTGTTAAATTTCAGATATTTGGAAAAAAAAAAAATCAAGAAAATCTGGAAGATTAAAAAAATTGCCCGAAAAAAAAACGTGGAAATTATGGAAAAAAGCTCTCCGATAAGAATGACCCTAAGTATTTAATATTTTTGATATCATCTGTAGGTGTAAATCATACCACCAGCACTGCCGCCTCCGAGGCACACGTCGTCTCTCGCCAGGTCGACCCAACCATACCCGATCGCTGTAAAGATAATACAGTGGGTATGCACTGTCGGAGAGGATAAATAAACGATATTTCATGTTAAGCGTGCTGTAAGTGCATCGGTCTTTTTCAATGCCTGGTATCCGGAAAGGGTATCGAAACGAAAATCAACTATTAGTGTACGCAACGAGCGCCCAAAGCATTCGCCAACGAGAACGGTTTGGCGAGTTCGCCATTCATTGTTCGATGATCGCTGTTCGATGTTCCTTGTTCATATGTTCGATATTCATTTATCTGGTGTACGATATGCGATTTGCGATATGCGATTTCGATATTCATTTACCTGGTGTGCGATATGCGACATGCGATCTTCGATATCCATCTACCTGTTGTGCGATATGCGATATGCGACATGTGATATGCAGTATCCGATATTTGTACATTTATATACCTGGTGTGCGACATGTTCGATGGTCGCTGTTCGTGCATTCGATGTTCGATATTTATCTATTGGATATCTGTATGCCTGGTGTGCGATATGCGATATGCGATATTTATATGTTCGACATTCGTATACCTTGTGTGCGATGTGTTTGATGGTCGTTCTACGAATACTCGATACTCTATATTATTATATTCGATATTCATATCACCTGGTGTGCGATATGCGATACCTGGTACGCGACATGCGATACGCGATATCTGATGTCCGGTACAGTGTTCGACGTGCGACGTGGAATATTCGACAATGGATGTAATCAATCTTCGATATTCGATATTCGGTACCAATTTTTCGATATTCAATATTCAGCAATCGATATTTGTTATTCGATATTAGACGCGAGCATATATATATATATATATATATATATATATA
Source organism: Macrocystis pyrifera (assembly GCA_031763025.1). Taxonomy (NCBI): domain Eukaryota; class Phaeophyceae; order Laminariales; family Laminariaceae; genus Macrocystis; species Macrocystis pyrifera. The sequence goes on along the minus strand of JASSKH010000008.1, from coordinate 7,288,943 downwards.
TATATATTACCTGGATTTGGAATTGACGAACGTTCGCTTGGCATAAAATCAAAGTGCAAAATATGTCTTCTTCGCTCTTGGTCGCATCGCGAACTATGCAGGTGATGCGAGCGGATATGCAAGCGGCGTCGTCGACGGCGACAGCGGCAAGAAGAGGACGACGGCGGAGGGAGGACCGTGGCGCAAGCTGTCGAGATTCTTACTGGCCTACCCCTTCGTCACCATCACGGTACATCCCTGCAGCCCAGCCCATTGCTCGTTCTCCTATTACGCTGGAACACAATAATCAGGACCAAAATATGCTTTGTAAAAATATTGGAATATATAAAGGATTTTGTTGATAAAATGTGTCCTGGTTACTATGGTCCCCCGTTTTAGCATTTTTTCCCCTTGTACCCTTGGCCATTGGTCTTAGAACTCCAACCAGGTTTTCTGCGGTTGTCGTGGCCACGTCGTGCGCATTGTCCGTCCTCGCGCAACCATTGCAACCTTTTCGTCGAGGTGTCGCGAGGACCGTTGCGTCTGCCGTCACCATACTGAACCCCGCAACCATTTTGCACCTGCTCTTGGTCGTCGTGTCGTGCTCGTTATCCGTCCTCTCCAGCGGTTGCGTCCGTAGTCCGCGCGTGACGTCCGCGTCCCGTGCTCTCAAAGCATTTGCATCCGTGGTCTCCGTCGTCTTAACGTGTCGTGAGCGTTGTCCTCCCTCCAACCTGCATCCGCCGTCCCCGCGCAACCGTTTGCACCTGACTGTGGTCGTCGTATCGTTGCGCGTTGTCTGGCGTTCAACCATTGCATGTGCCGTTCTCGTGCAGCCGTGTGTACCTGCTGCCGTCGTGTCGTGTCCAGTCGTGCGCGTTGTCCGCCCTCCAACCATGTCGCAACCCTGCTGCTGGAGTGTCGTGTCCTGTCGTGTGGCGTGGCGATGTCCTCCCCCCAACCATCAACCGTTGTGCACCCGCCGCCGTCGCCATGCTGTGGTGCATGTTTGTCCCCTAAACCACTGCACCTGATTTCGTGGTGTCGTGTCGTGCGCGTTGCCCGTCGGTCCTGCAACCATGTGTGCCTGCCCAACGTCGTCCAACCATTGCTGTTCCTGCTGTCTCGACGTGTCGAGTCGTGTCGTGCGCGTTGTCCGTCCCCCAACCATGTGCACCTTGCCACCGTCGTCATCGTTGTGTCGTGTTTGTTTTTCATCAACATTTCGATATCCGATGTATCGTGCGCCTCGTAGGTGGAAAATTGTTTTGAATTAGGATGAATTCGATCTTTCGATCATGCGATACTCGATATTATGATATTCCTATATCGTGTGCCTCGTAGGTGTAAACCAATGAATGTCTTGAATTTGTATGAATTCGATATTTCGATATTCCGATATCACGTGCCTCGTAGGTGGAAACTAAATAAGGTCTTGAATAAGTGTGAATTCGATAGTACGATATTTCGATATCGTACGCCTTGTAGATGGAACCTAATTATTGTCTTGAATTACTGTACTATGAATTCGATATTACGATATTTCGATATTCCGATATCGTGTGCCTCTTAGATGGTTACTACTTATTGTCTTGAATTTGTATGGATTCGATATTTCGATATGCCGATGTCACGTGCCTCGTAGGTGGAAATTAATTAATGTCTCGAAATAGTATGATTTCGATGTTACGGTATTTCGATATTCCGATATCGCGTGCCTCGTGGGTGGAAACTTATTAATGTCTTGAATTTGTATGAAATCAATATTCCGATGTTCCGATATTTCGATGTCTCCCGTTTCTATCGCAGACGCGACGACCGATGCTTCGAGTTATCTTTCTATTCTTAACACCCCCCCCCGCTACCGCTACTGCCTGCGCGCGGTTTTATTCATCCATCGCACCTGCCGTCTTCCTTCCGTCTATCAACCATCGCAACCCCTTTGGCAGATAGCCGTGGTTCTCCCGAAACTTATACCGATGTGCATGCACTGGGTAGTCCTCCGCAGCGGACTGATTGTCCCAGTTGTACCGGTGAGGGGACCGCAGTGGGAGGAGATAGGGGATAGGGGATGGGGGGGAGGGGGGTGTAAATGGTCAATCAGCCTTTTTTTCTATTTCGGGGATCCATAGTTAATAGGACCTATGTCATACACAAAAAACTATATATTTACCTATTTTTACTAACAGTATTTGGTCCTATTTACTATGTTCCCCCGTAATACCAAAACTCTTGGGAATGATCAACATTCCGCTCTTTCCTAAAGTATGACGACCGCTTTTTTGCTAGTACGGGGGATGACCATAGTAAATAGGACCTACGGTAAACACAAAAACCTATACGTTTACCTATTTTTACTAACAATATTTGGTCCTATTTACTATGGTCCCCCGTAATAGTGTTATATCCTAATGGTGCTTGCATTTCGTGCGACGGAGTGGCAGGTTACTCGACTTGAGGACTAAATATATAATACAAAAAAAAATAGTACGTACCTGGTGCACTACTATATGTGCGGCAGGTGCACGCGGAAAAGCAGCTCCTGGTGGTGGGAACGGTGGGCAGCGGAACCGCCCAGATGTCGAAGGCGCTCATGGAGCTAGGCGTAGAGGTGGGACACGAGGCCTCGGACAGCGAGAGAGAGTTCTGCCGCGACGGAACCATTTCCTGGGCCCACGGCATCCGCTTCCTCAGGTATGCGGGTGTGTTGTCCTGCCCCCTATACGATAACGCCATGTACTCTCTTTTGGTATTCGAATACCGCTTTGATGATACACAGGGGGCCCCCCTTCAGAGAGGGTATCGTAGTATAGCTAGCCGCTGTAGACGAAATATGGCAATAAAGGCGTGGTGCACCTCCGTTCCTTGTGAAAAAATATGTACGTACGTACTTTTTCTTTAATGAATACTTTTACTGCTGCCAAAGAACTAGTTCCAAGAAAATTATGTTGAAGGGGAGCGCCGCGCTTAACGAGTCACGAATCGTCGTGGCCTTCAGGGGCTTTTTTTTTTTTTTTTTTTCGCCGATGTTTTTGCGCTTAATAAACAACATATTCGTGCATACCAGGGTGTTTTTAGCAAAAATGTAATAATAATGACTTTTAAAGCATATACCCTTGGGTTCACCAATGTTTTTTTAAGACGATATACATACGTACACTACATTAGTCTTGAGCAGATGAATCCTTTTCGCGCGAAAGACCATGCTCTGACCCTTTTAGTGCCGCACTTCACACAAAAAAAAATTGACCCTTAAGTTCAAGTAATCTGTCCCCCCAAAAGGGAATGCAGCCCTATAAAGGGGTTCTTGTACCCTCTGCGGCTTGAGCGGGAAAAAAAAAAAAAAAAAAACGAAAAAAAAAAACGAAAAAACATCGCCGACGTTATTTAACGGCTCCGGCGTCGGCCGGCAGGCGGAGCAAGCAGCCCGGGCTGCCGCCCGGTGGTTCGGTTCGTGTCCCGACCTCAATGTGAGGAGGTAGGTGCATGTGCCGCACACGGCCCCGCACGCTCTTGTTTCGTTCGTCGGTAGGGCGGGGGGGGGGTTCAATATCCCTATGATTGGAGGGTCGCAATAAACCTGCGGCGGCGTTGATGAAGGAGATTCGGCGTTCGAGTGAGTGCAGCACCCGGCGCCATTGAGCTTGAGCTTTACTTTTACCAATCCGCCGGGGGATAATACATAGATGAAAATATAATATTTTTTTCATGTATCGTATATATATCAATTTTTTAATTGGGGCCGGCCAGGCATAAGATATCTCTTTGTCCGTACAGTGCAGTGGATGATACCCTCGTGTTTCGTGCATAAATCAACTCGGGCCGATTTTTGTCGACTCCCAGCTGATTGAGTGCTGTCACGAAGTGTCATCTCATGATGCCCCCAACCTTCCTCTGCCTCTTCTCACCCTCCCCCTCTACCCTTCCTGTCTCTTTTCCCCCCCGCTCACCCTCCCTCCTCTTCCCCTTTTCTCCCCCCCCCCCCCCCCCCTCCCTCCCCGCGTCTCCCCTCCCCTCCCCTCCCCACCCCTGTCTTCTCTCCCCCCCCCCCCCCCCCCCCCCCCCCCCCCCCCCCCCCCCCCCCCCCCCCCCCCCCCCCGCGTTTTTTGTCTGTCCCGCCTTTTCGTATATTTTTCCTTGTCTAATTACCTCCTCGAAACGCTGAAATCGTTACGAACGATGAAAACGTTTGCTAAAAAAACGTCGAAAACAGTGGAATACCGAACTTGTCACTTCTTTGCTCCAGCTCTCTGCACCACTCCTACCGCAGCGGCATGTTTCAGGCGGCTTCGGCCTGCGGCTTCTTGGAAAGGTGACCACGCGTCGCGTCGCGGGTTGATTTATCCGTTCATCAGTTTGCCGAGTTATCGATTTAGTTGAGGCAGGACATGGCGAGGCGAACTGCTGTTTGACGCTTTATGGGTGATGAACCGATGGGTGACGGATGAGTACTGATGGCTGGTTGATAGTTGCCGATGACTCGCCAAAAGGATGATGCTATTGGTTTCAAGCCGACCCGAATGGTACGTTGCCACCAGCCTTACCCGCTGGTTGCTCTCTACGGTCGTCGGCAGCGTGCGTACTGCTGCAACATAAACATAAGTTGTAAGTTGTACTGCAATACTGCTGTTATACCCCCCCCGCGCCCCCGCCCCCCGTTGCTCCGTCTCGAAAGGGATGCGTGGTCAATGGTCAAATGACTAAGGCAAGCAACAAATGAGTACGCCCCCCCCCCCCCCCCCCCCCCCCCCATCAACTCATTGAAGCTGTGATCCATGTGCAAGTCCGCCTCGCAAGCGGTTTTAGTAGGACGCAGCTCACCCTTTTTGATGGGACTCGCCGAACACCTCACGATTCGCTTCGCGCTTGGTGCGAGCACGCAATGTCTGCCTGGTCGGCGAGAACCCGACGTGGTCCGTCCCGGCACTACAGGTATGCGAGGGTATATGGTCATACGGCTACGGCCATGCATGACATCGAGTACACCCCCCCCCCCCCCCCCCCCCCCCCTCCCCCCCCGCCCGCCCCACCTCCCGCACTGTATGGGCATGACTGTATACCCTACCGCACTTGTAGTTGCATGACTCTCTTCCTTACCGCACTGTAGAGGCATGACTGTACCCCCCCCTCCTCCTTTCCCCCCCCCACTCTCCCTCACCCCCTTTTCCCTTGGCCAGGTTTTGGAATGACAGATGTAAGGAGCAAGACTGTTATTCGGTGACCAGTCGGGAATACGGCTGCGCTCTCCGGGGAAAGGGGGAGGCGGAAGGAGGAGACGGGGGGGGGCGTTACGCCGAAGGGTGTGCAACTCCTTTCCGAAATAATTTGTTGCAGGTGAAGGGGGTGGGTGAGGGGTGTTTGTGGTTTTGGTGATGGTGTTGTTTTTTTTTTTTTGTCGTGGTTGGTGTTGTCGGTGTTGGTTGGTGTTGTTGTTCTATCGTTGGGTAGTGGTGCTGTGGGTGCTGCTGCTTGGTGAGGTGGTGGTGGTGTTGTTGTTGTTGCTGTTGCTGTTGCTGTTTCTGCGTGTCTGTTGCTGGTGTTGATGTTGGTGTTGCTGTTTCTGCTGTTGCTGCTGCTGCTGCTGCGCGGTTGTTGTTGTTGTTGTTGTTGTTGTTGTTGTTGTTGTTGTTGTTGTTGTTTGCTGTTGTTGTTGTTTGCTGTTGTCGTCTGTGTTGCTGTGTTCAATGGGCGTAGTAATTATTTACTTCGTGTGTGTACGATGCGCGCGCTGCATGACTCTACTAGAGCGGCCGGAACAATCCTTCGTGTTCATGTTTTCGTCCACTGGTTCTCAACACGTCTAATACGGGGGAACATACAGTACTATTACGGGGGTCCATGGTTAACAGGATGTATGGTGTACATTAAAACCTATATATTTACCTATACTTAAACTAACAATATTTGGTCCTATTTACTATGGCCCCCCATAATAGTAGTAATCAAGACTAAATATTATTTACAATATATTACGGGGGATGACCATAGCAAATAGGACCTGCGGTACGTACAAAAACCTTCATATTTTCCTATTTGTAGTAACAATATTTGTTCCTATTTGCTATGGTCCCTCGTCATCGTAAAAAAATAGTGGAATGTACGATGGGTCCTGGTCGCCATTAGTATGGTCCCCCGTAACAGCAAAAATAAAGGTTACGGCCGTGATACTATTTCGGGGGGCCATAGTAAATAGGACCAGATGTTGTTAGTAAGAATAAGTAAACATATAGGTTTTTGCGTGTGCCGTAGGTCCTATTAAATATGGTCCCCCGTACTCGTCCAGCAGCACCGGGTTGCGACGTGCTGGCGATGCTGCAAGCGTCATCGCTCCTGCTGCGGTGTGTCCTCTATGGAAAAAGTTTTGGCGCCGTTTTGTTGGTCGACAGGCGCGGCATCCTTCGTCGTCAAAAAATTGGTAGATGCAGCGGTGTGATCACACGGCTTCAGTGCTCGTCCCGTGTTTTATCAGCTGACATAGGATAGTACAGCTGCGGCACCCGTTTTGTCACCAACCGACGCCAACCCAACCCATGTATAATATAATGGATAGCCTTCACTTGATTTCGTCTCGCCGAATTCTGAAAATAGATACCTGGTATTTGTTTCACGTACAGTAGTTTGGCCGCGAAGTTGTTGAAGCTGGGCCAAGTAGTTGGCAGCGACGCGTGCTGCGATGGGGGTCGTGTAGCACTTTTTTTTTTGCCTTATTATCGGGCAATATTTCTGACACTTCTCCTCCACGAGGCAACTATCCGGTATGATACATGCATCCCACCGCACAATGTTTTTCGTTTCAGCACCTTCTACGTAGGCATTGTTGTCAAACTCAACGCCGACATGCATGACACCGCTTAAATTGCCGTGTGCTCTTTTCGAGGATTACTCGGCGAGGCACCCTTTGCCGTAAAAAACGACGACACTGTTCCGATTGTCGCGACGTTTCCTTGATCCGTGTGGGCATGGCGTACCTTTTGTCGTCACCGTCAACGCTAACTTTGATGAAAAAAAAAAACCGCGTCCATTTCGTCGAGATCAACTCCGAAATGGATTAAACGGCGTCGATTTCGTCCAAAATCAACTCAAAAAATGACTATTACGGGGGGCCATAGTAAATAGGACCAAATATTGTTATAAAAAAAAGGCAAATATATAGGTTTTTATGTATGCCATAGGTCCTATTGACTATGGACCCCCGCAATAAAACCGCGTCAGTTTCGTCGAAACGGGCTCAACAAAATGAACAACGTGGCTTCGAATTCCGGTCGTTTTTCCTCTCGACCCGACGGCGCCCTTGTGTCGCCAAAGTTTTTTATGACTCTGTACCGATTTATGAGGATGGTTTTGATGAAGTATTGATACACGGGGACGTTTCTTAGATTTTGGGACAGAGTGGTGCTTGCGATTGTTAGCCATGGTAAATGGGACGCAACACGGCTAATGGTCTCGTACCTGTTCAGCGAGATATAATAGGTACTACTAACAGTACCTGGTACCCTGGTACAAAATACGTGAGGCGCTCATTAACGAACGGGTTGTCACAGTTCACATCAAGAATGGATAATAACAACTTCATCTTTCTTCTTCTTCTTTTTTTTTTTTTTTTTTTTTCAACGCCAAAATCAATCAATCAACCCAAAAACCCCGATGATCCTCAATTTTCGTTTTAAAAAAAAACGCCGAAATGAATCAATCAACCTATAACCCCATTGGTCCTAAAAACAAAAGTCAACGCGAAAATAGGTCAACACCACTTCAATTCTCGTGCCATCTTTTACGGGGGATCATAGTATATAGGACGAAATATTGTCGGTAAAAATTGGGAAATGTGTAGGTTTTTGGGTGTACTGTAGGTCCTGTTTACTATGGTCCCCCGTAAATAGTCGATTCTACACTCGGTGTTATCAGGTGCGGCATCCACTACGAACGGTGGCTTATCTGGCGTATAAGTCGGCTGCTTCGAAGGAATCTGCCGGGAAAGATTGCAGCAACGGGCGGCAACGACTGACCGCGGTTCGGGCTCTGCTTCCCGATAAGGTTGTTCGGTCCCAGCTGCGGGACAACGGGCCTGCGTTTGAGGGCTTCGAGTGGGCGAAGGTGGGATGACTTTTTCGGGGGGGAGGGGGGGGGGGGGGGGGTTAATTGCTTTACTGTTGTTTTTTGTTTGTTTGTTTTTATTTCTTACCATGATATCTGGTAGTATTTACCAGGTGTGTATCGTGCCTGATGGTACTGTGTATTTGTGTGTCCATCTGTTTATGCTTCTTACGTACGAAGTACCAGAGTAGTTTATGTATCCGGTTAAGTGCAGCAGTGCAAGACACCTATTATTGTTAAGAAACAAGAAACCTCGTCCTGGTCCTGGCCGGATATTTTATCGGAGAGTGGGTACTTTCTATACTAGCTTCAGTATGACGACTTGTGGATTGTATTATTTTCCTGCTTATGGCAGCCTGCCTTTCTCGTTGCTTGTTTTCTCGGTAGATGTTCTGTACCGTGTTCGCTTGTTCGCTTGTTCGCTTGTTGTTACCATTTTCACTGTTCCTTTGCCCACTCCATTCTGATTGCAGTACGTAGCTTTGATCTGTGGGGCAGCGGTACGACTTCGCGTGGGCGAACAATGTGTAAGGAAACTGATCGTTTTGTTTGCTTTCAAGGTATTTTTTGTTTCGTTCGCCTCGTTGTCTTTTCGTGTTTTATGCCATTGGTTACTATGTTTGTTGTTGAAGTAGACGATTCGTGTATTTTTTGTTTTCGTTGCCTGCAAGTCACACGACATACTGCGGCCTATACCGCTTACATTCGGTTTTACATATTGTACACAGATTGCATCAATAATACATTTGTCCGTCGATTCGTTCAACACTAATTCATTCATGAAGGTGCACGAAGGTACGTGAAGGGGCAACATCTGTGCCCACGCCTTGTCGAGAAGGCGGCTGAGGGTCAGACAACATACGAGTTGAGCTGGAAAACGAAAGTGGTGGTTCATACGGGAAAAAAGCGCGATTCGATCCATCCTTATTCATTCATCTATCCATACTCGTTCGTCCATCCGTATCCTCCGGGTGTAGGTATACACGATACCATCGATATGTCCTGGTTATTTTTCGGCTTGCAGGTGATATACCTGGAAGGGGATAGTATACCACAGGTCGTGCTTACCGCTCCGTTGCGTACTACTGTTGCTTCAGTGCACGCACGCCTTATTTTGTAACTGGGACTTGTTTTCTTCCTTCGAGACGCTTTTTAGCCTTTTTTTTTTGTGACCTCTGGCCAGATTTAAGGGAAACAATCTGTTATTATACGTACTGTGAAGAGATCATCCCCGTAATCGTCAGCATCATGCTCCTTTTTTGCTCCCCCACAGCAGCTAAGCCCCCCCCCCCTTCTCCAACTACGCTCACCGTACCCTAGGTCTTCTGATCAACTGCCACAAAACAAGACTCTTGGGTTGCGCGTTCATATTGTCACTCGATCACCCCCCCCCCCCCCCCCCGTCCCCGTTCTCTAAACGCGTGCTTGCCCGGTACCCTTCAGGTTTCTGATAATTGCCTGGAAGCATGGGGGTGGTATTGGGTGGTGTACAACAGGGCCATGCTCCAGGGAGTGGACGGATGGTATCGCGTGGAAGACACGTCACCGAGCAAGGCGAGAGAGACCTATGGGCAGAGCACGATCTACATACTGCAGATCATCTAGAGCCTCACCTGCGGTTATGAGACTATGTGCAGGATCTTTCTATCTGTATAATACGGATCCAACCCAGGAACTATGTCATAGATCATGCAGATCGTACAGCTCCCGCCCGGCAACACGAGCTGGACCATACAGATCATACAGATCGATTGTCTTATCGGAGGTGTGAAACGTTTACGGTAGCCCTCCCACGCCTGCGTTCTTTGCGGTTGTGCCTCCACGGAACATATATATATACCTGGTATGGTTGACCGTAGGGAAGGGTTTCCCTCTTGGAGGTTGGAGGCGTTTCCAAGACATGCCCCCTTCTTCTCCCAAGTCGGTCGCTCCGTGCTTCTCTCTCTCTTTTGCTTGTACCCCCCCCCAACCCCCCCGCCCCTCTCGCTATGCGCATGTAACATCGAAGTATATATCTGTGTAAGACCTCTGTTTTTTTTCATTGTCTCTGTCTGTCTTCCACTTCATGTCCGTCTCCGTCTATCGCTCTCTCTCAGTATATCTCCCTCCCCCCCCCCCCCCCCCCCCCCCCCCATCTCGGCCTCCTTCCCCTCCGTGCCCTCCCCCCCCCTTCCCGCCTCCTCTCCGCTCCATATGTTTATGTATCTTTCTCTGCCTCTGTTTGTCGTTCTCTCCGCATCTCCCTCTCTTGCGCTTTTTTTTTTGTGTGTTTCTGCCAGGTGGCTTCGCTGGGGGGGTTTTCAAGCGCCTCCATCACCAAGGTTGGCGTGCCGCGACACACAAGGCCGATCTCTCCCTCATCTCTAATAGCTCGTGCTTCGAGCGTGTTGTACCGCTCATGTGCTCACACGCCCGTATGCTCGCGTTGTACGGTTACTCCATTACCGTTAATATATGGACCATCACCTCACCCGGGTTAGCGCCGGGTTGTCCGAGTTCAAACCCAGATTATCCAGGTTACTATCCGTGTCCACCCGGATTTAACGCCGGGTGTAAGTTCCCCAGGTAAACCCGGAATAGCACCGGGTGTAGGTTGTTCGGGTCAATACGGGTACCCAGATTATCCGGGTTATGTTATCCGTGTCCACCCGGATTATCGCCGGGTCTAGGTTATTCGGGTAAACCCGGGAGTAGCCCCGGGTCTATAGGTTGTCCGTTCCCACCCCGATAAGCGCCGGGTTTAGGTTCTTCGGGTAAACCCGGAGTAGCGCCGGACCTAGGTTACCCGGGTTAGCGTGGAGTTAGCGTCGGGTTATCCAGGATGACACGCGCAGATAATTCGGGTCAACATCCGGGTTAACTCGCCCTCGCACTGGGTTTTAACCCAGCGGCGCCGGGTTTTGCAGGGTTTTCACGTGTGGCCGATGGTGTATTCGCCACTGTGTTTGTCCGTTTTGAGTTCACCTGATGCTTCGGTATAATGACGAAACTAAGGTTTTACGGTTTTTAAGGTAGTAGGTACTGGTAGGTAGGTAGGTAGGTAGGTAGGTAGGTACGTGTACACCACCCTGTGCGAAGGTGCAAGGAATGTTGGGCTACAAGTGACGGCGTGACAGAGGTTGCGCGTTCTGGCTTCCTCAACACGCCCAAAATCGTGAGAACGGGTTTTTTCTTTCTTCTCCTTCGATTCTATTACGGGGGTCCATAGTTAACAGGACCTATGGTGTACATAAAAACCTATATATTTGCCTATTTTTACTAAAAAAAAATGGTCCCGTTAACTATGGACCCCCGTAATAGTATCGAGCACCTAGGCCATGAGATTGCTTTATTCATCAACCATTGCACTTTCATTTTTTTTTTTTCAAAGAATGACTTACTAGTAGTATAGAGCTCCTCAAATGAGGAACCAATAGAAAAAACAAACTTGATGCACCTCTCTACCTGAGCATGTGTCACGTATCTTATGAAACAAGTCCTCACAATACCATTCGGATCGACAGCAATTTTCAGATGTCGAACCTTTTTCGGTGTGTACTGTTGTATGTTTTTTTTGTCGTTTTCTTTGTCCCCCTTTAATCAACTTCTTGCCCTGCAGGCGCTGAGTGTTGCTGAGGAGGTAGAGGGTGAAACTACGACGGAAGGGGAAGGTGAGAAGGTTGCCTAATTCCCGGAGTTTGTTTTTGCTCGTTTTGGCGCTGGCGCGATCGCGTGAGAGGGCGAAGTCGGCTTCTCCCCAGAGAAAATCGTGGGCGTATATGTAGCGGTGTGTCTTGGTGTATTTTTGTGTCGCCCACCCCCCGGCTCTCGAACATACACAGCACGATCGACGTTTTTGTTTTGTGCTTTGCCTGTTCGCGTCTAGTTTTTTTTTCCCCCCACCCCTCCATCTTGGACAAAATGGTTGAAATGCCCTGATGCCGACGGCCTGGGAAACTACTCGGGAATTTTATTTCATGAGGAGTTGGTGTGCGCAGTCACAAGCATTCGTGTCGAAGAAGCTGAGGCCAAGTTGTGTACCAGGTACACTACGTAATGAGAACCGTTTTTTTTTCCAACTTAGAACCAGGCTTGGACCAAAACGCCTACCAGGTATCTTATACGGGGTGGTGAGTGGTGAGACAAAACACAGCCCAAGAGACGAAGTTTCCGAGCCAATTACTGGTACAGGACAACAAGGGAGGGCAAGCCCGGGAAATCAGTGCGGTGACTCTGGAAGGAATGTGGTCGAGACCTTTCCGCAGACAGACGCATCGCTCGACGCTCCTTTCCCTCTCGCTGTTGTCTAGCAAGTCGGCTTGAAAGCTCGTCTCAGGGGTATGTTATATCATCGCCCCTATGGCAGTAAGCGACTCTAAATGTTTTGAACCTACGTAGCCCTATATTATAACCCGGACCGCGTGAATAAATCCCTCGGGATGAAGCTGTCGGGGGGAGGGGGAGGACGAGGAGGAGGAGGAGGAGGAGGAGGAGTGTGTGCACGTTCAACCATTGTATCGAAAGCTGGGCCAGGGCGTGCACCACGACTGCCTCGTCCTGACTCCGGAATACAGCGAGCAACTCCCCTGGGAAAAATAAGGCTGCGCCCTTAAGGAGGATACATGTATACCTATAGAACTACTGCTCTAACCCACACGTTTGGACTTGTCGGTGTTACTTGCCGGCCCGGTGGCTACTTCTTTTTTTCTTTTTAACTTCCAAGCGTTTTTTTTTTGTGTGTGTCTTCATTCTTGCCCGGTGGCAACGTACGAGTATATACCTGGTATATATATATACGTACGAGGAACGAACGCCTGCTGCTGCTGTGTTTTACTTTTTCGGCTTGCGACACGCTCCGAAGGGGGGGCCTTTACGTTTCCGTACGGCGCGGTATAGTAGTAGGGAAGGTTTTCCGAAAACTTTGATAGGCTGCGGGTGAGGATGCCCGATGTATGGAAGTGTGTTTTCTCCGCAATATTTCTTGTTCGGTTCGTGTTTTTGTCGGCCCTTTCTTGGCCGTTTCTTGTCCGCTTTTTTCTGCGCTCGTTCATTCTCCTTTTCCTTGGTACTTTTTTTTCTTTTCTTTTCAGTTTCCCCCCGCTCTTTCCTTAGTCGCACTTTCGTCGCCATTTCCATCGAACCCACTCACCCATCCACCCACCCACGCACCCACCTATCCACCCGCCCACCCATCCTGTTTTGTACACCGGTCAATCAAACAAACCAACCAACCAGCTGATCAACCGCGAGACGGTTACACCGAGGAGAAGATCGGGGGTTTCGAGGTCACGTGGGAAGGCATTGGCGCCTGTTCGGGGGAGCTCCTGCAAGAGGCAAGCGCTTGCGTCACGGTCGATTTTTGCTGTGCATGAAAGCTGTTTCGCATATTTTTGGCGTTTGTTGTGTCTTGCCATCTTGCTTTTCTTTTTGGATAAAATTGTACAAATACGTCAGCTGTGAGTACGGTCGATTGAATGGTTGAAACTCAACTCTGCGAGCTGCGCGATGACGTCAGACACGCTCATCGTTGCTTTTTTGCTATTTTGCTATCTTGCATTCTTGCCGTGCCGTTTTGGCCATTTTGCCACTTTATACTTTATTACCAGGGTATTTTGCTAGCTACCGGGAGCTACCTTTTTTTTTGGTTCGATTTTTTTGTTTCCATCGTTTTCTCTGTCTCATAGAATGTGTATGTCGTGCCTGTCGTATCCTGTATGATGAAATGGGGCATTGCATTGCCTACTGCTTCCGGTGTATCATTTTAATATCTCCGTGGCGTAGGTTTGTGACCACAGAACTTGTATCTCTCTAGGATTGAAGAATCGGCACGGACACTGGTTGTTGTGCTGGATGTCGACGGGTAGAAAGAACGGCTTAATTGATGTCGAAACACACACACTGCGTATATACCCGGTATCCTTTTAGCGGTTTACATATTTCAGACGTTTGTGTTGTCCTTGTTTTGTTGAGATTATTCGCACGTGGCAGTTGACATTCAAGCTCTTTCCTCGCCCAGATGCTTTCTGGCGGGAAGACCGGATGGTGATAGACTTCTGTGTAATGGAACAGGAGCGCCTCAATAACAAGTGGAGAAGATTCTAGGCGGATGACATCAATCACATTCTTAATTTTGCCGTCCGAAAATGTATTGTGCATATCCCGTTCCGACTTGAGTCGAACATCCTCTCATACCCGCAGTACCCTCTCTTCTATCCCTCTGAACCAACAAATATGCCACTTTCCCTCCTTGGCGGCTCCTGCTCGCACCTTCCTCCCTTGGTAAACCCTCGCTTACCCCACTCTTCGTCAATGTTCTGCCCCCACGTCACTGGCATAATATCTAGTGTAGTCAACAAATAATCTTCTGCCCTTCCTCCGTCCCTCCGTCCCTCCGCCCCCCCCCTGCCTCCAACTGGGCTTGACGTCAGGTGTCCTATATTTCCCTGGAGCTACAGTAAGAACCCTCACCCTATAAACCTAACCCCCCCCCCCCTCCCTCCGTAAAAACGCCTTATAGTACTGCTGTACAAAATTTTACTCATGTCGATTTGGTTGCAGATGTCCGATGTTTCCCTGGAGCTACAGTAAGAACCCTCACCCTATATAACCCTAACCCTCCTCCCCTCCGAAAAACCGCCTTCTAATTCTTCTCGAAAAGCTTTCACCCTACTGGATTTGGTCCCAGATGTCCGACCTTGCCCTGGAGCTAGGAACCCTCACCCTGTCCCTCCCTTCCTCCGGAAATCCGCCTTCTGATATTGCTAAAAAACTTTGGCCCAACTGGATTTGGTTGCACATGTCCGACCTTGCGCTGAAGCTAGGAACCCTCACCCTATATCCCTCCCTCCGTCCGAAAACACGTCTTCTAATACTTCTAAAAAAAACATTCACGAAAACGGATTTGGTTGCAGATGTCCGACCTTGCCCTGGAGCTAGGGTACGAAGGCGCCCCCGGACTGCCTTCAAGAGTTACCGCTCACGACGGCGACCCCTCACGAGAGGCAGGGGACGGCTTGCCAGGAGGAGGAGGAGGGGGGGGGGGGAGAGAGCAGGAAGGGCTGGAGAGGCGTATTTCAAAGACTGAGAAGGGGGAAGGGGGGGGGGAGGGAGAATAAGGAGGGCGGCAGTCGATAGTAGACAGTGAAAAACAGCTTAGTGCGGTACACGCCGCAAGTTTTTTGTTCTGCAAGAAAGGCTGAGATGGGTTTCGTTCGAAGACTGAGAAGGAGAAGGGGGCGCGGGCGGGGGAGGGGGGGGGGGGTGCTCATGTCATGCAGCACGTCGGGTCTTCCCCGACCAGGCAGACATCGCTTGCACCAAGCGCGAAGCGCCGTGGAGTGCTGCGCGAGCCTCATGAAGGGTGAGCTGCATCCTACTAACAACCGCCTTTTTAGGCGAATATTCTTGCGTATAGATGACATCGTCAATAAATTGATTTTTTTCTTGTGTGGCCGCTTCCAGAGACAGCAATGGGTTCTACTACCAGGTATGTAACTTCCTCGTGGGTGCCTCACCGTACACACACTACGCAATACGATCATCCCCCTTGTGCGGAGTTGAGGTTCTCCCCGCACAAAAAATGATCTAACTCGACCGCCAGCCGTGGTGACCGCAAATACAAAAAACGAAAACAAGCAAACGTTAAAAATAACGGTGCCCTGGTTGTCTCGCTCACGCAGTGAGAGGCGTGTTTTACGGTGTCGTCGCCAACCGACGCCAACCCAACCTCATGTCATGCGTGGCCGTTGTCGTAGGACCATAGACCCTCGCATGCCTACAATGCCGGGACAGAGCACGTCGGGCTTTCACCGCCCAGGCAGACATTGGGGGGAGGGGGGGTGAGGATGGCGGTACATAGTCGGTAGTATGTGACACGCATGTATGATACTCGTGGTGCCCGTTTTTTTTCGTTAGCAACCAGTCGGAAATCCTTCGTTTTTTTCGTCTTGTATTAACATTGTGTTTTGCTTTCAGAGAGTCAGATCAAATGCGGTGATTTCTCTCTTGTTTTTCCCCCCCCCCGCGAATTTACAGTCGTGGAAAGAAATTAGTTGCAATTGGAAAACAGGCTTGTATGGCTTGTTTCGCCGACCCGTTTCTTTTTTGGCGATACCTCGCATTCAAATGAGCTGTTTTGTCCACATAAACAATCGTCTAATTCTTGAAGCTGACTTGGCTTCTCCTCGATTTCTACAACCACCTAACGTACATAGTATTAATAGTAGTAATAAGTAACAAATTCTGACTCTGGCTGGCCTTCTTATTTAAGAAACAGTGCCATTTACACTAATGTCAGTATAAAGATTCTCTAGTTTCCTGTTTCCCAGTAATTTCAGTCTACACGGCTCGTTAATTTCTTACTTTCTGAAATCTGTCTGACATTCTGGGTACTCTTCTTCTTGGTAGACGTCCTGTTCTGTATGTAGCGTGGTGTTGACCGTCGGTATCCTAGTGATGTTGATCGTCGGTATTATTTAGTGCTGACCGTCGGTATTGTCGTGATGCTGTTCGTCGGTAGTATGGTAGTGGTGGCCGTCGGTATTGTCGTAGTGCTGATGGTCGGTAGTATCGTAGGGCTGACGTCGGTATCTCTTTGTGTTGCCCGTCGGTATTATTTAGTGCTGACCGTCTGTGTTGTTGTGGTGCTGGTCGTCGGTAGAATGGTAGTGCCCGCCGTCGGTATTGGCGTAGTGTTGATCGTCGGCAGTATGGTGGTGTTGACCATCTGGTGGTGCTGACTGTCGGTATTGTTGTCGTGGTGCTGGTCGTCGGTAGTAAATTAGTGCTGACCGTCGGTACTGTCGTGGTGCTGATGATCGGTACTAGTATGGCAGTAGTGCTGATCGTTGGTATTGTCGTGGTGCTGGTCGTCGGTAGTAAATTAGTGCTGACCGTCGGCACTGTCGTGGTGCCGATGATCGGTACTAGCATGGCAGTAGTGCTGATCGTTGGTATTGTCATGGTGCTGACCGTCGGTAGTATGGCACAGAGGTAATTTCCGACCGTCGGTATTTCGGTGTTGCGGACGGCAGCATGGTCGTGCTGACCGTTGACGTTTTTCGCACGTATTTATGGCACTGACCGTTGATACTGAGTGAGGTGGTTCGGCCGTGCTAGCCGTCAGTTCTAAAGTAGCGCCGGTCGTCGGTATCCTGACATTGCTGATCGTCCGTAGTTCGCTAGCAGCGCTATTCCACAAGTGATACGCTTGTGATCTCTAGAACGGATTCAGAAAACTTGTCTGTCTGTCTGTCTGTTTGTCTGTCCGCATGGGGGTCACTCTATTGTCACCTACGGGCAAAATTTCTTTCGAAACGGCTACGCCCATGCCGCACGCATCAGGTCGAAGCCCTCGCGGAGGCGATCGTCATGGTCCCCACCACACCTCATTAATAGTTGCCTTCATTTCGATATAGGATCGTCCGTATTACATTCGTAGTGCTGCGATATCCGTCGGTACTGGTTTTCGGCATGCCGGGAAAAAGTGCTGGTATGTCCGTCGGTGCCGATCGCAGGTATTCCACAAGTAGTGCTGATTATCGTCGGTATGGTGCGTTCTTATGTCACAAGGCTCAGTCTGGGTAGTAGGTGATCGGCTGACCTTTTTTAGTTCATCAGTGGCCCGGCAGACAAATACGTACATACCTTTCAGAAATGGCGACCCCGGCAGGACATGCGTTTTTGGTTCACGAGTTCGAATCTCTCCATGCTGTTCAGAGTAAAATACCGTATCACACGGGTGATAAGATAACACACCCTGGTTTCGTCCGGACCGGAAAAAGTGCAAAACATAAAAGCGACGCGTCTATGGACAGAGAGATCTCGACGAGATCTACTCGCGAAAAACCCCCAGTTTTCGTTGGGTGCTCCCCCCTTAAGGCATGGCTTTGGAAAAAATGCGGCTCCGAAGTTCGTCCCAGGAGGTGTGCGATCTTATCACCCTCGTGTGATACGGTAAAAAGCCTTTTTCTAGAAAAAATAGGAGAGTTTCCCATGTCGAACCTGGAGAATACTCTCCCTGGGTACCTGTCGGTATGTTGTGTTGTTGTCGGTATGCTACAGCATAGTGCTGTGGTGTACCCGTCGGTACTAGGAGTATGACGTCGATATGTTGTGTTGTCGTCGGCACTGCAGTAGTGCTGGTATACCCGTCGGTACTACGAGTATATATGACGCTGCTGATCACCGGTATTTTAGTATACTGTAGTGCTGTGGTATGCCCGTCGGTACTATGATGGCCGTCAGTTATGATGGTCGGTATTACGGTGGTTGTGTTGGTACCCGTCGGTATGGTAGGTTATCGTCGGTATCACAGAGTAGTACGTGTGGTACTACTAATACACGCCGGTGTGAGGGTCCACCACACCATTCCCCTTTTTCTATTTACTTCCATGGAAGGAGGTCGCCACGTATGGAAGTGAAATTTTCTTACGTGGAAGCCTAAATTTTGCTTCCGTCCATGGAGTAAGTACGTGGAACCTCCCACAGTTGTTGTTGGTGGGATTGGAGGTTTCAACCAACTTCCGCTAACTGAAGCTTCCACAAGAGTCCAACGAGCTGACCTCCATCATTGCTTTCCACCACAGCTTCCATAGACTTCTTCATAGCTTCCATCGAAGCGTTTTCAACTTTGAAAAAATCGTGGACGTATAATGAAGAGCGATAATTCCATGGGAGCAGAAAATATTCCACGGGGGTGTTTTTCGCTTCCTTCCGCGGAAGTTCTTATGCTTCTACGAGTATGGAGGTACGTTTACTTCCATGGTTCCTGATATCAGGGTGACTGGTGGGCCTCCGGCGGCTCCTGCAGGGGCCTAGTTTTATTTGTGCACCTTGCAGGTGGGAGCAGGGTGCGCCAGATGGAAAGGGCCCACAACGGGGTTAAGGTACCAAGCGGGAGAAGGGCAGTAGGGAAATCGGGGTGGAAAATCCAATGAGGCAGATTCTATGGAAACTTGCACAACTTCAATGGAAGCACAAAATTCCAACTCTTATGGAAGCACGTTTGCTTCCATGGAAGCTGGTGAAAGCTTCCATGGACGTTTCTTGGAAGGTTCCGTGGAACCTACCGGTATGATTTACTGAACCTACTGGCATGATTCACTTCCATGGAAATAAAAGCAGACTTCCGATTTACCCATGAAAGTGAATTTTACTTCCTCCCCCATGGAACTAAATTTCACTTCCATGGAAATATTTTTTGCTTTCAGACCAACTATTATGGGAAATTTTTGAAGGGGTCTCAGAACTGGCTTTTTTTGCCGAAAAACCGCGATTTACTCAACGGGACTGTCAAAAACACCGGTAGACTCCTCAGGATGCCCCCCTTAGTTTTCCGAGAGCTTTCTCGAGCACTTTTCCGTTTCTCCAGAGTCGTCGTAGGACTGTTCGTCCATATTTCCAGTTCTGAGGACATCGTGATTTTTCATCAAAAATCCTCGAAGATCCACTATTTCTGGCCCCAGTTCTGACCAACAGCCTTATTTCTGACCCTCCAGAGAAAAGTGATTGGCAACTCCAAAATTCAAATTAGGACTCTGGAGAAACGGGAAATTGTTCCTGAAAGCTCGCAAAAAACTACGGGGAGCATTTTGAGGAGTCTATCGGTATTTCTGGCTTTCCCGCCAAGTAAAACGCGTATATTCGGCCTAAAACCCCAGTTCTGAGAGCTCAGAAATAATTTCCCATAATAGTTGGTCTCATACTTTACTTCTTCCCACGCACGATTTCCATGGAATTAAACTCCGGGGCCGAATAGTGCGGGTGATCGCGGTATGATGGCAGCGACGATCGGTTGCATTACAGTAGCAGTGCCGGTATACCCGTTGGTACTCCGACAATGCTGACCATCGATATTTCAGTACTATTGATTGATAGTGCTGGTATACCCGTCGGTATGATGCAACATCGTCGGTATTTAAGTAGTTCAGTGGCGGTGCTCGCCGGTATTCTCACGGTGCCGATCGTCGATGTCTCGGCAATAATGCTAGTGCTGGTATACCCGTCGGTATGGGGCAACGCCGTCGGTATTTAAGTAGTAGTGGTGGTGCTCGCCGGTATTCTGACGGTGCCGATCGTCGATGTCTCGGCAATAATAATAGTGCTGGTATACCCGTCGGTATGGGGCAACGTCGTCGGTATTTAAGTAGTAGTGGCGGTGCTCGCCGGTTTTCTTACGGTGCCGATCGTCGATGTGTCTCGGCAATAATACTATTGATGTGACTGGTATATCCGTCGGTAGTGTGTGACAGCAGTGCTGATCGTCGGGATCACAGGAATAGCGTGAGTGGCGATTGTTGTTATTTGAAACGCGTTCCATTCAACAATCTGCTTTGCTTTGCACCGGTTGCTTGCGTGCAACATACTCTTCCCGCGCGTGTTACGGTATATTTTGTGATCCGACACATGAGAACTTTGCGTTATACCGGTGCCTGGTGCGTCGTAGAGACCCAACAGGTTAACCCCTACCAGGTGCCTGGTAGCGAATAGACGGTGTGCGGTTAGCAGAGACCACGCGCACTGCTTTCTCGGAGTTAGAGATGTGCGTGTCGTCGACACGGTAAGCTCGTGCTGACACTTGAGCCGGTTAGCGGCGAGATCGAGATGCTACTTTTAAGGTGCGTCGCGCCTGTCGAAGCAGCCGCGAAAGCCTGACACCGACACTCGAGACGATTTTCAATATAGCATCCCTGTTGTGATTGTGTTTAATTGATTAGTGTGCCGTGGAAGACGGCGACGCCTATTCGAAAGCGGGGGCGCTTGACTTGCGTCCCCGACCCGCAGGGGAGAAACGAGAATCAAAATAATAATTCAACATCAAAAGAACAAGAATAAAATACTTTGGCACACAACAACACGATACGAAACGTTGCATCATGGTCGTACACTTGTGTACCGGGCAGGTTCTAGCCTTTATACCACTGCTGCTGCACATGTATATATATACCAGGTAGATACTTCGAAGTATGCCAGTACTGTGTACATATTATACGCCCCCCCCCCCCCCCCCCCCAGGTCCTGTCGTCTAAAAATCCATACCCTGTCAGCATGTATGCCTCGACATGCCCCGCCTCCACCCCCCCCCCGAGTAAAAATAATGTACCCAAATACGTGTACACATGGCTTTCGGCTTTTTTTTTTTTATGCACGCACGAAACCTAACGTATTTGGCACCAGGCGAGCCAACCCTGTTGCAGAGTGAGACGCAACTGAAACGTGAACACGACCTTCGGAGAACAAAAAATAAAACTCACGGCCGCGCCCGCCCCCGCCCCCCCCCTCGCCCCTCGCGACACATGCTACCGCGGCGGTACCATCGGGGTAGTAGTACCCTAACTGTTTTTTGCCTTCTGAGGTTTCCTCATTGAAAGGATCTCTACAACTGTATTCTCATAAAAAAAAGGAATTTTTTAATGATTCTTTTGTGTGTGTGTTTTCAACCCGACGGAACACTCCCATGGGGCTTGCCTGGTAGATCTGGAGCGAGAACATTTACCCCTCTGGCTGGTAACATAGTATCGGTTTGATGTTCAGGTCAGAGTCCAAACGGGCACTATGTTATCGGCCAGAGCGACAGTAGTGTAACTCGCTGATGGGATTCGGAAGCTACTGAGCCGTTCTTTCGTTCGGGGGAGCTCCGTCACTCAAGCACCTTCCACTACCTACCGTACTCAAGCAACCTGGCTTTCGCCCCGACTGCCCCCCCCCCCCCCCCCCCCCCGACCTCCCCCATCTCCTGCCCTCTGACCTCCCCCTCTTCTCCCCTCTCTCCCTCCCGGACCAGATACACGGCACCATACGATGTAGAAAGCAGAACAAACCAACATATCCAAGGTGTGATGTCCTTCGTAAAACGTTTTGGCTTTTTTCGTTCATCAACGACTGCAAGCATGAATTGCAAAAGCGTGTGTACAATACGTGGAGGCATTTAACCTGGGGGTACCCCGGTGTCTAGTGGGGGTGCACACTGTGGGGGTACTCGGGTATCTAGTAGACCTATATTCTCTAGGCGTACCTGGGTATCTTCCCTGGAAACCACCTCGTTTAACACCCGGGTATCTAGCATCAATAGAGTTATACACTCGGGGGGTACCCGAGTATCTAATAGAGGAATACTCTCTAGACGTACCCACGTGTCTACCCGAGTGGGACCAGCCCCACCACAATTTTCACCCTGGTATCTAGCAACGGTATATTTGCTAGGAGTACCCGGGTATCTGCTAGAAAGTATACTCTCTGGGAGTACTCGCGTATCTACCCGACTGCGACCAAACCCACCACGTCATATACCCGGTTATCTACTGCCGTAAAGGTATATGCTCTGGGGGTACCCAAGTATCTAGTAGAGGAATACTCTCTGGTAGCACCACGTATACCCGGGTTGTACCCTCTTGTACTGAGCACACCCCTGCTTGCAAATTGAATGCAGAGATGGATGAATGAGTTCGTACAAATCAACAAATGACTAAAAGCTTCGTAAAAAAGAGATTCAAAAGAATACAAGCCGCTTCGCCCCGCCGACCGGCATGGTACGTCAGGGCAAAACTTTCTAGGAGGTCGCGAATTGACCCCTTGACTGACCGGTTGACTGACCGGTTGACTGACCGCGCCCGTGCACTAGAACCAGTACAATATTGATGAAAATAGGTCCGAAAAGACCGACCCCTTATCATAGCTTATTGGCGTGAGAGGACCGCGGGTTGACCGCGTTGACCGACTGCGCTGTTATAACCAGAATAATACGACTTCGGGCTTAAATATTAGGACCCGTCGGTCTTCATCTTGATGTATAAACGGACCTTATGAATCCGCACGGAATGGGTTGGCGACAGAAGGCATCGGCAGGTCCAAATAGCCCCCGCCTCTTATAGGCGTAGCATGTTGGCGTGAAAGGACCGCGCTTTGATCGCTCACTCGCCTGACCGCGCCCGCAAGTTTACATTACAACTACTGTACGTAGAATAATACCGGTAAGGCTGAAAAAAAGCCTCCGTAAGTCCAAAAAAGACCGACCTCCTAGCAAAATTTGCGCGAGAAGAGACCGCGGTTCGACCCGTTGACTGACCGCGCCCGTACACCAAAACCACCGAGTTCAGGTCGAAAGGGGGAAACCGCGGTTTAACCCCTTGTTGAATGACCGCTCCCGTACACTAAAACTAGTATAATAAGGCCAAAAGTGGCCTTGACGGGCCCAACCAGATTTGAAACGTCTCCTATCTTACAGCAGCAGGGTGAGAGGGGGCTCATTGTCCGCTAAAACCAATATAATAAGACCCAGAGGGGCCGTGCCGGCCAAAAAAAAACAAGAAAAAAAACAATCGGTCTCCTGTATTAATAGTGACATTTGCGGGAGAGCGCTCGAACCGTGCATCAAAACCTTGTACATTAGGGCCGAAAGAGCCCTTAACGAACGACCGGCCGCACAATATTACGGGAGACCACAGTAATCAGGACCCGTCATACGCACCAAAACCTATATATTCCAGTATTTTTACGAAGCATATTTGGTCCTGATTACTCTATTCCCCCGAAATGGGCGTTAATGCACTAAAGTTGTCGTACGGGTGTTACGAATTGACGCGAAAAAGAGGCTTTTCGACGGGCCCCAACTACTGGGGGGCGGGGGGGGGGGGTTGGCCTCCTCATATATATAGCGTATTTGGGCCTGAGGCCTCATCTCCTCATCGCACGCTGCGTCGCCGATTGGAGGGGCTGGACGGCCGGAGAGGCCCGCTTTGGCTGTCGTAGAGCAACCGCCACGCCTTGAAGTTGCTCTCCAGCTGGTCGTTCCAAATCGTCACCTGTTATTGGCCAGCGATTTGTTCGGGGGATAGAAGGTGGGACGAAGGCACACAGCGTGGTATATACAAAATGTAGCACTTGCGTGGCGGTATCCAGAGGACACGGCCGTTGGCCGCAACTGTAGCCGCGAGAGTAATGTCAAAGGCATGGTGTTTGATGCATCGTATCGAAGCACGCGCCTTGAGAAGATGGGCACTAACCGTGACTCGTATCTACTAGGCAGACCTACAGGGCGTAGAAGTGCTGTAGTACTGTAGATCCGTATCTGTGGCGGCTGTGATTGCACCACTACTATTGCCAGTATTGTATGTGAAACCAAAACCAGAGCAGCAAGTGTAACTGCTGTAGCTAGCTGAATCGGTACCTGAGGCTGCATCAGTAACGGCATTTCTAACTGCACCTGTAAATCTGTCCACGCAGAAAAATCGACCAGAAGTGCAACAAACAACTATTACGGGGGGCCATAGTAAATAGGACCAAAACTTGCAAGTGAAATTAGGAAAATACATAGGTTTTAGTGTCTATCGTAGGTCCTATTTACTATGGTTCCCCGTGATAGCACTCAAACTCTAGCTCTAACTGTGGCTGTCACTGTAATTACGTAGAAGTAGAACTATGAGTACAGCAAGTATATAACTCGGATTGCTACCGCGACAGAACTAAAGATACAGCAGCAGCAGGATCACACCCGTACCTGTGCTGCAAAAGGCATGCGACCTCATCAAAGCACGCACAATTGCGAAGCATCCGGATGAGATGGGCAACAATCATAACTGAGTACACTGCATAGCTGTAACTGCTGTCGTACACTTCGAGGTATACCTACTGTACTGTAGACCGAGAACTTGCAGTAGATCCGTAAAACGTAACTGGGATTGTAACTGTAGCCGTAACCGTAACTGCAACTGGGACTGTAACTGAAACCGCAATTATAATTGCAACTGTGAGCGTAACGAGGCGTTCTTCGATAGGAGTAGCACTTTTCGGCCAAAAATATTTTCTGACTTACCGGGCTGCTTAACCCAACATCGTTGGGATGCTGCTATTACGGGGGACCATAGTAAATGGGACCAAATATTGTTAGTAAAAATAGGGAAATATATAGGTTTTTGTGCGTACCGTAGGTGCTATTTACTATGGTCCTCGGCAATAGCGTATAGCCATACTCTTCGGGATACACCCGGACTACGTATCGTACCTGGCATACTTCGTATTATTTATAACAGGGTTTTTTTTTTTGTCGGGTTCCCCTTTTTGGATGGGGTATGGCACTCCTATACTACAATCAAGTGAGGAGCCGCAGAAAAATGAAGGTGCTATCTCTATAAGGCGCACGCGTCCAACTGCAACTGCAACTTCAACTTCAAATGCAAATGCAAATGCAACTGCACCTGCCACTACAACTGCAACTGCAACTGCAACTAGAATCGGTGCCAAACGGGTGGTTCTAGGCACATTCTCAGGGCATTTCGCGACCAGCTCGTGAGCTCACAAGATTAGGGAGTGAAAAAGAAGGACTGCCCATATCTGCGATACCAAGTACCCCAAGATACTTCGACACGATCCGCGGTTCCATTATTTCTGCTAAACTTTCGGCACCCCTATTACGGGGGTCCATAGTTAACGGGACCAAATTTTGTTAGTAAAATTAGGTAAATATATAGGTTTTTATGTATACCATAGGTCCTATTAACTATGGACCCCCGTAATAGTAGGACCGGCGTTTTACTGCTGTCACGACAAAGGGCATGGTATAACAATTTGGCAAACTTACATTGCAGTATCCCGAGAAAATGGACACGCACGGCCGGACGATGAAGTCGATGAAATCGCACTGGCTCTTGGGGAGGTTCTGATCTCGCCGGTCGCAGAGCGGAGACACCGCAAGCCCCCTCGCTATCTCCTGATCCCCCTGGATATGCCACAACATGGGGCCCACGCGAATTGAAGTCGGCGTGTCATCATGCGGCGCCGATGAAAAACAAAAGCGTCAAAGGGATGGGGAGAAGGGGGGGGGGGGGGGGGGACAGGGGGTGAAGGTAGGCGGCAGGGGGCGGGGATGTACTCGATATCATGCATGGCCGAAGTCGGAGGGTTAATGCGAGGGTGAGGGAGAGAGGGGGGGAAGGGGGCGGAGGTGGCAGTGGTAGGGGAACGGACGGCGGGGGTAGGCAAAGGAGGGTAGAAGGGGGGGGGGGGGGGGTGGGGGGGGGGGGCGGGCGTTCCTTTCTGATGTCTCTTCGGGAGACGGTGGTACGCCAGGAGCTTTATGTTCTACCGTCAACGAGGCGGGGGACACCGAGCAGTCGTACGTAGCTCGTCGTTTTTAAGCACTCAACATGCTGCCGTCTCCGCATTTGAAGGATGGAGGCGGTCGGAGACGGGTTTGACCGCGAGCACTACTGCTGGATGCGCCATCACCACTCCCACCACCGCTGCGGCTATCACTACCACCCTCAATACCTCTATTCGTACCGCTACCACCACTACTACCACTACCACTATTATTACCACTATTACAGTACTACTGCTTCTACTACTAATACTAGCACTATTACGGGGGACCATAGTAAATAGGACCTACGGTACACACAAAAACCTATATATTTCCCTAATTTTTCTATTATGGGGGTCCATAGTTAACAGGACCAAATACTGTTAGTAAAATACCTAAATATATAGGTTTTTATGTATGCCACAGGTCCTGTTAACTATAGACCCCCGTAATATCAATATTTGGTCCTATTTACTATTGTCCCACGTAATAGTACTAGTTCTAGTACTACCTCTATACTACTACCACCACCACCATCACCGAAAATATCTGCAGGCATTCGTAGAACGGAACATCACCTGCTTGAAGAATTCCGCCGTGACCAGCTCGGACCACTTGTTGTGAATGTCCCACGGCTTGCACGGGTGAGCGACATCCGCCACCTGCGAGAGCAAAAAAAAAGTATTGGGTACATCAAAACGGACACACGATGCCACAGTCGCCGTCTTGGGGCACGTATGTAAATACCAACTATATATGTATATATACCTGCCATGTATACCTGGTATATATATATATTTTCCCTTCGGCAATATGTCCAGCGCAAATCACGACCCCCTCGCACGCTATTCATACCCTTCGCGCACAAGGGTGGCGGTCTGTCATCGCTTCGCCACATCACGAACTCCTACCACAGCAGCGCGTTGTATCGAGCACAGAACCTCTTGAGGTGCGCTCGGTTGCTAGTGTAGGAGGGCGGCCCGTCGACTGTTCAAATCGCAGTCCTCTGCGCTAGCGTCGTTGAAGAACGTAGAACCAACCCGTTTGAGGCAACTACCGTAGAAAACGGGAACCGGAGTATTGATCGAGTTGTGGTGGGGGCCACTCATCTTCAGAGGCGCTCTGCAAAGTAAAAGACCGCGGTTTGACCCCTCGACTGCCCGCTTCCTACGTTGTAAATATAATAGTAGTTAGTAGAGCACGGTTTGAGCGCTTGACTGACTGCCCCGTACACTCTAAATGGTACATTAATAACAAGTACAACGCGGTTTGACCGCTTGGCTGACCGCCCCCTACACTACACCTAGGATCGTTCACATGCTTGATGAGACCGCGGTTTGACCGCTCGACTGACCGCTCCGTACCACTACTACCAGGTAGACCGCGGTTTGACCGCTTGACTGACCACCCCCTACATTATAAATGGTGTCGTCCAAAAGTGCCACGTATGCGACCTCGGTTTGACCGCTTGACTGACCGTATCCTACACTGAAACTACTTCGATAAGCTTCAAAGGTGTCTGGTTGCCTCGGTTGACCGCTTGACTGATCGCCCCTCCTGAGCTAAAGTCGAGTACCGGGTACCTTAAGGTCGAAAGGGGCCTGAAGCGTCCAAAACGATCCGGTTTTCTGGTACATGTGCTCGTAACATCACTTTTTTCTCACCTTAAGCACCATCTGCAGCAACAGCGTCTGGCTCTGGATGCTCTCCAGCCCGACCCCCCCCCCCACCTTCCCGACTCCCTTCTCTTTCCCGTTCGCTTTCGCCGCCCCTCCCGAGTTCCCCCCGTTTCCTGCACCCGAAAAAGTCAAAGTTTATAATCCGTTCATCGGGAGCTTGAAGGGTGTGTATAGCCGCAATAAGGACAGGGTACATGAGTAGTCTAGTGGTACCCGGATACATACTCGGGTATGCCCAAAACGACAACATTTGGTACTCAGATAGCTCAGAGTATATCGGTGATATACCTGTCGCTGGGGCCACTCGGATGCCTACCTCTGAGAGTACTCCGGTATTTATCTCTGCGGGCATCCGGGTATCTACCTCTGGGCGCGCCCGGGTACCTACCTCTGGAGGTACCCGGGTACGTACCCAAGAATGCCTGGAACAACCAGGGCTGTTGACGGGTCGGCTCAAAACCTTGCGGGTCAAGTCGGGTCGGGTCGGGTCGGGTATCGGTGACCGGACCCAATCCATGACGATTTGTAAATCCTGACCCGACCCGACCCGACCTGACCCGTTCCTACCTGACCCGCGAGATTTCGAAACCTCCCTGACCCGACCCGCGCGTTGCGGTTATGGCCCGTGAAGGGCTCTGAAAACCACCAGGTATGATACCCGGATAGCTCAGCGTAATTCACGGTAAAATATATACACGCTGCGAACAGACCCATGAAGGTGGTTGCTGGGGCAAGGATGCGGACTCGAACGGTACCGCGTGTAGAGGAGTGGTTGACTACTAAGCCCCTTGGGTGCAGTCGCTTAGAGGCAGCACACGCCCCGGTGACTTATAACGCTCTGTCCCTAGACATGAGGATATTTTTATTCAATATTAATGCACAAAAAGTGCCTACATTCGGGGACATAGTGGTATGCCGTAGAAGAGCGGGGTGCCCGCAACACAAGGGGTTTGATCGTTTGTTTTTTTTGGCAGCGCTCGATGACGTCACCAGAACGGGAAAAAAAGGTTGTCGATTTTTCGATAAATAAATGCCGAACACGGGGTGGTTTTTTCGGAAACGAAATCTTCCCGGCCGAGAGAGAGAGCCTTGCTTGCCGTTCTCGAGAAAACGAGCGTCTAAGCCGCTTTAGCACTGCGCTGCACATGTACGTAGATAAGAGGGAAGAAAACGCTTCTTGACTTCAGCACCCCTTGCCAATCTCGAAAAAACCAGCGCATGACCCTTTTAGCACTGCCCTTTGATTCCAAGTGTTTTATCCTCACAGCGGAGGCGGTGCTACGATAGAGGTTCACCCTATTTTTTCCGAGGCTCCTCACTTGACCTTAAGGAGCTCCACACCTCACCCGAGAACTGACTCGAGCAAAAATCAGATTGCATCTCGATGAATAATCCCATAGCCCAAGTACTACAATTACGTCATTTTTCGGAACAATATTGACATTCCGACGATTTTGGGTTAAGGAACCACGGCATCCAGATTTTTTTATTGCGGAAATGTGCTCTACCTCTATCGCAGAACGCGTGAGCGGGGGTGAGGTCTTTAAGGCCTAGAAGGGCAAAAAAAAGCGATCGCCCCCCCGTGCAGACAAAACATGACACTCTTGGCGTTAGTCTGCCTTCTGGCTTCGCAGTATATATATATATTTATATATACCACCAACGCATTTTCAACTTCGACTTTTTTGGGCGAGGTGAAGACTCCCCCCCGGCGCGAGCTGCCTACGCGCGGTATGGTGAACATGGTGGCATCATGCTGGAGATGAGAAAACAAAACAGACAGATGATGTGACAAGAGAGGAGTTTTGGCGCACTATGAAGGGGGTCCATAGTTAATAGGACCTATGGTGTACATAAAAACCTATATATTTACCTATTTTTACTGACAATATTTGGTCTTATTTACTATGGTCCATTACCGTAATAATAGTTGCTACGGCACCGAGAAAACGATGGCTGCCCTAGGAGATAAACGGTGGTCACAGGCGGTGAAACAGGAAGGGGACAACATCAGCAAAAAACGTTTTGATGTAATACATGGAAACGACGTAATGAGCGCCCAACCGTTGGAAGTTGTTTCTATGTTAGGAATAAGGAACGGTGATCCCTCTCAAAAAAGGGATGCGTGGTCAGTGGTCAAATAAATGACAGAGGCAAGCAAGCAACAAATGGGTACTCGTACAACCACCTTACCATGGCACCAATCCCTGTTTGTTTTCCTCACCACCCCTTCAGGGAAAAAAGTGCAGTCCACACCACTCAAATTATTCTGAGCAGTTTACCCCCACAACCAAAACTGCAGTCCTAAAGGTCAAGGCCTCAACACGTGCTGCTCGGGGTACGTGGGTGTTTCTAGTCGTGGCCGGCTTACGCCGTAACGCCTTTAGAACTGCGAGCTTTCGTTTTCGAAGGGCAAACCGGTTGGGGTTGGAGCACGAGAGTGTGCGTAAAGTATAAAACGGTTATATATGTACACGTCGGTTACGTTCAGTAAGTTGGTTTCGTAAGTAGGCGTGCTTACCGCCGGTGGAGCCCCTAGGGCTGCCCATGCCGCCGTTGCTGGTGGCAGTGCTAGCGCTGCTGCTTTGGGAGGCTTCTCTTGCCAACATGTTGTTCGTCAAGCTCTGGAACTTGGAGATGTACTCGAGGGACAGGGCGAGGTCGGTCGCCAGGATGCACTTCACGTAGGCGTGTCGGAAGAACTTGACATCCTCAGGCTTCCACCCCTGTTAAATAGCGACGCAGCAGCGAACAGCTTAGTTTTGGAGCTTTGCGAGCCAGGCGAGACGCTAAAAATTTACACAACCACCAAAAATTGTACAGTAGGGCCATCGTTCGGGCTGTGCATCAAACAGGAGATCTGAAGCCCGCGAGATCTGAAACCGGAGATCTCAAAAACCGGAGATCTGAAGCTGAGAACTCTCCGAAAAAAAAACAAAACATTGCCAATCTGGTCGGAAATACAAGTAACATTTGAAAACTAATATGAATACAAAGAGGTCCTTATATTTTCGCCCGGGGAGTGGTACATAGGCGTCTTTCGCAGATGCACACAGCAGTTGACGTTGATGTTGTAAGTGAGACATACATGTCCATCAGCGAGACTTTCCAACCGGAAACCAACCCTGCAGTCCCGCTTATGGGACAAGCCAGCCAATTTTAAGTAGTTTAGCCCCAAAGCGGGACCGCGGTCCTAAAAGGGACCGCAACGGTATAAATACTAAAGAATGCGTGCCAGAAGACCTAAGCTGTGGGTCACAGGAGCACGACATGGAGCACGACATGATTGCTTGCTCGATCGGCCGGCCGGCACTTCAAAGGTTCACAAGCTTGCGCCGCCTCGAACAGGTCCTCGACTCCTGTGTCACCGCTGGTGTAGCCGTGCACGGCTCAGCCGCCTCTTTAGCCGGGCCATCGACCGAGTTGACTTTCAACCGTCTGAGCCGCTCTGCTCGCGCTACGTTCGCGAGCCCCGCGGCAGCTTCTGCTGGATCCCAGGATGCAATTGACACAGGGACCTCCGCTGACCGCCAGGTGCTGACAACACCACTATCCCCAGGCCTAGGGGGGTAACCCCGCCCTACATTCAGGGGCAGATATCCTCCTGGTCTGTTTGATGTAGCGCCATCGTCTAGGACCGGTTTCCAGGCCTGAGTCCGTTCTATGCGGATCCTGCACAACCTCTCCCACAAAGGCAGTCTGGGGTCCAGATGATCAGCAGGAAGATCTATCTGTTCGTACCAACACACCACTGGGGGGGGGGGGGGGGGGGGTAACTCCGCCCCCGGTAAGATATCCACTCCCGAGGCCACAACTAGAAACCAGGTACTACCTGGTGTATTCTGCATAGATAGCAAGAAACCTAATGCAGGAGTGCCCACGAACCTCCGAAACCGTCCCCTCCGATACAGCAGGGAGGGAACCATATCACAGGAGTGAGTGCCTGAAACTAAAAACAACCGATGTCGAGGTAATGGAAAACGGGCAGTACAGCAGCACGCGGTCGGAGTGGTAACACGCAGGCTTTGCTTGCAAAAGTGATCTTCGACGCAGCCCTCGATCTCATGAGCTCGTACGAGCTGAGATGACTTTTCGAAAATACAACACACATGTACATACAACAAACGCACCTTAAATATGTCGAAGTTTTGGTCGAGCATCATCTTGAAGCCCTCTGCCGCGTGGAAGTTTTCCAGGACGGAGGCGTCATTGTAGGTCAGCGCGAGGGGGTCTAGATCTCGCACGAGGTAGCCGTTGTTCACGCCGGGGTGGCGGTAGTCGTGCATGATCGCGGCCATCAAGAGGGCCAGCCCGTGGGTGCTCCGCACAGAGTTCGAGATCACCTCGACCGAAAGGAAATGCGCAACCTACGGCATCCAGGACGGACGATCGATTTTGAGTTCGCGGGGTTTTGAGTGTGAGCGTTTGTATGAGTGTTTGTATGAGCGTTTGTATGAGCACTTCTATGAGCGCTTGTATGAGCGTTTTTGTATGAGCGTTTGTATGAGCGCTTATATATGCGCTTGTATGAGCGTTTGTATCAGCACTTATATGAGCGCTTGTATGAGCGTTTGTATGAGCGTTTGTATGAGCGCTTGTATGAGCGTTTTTGTATTAGCGTGTATACGAGCGTTTACGTGAGCGTGGGCATGAACTTTTCAAGGGAGCGTACGTGTGAACGTTTATGTATGAACGTTTTGTACGA
Source organism: Macrocystis pyrifera (assembly GCA_031763025.1). Classification (NCBI taxonomy): domain Eukaryota; class Phaeophyceae; order Laminariales; family Laminariaceae; genus Macrocystis; species Macrocystis pyrifera. Next base: position 7,256,431 of record JASSKH010000008.1, on the reverse strand, counting down.
GATTTTTGTATGAGATTTTGTGCGAGCGTTTTTTGCTCTACCTACCGTTTTTATGAGCACCGCACCGGCGTGAGCGTAGACGTACGCAGGGTATGCTAACTAATGGACGCCAATTTTTTTTCCGCACCGTAAGCGTAACATCGGCGGCGTGCACGTGAGTGTGGTAGCTGTTAGGGTCGCTCGGGTTGTAGCAGTAGGTCGCCTCGACGCACAAGAACAGCTGGCTCAAGCGGTCGACGCTCAAGCCGAAAGCTCCGATAAGATTGTAGTGGGAGAAGGTGGACATCGCAGCAAACCTGAAACGGTGTAGTCGTAGAAAAATGGAGGAGCGGGGTACGGCGGGGGGGGGGGGGAGGGGAACGTGGGTGGATGGGCGCGCGGGTGGGTGATGAGTAGGTGGGTGGGAGGAATACCCCAAAAATATCGTAATGGGAGAAAGTAGAGAAAGTAGAACATGGCCGCAAACCTGGCAGTTCAGTCGTGGAGAGGGGTGGTACGTGGTACGAGTAGGGTGGGAGTGATGGTGGGTGGGGTGGGTGGGGTTCGGGGGTTTGAGATAATTGGAGGGGGTTATCGTGAGGGGGGTAGAGGTGCGGGGGGGTGTATTTATGTCATGCAGGGCCGTAGTCGTACAACTATAGACCCTCGCATCCTTGCAATTCCGGGACGGAGCGCGACGTCTTTCACCGACCAGGCACCTTTCCTTGCGCCAAGCGCGAGGGGAGGGGTGGGAGTCGGGGGGGGCGGGGGGCGTACTCGATGGAGTGGGGGGGGGAGGGAGGGCGTACTCATTATCATGCATGGCCGTAGTCGTATGACCATAGAGTTCGCGGGGGGGGGGGGGGGGGGGGATGTAATAATTGTCATGCTGGCTGTACTCGTATGACCATAGACCCTTGTATCCCTGCAATTCCGGGAGTGGGGGGGTGGGGGGGGGGGGGGGGGGGTTAGAGGGGTTCCGTCTTCTCGAGCACCGCTAATTTTCGTGGAGCACTGCTTAACGGTCGAGACGGGGGTGGACTCCTGGTACGCCTCTGCAAAATGCGATCGATTACAGTAGATTGAAACGCGAGCATGGGAGCGGCTCAATGCAGAGCTTTTCTTCAGGCGAATAGCCCATTGTCAACCAAAATGGGGAGTTGCAAAGTCTACTATTTAATATTACGGGGGTCCATAGTTAATAGGACCTATGGTGTACATAAAAACCTATATATTTGCCTATTGTTACTAACAATATTTGGTCCTTTTTACTATGGTATACGCAAAAACCTATATATTTGCCTATTTTTTACTAACAATATATTGTCCTATTTACTATTGTCACCCGTGACAACAGTCGATATTCGTACGCCTTCTTTTGAGAGGTAGTTGGGCGAGCAACTGGCTTACCCTTTTCGGCCTGCAGTCCAAGTGTTTTGGAAAATACCACTCATAGTCTAAGTAGTTTGTCCCCTAAACGGGACTGGAGTCATGAAAGGGTGTTTACCGTTTGACCAGCCGGTCAACCTTCTACCAGTTGCCCAACAGGCTTTTACCTTCGCCAATCTAATCGAGGGAGCAACGGTAGATTGACAAGACTTGTGGTGAGCTTACCAAAGGGAGTGTCCATCGCTGCGCTCTTCCAGGTCGAAGACATCGAAATCCCACCGCAAAAAACCGCCGTCCGCCATTAGCGTCGCGATCCCCTCCATGCGTTCCTTTCGAACCGGTGCAAGTATGTAGCCGGCGCGGGACAGCAGTGTACGGAAGTTGTTAGAGAGAGTGTGCAGTAAATGTACGCATGTTGGTGGTGGGGGCGGTGTTGATGTTGTTGTTGTTGTTGTTGTTGTTGAGTTGTGTGCTCGATGTCGTTGTTGTTATTGCTGTCCTGTACTCTCGTTGCCAAAACTTGTCACCACTCAATAGTCCCATGGCCACACGGCAAGCACGGATGTCAAACTCTCCTGCTGAGAGGGAGAAGAGAAATCTCCCCCCCCTCAACAAAAACGAAGCATTGGGCGTAAAAAAACGGGCGAGAGCGATGTCTGACCCCCTACTTCGTATATATAGTCGGCGTGCTGATATCGAACGCTCGCCCTGGAACTTCTACTTTCATGTTTAATCGTTTTTCCGCATTGAATATTTTCGCCCTTATTTCCCCTCTCCCTCCTATTCACGGGGGACCCTAGTAAACAGGACCAACTATTGTTAGTAAAAATAGGGAAATAAATAGGTTTTTGTGTGTACCGTAGGTCCTATTTACTATCGTTCCGACGTTAACACTCGTAACTCAGATCCTCCTACTATTTCGGCGGATCTTAGTAAATAGGACCAAATATTGCTAGTTAAAACACGGAAATATGTAGGTTTTTGGGTTTACCGTAGGTCCTATTTACTATGCCCCCCCCGTAATATAATAGTAGTGGTAATTTAGATCCGATAGCACACAGAAGGCTCTCCTCCTCCCTCCCGACTGCGGGTCGTGCCTTCATCGTTCCTCGAGAGAGAGAGGAGACTTCATCCTGCCCTTCCCCCCCTCGTCGACTCGCGTCACAAACGGCAGTGCGAAAGAGCACGAGACAAAAAATAGTTTTCATTAGGGGAGCTGTATAAGCCGAGGAACAAAACTGTAACGCATTTTGCTTTTTTAGTGCGGGTGGGGCTGCCCCCTGCCATGGTTGCACTCGCACATGACGTATCGCGACCCTCAACCACGGCAGTGACGAACAGAAACGTACGTGCTGAAAAGTGAGCGCTAAGTGAGTGCCAAGAAAGTGCTATCACGGGGAACCATATCGAATAGGATCTGAGGTCAACACAAAAAAAACTATATATTCCCCTATTTTTACTATTACGGGGGGGGGGCACAGAAAGTAGGACCTACTGGTACGGTGCACACAAAAAACTACATATTCACCTATGTTTTCGACCAACATTTGGTCCCATTTACTATGGTTCCCCGTAATAACAATATTTGGTCCTGTTTGCTATGGCCCCTCGTAGTAGGTAGGGTTAACCCTTTTGTGATAGTACTTTTTAGAGGTGCAGGTCCGTTCCGGGGACAAACTGCTATTAGGGGGGTCCATAGTTAATAGGACCTATGGTATACATAAAAAAAACCCTATATATTTCCCTATTTTTACTAACAATATTTGGTCCTGTCAACTATGGACCCCCGTAATAAAAAAAAAATCAAGTAGTTTGTCCGCCGAAACGGGTCTTAGCAATTCCAAAAGGCATCGCAACAAGGCTCAGGCTCAGGGTTGGGGTAAGGATAGGTTACCTTTCGTATCCCACACAGCAGTCCGACCTTCAACCATGACGTCGAACGTGAGGTATCATGTAGTCAAGGGTCCCCCCCTCCATCGACATCGGCCACACCCCTCCACCGGTAACATAAATACGGCAGTATAGTGCCCGCGTTCTGTCTGCGGCTTCATCCGAAAAGGAGACATCTATTATTATTATTATTATTATTATTATTATTATTATTATTATTATTATTATTATTATTATTATTATTATTATTATTATTATTATTATTATTATTATTATTATTATTTGGCTTGCCATCCGACTTTTGTGACGGTGGTGTACGCAGTCCGCCACAGCGAGCAGTGGCTCGCGAAAACAACATTGACTGCCGCAGCAGTCCGGAAAAGCCGAGCTCGCGTCAGAGCACGGAATCTCGAATCTCGAATCTCGAATCTGGAAGCGCGATTTTCTAGACAACGTAAACGTGATTTTTCCCCCACGAAACCTCTTCCTTGTGGAAGAAGCGTTCGACCTCGGCTGCATGGGTATCGAATTGGCAAAAAAAAAGTTCAAATTCTGCCGCATTTTAGAACTTCGGTCTCATCAGGGGAGCGGCGAGAATCCAGCGAGACTCCAGATTCCAGATTCCAGATTCCGAAAATAATTTGTTGAACGCGGTTTAAGAACTACTGCACGCATTTTAGTACCTGGTATAAGTGCAAGACAAGCACTCACTGGCGGAAAATGACAGGCCAATCAAATCAAAGAAAATAGGGTTCAAGACGCTTGCTACGACAGCAGAGGGAGCACAATTTTGGCTAAAAAAAATCCTGAATATCGGGGCCCCTTAACCCAAAATCGTCTGATTAATGCCATATCTTTTCTTCGCGAATATTATTATTATTATTATTATTATTATTATTATTATTATTATTATTATTATTATTATTATTATTATTATTATTATTATTATTATTATTATTATTATTATTACTATTATTATTATTATTATTATGCTTGCCATCCGACAACGTGCAGCATGAGCTTGAACGCTGATCACTCAAAACATTCCTGAAAGAAGAAATCCCCGGAAACAAAGGATTATTAATAGTATCATTAAGCTTGCCATCCGACAATGTGTAGTGTTAGTGTTGTTGCTAAAAAAGACTGAGGAACAGAAAGTGAAGAACTCTCCGGAACAAAAAGCGCAGCAGTATCATACGACAAATCGAAACCGAGGTGACGCGCATGCAGACCACCACAGCCAACATCCCTCATCCATCTCATCCACCCAAAAACGACCAATCTCCTCTTTAAGCACTCCCTACTATATATTGTTTTCGTATGTCTTAAATAGGCCAGCGGGTTGTTCGTCGGGTTTTTGCACTTTCGTTTTCTTCTCAAAATCGGTTTTTGCAGGAGGCTTAGAGCTCCTATACTATCATCAAGTCAGCAGCCCCAGAGAAAAATGGCGCCCTTCTATCTTTGCAGATACCACGGGCACGCTACAACAAAAAAAAATGCCAGGAGCTACCAGGCACCAGTATGAAATACCCACTCGTTCTGTTGTTTCGGGGGGTTTATCCAAAATCAGGTATAATTAATACCTGGCCATTTTTGGGCCAAAATCAGTTACATCCTAAAAACCCAAGTATAAATCACAGGCCAGGAGCCCTGCTATCGACCAGACTGACATATTAACTGCTTTTGGCTCGAATTGGCCCCTGGGGTATACCTGACTGTCTTCTCTGTCTAGCTTTCAACTGATGTTGGTCAATTTTGAACCAATCAGAGAGGCCATCATGCGCACACCGTTTTTTACTTTCTGTTTCTTAGGGTCATTCTTATCGGAGAGCTTTTTGTTCTTCTGGAGAATTTCACGAACGGTGACTGAATGCCTCCGTATATTGATACACTTCTCCAATTGCTACCAAATTTCCGAAATTCTGGAAAAAAAAACTCTCCGATAAGAATGGACCTTAGTCTGTTTTGGAACAACACTACACAATGTTGGATGGCAAGCACAATACTAATAAAAACAATAACAATAATAGAGGTCGACATGCTGGCTACCTATGATGCGGTGACCACAAACGCGCGGAAAGCCCAACAGGAAGTTGGGCAAACTGGTGAATCCAGGTCGGCGCGCTGCCCACACCGCTTCGCTGAAGAGCTTACGGAGACAGCAAGCTCCCCCGGACCGGGCGACCCGACAGGGCGTCCCCGCCGCGGCCAGTTCAGACCAAAGCCTTCGCCAACGCTCGCTACAGGAGTCTACAGGGAGCAGGGGCCACGGCATGGCTTCGGGCGAGGCTAACAGACTCACTCCGTGTCATACCCGCAGCAGAGTTCGTGGGGATGGGAAGGCGGTTCATGGGGATCGAGGAACACGTGGTAATGAGGTGCCCCTGCTGCGATGCAGTTGGCGTGGACACCCGCCACGCGCGCATCTGTCCCAGACCAGGGGCGCAGGTGAATCAGCACCAACCGCTGGTCCACGCGATGTCCCGAACGTTGAAGCGGCTGGGAATTCAACACCAAGTGGAGAGCGGCGAACCGTACACCGCAGATCGAAATCTGATGATGGACATTGTCGTCTGGAGAGGAGGTCTACGGGACGCTCCTAACAGCGAGTACAGGGAGAAGTCCATCCATGCCGACCCTCAAGCGCAGATACACACCTGCGAGGAGGCAGCGGTGCTGATCACGATGGATCAGCTGCCTCTACCTCCGAGGCGCGCAAGCGCCAACACTACGCTCGTCCGGGACATGTGTGTCCTTTGACGATCAGAGTCAAACACTTGCCACTTTAGCAGTGGAGAGCTTTGGGCGTCTCGGGTTAGAGGGCAGTAAGTTCATCGATCAGCTGGCAGCTAGTTTGTGTCGTGGGGGGCGGGGGCGGTAGGTCGATGTGAAGGAAAGGAGTGGTCAAGGAACGCTAACTCCAAATCGTCTCGATGAATACACAGGTCGCCATCTCGAGGAGAGTGTCGCGATTCAAACTCCTGCCTATAGGGGTCCACAGGAATCGAGAAGGAGCAGGGGGGGGCAGGATGACAGACCCACACCGATGGCGTGGGGATGGAGCTTGGATGCGGCTTACTGGTAGGATTTAAGAAGTGAATGCAAAGAGTACATATTGAGATAGAGGAAGGAGCAAAGACAACAGAGTATCTATCGTGGATAAAGCATAGGAGGAAGTAGACACAGAAGGCAGATATACCTTGTGGATAGGTTTCCTTTGTTTCCGGGGATCTCTTCTTTCAGAATAATGTTTTGAGTGATAACGTTCAAGCGTCGGATGGCAAGCATAATGACAATACGTAATAATAATAATAATAATAATAATAATAATAATAATAATAATAAATAATAATAATAATAATAATAATAATAATAATAATAATAATAATAATAATAATAATAATAATAATAATAATAATAATAATAATAATAATAATAAATAATAATAATAATAATAATAATAATAATAATAATAATAATAATAATAACGTACTGTACGTATTTCCGGGTAGAGTGGTACTATGTTTCCATTATCATTCACTTGTCTCCCCGAATTTCAGAACATAAATAATTCACATACAACAAGCGTTCCCTTTTTTGTTCCTAACCTATGAAAATAACCCAAAAAAAGCCTTCGGAGGGTGTTCCCAAAATACACTCCGTATGTCTGCCCGATGTCGGAAGATAAATAAGTAATTATTAGTGTACACTGACTACTAATATATATTTTCTGACAATATGTGGCGGCGCTTGTTCCAATCACATCACTCGCATGACAACAGGGACTCCAGGACCCCAACAATCGCTTTAAGATGTCATGGAGGATGCCATCTATCAGATCTGAATACTTTTTGAGGAAAGCATACCAATAACGTAGGCCCCCTCCCTTATGAGCGACTCTCCTGATCCCTAACCGACGTTTCACCGAAGCACAACGAAACCACGCGTATACAGCAGTATCCTGCTGCTGTAGTAGTGGTATGATATGTGTGTCTCTCCCTGAAATATCGGCAAATTTTAAAAGTGTCCACCATTTTGGTATATGAGTGTACATTCCAAGCACAAACCGCCTTCGCCGCAGACACAACCTTGTTATTACTGGGGTCCATAGTTAATGGGACCAAATATTGTTAGTAAAAATAGGTAAATATATAGTTTTTTGTGTGTACCATAGGTCCTATTAACTATGGACCCCCGTAATACATAGTCTTAATTTTCATGGTGGACGTGAGGTACGAACTCAAGACCAACGGCCCATCCATGTCCTGCCGATCGACGCCATGAGTTCAGGTCTCTTCGCCCGTTGGACTACTGGTAAAATGTTCACCAATCACCTACCCAATCTAAGCCTTATGACAACGTTGCGCTTGCAGCCTATCTATCGTACCTCGTCGACGCTGGGAAGCCGGGGGATGCGCTTGATGCCGTAGAGCGCCGTCTTGTCCATCTCTAGGGACTCCTCCCCCAGCGGGTGTTCCATAATCTTCTCGGGCATTTTGTTGTCTGAAACCAGATCTCGGAGCTCCTGCATACGAAACACGACCGGAACACAAAACACCAGACAGAGCCAGACGGCAACAACAGCGTGTGGGGCGAGGGTCAACGTGCGAATGCGTTACAAAAAGCGAACAAACAGCAGCTGCAGCAAGCAGTAGTAGTAGCAGTAGCAGTAGAGTAGCAGTGCACCATCTTCAGCTCGCACGTGCGGGGTTGCTTTTCTTCTTGTTGCCGCCAGTGTTGAAGCCTGCAGGTCCAAAAGACTCTTCAAATAAGCCCTGCTAAAACACTCTGTAGCCACAGCTGTTGCACCCAACATACTCGTACGGGGTACAACTACAGATATCTTATTTTCTGGCACGACTCTAAACTGAACAGCAAGTTTGGCCTTGTTTTTCAGGACCGCAGTCCCGTCCAGAGGACAAGCTACTTGGAATTTGACTGCTTATTATTCTTCCACCAAAGTGACTGCACCATGTACTAAAAGGGTTAACCCATCTAAACAAAACTAAATGTTTCCCCCCAGGAGTTGGGCAAACACTCTGACCGACTGCTGCTGCTGCTGCTGCTGCTGCTGCTGCCACGTGTTGTGCCACGCGAGGATGTTGGCATAATAAACTGCAGGTATGATGTAGTCTACAGAGCAGATATCATAGCTTCCACGCGATCCTCCTCCTGCATAAGGGAGAGGTCACCCACCCCCGGGGACATACATACATACATGTTGATCGGCGATCGAAAAAAAAAAAACACCAACAAAAAAAACCGGAAGGGAGGAAGGGATGGATGGATGGATGGATGGATGGACGCGCGTCACATCTTTGATATGTTGGGGGCCCGTACAGCAGTAAGTATGAGATACGCCCGCACCTTCACGTAAAAGAAGGTATAGTAGTAGTAGTAGTAGTAGTAGTAGTAGTAGTAGTAGTAGTAGTAGTAGTATAGGTTTGGGGCAACAAATGGCCAAAAGCGCACTGACTGCGCGCGTGCGTGCGTACGTCGTTTTCCTTTTTTTGCTGTCTGTCGTCGTTGTGCTGTCTGTCGTCCTTGTCGCGCGCCTTTTCGTAACTGAATACCGGCACGCCAGCACGCTGACAGGCTGCTGGATGGATCTACTCTGTTATGTACGGCTGCTTTAGCAGTAGTGCGGCTCTATGCTCTGAAAACCGAAAAGCGAAAAAACTATCCTTGAAAGTCACCGGGGTATTTGCTGCGTCATCATTCGAAATTCCACCAAACAAACTATAATGTAAGGTACATTTTGATCGCCAAAAAAGGTACAGAAGTACCTTGTATTTCCAATCAGGCAAGGTATATAGAATTTGGGAGAATCGCAAAATAATGTACTATAATAAGTATCGAGTCTATTATTAACAATTGTCTTACCACTGCTGTATTGATATTAACAGTATTAATGGTAGTCGGGTATATTTTTTTTCGTGCGTCAAAGCAATATGCCACTCTGTGACTGCCGAGCTGCGCGGAAATATGAGGGCCGCTTGTCTTCATATTAGTGCTGTCTACGCGATTCCTACATTTTCTTATCGTTCATGGGTCAGATCGATTTTTTTTTTTTGTGGATTGTCGTAATCGTACGTGTCCACGCTTTTTTTTGTCGGAAGTATACTCGTGGTGGTGATACTCGTATTACAATATTTTCTGCCGTTCTTATTACGGGGGTCCATAGTTAATAGGACCTATGGTATACATAAAAAAACTATATATTTACCTATTTTTACCAACAATATTTGGTCCTATTTACTATGGTCCCCCGTAATAGCCATTCAGTGTGAGTTGACTCTACAGTGGGCGCATGCAGCAGTGAAGAACACTGCTGTGTTGAGAAAAAAATTAGGCTCAGATCGGCACGAACAATAGTAGGAAAATAGGGTTAAGCTGCATAGCTCAACAGCGAGACCAACTCTAAAAAATCTTATTAATACCAGTATACAACAGAGTCATAGATCAAGGTCGAAAAAAAAAACAAGTTGACGCTTCTTAATACCGAGCGCCCACCATAATACTGACAGCAGCAGCATCATCAGCAGACAGCAGCAGCATCTGACATCTGATATCAGCAGCAGCAGTTGAACTCTGCACATGCAACATCACATGAACATTGTTGTTTGTCGGATGGCAAGAAATATTTCGAAAAAGAAAAAGAAACTGCGTACGTACGAGTACGTATATCGCGGCCTTATATGATTCGGGAAACTGCTGTCGGACTACTATTGATATTAATAGTAACTGTTGATAATCTACCAACGGTTCGGGCCCCTCCAGGCAACTGACACAAAATGAGTCCAGCTGGATGTATGTTCGTATTCATTGTACTGGTATGCAGAAGTGAAGCCTCCAGCTTGTTTTAAACGATCACGCACAGGCTGACCACCTCCACCCAGCCATAATATGCGGGTTGGTACTTTCTTCGTGTATCGCGGCCCAAAACCTTGGGTCAGCTGTAAGTTGTTGAGCTGACGCATAGATATTACGGGGGTCCATAGTTAATAGGACCTGTGGGATACACTAAAACCTATACATTTCCCTATCTTTACTTACAATATTTGGTCCTATTTACTATGTGTGTGTGTTTCTTCACATTAAACCGTTCTTCTACTCGTCGACATCCAGCAAGCCCAGTGTCCGTGCTGATTCTTCACCCTAGGAAGATACGAGCTCTGTAGTCACAGACTACGACACAGAGATAACACACCGTAATGCATTAATAGCCTACGCAATACCATGCCTTCGCACTAGGTGCGGCCGACACAACATACATACATACGCCAGCAACTAAAATACACCATAAAGAAAGAGAAGCAACGAAAAAACCAAACCGAAAAAGAACAAGAAAAAGAAAAAGAAAAGGAGAAGAATCCCAAATAAACAAATAAAATGGGAAGCCAAAGCTCAGACACATACATACTTACCCCGAGCATGAGCCAAAAGGGACGTGCAAGGGGAAATATACGAGAAAGAAAAAGGGGACTATGCATCCCGGTGAACACTTATCTAAGTAAAAAGAGCAATAGTATTGTCCCCCGTAATAGCGCATATATATACATAATAAATACCTGGTAAGTGGCAACCCTTCGATTATTAGGACAAACTGCAGTGCCTTTTGGGGGACAAACCCCTTGAATTCTTAGGAGTCCCAAATTCAAAGGCTATACACAATCCCAGGCGCAGAAAGCCATCCAGTAGTCGTTGTTGTATTGGCCGAAAACCATGAGCCGGTTGTAGGTAGGGGTGTGTACGAGTGGGTCTTCGAAGATTTTATGAGATAAACGGCCGAAAACGTGCATCCAGTTGTAACGGCTGAAACACATCTTGAGCCAGCCGTGGTGGTAGGAGGAGTTGATCGTTCTTTACGTTTCGTCTCTCCGAATTCGGAGAAAAATAGGAAGTGTCCCCCCATCCACTTATCGAGTTCACTCCTACTGCAAAACGTACGTGTATGATGCCCCCAGGTATATTATATATATATGGCAGAAAATCTCCATCCAGTTGCAACGGCCGAAACACATTTTGAGTCAGTTGGAAGGAATGGATCTTTTAGATCTTGAGCGATATAACGGCCGAAAACTTCAATCCATCAGTTGTAACGGCCGACAGTCTCTTGATGAGCACTCATTCGAACAATTGCGGGGGGGGAAACGGTACGTATAAGCAGGACAAAACGTTTGTTGGCAAACTTACTGGAACATCTACTGTACTACTTACAACAATTGTTTGTAGGATTTTGTGTTGTACGATGGGTCCGTCCACCATGTACTGTGTGTATGTGCCGCTTGCTTATTGTTGGTGGGCCCAGACAGCTTGACCCTTTTACCACCGCAGTCCCGCTTGGGGGGCAAACCACGTATTATCATTTGACCGGTCTGTCCCCCAAACGGGACTGCAGGTTGCCCTCAAAGGTCATTCAACCCCCACGCTCACCCAAAACCTAAAGGCAAAACAACTACTGTACGTACGTATTGCTATTACGGGGGACCATAGTAAATAGGACCAAATATTGTTAGTAAAAATAGTGAAATATATAGGCTTTTGTGTGTACCGTAGGTCCTATTTACTTTGGTCCCCCGTAATAGTAATAGTACAACAAACAGCAGTGTGTACCTGGTACACCATATTGGACACCTGTATGTAAGAAGTACGAACAGGAGTGTTGACTGCCTGTAGACTGGATTTTTTTTTAATTCGAAACGGTTGTATGTATTCTACAGCTGCTGCTGTAGCTTCATTCAGAGTACATAGCGGCTTCCGGAAGTTCTACGACCTTCGATATTACGGGGGGACCTAGAGTAAATAGGACCTATGGTACACACGAAAAACTATATTTTTCAATATTTTTACTAACAATATTTGATCCTATTTACTAGGGTCCCCCGTAATAGTAGTTCTCCTCGGATCTCGGCCTGATTTTTTCTCATGAGTACGTGCAGTCGTAGTGCTCGTTTTCTTAGTGCAGCCACTATTACGGGGGTCCATAGTTAACGGGACCAACTTTTGTTAGTAAAAATAGGCAAATATATACGTAGGTTTTTATGTACACCATAGGTCCTGTTAACTATGTACCCCCGTAATACCATACATGACACCTACCTACAGTAGTGCAGTAGTAGGAAAACGAGCTATGGGAAAGGCAGGGGCTGAGAACAACAGGGAAAAATAAGAAATTCGTGAGTCGTTATTCTGAGGTTTGTGTAGAACGCACCCATTCTCCAATAAGAAGTTCAGCCTAGATCAGATTTCCTGTTTCTTACTAGATTTTCCTGTTTCTTACTCGTAGGTGTTCTGAGCTGCGGTGTATGTGTTACCAGAAATAATTCCCATTTATCACCTTCACCCTTATTTTCTCTCTCCCTCCTATTGCCACGGGGGACCATAGTAAATAGGACCTACGGTGCACCCAAAAACCTATATATATATTCCCCATTTTACCAACAGTGTTTGGTCCTATTCACTAGTGTCCCCCGTAATATTACATTCGTCGTAATTCCGACCCAGGGGTCACAAAGCAAGCAGGCTTTTCTCCCCCCTCCCCACTAGGGCTCTTGTCTTGGCAGGCGTTTTTATCGCGATTAGACTTCGGCCCTTTCGTCCCTCGTCCGCTCGCGTTGACTCACGCACTACTGGAAATGTCTAAGGAATCCTTGTGGCATAGCACCGAATGCCACGTTCTCGTGCATTGTTGCTTGCGCATAGCTTATGAGCCGCGATAGCACAATTGCTGGCGGCGGCGGCAGCAGCAGCAGCAGCAGCAGCAGCAGCAGCCACGATCGCAGCAGCGGCCGCGTTACGCTGTATGTATGCGAAATACCTGCCATCATGGGCGAGTACATTAAGAACTATTTGAATACTAAATTTGTTACCAAGCGTTCACTACATATACCTCCAGAGTAGTGTCACAGCAGTAACCGGTAAGAAGAAAAAAAAATGTGTGCTTACCCGAACGCTCAATCGATCCGGATCCTTGCGAACGTCTCCCCTGGACATCGTCTTGGCCACCTATTATTAGCCGGAACGAAGACAATGACAACCGGGGTGGGGTTGGCGAGGAGAGGCGGGGTGATTCCGGGGAGGCGGGGAGGGGGACGAGCGGGTGATCAGGGTGAAACATGTTTTCCTCTGTTGTATAAATTAGCGCAGAGTTTACAGCAAATTGTTAGTGTTCACGCAAAAGGCGCTCAACCATTTCCGGGTTTTTTTTTTTTTTAGCGTTCAGCCGAAAGAAGCCTGCATGTTTTTTTTTACCCCCATTTGGCGCGGTAGTCTCCTTGTGGCGGCAAAACACTTGAACATAGACTCGGATTTAGGCACGTGTACACTGCGGCACTAAAAGGATTAAGGTTGAAACTGCAACAATCCGAGGAGATCGGTATCTCGTACCGGGACCATAGTGTTATTTATCACCATACAAATTACGAACGAGGCGCAAAGTAGAAGACGGTCCGAACAAAAGGCAGGACGTGCGTAGGTACGTATCGTGATTTTTTCGCCCCTTATCGGAAACATCCCAAACAAAAACAAAACAAAAAAACGGGCACCAGGTAAGATTTTACTGGTGGGACATCGGTCAAGGAGCCAGCAGGCCAGCGGAGTCATTCGAAGTGGGACTACTGTACAGTGTTGTGTTGGTACCCTTTCGGCGAGCGTTTCAGGTCTGATTGATAGCATCTTTCGTGTCTGAACTCACCGACTGGATCCTGGAATTCTACGTATAGTGCGTGTGGAACTGTTGTGGATGTTGTACACATGATCGGAACGAACGCTACGCATTGTCAGCAGGCAAAGATTATATACCAGTACCAACTATTTCAAGTAATTGTCGTTTCTATCCTATTTTCCCTCTCTGCTATGCGTTAGGGGCTCACGTTTAGGTGAAACGCCCAACCCTTGGCGTGTAGCCCCCTGGAATTGCCAAAAAAAACGGCTCGCAACAGCTAAAAAAAACGGCAAATATTTTGCTGGAAAAAAAAAGGGCAAAAAAAAAAAACGCCTCTATCGCCAGCAACCTTCTCACAGCAGTTGAGGGCCAACATGATAATAATATTTATTACAGGAACGAAAATCGTATTTGCTTGTTTCATTTTTTTCTCATGCCGGGCTTTCTGCAGAAATTGCCCAACGACGATCTCTGAATCGTCTCGGCTGTGGATATCTGATAGACAGCAGTTATTACGGGGGACCATAGTAAATAGGACCTATGGTACACACAAAAACCTATATATTGACCCATTTTTAATAACAACATTTGGTGTTATTTACTATGGACCCCCGTTATAGTGAGGCTCACCACTTTTTTTCGATAAAATGGGTTGGCACGTTGGCACCGGACAAAGGGGCCATCGCTAAACAATGGTTGGCCTGGTCTGATCGCCTCATGGTTAGCCTCGAGGTTACAGAAAGAAGAGGTCCATCTGTAGTGCCGGTAAGCGCCAGCCCAACACACCGGCACCATATATAAATTACGGGGGACCATGGTAAATAGGACCTACGGTACACACAAAAACCTAAATATTTACCTATTTTTACTAACAATGTCTGGTGCTATTTACTATGGTCCCCCGTAATAGCGGAAACCGGTACTACTCCACACTCTTCCACGCTGTTTCGTCCCATGCATCTGTGCCACGCGATGCCAGAGGCCTCGTTTCGGGTACCGGCATTGCCACCAATGGTTGGTTGGGTCCGGTTGGTTACCTATATGTCAAGGGTCAGGGCTAAGACAAGGGCTTGGGCCAGGGTTGCACTGCTGTAGTTCTGATCGTTTCGCACCACAAGCAGCGACACTCAACCTTTTTTCTCGAATAAGGTGTTGAGCTATAGCCACCCCAATCTGAGACGTCCGTCAGTAGCGACATCTGCGCAAACGCTCTTGAGACACAGAGGAGGGAAGGCGTGTGGAAGGTGTTGCGCTCTTGTCCAACGAGCCGCCCCGCCACGCACGGTACGCAAGAAGAAGCGCGTGATAACACTCTACTTACTTGAAGTTTTGGCGACGGTTTACTTAAGAACTTGAGTGCTTTTGGCCCCAAAGCGAGACTGACTGCACTCCCGGCTCGGGGACAAATATATGTTTCTGCACATTGCATTACTTGACCCTTTTTACTAGGGCTGCAGCCCCGTTTTGGGGACAAACTACTTCGAATTTGACTGGTTTGTGTCCCAAACGGAACTGCAGTCCTAAAAGGGTTCATTGCTATTACGGGGGACCATAGTAAGTAGGACCCACGGTACACACAAAAACCTACCAGGTATATATTTACCTATTTTTTCTAACTGTATGTGGTCCCATTTACTATGGTCCCCGGTAATAGGTGACACCAAAGTGTCTCCGATTCCGACAGCCACGTCTCCCTCTCCACCATTTCGCTGCTGTGGCGTGTAAGATCTCTGTGCCTGCCGCAGTCAGCTCCCGTGCGAGTATTATGTGTTTCTCGCCAGCAACGGGGCGCGTTTTTTTTTTGCGTTTTTTTTTTCCGTCGGCCGTCAACCTTGTCCGCTGGTTAGCCACGTCTCAAATTCTTCGTTTTTTGCCAGAAGATGTCGCCTTTTGTTTTTTTTTGGTCGGCCGTCAATGCTTTCGTTTGTTTCCGTTTTTCCGTTCAGCTCCATCAGCGAGTGTTTCACTGTCTGCTGGTTACCCTTGTTGTTTAAATCGCATGTCTGACCTTGGGTGTAGCACGGTCCTGCTCTATGTATAACCGCAACCCTATGTAGATACAACCTTGACTCCGACCGCTTGGGAAAAATATTGGAACATTCTCGGAATGAAAATGCAAATGGGACTTGGTGTGGACGGTCTAGAAACGGAGCTATTGATAGATACAAAGCAAATCTCGTACGTACGCGATGCCGATTCAATATAAAAAAAAATGCGAACATAAAAATGGGGATGGTATGATTGGGGCAAGCGCAACAACAATATTGGCAGATGACAAATGGGATAGTAAGTCTTACGGGGGCCCACAGTAAATAGGACCTACGGTACACACAAAAAAAACTATATATTGGCCCTTTTTTAGTAACAATGTCAGGTCCTATTTAATATGCCCCCCCGTAATAGTGAAAACGTACCACCTCACAAGCCGCTGAAAACAAGGAGCATTCTAACTCCACTCAGCAAACGTTGACACACACAACGCACCAGCTGCTGTCCCTGGATGAGGCCGCGGTTAAGCTGGTCGAAGGTTCCAGCGTCGTCGAGATCCCAGTTCCTCGAGTCTCGCGGCGTGCTGCGTCAATCGACCCCCGTCCGTTCGTCACGCGCCAGCGCCGAGGGAAGGTAGGGGAAGAGGGGTTAGCGATGGAGGTGTTTCGCAATCGGGACGGTAATGAAAAGGACACCATGCCCCGTTTGTCGCCGCCATTCCCTAAGTGATGGAGAGGCGGAGTTAACGATGGAGGCGCTTCACGATCGGGACGGTAACGTTGATGGAAGGACTAAAAATAAGTAAACAATCGAACAAATTGGTTCAGGCCTTGTGCGTGCTGACTCAGGGAGAGAGATGCTACAGTTTTTTTTTTATCGTTGGAGACCGCTGGAAGCACTTTTTTTTTTCCTGCAAGGAATTGGCCCCCTCCGAGCCTCCGAGGGGTATTACGCTCTTGGGTATATACTATTACGGGGGGCCATAGTAAATAGGACCTGTGCTACACACAAAAACCTATATATTTCCCTATTTTTACTAACAATATTTGGTCCTGTTAACTATGGTCTCCCGTAATAATACAGTATATGGAATTATGGCGTCAGATCCACTGGTTTGTCTTGTGGTGTGGCACCTTCCAGAGATAGCAGGTAAGTACACTATCTAACTGCCTCGTGGGGGCCTTACCATATACCAGACGCACACAGTGCGTGATGAGATATTTCTCCTTGTCTGGAGTCAAGGTCTTGCGAACGGGACAACCAGGCTTTGCTCTATGTGGTCACGGAATTATTTCGCCGTATGCTGTCGGGCGGCATGAAAAATGTGTTTAATTATACATATGCAAGAAAGCCCGCCTCGCAATCGACCATCAGCTGGAAGCACCTCACCCTTCATGCCGCTCGCGGAGCACCTCACGGCGCCTCGCGCCTGGTACAACTAAAGCATCCGTGCCTGGTCCCTGGTACGTGGTGCAGTAGGTGAACGCCATAGCATGCTCCGTGCCCCGGCAATGCATGCAGGAATGCGAACGTCTATGGTCATATGACTACGGGCATGCCTGGCATGAGTACCACCGCCCCCCGCGCTCACCACCCACCAACCGGCCCACCGACCCACTGCCCCTCCAACCCACCAACCCACTCACTCACTCACTCACTCACTCATACGCCCAAATATATATATGCCAGAGAGAACGCTGCTGTAATACGGCAGACATTTTGGGTTCCTCGTTTTGAGCCGAAACATGTATCACCGGAGAAGGAGAGGCCGAACTAAAGGAGTGGAAAAACCTACGGAGTGATTCCAGCTGCATCAGATGTGACTAACACCAACACCACCCTGCTCGTTAACATAACGACCGCTTGGTCTTCATACTAATGTATGATCGGCACATAACTTGTCCGGGCAGAGCGGCGCCCCCCCCCCCCGTGTTAACCAACGATACTAAAGATATATCACTCTGGGTGTCTGTCAATACAAAGAATGCTTGGTATTCATATTTATGTATGAACGGCACTTAAATTTCCGCCGAACGTGAGAAAACTTTCGAAGTGCACGCCCGTTTTGGAGGACAAAACATCGCGTATGAAGGCCAAGCGGCCCTTACATCTTCGTCCCGAGTGGTACCGTATCACACCATTACGGGGGTCCATAGTTAACGGGACCGAATTTTGTTAGTAAAAAATGGGAAATATATAGGTTTTTATGTACACCGTAGGTCCTATTAACTATGTACTAGAGTGATAAGATAATGCAATCCCTCGGACGGTTTTCAAAGCTGCTGGGCTTCTGTACGACGGGGAGGGCGTACTGAGCACGGCCAGCGATAAGTCTATCTATGCCAGAGGCGTTCTGCGGTGGAGCTTCGCCGTATTTGTTTTCAGCGGCTCGTCGCTTTAGGAACTCCATACCCTAGATATGTACACCCGGAAAACCGACTCCAGCAAAAGTCCAATCGCGTCCCGATGAATAATCCCATGGCCCAACTATACAAAAGCCATCATTTTTTCGAAAACAAAAAATGGCATTCCGACGATATTGGGTTAAGGGACTCCGTCATCCGGGAAACGTTTTAGCGGATGTGTGCTACCTCCATCGTAGGACGCGTCGCCACCATTTATTTCGTTGCGTGTGTTCCTCTGCCCCCGTGTTTTGGAGGAAACCGGATCCGAAATTCGTCCCAAGGGGGGTGTTGTCTTATCGCTGAGTGTGATTGTGTTATGCGGCTGTATCCACCTACCTCTTGTGTGGCTGCGCGCTGCGGTGCTCTACGAAAGGATGCGATCACTGCTTCTCGTTGAAGGCCTGCACGCCTCCCTATACAATTCTGAGCGGAAAGAAAAGGGCTGTTCAGACATGAATGTGGAGACCACTTTGTCCTCATATTTTCCGCGCAGGGTGGTACGTTCGTACCAGGTATGTCTTCTACATTGCAAATAGGTACATACCCCCTTTCGGACATGTTTCCAATTCTGATTTTCTTTTTTTTACAACGGGGAAAGGGTGCAAAGAGCGCCGGGCGATGTGGCAGCGGAAATATATCTTGACGAAATATTCTACTCACAACGCTTCGTTTTCTCCCTGTGTGAGTGCGTCTCCCCGCTAGTTTCGGAAAAAGACTCGCGTCTGGAATTTGTAGCAGGGGAGTGTGTTATCTTACCACCCTGGGTGTGATGTCTCGTGTTGCTTATACCACCCGTGTGGTATGGCATACCACAGGTGCATCGGACTTAGCTCATAATGCTTCCACGACTCGGATGGGTCATCGATTCTCCACGAAATGATCTGAATCGTTGAGGGAAGAAAAAGTCCTACAATAATCTGTGGGATACATACTGTAGCTCGTGTTTCTATTGCGGGGGAACATAGTAAGTAAGACCAAATGTTGGTAGTGAAAATAAGTAAGTATATAGGGTTTTGTGTGCACCGTAGGTCCTATTTACTATGGCCCCCCGTAATACAAGTACCTCGGATGGGAGCGTGGGAGCTAGTAATACGGGGGATCATAGTAAATAGGACCAAAATATTGGTCATGAAAAAGGTAAATACGTAGTTTTTTGTGTGCACCGTAGGTCCTATTTACTATGGTCCCCCGCAAATAGTGGTATTTCCTATTTACGGGGGAATATAGCAAATAGGACCAAATATTGTCGGTAAAAATAGGTAATTATATAGTTTTTTGCGTGTACCGTAGGTCTTGTATACTATGGTCCCCCGTCACAGATCTCGCTCGTCATCTGTTAGAGGCCTGTGGTTTTTGTTCTTCTCGAAGACGGCTGTTCAAGGCAAGGAGACGCACGAGCTCCTCAAAACGCGAGGTGCGTCATGAACATTCGAGGTGCCACAACACATACCCACCTACCCGTGCTATATACTTCGAAGTAGCACCCGCGTTCAGTTTTCAATAAATATGTGTACGTACACGCGCAAGGCAGACCATGCTCTACGGATCATCTACAGGGATCACCTTCTACTGGTAGATCCTAACCTACCTTTACGATACTGTGTGCATAAACTGCCTGGTACAGATTCAGCACGGGACAACTGCCCCGAGGCATGCAGACTATAGGGCTCCCACCCGGAAACATGAGCTGGATCGTATAGATCAGGCATGTATCTGCCCTGAGAGATGATCTGTTAGCGATCTGTTAGCGATCTGTTAGCGATCTGCTAGCCATCTGTAAGCCATCTGTTCGCGATCTGTCGGGCATGTGACTCAATGTGCTGTCACCTCTTCCAGATCGCGACGTCCTCGCTCCCCCCCCCTTCCCTGGCGCGAGTCATGTCGTCCAGCAGCTCGTCCAGCTCGGTCTGGGCGTTGTCCGCGGTGTCGCTGTCGTGTCTGTTGATGCTGTTGATGCTGTTCATCGCGTTGATCGTACCCGCGCTCGCGTCCAGCGTCTTCCCTTCGCCAAGCACCGTCCCTGGATGCTCTGACACCGGCTATCGTCACAGGGGAGGGGGGGGGGGGGGTTGGAGAGAGGGTGGGGTGGGAGGGAAACCAGACATGGTAGGGGGGGATGAACTCGATAGGAGAGATGTACCCCGATCTCATGCGCGGCCGTAGTCGTATGACCATAGACCCTCGCATCCCTACAATGCCGGGACGGAGCGCGTCGGGCTTTTACCGACCAGGCAGACACTGCTTGCACCAAGGGCGATAGCTGCATCCTACTAAGAACCGCTTTAGAAGCGGATTTTCTTACATGTGGATGACAGCATCAATGAATTGATTTATTTTCTGGTGTGGCCACTTCCAGAGACGGTACTATGTAACTGTCTCGTGGATTCCTCAACATATACCAGGTACACACTACGTTATAAGATCATTCATCCCCCTTGTGCGGAGTGAAATGGTGAGGGACTGAAGAAAGAGGAGTAACATGGCTGGGGGAGCGCGGGGCGTTGAATTAACGCCATGGGGTGCGATGCAAAGGGCCACGACTATCACGGGGGACCACAATAACTAGGACTAAATATTGTTATTAAAAATAGGTAAATATATAGGTTTTTATGTATACCATAGGTCCTATTAACTATGGACCCCCGACTAACCAATACGGGAGAGGTGATTTCACGCATAAACCAGGAAGAGAGCATGTCTTGTAGGGGAGGAAGCGGGGACTGCGAAAACAATGCATGCGAGAGGGGTTGGGGGTCGGAAACGCTTCCAGCACCAGGTATTGACCATCGTCCCCGATGGCTCAGTAGGTGGTCGTCCGCGTGCCTACTAAGATCAATTTCGTGGGTTCAAGTCTCACCGAGTGCACACTCGTAAGGACTTTTTCTTGCATCAAAAATTGATTGGCGGAAAGCGCGGAAGCGTGAGTTTGCTACATTCGATGAAAATCGACTAGCAGTGGAAGCACTGAAGGCAAGTTCCGGGGGGGGGGAAAGGACGACACCTGTGACCACGGCTTGTCCAGAAGAAGACTGCGGAGGGTAAAACTCCTACGAGCTAAGCTGGAAAATGAAAATGATTAAAAAAAAAATCCAGGCTCCAGGGAGGCCGCAATGCGATAGGTTCCGGACCAACGAGAAGAGAGCTACGCTTTGGGCAGGCCGGTCGGGGCGGGGGGGGGGGGGGGAGGGGACGAAATGGAAGCAAGGCAATAGGTCGAGAAAATGAGGACTGTAGCCAAAAGATACCAAGCCGTGGAGGTTTCAGTGTAATCGCATGTGTGAGTGGAGCAGTGGCCGGGGATCCTGTGTGATGTCCCCTAGCCACCTGGCTCGTGGTCCGATGAGGATCACTCCGTGATAATACAAGCTCTAAGAACAAGACTTACTGAGTGCGAGGCCAGCGAGACTGGTGGAGTCCCTCGCTGGAAGCCCTCTTGCTGATATCATCTGGCAGAGGCCATAATATCTAGATATTCGCGGAACTTCTGTTGGAGGAGTTTTCGGCTGCGGAGTATTGGGTCACAGCTGGGAAGGCAGTTGGCCCGTTGGACGGATCGAAACGGCTTGAAGCGCACAGCAGGGGAGGACGCTCCGGGAGCTGGAGGACGCACAGGTCAGGCGGCAGTTTCTCCGTTATTACAGTAGAGTCCAGGTGGACTGCTGTGGATTATGGCGCACACGGCAAGCACGCCGCTGGTGGTAGGGGAGTCTCTGACTCCACCGAAATACGGAGAGGTGTGGACCGAGCAGGCCTCTCGTGTTTTTTTACGCAGCGTACCTCGATTATGAGGAACGGCTGCAGCTCGCCAACGCTCAGGGGGTGGTTCAGCACTCCAAAGTGAGCATGGGCCAGCTTATCCCCAATTACATTCATCGGTGTTTTGAGGGATTTTACAAGCATCAGACTACGATGACCGCCTCGGAGTTGTTGGACGCTGTTAGGCAGCACGCTGGTTACACAACCACCAGCAACAGATTTGACACCTCGCGGGCGGCAGCGGACTTGCGTCGCGTTCTCTCAATGAGGCGCGATGAAAAGCAGGGCGGTGAAACATCCGTCAAAGACCGCGCGATGATGGTAAACTCCGCTATGGAAAAGTATTTTGCGGAGAATCACGCGGTGCATGCCATGTACCGCGCGCAGGACCGTTCGTGGTTGCCCGGACCGGCGGAATTTGTGAGCATGGCGTTGGTGGATGGCTTATGGCCGTCCGAGTTCAAAAAGTACGTAAAAGGTCAGCTAGAGGTGTAAATCACCCTCGGTCTTGCGCGAAAACGACGGTAGGAGGGGGGGGGTGGGGGGGGGGGGGGGGAGAGTGCTACAGGGTATAAATGACGGGGGAGGGAGAGGAGTGAGAGGAGAAAAAGGGATGAGGAGGGGGGGAGGGGAGGAGGGAGCAAGAGAGGGTGAGCATGAGGAAGGGAGGGAGAAAAGGGAGGAGGAAGAGAAGGCGGGCCACGAGAAGGGCACACTGCACCCAACGCTTCTGGCCCTCCCCGATGATATCCCCCTCGCAACCCCCTCGATAGCGATCAGAACAAAAATGTCAACTACCGTGGCGTTTTCAACCGTTTACGAACGCGGCGTGAGTAACCGGCGGTGCACGGGCGGTAGGGCCATTGCCGCTGCGCGCCGTGCGGTACGGCGCCTTCTTTCGTTGTATCAGAAACCCGGGCATCCCATTTTGTATATCCCCCAATCGCGCAAAAGGGACCTTTGCTGTGGTCTTAACGTCTCTTCTCTCAAGTCCCTTAACGAGATCCGCACCCAGGCCTGGCTTCGAGAACCATAGTCAGCGCACGAACACTCGTATCATAGATTTGAGGTTTCGTTAAATAAAAATACCAAAAAAAAAAATAATAACGTTTGACATTTTACGGTGGTTCTGTTTTTTTTTTTAAACCATGGCCCTAGCCCATGCGCGTACACACGTTGCCGCACCTAGCTCTCGACCAACTCTGAGCGACGTACAACCGCACCAGCACGAGAAGGTTTCGTTCGTGTGTGGGCGTGCACAGAGCCCGCCGGGACTGGCATTGGTGCCGTGTGCGTTGAGCGCGGTAGACAAACGTGGTCGAAAGACATGTTGAATCACACACGATGACACAGCAATGACACGCGATGACACCCTACTCTCGTACGACGAACGGGCTTTTTTTCCTCACAAAACAAAAAAAAGGCTCGCGCTTCGCGCTCGTGCGCCTCACTACAACATAACTCTGACCAGGGACACAATACACGTTTAACTTCCGTATCAGAGTTCAAAACCGTATTCCATTTCTGCCCGGAGTATATTATATACAGTTGGTCACTTGGGGAGTTCAACCGGTCGAAAAATACCGTGGCATCGCTCATGCTGCTGTATAAACGGAAACAAACATAAGGCACCGCTCCTACGTGGCAAACAGCAGCTTTACCTCTCGCCCCAAGGTCCTCACGACGAACATGCCTGTCCTCAGCTTCCTCCAGTTCCGATCCGCGGAGGAGTTCTTGACCTTGGTCTGAAGGACGTTCTCGATGTAGCTCCGCGTGCCCACGTCCATGGTCACCCGCCTAAGAGAAGGTCAAGGGGGGTACGTACATACGTTCGTAGGAGAGTTTTTTTTTTTATCGAAATAACTATCACGGGAGACCATAGTAAACAAGACCAAATATTGTTAGTAAAAACAGGGAAACATATAGATTTTTGTGTGTACCGTAGGTCCTATTTAATATGGTCCTCCGTAATAGTATATGGAAGGTCAAGGGAGTATTTACGTACCTACAAGCTTTATATTAGAATAACGACATTAAAAAAATACTACAGTATAATATATCTGACACGTAAGTGGAAACAACACTGATGCGAAATTCCTGGTACGTCAGCCGTGAATTCTTCGCTATGATAGTCTGCCGCGGACACGGAGTCGTCTAAGCGGACTATGAGCGTCATTTCTTTCACACACAAGCATCTGGCCTTTCTTTCGACCCACCTCAAACTACAAGGAGACGTTTCAACACTGCCAAAAACGGTATCACGGGGGACCGTAGTATATAGGACCAAATATTGCTACTACGGGGGTCCATAGTTAACGGGATCAAATTTTGTCAGTAAAAATAGGTAAATATATAGGTTTTTTTATGTATACCATAGGTCCTATTACCTATGTACCCCCGTAATAGTAATAAATACCAAAATATATTGGTTTTTGTGCTTACTGTAGGTCCTATTTAATATGCCCCCCCCCCCATAATAGTGCTCACAACTTCCGCTCTAGGCCGATATGTAAGGACCGATGGGGTGTAATCATGGGGACTAAGCACTCCGTATATTTCCGTATTTCACTTCGGGGGGATTAGTAATCAGAAGATCAGTAACCACGATGGACACAAACAACGTGCGCTCCCTCCCTCTGACGCGGGATGTTTGGTTCTGGCTATTACGGGGGTCCATAGTTAATAGGACCTATGGTATACATAAAAACCTATATATTTACCTATTTTTACTAACAAAATTTGGTCCCGTTAACTATGGACCCCCGTAATAGCACCGTACGCTCCCCCGTGGCATCTTGCAAAGAGAAAAAAAAAACTCAGTCAGGGCTGCAAGTCAGAAGCCAACAAAAAAAATAGGCAATATTTATGGCTATGATACGAAACCTTTAAGCGCACACAGGGTTCGTCTCTGACTCTATCTATTACGGGGGACCATAGTAAATAGGACCAAATATTGTTGGTAAAACTAGGTAAATGTATAGGTTTTTATGCGTACCGTAGGTCCTATTAACTATGGACCCCCGCAATAGCAACCGGTTTCGGTGGCTTTTTCAAGAAGCACAAGTGTTGTTCTTCTCTGTCTGAAATCATCGAATTATGAGTTCTCCCTTTTTTTCCCTGGATTGTGCTGGTTTGTTTTTTTCCCTGGATTGTGCTGGTGTGGTTGGAGCAAGCGCTACACATTGCGACTAGTGTTACTCGACCCATCATGCCTGTGGTATTCGTCTACCTAGTCGGATAGTGTGCCGGCATAAGCTTTCTTCAGCGAGCGACCACTCGTGCGCGATCCCAGAGAGCAAGAGAAAAAACAAAGAGAGGCAAAAAAAAGGAATGGAACACTATTCGTGAGTCTATTTTGTTTGTACTGCTTTTGACATCCGACGTAGATAATACGTGCAGCATGAACTTCACCGTTGATAAATCGCAAGCACCCCCCTCCTTAATACCCTCCCTAATCTATCTACTTTCGTATTTTAGCATCAACCGTGCTCCACCATCATCTACTCTTATATCCTAGGGTACGTCTCGACTCCATCCATAGCACTATGTGTAAGGCTGGGCACTGGCACATAATGTAGTATTATCTAAATACGCCCTATTACAGTACGGAAACCCACTCAATGCGTTTCGGGAGGAGAGAGGAGAGAAGAGAGGAGAGGCACAGTAGTATACTGCTGCCATCCAGTATACTGACTGTTTGCGACGACAGTATAATCGCTACCGACTGAGTCAGCCAGTGTTTGTCACCCGCGACGATGTGAAGCACGAGCTTCATCGTTGATCACTCATTACTATTCTTGCGTTTGTTGCCATCGGACAGTGCGCACAGCATGAGCGCCAACGTTGTTCACTCATATAAGCGTTATCCGTATTATGTGTGGTCTCAAGCCTCACAAGGGCTAACCGCGGTGTTGATGGTCCGCGGTATAATCCTCCTTGACGTCATGGATTTTATACCATGGTTAGTGTCGGAGGGACGGCCAGTCTAGGGGTCAAACCGCTTATGACACTAGTTTTAGTTGAGCGGAGCGGTCCACCCCGATATCGAACAGCGGTCAAGGCGGTACCTGGTAGAACCCTTCTTGGCGGTGCGGAGGGATTTTTAATGCACGATATTTAGTGTAGGAAGGCCGTCAGTCAAGGGGTCAAAGAGCGGTCATGGCGATACCTGGTAGAACCCTCCTTGACGGTGTGGAAGGAGTCGTAATGTACGACATTTAGTGTAGGAAGGCTGTCAGTCAAGGAGTCAAAGCACGGTCACGGCGGTACCTGGTAGAACCCCCCTTGACGGTGTGAAGGGAGTCCTAATATTAATATACTGCATCTGGTGTAGAGGGGCGGTCAGTCAAAGGGTCAAACCGCGGTCAAGGCGATACCTAATGGAACCTTCCTGGACGGTGCAGAGGGAGTCCTAATTCTCCTTGACGGGAGTGGATGGAGTCCCGATATACCGGGATTATATGCTACATTCGACATTCATATCAGATTTCGAAAGGTTCTTCTCTTGCCGGTCAGGGTTTACTCAATTTCAGTGCAGGGGACAGTCAGTCAAGGGGTCAAACCTCGGTGACGGGTACCTGACAGAGTCCTACTATACCACATTACGTGTAGGGGACGGTCAGTCAACGACTCAAACCGCCGTGACGGTACCTGCTAGGGTGACCGTACCTTGTGCTTACAGCTTTTCTTTACTGTGCTGAACTTCGTGTGGGGAGGCGGTCAGTCAGTCAAGGCGTCAAACAGAGGTCACGGCGGTACCTGATACAACCCTCCTTGACGGTGTGGAGGGAATCGGGGTCTGACAGAAGCTTGGCCACGCGCTTGAGCTGCCTCTTGACTACCGGGTCTGTGATGTTCTCGGATGCGCTGTTAAGCAGCCGCATGCTCTTCTGGAAGGGGGTCTCCAGGTAGTTGATGGGATTTTCGTCCTGAACAGTAGTGGATGGAACATGAAGAGTGCGCGGCAGTTTATTGCGGGGGGGCATAGTAAATAGGACCCACGGTACACACAATAACCTATATATTTCCCTATTTTTACTAACAATATTTGGTTCTATTTACTATAGCCCCCCGTAATAGCACACCAAGACACATCGTTACCTACGGTAGATCTCACCTACAATCTATTACGGGGAGCCATAGTAAATAGGACCTACGCTACACACAAAAACCTACATGTTTCCCTATTTTTACTAGCAACATTTCGTCCTATTTACTATGGTCCCCCGTAATAGTATTCCACCGTGGACGCAAACATATGGAACGCTCGGTCTTCATACTGCAGTATTACGGGGGGCCATAGTAAATAGGACCAACGGTACACACAAAAACCTACATATTTACCTAATTTTATTAACAATATTCGGTCCTATTAACTATGCCCCCCCCCGTAAAATAGTGTCTATACGTACCTCAAATTTCCAAACAGAGTTGATACCATCCAGATCCTATACCGGGGGGAGGGGGGCACAGTAATTCGGACGGCAACAATATCTGACTGCGCGCAACGACAGGGAAAGTGGTGTGCTCGATATACCATGCATGGGCGTAGTCGTAGTCGTACAGCGAGAGGGGACAGGTGCCTGAGTTCTGATGTCACGGCTGCGGCCTTCCGTAGTAGATACCGGGGGGAAAAGAAACAAACAAACACAAACAAACAAAAAGAACACACTTGTTGTGGCATACGGCTACATCGGATAGGTCACGATCTGTGTGTAGATCATCGACCCGCACGCTTATGGTCTACATCTTTCTGAGAAGAAGATAAGAAGATAGGATTCCTGGGGTGTGATATGATCTACTGGCTCATCTTGCCGGGTCGGGGACGGTACGACCTGCCTGATCTATTACGGGGGACCATAGTAAATAGGACCAAATAGTGGTAGTAAAAATACGGAAACATATAGGTGTTTTGTGTGTATCGCGGGTCCTCTTTACTATGGTCCACCGTAGCAGGACGTTGTTTTCAGGGTTGGATCTCGGCGATACAGTTCCCTGCTCGACACCTCATAACGGCGGGCTAGGATGTATCTCACGTACGTCCTGCTCTTCCCGCGGTTTCGAGGCAGCATCGAGTCTCAATTTTTGAGCGACGCCGGGCAGTAGAGAGGGACCTCTTGCGAGATCACCGAAGGCTAAAATGTGCCACCATCACGGATCGACCGCAGTGGCAATCTCCGAAAATTTAAGAAAGCGCTTCCCGGATGCCCTTTCTTTTTCGGCCAATCAGGACATACTATTTTCAAGTGCAGGACCTAAGATACATCGAAATAGCACAGCACACCCCAATCGATCACCTGACACAAGGTTCGCAGCAGTTGCGACATGACGATAGATACGTGCAATCTATCCTGCTGCCCTAGGAGCACGAGTTCCTATCGACAGCACCACAGGCACCATACTTTCAGTACCCACGAAAAGGCAGCCCAACTCTAGGCTGGAGACAGGCACAACGGACGAAAGTCAACGTAAGTGTTAACCCTCTTGATAATTCCAACACACAAAAAAACGGTAAAAGATTGGCGATTGCAGCGATACAATTTGGTGTTCTATGTGGCGGTGAATACAATTTGGTGACCTGTCCGCACTGCCGGGCGTTCCTAGCACAAAGTATTTGTATATATTTTTTCGATCGCTATCTTCAACATTCAAAAGGGGCTGTAGTACGATCACCCAATGTCCTGCCTTCCTTCTTTGAGTTTTGATTTCCGGTTTTCGTCTTCTTCTTCTTCTTCTTCTGATTTCCTACTGATTACGAGGGGCCAATATTTGGAGCTGGACTTTGCCCGGCGGGGCAGGATGGCGAAAATTTTACCAATACCTTTGCTGTTTCCAAAAATGCTGTGTGCAGAAAAAGAACGTGTTCCCGGCCAATGTCGACATACACACACACTATCTTGACTCTTAGAGCGGCTGGCGGCTACTGTGTTGCAAGCCCGCGTTGCGGTACACATCTATAGATCTGCCTCTCACCGATCCTCTTCTGCCACCGGTCGACGACGAGTCTCCATCGAACGAACCCCCGCTCCCGTTGGTGCCATTCTCTCCCGCCAACGTTCTCCCCTTCGCCCCCTCCGCCCCCGGGCCCGACAGCGGGCTCGACGACAACGAATCACTACTTGCCATGCTCGTAGCAGACCCCCCCCCGCGCTTCCCGCCCCCGCCCCCCCCCCCGCCCCCCACTCCCCCGCGCCCCCGCCACCGCCACCACCAACACACAGCACCAGCACCACCACTACCCCCACCACCAGACGTAGAAGACATCGGGCCGCGGCTCGTCGCGTCTCCAGCGTGAGCGCCTTCTAGTCGACTGCCCGCGACGTCATGGCCCATGGGGTTGCGAGCGCTTTCTTTTCGAGCGGAGGAGGTTTTTTTGGTACTGAGAGTGGGTTTGAGAGGAAGATCCCTTGTTCCCGGGGAGGTACGCCTCGTGGAAACCCCTATGCCGCTTTTTTATGTGTCTGGGGGGAAGGGAGAGAAGGGAAAATATTAGGGAGGGATGAGGGGGCGGGGGGGGGGGGGGGGGGCGTACCGATATCATGCATGGCCGTAGTCGTATGGGAGGGGAGGTGGGGGGGCTGGTACTCCTTTGTTGCTTGCCTTAGTCATTTGACCATTGACCACGCATCCCGTTCGAGACGGAGCACCGTTCCTACTCTTAATAGAGACACCTCCAACAATTGAGAACTTATCACGTTGTTCCCAATATTACATAGAATTTTTTTGCTAGTCGGTCGTATCCCCTTCCTGTTTGGCCGCCTGCGGCCACCATCTATCTCCTAGGATAGCGATCGTTTTCTCGCTGTTATCTAGTGTATCAGACTCCTCCATGTCACATTCGTCTATTTCCCTCATCTCCTCTTCTAACACATCCCGTTCCTCCTTTTATGTGAGTTCTACTCTCTATTGCTTTGCCACACGGATACATTTGTGCATCTACTTCCTCCTCTTCCCGGCTACTGGCATACATTTTTCTTTTTTCTGACAGGTCCAGGTCACCTACGCGAAAGCGCAGTTTCAGCGTTTTCGCGAAGTCCATTGGGCCATGCAAATAAGTTTTCATTCCTATTCCTTCCCCCAATCCCCCGTATATCTCTTATGTGTTTTTTTTCGATTCCACCTTGCTTCTTAGCGCTAGCCCTTCTTTTTTTTCTTCCTTCCCTTCTACTTCTGCCTTGTATCTCCCAAACTTCCCGGCGGACATCATCTCTTCTTGGTTTCCGCCTATATCCTTCCATACTTTCTGAACTACGCCATCCCACCTTATTCCAGCTCGCCCTTTTGTTACTTTCTCCCATACAGCTTTATCAACTATGGCTGACAACCTCTTTTTTGGCACGTTCCTTACTTTATATTGATATTTCGAACTTTCTCAAGTCTCTTTTTGTCTTGAGTGGGTGAATTCCCAGTTCTGGTCTTAGTACTGTATTACTAGTCGTACTTGAGCATCTTAGGATTTGTTTGGCTGCTGTCATGTGTACTGTTTCCAACTCTTTTTTGAACTTCGCGTTTCCTTCCCATACTTCTCCCGCATAGCTTTGGTACTATCACATTCATCAGGATACATCTCTTAATCCTAGTGCCAAGCTGCGAGTCTGTTAGGATCGCAACCATCTTGCCTACTTGTGCTTCACCCTTTCCTATTATTTTTGGTATATGTGTATCCCAAGAGCAGTCTTTTGAGATTCTCTACGCCAAGGTACGTATACTGGTCTACAATCGGCAATTCATCTTCTCCCCGCTTCCAACCGAAATTTACCGGGATCACCTTATCTTCGTTACAAACAACTACTGCGCATTTCTTGACACTCGCCGTCACCCTCCATTTCCTAGTGTATTCTAGCGCTTTGTATATCTGTTTCAGCAATCCTTCGGGCGTTTCTGTGATATCCCTACGAGGTCATTCGCAAACATCAATCCCGACACCGTATCTTCCCCTACCATGACTTCCCGCCTTGTTGCTTCGGCTGTTACCATCAGGTCGTTAATATACTGATCTTGAATAGGTTAGGTGACAACGTACATCTCTGTGCAACGCCTTGTACAATAAGAACACACTTCGATGTTTCCCCGTCCAGCATCACAGCACTTCTTGCACATTCCGTCATCGCTTTCATCATTCTCTACATCTTTCTTCTGGCTCCTAATTCCCACAACTTCTTCCACAATCCATCTCTCCATACTGTGTGGTAGGCTCTCCGTGCATCTAGAAAGAAAACAGTACGCTGTTAGTCCCGCGTCTTTCCTACCTTGAACAAACTTACGTAAGGTGTACACATGGTGTACGCATCTACGGTTCGGCCTAAACCCTGCTTGCCCTTCGCTAAATATGTCTTCCTTCTCCATCATCGCTCCCATCCTATCGTTCAAAGTACTCCAAAATGTTTTGCCTACTGTGCATAGTAGCGTTGTCCCTCTATAGTTCCCCGGGTTAGCCTTACCTCCTTTCTTGAACAATTTTACTACTACTCCTTCTTTCCATCTCCTACAGTAGGTGCGTACTCGTTTTTTTCCATATCCAGTTATACAACATAGCCGTCATGGCAAGCCTCGTACTTCATAAATTCATTCACAATTTGGTCTGCCCCTGCTGCCTTTCTATCCGTACGTTTAGCTACGTTCCACTTCTTTACTTCTTCCCTTTTGAACTCTCTCTGTAACCCTCCCGAACCACTGTCAACCATTTCTGATGCATGTGCGTTCGCCTCTACCCACGCGTTGATTTCCTTCTCGAATGTTGGGTCGAGCGTTTCGTTGGCTGTTGTGGTGTCCCTAGCTTACGGTAATGCCCTACTGGTACTTCCTTTTCCCCCTTCGAACTACTAACCATTTTACCGTTCTGTGCTCTTAAGGTAGCTATTCCCGTGTCTGTCTTTCCTGCTTGTCCGCTTAATGTCCATTTTATCCCTACCCACGTCTGCTTCATCCCGCCCTCAAAGTCTTCATTCGTTTTATTTACTACTTCTTTCCGTATCCCTTTTTTCTTCCTCTCTACCATCTATTTTACTTTTCTTTCTAGCTATAGCATATTCCTTCCACCCTGTCGAAGTTTTACTCGATGTATACCTTGCGTGTGCCTTTCTCCTTGCTCGTATAGCCTCTTTCACTTCTTCATCCCACCATTTTACCGCTCTGTTGCATACTATCAACTTCTTCCCTATTACTTTACTTGCTGTGGTCTTGACCAACTGCTCCCATCCTTCTATTGTCCTAGCTCCTGCAGCATCCCTTTCTATATCGTTCCTTGTTGTACCTATTCTTTCCAACAGCTCGGAAAATTTCTCTGCATTTTTGGCCATCTCTTCTTGGAACTCTTCCCGTTTCTCTTTTACTTCTAGTTTGTCTATTCTCCATCGATACAATTTCCTACCTCTTCTGTGTTTGATGACTCTCGTATGTTGACTGTCTGTCCATATTAGACAGTGATCCGTAGTTCCTATGTCCGCTGCGCATACATGTAGTTCCGTTTCCTTACCACTTCCATCTTCTACTATTACGGGGGACCATAGTTAACGGGACCTACGGTAAACACAAAACCTATATATTTCCCTATTTTTAAAACCAATATTTGGTCCTATTACGGGGGTCCATAGTTAACGGGACCAAATTTTGTTAGTAAAAATAGTCAAATATATGGGTTTTTATGTACACCATAGGTCCTGTTAACTATGGACCCCCGTAATAGTATCTATGCCCCCCCGCAATACTATAAAGTCAAGGATAGAGCTTTCTCCCTTTCGTATGCACTGTCGAATCCATTCTGGCTCTGCCTTTTTTACCAAATCTGACGTTCAACGTCTTCATCTCGTTGTGCTTGAAGAACATGATCATCTCTTCCGCATTATTTTTTTTGTTCGTTACTTCCCCATGTTGTCCAATGTTCTCGTTCAGATTGCTTGCCTTCCCAATTCTTGAGTCAAAATCTCCTACCAGTACTAATTCTCCTTGCCTCTTACACTTCTGTACATCTACTGCTACTTCTCCCAGCTTCCTCTGTATATCTTTTGTCGTATTCTTCGACTCTGGGGGCATACATATGTTTCCTGAGAAATAATCTTTCGCTCCCCGCTCCCCTGGTATATTTATGCTTTGGTCGAATTTACGGTGGAGGTGTACTCGATATCGTGCATGGCCGTAGTCGTATGATCATAGACCCTCGCATGCCTACAATGCTGGGACGGAGCACGTCGGGTTTTCACCGACCAGGCAGACATTGCTTGCACCAAGCGCGAAGCGCCGTGAGGTGTCCGGCGAGTCGCATGAAGGGTGAGCTGCATCCTACTAAGAACCGCTTTAGAGGCGGATTTTCTTCCATACGGATGACAGTGTCAACGAATTAATTAATTTTCTGGTGAGGCCACTTCCAGAGACAGCAATGGGTTTACTTTGTGGCTGCCTCGTGGGTGCCTCACCATATACACATCACGTGATACGATCATCCCCCTTGTGCGGAGATAAGGTTCTCCCCGCGCAAAAATGATCGAACTCGACCGCCAGCCGTGGTGACCGCCAAAAAACAAATACAAAAAACGGTACCCTGGTTGTCCAGCTCACGCAGTGAGAGGCGTGTTTTACAGCGTCGTCGCCAACCGACGCCAACCCAACCTATATATATATACCAGGTATATAATATGGGGGGGGGGGGGGGGGGTACTCGATCTCATGCATGGCCGTAGTCGTACAACCATAGGCCCTCGCACCCTACAATGCCGAGGCGGAATACGCCGGGTTTTCACCTACCAGGAGATAGGGGCAGAGGGCGGGGGTATATACTCATGCCAAGCCTCTACAGTGCGGTAGGGGAGAGAGTCACGCCATGATAGGGAATACGGACATGGTCATGCTATTCCTCTACAGTGCGGTGGGGGAGAGAGTCACGCCATGATAGGGAATACGGACATGTCTGTACGGGGGGGGGAGCGGGGGGGGGGGGAGGGTGGGGTGTACTCATTCGTTTGCTTGCCTTAGTCATTTGACGGTTGAGCCCGCAAGGCCTTCGAGACAGACCAGACCACTTGGGCGAGAAAGGATGAACGGTAACAATACCAGGCTACGACATCGGTACCATGTCTTTGGTAAAAAAAAAAAAAGTTTCAGACTCACGGGGATCCTCATTGCTATCAGGACTGCAGGTTTTGGTTTCGGGGACAAATCGCTCAACTTCTACGTACTTTTTCCCCCGAAACGGGACTGTCATTCTATTACGGTAATGGACCACAGTAAATAGGACCAAATATTGTTAGTAAAAATAGCGAAATATATATATATTGTTGGGTGTACCGTACGTCCTACTTACTATGGTCCCACGTAATAACAGTCCTCATAGGGTTAAACGAACCATGAGTTTGTATTCGTGTTTTCCGACATCATTCGCCGTACGCCAGGCACGTAACTGACTATGGTGGCCTTTTCAATCAAAAGTAGTGTTGTCGAATGAGGTGTTTAAAGCGAGCGCCTCGTGGGAGGAAGGAGCCTCGGAACGCATGCATCTAGAGAAGGTCACCGTGGTGGTCATTTTTCGTTTCGTGGCCATGCGTTGGTCCCAAAGCTAGGGCGCGCGGCGACCGATGCTTCAAAATGCGCTCGTCTTGTTGGAACTTGTGAGTCGCGCGCGTAAAAAAAAACAGCAAATCAAAGGTGGATCACACAACGACCTTGCTTAGCGCGCCGCAAAAATTGACCGCGAGAAAAAATAATGAGGTGTGTGTCATCAACAATCAGGTACGGCACGGACGTAGCGCGGCGCACAGGCTTCCTTTACCGTGGACAGCCTTGAGGTAGCACAGGGAGAGCGCTATCAACATCGGATCTGAGCGCTCGTGTTCTCGGCAATGAAAACGGGGGGTGTCAAAACCGAAATGTTTGTATTTTCGGAAGGCTCTAGACCAGATCTTTCCGAAAACAGCTTGTTCGGTATTTTGCAAACCTCCCCGTTCGGAAAAAAAAAAAAAAAAAAAAAAAAAACTCGAACGCCAAAAAAAACGTTCTAAGCCCTCGTGCGAAGTGAATTTTCTTTAAGGCACTTCTTCCCCCCAGATTTTACCTGTCCCATTTCACGTAGAGGTCCCGGACCAGAAGCAGGTGCACGGTGACGGGGACGAGCTTCACCAGCAGGTTCAAGGTGCCCGTGGCGCTGTCCTCGATGTACTGCACCAGGGACGCCGTCACGCAGCCGAGGCTGATCAGGACGATGAAGTCTCGCTGCCTCGTCTGCATCCAGCCGATGAAGATCCTCTGCGCGCTCTCCTTATCCTCCCCATCGCCGTCGTCACCACCGTCACCTTCCCCCCCCCGCGCCCCTCCACCTCCACCGCGCCCTGCGCCTGCCTATAAAATATGTAGGCGTTTTTTTTTTTTTTTGTATTTTCGGGGGGTAAAGTGGCACATTGGAGTCTGGATTAGTTCACATATGGTGTGTCCGTACAGCAGTAGGCGTTTATGGTATTTTTTTTTTTGCCAACCGTAGTGTATAAAGCCTAGCGTAGATTAGCTCATGCTTATGTATATACGTAGGCTTTTTTGCTTCTATATTTGCGGGGGGGAAAGGGATGTACAGGACCCCGGAGTAGTTCATATGTACATGCATACCTGGAACGTATATTCGTGGGCGTTTTCGTGTTGCATTTCCCGGCAACAAGGGATACATGCATACCTGGTACGTATGTACGTAGGCGTTTTTGTGTGGCATTTTCAGGCTACGAAAACGGGTGGAGCCTGGAAAAAATACATACTCGACTTCTGTTGCCTTCACTTATTTATATATATGCGTTCGTAGGCGTCTTTTTGGATTATAGTCTCGGGAGAAAAGGGATACACAGAGAAGATGCAGTGGGTGAAGCCTGCTATTCCTCCGCAGTGGATTGGATAACCTTCGAGACGGACAGCTGCCAGAAGAATGGTAATTTTGTTGTTGTTGTTGTTGTTGTTGTTGCTGCTGCTATTGTCACATCAACTGTCAAAATGAAGGAGTCCGTGGTCACACAAAGGTGTTGCTGGAGCCCTAGTAATAAGAAGATCCACCCCCCCCCCCCCCGAAAAGGTATGAAAATTCGGTGTTATCAACCATTGAACTGCCAATTAATAGGAGCGCAGCACGGGTAGGATGGCACCCAACCATCGTATTTTAGACTCCAATCTACGCCACCCGCCAGTCTTGGCACAGCCGCCATTAATGCTGCAATCGGCACTTTTTTTTGTCATTTTTTTTTTGTCCACCGCTCCTGCTGTGTGCGTTCAGTAGTTTGCTCTTCAGGGCTGGGAATTGGCTGAGTATAACTCGGCGTCTGCACTGCGCCTCGCTTGTGTTTTTTTCTTGCCGCGTTTGTTGGTTTCGTGTCTTGGGTTTGCAGCTGCGAACGAAAAAGTAAGCTGTTGGGTAGCGCGAGCTTATTAAAGTCAAACGCTTGCAGGTGGGATGTGTTTGTTCCGCGTCTTGGTGTCTGTCTGTCTGCGGCGTTTTTGTTTGTTTGCGGCTCGGATTCGGTAAAAATAAAATACAGTTACGCTACGGGCTTCAAAAACAGGCGTCGTCTGGTATGTACTTGTTCGCCGCCCACGCCTGTGCATGTACTGCAATTGTGTTCGATGTAGTTGGAAACATCTTTTTTTTTTACGAAAAGAAGGCCAGATGGTCGGCTTACTTCGCCAAACCCGACTCCTATCAACACTATTATTACGGGGGACCATAGTTAACAGGACCAAATACTGATAGTAAAGATGTGGATATATATATATATATATAGGTTTCTGTGTGTATCGTAGGTCCTATTTACTATGGTCCCCCGTAATAATGAACACAGTGGCCGTGGACTTTCATATTTAGAGAGAAAAACGCGGACGCAACCTAGACTAGTCAACGCCAGATTACTGTTACGAGGGTCCATAGTTAATAGGACCTTCGCATGACCTATGGTGTACGTAAAAACCTATATATTTACTATTTTTATTAACAATATTTGGTCCTGTTTACTATGGTCCATTACCGTAATATTCCATTTGCCTCCTTGGCTCTTGATCCTGTCATCTTATTTCAACTACGTCCGAAAAGGGTGCCATGGAAAATGCCGCCTGCCAATTCTTTTTCGTAATTTCGGACCAAAAAGAACACAAAGTTTAGCGTGCAGAGTTCAGCGTGCAGAGATGCTGAAGTGGGATGGAGCCCGGATTCGTTCGTACCTGGCTTGTACTCGCCGCAGGCGTTTGGGGTCTAGAATACAGCCATAAGGAAAGTAGATGGGGCTTGGGTTCATTTGATCTCCGGTTGTCAGTACCAGGAAGGCGTTTATTTTGTGTGATTTTGGGGCTAGAAGTGGGCGTATGGATGGGGCAAGCATTGATACAGGTGCAGCAGTACGCATGCGCATTGCGGCTTTTCGAGGGGAAATGGGGTACGTGGATTGTAATGAATTAGATGGACCCTGGATTTTTGTTTTTGCGCAGGCGTGTTTTCGTTTTGTAGTTTCGAGAGATGCCAGGTACCAACCACTCTCTGGGTAGAAATTTATGAGGATCGTTTAAATATTAACACAGAGACCACTGTAAGCGGTTATCACATCTGCGCGGCCGGACTCGTACTTCGTTTAGAGATACTCTACAGGTGACGGGTGGGGCCTGGATGAGTTAAATTTATTTCTAAACTCCGGGAAACATGGGCACAGGGAGATATATCGTTATATGGGTGGGACTCCGGTTAGTTCGTACGTACGTGGGGGTTTCGTGTTGGGCATTTTTTCGGGGGGGGAAGGGTTACAAAGAGATAATGGAATGAGTACAGCCTGGATTAAAAAGAAAAATCAAGGGTAGGCAATTTACATTCGGCATTTCCGGGGGAAAAGGGGTACGTAAACAGAGAAACTCATTAAACGAAAATGGCACATAGTACATGGTAAATGGTAAATGATAGATGGTAAATGGTAAAAAGGTATGCGGTAAAAAGGTACAAGGTAAAAGATCAAGAGCAAAAGATAAATGGTAACTGGCATAATGGTAAATGGTAAATGGTAAAATGGTAAATGATAAAAGGGTAAATGGTAAAATGGTAAAAGGATACATGGTAAACGGATTCACGGTAAATAGATAAATGGTTAAATACATGGTTGAGAGGTGCACTATAGTTACCAAGTACCAGGTACCTGGTATATACTCATAATTAAGATATTGCTGGGTCTGGATTACTTCATAGGTTGGCTTTTTTTGCTTGACATTTCCAGGTCGAAAGGGGTATATAGAGATGATGAAATAGGTGGCGCCTTGTAAGGTAAACGCGAAATTAGAACGTAGGCGTTTCTTGTATGGCCTTTTTGGGCAAGAAGAGTTACATAGACTGGAAACAATGGATGGAGAACGGAGTGCACATATAGATAGCTTTTTCAATCTCGTTTTGTGCCGTCGAGCAAAAGGAGGCAGAAAGTTATGATACGGATGGAGCCTGTATGCGGCCTATACAGCAGTGGGAATGATGAATCCTATGCGCGATAAACACGAAAGCACGCACCGGGCAGGAGAAGGGACAAGACATTGACCTCGGCTTGTCCAGAAGATGGCTGAGGCGTAAAACCTCTACGAAATAGTTAGGCTGAACAGTTAAATAGAAGTAACGACCACACATTGTAGATAAAACATGCCGTCATGGAAGGATAAATAATGGGCAGGAGGAAAGAAGTAGATCGATCAACCCTTATAGTGGGCGTAAATCTAAGAACCGTTGGATCATAAATAGTGAGACCGAAAGGAGACTATATTTTCGACGAAAGAGTGGCAGGCTGGAAGCACGTCCAAAGGGTTAAAAAAAAACCATCTTTGTCGTCGTAATTCATGTTATTATTGTTGTGCTTGCCATCCGGCAATGTGCAGCATGAGCTTCAACGTTGGTCACTCAAAACATTCCTGAAAGAAGAAAAAGACGGAAATAAAGCAAACCTGTGCGCAAGGTCTTGTCTTCTTTTGATGTTGTTCTTATCCTTAAGGTTGGCTGCAACGGGTCGATATTTTTACGGCTGAACATCACGCAGGAGGGTAAACCCCATGCTTTTTTTCTCGAAACAAAACGCAGCCAGGTACTGAGTAATAGGTGTGGATAGGTGTGGATAGAATATACTTACCGTAACTAGAAACGTGGAGTTTGTATAGAATCGTCGCTTTTTTGCAACAAAGGGAAACGACATCTAAAATGTGCTCTTAATAACTAAGCTGATAAACAAATTGCTTAAGTTATCGCGGTGTGAGTATCACAGCATCGAATATTTGTAACAGTTATTTGGGGAGACCACTCACCGCAACGTTGGCATCATCACCCGCGCCACCACCACCGCCACCACCACCACCACCACCACCAGCAGCGCGGCCAATGCTCCCGCGCTCACCGACCCCCCCCGGGGGTATATCAATAACCCCCCGCCCCCCAACACCCCCCCCCCCACACTCC
Source organism: Macrocystis pyrifera (assembly GCA_031763025.1). Taxonomy (NCBI): domain Eukaryota; class Phaeophyceae; order Laminariales; family Laminariaceae; genus Macrocystis; species Macrocystis pyrifera. The sequence goes on along the minus strand of JASSKH010000008.1, from coordinate 7,216,935 downwards.
CCCACCATTTCCGCCACCACGATCTGCACCCCCCTCTCCACACACCGGGGACAGCTTCCCCTCAGGGGATGGTGATGACGCGGAGATTCCTTCAAAGCCACCCTCAGCAGACCAAGAGTCTGCCTTCAGGGCGGAGCTTGCGCCACCGGTGCCACCGGTGCCACCGCCGCCGCCACCCGCCGCCACCGCCGGTCGGGTCCGCCATTATCTTCCTGGAGCTGCCGCTGCCGCTGCGGTTTGTCTTGGAGTAGCCGAGCCGGTGGGAGCCTTCGTCCTCGAGGGGAGGTAGTGACTTTGCGTGTTTTTTTCACGAGGCGAGTAATGCAACGAAGGAAGTAAGAAAGTTAAAACTAGCACAACTACTGTATATATAAGGAGTGGATGGAAATTATAAATTGATGATATGAGGCACACGCGTAGTGGGGATTCAACATGTTTCTGCGTAAAAGCGGCACACGATAGGAACACCCTGAAGACAGGCGACGCGAATGATGCTCGTTCGATGGCGATACAATTGATGAAGCAAAGACGACAAGAAGAAGGGGAACGGAATGCCGCCTCTCGCGTGTTCCGCCGTCAGCGGGTCAGCGGAGCGTGTGTGTGATTACCACCCTTTTGGAAAGCATAGCTCGCCACAACAGAGTCTTCAAGATGTGCCAGGTGTGACCCTTTTCCCCGGGGTCGAAAATAACTCAAATTGCCGCCGTGCTGTACTCACACACCCTCCGTGCGTAACGCCTTCCGGAAAGGGTCGATCTTAACGAGGCGTGTTTTTCAACTGTTTTCGGTATTTTCCCGAAAAATTCGTTTTTTTTTTTTCCTGTAGGAAATTACCGAAAAATACCGAAAATACTGAAAAAAACAAAACAAAAAAAAACAGTACTCGTAAAAGATCGACCCTAAGTACAGCGCACAGCAATGACGAACAAAGCCGCATTTCCGTCACGTGATCATGTGTATAGCTATTAGCTATTGATTGTGTGGATTCATTCAGTGTGACTCGAGAAAGGGTGTATGGGGGTGGATGTAATTGCTCAGTTTATGCATCGAGGTATGGCTTGAGCTAGTGCGGATTGTACAATTAGGTCGAAGAGGGAAACGACATACAAAAGCGAGAATTTAGGCTGGGAGACGCTATTGTTATATAGGGGCAGCGACTGCCGCTGCTTTTTTTTAGTTCAGTTTTTGTTTCCTGAAAAGGTCTTAGTCTACTGCATAATAGCACCCACCAATCGGAACGTTTTTTCCGAGACGGTTTTATCCGAAAATCCGAAAAATAGTGCCCTTGGGAAGACAAGACCTCTCTGTTTCCTTAGATACCTTGCGCGGCGCTTCACCCCCCCGCCCCCGCCCATTGTCGTCGAGGTGCTAGCGATGTCTGCGTGGTCGGTGAAAACCCGACGTGCTCCGTCCCGGCATTGCAGGAGTGCGAGGGTCTATGGTCATATGACTACGGCCATGTATGATATCAAGCAACCCCCCCCCCCCCAAAACCCCCTCGCTCCCGCGTTATCGAGAAAAAAAACAAAGCGGAAAATCGTTCGCGGGGGGTGCGCTACCCTAAGAAATCTTTTGCGCGTGTAGAGATAGCGACCAAAAAAAAATGATAACGTTTGGTGTTATCGACCGTCCACGAAGCAGCGTGAGCATCACAACGTACGGGTCGAGCCGTCCTGCGCTCGTGCCGCAGGGCTCTTTTGCGTTGAATAACTCGGGTTGTATTACTCGGGGGACACCAATTTGTTTTAGCACCCCCTCCGAGTCCCGCGGTGGCCGATCGCTGCTGCAGTTACGATATCACTTTTTTGTGCCCGTATCGTCAGTCTGTCCCCTCTGAAGCCCGAAGAGGGTGCATTTAGTGTTGTGCGTACACGCGGGTGGCGCGACGAGCACAAACCCAAAAACATTTGACCGAGGACGGGGGGTCGCTGCGTACGAAGTTGACGGCACGCTCCGATCGAGGGTTGGCACTCTTGTCAGTCCGAGGAGCTACTCAATAAGACATGCTTTCGTACGACCCAACAATACAAGGCATGCCTTGTCAACCAGGAGGGCATGCCTTGTCAACCAACAGTATAGGGCATGCCTCGTCAACGCATGCCTCGTCAACTCATGAGGCATGTCGTGTCAACAAATAAAGGCATGTCTTACCGTCTTATCACTCAAAAAGGCATCCCCTATGACCGTATCACCCGGTGAGCAGTAAGGCATGGCTGACACTGAGCAAGGCATGCCTTATACCCGAGTAGGTCACGCCTTAGCACCGAATAAGGCCTGGCTTGGCACCCAATCAGTCATATTTTATCACCCAATAAGCCTCATCACTCAACGCGGGATAACTAAGCACCCAATAATGCATGCCATTTGACTCAACGCGGCATGACTTAGCACCCAATGAGGTATCCCTTGTCCTCTTCTGGTCCAAGAAGGCCTCCCTTAGCACTCAACAAAGGCATGCCTTATCCCTCAACAAGGCATGTCTTATCGAGTTGACTCCTTTGGGTAAAACCCCCCGAAGGAAGCGACCAGCAACCTTTGGTTCTTTTTTTTTTTTCCAACGTCTGCGGGCGGCGAGAGCGTGGCAGCAACAACAACAATATTATTAATAGTCGCGTCTACATACGCCCGTACCGCACGCTCATTCCTGGCATGCAAGTCGAAAAAATCGGACACCGTTTATTGAATCACCACCGCCTCATCACGAAATGACGCGTTCTATGATAGAGGTTTTTCGGAATGACGGGGGCTCCATAACCGAAGATCGTCTCAATGCCAATCTTGTTTCGGAAAAAATACGCTTGTCTGTAATTCGGTCATGGGATTATATTCATCGGGATGCAATTTGATTTTTTTTGCTGGAGACAGTTTTCTGGTGAGGTGTGGAGCTCCTTAAGGTCACGTGAGGAGCCTCAGAAAATTTAGAGTGGACCTCTATCGTAGAACGCCTCAAGTGACCATTCGTTGATGCACTGAAGCAGCTATCGTCATCTTTTTCGTCGATATATATGTTTTTTTCCTTAATTTCCCTCTCTTGAAATCCCATGCATGAGAGTTAAACTATTACGGGGGTCCATCGTTAACAGGACCTATGGTATACATAAAAAACTATATATTTACCTATTTTTACTAACACTATTTGGTCCTGTTTACTATGGGAACAAACCACTCAAAGAGTAAAGACGGCTGACGAGGTGTTCGGATTTTTTTTTGGTTTTTGGTTTTTGTTTTTCCCGGGCGGGAAGGATTTGCGTGAGGTACGGAGATCCTTCAGAAAATTGGGGTGCTATAAATATCAGCAACTCTGGGCCTAAACACGAGGATCGTTGACACATAAATATATCCAACAGTCCTCATGTTTTCGCCCAGAGTGTTGTGACTCTGGACGTGAATATAGGGACTATTTATACTTAAATATGAAGTCCCAGAGTTGCTTATATTTCCGACCAAATTTGTCGTAAATATAAGGATCGTTGATACATAAATCTGAATATCCAACAGTCCTTATGTTTAGTGCTGTGACTCTGGGCGTGAATAGAAGGACAATATATGCCTAAATATGAAGGCCCAGCGTTGCTTACATTTCCCCGCCCTGAGTGGTCTTAAATATAATATAAATATCCAACGGTCCATATATTTTCGCCCAGAGCGTTGTGACTCTGGACGTGAACATAAGGACCAGTTATACGTAAGTATGGAGGCCCAACGAGGCGTTCTACGATAGATTGAGGTTCACCCTGAATTTTCTGAGGCTCCTCACTTGTCCTTAAGGAGCTCCACACCAAACCCGAAAACTGACTTCAGCAAAACTCGAATTGCATCCCGATGAATAATCCCATGGCCCAAGTATACAAAAACGTCATTTTTCGAAACATGATTGGCATTCCGACGATTTCGGGTTAACCCCTTTAGTACCGCAGTCCCGATTTGGGGACAAACCAGTCTAATTCCAAGTGATTTGTCCCCAAAACGGGACTGCGGTACTAAAATGGTTAAGGAGCCCCGTCATTCAGAAAACATTTTCGCGGATTTGTGTGCTACCTCTCTCGTAGAACGCGTCCAACATTGCTTATATTTCCGTCCAGAGTGGTTGAAATATAAGGATCGTTTGTACATAAATAGGAGTATCCAACGGTCCTTGTATTTCCGCTCAGAATGGTGTACCACCCGCCCGAGTGGTATATGTGTACTATTGATAAATACAGTAAGATATTGAGCACGCCGTAGAACGGGAAATGCTCGGGGAGGAGTCACGCTTAAGTGCGTGTTGTATACAGCTGATGCAGTACGAGTGTGAGAGCACACCCAGTCTCGAAAAAAGAAATCCAAGCTGAAATGATACTTACTTTTAGTCAACAGTGATACGCACGTCAGCAAGCTACTCTTAAGGTCTTAGTCCGTTGGGCTAAAGGTAAAAGGTTAACCAATCGCCTACCCAATCTAAGCCTCATAGCACTCCCCCCCCCCCCCCCCTGGAACGGACCGGATATACGGGTCGACGCGTGACACCAACACGCGGTTCCAATTTCTGGGGATCCAGAAGCATTACTTTCAGATTCTTGACACGAGGAAATTCACTTTTCTTAAAAAAGCGATTTCATGGTGGACGTGAGATTCGAACTCACGACCAACGACCCATGTCCTGCCGACGACGCCACTTGTCAAGGTCTTATATAGTCCGTTGGGCTAAAGGTAAAAGGTTAACCAATCGTCTACCCAATGTAAGCCTCATAAAACTACTGATATCACGTGACGCATGTGGTGTAGTGGTAACATATAACCCTCCCAAGGTTATGCCCGGAGTTCGATTCTCCGTATGCGTACAGCAGTTTACGTCGGCCTTTTTCTTCATCTTTTTTGTTTCCACGTACGATGAAAATGAAACAAATATTATCAGAGCCGTGTGTGAGAAAGCCCGATTTCGCCTCCGATCGGAAACCGGCTTTGTCGATCCACGTATCCGTCTACGTAGTATTTAGCCTGCAACTAACTGCTGCTGTTGTATGACATCAAACGTTTCGTCGCAACTCATCGTCGCAAGCTGTGTGCGTGTGTGCGTGATACTTCTTGTTAATTCAGTAGCGTACTTGTACTGCAATATAGAGTAGCGTATACCGTGCTGCAATTCAGTAGCGTACTGCTGTGCTGCAATACGGAACTACTGCACTACAGCAGTAGCATGCCGCAATACAGCAGTAGCGTACTGTACTGCAATACAGGAGCGTACTGTACCGCAATGCAGGAGCGTACTGTGCTGCAATACAGAACTACTGCACCACAGTAGGGTACTAACTACTGTGCTGCAATACAGCAGTAGCGCCCTGTACTGCAATTCAGCAGCGTTCTGTACTGACTGCTGTACTGCACCACCAGGGCAGCAGCAGTGGTCCCCCGGTAAGGCGTTGGTGTGCCGCGGAAAAATATGACCGCCTTATTGCAGGAAGCCGCCTTATTCGTGGACAGGGTTGTTACCGCTTGGGCATACATATCCCCCTCAACAAGGCGGTTACCGCCCTGACAAGAGAAAAATCGACTACAGACAGCAGTACACGAACACAACACCGGTATGTGTCAATAATTTGGTAGGTAAAAAAATTCCAGGCTGAGACACTTCGAAATTTAAGCATTTGTTTGTGCTCGACAAGGAACGCCACTCTCAATTAATCCTGGATGTAAGCCTTTCAGGGCCTACGGTCAAAGTTGTCATCATAGCGAGCCGCTAGGCTTGGCCAAAGTAGAAGATTCTCAACTGCTGTCGGGTACTGCTGTATTACAGGAGTGTGTTGTACAGAACCCCGGGTACAGCACTACAACTAACTACAGGTTCAGGTATATCCTTGGTCGGACCCACTGCGAATACGCGTTGAGGGTTTTAGGTATGCATCAACTCTATACAACTCTATACACCGCTGTAAATGTAATACATCCCATGCAGCCAACTAATAATTGTAATTATTTATATTAGTAGCGACCTTGTCCCGAAGCGCGAGGACCGTTTGAAGGGTGGAAATGTAGGGACCGTTCATACATTAATATAAAAATCAAGGGGGTTCTTATATCGTGCCCAAATTGCCCATCTTACAGAGTGTGCAGCGGTATCATCCACATATAAAAGGGCAAACTACAGCAGTAGAATCCGATGACCTCAAGCATGGAAGGTGCCCCGTATCGATCAGACCTGAATACTCGACAAAAAACATACCGAGAATGCAGTCACCCGTGACGAAAGACTAACAATACGGCTCCTAACCGACGTTTCAAACAGTTACAAGTTAATACACAGAGGGTTGTGATTGGAGTAGCACATCCGGATTCCACCGTATAGAAATGTACATATCCGTACAGGAACAATATGTGAGTTGCACGTAGCGCTTTGCGAGTACACCCGTATGCTAACCTTAAATGGTTGCACCTAGCGCTTTGAGCATATTCAGTGGAGCCCGTCTAGAAACCCCCTTGCGAGCAGGACATTCCGTTACAGTCGGGGAATTTTCTTTTCTCGGGTGAGGGCGTCGAAGCCTCACTACGAATTGTGGGGTAGATCTATCGCCTCATTTCTCTGTTGAATGGCCGCATCTTCGATCTCTCTTCCCGATTTTGGGATGATAGGGCCATCATCCTTTTATCGTCGTGTTATCTGAATCTACGACTGTTCCGAGTGGGCCAATGTGATGGAGTAGCACATCCATCGTACAGCAATTACATACTCGTACGCGAATATTATACGGGTGCACGTAGAGCTTTGGGAATATTCAGTGGAAACCTGTCTAGAAACCCCCTTGTGAGCTGAGCATTCTGTTAAGTATAGTTTGGGAATCCTCTTTACGGGAACGCCCCGGTAGACTCGTACCTGCATACAGACTAGTTTTGGTCAACGTCCGGGTTGAGTTGTGTTCCCGGCGAAGCCCATCCTCTCGCTCACTCGAGCTCTCTCTCTCCCTCTCAACTCACTTGGGGAGCAGTAACGAGAAGATCGTGATTTACAAGCAGCGTGCCCTACTCAGCATCGACATCTCTGTGTCTCATACCAGCTAATAACCATCTACCTTTACAGAGTCCTTCAATTTAGAGACAAAGTAGTATCACGGGGGACCATAGTAAATGGGACCAAATATTTTTAATCAAAATAGGTAAATATATAGTTTTTTGTGTGTACCGTAGGTCCTGTTTACTATGGTCCCCCGTAATAGTCAGCCAACTCTCAGCCCTTCCTCCGCAGCGTTATCCCCCTTCGGGGATAAACTACACTGCAAAAAAAAAAATGGGTGGATTGTCCCCGTGCCCTGTGGGTATGGGGGCTGGCCAGGGTTGGGCCGGTAGTGGTGCCTCGAACATTCTGGTCCCAGTTGGTTTTGGGGAGGCTGGGAGGTGGTGGTCCTAGACATCGCGGCGGACGCAAAGGATGGCACGTGGTGCGGAGCGAACGGCTACAATTGGGCCGTGGTGGCCGGGGTCGCAGCTGTAGTCTCAGAGGGAGGGGAGAGTGTTATAAGGATTACCCTGGGATGGGTGATCGATCGATCTTTTACCCCGGTAGCTCAGTAGGTAACCCTTTTCGGGCTTCACGCTCTGGTGATAATTGACGGTACGAAAGTGAGCAGAGGCCACTGCGTGAATGCGGGGCGAAATATCCCGAGAAATTTTTGGTGCCCGAGTTACAATGGTCGAATGCACAGGAGTCGTACCGGCACGGGCGCAACATGATCCTGCCTCCTACCCGCACGCCTGAGCCCCTTACGCTGCTCGTAGACGCTTGAAAGACGCTATGGTTTCGGATGCTGCATATCTTACAACACTCAACGCCGTTAATGTGTTACCGCTGTAGGTGTCGGCTGTTGTACTGGGTATACCACCACTCGTACGAATGCATACATATATAAATATATTGGAACTAGTACGTACCTTTCGCCTGCGATGTCCCTCTTCCAAGTGCGTGCAAGACCCTCCCGACTCGGGCACAAACGTAGTCACGATGTTTGACCCTGGCATTGTATCAATTTCTCCCGCTAGCTGCTTAGCCCAAAGCTTGTCTGGAACGTGTCCAAATAATTTCGTCCAGAGCTTGCCCCCCCCCCCCCAATGCTTGTTGTTGTCCGAATAATTTTCGCCCAAAGCTTGCCCTTTAAGTACTTGTTGTCCAAAGCTTGCGCTAAAGCTTGTCGAAAGTTTGCCCAAAAGTTTGCCCTATGAGCGTGTGTCCAGAGATGGCCTTTAAAGCTGCCCTGACGCTTTTCACCTACAAAGCTCGCCCAAAGCTTTTGTCCAGAGCTTTTGCCCGAAAGCCTGCCCAGAGGTTTTAGGGAACCCAAAGCGTGCGACCAAATCGGACTTGAGCCTCCTGCCGTCAGGTGGTGCGCGAGAAGGAGACACAACGGAGAGGAAATCGGAGGGGTCAAGCTCAGGATGTCACAGCACCACAGCACAGAAATAACAAAACATTTAAAATTGCTGTACGTTTCGAGGCGACGTGTTCGTCGAGCCGCCGTGTTGCTATGTACCACCACAATTTCGTATTAACACGTTCGGGAAACCCGACAGAGGTAGCGACTTGAACAGCGATAACTTCGTCAAATAGTGCCATCAATAAACTTCTACCTGGTAGAAAGAAAGCAGCGTGACGGTCCACTAGTATAGGTAAAATCATGCTGCGCCCGTGTGCCGTACATTCAACCATTGTAACTTGGACACCAATGTTGTAGCATCACCCAAATCATGCAGTGGCAGGCGCGTCAGTTTTCCCGCCTAAAGGCCCAAGAGGGTAAATAGCAGCGGTAGCAGTGTAACCATTGTGTTATGTACCTACGAGCACGAGTTATATCCTAGAGGTGCGCCTCCACCGCCGTGCGGCCCCCTTTTGTTATACTCGTACGGGTAGAGCAACGGACAACACATATCAGCCAGAACAAGAAAAAAAACTTCCTCGGCCACAGGGAAACCGCGCATACGAGTACTCCTGCTCAGCGACGACGATATGGTACCTGCTGCCTCTCTGTCCATAAATATAATGACCTTTTTGATATGGCATAAATATAGAAATGGTCATTTTGCTTAGCGCTTAGTAACAGAGTGATATATCTATACGAAGCAAGCTGCAAGCCAAGGACTCAGACCGGCACTGAGCTGCAGGGGCAGGCGATCCTTATCCTTCGCTTGGCAAGGCAAATTCGATCCTGATCCTTCGCGTGACAGGAGCCGTTTTTTTTTCCGCTTTGTTCCTCGGCCTTCCGTGACCACTCTCTCTGCGACAGAGCAGGAACCACACGAATAAAGCTCGATAGTGGTGCTGCGACCGCTATTGATATTTCACTGCTGCTACTGCTCCTGCTGCTGGTGGTGTCGATTGCCGTTTTTGTGGCAGCGACTTTGGGGATGTGAGCTTGCCCTTCCGGAATGAATGGCACTGTAAGTCGACCCGAGCAATGCCAGTCGGCAGACAGGCCTATTTACGAGTATGGGCAACCGAAACAACTGCCGTGTATAGCTTAGGTCGGGAACGTATCGTACGAACAACCGCATGCAACTGATTCGTACGACATGCCAGGTATATACCTGGTATGTATGTATGTGTGTAGGGCAACATAATAACTCTTATCTGCGGTCATGCTCGACAGGTTTGCCGCTACGTAGCCCCACGACTACTCGATACGTACAAGAATGGGACTGGACCTACGGACCTTGCCCAACCAATTTAGCCCTGGCTCCGCCCCACCCTGCTGTACAACAACAGTACAATAGATGTTGCACCCACATCTTACAAGCACATGTCCCAACCCAACGAGAAGTCTAATATTAATACTACTGCTGTAGCTCGAAACTTCTTTGGGTACCTATTTATACGACGACCTGGAACCTGCCAAAGAAGTGTCTCCCGGGTACTGGCAGCGCTGTCCGATACTCACAATCAATGAGACCTTCGAGTCAAAAGTCGCGGAAACTTGCCGCCAGCGGCAGCAGTAGGACGAGGAGGAGGAGGAAGAGGAGGAGGAGGGGGAAGTCGGCTCGTTCGAACAGAAGTCTCAAACGCCGCACCACTCCTACGCTATCCTTGCCTTGTATGCTCACCAGCGATGCCCGCTGTTTCGCCTACATCAACAGCAACAGCTGGTGCCCGTTAGCTGGCCTTGGACGACGAGAAGCAAAGGCCCATCGTGGAAGAGCTACTATAATAGCTAACTTCACGGAGTGACCTGTTGAACTTGCATTCGTATTTTTTTAACGTTGAGCCATCTGGAAATCCCTTTGGAGTTGTGGAGTTGGAGTACTATTCGTTCGAGGGAACAGTTACCGGTTTCGCTTCGGGAAGAGGGTGACGTGGATTCCTCTGTCAGAGCTGGTACATCATCGGGGGAGAGCAATGCTCTCAATGTTTCTATGATACTGCTGTCTATTTTCCCGATCTCTTGGTGTTTAGAAGTCTCGGGCTCTGTCGGGTTCTCTCTCCCGATCTTCGCTTTGATCTCGTACACCGACGCCGGAGCTACGTTTCAAAGGTCGCAAGTTGCGGTTAGAAATATTTACCGTTTCGAATGAACCGTCGATAGTTTCGCCGCATTTTTGCCTACTGCCACCGCCGCCGAGACCTGATGACAGGTGACCGGTAGGGGATCCTCTCCGACTACGAGGGGGAGGGAACAACCGTTCGCGAGACGAGGTGGGAGACGCAAGAGAGGAAGGCGGGTGGTGGTAGGTGAGGATTATTGGCTGGATCCATCATTGCACGAAACAACCAACTGCTGTCGGAAGCTTGAACTAAAAACTTTAGAATGCACGTCAGCTGTGAGCTCAACCGATCGGTCGATACTCAACTTTGCACCTTTGAAAGTGAAAGCCCACAGAGGGACCAGCTGGCCATGATGTACCTGGTATAGCGTGTGCATTGCATTGGTTCAACGCCTGGCATTGCTCTTGTTGCTGCTGCTGTTGTCCACATCCTCACAACGACACTCAACACAAGCACAGGCTACGTACTGTGTATGCTTCTCTATTACCTGGCATAGGAGATACGATATGCACATACAAGGCGGTCGCAGACTACCTGGTACGAGGTATTATACAGGTGATGTACATTATAGTCTTTTTTCGCGACATGCCATGGCATGCCGTGGCACCACCCGCGGCAAAGCCTTCCACGGCACCTTCCACGGCATACCAAGGAACCTCCCACGGTCCTCCACCCCATACCATGGAACCCTGACCCTAACCCTAACCTAGGTGCCGTGGACATTGGGGTGCCGTGGGGGTTGCCGTGACATGCCGTGGGGTAGCCATGGGGTGCCGTGGGGGTTGCCGCGGGGGTTGCCATGGTACCACCCATGGCATGCCACGGCACCCCCCACGGTTTGCCTTGGAATCCTATGCCACGCCATGGGGTGCCGTGGGGATGCCGTGGGGATGCCGTGGGGACATATGCCATGGGTGGTACCATGGTAATGCCACGGCATGCCCACGAAAAAATCAAATAGTGTGGTAGAACCCCGGGGGAATTGTTGCCTCCCGTTGCGATGGAAACGGGGCGTGCCCACTCGCTTCTTACTTGGGATGGGAATTGGACGGGAAGCTGGAGTATGCTTCTTTCATGAGGCGGTGTATGGCAGTCGAACGTGACGCCAACGGGATGGGAAGGGACTGCGAAGCGTGTCGTATAGAAGATGTGGGAAACAGTAGAGAAATGCGGGGAAAACCATGGGAGCACAACGGCAAACGACAATGGGAAACATACATATGGGACTGCTCAATGGAACTTGGGAAGGTGGGTACACGCCGTGCCCCCCCTTCACCGCTGGCGTGAACTCCACCACATGCTTCCAAATCCCTGACGTCTGCCTGTTTCTCCCAGCTTCAGCACACGATCACTTCTTCTACGGCAACACCGTTGATCACCAGTAATCTGCTTGGCTGTGGGAGAGGCTAAGCAGCAGAGCCACCAGTGGGGTCCGCCATGGCCCTTGTGCTTGTCAGTGTGGGTGTGTGGGCAGCAGGCGCGCTCTCTCTCCCTACACGAACCACGGGAAAACTCCTGAGTTATTCTACAGCAGTTCTCCCTTCATTCAATCCAAGACTTAGAAAAATGCCAGTTGTGATATGGTAGATGTGCATGAGCGTGCCACTGGGAGGTTATCTAAAAAAACGACGGGAAAACTCTTCTGGTTCTTCCCGTCATCCGATCAAATACTCAGAATCATGCCAATTATGGTACGATGCATGTGTGGATGGGCGTGTCACTGAGAGGTTAGTGGGATATGGCGGGAATGGGGGTGGGAGAAGCCGTGCGCTCAACGGGAATGGGAATGGGAAAAGCCGTGCCCACAATGGGACTCGGAATGGGAGAAGTGGTGCCCACAACGGGAATGAGAAGCAAGTGGGATAGGGGGATATGCTAGATCGGTCACTTGGGAAGCAATTGGTTGCTAAATTCATCATGGGATGGGCAGGATGGGAACGGTGAGTTCCAAATTCACGGTGGGATTCCCGGCCTAATCCCACTCCCGTCCCATCCTGTATGGGAGCTCCCGTCCCATTGTCTCCCATGAATACCCTTGCTTTTCATGCTTGATTTTTGCCAATCCGCCGGAGGATGAAAAACGAAACAAACCAAAACAAAACAAAACGAAGCAAAACAAAACACACCTGTATACCAGCACCTGGTTTGCCGCATCGGTATATTAATAGTGTATTGTACCAATACGACCAGACCCGCATCAATGCAAGTGCATAGCGAGGGGTGAGATCTGCCCCTTTACTCTGAGTTGTTGTTGTTGTTGTTGTTGTTGTTGTTGTTTTCTTCACACTAAACCGTTCTTTCTACCCGTCGACATCCAGCACAACCAGTGTCCGTGCCGATTCTTCAATCCTAGAGAGATACAAGTTATGTGGTCACAAACCTACGCCACGGAGATACCACGTTGCCACGTATGTAATGCAATGCCATGTCATCATACTGCGTACGACAGGCACGACATACACATTCCATGACCTAGAGAAACTAAACGAAACAAAGAGAAAAAAAACAAAAAACAAAGACAATTCGAAAGAGAAAAAGAAACAAGAAAAAAACATATATATATATATATACCTGGTATATGTATATATAGCAACAAACCATCGTACCCTCCCCCCGCAGGGGATCTGGCAGACACTTGAAAAGAAGGAGCTATAAAAAAAGGAAAAAGAAGAAAATACCACTAGTCGTCAACAGAGTAAGACTAAGAACCAAGGGAAAATAACAGGCAAACCAAACAAACAAAACAAAGCACAAGACATGCTCCAGGTAGCGGCAGCAGTTTATGGCACGTGCGCAACCGTGCTGGAAACGTGCATTATATAGACCACTATACCGGCCAGCTCACAAAAAGAGGGTACCAGGTAACTCACAAGGTCAGCGGTAAATTCTTAGAAAAATAAGAAAGCTATAGTACGTGTAGTCAGGTCAACGTCTAAGCTCTCTAAGAAAGTTGATCCCTTCCTGTGGCTGGCCTGGGCCCGAGACACCATGCACCATTGCCGCCAGACGGTAGTATTCGTAGGAAAAACGTTTTCCTCGAGGGCCGAAATATATTATTGTGTAGCATAAGAAAGTGCGCCTTCAAGCGTTCCCGGAATGACAAAGTCGGCCTCTTAGCCCGATGTCAGGTTTCCTGTGGGGGCCGGCACTGTGCTTTATGTACAGCCACTGAAATCGAAACAAAAGATAGTGCAGCTGTCGCTAGGGACTTGGCCCTCGGTCTCAACAAGAAGCCTCCCACCGTACGCAAGAAAACGCAAGAAGTTGTACGAAAAAAAAACCACAATGAGCCACTCGTGCTGTCTCCCGCCTGTCGACATTACTTAGACCCAACCCAGCTCCTTAGACCCAACTCCTCGCTGATTAGGCCGCCAAGCTATGCAGATACGGTACGACAATAGCTTTCACTAGAAGCTCTTGCCGGCGGAAATATTAGCAAAGCTTGCCGCCCACCGTTGCGTGCGCTGGCGAGAAACAAAAGGTTTGAAGAAAAACAAAAAAGGGCGACATTTTCGGTCGGGCTGGCGCGAATCCTCGACTCCGGCTTTTTCGATAGAACATACAGGGGTACACCTGAAACTTTCTGACGCTTCTTCGCCTCAGCAGATCTATGTTGTTGTGTACAAGGTAAGTCGCTGGTACCCCACCCTGAAGCTGGCTTTGAGGAAAAGGAAAGTGCACCAACCCGATCAGAACTAAAATGCCATAGAGTAATGGGCCACAAGTATTCATCGAAAAATCGCGTTGACCCTTTCAGGACTGTCTTTTGGTTTTGGGGAGAAACCGCTCAATTCTAAGCCGTTTGTCCTCAGGACGGGACAGCTGTCCACAAAAATAAATTCTATTAATAGCGGTAATGAGGCATGCCTCATTGGGGAATCCCTCGGTACCCTCAAGGAGCCCGTCAAAGTCAGAAACGTTTGCCTTGCAAGGCAAAAAGTGCTACAAGGCTTGCCCGATCGCACCACGCGTAATGCATGCCATCTCCATCAAGGCTTGCCCTATAGTTTAGGCGTTCCTACGCAAGCTGCGTTAATAGTTCACCTAACACTTTCTGAGGCGTCGTCTCCGCTTGAGTAGGTCTATACTGTTATTGAGATAAGTAACTATAAGAATATCTCCGAGAAGAACAAGAGTGCATCACCCCGATCGAAGCAAAACGTCATGAGGACCCAGGTATCTATGGAAAAATAGTGTTGACCTTTTGAGCAAATGTCCCCCAAACGGGACTGCAGGGCCAATAGGGTTGAAAACACAAATGCGCATGCCTCATTGGCCTATTCCTCCGCGCCCTCAAGGATCAGAAATGTATGCCTTGGAGGGCAAAAAGTGGCAAGCAAAAACGTGCTACAAGACTAAAAAAGACATGCCTTGTTTTTTGGGCGGCGTATTATATAGTGGCAACTCGCTTACGACTTGCTCAAAACTTGAGCTCAAAACTTGATATCAAAACTTGTGAGAAGAAGAAAAAATAGTCATATAAGTTGCCTAGTCGAGAAGCCAATGGATTAATTGGCTTTTTTTGTCAATTAGCCGTTTTAGAAGTGCGGTCCTGTTTTGGGAACAAATTACTTAGAATTAGAGTCACCTGTCCCCCAAACGGGACTGCAGTTCGAGAAAGGGTCGGCCTGACTCGCCGGCTGGCGCTATGCTGCGCTTGTTTTTGGTACGCACCTGGTAGAAGAAAAAAATGAGAAATATATACACAAAACGCCATGAACCTTCGGCACTGCCATCGATCGGCACCGGCACCATGACCTGCAGAAGACCGCTCAGCTCTCTCTATCTCTATCTCTTATCTCTGTCTCTATCTCTTTCAATCTATCTCTATCGTTATCTCTAACTTTATCTCTGTCTCTGTCTCTATCTCTATCTCTATCTCTCTGAGAGAGCGGTCTCGCGGGGAAATGCGCATCCCATGTGTAGCAAGGAAACCCCATCCGTAAACAAACGTATTCGAATACCCGGGATAGTTGGCACCGCCGCACTTAAAATACCATTCTGAGCAAAAAAACAATGTAGACACGGTTCTTACATCCCCGTTCAGATATCATACCTAGCCAACAAATACCTAGCTGGCGACGGTTTAGTCACTCAACTCAAAGCTCGAGAAAAAATGGTTGAGGCAAGGCTGTGTGTGGGCATGTCGCATACGGAACAATGGCGTGGCAGCAGAAATATTGACGAAAAGCGAGTACAAAAAAATGTATTTAAAAGTTATTTTTTTTTTCAGTCAGGCAAAGCCGCTCCTCTTTTTCTGTTTTTCTGGTTTTTTTTTTGCGGTCAGTCTAAGCCTCCCCTCACCCTCGACTGGCCCGAACCTTTGACTCCTGCCAAAAATATTCACAGCGAACAGACACCGCGCACGTGCATGTGATACATGGCCGTGCTTGATTGGAAATGCTGGATGGAAGCCATTGCCTGATGACAACCCCTCGGAGCTGTGGTCGCACCTTCTGCTGCTGCTGCTGCTGTCATTGTCGCGGCCTTTTTGTCGCTTGACGCAGAGCTCCCTTGCGGTGGTGGTGGTGGTGGTAGTGGTCGCGGTGGAGGCGGGGGGGGAGGGGGGGGGATGGGGGCCAAGCCAAGCAACATGAAGCAAAAGGCCATCGTCGCGGAGATCGAAAGGTGAGACATTCTTCGCTTCGCTTCACTCCCCTTCGCTCGCGCTCTACCAGGTACCAGATACTCGCCGCCGCCGTATGGTGTGACGCAGCATCCACCATGCCATCATGTCAGACGCCGTTCGTAATTGTTTGTACCGTACCGTTCGCCGCCCGATCGTGGCGCAGGCTTAGCTTGACCTTTCGTAGAAAAATCGCGGCCCGTTCAGTTTCAGAATCATTTTTTTTTTTGTAATCTTGGGATGTGATCAGGGTGGGGCAGTACCGGCAACAGTAGAAGGGCGGCTACCTAAAGCAGAGCTTTGTCGTCGAGCTGCCATGAGCAGCTGCAGGAAGAAGAAGGGCAAGGCGACCATGGGCACGAAAAGACTGAAGCCTTTGGTGTAGCAGGTGTGTGTCACAGAGCCGGGGCACGATAAGGGCGTGTTGGCACCGATTGTCACCGCTCGAGGCGATTCTGACAACACAAAAAAAAACGCAAGCTTAATCCCGGCACACACAAATAAAATCCCATGAGCTAAGCGTCTGACGAAATAATGTGTGTTAAATCTTATATTTGAGCATATATCGTACAAACATATATACCAGGCATCAAGTACATATATCGTAAAAAAAATGTGCTGGCGCGAAACATGTATCGTAAAAAAATACACCCAGAATACATCATAAAAATATATATACCAACCCTACATCGTTAAGAAAAGATAACGAAGTTTATATGGGGTCCAACGATTTCGGATGGTAGCTCTGTAGTTGATTGAAGCTTTCGCTGAAAAGCGCAGCCCCCCTGTACCGTGGCTCCGGTACACCACCGAGTGTGTTGTGTCTCTTTTTGTGTGTGCCTACTTCTGCCTGGGCTAACTCCGATCTTTTCGTTCGCCTGCTGCCTCTTCTGTACTCTTCTCGTTTACGTCATACTCGCTCGTCTACCCTTCACTGCTTTTTTTTTGTTCTCTGCTATACTCCTTGAGTGGAAAAATCTTTAACGCCCCCCCCCCCCCCGGCCGTTATAAGCGCAGTGACTGCGTGGCGACTACCGTGCTGCGGCGGGACTCTTGATATGCCCCCTCCCCCGGCCCCGCAAGCGGTTCTTTCTGTAAGAGGATGCAGCTCACCCTTCATGCACATGCGACTCGCGGAACACCCACACGATGCTTCATGCTTGATGCCGGCAATTCCAGTCCGGTCGGTGAAATCCCAACATGCTCCGTCCCGGCATTGTAGGGATGCGAGGGTCTATGGTCGTAAGACTACGGCCATGCATGAGATTGAGTACACCCTACCCCCCCTGCATTGTAGGGATGCGAGGGTCTATGGTCATACGACTACGGCCATGCATGAGATCGAGTACACCCCCCCCTCCCCCCCCCCCCCCCCGGCCCTGTCTCGCCCCCGGCCTGACTCGCTTTCCCGACTACCTGGTGCGTACTCTACTAGTAGCGGCCTACTATTGTCCCCCCCCCGCCCTGACCCGCTTTGTGCCGACGGCGATGGGAGGTTTATACCCCCCTCCCCCTCCGGCATGGTCGATGGTCGTACGCCTACGGCCATGCATGATATCGAGTATACCCACTACCAGACAGCCAGAGTATCGTTTTTTTTATTTTTTTGGCGGTTACCGCGGCTGGTGGTCAAGATAGATTATTTTTGTGCGGGGAAACCTTTGCCCCGCACAAGGGGGATGATCGTGTCACGTAGTGTGTTTACGGTGAGGCACCCACGAGGCAGTTACATATTGAACCCACTGCTGTCTCTGGAAGTGGCCACACCAGAAATTAAATCAATTCACTGATGCTGTCATCCACACGCAAGAAAATCCGCCTCTAAAGCGGTTCTTAGCATGATGCAGCTCACCCTTCATGCGACTCGCCCAACACCTCACGTTACGCTTCGCGCTTGGTGCAAGCAGTGTCTGTCTGGTCGGTGAAAACCCGACGTGCTCCGTCCCGGCATCGTAGGGATGCGAGAATCTATGATCATACGACTACAGCCATGCATGATAATGAGTACCTCCCCCCCCCGGCATGGTCTATGGTCATACGACTACGGCCATGCATTATAATGAGTACCTCCCCCCCCGGCATGGTCTATGATCATACGACTACGGACATGCATGATATCGAGTACCCTCCCCCCCCCCCCCCCCCCCCGCCGCCGCCTGGCCTTCCCGAAGTTGGCCAGGATTCGTGGAGCGAACTTGCTTGTCATCCTCGGACCTGTCCACCCTTGCGGCGGCTTTCAAGAAGGTAAGTTGGCGTCGACTTTATCTTTGTCATGATCAAGGGTGCACGACAAACAAAATCGACACCCCGCTTTTGTTTTTGAGTTCCAGACAGTGGGAGGGGGGCGGGGGCGGGGTGCACTCATGCCTCTACAGTGCGGTGGGAAAGGGAGTAATAACATGACAGGGTATACAGTCTTGCCTCTACGGTGCGGTGGGCCGGGGGGGGGGGGGGGGGGGGGGGGGGGGGGGGGGGGGGGGGTACTCGATATCATGCATGGCCGTAGTCGTATGATGATAGACCCTCGGGTCCATACAATGCCGGAACGGAACATTTCGGGTTTTCACCGACCAGGCAGACATTGCCTGCCTGCACCAAACGCGAAGCGAAACGTGAGGTGTTCGGTGAGTCTCACGAAGGATGGGTGCGTTGTATCCTATTAAGTGCATATGGACGACAGCTTCAATTCTTTAATTTATTTTCCGGTATTGCCACTTCCAGAGACAGCAAATGGAGTACTATGTAACTGCCTCTTGGGTGCCTTACCTTGAACACTGCGTGATGCGATCATTCCCCTTGTACGGAGTAAAGGTTCTCTACCCCGCACAAACGATCTAACTCGACCACCCCCAGCTGTGACCGACCGCCACAAAAAAAAAAAAAAAAAAACGGTACCCTAGTTGTCTAGCAGTGAGCGGCTTGTTTTTACTATGTCGTTGCCAACCGACGTCATCCCAACCTATATACCGATATATTGTATGTCTGACAGGAGGGGCATACAAAAATCAAGTAAATAAACTGAAAAATAACATTTTTTATCTGGGTTCTGAGAAGGTGGCGAATGTTGCTCCGTTCTCATTTGTTTTCCCCCTCTGTACGTATTGTCCTCTTTTTGCCGCTCGAAAATGTCGATCACTCATACGTACGTAAATAGAGAGTATAGCTGTTACGAAGTACTGCTGTACGCAAATAGCTGTTGTATATGAAAACGAAACAAAATGTCTTGGAAACCAAACGAGGCCCAAAACAATTAGAACAAATATCATCAGCCAGCCAAACTAGACTAGCACCGTTACGTACGTACGCACGTACTGGTAACGTGTTTTGCGTTGTTTTGTGGTTTTTGCAGGCACTTATCGGTTACGACAGTATTACGGGGGACCATAGTAAATAGGACCAACTATTGTTAGTAAAAATAGGTAAATATATAGTTTTTAGTGTTTACCGGAGGTCCTATTAACTATGGCCCACCGTAATAGTAAAAAAACAACTTCTTTTTTTTACTGTCGTAACCCGTAATCCGGCACCGCCCTTGTCAACTCCCACTCTTTTAGTGTCCATCGCGCACAAGGACTGATAACTCCTACCCTACGTACGTACTTGTGCTACGCAGCGTTCGTGGTTTATGCGCCACTTCGTGCGGCACAAAAAGCGCTCTACATCACACTACGTAGCGCGTGACAAAATTCGATGCGAACCGACGAGCAGTGGTGGGAACGGCGTACACCTCGGAAAATTCATCTGCAGATCATTCCCACAGTTGATGGCGACGATCTACATCTTTCAGGGCAGATACATAGATATATTCTTGATCTGCGTGTTCTGTATGATCTGTATGACCTAGCTCAAGGTGCCGGGTGGGACCCGTGCAATCCGCATGTGTGTTGGGTTGGATCTGTACTATAGTTACTGCAGTACACAAATCCTGCACAAACAACCTCTTCCGACGCAGGAGAGGAACTAGATGATCTATTGTACACAGATAGATCATGATCTGATATATCTGTGAGGAATGGTGAATGAACCTTCCGCGTGATAAAAATTAAGGTATTTACAGGGGGGAGAGAAGAGGAGACACCTGTGTCGACGGCGTTTTTGTCAGGAGGCTGCCGAGGGTGAGGTAAAACCTATTCACAGTCGAGCCGGAAAGTAAAGAGATTGCAACAAAAATGTTCCAAATACCAAAAAAGAGGTATACCTGCAGCACGTACACAGCAGTAGGCACTTTTAGCCTTTTATAGATACACGGCATAATTTTTAACTCCGGGAAAAGGGCGTCCTGGCCCCGTCTGTGATTGGTCAACGAACGGCACATCCTACCTTACACGTCGCTCAAAAATGTTTTAAGGTACACCGCAATTTCCGGCTTTTTCATCTGTAACTGCCCCGAAGCGTACTGTACCTACAAAAGGCTCCGCCGGCTCCTATTCTGGCATCTGGAATTGCGGTCAGGGCCCTCGGGACTGCCAGCCGGATGACCCGAGCTGCCAACACAAAAAAAAACGAAAACAGGAGCAGATTTCGGAATCACTGTTTACGGGGGTGGGGGGGGGGGGGGGGGGGGGATGTCGAACTCAGTAAGAACGTAATCAACACAGTAAGAAACAGGACAGTCGGCCCAGGCTACGTGGATGCCCTACTTGGAAAAAGAGGGCGTCCACACAGCAGTAGTAGTACGAAGTCGACTTTTTTGGAGGGGTTCTTGTGTTGTTCTCAGCCCGTGTTTCTTTGTACGAGAAGACGAATGTCCACCGAACTGACCATATTTCTTGTGTACGGTATTCTACCCCGCTCCGCCTGGTCGTACAACGTGACGAGTACACCGCACCTCGCGCGTGCCTAATGCCCCACGCGTCGTGACCCCTGGGTTTTACTGTAGCTCCCACGACCCCTCGGTCAACGAGAGCACCCATCCAAGCGCATCGCCACCAAAAAGCTCTCGTCAAGCACACGCGCCAATCTTTTCTGTTGCTTCGTACTGTTGTTGATTCTGTGACGCTGGCATTGTTTGTCAGTACCGAGTCCACGGACTGTTCGGCTTACGATACGCGCGCTCTAAAAATCCAGACGGAAAAATAGAGATAGTTCAGACATTAATATGAAGACCAAGCGGTGCTTATATTGAAAGACACCAAGAGCGTTCTGACACGATTTTTTTTTCTCGTGATACAACCCCTATTGCGGGGGACCATAGTAAATAGGACCTGTGGTAAACAACAAAAAAACTATATATTTACCTATTTTTACTAACATAATTTGGCCCTATTTACTATGGTCCCCCGTAGTAGTACCTACGCAACCAAGGTAGAGTAAAATGCCCCGCACGAGCGAGCTACCATGCCTTCAAACGTGTCGGAACTGGGGGAGGGGAGGGGTATGCTCATCAGTATCACCCATGGCCGTAGTCGTCACAGCGTTTGGACAAGTACGTACATTCAAGGCGTAATTACCCACGCACTGCGCGTGTAGCGAATGGCTCCGTACGTGCACGAAGATATGTACAGCACTATACACATACGACGCATGCTTTCCGAAAAAAAGCATTCGGGTATGTATCAAAGGCGCAACAACATCTGAATCCGCCGAATATTCCCGTGCGTCTAATGAATAGACGCCGTGCGCGATGTGTGCTTGGCGAGGCGCATTTGGTGGCCAGGCGCTTGGTTGGGTGCGCTCGTTGTTTCAGGTGTCGTGGAAGCTATAGTGCCACGACGCGTGGTGTATTTTACGCGCCCGAGGTGCGGTGTATTTGTCACGTTCGCGAGTAGCTCTAGGTACGACCGGGGGCAGGGAGGGGGGGAGGGAGGGAGGGAGGGAGGGAGGAAGATGGCAAACGGTACGCATAACTATCATCAGTGCAGAGGACATTCGTCTTCTCGTAGTAAGAACCACGGGCTGCGATTATGACAGCAACCCCAAAAAAAAACAATAGACTACTGCTGTGTGGGCGCTCTCTTTACCAGGTAGGAAACATAGTCTGGGCCAACAGTCCTGTTTTGTTACCTGGATCGTTGCGTGTTTACCGCTCAAAAAAATGATTCCGCAATTCGCTCGTATCTTTGTTTTTGTCGTCAGGCAAATAAAACCCGACCGCCTTGCCCGTATTTTCAGTCGCCGGAAAAAGGACCGGCCGAGCCGTTTGTAGGTACGTAGGCTTCGTGACAGAACTAGGTGAAGGCCAAGTTCGAAAGCCGGCTACAGGTGTACCTCGGACATCTGAGAACTGTAGTTAAGATGTACCGTTCGCCAATCACAGAAAGGGGCCAGGACGCCTTCTTCGGAGTGCAATATGCCGTGCACCTATGCAGATGGCTCAAAATGCCCACGTTGGTATAATATACCCATTTTTGGCCTGGGTCCTGAAGCAGGAAAAATAAAAACTGCTCCGAAGTGAAACGCAACAGTTCGAGCACTAGTTTTACCAGTCCGCCGGAAGGTTGAAGTTAAACTCATCGCTTTCAACCACTCTTAGGGAAAACTGCAGTTTTTTTTATAGAGGTAGCACATTTCCTCTAAAATGTTTTCTGAGTGACGGGGTTCCTTAACCCGAAATCGTCGGAATGTCAACCTTGTTTCGAAAAATGACGTAATTGTAGTACTTAGGCCACGGGATCATTCATCGGGATGCAATTAGCTTGTAGCTGAAGTCAGTTTTCGGGTGAGGTCTGGAGTTCCTTAAGGTCAAGTGAGGAGCCTGAAAAAAATTGGGTGAACTTCTGTAGTAGAACGCTTCACACCACTCGAACTTTTTCAAGTATTTTTTCCCCCAAACGGGACTGCAGTGACACTCCAAATGGCAGAGTCTGCCTATCACAGCGGACCATAGTAAATAGGACCAAACATGTCAGTAGAAATAGGGCAATATGTAGGTTTTTGTGTGTATCGTAGGTCCTATTTACTACGGTACCCCGGAATAGCTGGAACGCGACGATACACCTAGGACCACGACGCGTTTGCCCACAAGGCCGCCGAGGGAAAAATCTCCGACGAGTTAAGATGGAAGCTAAAATAGGCGATGAAAAAAAAAAACGCGAAAAACGCGAAAAACAAAACAGAAAAAAAAAAAAAACGCTGAAGTGAGAAATGGGGATTCTGATTTGGCATGTTTTTTCTAACATCGAGAATCGGCGTTGTGCCACACTAGCCTCAAGATAATCGCGTGCGGGCTCCTTTGTTCCCTGTGTGTTCCTGATCCTGTCTCCTACCTCCCTCCAGCCCTCCCCCTCTCGGCCCCCCTTCGTCTGCACGGATGATGCCCTCCACCCTCCATCCGTGCGCTCTGAAGGCGTGCGAAATCAGCGAGCACGAGTACCTCGAGAGGCACGATTTCGAGCACTGGTTGGAGATGGACGGAACGCCTACCAACGTGGAAAAACGTTTGTTTGTGGTGTTTAGCGTCACCTCCCCCGACCAGGAGGTAAACTCGTATACTACCACGGATCGTATGTACTCAGGTTTTTTTTTTTTTTGCTCCTCGTCTTGTTTTTAGTCGTGGTGTTGACGACTCGGATCAGCTTCGTCAACATGGTTGAGAGTCTACTTAGTACTGATTACTTATTCTTTTTCCGAGAAATTTCCTATCAAACTGGCACATGCTGAAGTGGAGATGCATCTTGTTTTATCTGTGCATGTGGTTCCTCTCTTGATTGTAGCTCAGGAGCTCTATCCAAACCTCACAAAAAAAAACATGTTATTGAGAACAACGAAAGTGGAACTCAGTACAAAAGAACTCTCACGGCCTAGGCAGAGGTGCAGGAAAAAAATAGAGATCGTAGCCACATACGCCACCATGTCGGAATAGAAAACAACCCACGTGGCGGGCCGGGACTTTTGCCAGAAACTGAATACAACAATTTTTTCCTTCAGGTTGTTTTACTTTATTTTTCACTACCCCTCCCCCTCCTTCCTGTTTGGGACTCCAAACAACAAGTGGGGTGTCTACGAGTGCTTGTTTTTTTTTCCGGTGTACCCTTCGCCCAAGTCTACGAAACATTAATATTGGAAAAAAGGATGATTTCCCACGAATTTGGGTTGAGGAGCCCCGTCATTCACATATTTGTTTTAAAAAAAGTGCTACCCCTGTCGTGTTTCGCGTCGTCTTCCATTCCCAGAAATTTCCGGCCGGTCGGGGGGGTGTAGGGCTGTAGGATTAGGATTAGGGTTAGGACAAAAATACTTCGACGGGCACGGCTGCGAGGACTGACGTGGAGATGAGAGAAAACAATCCTGTCAACTAATGTGCAAAAACGTCCGTTCCTGTTGAGGCAAAAAAATCGCTTTGCGTTTTTGCTATCGTTTTGACCATCGTGTTGTTTAGGCGTTATCGTGTTTCGTCTGGAATATGCATGAAACGTTGGGCACTCATGAACACCCATGTAGTATACGCACGCCTGATTGATTGGTTGATTGGTTGATTGGTTGATTGGTTGATTGGTTGATTGGTTGGTTGGTTGATTGATTGACTGATTGAATGAATGAATGATTTGATTGATTGATTGATTGGTTAATTGATTTGGTAGTCGATTATTTAATTGTGTTTGACTGATTGATTAATATGCTGATTGGGTGTTTCATTGGTGGACTGATTGATTAATTGTTGGTTGGTTGAACTGTTGCTTGATGGATTGACTGCCTGCGTCTGAATGCAAAAAGCGTTCCTCCTCTGCGAATCGATGACTGACTCATTGATGTATTGACCGATCAATGATTGATTGATCGATTGATCGACTGATTGATTGATTGATTGATTGATTGATCGATCGATTGATTGATTATTTGTTCGAATGACTGACTGCACCCATGGACACAAACGTATTGGAAAAAAGATCGGATTGGTCGACTTCATGGTGGGCATTTGGAACTACTGCGTGGACAGCAAGACAAACTTGTCGCGGTTAGCCTTCGACGTGTACGACCGGAACGCATCGGGAACGATCACCGAGGCTGACCTGGAAGGCATGCTGGTCGACGTCTGGGGGGAAAACTGGCAAGTGTTTTCGAAAACAATTCGAAAAAAGAGACACGTACGTCAGCTGGATGTGATCTCGGTAAACTCCTTCTACACGCATCATCGCCTGAATCTCGCGCTGTGATACTTTTATCTCAATCGCGCTTGCGACGGGGTCGCTTCCCACGTGAAAAATAAATCAGTAAAAACGAAAAAGTATTTCAAAGATTGCGCCACGGATTGTGCTTGGGGCGAATGTATGAAATGCACATTACGGCGCATCAGAGGGCGTTGCCTATCTGGCCGCATGCCCGGAATAGATTCCGAAGGGAGCACGCCAGCATCGCCTCAAATGTCGACGTCCGATCTTCGTGGGGCGCCAAGCTAGCAAAGAGTACACCACCACTGCAATAGTAGAATGCACCGTTGCATATGATCATTTCCAGTCATTCGACCATTGACCACACGCGTCTTGCATCGGTGGGGGGAAGGAAAAACGGACATTGAGGTCGCCACCAAACATGTTGTGAAAGCCGAGAACGAAAAACAGCCGCCAAAAAATCAGGAATCTTTTTTTTTTTGCAATCACCAAGTCATGTTTTTTTTTTTTCTTGGCTGGAATTTTCTCCGAGGCCGGCGAGGAAGGCATCGACGGCTGCTGGGCATCTGAGGGCAAAACGAAGGTTTTGAATAGCGTTTCTCCGAGGACAGCTCCTCTGTGAGGTCGTTTTTTTTTTCAGACACCTCCGCTGTGAGGTCGTTTTTGTATTTTGAGTTGACACTCATTGTTGCTTCGATCACTTCGTGGTACGTGGGTGATTGACGCCCTTGCCAAAGATACACGGAGAGTTTTTGTAAAAATTGCGCGGCGGATAGTTTTTTTTGGGTTCAAACTACTTGTGCGACACTCTGAACGTAAAAAATATCAGGACCTTCCTCGCGATTAATCCCGCGGACCGTGGAATTGCGGTGATTAATTTCGCGGTACAAACTCCGTCGTTATACTGCGCTTTCCTACTTCGTAAAAAAAAAAACAACACCGTCATAATCCGATTCGCCGTGACTTTATCATTTTTTATGGTGCTTTGACATTGCGTACTCCTCATTCGTCAATCTGGTATGGTTGATTCACCGCGATTCCACGGTCCGCGGGATTCATCCCGCGGAAGGGCCTGTTAAGTATGAGGGTCGTTCCTCAGCTGGGAGCTGGTATTTTGGCGCGCCACTTGGGAGAAAAAGCGCATATTTTTTTTGTCGAACCTTAATTTTTAATCGATGCTCCGCGAAAACCATGGACGGCTCAGCTTCTGGCCATCATATATATCTTGTCGGCATTTTACGTTTTATCGCCACAAACAATACGTCTGTTCGCATATTGTATATATACATATATATTTACATAGCATCTAGCTTCTGCACCATGTTGGTGCGCTCTCCTGACATTACGGGGGCCCATAGTAAATAGGACCAAATTTTGTTAGTAAAAATAGGTAAATATATAGGTTTTTGTGTTTACCGTGGGTCTTATTTATTATGGTCTCCCGCAATAGTTGAATGAGTACCATCTTGTCAGGGGTACACGAAAAAAAAAAGAAAAAGAAAAAAAAACTGAATTGATCCCGAACTTAACTACGTGGCGGATTGTTTTGTCAGAAATGAAATAAAAACACGTTTTTTTTTCTGTGTTGTTTTACTGCATTATTAATAGCATGAAAAACCAACAGACCTCGAGAACAAGCTGGATTGTTGTTGCTAGTGACGCGAGAGTGGGAACATGGACGAAGATTGGGGCACACGAGGGGTTTCCAAGAGAGAGATGTGTGAGGAGGGGCCTTCGAAGAGGGGAAAGCGGGATGTTTGTTGGACTAGAGTTTAGAGAAGAGAGAGAGGACAGTGCGGTAGCAGATGGCGTTCGGTTCAAGGCGGAGACTGGAACGTGTACGATACACTGTCGGAGGGGGACAAAAAAACAAGAAAAAATTCAAGAAAATAGCTCTGACCTCAACATCAACGTCGCGGACAACAGCAGTAGCACCGATAACTTCCTTCGACAACCACTTATCCTAAAAATTAAAACCTTCGATGTCAACGTAAAAAACAGCTTCAATTTTTTTTTTTTTTTTTTTTTTCATCATCACTTTTACTTTCCAGCCCACTCGTAGGAGGTTTTACCCTCGACGATCTTCTGGACAAGCCGTGGTCACAGGTGTCGTCCCTTCTCCCCCCCGGTACGTGCCTTTAGTTTTTATCGCGCATAGGGTTCAGCATTCCCACTGCTCGTCGATTTTCGTCGAATGTACAGCTAACTCACGCTCTCGCGCTTTCCGCCAATCAATTTTATGCAAGAAAAAGTCCCTATGAGCGTGCACTCGGTGAGACTCGAACTCACGAAATTAGTCTTGATAGGCTCGCGGACCACCTACCAAGCCACCGGGGACGCCGACTCAATACCAAACTTCCAGATCAACTTTCAATTTAACTTCCAGAGCAACTATTACGGGGAACCATAGTTAATAGGACCAAACATTGTTAGTAAAAAACAGGGAAATGTATAGGTTTTTGTGTGTACCGTAGGTCCTATTGACTACGGTCCCCCGTAATAACTGCGACACCATCAGGGAAGACGATGAGCGAGCGAGCGCTCTGATGGCGGAATGCGCGGGCGCGGACCCGATGGAAAGTGACCACTGGGAAAACTTCTGCAGAGTTTATCCCAACCTCCTGCACCCCATCTTCAAGTTGCAGAAATCTCTCCAGGTGAGAGAGAAAAAAAAAAAAAAAAACACGTTATTTCGAAACCCCCCAAAGTCAGCGAAGGGACACGTACGAGAACCACTTGATCAACCCGGTTAGAGCCGCACTCCCGCTGTGGGCACCAAAAAAAAAATCGAAGTCAAATGTAAGAACATGTTGTACTACTGTGCAGGTTCTAAAAAGGTCGAGAAATATTTTTTTCAGGACGACATACCCGATTCGGGGACAGACCACTTGAAAGCCCGACTATTACGGGGGGCATAGTAAATAGGACCAAATATTGTTAGTAAAAATAGGGAAATATATAGGTTTTTGTGTTTAGCGTAGGTCCTGTTTACTGCTATGGCCCCCCGTACATAATAATTATTTGTGCCCAAAACGGGACCGCTGCTAGAGAGAGAGGCGGAACACTTTTTTGGTGGGGCCGGGTCCAATCCGAAACCTCCTCTTCGCGTCCATTCTTTTGTGTTGCAGAAACGCCTTCCGGGTGTGGCAAAAAGCGAAACCTCAAAAAAGGCGAAGGGGAAGCGCCTCGACCCTATTACGGGGGTTCCATAGTTAACGGGGCCAAATTTTGTTAGTAAAAATAGGCAAACATATAGTTCTTTATGTACACCATAGGTCCTGTTAACTATGGACCCCCGTAATAGTATTTTTAGATCAGTTTCGGGGACAAAATAGTTATGATTAGAGTGCTGTGTCTGTGTCCTCGAAACGGGACTGCAGTCCTAAACCGGTTGAGACGGAATGGGGATGGCGATAGGGATCGGGGCAGGGGTAGCGACATGTATATAGATAGAGATGGGGATATGGATGGGGATAGGCGTAGGGGTGGGGACGGGGATAAGGGGAAGGGTTGGGCTCCAGTATAGCTGAGCACTTAAATTATTCGAGATACTGGTCTCATTGGTCTAGGACCAGGGTTAGGGTTTGCTCTGATTGGCCTATACTCAGGGTCAAGGTCAGGATTAGGAATAGGTGTAGTCGTCTCGTGCACAGTGTGTGTCACCCATTCCCTAGAACAAGCGGGATACGGAGACACATGAGGAAAATGAAAGGGATGGGAATACGGGTAGGGGTAGCGGTAGCGGTAGGGATATAATATGGTTAGGGAGAGAGATGGGACTGTGTGTTGGGATTGGGGTTGCGACTGGGATCGGGATTGGGATTTGGATTTGGATTGGGATTGGGATTGGGATTGGGATTGGGATTGGGATTGGGATAGGGATAAGGGTAAATGCACGCATAGAAAAAGAGTCATGCTTCGCGAGGGGCGGATAATTTCTGGCCACAATATTCTGACTGACCGGGTTCCTTAACCCAAAATCGATCTCTCGAAAATCATTGAGTGTTTAACTATATTACTGGTGATAAGCCGCTATGTAGGCTTCAGGGGTGTCCGTCGGGTCGCCCATTTACCTTTTCCTCAAAACCTGCCTTCGGGTGAGGTATACATAGAGCCCCAATACTATAATCAAGTGCTAATCAGGGGCTACCCTTGTGAGGCAAGCACGCTTCTAGGTGTAGGGATATGGATAAGGATAGCAATTATAGAGAGGGGTAGAGATACGGGTAGAAATAAGGATAGAGGGACAGAGATTGGGAATAAACGAAAGGGATACGGTGGGTGGGCGACGCGTGCGACCATGAGGGCAGCACCGTCAGACCAAAAGATGCCGCTGGGAATGACCAGGCTCCGTGACCCGATATCGTCTGATCACCACTACTGTTTGACCTTGTTTCGTGCTGTACCTGCTTTTGGCAGGCTGCGGGGTTGTCATCGGGTTGCCCTTGTGATTTTTTTTTCTTCTCAGACGCCCGAATTTGACTTGATAATAGTATAGAGACCCTACAGCAGTGAGGAGGGATAGGATTTGTTTTTTTTCGTGGAACCCTGCCATGCCAGGCGCGAGGGGTAGGGATACGGATAGAGCTAGAGATTCGTGTAGGGAAAGCAAGGGAGACAGTCGGGGATTGCGATATGGAGATGGGGATAGGGACAGGGAAAGTGGTCAAGGTACGGGGGGGTACAGAGACAGGAGTGCGGGGTAAGGATATGTACTGCTATGGCAGTCGAGGGCGGGGAAGGCGTGAGAAACACGCATCTGTTTCGTTTTTTTTTTATCCTCGCCACCGTCCCTATTCCACGTTTGTTTTTTGGGCATCCCGGGGGTCATTGTATGGGTACCATGATATTTTGTGTTGTGGTACTCCCTGTGTATTTATTCCGTGATGCTATGTTTTGCGTTATGCTCTTTCCGGGTTATCGTGTTCCGCGTGCTGTGGTATTCCATGCTAGGGAATTCCGTAGCCCGTGAGATTGTATTCCATGTTCCGCGTTGTGGTGTTCCATGTTACGGTACAGGAGGCAACGCTCGGGCGGAAGCGGTGGGCGAAGATCGGAGCAAAGCTGCAAAAGCGAGATAAAGCCGTGGGTGAGAGGTGTCGAGGCTATTGGTATCCACATTACGGGGGGACCACAGTAAACAGGACCAAATTTGACAGTAAAAATACTTAATACATATATATACAGGTTTTTGTGTGTACCATATAAGGGGAAAACACGTACACCGGGTGTGGTGCCGCTCAATCTTACCATTAGGCGAGGGATCAAAAGCAGAGATGTTGATGTTGTTGTTGATAGTTGTAGTTGTGGTTGAATTGAATTGTAGTTGTGAGAACAAGGGGGCTCTCGTCCCTGTTCCCCGTGACCCTAAAAAACCATCCAAATATATTTTTATGCAAACCACTCGGGAAAACATAAATCCCACCGCATATTTCCGTCGGTCATTTTGCCGTCACATAAATCACACTGTCAGTTCAATCAGACTTTGGTACGAGCAAATCCCACACCATAGGTCCTATTTTACTATGGTCCCCCTTAATAAGTAATATACCTGGAATATAATATATACATATATATATATATATATCCATCGCATTCTAATGAGCGCCAACTGTTGTAACTCGAGACAAACTATCACGATTGGTGACGATATGTCAGAATGTAATGCGATTTGTGGCAGAAAGCCCCCGACAATTCACGATACTGACAAAAAACGAAAGTCACCACATTCGTTCAAAAAAGCACGGATTGTTTCACGATATATATATTTTTTGGATTCTTAACTTAATGTCACGCGATTTTGACGAAAAGATAGCCCGTTATTACCGTTTGGGCGGATTAAAGGTTAATTTCGTTCGATGTTGACGTTTTCGAGGTTAAAGCCAGTTCCAGTTCTTGACAGGTAAAAAGTGTGAACCGTATAGCCATGCATTTTTCGGCAAGGGGCCAGAATCTCTCCGAGAATGGCACCCAGCTCAAAACTTCCGCTTCTCCAGAGGCGTAGTCCGAGTGTTCTGCCCACGGCACAGTATCCGAATATCCGAAGCTGTCCCGCGTCAGAAGATAGGCCTATCTGTCTGATTCGGAGCTGCTGCAGATTGTCTGGGTCAAACGTTCGGTAGTTCTGCAATAGTTGGAACTGCGTCGGTGGACATCCTTCGAAGATTAGGTGGACTCGTCCCAACAAGCGGGCTTGAAACGATCGGATTCGGCGGAAAAGCCAACATCGAAACGAGAACAACAATACGCTCCTGTTGAAAGAACGTCGTAATTACGCGTATCATACAAAAAAAAAAAAAGATAAGTTACGATACGCGTGAACTTCCGAAACGACGTTTCCTTCTTCCTGCCGGTATGGGCTGAGAGAGATCGAGATTGGGGATTTACATGGTCGAGGGTGAACGAGGGTGAACAAAACCATTATCATGCTATTATTTTTGGTTGTGATTTGGTAGCATGCTTCGTGAGTGATCGATAGCTCATGCTGCACATGGTCATGTGGCAAAACATACGCATACCTAACAAAGAACTGAACACTCCAGCTGCCGAAACACCGCTCCCGAATGCTGAAACAAAGCCCCAAGAAAGTGTGTGTGTGTACCTGGCATGCATTAATGGTTTCGTACTTGTTTGTTTTCTCCCATCGAGAGGCATTTTTTTTGTGTTGTACGGCCTGTTTCTTGTGACCACAGGCAGGAGGATCATAGTAAATAGGACCAAATATTGTTAGTGAAAATAGGTAAATATATAGGTTTTTATGTACACCATAGGTCCTATTAACTATGGACCCCCGTAATAGAACATCATCGTCATCAATGGCAACAAAATGAGTAATTTCCAGTTGCAGAAATATCCCCACCAGCTCCTCAAGAAACGTTTCCTCCTTCCCGCTGATGTAGGCTGAGAGGTATCGGCGTTTGACACGGTCGAGGGCGAATAATACCACAGTAATGCCGTTCGATGGGCATTTTTTCATTGGATGCTTTCGAGTTGTCGATGTTGAACAATCTCATTCATGCTGTACATCGTTTGGATGGCAAACACATACATGCACAGAAAAAAAAAAAGCTGCATCCTCCAACTGCTGAAAAGCCGCTTCGACGAACGCTGAAAAAAAACGGAACGACGATGGGACGAACGCACTCTCTGAAACTGCTGTAATAGAACAGCGCCCCCAACCTCTTCCATTTCCACCTGGTACATTTTTTTGTTTGTTTTGTTTTCGAATCGAAGCTTTGCCGACAAGAGAAAGAGTACACGCGTGTGTGCGCGGAAGAACACGGCTGCCCAACGGGTCATCATTTTTGTTGCAACAAAAAATCGTCATGCCCACACACTGTTGTTGTTGTTGTTGTTGTTGTTGTTGTTTTCTCATTAACTCATCGCCACAGTACAAACAATGCAATGCACTCCGTGGTCCCAGGACAGGCTCCAATAACACCTACCAGGTAACTCTCTGGAGTGGAAGAACACCTTGGTAGAAAAAAATAAAAAAAAAAAAGAGCAAATAATAATACACATGATGACCCTATGTAGCACACCTACACCTCAGAAAAAAAAAAAAAAAAAGTGAGGTCCGGACCTAGTTTGTTGTAAAAAAAACACCCCGCAATTATTCATGGAAAAAAAGCCTTCCCAACGGCTGGACAACCATTCACCCCAAACGAGAACAAGAACGCAGCTCACGAATGCGCCATCCCTTATTAAAATACAAGAATAAAGTCAACCTCGCCTACCGTGAAAAAAGTTTGTTTGAAAAAAAAAAAAAACATTCCTAACTGCTGAACCCCCCCCCCCCGAACTGAAACACAAATGACGTAACAATAAAACGAAAACGTTGGTGAGAAGAGGAGGAGCACGCGCGTATGATGAAGAA
The DNA here is from genome assembly GCA_031763025.1 of Macrocystis pyrifera. Taxonomy (NCBI): domain Eukaryota; class Phaeophyceae; order Laminariales; family Laminariaceae; genus Macrocystis; species Macrocystis pyrifera. Next base: position 7,183,888 of record JASSKH010000008.1, on the reverse strand, counting down.
CGCGGTGACGGACGAGGACAAGCAAAGGGTAAGGAGCGAGATCGAGGCCCAGCAGCTGGAAGATTCCGCCATCGTTGGGAGCAGGAGCCACAGGTCAGAACCGGGGGGGGGGGGGGGGGAAGTTTTTGTTTTTGGGCACGTAATCGATGGCGTGTAGCAAGGGTAGTCAACAAAAAGTAAAAACGACCTATTACGGAGGACCATAGTAAATAGGACTAAATATTGTAAGTAAAATTACGTGAATTTATAGGTTTTTGTGCGTGCCGTAGGTCCTATTTACTATGGACCTCCGTAATACACTCATTCCCAGGGTCAAAATGAAAAACAAACCAGTGCGTTGAGATTTCTGGACGAAATTGCGGCAAACGACTATTTTTCATATTTTTTACTTGGTTCTAGTATACCCCCCTCCTGCATGGGTTTCGCAGATGGGCAGTGGGGTGTCGGGATTGTTTTTCTTATCGTGGACCCTGCGTGTAGCGTTAGTATTGTTATTGGGCTTGCCATCCATCCGACAATGTGCAGCATGAGCTTCACCGTTGCTCGATCAAAATGTCTCGGATACGAAGGAAACCTACTGTATGCACAAGGTCTACCTGCCTTCTATGTTACTTCCTTTTATGCTTTATCTACGACACTCTATGTTTTGTCTTTTTGCTTCCTCCTACATCTTACTATGTACTCGTTGCTTCCTATTCTTAAATCCTAAGCCGCATCCAAGCTCCATCCCCACGCCATTGTTGTTGTTATTACTGCTATTAATAACAAAAATCCATTTGCCATCGGAAGCGCTTACTCCTTCAACAGTAGAATCAAATGTCTTCAAAACATGGAAGATGCTGTCACTGGATGACGAAATGGAAAGGAAAATACCACAACCTCAGCTCTGACGGTTAATATCATGCAGGCGGGACACTTTGTATCCCTGAACAGGTTTGCCTATCAACTCGGTACTTAGAGATAGAAGAAGAGCAGCTTTCTTCCTTTCGTGCACGCGGAGACCAAGCTCGTGCCCCTCTAGAAAACCCCTGGGTTTCCATCTAAGATACGCCTTCCAAGTATTACAAATACGATCCCAGTGCCTGAACCCAGGCAATTACCGGGCTTTCAACCTCATTGAAGGCAGTATCATAGCACTAGCCCACTCTGACGAGCCGTATATGCAGAATTATGAGAAATTCGTGTAAACCCTGATTCCACGAACTGTATAGAAAATGAGTCGAAGATGCGGCTCCTCAAAACCCACTCTCACACCTCTGAACGGCAAGGCAACGAAGCCGGCAAAGTACGTTAAAAAAAAATGAAATGAAGACCTCGCCTTAAGGAGCAGGAAGAAATCGTCAATGAAAGCCATCGTCATGCCACCCGCACGGGGGGGGGGATACAGCTACCGAATTTCAGTTCGGTGATTCCGCAGCGCGCTCGCTATTCGCACGCCGACTGGGCTCGGGAACAAGCAGGCCGAGCCCGCGTGCAACGCCGCCAAGCGCTACATAGCCCTTGGCCGCCCGAAGTTTTGCCAGCCGACTTTTTGAAAAGTCCTGAGCCGACAACGCCACTTGTTATGATTTGAGGTCGGGACACTTTGGATCCCTGCACAGCTTTGCCTATCGGTACTCATTGGTACTCACGTGTGGTGGTTGCTTAGAGACAGAAGAAGAACAGTTTTATTCCTTTCGTGCACGCGGAGACTGAGACCAAGCTCGTGCCCCTCTGGAAAACCCCTGATTTTCCACCTAAGATACGCCTTCCAAGCATTACAAACACGATCCCAGTGCCTGAACCCAGGCAATTGCCGGGGCTTTCAACCTCATTGAAGGCAGTATCATAACATGAGATCTAAAAAACACCCTCGAAAGTCATAGTTTGCAAAATCTTGCGAGGCGATCTACGACAGAGGTTCACCCCAAGTTTTCTGAGGCTCCTTACTTGACCTTAAGGAGCTCCACACCCCACCCGAAAACTGACTCCAGCAAAACTCAAATTGCACCCAGATGAATGATCCCATGGCCCGAAGTATATGAAAACGTTTTTTTTTTTTTTTTTTTTTCGAAACAAGATTGGCCTTCAGACGATTTTGGGTTGACCCCTTTAGTACCGCAGTCCCGATTTGGGGACACACCAGTCTAATTCCAAGTGAATTGTCCCCAAAACGGGACTGCGGTACTAAAAGGCCGTCAGTTCACAAAACATTTTAGAACTATATCGCAGAACGCGTTCACTGGGGCGGGCGGGCGCCCTACCGCTGCCCGCACAGTTTTGCACGTTCGTATGCATCGCTCCCGCGGGCCAACCGACGCCGGACTTGCTGTCAGTAGAGGCCGAGGTAGAGAGGTTCGGGCGTTATAAGGAAAACAAGAGCGGGAAAAGGGTAGTCAGAAATATACGTTTTACATCACGTACAGGGAGGGTGATGTTGCGCCGTGGCAGAGTGCTATTGCGGAGGACCGAAGTAAATAGGACCTGCGGTACACACAAAAACCTATATATTTACCTATTTTTACCAACAATATTTGGTCCTATTTTACTACGGTCTCCCGTAATAAGAAGCCTCATCAAACCCAAACTATGCATGAGTTAAATCGGTGAGGAATTGGTACTGCTGTCGTAATCGTAGACCCAAAACCGGGGACGATAGAAGGGCATCCCCGGAGTGGGAGAAAGCCTTGTGGCAGTACATGAGAAATAAACTAATCGTTGCTTGCTTCGTAGGAGGCTTACGGCAGCACGAGAAAGGCGGCAACGGTGATATGCGGAAAACAGACCATCCCGTCCGCCCATCGTCGTGCGCGAGATTTTTTATATTTTCTGGAGCAACTGCTCTCACGCAATGTGATGAGGTGCCGCACAGATTGCCATCGAACCAGCGCGGGGGTAGTACTGTAGTGGTAGCCTTCGGTGAGAGTCTCCAGCTGATCACACCAGAGAGGCCTGATTCATCCCAAACTACTATTACGGGGGTCCATAGTTAACGGGACCAAATTATGTTAGTAAAAATTGGCAAATATATAGGTTTTTATGTACATCGTAGGTCCTGTTAACTATGGACCCCCGTAATAATAGTGTATATTGCATACATACGAAATACCTGGTACGAGTTAATGCGACGAATAAATGTTGCTGCAGCATTACAGCAGTGCCCTTCGTATTCTCGCCTTTGAAGTTCTCGTTTCCATTGGTGGTCACGTACGTACCAGGAACGAGGGATCGAATGTTGGACTGAGCTGGCCACTGCCCGAGAGAGAAGACGTGGTCACTACCTCTCTGGTCGGAAATATAGGAATAATTTCTAATCTAATACAAAGACGAGGCGGTCATTATATGTCTGAACCGTGCTCTTTTCACTCCAACTAAACACCCCCCCGCGAGCGATGGACGTATCACATCAGACCAAGCTTGCCTACATGAGTTTTGAGGGATGTTGTTTTCGATCTCACAGGTGAGTCTTTTTTTTTGTTATTCAATCAACTAGAATGAAAAGATCAAAATCCGGACACACCAAGCAAGAGTCGAGTTCCCGGGTTAAGAGGGAGCCGCGAGACACGGTGACACAAGCTCGAGGCTTGCTACGGCGGTAGGGGTAGCACATTTTTGTTTGCCTTCTGAAGCAATATTTTTGCCTTTTGTGAGGCAAAGCAAATACTTCTGACTGATGGGGCTCCTTAAGGGCGCCCAGTAGTGTTTCACAATACAGACGGTATGTGGCATGCCTTTTCATCGGACTAAGTTTTTCACTTCATCAAAAAAAAAAAAAATGTGTGAGATAGAAAACTCCTCAAGCCTATAGTAGGAAAGCTATGGGGGGGGGGGGGGGCATATTAACAGTGATCAGAACTCACGATGGACCCGAGAAACCAGGTATCCCCCCTACGTTTGCACCCCCAACTTGATTCAGATTACTTTTACCCTCGTAGTTTGCAGCCTCGTACACGCCTCCGTGAACGCTTTCATCGCACCCGTTCGCTCTTTTGGTCGATGTATGTTCATGTGCGTGCGTCCCACCCAGATCAATGCCAAACAAATCCCACGCGTAAAATCCAGATGTACACGGGTCCCAAACAAAATTCCAAACAAGTCCCACGTGTATATACAGATATATATATATGTATTTACGATATATATGGCACCCCCTAAAACAATCCCAACAAAACATCCCACGTATGTTTGCGATGTGTAAGGGTCCCAAAAAAACATCATTCCAGACAAAATCTCTTGCTCTTGTGCGTGTGTCTGTTGAAAAAAACGACGAAGGATCGAAGCGGCGAAGCGAGGGGAGGGCGTGGGAGGCGCTTTAGCTGCTGCCCGCGCCGGCTTGAAGACAGGGCTAGGGGGTCGCCTCAATGGGTCTGCCTCGAACCCGTGAGTGATCAGAAGTGACGGACGACGCGATGGAGGCGGCACTTTGTTTTCCTTCTAAGGCACATAGTTAAGGCAAATATTTCTGACTGAGCCTGCCCCTTAAGCCAATCTTGTCGGGGGAATACCACTAGTCTTACCAAAATTCAGTATGAGAATATCCGTCGGGTTGCACTTTTTTTGTCTGCTGTTCTCAAAAAACAGTTTATTTTAGGGTGAGGTTTAGAGCCCCTGTGCTATAATCATGTGTGGAGCGTCAGAAAATTCTCAGAAAATTCAGGGGGCACGACCAGTAAGCCTGAATCACACAAGCGGCACCCAATCACCTGCTGACACTGATGTAGAACATCGTTTCAAAACACTCCAGAAACCAAGACACAGTTCGCGAAAAAATACACAGCAGTAGCTCACGAAACATGCACAAGAGTATAGGCCCCGGGCGGCTGATGGTGGCAGTGTGCGATCGAGGCAATGCGGTGCGACCGCCATGCTTTTCGACAGGCATCGGAGATCCGCCTTCCGTGACATTTCTCGGTTTCTTCATGTCCTTCATCCTCCGGGCGCCATCGTCACTGCTGTCCTCCACGGTACTTGGACCTGAGCTCTCTCTGTCAAGGACTGTCGAGCAACGCACGTACAGGTGCACGGGGAGGGACGAGCAACAGCGGGCCGCCAGCAAACACACAAAAACGACTCATCTGAGCACAGCTTGATACCTCATTGTGTTGCGTAATCCTTGAGCGCCCTCAGTGTGCCGGCGCAATCGAGTGCAGCGCTCGCCGCTTTCTGCACGATTTAGTAGTAGTAGTCCCAGAGTTGTTTTACCGGGGGACATGGTAATCAAAACCAAATATCCCTAGTAAAAATCCTCGAATATATGGGGTTTTGTCTGTACAGTGGGTCCTGATTACTAGAGTGTCCCGTAACCTTAGCAACATAAAAAAAAACCGTGAGTCTGTCGTTTGGAGGTTTTCCGTTAGATCTTGTTCGTGAGTCTATATACCCGGTGTTATTTACTGCCGTGTCCTTTTTTTTCCCCTTTTGCTCCAGCCTTGTTCCCTTCTTCCACACTCTCGCCTACCCTCTACAACAAACCTTGCGCAACCCACAGATTTGCCTCTCTCTTCGCCACAGTGAAGACACACGACACCAGGGCACCTGCACCAATAGATCATATCCTACATCGGGTAATCTAACCTGCCCGTTTGAGGTGCCGTGCAGCGTCTGCACAACACAAAGTAAACATGTGCTATTGCGGGAGGGAGGGGCATAGTAAATAGGACCACATATTGTTAGTAAAAATAGCGAGATATTTAGGTTTTTGTGTGTACCGTAGATCCTATTTAATACGGTCCCCCGGCAACACGAGCTGCTGTAGACCACACGGCATACAGTTCAAGCATCTTATCTTCGGAGCGGTTAAAAAACCGTTTCGGTTCCGATTGGTGGGGCTTCCAAACTGAGAAACTCCCGCCAACCATGTTTGTTTTTGGCAATCGGTTTCCGGTACAGCTCGACCTACAGTACAGAAGTAGGCCCCGTGTGCGTGCTTGCGGATCGGCTTTTTAAGCGAGAGACTCAAGACCAGTTCTTCTGGGGGTAATAAGTCACACCACTCTTGCCCGGAACTATGTTCGGAAATGATAAGGAACTTTTTCACTATTAATACTGAATACGAATGATCATTATAATAACGGACGGAGAGGTACGAAAATACTGCGGGTGCACCCTTTCCATCGGCTGCTTCTCATGTTCTCATATTCTGATGTTCCGATGTTCTGATGTTCTGATGTTCTCATGCCTGAATCAGTTGCGTGGGCAGCGGTGATACGCTGCTGTTACACCGTTCGATGCCGCGCTATCTGCCCACTCTTGTCGGTCTGATCGCGAACAATGAGCATGGCACACATTGCACAGAACAGATCCCGGTTTCATCGCCAGAGACATTTCGGGCGAGACAGACTCCCGGCTTAATTATGTTATGTGGGAAAGCGGCTTGTTCTGTTTCGCGGCAGACACGACGGCTCTTGGGGTGTTGCGCTTGCAATGACGTCTATATATATGTTGCAATATCGCTCTTGGGATGGGACCTGTACGTAGGCGGCAGCTCTTATACATCAGAGAGCACTAGCGGCAATGGCAGAACTGCTGTAACTACAACCTCGTTGAGGCTGGTCGGTGTTTTTTAGCTTGCTCGATCGATCCCTTGCCCGTTGGTCCCTTTTGTTGATAGCTTCCCAGATTTTTTTTTCCTTTTTATTCTCTTTCGGCTTCCAAGAGTTTTGTTGTTCTTTTTTTTTTTAACATGCTCCTTTCCTTTTTGTTTCCTGTAGGCTCTTTTTTTTTCTTTTCGTGTCATAGTCCATTTATTTTCTCTACGTAGCTTCCAAGATTTTTTTTTTTTTTCAAGTGTTTTTTTTTGTTTTTCTTTAGCTTCCAAGAGTTTTCTTGCTTTTTTGTGGAAATGTTTTTCGTTCTCGAGGAGCTGGTACGAGGAAAAAAAAACGCCTACCGCTGGCTGTGTTCTCCCCTTTTCAGCTTGCGACAAACCCTCGGAATTTGAAGTCATGGAACCACAATCCAGAAGGGGGACCTTGCAGGGTCTGTATTTGTCCACAGTCGATCTTGCTTTGTCCGACGTTTGGCAATATTGTGCTGTTTCGGAAATACTTGCCGTGGTAGTTATGTGTATGTTGTTTGTGTCAGCTCAGTTTGTTGTGTGAGTCCTATCAATCTAGATATCAAGACCGTAGATAAAGTGACTCGCAGTATCATATCGACGATCATCAGACTTGGATAAAACTCGGTGTTTTTTTTTTTCGCTTCCGATCACTTTTTTTGCATGTTCTGCGGCAGGGCGGCGGCGATGAATCTGAACGCGCGAGACCGCCTTAAACTGGCGAGAGAGCGCATCGACGCCTCGAGCGAAGCGTCGAGGAGCTGGGACGATGCCTCCGTCAAAAGGCGAGGAGCGTTGTTCGAAATGACGTGACTTCCATAGGGGAAGCGCGTTGTCGCTTACCCTGGTCATCCACAGACAAAATTCAGTGAATTTTGCGCCCGCTTGTCTTATGTGGCCACGGACGAAATTATTTTAATTCCCGATAATTCCTTAACGATTTACAGTACCACTCAAAGGTTACACGAAAACAAAAAAACGACCCCCGGGAGAGTGCAAACGCCTACATACATATATACGTCCATGGAACAATCGATCTCCACGAGGTCTTTCCAATCTTCCTAAAGCCATCAAGCCATCAAATCTTCGTTGTGTGCACACCCCCCCCCCCTTTTCTTTTGGGGGGGCGGGGGGCGGGCTGGGGGCGGCTCTGAAGTTCATCTCATCCCAGAGGTGTGGTATATTTTAACCCGTGTGATGTACGGGTATGGCGGCGAGGGAATTTTAGAATCGACAACAACAACAACAACAACAACAACAACAACAACAACAACAACCCTAACCGAGTGCAACGGTGCACTGAACGAACCGTTCACCCTTTGTTGTTGTTGCTGCTGTTGCTGTTGCCTTCTCGTGCAGCAGGGGATCGCGAGGCGTGACCGAGGAAGGGCAGCACCTGCCGAAGTTCACCGCCACCTCTCGAAAGGTCGCTAACATCGCCGCCGGCTTCGACGGAGAGGGGGTGGACGGGTGAGGAGAGAGGAGTTCCACATAGACCTACAGCAGTGGCCCCTCGATAGCGCCGGTTGAGGGGTGCCGGTTTCCCTCTATAGTGCCTTTGTGGAATCGCTTGACACCAATGGCAATATTAATCGGCGTGGTACTGGAGTGCGCGGCGTAGTTAGTGCCGGTTGGCGCCATAAATAATGCCGTTATCGTTTGGCTGGCACATGCATACTGGCCCTATCGTACAGAGGGACCGGCACTAATGTACCTACCGTACACCTGTATACGTATTGGGCAGATCACAATGCCATCTACGTTGTCGACGACGTATTTCTCTACTACTGTAGACCACCATCTATTTATTGATAGAGCAGACCATAATCTAAATCACGTTTTTAGAAACTAAAAATCTAGAGGTGGAACATGTCGACCGCGATCTACTCCACTGTAGAACACCGTCTACAGTTTAGTACGAGGAAGACCACAATCTGCCTCACGATATAGATCCTCTGTATTTTTTAGGTGCTCTATGCACGATAGAAGTTCACCCTAGTTTTTCTGAGGTTTAGGCTCGCTTGACCTTAAGGAGCTCTCCATACCTCACCCGAACACTGACGTCCAAGCAAAACCAAATTTGCACCCCGATGAATAACCCCATGACCCAAGCATGCAATTGCGTCGTTTTTTCGAAACAAGATTGGCATTCCGAGGATTTTGGGTTAAAGAACCCTGTCGTTCAGAAAACATTTTAGCGGAAGTGTGCTATTAATACCCGTATCGTAAAACGCTTCCATGTGGTATCTGCCCGAGATGTAATATGTTTGCACAGATCATGATCTACAATGAATACTGTAGATCACGATGCATAGCGCGATCGGTACCAGACTATGTGTAGTGTATTCCACCAGGTATATTTGCCCGATGTGAGATGCGGTGCCACCAAAGCCTCCTCTCATGGAGATCCCACCCAGAAATCTTGTTCTTCTTGTTCTTCTCGTTCTTCTCGTTCTTCTCCTCCTCCGTCTTCTCCTCCTCCTTCTTCTCCTCCTACTTCTTCTCCTCCTCCTCCTTCTTCTTCTTCTCATTTATTATCTCCGCCCCTTCTCCGTCGTACAGTACTACGGAGGACCCTGATAAATAGGACCTACGGTACACACAAAAAAATATATAATTTCCTGCTTTTATAAACAATATCTGGTCCTATTTACTATGGTTCCCCGTGATCGTATGTACTGTAGTCGTAACTCTGATCCGGAGGTCGGGCCCATAGTTAATAGGACCTACGGTACACACAAAAAACTATACATTTACCTGATTTTATTATCAATATTTGGTCCTATTTACTATGGTCTCCCCCCCCCCCGTGCCTTCATTTTTTATCCCGAGAAAAGCCTTCAGCCCTTTTTTTCCTTCGTCGACTCGCGTCTTATGGCCACATCGTAACATATCGTATATATCGCTCTCTCCCTGAATATACATGGAGCGTTTCGATACCAATATTCAATGAAAATTTTCCCTCTATTTTTCAGTAGTACTTAGGGACAAGGCGGGACGTATCAGGCAAAAAAATATACTATCTGCCTGTCCCGAATTCTGTATATTTGCTGAAGTTGCAATGGAGATCTCACATGCGCCATGTAATATGTATGTATGCGCCCTTCCTCCTCGTCGGTCTCCGCAAGGTCTCGGGTAACTAAGGCCCGCACGGTCGCGACTGCTGGGAGCGCGGGCGTGGCGCGGCCGGCGCTAGGTTCGACACGCAGCGGCATCAGCCAGAGGCAGGGACCGACAAGCGCAGACGTGGGTTGTTTTCTGAAACGGACGGCGATCAACGCTTACCCTGGTCCACATCTAAACAAAAACAGACAATTGGCTCACGCTACGGCGCATGTAGCTCGAGCACTGTACGTAGCTCAAACAACGAAACCCACTCACCCCTGCCCCGCTTATTCCTACGAGCGAACCTCTTTCGGTTCTTCGGCGCGACTGCCAAGAGGTAAAACCAAAGTGAAGGGGAGTCCCTTCGTAGATGTCGCCGTTCAGTTTTGAAAACGCGTCGCCCAAGATTTTTATCAAGCCGCCGATGCTTTTAATAGGCCGCCGGTATTTTTGGTAAGCCACCGATGTTTTCGATTATACCTACAGGGCAGGAAGCACGCTACGGTGGGGGTACCTAGCGTGACGCGTATTGCGGGGGATTCATAGTAAACAGGACCTACGGTACACACAAAAACCTATATCTGTATCTATTTTTGCGGGCAAAATTTGGTCCTATTTACTATGGTCCCCCGTAAATAATTATCTCAGTTTTGTAGTTCGGAAAAAGGATGATGTTTTTTTTTTTTTTTTTCTTCAGCCCTTCATGTGTATATCGAGGTGCGTTTTTGCTGCAGCCTGTGTTTGGTGACCACAGGCAGGAAGTAAGGGAAGTGAGCTAATGTGAGAACATCATCATCATCATCATCATCATCATCATCATCATCAGTATCGTCATCATCGTCATCATCATCGTCATCATCATCATCATCATCATCATCATCATCATCATCATCATCATCATCATCATCATCATCATCATCATCATCATCATATCATCATCATCGTCATCATCATCATCATCCTCATCATCATCGTCGTCATCATCATCATCAGTATTATCATCATCATCATCATCATCATCGTCATCGTATACGACCTCAACCATTTCAGAACTGCAGTCCCGTTTTGTGAATAAACCAGTCAAATTTTAAGTAATTTGTGCCCAAAACAGGACTGCGAGTTACTCTAAATGGTTGAACAAAAACGACATAATATCACGGGACCCCATAGTAAATAGGACCTACGGGACACACAGGCCTATATTTGTAACTACTTTTACTATTGTAGTAAAAAATAACAACATTTGATCCCATTTACTATGGCCTCCCGTAATAGGTACCCTGGTACCCTGATAGCTAATTTTTTAACCCCCATTTACCTTTCATTTTTATGATTCTACCAGCTACCTCGTACCGAAAACCCGTGGGACTCGAGATCGAGGCAGTACGTATTTTATGGAATTATGAAATACGTCAGCTGTGAGTTCGACTGATTAGGTAGTTGAGACTCAACTTTGCAAGCTGCGTAATGCGTCTCGTCTATATCCCATTTTTACCGAATTTTACAAGTGTTGTAGTAAGCCGAACGCGCGTATTCTATATCTAATTCCTTGTCAAGGTTTTGTGTTTCGATATCTGACTGTACGCAACGTGAGCTTCAACGCTGATCAATCAACAAAAAAGAAGAAAAAAAAACACACACACACAGGGCACCACCAGTGAAAAAGAAAAGCTATCCCCGAAGACTATCCTCCTCTCCCTCCTTTTACCTACTCCCGACTTAACATCGATCCGCAACGACTTTGCTATCCCTGCTCCTTCTACCTTCTGGTGTGTCTTATGCATGATCATACGGCGGCTGATCGTTCGGCGGCGACTTTGATGGAAGGCCGGGCGCGGTAGCAGCGACAGCGGAAGCGGCAGCGCTACAAGCAGCCCGATGGGGACAGGCCGCATCGGAGCGGGCCACTCCTATGGAGGCGCTTCAGGCGGATGTGAGAACCAGAAAAACCGTTTTTTTTTTTTTTTTTTTTTTTTCCGCTGTGAAGTAGACGCTTTAGCTGTGACAACATCGAGATTTACTATTACGGGGGTCATAGTAAATAGGATCAAATATTGTTAGTAAAAATAGGGAAATATATAGGCCTTTGTGTGTACCGTAGGTCCTATTTACTATGGTTCCCCGTGTCAGTAGAAACTTCAGGTGGATGCGAGAACTAGAAGAACCGTTTTTTTTGGTTTTTTTTCGCTGTGAAGTAGACACCTTAGCTGTGATAACATCGAGATTTATTATTACGGGAGTCCATAGTTAATAGAACCTATGGTACATACAAAAACCTCTATATTTACCTATTTTTACTTACAATATTTGGTCCTATTTACCATGGCCCCCCGTAATATTAATAGTCGAAATTCATCTTCAGAAACTGCTTGTTGCATACCATTCTATGGTCGTGAATATAAGGGCCACTGGGTATTCATATTTATGTGTAAACGATCTCAATGTTTGCGCCCAAAGTGGTTCTTCTATGACCTCCCCAAGAAACGTTACATAGTGCTCGTTTTTTGTGTCTGTCACATAAAAAATTGTCACACCGTGTGTCTATGTATGTAGTTACATATACATATATATACGTATATATGTATGTATACACACACATATATATATATGTATATATGTATAAACACATACATATATGTATGTATATGTTACATGACACGCAAGATACAACATATCACACCGCCCTCGAATTATTTTCCAACGCGAGGCTCTCGACCACTGGGCAGAATCGAAAGGCCGAGCGACACGGCTACGGAAGTATCTCGATGAGAGCATCAATCCAAACCCGCTATTGACCCTTTTAGAGACCGCAGTCAGTCCCGGTTTGGTTCGGAGACAAACCACTTAAAACTACTTAGAGTTTGAGCGGTTTGTGCCCAAACCAAAACGAGACTGCAGCCCCAAAACAAACAAACTCCATGGAATTTGGGTGGTTTTGTGCCCAAAACCGGGACTGCGGTCCCAAAACCCTAAATAAAACTATTACGGGGGTCCATAGTTAATAGGACCTATCGTACACACAAAAACCTATATATTTACCTTTGTTTACTAATAAAATTTGGCCCCATTAACTATGGACCCCCCGTAATAGCTTAGAATTTGAGTGGTTTGTGCCCTGAACGAAACTGTAGTCCCAAAAGCTAAACCAACCTAATTAGAATTCTATTACTTGGAACCAAAGTTACTAGGACCTATGGTATTTTTTATTTTTTATTTTTTTTTTCATCATCACTTTTAGTTTCCAGCCCACTCGTCGTAGGAGGTTTTACCCTCGACGATCTTCTGGACAAGCCGTGGTCACAGGTGTCGTCCCTTCTCCCCCCCGGTACGTGCCTCTATTTTTTGTCGCGCATAGGGTTCAGCTTTCCCACTGCTCGTCGATTTTCATCGTATGTACGGCTAACTCACGCTCTCGCGCTTTCCGCTTATCAATTTTTTATGCAAGAAAAAGTCCCTACGAGCATGCAGTCGGTGAGATTTGAACCCACGAAATTGATCTTGATAGGCACGCGGACCATCTACCAAGCCACCGGGGACGCCGGTATACATAAGAACCTATATATTTCCCTATTTTTACTATCAATACTTGGTCCTATTTACTACGGTCCATTACCGTAAGAGTGGTTTGTGTCCCATAACGGGACTGCAGTCCTAGAACCCAAAACAAACTATTACGGGGGTCCATAGTTAATAGGACGTATGGTATACATAAAAAACTACATATTTACCTATTTTTACTAGCAATATTTGGTCCTATTTACTGTGGCCCCCCGTAATAGTGATTCGTAACAGCCCTTCCTTCGTGACGGTGACAGCCTCAGAAATACCTCCGTGGCTCAGAAATTAATTGCAGGGGGCGGGGGGGGTGCGTCGTCTCGCGTGATTTTGTGGTCGGTATAAGGTATGCCTCCCTCTGAGAACCTAATCCGCCGTATCTTTCTTTGTGCAGCAGCCTGGTTTGGACATTTTCATACCTGCTGCTACTTCGAAGTACTGGTAGTACCTTACGGCGTCTCCTCCTGTTGTCTCGTTTCGTCTATTCGAGACGTATCACTCCGGAGGGAATTCTTGTTTGCTTATAAATATATATAATATATATATATATATGTGTATGGCTTCAATGTGAGGGGTATTGAGGCGGCTCAAGTGGACGTAAGAAAAATCACGGAGAGGGCGGGGGAGGCATGGTACGGCCGCACGGGTTACTATTAACAAGTAAAACCATGTTCCTGTACGAGCACACCATCCAGTTTTTATTAATAGTAGCTTTTTTTTTTCTTTTTTTCAATCGGCTTTCTGTTCACTTCCTCAGCTCAACAACTCGAGGGAGATTTGTTTCGACCCCCAAGCATATATGAGGAGGTCGTAGCTCTGCGATGTACCTTTACCCAAACAGCGACCCCGAGACAACACTGGACCCGCGAGAATGGGCCATACGCATGCAATGAATTTAACCCCCTTCGAGCTTCAGAGGGGGAGCGTTAGACATGAAATATAAAAAATTGACGATTTCAGCAACGGTGACAAACTGAGCGATCGCGGGGTGATACCAAATTGGCGTCCGAGTAACAGTTGAGTGACCAACAAAACTGGAGTCCGAGTTTCAATATGTGGAGAGGAACACGGCACGGACGCAACATGATCCTGGCCTGGCCGTGCTTCCGAGAGCTCTCACCCGACGTTCCCAGTGACATTGGAGGCGTTCTACAATGATAGAGGTTCACCCTAATTTTTCTGAGGCTCCTCACTTGGCCTTAAGGAGCTCCACACCTCACCCGAAAACTGACTTCAGCAATAACCAAATTGCATCCTGAGGAAAAACCCCATGACCCCAGTATAATCAAACGTAATTTTTCGAAACAAGATTGACATTCGGACGATTTTGGGTTAAGGAGCCACGTCATTTAGAAAAGATTTTAGCGGAAATGTGCTACCTCTATCGTTGAACGTGTCAAAAGTACATCCAACCCCTACAGCTTAGCGCAGCTCGCGCGCTGGTAACTTGGACCCACTGGCACTGCCATGCCAGATATACCAACGGTGCGGCATCCAGTAGTCCCGTCGCCGTCCGTCAGAAAGTATCGGAACAATCTCGGACAGTTTCATCGACTCTCGTTACACCTTTTTCTTTCAAGGCAGATAAAAAAAAAAAACACATTTTTTCCGATTTTAATGTACTTGTGTAAGCAGCCCCGGGTGGGAGAGAAGTTGAAACGTTTGTGCCCGTATCATTATTCGCTGACCTGAGCTCCTAATCTAAGGAGCTAAATTACAGGGCACCCAATGTCGTTTGGTTCCGATTTGATAAAAAAAAATTCGAGGTTTTAGTTCGATGGACGCCTATACGTATATAGCCCGCGTGATTGTGCCGAAACATGTCGGGCTCAGGTTTTCAACATTTCTCGAGGTCGGGGTCTCTTGGACTCTCACGCGAGGACAAAGAATCCTCGGAAAATTCTCGGAAAATTCGGATGCTATATACGTATATGTTATGCATCACTACCGCCGCACGAGTCGCCCCTCACAGGCAACGGCTATATTGGCACATCAAGTATGGTTGAACACACGCGAGATCCGTCTTGCAGTAGTCACGCCCCGCACAGATCAACGACTCCCAACGGATGATGTAGACGCTCCACACCTCCCTACATATCTACAGATCATTATCTACTGTCGCTTAACTCTCCAGATCTTTCGGCTAGGTGTGATCTGCGTGATCTGTGTGATCTGTGTGATCTGTGTGATCTACGTAGCTCGCGTTTTCCGGGCGGGAGCCGTACATATATATATGACCTACATCACATACTACATAGAGTATGTTTCCAAGCGGTGGATCGGCAATATCCGCACCCTGCACAACCTATCTTAACGACAAGATACGATGGTCCAAACGGTCTAAAATAGATCTTGACCTGTCCGACGGGCGAAAGCTTCGGACCCCCCATCCCCGTACCCCCGCCCCCGACCGCGCCTAACGTGGCATTGCGTTTGTGTGGGCCTCCGTTCAAGCATCTGGGTCCGCGCCTGTCTGTGCTTGTCAACGGCCCTCCCTACCCGTGCATTTTACTCCCAACGGCTCAACGTCACTGTACCCGGCCCGACTTTCTTGGTAGCGGCTCCCGACATTGGTTTCAACGGCTCTCTATATTTTTATTTTTTTTTCCGTTTGTGCGGCCCGATCGATCGCTTTTTTGCTGCTGGCTCCATGTGTTCAGCCCTCCCGTCCGGCGGCCGAGATGCAGGAGACCACTCCACGGCGTCAGCTCCGAAGGAGGCGCAACGAGCTTCAAAAGCGGTGAGATAGCTTCGGGGCGTCGCCGGCACGTGAAAAAGGCCTGCTGCCTATGGCCTCTGCCAGATGATATCAGCAAGAGGGCTTCCAACGAGGGACTCCACCAGTCTCGCTGGCCTCGCACTCAGTAAGTCTTGTTCTTAGAGCTTGTATTATCACGGAGTGATCCTCATCGGACCACGAGCCAGGTGGCTAGGGGACATCACACAGGATCCCCGGCCACTGCTCCACTCACACATGCGATTACACTGAAACCTCCACGGCTTGGTATCTTTTGGCTACAGCACCCCCAAAGCGAGTTCACTCGACACGAACGAGCTTGACAAAACCAAAAAACCAAGACGAAATCGCATGCGGCAAATCACAAATCAATGCTGAACTCTGAAGCAATTTTAATCTTGAGCGCACGGGTCATCCGTAATTTGCGCAATTCCTTCACGACGAATTCAGGCGCAGCAGAATAAATCGACCGCAAAGACTCCCACGTGCGCTCCTCTGCTTCGAAACCATCCCAATCGACCAAGACAATCACCTCGTTGGCATCATCTTCGGCCACATGCACCAAAGCATTCATGCGGCATTCACCCTGCGCAAAGGAATGTTGGAAAACATCCTTCAGATCAGCGGTGACGTTCAACGTCGCATCCGCATAAAAATCGTAAACGAGCCACGTGAGCTTGATGCACCTTCCCAGAAACGATGTTCTGAACTGAGTACACATGATCATGATCAGCTGCTACCACACGCCACGGACCAGTCCATGTGGACAACAATTTCGGTGTGGCACCCTGCCGACGAACACGAGCATACAACACGAAATCACCAACCGCAAATTTTGGCAACACCACCTGGCCCTGAGCCTGTTTACGTTTGTTGTCGCGAGACACGGCAACAGCTGCGCGAATATCGGCGCAAAATCTCTCCTGCTCTGCAACGACTTCACGGACGTTCGCACGCAACAAGTCAGCATTCATCACGTCAACATTCCACCTGCCATCAGACTCAGAAACGAGCGCCGAGAAATCGGTACGCGGAGCACGCCCAAACATCACGCTGTACGGAGTGCTTCGGTAACGTTCACGAAACGAAGTGTTCAAGGCCCACTGAGCGGCCGGCAAAACATCAACCCACTCCGAAACCTGACGACGCTGTTCTGACAGAATGGAACGCAGAGCACGTACCACCTCTTTTACCATGCGTTCACACGTACCGTTCGACCACGGCGTGTAAGCGACAGCAAAACGATGTTCGATGTGCAACGCGTCGCTCAACAAAGCAAGCACCCTGTTCTTGAAATGCGTGGCGGTATCACTCACCCACACACGCGGCACCCCCAAAGTCTTACACCAGGCTAGCAAATGCTTCGCTGTGACCTCGGCTGTACAAGCCTCGGCCGGTTCCAACGCCACGTAGTTGGACAAATCATCCATGATGACCAAAACATATCGGAAACCATCCTCATCAGGCAGGCCATCGCTACCTTCGGGCCCGCTGTGGCCAACATACAAAAAATCAAAGTGCACCACTTCTCCCGGAGCGGTACCATGCACCGTGTCTCCGTAGGGACGAGGAATGAGTGCACCTGCACGCGTGTCTACACAGTGCAAACACTGGCGAACGAATTCGCGAACCTGAGAATCCATGTGAGGCCAAACACAATATTCCTTCAGGCGAAACAAAGTCGGCGCCACACCACGGTGACCAGCCGAGCGCATGTGCGCGCACACCATCAAACGAGTTTGAAGAGCAAGATCATCCGGCGGAATCCACAAGACGTCACGCACCCCAACACGCACACGAAACAAACCATCATCGGCCAAGGTAGCTTGACCGAAGGTTGTCGAAAATTCATGAACACCAACGCCGATACGAGCGACAGACCTTTGTTGCGAGGCACGAATCACATCCAATGCGGGAAGCGAATCGTCAGCATTACATGGGCTGTGCACGGCAACCGAACGAACAGGCACCGTAGGAACTTTGACCCAACGAGACAACAGATCCCCCCAACAGTTTCGATCGCCAGGGATGTGTTCGATTGCATAGCGGTATTGTCCTAAAACACCCTTCCAATTCTCTAGGCGTTGTGCCATGGTCTTTGTGACCGTCGTGACACACTTCTCCGGATTGAAAATGTACTGCAAGTTTCGATGATCAGTAAAGATATGAACACCACCCCAAAGCAGGTATTCGAGCCTCCGGAACGTATTAACGATCGCAAAACCTTCTTTGTCGACAGTCGCCCAGCGCAACTGCGAACCTGTGAACGAACCACTCAGAAATCCGAGAGGCTCGTGAGACATGCTTTCCAACGCCAATCCACTGCGAAATTCGTGTTCAGGCACTTGGGTGAGAAAACTACCCCAATGGAAATCAGAAGCGTCAGGAAACATCAAAACAACGCACCCGGGACGAGGATGATGAAGCGGCACTGCTTGCGCCACCAAACCCCGTGCGGCATTCCACGCCCGCACCCGATCCTCCGTCCACGCGGTATCCTTGATGACACGATTGCGCGCCACTCGCTTAGTCCGACGTGTAGCCCCAACAAGGAGCTCCTCCAAAAAATCACGTAACGGTGCTACCGTTTCCGCTAAACGTGGTAACGATGTACGCAACCAGTTGACAGCCTGCAAGAATTGCATTAGTTCTCCAGCGTTTTCGGGACGACGCATTTCACTTAAACCTTGCACTCGAGCGGGGTCATGGGACACGACACCATTGGAATACACCTTACCACACCAGACCAGTTCACGAGAGAAGAAGGTACACTTGTGGGCGGCGACAAACAGTCCAACATTCTCCAGGCGTTCAAGAATGTCATCAAGCAGCTGCAGAAGAGCTTCTTCGGTGTCTGCGAAAAAGAAAACGTCATCGACCCAAACTTTGCAATCCAAACCACGCAACACTTCAGTCATGACACCTTGGAAATAAGAAGTCGCATTCAAAACACCTTGGGGAACACGGGTAGGCGTGAACAAACCGTCGCTTGTCGCCATGGTGAAGACGTCTTGCGCCTCCGGAGCCAAAGGCATCTGCCAGTACCCTTGAAGTAGGTCCAGCTTGCCGAAGAAACGCGCCCCCAGCAGATCTCCCATGTCTTCATGGTTGGGCATGACGCCCGGGGACTTCTCCACCTGTGCGTTCACCGCCGAGTAGTCGCTCACCAAACGGAAAGAGTCCTTCTTGGGCACCGCCGCTTCCAACGAGGGACTCCACCAGTCTCGCTGGCCTCGCACTCAGTAAGTCTTGTTCTTAGAGCTTGTATTATCACGGAGTGATCCTCATCGGACCACGAGCCAGGTGGCTAGGGGACATCACACAGGATCCCCGGCCACTGCTCCACTCACACATGCGATTACACTGAAACCTCCACGGCTTGGTATCTTTTGGCTACATGCCGAAGGCGTGTTTTGTAACTGTTTTCAATCACGAAAGTGAGACTCGCTGCTTGTTTTTCGTCGAAGCGTGCCGTGCCAGCCGGCTCCATATTTTATGTCTCCGTGTCTTCCTTGCACACGCTCTGATGCTCTGGTATGTGCTCGACCTACGAGTGTGTATTCCCTGAAATTTAATCCGGTAGGCGGCAGGTAGCACCTGCACCTTTGGCGTCGTCGGCAGGATATGGAGCTTCCGAACTTGACCTCGAACTCTTCTTAAAAACCAGACGCTTGCCATTGCGGCGTGCGTCCGCAGAATACGTTTCCTCCTGGGGGTCCCCACACCTACAGCTCAAATCCAGGGTTGGGCATTGCGGGGGACCATAGTAAACAGGACCAAATATTGTTGGTAGATATAGGGAAACATATAGGTTTTTGTGTTTAACGTAGGTCCTATTTGCTTCGTATGGTCCCCCGTAATAGTAGAGGTGGACAAACCGGGAGAGAATCAAGCGCAACGCGATGTCGACAAACGATGCCAGCCAACGAAAAATAAATTTGATAAGATTTTGACGTTCGATATTTCGAGATATCGAAACTTTCCGTACGATAGCCATCACTACTGGGTAGGCACTCACGGCCGTGTACTCACGTAGACTCGTTTCCAAAATATCCCACTGTTTCAGAGGGGGGGCGGGGGGCGGGGGGGTTGCAACGCGGAAATAATAGCCTAGTTCTAGCATTTGGTCGACCTTTTTTACCCCGTAGTGTATTTGTCTCAGTGAACCCTTTCACTGCTGTGGCCCCTTCCTTTCTTCGAGCGAAGATCAATTATCAAAAAAGCAATCACCAATCAGCAGACTTTGTCCTCACCCTAGGTTTCGTCCAGCCCCCCCCTTCCCCCCCCCCCAAAAAAACTAACATCAATTCGCATGCCTGGTAAAACATTAGACTTGCTTCCTTCCTTTTTGCTTTGCTGAACGGATAAGGGCCAGAGAGTGAGAAGCCTGCGAGTTGAAATACTATTCCACCCCCCCCCCCCCCCCCCCCCCCCCCCCCCCCCCCCCCCCCCCCCCCCCCGACGCAGCCGCGAGAATCACCAGCCCCGACTGAATCTGTAAAGCCGTCGCTTCCCGCCCCCTCGCCCCCGCCCCCCCCCCCCCCCCCCCCCCCCCCCCCCCCCCGCGCCAACCCCCCTCTCCCACCGTTGACCCCCCCCCCCCCCCCCCTACCCCCCCTCCCCGACCCATGTTCCGTCTCGAAAAGGATGCGTGGTCAATGGTCAAATGACAAAGGCTAGCAACCAATAAGTACGCCCGCCCCCCCCCCCCCCCCCGACCCATACTCTCCCCTCTCCTTAGCCGCGTGCATCAGCTGCCGGAGCCGGACCTAAAAGGTCTTCTGGCACCTTAGGGGCGCGGACGAAGTCCACGGGAACCATCAAATCTGGTGGGAAAAAGGCGTCACCGTTACCTGGCTCCGGCAGACAGGGGTCCGAGCGGTCACAATTGTCTACCGGGAGGGGTGGTGGTGGTGGTGATAGTGGTGGTGGTGTTGGTGGTGTTGGTGGTGGTGGTGGTGGTGGCGGCGTTGGCGGTGGTGGGGGGGGGGGGGGGGGGGGGGGGGGGGGGGGGGGGGGGGGGGGGGGGGGGGGGAGGGGTGGGACCTTCTTTTGAGCTCAATCCGAGACCTGTGAACCCCGGCTCGTCCCGGAAGGTTCCGGCTGCTGTTGATAGAAGAGGGTCGAGGGCGATCGTAGCAGCGGGTTCCTGAACGTAATCACACGTACCCGTGGAAACGCTCATGTGACCGTACTATACTCGCGGAATACTCGAGCGCGGTGCCTTAGGGCATGTGGGGGGTGAACCGTGGTTGTCGTTGATGGGAGAGGATCACCAATGGTCGTGTTCGCGTGGTTCTGAACATACTCTCTATTGATACCTGGTGTGTCTTTGATCCCGTACGATACGTCCGTAGAAGTATTACGTGCCCGGACTTAACTTTGGGGCACGGTGTAGTTAGATAATGGGGCTGTTGTCGTTTGTGAGGACGGAGCCACGAGCGATCGTGGCAGCCGGTACCTGACCATACCCGCATAGTGCTGTGCGAGGGCTGAAGCGAGTGTGGAGCAGCTACTGCTACAGACTCTCATGAAGGGTGGACTGTAGATGCAACTGGTGCGACGAAAGAGTGCAGTTTGGAGACTCAAGACACCAGGTCGCGAAGAGCCGCCGCAGGGTCAGCTCTCTTGTTGCGCTGAACCTTCCAGGACCCTTCACAGCAAAGCATTCTGATACGCTCTGAAATGCAGGACGGCCCGGCCGTTGAGTTGTGTCCTGCAGACCGTTGATCTCGTTGGCCAGAGCTGTGTGGCGTTTGCCACCCGGGAAGTCTTGGAAAAACGCCACCAAAACACGCTGCTGGTAGGCTTGTATGTTAATTCTGCTCTTTTGTTCCAAGCTTCATGTTTTCTTTTGCCCCCTCCTCCACGAATGCTTTTTGTGCTTTCACAAATGTCGCCCAGCAGATAGGTTTGCTTCGGTCCTGAAAAAGTCCAATCATGCTACGTTAGGGCTAAAAGAGCCCAATTCAGGTTTTATTTTTATACTGGTATGCTCTTTATATATGAAAGCCCAATTACGCTGAATGGGATGCCAGTACAATGGATACTTCGTACCAGGTACACGACTACAGCACCGCACCTATGGAGCCGCCATGACCGCCGTGGGGTCAGGACTCGAACAATTATTGACTTGAGTCTGGTGTCCGGTTACGGTGGTCTGGGCCAAACGTACAAGGTTTAGCTTGACCACCAGCGATCTGATCTTGCAGGGCGTTCATTGCCGAGTCGTCCTGCATTCAGGGAGAGTCGCGATGTCGTAGCGTGCACTGAGTTTCTCTCCCCCCCCCCCCCAAACACAACATCGTACACTTTTGCCGCCTTTCAAAGCTGCACACTGTAAAAAAACACTCCACTACTACTACTACATAAAGGTATCGCACATCGAACGGTGCTGAAACACCAGACAGATCAGAGCCACATTTCATGATGATCCAGAACGACCCCCCCCGATGCAAATAAATACATACTCTGCACGGACTTTACGTGTATATATATATTTGCTCGTCGGATGGGATCTGCATGGCCCGAGATTCTCTGCACACCTGTTTGGCCGGATGGGATCTGCATGGCCCGAGATTCTCTGCACACCTGTTTGGCCGGGTGTGATCCGCATCTGAATCTATTTCTAGACGCGTGCGACGATAGAGACGGGACGCTTCGACGGAAACGTTTTATGAGCGACAGGGGGGCTCCTCAACCGAAAATCGTATTATTACGAGGGTCCATAGTTGATAGGACCTATAGTATACATAAAAACCTTTGTATTCACGTGTTTTTACCAACGAAATTTGGTCCCGTTAACTACGGACCCCCGTAATAATAGTAGATTCACTACTCGGTCCGGCCATCGATTCCCACAGACAGTCCACCATCTACTGTAGATTCCTCGAGAGGCAGATAGCAGATCTATATTCCAGATAGTGTTCGTATGTATGATCTTTGAGAAGCCAGCTTGTGTTACCGGGTGGGACCCTGCATAGTCCGCATTTTCTACGTAAATAGCAAATGCTTCTCGCAACGACGGGTGGTTGAACAGATTTAGATCATCTATCTGTAGACAGACAGATAGATTATGATCTATGTATCCGAGGTGTCACTGATATTACGGGGGTCCATAGTTAATACCAGGTAGGACCTGTGGTGCATACAAAAACCTATATATTTCCCTATTTTTACTAACAATACTTGGTTCTACCAGTACATGCTAAGGTCTCCCGTAATAGTATGCGTTCATTGTGGTATATCAAGATTATGCAGCCATTTTTTGGGGCGCCCGCCGCTGTGTCCCGTGGCACGCGTCTGTATTAATGATGCGGGTCTTTCTGCACATCTCACAAGGCAAAATCTTGGGATTTTTTTGGGGTGTGTCTATGTACTTGCTGCAGGTACTGTAGATGGTGGATCCCGCCAATGCGTGGGAAGGTGTTTTTTCTGTCACATCTCTTGCTGCTGGTGCTGCTACGGTCAATGTTAGCCTACGAAGCATCACGCCGTCGCACAAGAATATATATATATATATATATATTCTCAAGCACCGACCTTACACCTCATTTTGCAAAGGTTGACCCCACCCGATCAGCGAGAGTTCGAACACCCCTCTGACCCGACCCGACCGTACTCGACCCGTGAGATTTCTCATGACCCGTGAAGGGCCTTGCTGATTTTTCTGAGGCTGCTCACTTGATTACAGTACAGGAGCCCTAGACCCTACGTACCCAATAATCAATTTTGCGAGAAAAAACGTGCCAGGTGCGCTAAAGCCCGATGCTACAACCGTTAATTCCGCTAGCTGTAGATATCTAATCAGTAGTGTTGAAATACTCACGATTCAGAACCGAAGAAAAATCTGCGATCCATTGAAAAATCTTCGACGCGATTTTCTGGGTCAAGAGGGACGCTGGCACCCTCACGAATGATCCGTCAAGTACCCGCGCGTACGTAGGCGTTTCGGCGGCATACACCAACATACGACTTGGAATTAGAGTAAGGGATTTGCAGCCACGATATGTATTCCATGTTGTATATATAGAGTAGTTTCATGCAAACTTAAAACTAATCCTGAGCTTTTTAGCCCCTTTTTTTTTTCTTCACTTTTTTGGGCCCAAGATATTACTACCCACACATCACGATCACGATTTTTTCCCCCCCGCCTCATCTTCGACGACGACTCTCTAAGATACACACATATATATATATATATATATATATGTATATCATCCGCCTGGAGAACAACAACATTATTGTGAAGGTCACTGCTTCATCGTTGATGTAGGCATCGTGCTATGCCCCCTTGCGTAAAGTGAAACATTTTAGCGTTTTTTTCGAGCTTTTTGTGCTGCTCGCTCGCAGCTTCAAATACACGAAAACGCCTCGTGAGTCGCTTCCGGGTGCATACGACTGACTCCCGTTTGGCGCACCCGATACCCTCACACATCCCACCAAGAGCATCCCTCAGTTTCGCTTTTCGCGGGCTGTAGTGTCCTGTGAGGAGCTGTAGCTGTCTGCAAGGGAGGTGCCAACGTTCAGTTCAGGGTTGTTTTTTGTCTCATCTTGTGCACCCAAAATTTCGACTAATTTCGACCACTGGAGCACCTCTAAGTCGAGATGTAGGCCTCTGTTGAGAACGAACGGGAGATCAACATCAAGAGAAACACAAGCTGCTTTGATGGACCTCTTTCAAGTCACCGTCGCTCTCTGGTAAGCACGAACCAGCCGAAGTTGTCAACGCAGCGTGTTAAACTAGCGATGTGTTGATCTAGATATTAGAGTAACTGGAAACCCAGGGACCATGGGACGCTTGGGTGCCAGCGTCCCCTTCAAGAATCACGGCAAAGAACATTTCATGGGTTTTTTGGGAATTCGTGCAGACGGAAAACCTAAGAGCACACTCTTGGGAATATGTCGGATCCGACGACATGGGTAGCTCATCAAGCAGGAGCCCCCGTCAGTGAGCAACGTTTGGGCTGAAAAGTGCAACCTCTCTCTCAAACCGTAGAACGGTTCGTGTGATTATCATCAACAACAACAACAAACAACAAAAGAACAAACAACAAAATTACGATCTCCATCCTTCAACGCAATGCGATATAGAAACCCCACTGCACGCAGCAACACCTTCTGCTCAGAAATATCAGCGTCCTTCTTTCTGTGAAAAGTCAGCATCCTTCCAAGGCCAAAAATGCTACGTACCGAAGCTCGATCGGAAACCGAAAAACGTTTTCCCTGACTTCTTGCACTACAGCTAGTATACTCAGCACTCACTTCAAAGCAACATGACATTGAAATCCCACCTCGATTGTGTCCCAACATCTCGTGTGTCCTTTTCACCACCCTCTTCAGAGAAAAAACGCCATCGAGGCTCCTTACCACAAACGGCATCCGTACCGCGACACACTTCACCGACACTGTCCGGACCCCTCGAATCTACAAGCTATACACCTCCTTCCTATCGAGTATTGACCGACTGGTGTTCCCCCTACACCTTGCTGTACTATTTCGTAGTCAGCGGGCCGCATCTTTACAAGAGATATGCTCGCCGGTATAAAATAGAAACCCTACGATAGTCATATCGCAGACCGACCGCCTCTCCCAGCACCTTTCGGTTCTCTCGGGATCGCTCGAAAATCTGCACACCTTTGATAGAAGACCCTCCACGCGAGAATCGCACACCGAAACGCGTTCTAATTGGTATGCCCAGCATTATTAAATGCAATACGTTCAGTGAAAAGAGATTTTCCAGGGCTGTTCACGGGTCGTAAATCCAACCCGCTGGTCGTGTTTTTCAACATCTCACCAGTCGGGTCGGGTCGGGTCGGGTCGGATCGGGTCAGAAGGTCTTAAAAAAATCACGCGTCGGGCTGCGGTCGGGTTCGGTGACCCGACCCGACCCGACCCGACCCGCGACGTCTGAAACGTCTGACCCGACCCGTGATCAGCCTTGCTAATTTCCCTTGGAAAACCAAAACCAAACAACAGGTTACGTGGCGCATCCAGGCGCACACACAGACTGTACCCAAGCACCACCACAGGTCAATAGGTCTTGTCACGATCTTTCAAAAAGCCAAACGCTTAAGGAAGGCCTATCGCACACCGATTCACATTCTACGACACTTCCTACTCTGTTAGACCAATCAGCGTCCTAAAGAAGCAAACCCTCTGTTAGAAACTCTTTAGCACACCGACCGTCTAAACCTACCTTAAACGCGACACATCGTGCAGAAGTAGAAGCCTTCTTAGTACCGCGCTAAGAAGTGCGCGCTTGAAAAAAGACTTGCTGCTCGCCGAGTGGCGTTCTGCGACACAATTTTGCTGCTGTACCATTGTCGTCAAGCCTCCTTCAAAGAAAAACGTCACATTCCTCCTACCCCACAAAAAAACACCGAATGATGCTCTGCGAAAAAATCTTGCTCTGTACCAGGATATATATATATATATATATATCATCACCCCTACAAAGAAACGCCGCGGGTTCCACACAAAAACTCCTGCCCCTGAATGTCGTTGTCCATGCCAGGACCCTTCACAGCTAAACCGTTCTGTTCGAAAAAATAGAGTGCATGCCGACATCCGGATCATGCCCAAACGCGCGCTACATTTCCGAACAACAGCAATAAAACAGATCGATAAAAAATGGAAAGCACACAGCCGTGAGATCTAGGGTCTAGTCGAACCCTTTCACACGTGCAAGCTGTGTGTCGCACTTCGATCGCGCATACCGCGACCGCTATATACCCCCCAGGTTGCCCGCCGGCGTCAGACCGGCTTCAGACTAAATCGATGTCGACCGCGAGCCCGTCGTGCGCCAGTCTAACGTTCGGTGCCCCCTCCTCCTCTTCCTGTATCGCCAGCAGCGCATTGGTGGCGTGGTACTCGACGTCGTTCCCGAGTCCCACGAGAAGGGTCCGCCGCGCCTGAAGCTGGCCCGCCAAGACGACACTATCTTCGACACTGGCGGTTCATAATTTCATCACAGGGCGAGAAACACGTGGCAGATAACGCGAGGGGCCGGCGGGGAAGGGGGGGGTGGGGATCGATCAAAAAGCGTGGGGGAAAAACTATTCCCAATGTTTCACGCCCGCCCCCCCCCCCCCCCGAGCACAACCGTGAGAACAGCGTCGCGGAATAACCGTCGCGACAGAAAAAGAGCAAGGGAGATTCCACCCAGTTAACACCATCGGCGGAATGTCGTGTCCATGCCACAGGGGTCTTCACACTTCTATCTTCTATCGCACACATATGGGGTTCATGCAGCATTCCCACCTTTTTTTTTTTTATCAAAGTTGAGCTAGCCAGCTCGCCCGCTGGCGATTTTCGCGAAGGAAGAAGACTCTGTACTCGGAATTCTACTTCGTACTGGTACATACCTGGTTTACATTTTTGTTGGGAGAATTTTTTTAAAAAAAGTTCGGAGCTTACGGGCTAGGGGCGAGTGGGCGACCGTATATAACGCACGGTACTATACGTTCGAGTTCGTTCTACTTGAAACAGTTATTCCGAATGTTATACCTCAGCTGCGACTTCGACCGATTGAGTAGGCTCTACGAATATCTAGCTCTCTACAAACTCCGCTGGCCCAGCATTCAAACCAGAGGCGTTAACGCTGCGTAAGTCTGGTACACATTGAACTTGTAGCGCGGACTCTGCTCCGCTGCGTTGCTTCGTACTACAAAGTCTGCTGCCTGCTACGAAAAGTTCTCTCTCCTGGACAGAGCATGTCGGGTGCAGATTTTTCGTCTTCAAATTATGCCGAATTTCGAGTTCGGAACCAACGCAGGACAAAATATACGTGAAACAATTAATTATTTTCCGAATTCGGGGAGACGAAATGCTTCAACACAACAGTAGTGGTTCCTCTCCGTAGTGTCGGTCAAGCCGTACCGGTTGGCCGCTACAATGCCTGTGACTTCGCTTGGCACACACGAGATTAACCAGCTTAGCAGTGTGCGGAGTAGTTAGTGTCGGTCGAATCGCTTGGGACAGATGCGATTAACCAGCGTGGCCTTGAAGTGTGCGGCGTAATTAGTGCCGGTTGGTTGCCGCCAGCATAGTGCCGGTATTGTTGCCTGGTGCATATGATACCGGCAAATATACAGGGACCGGCAGTACTGTATATATGTATTGGACAGATCACGACGTAGATGATCTAGATCCTAACCGACCGTTGCGAGATCTTGTGTAGGATCTGCAGAGTACAGCTTGTGTAGGATCTGTAGAGTACAGATCCAACCAACCCACAGGAAACATTTCCTGCATCGTGCAGGTAGTGCGGCTCCCATCCGGCAACAAGAGCTAAAATATACGTACAGGTCATACAGATCAGTGATAGATCATCTATCAACCCTGAAAGACCTAGGCCATTAGACGGGAATCGATGGTCTGTAGATGATCTATCTGACGTGTGAAATACTGCGCGTCAGCTGTGTCTTGAAAAACAAAAAAAAAAAAAAAACTGACAAGAGTAGTCGACACTCAAGGGTTCGCGGGCAAGTGGACCGACTATCACAGACTCTTACCTATCACGTGAGTTGGATGACTACATCGGTATATAGTAGTTCTCATGAGTGCATCACACACGAGCAGCTGCATCCAGGCATTCAGGGAGTGTGGACGAGTAGGCAAAACCTAAAACAAACGAACCACAAAAAAAAAAAAAAAAAAAACTCAACTCATCCAGGGTCCATGAAAAAAACATCCAGACAACCTATAGACAGGAAGGCAATACTAAAAACATGTGAAATTAAAACATGAAAAAAAAAACGATTTTCGTAACATCGCCGCACTATTAATAGCTTGTTTTTCATTTTTTGACGCTGGGCAGGAGTGTAGCTCGTTTTCTCTTTTTTGTCGAGCACCCTTGACTCGTATCATCGTAGGATGAGAGCGGGCTCAAGACCAAGTCAACAACAAAACCTCCACTCATATCATCGTGGGTTTGCAGACGTGCCATCACGGGCCAGATTTCTTCGAAAGGCGCTAATGCGCGAACATCATCATCATCATCATCATCGTCATCATCATCGTCATCATCATCGTCATCATCATCATCATCATCGTCATCATCATCAATCACGACCACCACGATAAGACGGACAGGCAAAAGTCTCACCTAAAGTGGGTGGGGTGGCTCACGGTCCTCATGAGTGCATCGCACACCAGCAGCTGGATCGGCCCGTGACTCCGGAGGAACTCCATGCTCTCCGGAGGCACCCGGCTCACGTCCGAAATGTAACAAATCTTATCTCCCTCGGGCCCGAACAGAAAGCCGTGAGACACGTAGTCTTCACCGTGGAGGACGGGGAACGGGGTGATCTCCAACCCTCCCACCTAAAACATAACATGGTACAAAAAGAACAAAAACAAAAAACGAAACAAAACCATTGAAAAAAACAAAAAACAGAACAAAAAAAAAAAAACAAATCGAAAAAAAAAAGTAACGGTTATTACGGAGGCCATAGCGTACCCTAGGTCCAATTTACTATGGTCCCCCGAATTAGCCTTGACTGTGGAGGACGCGAAAAGGGGGGCATCTCCAACCCTCCCACCTAAAACATCAACAGCACGAAAATAGTGTGAACGGTTACGTTTTCGGACCCAAATAGTGGTGCCTGGGCCCACCGGCAAAGTACAACCCTCTCATGAACACAGCCATTACTTTTAGAGTAGACATTTTACGCCCCCTTCGAGGACCCAGCCCGCCACTACGACGCGCTAGTCTACACTGCTATGCGTACACGATGCTACAACTGCGCTACACCTCACCACACCTCGCCACACCACCTCCCCCGTCTCCCCCCACAACACACGAAAACACACCACATTGTTTTTTCTGTTGCCTATCCCATTGACTATCTTCGCCCTTCTTTTCTACTCTCCTTCCTGTTTACACTCGCAACTCAGATCCGGGATCGTTCGTAAAACAGGCGTTTTCTTCTCCCTCCCTCCTCCCCACTGCGGTTCTTGCCTTGGAAGGCGTTTTATCGCGACCAACACTTCGGCCTTTTCTACCCTCGTCGACTATTATAGCATCGAATCACACAGAACAACACATTAACACCCCGCAATACACAGCACAGCACAACACAAACAACAAACCCACACCCAACCCCGACTCAACCCCCCCCCCTTCGCGCTTTTGGTGCAAGCAATGTCTGCCTGGTCGGGGAAAACCCGACGTGCTCCGTCCCGGCATTGTAGGGATGTGAGGGGATACGGTGAGGCACCCACGAGGCAGTTACATAGTGAGCCCATTGCTGTCTCTGGAAGTGGCCACACTAGAAATTAAATCAATTCATTAGATATGTCATCGATATGCAAGAAAATCCGCCCCAACAGCGGTTCTTAGTAGGATGCAGCTTTGCAGCTCACCCTTCATGCGACTCGCTCAACACCTCACGGCGCTTGCTTCAAGCTTGGTGCAAGCCGTGCCTGCCTGGTCGGTGCAAAACTCGACGTGCTCCGACCCGGCATTGTAGAGATGCGAGGGTCTATCGTCATACGACTACGGCCATGCACGACAATGAGTACCCCCCCCCCCCCCCCCCCCCCCCCCCCCCCCCAAACCTGCCTACCTACCCCCCTCTTCCAACCCTACCTTGCCACGGTCATGGATGATATCGAGTACACCCCCCCCCCCCTCCCCCAACCTGCTTACCTACCCCCCTCTCCCCACCCTACCTTGCCACGGTCATGGATGATATCGAGTACACCCCCCCTCTCCCCCCCCTACCCTGCCGGCGTCACAAAAACCCAACTCGTCCATTCTACGCCCCCCCCCCCCCCACGGCCCCAACCTCAAACTCTTGACCCACCCACCTCGAATGGCTTGAAGTCTTCGAACACGTTGAAGGTGAGGGAAGCGACGAACCTCCCCCCTGCCCCGTTGTCGTTCTCGCGCCCCACCAGGTAGGGGAACACCCTGAATAAAAGAAAATAAAAAAAAAAATAAAAAAAAATGAGGTTCCTGGTTGTGTTGGAATAAAAACAAAAGAGGTTCCCGGTTGTGTTGGAATATTAAAAAAAAAGGTGTTTGGAGGCATCCCATGATGTGACGTAAGAGCAGCAACAGTAGCCGTAGCAGCAGCAGCAGCAGCAGCGGCGGCGGCGGCGGCGGCAGCAGCAGCAGCAATAGTACCAGGATGCCGGTCTTTTTGACCCCGTCAATACCTCTTTTGTCATTTATTGTGATGGTCTTAGTGCAGGGGGCGGCCAGTAGCTTTTCGCCAGGAGTTCGCTCAGCGGGATGTTTTGAGAACTGCGGTCGGCTGGTGTGGGGTGGTGAAAGGGGGGGCGGACGGTGGGTAAGTCTTTGCTGGTGCTGTCGAGTTGAAAGTTTTGTCGCTGCGCATTGGCAAAATACGTCTCTCGTGTGCACCCATTTTAGTTACCAGGTACGTAGTAACGTACCGGTAAACGTTTATGAACTCGATGAAAACTGCCGACTCCCTAGGACAATCTGTAACTATATATAAAAAAAATCTTCAGCCATCTCGGAATGGACCCCTACTTCTTGGTTCCGAGAATTTATGAAATTACAGCAGCACTCGCCCGTACAGATGAAAGAGAGTGCCTCGGCAGGGCACGTACTCTGGGGTACTCGGGTACGTACACAAAATGTAGTCACACTGACCATACTCGGGCAAATACCCAGGCATAGCCAGAGAATATACCTGGTACACCGTACCTACCACACCCTTGAAATTGACACATCGCATAGAATGGTGCTACTTGGTGCACGTGACGAGCGGTACGATAAGGGAAGCGCTTTCAGGCCAAATCATTTTCCGAATGACGGGCCTGCTTAACCCTAAATAGTCGGAAAAAAGTACGTCCGTCAAATTTTTCTTTGTACAATGGTTGTCTTCGATACTCAGGCCAAGGGATTGTCATTCAACCATGCACTTTGTAAACAAAAATAAAAAAAACAGTTGTTGGGTCTGACAAAAAAAAAAAAAAAAAAAGAAGCTCCGAAAGCTAGGAGCCTCAGCATACCCTTGGTGTCACCTCTATCATAGACCGAATGCCAATCTATTTAGTATTACGGGGGTCCATAGTTAATAGGACCTATGGTATACATAAAAACCTATATATCTACCTCTTTTTACTAACAATATTTGGTCTCGTTAACTATGGACCCCCGTAATAGTGATAACCCCGCGCACTGTCCCTGTGGGAACACAAAAAAAAACGGTTGCACGAGTTGTTTCTGAGACGAAGGAATTCATGCCCCACGAGATACGGGGAGGGGGACACCCTGAACCCCCCCCCCCCAAAAAAAAAAAACAAACGTGGTCCCCGATTCCCGAGAACTACACGTATACATGTTGGTGATTTCACGTGGAAAACAAAAAGGATGATATTCCAAGAAGCCCACCATCCCGAAGCTTGAAATTTCGAGACAACAAGAACGTTACGTGCGAGCAATTTCCAACAGAAGGGGCGTTCGCACCCACAAGGTATGGCACTCCCCTGGACAAAAAAACAAACGCGATCGCCGATTCCCGCCAACCCTGGACAATCGCTCAACACAACAGGCTGGCGACTTCCCACCGAAGAACAGGGGTACTATTATACCAAATCCCACCACCCGAGTTGAACATTTGAGACCACGAGAACGTTACGTATGAGGGGAGTTCAAGACGAAGGCGTTCGAATCCCACGAGGGTCGGGAAAGCACCCTAAACGAACACAATAAACATGAGAGTGACAGCATATTTTTCCCGTCACCTCCACATAAGTGGGCCGGTCGGTGACTTTCAGCAATTATGAAAACGTTTTAACCCCTTCAGAGCCACAGCAGTACCGCTGGGGGGAAAAGGCACTCGGAAATAAGAGTCGGATTTAGGTCCCTGGACAATGCGGTACTAAAAACGATCAAGGAGATTACCCACTCCCTCATCCCACGTTCCCGAAGCCGACGTCGTCGTCGTCGCCGTCCCCCCCCCCCCCCTCCATCCAAACACGCCACTTTGGTGGCGATGGGGATAACACGAATGGGTTTCCCAGACGAAAAATAATTACAGTATAGATACTATTGTAGGGCGGTTCTGACTCGACGAGAAACTCCTCGGCTC
This sequence comes from Macrocystis pyrifera, assembly GCA_031763025.1. Classification (NCBI taxonomy): domain Eukaryota; class Phaeophyceae; order Laminariales; family Laminariaceae; genus Macrocystis; species Macrocystis pyrifera. Next base: position 7,150,884 of record JASSKH010000008.1, on the reverse strand, counting down.
AAGGAAGCACCAAAATAAAGAAGTTGGAAGCCCATTCCATCATGGTGTTACAGCTGTTTACTGACGACCTTGAAAGTAAACATCGGGAAAAAAAGGCGAACAAAGTGAACAATGTATACACAATAATACTCGTGATACAAGTCGGTCCTTAGTCGGCAGTCTTCTGCTAACAACCGGAATTCCCCAAACCGGTCCCCTATTAATGGGGCACACGCCTGCAACGCTTCTCCAGTCGCGAAAAAAAAAAATAGAAACGACAACCAGTTCTAATATTTTGTGTTCGAGTGGCTACCGGGTTTTTTTTTTCTTCTTGGGCTTGTTTGGTTGACATTTTCTCCGTGCCGAGGACGTCGAGGGTGCCCGGACCAGTCATTTTTCCGACTCGCTCGTGCATGATGGATTCTTCGTCTACAGTAGATGTAAACTTGAAATCCGCAACAAGCGAGTGCAGCCACAAACGTTGCTACTTGTATCATGGGGGACCATAGTAAATAGGACCTAAGGTACACACAAAAAAAAAATGTATAATTCCCTATTTTTGCCAACAAAAGCTGGTCCTATTTAGTATGGTCCCCCGTAATAGTGCAAATACTCACGCAAATCAGTCCGAAAATGCTCTTGGGGGACTAAAACTGGTAAAATAGCGAGTTTTCAATAAGCCCCGTACCAGCTCTTATCGTAGGGATACGCTTGTCGTGCTCACCTCCTCACCTCCATATCGGGTACTTGAAAACACACAAGAACAAACACCACGAAACGGTGCGAACAAAAAAAAAAAAAGAATCGCTAAAAAAAACCGCACATTCGAAGGCAGTCACAAACGCACGTGGAATCGAAACACTGTTTCAGAAGGGATAGAAGAAAGCCTTTGAAAGCAGAGCTACAGCAGCATATAACTTTTATTTTTTCGAGGAGCCCTACAGCAATATCAGTACAGTAGTGCAGTAGTTTTAGGGCCTGTCGTAGGCGTGTTTACCGTGCTCACCTCTTGACGGCCTTGTCCGTCTTCTCACATACATGCACGGGCATCGGCGGGGCCTTCTTGTTCTGGAAGCGCACGGGGAGCGTCCGATTTATCGGGGGGAAGTCCACCAATGAAATCACAAAAAAAATATCAGGTTTTGCTTTGTACACTAGTAACACATGAAAACAACGTAATGAGCGTCCGATTGTTGGAGGTGTCTCTACTAGGAGTAGGAACGGTGCCCCGTCTCGAAAGGGATGCGTGGTCAGTGGTCAAATGTCTAAGGCAAGCAACAAATGAGTACGCCCCCCCCCCCTCTCCCCTCACGGTGGCATGCCTTTGCGGCGTAATCTGCAAGTTCTTTAACCCGCATGTTAACCCACTTGTGCATTTGCCTCGGAATCTACAACATGATTAATCCGCTAGGCAACCCGCCCACGCCTTGGCGGCGTAATCTTGAAATCAATCAACCCGCACATGCAGCTGCAAAACAATCCGCAATTAACCCGCATACCCATTTGGCGGCGCACTATAACGTACATATTAATCAGATAATTAAACCGCAATCCGATTCACGCATTGTATTTTCGGGATAAGATAGTAAACAACCCGCACATGCTTTTGCGGCGAGATACATTAGACAGTCGGCCCGTAATTGATCTTGCACACGTATTTTGCGGCGTAATATACTGGTTGGTTGACCCGCAATGTAACCCGCTCGCACTTTGCGGCGTAATACACAACATCAATAACAAGCCAGTTAAACCATACCTGTACACGCTTTTGCGGCGAAACCCACAAGCTTATTGACCCGCTATTGGTTTCGTGCAGGTATTGCGGTGCAATATACAATACAGTTAACCCGTAAGTTTACTCGCACACCTACTGCACCTGCAAACCCCTGACGTCATCGAGGCCGAGCATGGCGTCCGCGTGGTCGTGCGTCAGGACGATTCCATCAATGCTCTTCACGTTGTGCCTGGTCATCGGTGATTGGTGGTTGGTAATTGGCGGTTGGTGATTCTTGATATGATGATTGGTCACTAGCAGTCTGGTAAAATCGGTTTTTTCGTGGTTGGTCATTAGTGATTGATGATTCGAGATTGGTGGTTATTGAGGGATGATTGGTTATATGTGATTGAGGGCTCCGCATGGGTGTCTGCCGGCACCCATGCTCCGGATAGGGAAATATACCTCGGTGACAATTATTGATCATTTTTTTTTAGCAATACAAATACACCATTCGATCTTAACCATAGTATGAACAGGATCAGGTCAATGCCAAGTGGTGCAGGAAAAAGGCAATGCCGAGTTTCAGTTCTCAGTTTTTGTATCTCTGTCTCACTCGCGTTATTATTGACCAACTTTTACATGACTTTTATGACTTTTTTTTTGCGTCGTTTCGTTTTTTTTTCAGCGATCTCTGAAGCCGAAAAATCAGAGCCGTCTATCAAGATGGGGCAGGAAATCATCCATACTTTTGATCTTAGTTCCTGGAGGGGGCAGACGTCAGCTCAGTTTTGAGAGGTTTCTCACATTTCTCAGAACTGAGATTACTTAACTTGACGTGTTTTCACCAGAAAATGGTGAGGCGAACATCTTATCGTACAGTATACCGGTACCTGGTACGAAGGATCGTATCTTTAAGCGGGACAGCATCTTAAATTTCTTTAGTAGATCGAGCAGATACCTGGCAGTTGTATGTGATTTTTTTTCAAAGTGAAAACAGTTGCTGTGAGTACGACCGATTGAGTGGTTGAAACTCAACTTCGGAAGCTGCGTGATTGCGTGACACGTCAGACACGCTCATCGGGCGCGCTTGTCATGGATATTAGGTTTTGCTTTGTACATCTTCCAAGTAGAACACCTCTGAACTGCTACTGTAGTACTGCTGCTGCTGCTGCTGTAGTAGTACTCGTATTTCAATACGCCTCCAGAGATCAGACCTTGCAGCAGCAGTAGACAGTCCGGGCATGTACGACCACCTGTATAATATCCTCCGATGTGATTGGTCGGTTTTTCTTATCGAACTCACGACACTCGGTCGAATTCATACTATACTCTCCAACAACCTCCATCCCATTCCTCCGGCGAAAACAAATGACGTGCCGATTTATAAAACACTAAATAATCACCGGGGTATCCAACGATCTGGTACCATGAGCGGCGCGATACCCCGAGAAGGTGCGTGTAGTCGACTCGCGAAGAGAGAGGCAGGGGCAAGGAAAGGCAGCCATCGAGTAAGGCAAGACTGAGGAGGTCGAACAGGCCGATGGCGGCCCGCAAACCAAGGGAGTCGGGAGAATAAAGCGGTAGTATCAGCAAGGCCGAGAATCGAACCTTGGAGAGAAAATAGCTAAGATCAAGCCTGCCTCTCTTTGCGGAGCAACAACAGCGAAACAAATCTCCAGGACCGCGAAAAATAGAACCTCCGTGTCTCCTCGCCCCAGCAAATATCCTTCGAGTTCGGGGTCGCCGCGCTCGTCGGTGGCGTAAGACTCCGAGATGCGCGCACGGGAGAGCACCCGACGGAGCCCGGTGAGCGCCACTCTCGAGGAAACCGGTCGAAAAAGCAAGCACGAAGCCAGGAAAGCGAAGGCGTCTGGGATCCCAGCCTAAGTTCAAGACGAAATCGGAAACGAAGGCTTCGCTCTCAGGCGTCGCGAATCATTATATATATATATATATTACCCACTAAAAAATTACTGGAAAATTGATGCACGCCCAGCAATTGAGGTATGCAAATCAGCAAACAAACAGCCCCAAACGTTATGGGCAACGAAATATCGAGATTTTGATCTAATTAGCTTGCGGTAGGAACATCGCGCGAGAAAGGTGAAAACGCCATATTGGAAACCCTTCACGCCCCCGGCACTCTGCCTCGGGGCTCAAGCGATTTCTCTCCCGGAATAGGCGGGGCTGCTGTTGTTATTGTCGTTGTGCAATGCTCACGGTAACCAACTCCTCGCCAAAGTCTACAAAAAAACAATGCTAAATCCGTCATCACACGCAAAGACAGACAGACAGGCAGACTCGAACGCCGTAAACGAGAAATAAGACAAAAGCAAAACAAAAACAACGCACAGCAAAACAGCGAGAGCTTGGAAACCCCCCTCGCAATCACCTCCCCTCCCTCTCGCAATCACGCCACCCAATTATGCAACACCTTCTCACCGGGGAAACCAGCGAATGATGCCCTCCCGCCAAGTCTTCCCCGTATCGATTTGCACGTGTTTCACCTGAACCCCCCCCCCCCCCCCCCCCCCCCCCCCCTCTCTGTCCCGTGTCCCCTCCCACCCCCCTGTCTCCTTCCTCGTTCGAGACGTAGTTTTCACCTCCCTTCCTTCCTCCTCTTTCTCCTCCTGTTCGTTCATTTGCGTTTCCGCCCTTTCCCTTGCCCCCGCCCTGCTTGTCCTTGACCACCCTTACCACGACCGACGTGTTGCCCCTGCCAAAGTGTACCCGCCGTAACCGTCGCGGCAATTAACAATTAAGCCGCATTCAGTAATAATGCTGCATGCAATTACGCCGCATTTAGTTATTGTGCGGCATGTCATTAACCCGCATGTATATATATTATGCTCATAATATTCAGTGAGAAAAATACACAATGCGTGCACGGAGGCGGGAGCTTCGAGAGGGGAGAGGGGGGAAGGACGGAGGATATTCCATAATTCAGTTGGATGACTCAGAAACCAGAGCCTACAGGCGGAGGCGGCATTTTCAAGGGGCGCGCGGTACGGGGGGGCGGGCGGGGGGGGGCGTTCATCGCTATCGAAACCGCGACCGACGTATTGGCCGTGTCAAAGTGTAACCGTAGCCGCTTTCAATGAACTCGCATACAACGAAAAAAACGGTCGGAAACACACACCCAAACACATACTTCGTACAAGACATGTACGAGGTATGGAGGGGGAATCTTCGAGAGGGGATAGGGGAGGAATGGGCTGTTCACCACCTTAACCACCACGAACGTGTCACCCCTGCTGTTAAGAGTGTAACCGCCGAAACCGTCGCGGAGTTCAGGTGTTATGGGGCTAAAACTCCGTCGGGAATACACACACAGCACGTGCATGGAGGCCTTATCTTCGAGAGGGGGTTGCGGGTGGTGTCCACCAACGCCGCATTTGGCCCTGCAAAAAGCGTAACCATCGCCGCATTTATTCAACGACATTTGATGACAAAATCGACCGGAAACAAACACACGCAGTATGGAGGCGGTATCTTCGAAGGGGGGAAGGGGGTGTACTCCATAGGAGAGATGTACTCGATCTCATGCATGGCCGTAGTCGTATGACCATAGACCCTCGCATCCCTACAATGCCGGGACGGAGCATGTGGGGTTTTCACCGACCAGGCAGACATTGCTTGCACCAAGCGCGAAGCGCCGTGAGGTGTCCGGCGAGTCGCATGAAGGGTGAGCTGCATCCTACTAAGAACCGCTTGTGAGGCGGACTTGCATATGGATGACAGCTTCAATGAGTTAGTATAATTTCCGGTGTAGCCACTTCCAGAGACAGCAATGGGAGTACTATGTAACTGCCTCTTGGGTGCCTTACCTTGAACACTACGTGATACGATCAATTCCCTTGTGCAGAGTAAAGGTTCTTTACTTCGCACAAATGATCTAACCCGACGACCAGCTGTGGGCGACCGCCAAGAAAAAAAAAACAAAAAAAAAGGGAACCTGGATGTCTAGCTCACGTAGTGAGCGGCATGTTTTACAGTGTCGTTGCCAACCGACGCCAACCCAACCCATGTATAATACATATAATAGGGCGGGGGGAACTTCAGAGAGAAGGGGCGAAGGGGGGGGCATGTACCCATCATCATGAGTGGCCGTTGTCGGGGGGGGGGAGGGGGGTTACATTTTATTTAGAATTATCCGAAAACACAAACATGCTGAAGGAGGCAGTATCCTTGAAGGGCGAGCGGGGACGGGGGGATTCCTGAACACCCAAATCACGACGGGCATGGGCCCTGTCAAGTGATAATGTCACCACCTTCCAGACCCATGCTATCGTAGGGGGGGGGTACCAGATTTCTGAGGATACTCACGTAAAAAGAGCAACATATAACCACACGCAAAATACCGAGTATGACTCGGAAAAATTACGCGCGAAACCGTCAAGCGATTCCATTGGCTAGGAGGAAGACACGTACCAACACGTTTTGGAACAAGTGGGAACGTGTAAATATTGGGCAGTTGGGGAGCCGAGACAAAGAGGGAGACCATTGCAGCAGCGGCAGCGCGTACAGCAGCAATACGTAGCAGTATGCACAGCAGTGGAAGCGTGTGAGCCAGCAGCGGTACGTACAGCTGTACGGACACATGCGTATACAACAGCAGCAGTTGTGGTTTGCACTGAATCAGCACCCAAGGCCAGAAATAAGTACAGCAGCGTTAGCAGTTAGAAATACGTACAGCAATTTATTAGTAGTAGGTGTGCACAGCAGGAGCATTAGCAGTAGAAACACAGCAGTAGAATACCTACCAAGTACCAGTAGGCAGGGACACTATTACGGGGGACCATAGTTAACAGGACCTACGGTGCACACAAACACCCATATATTACCATAATTCTACTAACAATATGTGGTCCTATTTACTATGGGCTCCCGTAATACAGCAGCACCTGCAATGTTCTGTCGTCTCTGGGGTCGACGCCACCGTCTGGCGAGCAACACCCCCTCACACCGCAGCGGATAAACGTAAAGCAGCAGTATGTACAGTAGTACATACCGCACCAGTAGCTGAAAATACAGCAGTAGTACTATTAATAGTAGTTACAACAGTAGACGCACGTACATACGTAAAAGTATGTAGCAGTATTGCCAGCAGTACGTACAGCACTACAGTAGTATCAAAAGGAGCAGTAGTACCTGTAGTTCTTGTTCGTCTCTGGAGGCGTCGCCACCGCAAGCTGAGCGAGCACCGACCTGCGGCTGTCCTCCTCGGGGTGGAGGAGATCGAATGCGCTGTCAACGACGACCGGGAAGCGGGAGCGAGGGGCGGGGAGCGAAACAACGAGGGAGGAAAATGACGTCAGTTGACGCACGATGTACGATATACCTACTGCAATGCTGCTGTTTCCAGTTTTGTGATTCGTGGTTTGAAGAAAGATAGCGAATGCTTGGAGAGCTAAGTCGTGTAGGTGTGTGTGTGCTTTTTTTCTTCAAGATATGCAAGCGAGCAAGCCAAGCACTCTATATATATATCGTACTCTACGGCACACAACAGCACGCCATCACAACTACTGTACAACGCCACCCCACCACCACCGCCGCCACCACCACTAACACCAACAACAACATCGCCACCCCACCACCGCCAACAATAACACCAACAACAACATCGCCACCGCCATTAACACTATCAACTCCACCACCAACAACAGCGCCACCCCAACACCACCAACACCACCATCACCACCAATGACGCCGCCACTAGCACCGCCGTCACCACCACACCCCCACCACCCGTACCACTGCCCCACCCCCTACCCCCCACCACCAACACCTCCACCACGAACCACACCTCGGGACCGCAGTGCTCGATCCCGTCCCGACGAAGATAATCTGAGACTTCGGCTTTACCCGCCGCCGCCGACCCCCCCCCCCCCCCCGTTCCACCGCCTCCACCCTCACCGCCACCACCACCGCTACCGGCGCCAAACAAGGCGCCGTTACCGTTGCTAGTGGCGCCGCCCCTTACGGTTGACTTGGATAGCTTCGATATCGGGGGGGCGGGAGCCGCGGCAGCTGCTGCGAAAGCGACCTGGCTTTGCCCAGCCCTCGCCTAACGAACCCAAACGTAACCAGGCCGGGGTGGGGGGTGACAAGGAAGGAAGGGGGAGGGTTGATATCTAGATTGAGGTGGGGGGGGGTGGTAGGGGTGGGGGGTATAGGAGGGGAAGAGATAGCGGGGGGGGGGGGGGGGGGGGGTCAGGGGGTCGTTATAAATTATCAACTCTTTTAAAACTGCACCCACGCTTTGGGTGAAAGAGCTAGTCGGACTTCGTGTGGGGCGTATCTGTTCTACACTCCTCGCGTAGCTTGCGAGCGTGCAATCCGCGAAAATCTGCTTATTCTCTTGTGTGTTTCCTTTCTTGCTTTCTTGCTTGGATTTTTTTCTTCTCTCTCTTCCCTGTTTGATTTATTATTTCGATTTCGATTTCGATTCTTCAAGGTCGAGATGTTTTTTCATCCTGTATTTTTCTTGTGGGTATTATGCACTCCCCTCGGTTTCTGTGGCGACTTGTACAGCGTACCGCATGTGCCTGATGCGTACGTGCGCGGACGTCACTTTTGGTTTTTTTTTTTGGTCTGAGGTGTAGATGTGCTTCAGCTATCATGCGTAGTATTCTTTGTGCCTATTTTTTTATTCATTCCCGTTGTATTCTTCCACTCCAGAGAGGCGTTATTGGAGCCTGCCCCGCGACCACGGACTGCATTGTATTGTGTGTACTGCTGTGGCGATGAGTCAATGTTGAGAACAACGACAACAAACAACGTAAATGTACTCGTACTACTATTGCGGGGGACCATAGTAAATAGGACCAAATATTGTTATTTACGAGGGTACATCGTTAATAGGACCTATGGTATACATAAAAACCCATATATTTACCTATTTTTACTAACAAAATTTGGTCCCGTTAACTATGGACGCCCGTAATAGTAGAAATAGCGAAAAAAATATACAGGTTTTTGTGTGTACCGTAGGTCCTATTTACTGTGGTCCCCCGTAGTAATAGCCACGTAAGGAAACAGCGGCTGACTTACGTAGTCGATCCGATAGCGACGCGGGCGGCTTTTATATACCTTTTTCTCGAATATTGAAAATACATAAAGCGGTATCATTAATATTACGGGGGAACGTAGTAAATAGGACCTACGGTACACACAAAAACCTATACATCTAACATTTTTTACGAACAATATTTGGTCCTATTTACTATGGTCCCCCGTAATAGCATTTATCGCAAACATGCGTAGCGCTGGCATTCTGACATCATTGCATTGTTGACACGGCACAGATACTATTAATAAAAGACAGGTCTTTCCGTTCGCGCCAAGGTTTCTCTCGGCCTTGTTGTACTGGTTTCAGTGTAGGGGGCGGTCGGTCAAGGTGTGATCCCGCGGCCTCCTGTGTCATGCGCCAGAGGTAGCCTCTTGGCAGCTGTCTGCTGTCTCCTGTCTTTGACGACATACCCGCCCGACGTGAAGCACTTGCGCCATCTCAAGAACGATCTTCGAGTTCCCAACACCGAGCTCGCATCTAGCTCACAGTCTACTATTTCGGGGGACCTTAGTAAATAGGACCTACGGTACACACAAAAACCTTTATATTTACCTATTCTTACTAACAGTATTTGGTCCAATTTACTATGGTCCCTCGTGATATTGCTGTCAGTAGTACTGCTGCTGTAGTTTACCGTTTGTTGTCGCTGTGTACTGCTGTTGCTACTGCTGTACTATTAATACCATAATGTTGCGAAGTGTTGCTGCTGCTGCTGCTGGTGTACGGCCGAATTTATAGAATTGAACATCCCGGCAATGTTGGGATGCTATTACTAATAATAGGGTCTACGGCCATACGATCACGGCCATGCATGATACGAGTACATACACCCCACCCCTTCCCAAAGTGGCCGAAACAGTAAAAAGTGGTCAATAACGCTGTGTTACGTATCACCGGGGAGTATTTTGTTTCTACATACCAGCCGTTTTATGTGCGCAGGCAGCCCCCTTGTCATCCCCGGGGACAACATTTTGCTCGAAAACCAATCGTTGTCCCCGAGGGGGGGGGAGGGAAGTGTGGGGGGGTACTCATTGCCATTATCCCCGGGGTGGGGGGGGCAACACAAAAAAATCGAAGTCACCTGGCGGGAAGACAGACAACGTCAAAAACATGTTCCACCTCTTTGGTTGAGGCCGCACGACCGGGGTGCAAAGAGCGGGCACCAGCAGCAGCAGCAGCGGGGTACGAACCATCCATTCCCAAAGACCTCCTAAGCACTGCCTCCTGCGATCCCCAGTTCCTCAGGAGTTTCGGCTCGATGCCAAACACCGTGGCCGCTCCACGGTTTCCTACTGGCTGGCCGTCGACACAGACGAGACGGCTGAACTCTAACACCTGCAGCTTTTGGCGGTGCTCGTAAGAGGCGCGGCCCTTGGGCCCGATCACCCGCCTGAGGTCGAACCGGGGCTCTGGGTACACTCGAGCCGGCGGACGCTTTCGTTTGTCGCTGTTGGTGCCAGGGGCAAAGGCACCATCCTTCTTCTCGTCGTCGCGACTACTACCCGCCGAGGAAGGGTTCAAACATCTCCAAGAAGAGTCGTCCGTCCCTTGCTTCATGTGTGCTTTCTCGTGGATACCGTCGAGGCCCGACATGGCGTGAAGTTGCGCGCGAGGTACGCCGCGGCGCGGAAATGTGCTGCGTGCACACGCGAGTCTGGGCTCGGTCTGGGGTGTCGAAAATCGAAAGTACTTTTATTTTTGGAAGAACACCCCAGGGACTTTCCTCCCCGGGGGCCGGGGGCTTTCTCCCCGAGGTCCTTCTGTTCACGAAGTGCCCCCTATCCCCTACCTAGTACCGTATGTACCCGGTCTTACTACTGGCTGTGTTGAAAGTACTTCCACACCGGGGAGACAACGTGTTTACAGCAGCAGTATTGCTACTGCTACTGCTGTATGTATGTACTATTAATATGAATAAAAAAATACGTCCACCCCGGAAGGACAACAACAGAGGATACTCAGGGTATAATAATAGCTGTTGACGCTGAAAACAAGCGACGAGAGAACGTGACACATAGAAAATACGCCCACCTTGGCACAAATCGCCTGACTCCACACAATCCCGAGGCCCAGAAGGCTACCCCCGCCGGCGAGAGCATGTCTCTTCATCACGGCACACAGACAGAAAAGTACACCTTTGGTCAGAAAAACTGAGAAGTGCGACGCACGCAGAAGGTGAACGACCACCGAACGATATATATGGGGGTTCCATTGGTTCTCACTGCGTGTTTGGTGTTGTATGGGGTTTCCATTTGGTTCTCGAAGCGTGTTTTAGTCGACGCAGCGTCCCCGGCCAGTCTTTATACGATCTACAACAGTATGTCCGAGCAAGCATTGTGTCATTCCTTGCGGGACAGAAGCCGGAGGCCTTCAAGTACCATGAGTCGAAAACCACGAGTATCGGCCGCTTCTTTGCTTCCTTTCTTCTATTTTCTCGCCACGGATGCCTTCCTCCAGCACACCCCGGTGCCGACGGCAATCTGCCAGGCTTACCGCCGGGTAACAGCAGTAGGCTGCAGCGCCGATCTGACGAACAAGCGAGCGCTCAGCTCGATGTTCCCCACGTACAGGCACCATCGCCACCACCTCTCCTACAGGAGACACAGCCGCAGCGGCTCCCACGCCACAATGCCCTCTACATTTTCCACAGCAGCAGCAGCAGGCCCTCGCAGCTGGCTTGGTTGGTCATCAGCGGCACCTCTCAATGGGAGAAGACGAGAAACAGCAGCAACAGAAGTAGCAGCAGGAGCAGCATCATTCGCGACAGCAACAATAGCGACAACAACAGCAAGCATGTCTCTGTCAGCGCAAGACCTCGAAATCACCGTGACCCTTTCCCCCCGAGGCAACGCTTCTACCCCGCCCCCCCCTTCTCGCCCAGCTGCTACTGTTGCTGCTGCTTCTGGAGCTGCTTCTCCTTCTTCTTCTTCTTCTTCTTCGAGGAGCGGGGCTTCGAACCTCGCCATCAAGGCGTCGCACCTTGACCCCAACACAGGGGTCAGGCGCACGTGGACTACCCTCCGCTCAGAGCAAGAGCTCTTCGCCCTGGGCTTCGCCCTCAGGAGCGCCCTGCGCAGCGCAGGCGAGATCGCGGGACCACCACCACCCGGCTCCGCTCCGGCCGTGCTCCAGGGATACCTGAGGAGGCTGATCGACCTGCCCCTGGCGACAAGCGTGCCAGCTCTCTACGAATTCTTGGACGCGCCTCCGGAGTTAACGCAGGAGCCCGTGCTGCTTGGCGAGGTGAGGGGGATAGTGGCGGTGGTGGAGATGAGGAAATGGGGGGGAGGGGGGGGGGGCGGAGTTAGTGTTGTTTTTGGGGTTTAGGCTTCGTTCCAGAGGGTTTTGTACAGAGGTAGAAGTGTTGCGTGTTACCGTGTGGCCGTGACGTTTGTCTTCGTAATTCGTGACACACATGCGAATGCTACTCGTATGGGTTCGGTAAGGTTAGGTCCACTGCTACATATTCATAAACCGGAAATATCACTTTCACCATTAGCGCCACGAGTAGTAGAGCCTAGACCCGCCCTTCACACCCCCGATGGCCGACTTCTCGCCTGCTAACCTCGCACAGGTACGAGACGAGACGAGACGACCATTTAATCCTGATATTGCGGGTGCCCTCAAGACTAACTGATGCATCAGCACACCCCTCTCGGGTCCCAACTACCCACACCCGCTTGCATGACCCCGTCCCCACCCCCCCGTTCCCCCGTCTAGGTGCACAACTCCTTTCCCCTTTCCCCCCTCCCCCCCTAATCACAAAACGCCCTCCCCTCCCCCCATGAATACATGAGTATGCCTCCCTCCCCTCCTTTTCGCTCCCCCCCCCCCCCCCCCCCCACGCCCCCGCCTGGCCGCACTGGAAAAGGCATACATTCATGCGTCGCTGGCATCCATAGGCCAGAAAGTCTCACAAGCGGGTCTTGATATTGATAGGATGCAGCCCACCCTTCGTGCGATTACTGTAGTGGTGCGAGGAGGGTCTATGGTCTACGACCCTGGCAGTGCATGCCATGAGTGCCCCCCCCCGCCCCCCCCGGCCCCCCCCTAAAGTATGGAAACAGCGCGATGGGCGCCCGAACGTCGAAGGTGTCTCTACTAGGGGTAGGCACGGTGCTCCGTCGCGAAAGGGATGCATGGTCCATGGTCGAATGACTTAAGTCGAAGCAACAAATGAGTACGCCCCCGCCTCCCCCGGAGAATGTGAAATATACAAGGAGGAACGGGATGTGTTAGAAGAGGAGATGAGGAAAATAGACGAACGTGACATGGAGGAGTTTGATACAATGAATAGCAGCGAGAAAACGATTGCTATCCTAGGAGATAGATGGTGGCCGCAGGAGGCCAAACAGGAAGGGGATAAGATTAGCAAAAAGTTTCTGTGTAATTTATGGAAACAACGTAATGAGCGCCCAATTGTTGGAGGTGTCTCTATTAGGAGTGGGAACGGTGCTCCGTCTCGAAAGGGATGCGTGGTCAATGGTTAAATGACTAAAGCAAGCAACAAATGAGTACGCCCCCCCCCCCCCCCCCCCCCCCCCCGGCATTTGTAGAGATGCGAAGGTCTATGGTCGCACGACTACGGCCATGCATGACATGAGTACCCCCCCCCCCCCCCCCCCCCCCCTGCTCCGTATCGAAAGGGATGCGTGGTCAATGGTCAAATGACTAAGGCAAGCAACAAATGAGTACGCCCCCCCCCCCCCCCCCCCCCCCTGTCCCCCTGATATTCCCGTCCGTGGCAAGGTAATCAGCGGCGATGACTTCGGGCGCGGCCGTCGTCGCTTCAGGAGCGCCAACCCTAGCGATCCCCGCACGGCCTTTTCCGCTCAGCGCGGCGGCGACAGCAAACCGGGGGCTACCGTGGCGGGGGCTGTGGTGGGAGGGCTCGTGGGCGGGCCGGTGGGTGCGGCCATAGGCGCGGTGGCGGCGAGGGCTGCGAGCAGGAGGGCAGACGGGGTGGGGGATGTGGCGAAGGGGGCGGGGGATGTCGCGGACGCCGTGATCGAGAAGGCGCAGTGAGTGCTGGGGTTTGGTAGGGGGGGGGGGACGGGCGTGCTCGTTTGTTGCTCGCCTTAGTTATTTGAACATTGACCACGCAGCCCTATCGAGACGGAGCACCGTTCCTACTCCTAGTAGAGACACCTCCAACAGTTAGGCGCTCATTTCGTTGTTTCTCTATATCGCATAGAAACGTTTTGCTAATATTATCCCGTTCCTGTCTGGCCGCCTGTGGCCACCATCTATCTCTTAGGATAGCGATCGTTTTCTCGCTGCTATCTATTATAGTGTCACGTTTGTCTTTTTCCCTCAGCGATGTGTTCTCATGTCAGGCATGGCCGTAGTCGTACGAAGTATGACCATAGACCCCACCATCCGCACAAATTCCGGGACGGATCACGTCGGGTTTTCGCCGACCAGGCAGACATCGCCTTGTACTAATGCACGAAACGTCGTGGGGTGGTGGCGTACTCATGTGGTGCTCGCCTCAAGTCATTTTGGCCTTTAACTGCGCATCGCTTTCGAGGCGGAACACCGTTCCCACTCCTACGTAGAGACACCTTCAACTCTGGGACGCTCAATACGTTTTTCTCCCCCGTTTATTTTTCAGATAGTTTTTTTTATTTATCTCATCCCCTTTCGCCGTCTGTGACCACTATTTATCTCCTGGTACAGCAGGTGGGCTGGAGCGGGTGGTATAGACCTTGGCCTGTTACTAGATTTCCTAAAAATGATTGGATAAACCGGTACATACGAAGGACATCGCGTCAGTGAGTGCTAACCTCGATGAAAAAATAATACTGAATGACTGAACAGAACGAAAAATGTTGGATTCAAAGACGAAATGTTAACTTGACGGCGTTCTCGCAAACGGACACTTCACCTGTGGGCCTCGGACGTTTCGTCATTAGCATCCACCGCACAATCCTAGATACGTTACAAGCTAACCCCGAACCCGTCCACATGGGAAATTTCTCGGAAATTTCTCGGAATGAATTTGTATTGAGGAGTTAGTGCGGGCAGCGTACTATGTATCATTGTCTAAGCTGGGCCAAGTCGTGGTGAACACTACTGGTGGCCGAAGGAGGTGGAGGTCTGGAGGGGAGGGGGTGGAGGGTGTCCCTCGATATCATGCATGGCCGTAGTCGTATGTCATCACCCCCACAATGCCGGGGGTTTTGAGGGGGAAAAGGGGGAGGGGTTCACCCATCCCCGCCCTAACCTCCATCCCATACGTGGATACAGCGTTCCCCTTCGGGATGTAGTTGACTGGAAATGAAAGGGGGTACACAGAATAAGAGGGCGTTCCTCCTGTGCATATGAGCCAATGTGAGGCTGGCTGCCGGTGTACCGCTGCTGTTAGACCTGTGTCCTGGGCGGATGCTTTCGAAATTCAAAGAAGTGTTCGGGGGATGACCTGCTGCTGATGCGTGCATGAGCTGCTGCCTCTTTTGCCACTGCGGCTGGGATGCCGAGGCATGTACGCGATGTGTCTCGAGGTGGCAGCTGTGAACAAAATGAAAGTTCCCAAATCAACCGAGAAACCGGCAGTAAATGGACCCACAATAGCCTTCCCGAAGCGAAACCAACCGCACCGCTGTTTTTGGGGGCCTTTCATATTTCCATGTGTATCCTCCTCAAAGACAACACGTAGAAAAGCACCGTGGCTGCAAGAAAGGAGCTCGAAGCGTGACTGCTGTTGCATGTGTGGAGGGCCGGGGTGCAAGGTGGCCAGCCGACCATAGACTCGAGATGCAAGGTGGTCAGGCGACCAGGCCAGGTGGAAGCTTGGCTGCTACGCGTCATACACAGCACAGAACATGCTAAACTCTGCTATTTTTTTTTATTTGTTTAGTGTGGGTTTCCATCGTATTTCTTGGCTCTAGCTCCGCGGAACGCCTCCCCGCGATTACTTTCCGTATTTCGCGACTGTGCGAACGCCCAGAGCACGCGCCACGAAGCCCGGCCGGGACCCACACTCGCGCCGCGGTGAACACGTGCCCCCCCTCGCGTGCCCCGCGGCCGAGGGAAAGGAAAAAGTGCCGATATGTGTAAACAAATAATTGGGCACCTGGTCATATTCAGCAGTCGCTTTTTATGGCATACCTGGTAGGTGGCGAATTCGTTGCTTTGAAACCTGCAGAAAATTTTCGACAACTCGGAAAACTACAAACCTATACAACCGGTATAAACACGCGATCGAAATATCACTATTAATAGTATGACACCAAGCTTTGCAAATATGTGCATTCGAGTAATTTTTTCGATCTCACGGATCCGTCTTTCGTTTTATCTTCTTCATGTATAGTAAATCAATACGCGGCGAGAACCCTGGTGTAATTTTTTACTGCGTGTGCATACGAATTTTTTGCGCGAGATTTTCCTTTTGCGAAGTCGGTATTTCCCGGTTTACGGGGAGTCTCTAAGAATGAAGGCTTTTTTTTTTTTTGTCCGTCTTGTCTGACCCCGCTCATTCGGCAGCTCAAGACCCATACGAACCTTCAAGTAAATACTGCTGTATCTTGAGACCGTACATGTGTACCCACCGTTGTGCATGTATACCCTGAGGTCCTTGGTGCGTGTCGTTCTGTGATTGTGATTGTTTATTACAGGGGTCCATAGTTGACGGGACCAAACTTTGTTAGTAAAAATAGGAAAATAGATAGGTTTTTATGTACACCATAGGTCCTGTTAACTATGGACCCCCGTAATAGTGTTTTTCGTCGTCGTCGTCGTTGTGTTGTTTTCGTTGTTGTTCCTGCGTCCGCAGGGATATCGAGAGGGAGTTCGACATTTCCAGGAAGGCGAAAACAGCCGCGGGAAGGGCTGCCGAGGTCGTCCGAAAGGTAAAAGTTCAGCGGGCAGATTCGCCGTCTACCGAACTCGCCCTTGCCTATGATGCCGGTCTGATGATATTCTACTACTGCTGCTGCTGCTGCAGCTGCTTCTAGTACTATTCCAGCCACACCGCAGTGAACACTACTACTTCTTCTGCTGCGAATACTGCCACATCTAATGCTGTGAATACTACCATTACGGGGGACCGTAGCAAATAGGACCTGCGGTACACACAAAAAACCCTATGTATTCACCTGTTGTTTCTAACAATATTTTGGTCCTATTTACTGTGGTCCCCCGTAGTACGGTCGTCAATTCTATTTATAGTAATACTACTATATCACCCAAAGGACTGCCGACCCGTACGTATCTTTGACGGGGAACGCATATACAAAACACAGCACACGCTCGTACCACCCAGAAAATATATATATATGTATGCATATTTTTAAATCTTCGACCGGAACGCGAATTCTCCATCTCCGGCCACGCAGCCACTCGTGCGGCCTCATTTTTCTTCTTCTTCTTTGTTTTTCTCCCCCATCCCACTTATTTATCTTCGCGCCTTCTTTTTGTATTTTTTCCCGGCCGTAACTCAGATCCGGGGCCACATGGTCCGTAGGCCCTTCTTCCCCCCCCCCCGCCACGGTATGTTCGTGCCTCGCGTTCATTTGTCGCGGGAGTTAGTTTTGAGCACTTTCTTCCCGTGTCGACTCCCGTCATTTTTTTTTTTTGTTCGTTTCTTCTTCTTCTTCCTTCTTCATTGTTTATTTTGGTGCGCTTTTCATGGTAGGTTGACTCGGACTTCTCTGTGCGGGAGAGAGCCAAGACGGCGGCCAGCAAAGCGGTGCGCGCGGCGCAAAAGGCAGACAAGGACTTCCGCGTGCGGGAGCGGGCGGGCGACGCTGCAAAGGTGGCAGAGCAGGTGTGATAACGTCATAGCCCTACCTAGGATGCTAGGGTGTCGAGGGTACAACAGCATCGCAGGTGGCCGGGACCCCCCCCCCCCCCCCCGCGCGCGCGCCCCTGCCCACCTCGTTGCACGATGTGGGCGTAGAAAGCTCCCTGTTGGGTCGACCTTCTCAATTTGGTGCGCCTAGTCGGTGTGCAACGTTGTTCATTCGTTGTCTCCACAATGAGTTGTTGACGCTCACATTGTATTCGGAAGGGATGGGCTCCCGGTCATCTGTAATGGGATCGCCATCGAGAGACATGTACTCTGAATAAGGATTGAGACCTTGTCGTGAGGTATATATAGGGTATTTTTATGGTGGGGTCTATTACGGGGGTCCATAGTTAATAGGACCTATGATACAGATAAAAATCTATATATTTACCTATTTTTACTAACAAAATTTGGTCCCGTTAACTATGGACCCCCGTAATAGTAACTTTCAGTAGATCTTGCCGCCGAGCGAGCGCGATGTGTGCGCGCAGTGCTAGAAAAAAGGCTTCAGCGTGCACACGCGCGAGTCGATGGTGTCGGCGGTATCAACGAAGTTCTGCCCTCGTATATACAGTACCCCCCCTAACCCCGGCCGAGTGCCTCTTTTAGTGTCCCGCTGTGTGGCCTGGACCGTGGTCTATGTGCCCTTTATGTATCCTAGGCGGCGAGAAAACCTAGGTACGCCCTCACAAAGGCATGGCTCTCTCGCCCCAAGCCCTCGGTCCCAGCCCTCCGCCGAAGTCGCGTACTGTGGGTAGTTCGTCCCCAAAACAGGACTGCAGTACGAAAAGGCTAAACGGGGCTACTAATACCTACTGTGTCTGCCGCTGGCCTGGACCGAGATGTCCTTTTGCGTTAATTGCGCTGGGGTCGAGTTCCCCCCCCCCCCCCTACCCCCACTTAAATATTTAATTTTGATTATCCGGCTTTAGTTACTGTGGTCTGTGAATACGCAACCCCCCACCCTCCCCCGACATGAGTGTATGGTCATACGACTACGACCATACATGATATCGAGCACCCTCGCCCCCCCCCCCCCCCCCCCCCCTGCCTGGTCGGTGAAAACCCGACATGCTCCGTCCCGGCATTGTAGGGATGCGAGGGTCTATGGTCATACGACTGCGGCCATGCATGAGATCGAGTACATCTCTCCTATCGAGTACACCCCCCCCCCCCCCCCCCCCCCCACCCAATGCCTGTCTAGTCGGTGAAAACCCGACGTGCTCCGCCCCGGCATTGCAGGGATGCGAAGGACTATGGTCATACGACTACCGCCATGCATGATATCGAGTACACGCCCCCCCCCCACCCTCCCCCGCCCCCATATTATATACCTGGTATATAGGTTGGGTTGTCGTCGGTTGGCGACGACGCTGTAAAACACGCCTCTTACAGCGTGAGCTAGACAGCCAGGGTACCGTTTTTTTTGTTTTTTTGTGTTTTGGCGGTTGCCACGGCTGGCGGTCAAGCTAGATAATTTTTGTGCTGGAAGAACCTTTACTACGCACAAGGGGTATGACCGTATCACGTAGTGTGTATATGGCGAGGTAATCACGAGGCAGTTCGATAGTAAACCCATTGCTGTCTTTGGAAGTGGCCACACCAGAAATGCAATCAATTATTTGATTGCTGTCATCCATATGCAAGAAAATCTGCCTCTAAAACGGTTCTTAGTATTTATCGGATGCAGATCACCCTTCATGCGACTCGTCGCCGATCACCTCACGGCGCTTCGCGCTTGGTGCAAGCAATGTCTGCCTGGTCGGTGAAACGGTGAAAACCCGACGTGCTCCGTCCCGACATTGTAGGGGTTCGAGGGTCTATGGTCATACGACTATTGCGGCCATGCATGACTTGAGGACACCCCCTTCCCCCCCCCCCCCCCCCCCCCGGGCTAAAATTGTACTGTTCCAAAATATTATTACGGGGGACCATAGTAAACGGGACCAAATATTGTTAGTAAAAACAGGGAAATATATAGGTTTTTGTGTGTAACGTAGGTCCTATTTACTATGGCCCTCCGTAGTAGTATTTTGTCTAAATGTTCCTATCTGGGGGGGACAGAGCGGTTTCTCTTACGCATCGCCTTCTTTCCTTGTGTGTTGGCTTGTAATTTTATAGACGGCGAGGAAAGCCGGCGAAGCGGCGAAGAAGGCCGACAAAGACCACCGCCTGCGCGAGCGCGCGAGGGAAGCTCTTCGGATGGTGCGGTCCAAGGTCAAGAGGTGAGCGCGGGGGGGCGGGTGGGGGGGGGGGGGGGGTGTACTCGATACCATGCCCGGGAGTTGCACTTGCATCGCATGATGATGATAATTGATAACCGGTGTGGTGATGATGTTGATGATGAGGAGTTTGATGGTAATGGGGATGGTGATGGTGTGATGCCGATTGATGATGATGATCGTGTGACGCCGATTACGATTATTGATGATGATGATGTGATACCGATTATGATGATTGATGATTGATTGATTGATGATGATGTGATACCGATTATTGATGATGATACTGATGATGTGATGCCGATTATGATGAATGATGATGATGGTGGTGATGATGATGGTGTGATATCGATTGTGATGATGATAATAATGATGGTGTGATACCGATTGTGATGATGGTGTGATATCGATTGTGATGATGATAATGATGGTGTGATACCGATTGTGATGATGGTGTGATATCGATTGTGATGATGATCATAATGATGGTGTGATACCGATTGTGATGATTATGATGATGGTGGTGTGATGCCGATCGTGATGACGATATTAATGATGACGATGACGGCCGTTGTTCAGGTCTGTGGACGAGTTGGAGGAGCGGGGAAAGAAGAGCGATCGCTAGCATGCCCACCCGCCCCCCAACTCCCCCGGCGCGGGGCGACTCGAGCAGCGGCCGTGCTACATGCTCTACCGCCACCTGCCACGACTACTCGGCAAAAACAGCAGCAACACTACGACCATCAACAAGATCGCCGCCGTCACGATCAACACCGATACCAGGCAGCAGCGGCACTGTGAATAAAACCCCATCAGCATGACCATCACCAACAACTACGCTGACACCACTTCCGACGACTCCACCACCACCACCCACACCCATCAACACACACCCTCACCGATACCACCTACACCAACACCATGGACGGTTCGCAAAAGGTGGCGGGTGGTTCTCGTGCCTGAGTATGGACTCGTCAAGCTGTGTCAGTGTTGGCTGGGAGTGTGTCAGAGTGTGT
Source organism: Macrocystis pyrifera (assembly GCA_031763025.1). NCBI lineage: Eukaryota > Phaeophyceae > Laminariales > Laminariaceae > Macrocystis > Macrocystis pyrifera. Next base: position 7,130,090 of record JASSKH010000008.1, on the reverse strand, counting down.
GTTGGCGTCCTTTCGTTTACTCCTGGCAGTGGAAAAGGCAACCGCACCTGCAGGTGGTGCAGAAGAAGATAATACATGGCGGGCGGGGTCGACTGACTGCTTGCGGTGCCGAGATGATATCGCTGGAGTTTTTTGAGAGAATGCGAAGTGCGACGCTGTGTTTTTTTTATGAGCGGGAGAATGGTAAAGGCTGGCGACTGCGACTGCAGGAGTAACAGCAGCAGCAGCAGTTGCGGCAGCAGTAGAAACCGTAAGCAACAGCAGCAGCAACAACGACAGCAAGAGTAACAGCAGCCGCAGCAGCCGCAGCCGCAGCAGCAGCCGCAGCTGCAGCAGCAGCCGCAGCAGCCGCAGCCGCAGCCGCAGCCGCAGCAGCAGCAACAGCAGCAACAACATCAGCAGCAGCAGCAGCAGCAGCAACAGCAGCAACAACACAAGCAAACAACAGCAGCAGCGGCAGAAATAACAGCAGCAATGCCAACAGCAACGATAACCTTTTTACAGGCACGGGGAGAAGTCGAAAAGGTCGACTTGCTGCCTCCTTGTCAGCAGCACCGATACGATTTCGGGTGGGAGTGTCTTATTTACGTATACCACCTCTGGACCGACGGAAATGTAGGCAGCGTATGGTATTCATTTTAATGTCCAAGCGGTCATTATATTTCCGTCCAGGGCGGTAACACGCCGGCGTTCTCCAGAACAAGCGGTGTGACGATTTTTTTTTTCGTGAGAACGGAAATGGTGGGGCTCGTAGGAACGACCTATTTTCAATATGACTCTCTCGGGTGGCTATCTCCGCCGCACCTGCTCCTCTCGGGGGTCAGGTCGGGTCAACGTGCCCAACTGGACTAAATTGACACACGACACGAAATTGGGAACGTGGAAGTATGGTGAGCTTAAGCTTTATTTTTACCAATCCCCGGAGGATTAAAAAAAAAAAAAAAAAAAAAAATCAACAGACGAATGCATGCATCGCTCGGCGTTTTTTTTTTTTTTTTTTCCCCCTTTCTTTACTTTTCTTTGACCCCTCCATCCCCGTTTTTTTTTTGAGAAAATTGACTTCGAAGTTCGTCGTGAAAGGGGAGGTGTGTGCCGTTATCTTGCGTGTTACACGGTAATTGAGTATGTTTGGGTGTGTTGGTATGTACTATATTATTAGTCGGCAGAGGAGGTTTCGGGAGAGAAAGCGGGGGTGAGGGAGCGCCGGGGGGGGGGGGGGGGGGGGGGGGGGGGGGGGGGGGGGGGGGGGGGGGGGGGGGGGGGGGGGGGGGGGGGGGGGGGGGGGGGGGGGGGGGGGGGGGGGGGGGGGTCTCTTTCCCCCTTCCCCCCCCCCCCCCCCCCCCCCCCCCCCCCCCCCCCCCCCCCCCCCCCCCCCCCCCCCCCCCCCCCCCCCCCCCCCCCCCCCCCCCCCCCCCCCCCCCCCCCCCCCCCACCCTCGCAGTTTTGTTTGCGTAGGACAGCCAGTAGCAGTAGTGGTGGTTGTTCAAGGGGGGTCTCAGCCCTCAAGTGTCCCTCGCGGTTCTGCCCGCGTCAAGCATCAGCGCTTTGCTGTCGTACTGTGCTGTTGTGTCGCGGGGATCAGGCGAGGTGGGCGTTTTTTTTAGTGTGTGTGCTCACCTCTTTTTGTCCATTGGTCGATTCGGGTTCGATCTCCCGCCTCGAGGCCGCAACGGGTTGTTATTTGTTTGGGGTATCGTACGGAAAAATGCCGATATACCTGGTATCGCATACATAGAGAGCGGGTTTTGCCCTCCTCCATCCTCTGGCGCACTGCACCCCAATGTGTTTTGGGCTGACACTGAACGATATGTATCAATTATCGAAATCGTATATACGTATGTATCGGTTCGTTTTTTTGTTTATCGGTATCTTGTCGAACTTGATTCGTTCCTAATCGGTATCGTATCGGAATATATTTCTCGTTCGATATCGGTTTCGTATCGGAATCGATTTTTCGTTCGTTTTGTTCGTTGTCGGTATCGTATCGGAATCGATTTATTGTTCGATATCGCAACACCTACAGCAGTAGATGTACATACGAGTAGTGGAGAGGCGTTTCTTTACTTCTGCGGCGTAAATAATTTCGGTTCACAGCAGCAAGTACACCGTACGAAGTGGTATCGTATCGGGCGAGGGAACAATCAGTTTCACCGCGTTTTTTTTTTCGCGCCGACGCTTTTTTTGCCAGATTGTTCGGACCCTCTAGTACGGGCCCTCCTACAAAACAGTTCGAGTAGTTATATTTCGGAGACTCGACATGAACCGGAGGAAACTTAGCCATGGAGCAACAAGGCTGGGATGCCGGGGTATCCCGGGAGTCAACAAGTGTGGAATTGGGATACTTGGGGTATTGGGATACTTGGGGCAAGCATCGTGGGATATCCGGGGGGGGCGGGGGGTACCAGTGGGATACCGGGAGGCGACACACGTGGAATGCCGGGGGGAAGTAACCATGGGATGCCGGTGCTCCCCTGAGCACTGGACGTTCGCGGATGAGTTTATTTTTTTTTTTTTTTTTTCAGTCCGTGCTGGTGAGGGCAAGGCTGGTTATTTCGGCGCTGTACTGCCAACACTTCCTTAAGTTCGGACTGGGACTCTCGCTGCTGCCTGCCTGTCTGTGTGTGATCGCTACAAAAAAAAACACCGTCTGTGTACTGCTGCACCCTAATAGAGGTTGGATTTGGACACATATTCTATGTGTGAAAATGTGGTGAGCTTATAATATCACCTCTTTTCCTGCTGCAAAATGTATCTCCTGCACGTTTATCTAAAGGGTCGTTCTGGTCCAAGAACTTTTGTTGCTTTTTTTCCCCCCCAGATTTTTTGTTATTTTTTCCCTTTCCAGAGTATGTGAATGCCACGAAAGAAGGCCTCTCTATCTCGAAACCTAATACACGAGTCGAGGAAACCTATAATAAGTCTCCGAGAAAAGTGCTGCAATAAGAGAACGCCCCTATAGGTCGTGCGTCTCCTACAACGTGGATGCATTTCTAAAGGGGGATGCAATTTAGCAACCCACCCTTTTGCTACCGCACTGCACAGAAACCGAAACTACGAAGTATGACTTTAATTCCAAGTGTTTAGTCGTCACAACGGAAGTGAGGTCCTGCACGGGATACCATCAGGTAAGCTTTACTCTCTTTCTCCCTATTTGCCGAAGGATGTATGCGAAAAACAAAAACATCGAGTATGACCCCCCCCCCCCTTCCACTTCTCTGGGATTTCGCCTTCTTTTTTTTCATGGGGGGGGGGGGGGGGGCGTACTCATTTGTTGCTTGCCTTAGTCAATTGACCATTGACCACGCATCCCTTTCGAGACGGAGCACCGTTCCTACTTCTAATATAGACACCTCCAACATTGGGGCGCTCAATACGTTGTTTCCATATATTACAGAATGTTTACCTATTCTTATCCCCTTCCTGTTTGGCCGCCTGTGGCCACCATCTATCTCCTAGGATAGCGCTCGTTTTCTCCCTGCCACCTAGTTTTCCCCACTCCTCCATGCCACATTCGTCTATTTTCCTCATCTCCTCTTCTAACACATTCCGTTCTTCCTTGTATATCTCACTTTCTCCTACTAAGTGATTTCTACTCTCTTGCTTTGCCGCACGGGCACATCCTTGCATCTACGTTCTCCTCCTCCCGGCTACCGGTTGACCTCTTTCTTCTTTCTGGCAGGTCAAGGTCACTTACGCTAGTTTCAGAAAATTCGCGGAAGTCCATTGGGCCGTGCAAACAGGTTTTCATTCCTGTTCCTTCGCTCAATTCCCCATGTATCTCTCAAGTGTTTTCCCGAGTCTGCCTTGTTTCTTAGCGCCAGCCTTTCCCTTCTTTTATCGGCAGAAGTAGAAAAAAGGATAGAAAGAAGGGCGGCGGGGCGGGGGGGGGTACGGTATGCCCCACCGTTAGTATATCTGGCATGTCAGTGCCAGTGGGTCCACGTTACCAGCGCGCGAGCTGCGCTAAAGCTGTAGGGGTTGGATGTACTTTTGACGCGTTCTACGAGAGAGGTAGCACATTTCCGCTAAAATTTGTTCTGAATGACGGCGCTCCTTAACCCCAAATCGTCCGAATGTCAATCTTGTTTCGAAAAATGACGTCATTGTATACTTGGGCCACGGGATTGTTCATCGGGATCCAATTTGATTTTTGCTTCTGAAGCCAGTTTTCGGGTGAGAGGTGGGGAGCTCCTTAAGGTCAAGTGAGGAGCCTCAGAAAGCTTGGGGTGTTGGACCTCTATCGTAGAACGCCTCTTTTGAGAGTCCTCGGAGAATCGATTTCAACTGCATGATCTAGATCTTCCACACGGTAGGGTAGTGGTACAGATCCAACCCACGAAGCATTTCCGAGATCACGGACAGCTTCTAGATGGCTCTCACCCGACAATGTGGGCTAGAGACCTCTACCAAAAGTAGATCATCAAGTGAGCATCGAAATTTATCTTCATTTCTTGCTGTAGAGCATGGCAAGCGTTGCCCTCTGCTGCTCCTTAGGTAATACCATTTAATGCAAGGTCGGACGGAGGACCAGGTGTGGAATTTTCAGGGACTGGTCGCGCTTAGAACAGCGGCCAAAAAACAGGTGCGATACGTTTGCAACACGTCGACCAGAAACAATAACATGTATGTGCATTTGGGGCAGGAGCGAAAAATAGCAGCAGCGTTACCATTGCACTATACTGCAGAGGTCAGGTGCATTTTGGGTAGGAGTGAAAAATTGCAGTAGCGACACGAGAACTACAAACTGCAAACAAAAAGGTCGGCAGAGTACCAGTGCCTAGCCATCGGGACTCAGTTTTCTGCTGGGTGCGACTCCGCGGTTGAACTCAGCGACACCGTACACAGGAGAGCTTAAGGGACCCATCAGTCACAACGAGTAGGACAGCCGTAAAAACTAAAGATGAATATCGATGCTCACTTGATGATCTACTTTGCAGAGGTCTCTAGCCCACTTTGTCGGGTGAGAGCCATCTAAAGGCTGTGCGTGATATCGGAAAGGCTTCCTGGGTTGGATCTGTACCACTGCGCCCTTCGTCCGCTTGTTTTATTCGTGAGGTATTTGTTTAGAAATATAAGCTACGCTTGACTATTCGTATGACTACGAGAAAGCGCCTGTAGTCATGAACGCGGTTTTTGTTCGTAATTATAAAATAAACTCACCAAGACATTGATATATTACCAGAAAAAGGTATGTCATGACAGAAAACGTCATACTATTTGGGTGTGATGTGCCTTGATTACCTCGTTATATTTTTAGTACCGTAAATTGGCAAAAAAAACATCGGTTTACCGTTTTTATGTCATTTTCTTGACTTGGACGGACATTGATATTTTACCATAATTGGCATACAATGACAGAAAACGTCATCTAACTTGGGTTTGGCGCACTCTGATTAATTACCTGTGGTTTGAATGTTTTGTACCGTAAACTGGCAAAAATAAACTGGTGTACCGACAGGTTCATAATTTGGCTCCTAGAAACCCTAGGTATAAACCTAGGGAATTTCATTTTTTTCAACCTTCGGCGGACCGGTTGGACTAAATATATACCAGGTAGTACATGTAGCTCAAGCTCACCACACTTCCACGTCCAGGATTCGTGTCGTGCGTTAATTTTAAGCCGTCGCCCCCCGTTGCCACAGCAGAACCGGCCATGTGCCTCGGGCGCGTGAACATGTAGACCCGACCCGGAATTACCCGCGAGATGGGCAGGCGCGGTGGAGAAGTGAGCGCCGATGACCTGCCCGATGTGTGTCCGTTTCCTCTCTTGTAAAGTCCCGAAAAAAAGGGTCCACGAGGTTATGCCTGGTGCTGCTTGCTGCCCTTGCTTGCTGCATACGTGGTACGGTGGTTAGGTTAGTCATTGCTACCACACTTTTCTCTCGTTCCAAAAGTCCCAAACGGGTACGTATCACTCTGTCTGTCCCGCAATAGAGATACCGTTCGGATACAATCAATCTTGATATTAACGTACAAAACGTTTTTATGTAGTTAGGGACATACCTGGTGGTGGCTTGTTGTAAAATTACCCCAGCGCGGCCAGCGTCAAGAGCGTGCGCGCGCGTGCATGCACGCAATGCGGACTAGTTCCTCTACTACACCAAGACATACCTCCCCTCTCACTCCTGATGCCGACACCGCGTGCATGAAGCTCGCCTCCCATCTACTACAAAAAGCTATTCTCCCCTCCCCCCGGGCGCCTAAAAGAGGTGGATGGAGGCGGGGGGGGGGGGGGGGGGGGGGGGGGGGGGGGGGGGGGGGGGGGGTCATTCTCATGCACGGCCATAGAGTCGTACGCCCATAGACCTTCGCATCCCTACCATGCGGGGGGGGGACGGAGCACGTAGAATTTTCACCGACCAGGTCGCACACATGCCCGTCTCGTTCACCGACCAGGTCGCACACATGCCCGTCTCGTTCACCGACCAGGTCGCACACATGCCCGTCTCGCATCTATATTCCAGAAATACAGCATCGCCTCCCCCCCGCGTGCATAAAAAGAGGGAGGGGGGGAAGGGAGCACTTAATTTTTCTTGTGTCTTCCGCCACCGCCTCCAACCGAATTACGAAAACTACCCCCCTTGTCGCATCGATTGCGCCTCCCTTTCCCTTTCCTAGTGCTCTCGGCTCGGCGTAACGACCCCCGAACCCCCGATCGTCCGAGGATTTCAGACACGCCTAGAACCAACTTTTTTATTGCCGCAAAAGGCACCATCCCACACAAACTCCCAACTCATTTGTCACCGAAAAAGAGTCCGAGTGGGCGCAGCAGTCCTCTACTCGTAAACCTTTTTTTTTTTTTTGCGTCTGTCTTTTAAGGTACCGCCGCCTGCGACCGTGAAAAAAAAAAACAACAAAAAATTCGCCGCAACATTTCGCGCCGCCGCCGATTTCCCCTTTCTCAGCGAGCTCAGCTCGGGGTATGACCCGACGCCGTGTGTCACTTCAGAGAATTTTCTCGCTGCAAATATCGTCGCACACAGGTTCCAAAAAATGATGTGTGCCCACAAAAGCGGGGTGCAATTTGTTAAGAAGTCGTAACGAAATAAATTAGCATACCTCCGATCGGACAGATCAATCCCCACTTTATGATCTAGGTAGATCTTCCAAGGCAGATAAAGATAAGACATATATTCCCGGTCTTGTATAATCTAGCTCATGTTGCCGGGTGGGACTCGCACAATCTTCGTATGATCTAGCACACGCTTCGTGGGTCAGACCTGTACCATACATGCAGATCCCGCACAACCTCTCACAACGGTATATGAGGAACTAAAGGATCTGTAGATAGATAGATCATGATATATCTGTAGGCGGTATGTCCGAGGTGTAGAAAGAAGCGCAGCACCAGCCGTCGGCTAGAAAGAGAGCCCAACTGACTCGAGAGTTTCCTTCGGGATCTCCGGCAACAAAAACACCACCAGATCGTGGAATGCATGGTGCGCAGGTCCCACGGGACATGAACTCCATGGTCAAACAGGAGGATACAAGGATACGATCGGTGACCTCTTTTACTATATGCCGGGAAAAAAAAAACTGATCGCACATTAATTCAACCTACACAGCAGTGTCTCCAGATACACAGCAGCGGCCCTTCCATGGTGTCGGTATGCGCTATTACGGGGGACCATAGTTAATGGGACCAAATATAGTTAATGGGACCAAATATTTGTTAGTAAAAATAGGGAAACATATAGGGTTCTGTGCGTACCGTAGGTCCTATTTACTATGGTCCCCCGTAACAGCTAACAATACCGGCACTACAGCGTCAACCGGCACTACTTACTCCGCACGCTCCCACACTGGTGAGTCCCATCTGTACCAAGCGGTTTCACAGGCACTATATTGAGCAACCGGCACTATATAGCGGGGGCGACCGGCACTATGATGGACAACCGGCACTATAGTGGCCAACCGGCACTATAGCGGGCAACCGGCACTATGATGGTCAACCGGCACTATAGTGGGCAACCGGCACTAGCGGGGGCAACCGGCAATACAGAGGGTAACCGGCACTATGATGGCCAACCGGCACTATGATGGCCGATCGACACTATAGTGGGCAACCGGCAATACAGAGGGTAACCGGCACTATGATGGACAACCGGCACTATAGTGGGCAACCGGCAATACAGAGGGTAACCGGCACTATGATGGCAAACCGGCACTATGATGGCCATCCGGCACTATACTGGGCAACCGGCAGTACAGAGGGTAACCGGCACTATGATGGCCAACCGGCACTATGATGGCCAACCGGCACTATAATGGGCAACCGGCACTATGATGGACAACCGGCAATACAGAGGGTAACCGGCACCATGATGGTCAACCGGCACTATGATGGCAAACCGGCACTATGATGGCCATCCGGCACTACTGGGCAACCGTCAAAACAGAGGGTAACCGGCACTATGATGGACAACCGGCACTACACGGGGCAACCGGCAATACAGAGGGTAACCGGTAGTACTATAGTTGAAAACCGGCACTACAGAGGGCAACCGGCACTATAACGGCCAACCGACACTATAACGGCCAACCGACGCTATAGAAGGACCGCTGTGTACTGTAATTTTGTCCCCGAAACGTGGGTGCAGTTCTAGAAGGCGGCATTAGTCAGTGGTACGCCCACTTTTGATACCACCTCGGGACAGGCGATTGAGGTGGTCTTTCATCCGTTTCGGTCTAAATTTTTCTGCTGAAGAAAAAAAAAAATCCCGCAGTATCTAGTGGTTCCAAGTAGTTTTTTTTTTCGCGCGACAAGCCGGTTTACTACCTGAAAATCTTAATTAAACCGGAGGGCCTTCAAAGTGGGTATCTGTACGAGAAAAAAAAAAACTAGGTATGGGCAGAGGTAGTCTGGTGTGACTGTTAAGACCACCCCTGAGCAAACCGAGCAGAAAAAAAAAAGACTAAATTTAGCAGGCGGAGATGGGGGGGGTTGGTACGGGAAATAAGACACCCCTAAGGGAACTAAGAAACTAAAAAAAAAAAAAATACTGTAGGGAAGAGAGGGTCCTGGCTATCTGATTGGCTAGCCGTTCAACCAAACCAATCGATCAAATCACATCACCCAATTACTGCATCAACAATCGACCAATCAATCATACGAGACCAATCAAGCAGTCAATCAAGCAATCAAGCAAGCGATAGACTAAATTGAAAAAATCAATCAATCGATTCACCAAATAATCAACCCCATCAATAAATTATCCAAGCAATCAATCGATCGACCGAATCAGACTCTACGCCTCTTCTTCGCGCCACCGGTCAGCCAGCTAAAAAACCCGCCCCTTCTCTCCTCTTCCTCCTCTTCTTCTTCCTCCTCTTCTTCCTCATCCTCCTCATCTTCCTCTTCTTCTTCCTCCCCTCTGTCCTTCCGCTTCCCTCCCCTCTCCTCCTCCTCTTCCTCGCCATCATTCATGCAATACCGAGAGCGACCATTGGAACTTCCCGAACTAACCCCCTTCCCCCCCTCCCCTCCCGCCGCCGCTGCCTCCGCCCCCGCCCTCGGTGGAAACCCCTTCCCCGTTGCCGAAGCTGCCCCCCCGTTAGCAACTGGCCCCGTCCTCGCGACTGAGGAAACCTGGACGGCACCGGCTGCCGCCGCCGCTGCTGCTGCTGCTGCTGTTGCCGCCGCGGCAGTGGCCTTAGCCTCGGTGAGCGCTGCCTTGAGACGCGTGATCTCCTCGTTGCGCTTCTCTACCTCAGCGAACGCCTGAACACACACACAGGCACAAGACATCGACACCGACGAGACGATGCAATCGTGAAAATGACCACGAAAACGCGACATTGGAGAATAAAAATATAATATACATGCTATGATACCTGGTATATATACCTGGTATGTACATACAGAAAAAAAAAACTAAAAAACAATAGCTGTGAGATTGGTGAGATCGAGGATTTCGCCGAAGCTGATGTTCGCAAGCTGTGTGTGACACTATTAATAGTAGAGATAAGACCAGGGAAATCGGCTTTGTTACGAGAGAGAAAACTACTTGACATTATGTCCTAACACTACTGTAATATGGAATCACTTTTTTTTTCTAGTAGTCAAAGATATGCTTTGACCCCCCCCCGTCTCCGTCTCCGTCTCGAAAAGGATGCATGGTCAATGGTCAAATTAGTATGGCAAGCAACAAATGAATACGCCCCCCCCCCCTCCGCGCGCTCCGTCTCGGAAGGGATGCGTGGTCAATGGTCAAGTTAGTAAAGCAAGCAACAAATGAGTCCCCCCCCCCCCCCCCCCCCCCCCCCCCCCCCCCGCTCCGCGCACTAGCGGGCCCTTCCAAAAAAATATCAATGTAATATATGGAAACAACGTAATGAGCGCCCAACTGTTGGAGGTGTCTCTATTATAAGTAGGAGTAGGAACGGTGCTCCGTCTCGAAAGGGATGGGTGGTCAATGGTCAAATGATCAAGGCAAGCAACAAAAGACAACGCTCCTCCTGCCCCCCCCCCCCCCCCCCCCCCCCCCCCCCCCCCCCCCCCCCCCCGCGCACTATTAATATTAATACTATACTTCATACCTGGTAAGGACCTTTTCGCATACTACTATTTACTAATATTGATGTACAAAATACTTGTCCCTCAAAGAAGGGAACGTTTGTATACCAGTATTAATGTGCAAAAGGTCCTTATATCTAGGTACATAGTGTCCCTAAATATAAGGACCGTTCGTACACCAAAATTATCATACAAAAGGTCCATATATTCAAGGACGGAGTGGTACGTATGGCCTTCGTCTGTCCGGGACGCGTGCGGCGATAGCAGGGGTACAGCAGTACCTTTTTTTTTGGCCGAAACATTTCTGACGGGGGGGGGGGGGGGGGGGGGGGGGGGGGGGTCCTCAACTGGAGAACTACCCATACCTCGGACAATTCACCTACAGATCATCTACAGATCATGGATTCCCGTTTCATGATCTGGATCTTTCAAGGCAGATTGGTAGATACCTGATCTGTACGATCTATCTCCAGTAGCTCACGTTGCCCGGTGGGACCCCGTACAATCTGCATGTTCTATCAATAGCACATATTAGCAGTAGTTCATCTACAGATAATAATTGATTTCCCATTACACGATCTAGATCGTTCAAGGCAGATAGATCTATTCCGGATCATGCACGATCTACTGGAGCTCTATGTTGTTGTCGGGTGGGACGTGGGACCGACATAATCTGGAATATGTAGCACGCGTTTATTCGGTTGGATCTATCTGCCCTACAAGGCAGATCTTGCACAACCTCTCGCAACGGCAGGTGAGGACCTAGATCATCTACTGCAGATCATGATCTATCTGTAGACGATCTATCGGAGGTGTGGAACTATCCACTATCTCTGGAACTCCATTATCAATATCAATAGTGTTTTTTTTTATACCGATGCCACTCACTCTGTATCACACTCTGCAACCACATATTTTCTGACATCCTCTCTTGGGATAAAAGAAATAAGGGAATACGCTGGGTGTATGTATGTAATGTACTTAATCAAATGATAGTTGTCAGTAGAAAATGACGGTTTCGCGTGAAAGACGACACACACACAAGGATGGCATTGTGGCATTCTCAAATCATCGGGTTGCACTTCGACTGTTTCTCAGGCTCGGCTTTAGGGTGGAGAAGTCTCCTAAAACAACTATCACGGGGGACCACAGTAAATGGTAGGATCAAATATTGTTATCACGGGGGACCACAGTAAATAGGACCAAATATTGTTAGTAAAAATGGCCAAAAATATTTTGTTTTTTGTGTGTTCCGTATGTCCTATCCTATTTACTATGGTCCCCCGTAACGGTAAAATATGAACAAATACAGTTTTTTTCTGTGTTCCGTAGGTCCTATATACTTCGGTCCACCGTAATAGGGGCACGTAGCATCGTTCGGGCAGAAAAAATCTGACAGCCAAGGGGGGGGGGGGGGGGGGGGGGGGGGGGGGGGGGGGGGGGGGGGGGGGGGGGGGGGGGGGGGGGGGGGGGGGGGGGGGGGGGGGGGGGGGGGGGGGGGGGGGGGGGGGGGGACCGAGGAATCAACTAATGTAACTACTTATACCCAATATCGCTGGAAAATCGTTTTCTTTTTGTCTCGTCTTTTTCGATAAATCCCTTAAGATATCGGGTTGCTCACCGGGTTCCACTTTTCGGCGGGAGAGCAAAGCTCCTCAAGTAAAGAGCTTCTAAAAGTATCAGGCGCACATCTATCGTAGCATGCATCCTCCCGAAATGTACTACCTACGCAAGAATCCGGGGAAGTCCGAGAATTTCACGCCGAGATGTTTGCTCGACATAGTGCTTGAGAAAAGTAAATTACAGCAGTGGCACAAGCATTTGTGCCCAGCGAGTAACACGCGACTCCTAAAAATCTTAAGGTACTACTCTTGGAGAGCCTTACTTATGCTCAAACGTTTACCGCCGCAATAAGCCGCGAGCCTTGTCAGCCAAAAGAGGAGATTACTAACTGTATGTCGCGGACTGCCGTAGAGTTGCGCTCGCATCGTAGGGTGCATCCCGACGTACAACATCAAGGGCCAGGCATGACCTCAGGAACTATTATGTTGAGCGCACGCATGCACAACGCGCCAGGAGAGAAAGAACCGCGGCAAGGAAAAGCAGCCCCATCCGCCCATTCATTTTTATTTATTCAATACATTAAAATCCTCCGTTGGGCTGTCCCCAAAGCAGCCAACTTTTTTACGTGTACTTTTATTTTTAGTAAATTAAAATTCTCCTTATGTGGATCGTCCCCAAAGCAGAGGCTCTTCCGAACAAAAAACAGGCTTGTACGACCCCCCCCCCCCGTCTTTTTTTTTTTTTTTTCTTTTTCCTCCGGCATATTGGAAAAGTAATACAATTTTTCTACCACGGGGGACCATAGTAAATAGGACCTACGGGTACACACAAAACCCTATATATTTACCTATTTTTACCAACAATATTTGGTCCTATTTACTATGGTCCATTACCGCAATACCTGGTAAAAAGAAGTTTGTCCCCGAAACGAGAGTGCAGTCCAAAAAGGGAGTTCCACGTTAAACACATCGTGTCGTCTTTCTAAATTCAACCCGTCGCTCCCGTCGCAACAACAGAACCAGCTGCTGCCAACTTTTTTTTTTTTTTTTTTTTTTTTTGTAAAATCCTGCGGCGGATTGGTAAACATAAAAACTTAAGCTCACCACACTTCCACGTTCCAATTTCGTGTGTCAATTTAAGACCATATATTATAGCTCCCCGTCGCGACGTAAGACAAAGGCACCCAAAGCATCACCAGCTGCGTGCAAGCAGCAAAACCAGTTGCTCGCAAGCAGCAAAACCAGTTGCCTGCCAACAGCAGAACGGCTGCTTCTGCCCCCAAACGTGTCCTTCAACGTGACTGCAGCACATAAAAAAACACCGGTATTACGGGGGAACATAGTAAATAGGACCTACGCTACACACAAAAACCTATATATTTCGCAATTTTTACTGACCATATTTGGTCCTATTTACTATGGTCCCCCGTAGCAGCAAGGATTGCTACGATACTGCTTAACCTATCCACTGCTGCAACGACAGCAATCCTACACTATTCCAAATAGGTTTTATCTCTAAAAAGGCGTTTCGGTACTACAGCGAAGGCGTAATTACATGGGTTACCCCCCCCACCCCTCCGGCTCTGAGCAAGGATACAGCTCACTCTTCCTGCGACTCGCCCAAGACCCCACGGCGGTTCGAGCTTGGTGCAAGCAATGTCTACTTGGTCGGCGAAAACCCTACGCGCTCCGTCCCGGCATCGTAGGGATGCGAGGGTCTATGGTCATACGACTACTGATGTACGGCCATGCATGAATTGAGGACACCCCCCCACACACCCTGGGATGCGTACATAGCAAAAATACTAGGAAAGGGTAAATCACACGTAGGCAAGGTGGATGCGATCCTGCAGACTCGCACCAGGGCACTAGGGCTAAGAGATGTATCCTGATGAATGTGATAGTACTAAATCTAGAATATGCAGGAGAACGAAGAAGGAGAAGGAAGGCCTTTACTTTCCAGCCTAACTCGTAGGAGGTTTTACCCTCAGCGATCTTCTGGACAAGCCGTGGTCACAGGTGTCGTCCCCTCTCCCCTCCGGTACGTGCCTTCGTTTTTTCTCGCGCATAGGGTTCATTCAGCATTCCCACTGCTCGTCGATTTGCATCGGATGCAGCTGACTCACGCTCTCGCGCTTTCCGCTAGTCATTTTTTTAAGCAAGAAAAAGTCCCTACGAGCATGCACTCGGTGAGACTCGAACCCACTTAACAATCTTGATAGGCACGCCGACCACTTACCAATCCACCGGGGACGCCGGCAATAGAGAACGCCAAGTTCATAAAACATTTGGAAACAGTACAGGTGACAGCAGCTAAAAAAATGCTAGGATGCTCATGCACGCGACGAGTAATAACCATACAGTATCAAGAGCAGAACTGGTAATGTACCCAATTAAGACAATCAGAGACACAAGAAAGCCGAAATGGCAAAACAAAGCAAGGAGCACGCCCAAAAAGAGGTTGCCAGCCTTAGCTGATAGAGCTGTACGTGAGAAAGTTAAAAAAAAAAAAAAAGGCGAGCTGGAGTAAGGTGGGATAGCGTAGTGGAGAAAGTACGGAATGATATAGGAGGAAATCAAGAAGACATGATGTCCTCAGAGAAGTTTGGGAGGTACAACGCAGACGTAGAAGAAAGGATAGAAAGAAGGGAAAGGCTAGCTCCAAGAACTAACGTGAAATCGGACAAATACTTGGAGATATACAGGGGGTTGAGGGAAGGGGTAGGAATGAAAATGTATTTGCACGGCCCAATGGACTTTGCGAAAACGCTGAAACTGCGCTTTCGTGACCTGGATCGGCCACAAAGAAGCAAGATGTATACCAGTAGCCGGGAGGAGGAGGAAGTAGATGCATTGATGTGCTCGTGTGGTAAAAACAATAGAGAGCACCAGGTAGTACTCACAGTAGGAGAATGTGAAACGCACAGGGAGGAACGGTTCGGCATGTGTTAGAAGAGGATATGAGCACAATAGATGGATGTGACGTGGAGGAGTGGCGAACACTAGATAGCAGCGAGAAAACGATCGCTATTCTGGGAGATAGATGGTGGCCACAGGTGGCGAAACAGGAAGGGGATAAGATTAGCAAAACGTTTTTATGCAATACATGGAAACAACGCAATGAGCGCCCAATTGTTGGAGGTGTCTCTATCAAGAGTAGGAACCGTGCTCCGTCTCGAAAGGGATGCGTGGCAAATGCTTAATTGACTAAGGCAAGCAACACATGAGTACGCCCCGCCCCCCGTCCCTCCCCCCCCTCCCCTGCGCCCACTATGCCTCCATAACTTCGGCGCACCTGGGTGGCCGTTTCCACCGCTTCTTTCTCGTTTTTCCTCATGTCGTCCTTTTCGGTGAGGTGCCTTGAAATTGTGACACCATGGCTTATCGCTTGCTCCTGGAACGGTGAACAAGAGAAATTCCGCGGCAGCACAAAGGGAGTGGAGTTTCGCAACGAGAACGGAAAGCGAGCGGCGGGGGGGGGGGGGGGGGGGGGGAAGAGGGGTGTACTCGATATCAAGCATGGCCGTAGCCGTAAGTCCATAGACCTCGCATCCCTACAATGCCGGGGCGGACCACGTCGCGCTTTCACCGATCAGGCAGATATTGCTTGCACCAAGCGCGAATCACCGTGAGGTGTTGGGCGAGTCGCGTGAAGGGTGAGTTGCATCCTACTAAGAACTTCTTGTGGAGTGGACTTGCACATGGATGGCAGCTTCAATCAGTTGGTCTTTTTCTTTTCTTTTTTTAGGGGGGGGGGGGGGGGGGGGGTAAGATAAATACCGGAAAGAGAGAAAAATAGGGTGAGAGGTAAAATAGGGATAAAATATGTGCGAAAGCAACAGGGACACCTAGGGATATAAATAGAGGGAGGGGTGTGAGTGCTCATTACCATGCATGGCCGTAGTCGTATGACCATAGACCATCGCATCCGTACAATGCCGGGACGGCGCACGTCGGAATGCCACCGACCGGGCAGACATCGCTTGCACCAAGCGCGAAGCCCTGTTTTACGCGTTCGGCGAGTCGCAAAGGAAGAGTTGAGCTGCATACTATCGATACTATTACGGGGGACCATAGTAAACAGGACCTACGGTAAACACAAAATCCTATATGTTTCCCTATTTTTACTAACAATATTTGGTCCTATTTACTATGCCCCCCCCCCGTAAATAGGAACCGCTTGCGAGGCGGACTTTCTTGCACAGGCATGACAACGTCAAATTGATTGATTTGGCTTTTTTTTTTGGTGGTTTCGCCACTCCCAGAGACAACAATGGGTGTACTACAGTATGTATAAACTGCCTGAGAGAACAATAGCAGGAAAAATAAGAACAGAGACACATGACGGTAAAAAGGGGATACCAAAAAAAGAGCATAATGGACGCGGACGAGAGAGGGGGGGAGGGGGGGGGGGGGGGGCGTATTCATTTGTTGCTTGCGTTAGTCATTTGACCATTGACCACGCATCCCTTTCGAGACGGAGCAGGGGGGGGGGGGGTACCCATTATCATGCATGGCCGTAGTCGTGTGACCATAGACCCTCCCGGGGGGGGAGAGACAGAGAGAGGACGAGAGAGCCGGAGATACCGATAGGCAAAACCGAGGCAGTCCGCGAGACGCGGCAACGCGCCGACACCGCACAGGAGCAAGGCCACGACGCACCACAGCAACGACATGGGTCTTAAGGGCATGGTTACGGTTTCAGTTACAGTTACAGGTCTGCAGTTGCAGTTACACTTACACTCGAGGTTCCAGTTCCAGTTCCAGTTCAAGTTGCAGTTGCAGTTGCCGTTGCAGTTACAGTTACAGTTACAGCCGCCGTTACAAATACCGCCCATCCTAAAACATCAAAAACACTCTAATATTTGTGAACTCACAGTTGACGTATTTCAAATTTTATAAAATATTTGTGAAATGAAAAGGTTTCAACATGTTGCAACATCATATCACTATCCCTTGTTCGGGATATATAGTATCAGTGCGCAGAATGATTATTTAAAATTGTCCTGTTGACCCGGGCAGCATCCAGGGGGGCCGCTGGCCTCTTATCTTTGACAAGGAATTACATATAGAATACGCGCGTTCGGTTTATTCATCACAATACTTGTAAAATTCGGTAAAAATGGAATATAGTCGAGACGTATTACGCAGCTTGCAAAGTTGATTATCAACTATTTAATCTGTCGAACTCACAGCTGACGTATTTCAAAAAATTGAAAATACCGCCCCGGTCACACCACAATCACGGTCACAGATATACAGCCACACATACCGTTTAAGATCCAGTTATCGTTGCAGCTACGGTTACAGTCGAAACAACCCCCGCCCCCCCAAATATCACGCCGCCCGGCACCACCGCTACGCTACGCTACAGCACGGAACGCCTCGCTACGGCACGGAACGCCACGCTACGGTACCCGCCTGCACCGCTGCACACCGACCTTGAGGAGGTCCTTGCTTTCCTTGAGCGAGGTCTCCAGGCTGCAAATCCGGATGGGGTGCAGAAGAGAAAAAACGTAGGGAACACGCGCGTGCGAGTGTGGGGTGGGAGGGAGTCAGACCCTTCCATTTTGATGCATCGCTCGTATGTATAGGCGTCTGCGCTCTCTCCGTTGTGGAGACAATCAACTCTTGACAAAACCCTCCGATGGGAGGTGTTATCTTGTCACGCGTGTCATACCGTAAAGCTCTTTTTTTTTCGCTCTCTCCCGGTGGGGTGTGTCATAATATCGCACGAGTGATTCGGTAAAACGCGTGTTTCTCGCTCTCTCCCGGAGGGGACCCTCAGCCCAAAACGACCCCCACCATCCCCTGCTACCTCTCTCCCCCTTCCGCAAGATTGGGCGAAAAGCGACCGCCCGTCGCCGTCCCACGCTACCCCTCTCTTTCTCTCTCTCTCTCTCGCCTCCGGCGATTCGGCGAAAAAAACCACCGCGAACGAGATCGTTCGGCTCCAAGTGGGCAACATGATCTACTGCTGTGAGAGCAACCATGTCAGAAACGCATTTCTCGATCCTGAAACATCCGGATCATGACGTTGGGGATTGTGCCGGTAAGCGCCCACCCCTCGATACACTCTGCCGGCGCTTCGGCTCAAAAATCTCTAAACGACCCATGGCATACGCATAATATCCTTACTATTTAATACTGTATGGCGGTGGTGGTGGTGGTGGTGGTGGTGGTGGAGGAGGTGATGGTGATGTCGAAATGACTATTCACGACTACGCTGGATTTCGGTTGGCCCCGCTCGGCGTCGGCTCTATTATCGTGCGCCACGGGACAACATATATACCTGGTACCTATCTTGTCTCTACCCGCCATTCGGGGGGCTCAACACGCTGAACGATCCCCACAGCCCCATGCTATTAATAGAGCAGACCTCTACCCCGCGGTCGCTTACTAGTCTATACGGGGGCTGCAGTTATATCCGGGGGTGAACGTGGCAACCAGGACCAAATAAGCACAATAATAAAACAAATACTGGAACAGATAGATTTTAGTGCGTATGATGCGGTCCTGATCACTGTTAATACCCCCCCCCCCCCCCCCCCCCCCCCTGCACTAGCAAAAAAAAATAAAACGTTTTTCTGAGGCTTCTCGCGTACGTAGAGGAGCTTTTCCGTTACCTCACACAACAAACAAAAACTGTTTTTTTTTCAAGATAATAAATGAGACCGTAACCCGGTGAAAATAATCAAGATAGGGGTCATACTACCATCAACAAATGAGCGTCGATTTAGTTCGCACCGGGGAGAGGGGATGCGATCGTTTTTTCAGCGCTCGTTCTATCATCTCAACAGCGGCGGTCTAAGGGTTTGTCAACACCGAGGAACAAGGTGTTCTCCGAAAGATCTGGTCAAGAGAGAGAGAGAGAGCCTTCGGAAAATACATATAAACGTTCGACTTTCACTATTAATACCACCACCCTATAGTGAAAGAAAAACACGAGGCGCTGAAAAACGATCGCCCCCCCCCCCCCCCCCCCCCCCCCCCCCCCCCCCCCCCCCCCCCCCCCCCCCCCCCCCCCCCCCCCACCCCCCCCCCCCCCCCCCCCCCCCCCGCTGCGAAGTCAGCGCTCTTTATAAGGTAGTGTTTTAGTGTCTTATTCGTGATATGCCGTCTATATTTAGTACCAGGTATAATTTAGCTCACATAAGGGTTTGTTCACTTGGTTACGTTTTCATTGATCGTCTCCTAGACACTACCACTCGGCGGAGATATAAGGAACGCTTATACATTAATATCAACACCAAAAAATCTTTATATTTATGGCCAGAACGGTACCCGCTATTGTTGGAATATCGCTAAACACTACGACTCTGGCCGGAAATATAAGGACCATTCGAACGTTAACATCAACACCAAAAGGTCCATATATTGTTGGCCAGAATGGTACCCACTATCGTTGGAACACCGCTACCAACGACCACTGTGGGTGGAAATATAAGGACCGTTTGTACATTAGTATCAATACCAAAAGTTCCTTATATTTACGGCCAGATTGGTACCGGGTACCATATAGATATCTCTGATGTAGGCGGGCCCAGCCAATATGGTCCCTGTAGACTATTGCAGTACAAATATATGAAGATGTCCTCTATTTACCCCTCTACAGCAGTAGGCTTGCAGCACCGTTTGGGGATAAAATACGTACAACTTGAGTGGTTTGTTTCCAACACGAGACTGCAATCCTAAATGTGCTGAGTCGGGGTTATACCCACCACTGCATCCGTCTGTTCTTTTCCGTCCGTCTGTTGAAGCGATACAGCGCAGCACACCCAACCCTAAGACAGTCAAAGCTGGTCCAGGCTGGAATTCGTCCAAGAATTACTGCGTTCTACACACTAGAAATTCTGGTCCAGGACGGATTTCACATTCAAGAAAGGGCGCGTTATACGCTTACATCAGAAGCAGGGCGACTTCCGAATTTCGTCATGACTAGTTAGTTTCCCTCACGAATGGCTGCGTTCTATACCATTTTTAATAACTTCAGTAGAACGGCTTCACATGTTCATAATTTCCGAGTAACTGGTTCGTGTGCTCGTACAGGACTAGTTTTCCCGTAAATATCACCCTGCCTATCGTATTGGTCGTTTCATTAATACGTGTCCCGTGCTGCTGTACCTGGTATGTATAGCGATGACACTGCTCGTGACTTGCTGCTCGAAGCTGGCCAAGGTCTATGCCATAAAAGCAGTGTTGGATATAATCTTATTAGTACTACAGTTCCGTTCTGGAGACGAACTATTGTACTTGGAATATGAGAGGTTTGTCACCCAATACGGGACTGTAAATCGAAAAGGGATGTCGACCAAGAATCGAGTGCGGTACAACATATACCGATATACGACAAAAAACAGTCGTACTGGATACGATTTCGATAGTTAATACATCGAAGCTTTTTTTTTTCCTTCAGTGTCAGTACAAAATCCACGGGGGGATGCCACACAGTATGGCGGGCAAATCGCGTTCGATGCGATACATCGAAACTTGCGATACGATATCCAACACACCGTAGTCTACACGGCTCTCGAAGCGATCAAGCCTTTCGGTCGAAACGACGATACCTGCAGAGAGGTGCTAACTACCAATACAAGCTGCCCTCTACAGCGGGCAACTCCTCGTACAGGAATATAGCAGTAGAAGTAGTAGTAGTAGTAGTAGTAGCAGCAGCAGCAGTAGTAGTAGAAGTAGTAGTAGTAGTAGTAGTAGTAGTAGTAGTAGTAGTAGTAGTAGTAGTAGTAGTAGTAGTATAGTAGTAGTAGTAGTAGTAGTAGTAGTAGTAGTAGTAGTAGTAGTAGTAGTAGTAATAGTAGTAGTAGCAGTAGCATTAATAGTAGTAGTAGTAGTAGTAGTAGTAATAGTAGTAGTAGTAGTAGTAGTAGTATAGTAGTAGTAGTAGTAATAGTAGTAGTAGTAGTAGTAGTAGTAGTAGAAGTAGTATTAGTAGTAATAGTAATAGTAGTAGTAGTAGGAGTAGTAGTAGTAGTAGTAGTAGTAGTAGTAGTAGAAGCAGCAGCAGCCTCGATTTGTATGATGCGGTTGTAACTCGCCATTTCAGTACGTTTGGCAGGAGCTGCGGCAGCGGTATAATAGCAAGAGAACGCTCCTGCACTCGACGCGGGCCTGAAGCAGCAGACAGCAGCCCTGCCCACACGCGTAAAAGTCGGGCTACATACAGCATATGCATACATGAAAACTCGGTGGGCCTTCTTTTAAGGCGGCGGAAAGTCCAACCTTCTGCCCCACACATCAGAACATACGCAAAATACCAGGTATATACTACCACTGTCCGTAAATACAAGGATCGTTTTCTCACAAATATTCAAACAAAACGGCACACATTTAGGGACAGAGTTGTACATGCTACCACCAGGAACATATATGCAGATCAACTCGCACTGTTCGTGCTGACGTGGAACTTCAGGGATACAGTCGTAAGAGCCCGGCGGCTCAACCAGCCCCGTCTTGGGGACGAACCAGTAAAATTATTTCCAAGTGGTTCGTCCACAAAACGGGACTGCAGTTCTCAAAAGGGTTAACTGCAAGAAGATACACGAGGACAGGGCTCAACTACATCACTGCTGTGATCAGCATCAGCAGCAAAACACTATTATTTTTGACAATCATCAACAACCAGCAGCAACAACAACATCGTCGTGTCATCATCATCATCAACAGCAACAGAAGCAACAGAAGCAACAAACGCAACAGCAACAACAAACACAATCCCCCCGACAGCAGGTTCCACGACGAACTGGTCTGACGTTGAGATCGCTGTCTGCCTATGGCGGCGGAGTCTTTGCTACATCGGCTTCATAAATCACCAGGCGTACCAGTCTGATCGAAAACAAAAGGGACCTTTAGATGGTAACAAAATGTCGAAAGGTGCCTTATTTTTCTGGTCAGGGTGGGATACACCATGGGCCCGCCTGCAAGAAACAGAGCAAGCCTTAGAAACTTACACACTTCGGACAGAACATCAACAGATCATCTACACATTATCTGCAGATCACGATCTAAATCTTTCAAGGCAGTTGTATTCCCGACCTTGATCTATCTGTAGCTCATGGTGCCCGGTGAGACCCGTAAAATCTGCATGATCTAGCACAATTTTCCTGCGTTGCATCTGCACAACGCACAGATCCTACACGACTTCTCACAAGAAACAGCAGGTGACGAACCAGATGATCTATTGTAGATCATGATCTATCTGCAGATGATCTATCTGATCTGTCGGAGATGTGAAAGCTCTACCGCGACACCATCGCGGAACAACCTTGAGCATCGGATTTTACGGGGGACCATAATAAACAGGACCAAACATTGTACGTAAAAATAGATAAACATATAAGTTTTAGTGTGTACCATAGTTCCTATATACTATGGTCCCCCGTGATAGTACCAATGCTACGAATCCATCTAATAGTAGCGCTTGCCGCCGAGCACGAGTTCTTAACCCTCTCAGGACTGCAGTCTCGTTTTGGGGACAAAACTAGGACTGTACTTACAATTACGGGAGCTTTCTATGCTTAAATAGACACACGACACGTAGTTGGAACGTGGTGAGCTCAAGCTTAATTTTTACCAATCTGCCGGAGGAGGATAAAAAAAAAAAACAAACTGTATATGGTGGTTTGTTCTCAAAACGAGACTGCAGTCCCACAAAGGTGATAACCCTATTTCTTTCGCGTCTGGCCGAAATGGGACCCTCATGCTCTTACCCAGATATTTCATATTCGTCGGGGTCTACTGTGCTGTACGATGACGGCCGTGGCAGCCTCAGCGTGCAGATTCCGTTCACAAGAGCACAGGGGGAACCTTGTACATAACCCTACTTACAAATACGTCATCAGCTGTGAGTTCGAACTATTGAATGGTCGGAACTGATCTATACCTGGTATATATATCTTGCATAATGCCACATAAAACCCGTGGTAAACTCGTGGCACGCGCGATCGAAGCATCATAAGTAGTACGATGAAATCCTCGATCTTACCGCTATTGTTTCATATATATATAAACATGTATGTCCATATGCTCATGCTGTGTGCCGGCAGCGTGGTCCACCTTCCTCATAAAAAAAAACTTTGGACGGTTATATACCTCGCTGGATCCTATTCACACTCTTTTCCGGGTTGTAAGGCGCTATTAATAGATACAACGAGCATCCAACTAATTAGCAGGATGACCAGATCACGATCTAGAATATACCTGGCTCTCAACCTGCCATTATCAGATGCTGACCAGGATCTGTGCAAATACAGATCTAACCCAGGAAACGTGTCCTAGATTATGCAGGTCGTACGGCTTCCACTCAAATGCTAAACGTACGGTGTCTCGAAAACGGCAGGGTAGACGTCATGAGCGACGTAGACCGTACAGACAAGGAAGACATCGATCTGCCCCGATGTATGTTAATCATGAAGTGCGAATTATCTGTAAATGATCTGTGCATGATCTGTCTGAGGTGTGTGGACCAATTGCGAAGCGCGGGCTTGAGCAACCGTCTGGGGTCAATCTCTGCGCTTTATAACGCAATTAAATCTGTGTCGCCATACCCCTACTGTAGCCTGCCAAGCCATACCAGGTATCATGTATCATGTTGCGGGGAAGCGAGCCATCCACAGTATCACACCCACACCCCCCGAACACATCAGGAGCCCGGGGCCAGCATCGCTGCGCACCCGGCTCGGCAGATGGACTAAGAACAACGACACATACAGAAACGGCATACTTTGTAATACTTTATTCATATGCGTCGTGGCCGGACGACGTTCCCAGGTCTCCCTCCATGCGGCCTACACGATACGGTTCGAGCATAGAATAACATAATGGCATGCATGGTCACACATCAGTAGCGTACACGTGCATATGCCAGGGTGACCCCAGATGCCACAGCAGCCAGCAGCGTCGGGTCGCCACGTGTGGCGGGTGCTGAAGTCGGCATTTTGATTTTATTCACCCACCAGAGATCTCATACCGAAAGTAGAAAAATTGCACCAGGCAAAAAATATGCCCATCTACAGCAGTCAGTAGATGAAACCAAGGTTCTTCAGTCGTCCGCCCTCAATATCAGAACACGGGGAGTAACGCCCGACGCCTCGACACAGCAAACAATCCAACGGAACACAGCAGTCCAACGACACAACTTGATCCCGACTACATCTGCCCTTTGCCGTGAATGTGCTCGAACAGCAAATGGAGCCTGTCCGAGCCCATCAACCAAGCAGAGGTCTCTCTCTGGCTAGGGTTAGGGTCATAGATCTCCAGGTTTGGGTGGTGGCCGTCGTTAGCCGAAGCCGAAAGTAGTCTCACCTTCGGGGGGGGGGGAAAAATCCCTTGCAGTTTCATGACAAAACCCCTACTTCATTAGAACAGCATCATTTTATTTGGGCACGTCTGAGGAAGTTCGCCCGAACGGACAGATTTACGCCAGCCGATACAACCCAGGGCCAACAAGAGAACACGTATTACACAATATATACCATGAGGATAGCAGAAATTGGGCGGGGGTGTCACCTGCTCTACCGCACCAGCTACCTGTGTCGGCGAGTACAGACGGCTTCGGTTTTCCTTCTCAAGCGTTTTTTTTTTTTTTTTTTTTCTGTGTTTCTTGTGCTCGCGTGAACAGCAGCATCGACACAGCAGTCATGCCAGCGTTGTGGCCTCATCAGGGCATCATCAGAATCGACGTGCAGGAACATGAATCCGCGGCAGGGCCAATTTTTCAGCTTGCGAGTACACGCAAAGAGCGTAAACTCGCACAGGGGTTGCGGCCGTTCCCAACAGTCCACTTGTTTTTGCCAGAACGATAAGGTTACCAACACCGAACAGCATGAAGGTGTTTTCGGAAAAGACGCTGGTCGAGAGCAGCCTCCCGAAAATATAACGTACCCGGTACGACGTTTGGAGCCCTTACCGATGTCAACGAGAAAAACGAGCGCTAAAAAAAACGATCGCATCTCTGCGGGAACTCAACGCTCCTTGCGGTACAGCAGTAGCATAGCGATGTGACAGGGCCACAGTAGTATAGCGATGTGACAGGGTCACAGCAGCATTGCGATGTGACAGGGCCACGGTAGTCTTAGCCTATACCTTCTGCACCGGTTCACGATGTTGGTACTTTTGTTGTCTCCACATCAAAAGCTCGGTTCTTACTCTTTACCCTCGCCAGTTGTTGTACAGCCAGCCGTACAGCACACCCAAAAAGAAAAAAAAGAAAACTCTGGTCCGGGCCGGATTTTGTATTTGAGGATGGGTGCGTTCTACACTAAGTTCAGCATAATTGACCCCCAAAGTTCTTACTTTCCCTGTAAGTCTCAGCCTGCTTGCTGCTCGGTTTCTTATGATTTAGCAGTGACAAGTGTCCTGTTCTGCACTGCTGTAGGCACATTGATGGGGTGTGCGTATTACGGGGGACCATAGTAAATAGGACCAAAACATTGTCAGTAAAAATAGGGAAACATGTAGGTTATTGTGTGTACCGTAGGTCCTGTTTACTATGGTCCCCCGGTTTTAGTAGGGCAGGTGTTCATATTTTAATGGGGATGGCGTTGCGTCAAACGCTGAAGCTACCAGACTACCCGCGTATCGTATCTCGATCCCAGGTGATGTAAGCAAGACTACGACGGGTGCGGATGGTAATTATGGGGGGGGGGGGGGATGTATTCATGTCATGCATGGCCGTAGTGGTGTGACCACAGACCCTCCCTAAAAAGCCGGGGGGCCGCACGTCGGGTTTCCACCGACCAGGCAGACATTGCATGCAAGGTATGGTGGGGGGTAAATTATAAGCAATACATACGGTGTCACCGGTGCGACAAGACAGTACACCGCCTCCGACGAAGTTCCAAGAGGGTTTTCTCCACAACTCGGACAGCAGTGAAAACGCCGAGCGATGATGCCTCTACGGAAACATCTCGACCACATCTTTCCAAACGCACCATTTTCGTTGCGTGTGCCCTAGTAGGCCCTTAGGCCATGTTTCGCAGAAAATCGGCCCGAAAACCTATGCAAGGGAACACATCTTCGTGTTAGACGGTACCCGTTTAACCCTTTTTAGTACCGCAGTCCCGATTTGGGGACAAATGACTTGGAATTAGACTGGTTTGTCCCCAAATCGGGACTGCGGTACTAAAGGGGTTAATGGTTATACCCGGGTAGGTTTGCTCGGACGCCCCAAAGTTCACACCCTAAAACTATTTGGCAGCTTGACGGCATGACGCACGAAGGTCGATGTGCGGCGTACGTGCAGCAGTACTTCCTGTTCGGTAGTGGACACGTCGCAGCACACAGCATCTTCTCGTGTATATGACATGGGAGTGTGCTTCATTACGAGAGGTTTCATTCTATGATTGACAACTATAACAGAGCACCGTTTATACCTAACTTGCCACGAGCAAGCAGCGACCTCCACGAGCAAGCATCAATGAACATTGCGGTGGGTCGGCCCGTGCAATGACCTGTAGAGTACATACATACATACTACTGTAGATCATCTAGCCGTAGAGCGTGTATCACGTACGGTATCATATCTCGCTGAGTGAGTTACAATAGTCGTGGATGGCTTTGGCTGTGCGCGGTTCGCTAACTTTTCTCTTTTCGCGACCTCTCTCCTCCGCTCTCGTCGAGCTCGTCGAATCGAATACGTTTTTCGTCTCCTTCCAGCTTGGCACAGAGAGTGCCACCTTCCGACATGATACCTTCTTTTCTGTGAGCAAAGCTTACGAGCCCCGCTCAACAGCAGCTCGCGCCAAGCCTCTGGACTATGCTGGATGTCGAGGGGTAGAAATAACGGTTTAATGTGATCAACACACACACTACTATTACGGGGGACCATAGTAAATGGGACCAAATATTGTTGGTAAAAATAGCGAAATATATAGCTTTTAATGCGTAGCGTAGGTCCTATTAAACATGGTCCCCCGTAATAATAGCAAGGACAGCACGGCCACCACAATGACACGTGCAAAACACTCAGCAGACTTGTGAGGCGGGACGGTAAGCGCGACAGAGCGCCCCGTCACGGGGGGGGGGCGGCGTCATACAGCAGTCCATCACTCCAACCAGAGTGTTGCTGTCGTCACAACACGCGAACTGCGAGACAGAGAAAACCGCATATGTACCATACCAGCTAATCCCAGCTGAAACCAGGTACCCGTTTATTGTACAGCAGTATTAATAGTATGTGCAGGCAAACGGCAGCCCTGATTGCATTTCCAACTTGCAAATGATCTCGTGCTACATCCTTCGGTTAATTTCTATTAATAGCTTGCATGTCTGCCTATCCCTAGCCTTAATCCCAACCCTTTGGGAGGGTGGAGTTTGGCATGGACGATAGCTCGGCCCTGCCGCGAGTTGCGGTGGGGTTATTGAAACCCCTCCCCCCCGCCGGGCGGAAAGGTCAGAGTCGACCGATCAGACGGCAGTACCGACAGTTGTTGCACTAGCTAAATCGACAAGTGGTGTTGCAATTAGTGCTTCTCGTAAGCAAATGGAGTGTTTGCGGTACAGCCAGTAGTGGGAGCAGCCGCTGCAAGGTCATCTTAATAGACGCAACGACGAGCGCTACGCACGGGACGCCGACCACCCTCTTGCGGCGATGTGCGTGCGGTACATGGTTATCGACACATCATACGGTAGAAGACGGGGGAGGGGGATCACGTGCGCGAAAATGAGTGATTTCTCCAACCACGATCACCGTCGTTGTGACGGCTTGGGCCGTACATACTGGTACGTAAAAGCACCACGAAGCACACCAAACTGCGGCATGTCGTCTTCATTGCTGTATGATTCAGCATGTCGTACCCTCTGCGGTGCTGTGCTGTTATCATACTAGAAAATGAGCCGTGATACCTCCCCGGTGCACTGCATTGCACCCTGAACCATGAGAAGCTCTCAAGTTGGGAATTGTCCGATGTATACCGGATGATCAAACAGAACCGAATCATACCCCCCAGGATCATACCAGCAGCAGCACATACAACCGATATTACCACCCCCGAGCTGCATGGTATCCCCCTTCCCCGCCATTCTTCCACACTGCCCCCACCGCTTACCCTGATATCTGCGACTGGTGAGCTTCCAGATCGCGCCTGAGGGCTTTGCTCTCTTGCCTCAGCTCGGATATCTGCATCGCTGCACCTATGAGCTCATCTTCTATGCCACCTCGACCACCAGGGGTAGCGTTCGCCATATTTCCACTGCTGTTGCTGTGCGGTCTGTCGGTGCGCTGGCCTCAAGCGGAAACGGGAGCAGAGCGTACCACAAGAAGAAAAAAGAAGAAAACTTTGTCGAGCTCGAACACATGGAGTTCCAACAATTGAGACAAGCGGTGAATAAAAGGGGGTATCAAAACCACCCTCATTTCGATCGGGGTCTGCCCCCCCCCCGGCCGAAAAAACTTCATCTTCTGTGAAACAAGGGAGTCGAAAAGTCTTTCAGTGAGAAGAAGAGTCACAGCAACCAGCAATCTCTTCCCCTGTCCAGCAACCAGTACCTCTCCGACCAACACCATCATCGCAACAGAGCCGCCGCCCAAAGGAGGACTAGGGAAACCTGCACTTTACGCGACGGAACATCGGCGCTCTCCCAAGAGCTACGAGACAAGCACGAGAGAGAAATAATCCGCCGAGTTTTTTGTTTGCGCCTTCTTTGTCACAAAGAACAAAGAGGAGGAGCGGAAATATTCGCTGGGGGGGGGGTTTGCATCGCATCGTTGCACGCCCGAGCTCCGGAGTCCAGAAACAGTCTACGGTGTCTTGGACATGACACATGAGCGTCAGTAAGGCAGACGGACAGCGACTTCTCAGCCAAATCCTCTCGGCGAAACGGAAAAAAAAGGCGAGCCAGCGAACGAACAAACACACAAAATGATGAATGAACGATCCGCAACCGATCGAACGAAGCAAAGGGCAGAGAGGCAACACGCATGGAAGCAGAAGGTTGTCGTAGAAGCCCGCGCGAATTTCCTCTCTTTCTCTCCTTGCTTCAATGATCCTCTACTCTTCCTTGGGCGCAACAAAGAAGCTGCGTAACCTTTAAGCATCTCGTGATCTTGCTGATGCAGCACTATGACTCATGGGGATGATACTGGCACTGGGTACATTGACGCGCGACAGAACCAAACCAAGAGACCGTCATCAGAAGAACAGATAGGCGGCGAACGAACAAAGAGCGTGCATACCATTTGTTTTTCAAAAATTTGGCAGCATGTGTGTGTCCGTCCCGTTCCCTGCCCCCTCAAATCCCCTCTCGGAGTGAGTTTGTCGTACGCAGCGAGCAGGGGCTCTGGGTACTAAGAGGTCCCCAGCCTTGACACAGAAGGGTCGGGTCCACGAAGCTTTTTCGCAGGTTGCAAGGCCTCTCCCTCACTCTGTCTTGCCTGTCTCTCTCTGCTGCCCCCCCCCCCCCTCAAGCCGCCTCCCTCTCTTGTGCGTGCGGGCCACCACCGCCACTCTAATTCCACCTCCACTACTCTTTGACGCACAGCAAAAGGAGCAGAGCTGTGAGAGCTACGTACGACGACGAGTGAAGCAAGGCACGCCGCATGACTGAGCGTGTGGGCGATTGGGATTGATTGAAGTTTTGGTTTTGGTGTGTTCGGTTTGAGTCGTCCGTGGTGTCTGCGTCCTAACTCTCTCTGCTCCAGCTGCTCCCTGTGTTTGCTGTCTTGTTTCGTCTGTTGCGTTGTGTCTGTTCGTGACCATGTTCATCGTATCCATGACTGGTGGGGAAAAAAAAAAACCCCAGCGGAACTACGAGTACACACTAAAGTTTCGACCTGCGACATCCTGCGACCAGTCTGCTGCAAGAACGAGAACCCGGGCACCCGCATCATCATATCTGATCATGTACCATCAACCACAGACCAGCCAGCGATCGCCGACGACCATCTTCATCATAGACCCCCTTTCCCCATATCGACAACACGCTGCGCGGTGAACGGCTCGCATTCCCTTACAGCCTCCCGCCCCACCCCACCCCGCCCCGCCGCGCCACGCTTCGTGCCGCCCCGCTTCCCCGGCTCCTGCGCTGGGGTCTGCTTCTATTCTTGACCGACTGGCGCGGGTCGGCGACCCTGATATTGATAGGACCCAAGCGGACTGCTGCGGGCCCAGCGGAACGGAACGCTAAACGAGGCAAGGAAGTTTTTTTTTTACTGCTGCTGTATAGCTTTTCCTGGTTGCATGCATGATGCGTACATGCGGCACCTCTGCTTGCTGTGATACTTTGCTGTGATACGAGTACTGCTGTTTATTAGGTGTGAGTGGAAGGGTTTTTGGCACATGCCTGTACATCATTGTGTATGACACTGGTGTGATCTTACTTTGCTGTAGCATCGTTGGACGGCGATTCTGGTAAAAAGCGCGCAAGGCGGGAATTTTTTTTTATTACGTCTAGTCCTGGTGTTATTTCTGCTGTATGCAAAGTAGTATTCCCCGGGTATGTAAAAGTGATGGACCTCTACTTGTGTAATTTGTTTTGGTGTGTCTACGATTCCCTGGCAGGGTTTTAGGTTGTGGCTTGCTTGTGTCTTGAGTCGTGAGGCGGGGTTTATCCATCCGTGCAACATGCACGCATCATGCAACATGCACGCATCATGCATGCAACATGCATCGTTCGCGCGTTTATTGATTGTTTGTTGGTTTTGTTGTTTGTTTTGTTGTTTGTTGTTGTTGGTGATGCTGCCATTATTGTTGTCATCGTTGTTTCTTAGAACTGCTGTCGGTGTATCGGTGTTGCATTGTGTGTGTTGCGCTTGTCCTTGTCGTGCAACAATTTGTGGTGGTGGTCTTGGCGAGGCAAGAAGAAACCCACCACTAGATCGTATGATGAGTATTGCTGCTGCTGCTGCTGCTGTTGCTTTTACTACTACTGTTGTGTACGAGTCCTCTTGTTGCTATTGTGAAGTAGATGATCGTTTCCTTACGAAACTGTCTGTGCATTTACAGGTACCAGGTATTGTTTTTCTGTTGTAGTGCGAGAACCCAACGATATCCAATCCAGCATACCCCCCCACCTGCAGTTGCTCTACACTATACGCACATACCGGTACCATGAATGAATGATAAGTGTGTCTTTGCTGCCAGAGCTTTCCGTGGCCAAAAACTACCCCCTTGTTCTTCATAGTAACTGCCTGCGAGAACGCACAAAGGGGCAGAGGACAGAGAGCAAACATCGGTGGCTCGATTGCTCGATCGCAGATGTGTAAATAAACCCCATTACGAATCAAAAGAAAGGAGCAAAAATGCATTTTTGTCGGACTGGTATACTATACGTACCTGGTAGTCAAGAAGCTCCTACTTTGGCCACGAAAGGCTCGCGGCTATGAATATTCCATTACTCTTTACCTTCAATGTAGGGAACGGTTGTAGTAATATTCAATACAACGGCCCTTAGATTTAGGGGCAGAGCGGTACCTCAGACCTGGTAGGATTTACAGCAGTAGATGGGTGTCCTCCCTGAGCACGGATGCTTGGGGTGAAAATCTCACCAGGTAATTACTGCTGTGGACGTTTTTTTCGGTCTGGAATTCTTGACTATTGCGGGGAACCATAGTTAATAGGGCCTACGGTATACACAAAAACCTATATATTTACCTATTTTTACCAACAATATTTGGTCCTGTTTACTATGGACCCCCGTGATACCAAATTCTCAACATGTTGCGTACTCTGTAGGATAGATGACAATAATGTACCTCGTACAGCTGCCGTAAATGTAATTGTACCTGGTATTATACAGAGTACAGAGATAACCGCATCAGCAACAACAGCGACACCATTCTTGTGCGCGTAGATCTCTGCCTGTTGAGGCGGACTTCCTTACTTGTGCCCGAATACTCGTAGAGCCCTTCCCTTCCAAGCACAACGACCAGCGTGCACGCCAACCAAGTAGGCCTCTGGTTAGGGGTAGGGTTAGAGTCCCGGGTCGGGGTGGTGGCCGCCTTGAGCCGAAGCCGGAAATAACGGAGTAATCTCTCCACCGGGGCAAAAAATCCCTTACAGCAGTTTCGTGATCAAACGATTCCCCTCGATACAACAGAGTATCGTAGAACATGATTTTATTCGTGCATTTCTCAAGAACTTGGTCTGAACGGGCAGGTTTGCGCCAGTAGAGCTGCCGCGAACACATCGTGAAACATGCACGATAGCACACAACACCCCCTGGGGCGAATTCCAGACCTGGTTTCCTCGAAAACATGGGGAGCAGGCACAAACGGTATTGGTGACTTCGTAAGAAAGATTCCGTCAAGGAGGTTGCAAAGACGCTTCGATCGTCGTACTCAGTATCTAGCTTTGAAAATCGTCCTTGGGGGTGTGTTATATTATCACCCCGGTGTGATATCTGTTATACGGTACAGGTGTACCTGTTACACAAAGTACAACAGCAACCGCATCACCTCCATCACCGCCAACCAACAACACTCTGTTGAGAAGCAGACGCAATGCCGTCCAGGAAATGTAAACCCCAACGTACATAAATCAACCCACGACCCGCACTCCGCGGAAGGACAAATGCGATGCGCCACGAACCATGAGCCGGGCCAGTCCTACCAGTCCTATTTCAACGTATACCGTCAACACCGTTTTACCTGTGGTATGGTTCTCAACATCTCGGCCTACTCTCTTTGACGAGTGATAATTGGGTACCTGTACTCGTGTACGTGTATATACTACTAGTTGTTTTTTTTCGTTTCTTTCTTGGTACGTACCCGGTACTGCCGCCGTACAACAATCCATCCCTGCATCGCTATTTTTAGGTATATACTCGAAGTGTCACATACGGCTCGACCTATGTGCAGCTGCATGCTGCACTAAAACTGTGCAGGATGCGGGTGTGATTGGTCAAGGCGGGTCTTTCGGCCGCCCAGCGTTTTTTTTGGAAAAACGCCACCAAAACAGGCGGCGGAGCCGCGTGACTGCCCCTGCCGACCTCGAAGGGTTGAGGTTATGGTTAGGGTTAGGGTCAGGCCTGGGGGTTGGTCTGGGTCCATGTGCAAGGTTGAAGTTGACGACGTTTTTGTCCGGGATGGAGCTGCACATATAGCGCACGGCTTCACATACATACCAGGTACCTCATACCAGGTACCAGGTATGTATTAATTTTACAAGAGCACGCATGTGGTAATACGACAATCTATCTCTACAACATCTACCACTGTATTTTTGGTACGAGTACAAGTATATACTCGGAAGTCTCACATATACACCTCATGTAACAATACGAGAGCAGTGCCACGTACTGCTGTACTGCTGTTGACCCTGGTTGTACCTATTACTTGAATATTGATCTGAAATACTCGCGCAGGGTTTGTTGGTGCAGCGCTAGCATCATGTACGCAACTGGCTGCAGTACAGGGGCGGGGTCGTTTTGTAGGAGCAGCGGCAGCACCAAACTCCCGCTGTACTTTTATTCATGTACCTGGTGTGTACCATTACAGAATATGCACGCGGATATACGGGCCGTTTCATGTGATCATTCATACCGAAACAGTATACGTATTAATAGTAGTCCTCGAGTTCACGTCCACTTTTATATCATACAGAGTAACACCGTAGTATTACGGGGGTCCATAGTTAACGGGACCAAATTTTGTTGGTAAAAATAGGTAAATATGTAGGTTTTTATGTATACCATAGGTCCTATTAAATATGGGCCCCCGTAATAGTCCTCAAGGTCAATGTCGCCTCCTTCGAACACGGGTTCGAACTGTGGTTCTAAATGATGGGGTTCTGGGTCCTGGATTACTACCCTGTTTCAGTAAGATGTTGCTCAATCAAGTGCTGTAGACTTGCGGCTTCTTTTTTCAGTATATGAGCACGTTGAAGTTTCTTGTATAACTGACTGCCAAATAGTTATAATACTACATGCCGCTGCTGCGAAGTTTTATTAATAGTAACAAATATTAATACGAGGTAGATATATACTCGTACAGGAAACCGTTCTTTCTACCCACAAGTATTAATAGTACACCCGGTTATTAATACTGTAGTATACCTCCTCGTACAGGAAACCGTTTTTTCTACCCACAATTATCAATAGTACACCCGGTTATTGATACTGTAATAGTATACCTCCTGACTCCTTAACCTAAAGATGAACCAAGCACCAGTACATTCTACTATTACCGGGGGCCATGGTAAATAGGACCTACGGTACACACAAAAACCTTTATTTTTACCTCTTTTTACTAGCAATGTTTGGTCCTATTTACTATGGTCCGCCTTTATACAGCTGTACCACGTACCTGGTAGGTGTTTATGTGGTGACGGACTGTGAGACCAACTCTTGTGGAATTGTTTAAGCCGTGATTTCTGGCAATATTTTTTCCGTTGTAAGGCTCCCAGAAATATGTGCACGCGAAATGAGGACCATCTACGATCATGGCTTGTGATGTCGGAAACTGGTTTATGTATTGCACTGGTTGGTCTTGTTCGTGTCAGAGGAAGCAAAGCCAACCGCCGTCGCGCCGCCGCGAGCGTGGTCTCGGTACACCCAAAGCCAGGTTGATTTTCGCCGGCGACGTCGAATCGCCATTGCTTCTGCTGTTGCGACATCGAGTTGCCATCGCTGCTGCTGCTAGTGCTGCTGCTAGTGCTGCTGCTAGTGCTGCTGCTGCTGCTATCTCGCTTCCATGTGAGGGAGACGCCATATCTTACTATTACGGGGGTCCATAGTTAACGGGACCAAAATATGTTAGTAAAAATACGTTAATATATAGGTTTTTA
Source organism: Macrocystis pyrifera (assembly GCA_031763025.1). Classification (NCBI taxonomy): domain Eukaryota; class Phaeophyceae; order Laminariales; family Laminariaceae; genus Macrocystis; species Macrocystis pyrifera. Next base: position 7,095,276 of record JASSKH010000008.1, on the reverse strand, counting down.
TGTATCCCACAGATCCTATTAACTATGGACCCCCGTAATATTAATAGAGCGCCGTAGCCCGTAGGTCGGTAGGTACACACAGCTCGCCGTAGGTGTGACGCTTCGGCGTTGATGACGGATATGCTCTGCAGATGACCACTTGTAGTAATACTGCTGAAGTTAACCCCGTTAGTACCGCAGTCCCGATTTGGGGACAAACCAGTCTAATTCCAAGTGATTTGTCCCCAAAACGGGACTGCGGTTCTAAACGGGTTAAGGTACCCAAAGTTCAAGTAGCTCTGAGTTCCTGGAGGCACGAGAGACTGCTCAGAACTGGGCTCAGTTCTGAGAGGATTCGATGACTTTTGCACCCAGTAGGAACTGAGACCAAAAATATCGAGGACCCCGTAATTGATGTTTCTGATTTTTGGCCTTCGGAGATCGCTGAATGCTCCAAAAATATTTGCTCAAACTTTTCCCTTAGTAGTCGAACTTGAGAAAGAAAACCAGGACGAAATAGTCGTTAATTAATGGGGAAAGAAAGTGAAATGCCAACGTACCGGGTACGAGAACGCCACTACAGGTTTGTCGTCCTCCTACACAGAATGTATACGAACTCGTATTCTGCATGAGGCCATATAAATAAAAATATTACACACAGCTTGCAAAAACGAGTTGCAATTAAATCCCCGATTTCACAGCTATATTTTTCTAGTTTTGATAACACAAACCAGAAACAAAAGCCAGACGAGAAAATAAGAACGAAAGGACGAATAACAAAAGGAATTTTGAAATGAAGCAGAATACGTGACTTTTTTTTTTCACGAATCTTCGTATTTCATTCATGAAAATTTTCTCCACTTTCGTTAATAATTTCGTTGGTCATTCACCATCTTTTTTTTCGTTGAAAATGGACGAGTACACGGGACGACTAAAAACGAGGAGCGTTTTTATCTGATTTTGTTCCTTTCTCCGATTTCCTATTACACATGATCAATATCGTACTCGTATGATAGATGGTATGGTCCAAAGTGTATGAGTTTTGGATTCCGACGAAGTTCTCGATCTCTGCTGACTAGTGAGGTGTCTTTTTATCTCCGATGCGAAGACGTATGGTATAATATACCTGGTAATGCAATATGCACCGCCGTTCATGATCATATAATGTACGGAAAATTTTAAGAACTCCAGAGCAACGAGACATTTTTCATATTGACAAACGAAAGGACGAAAAAAAAACGTCAGCAATTGACGGGCATCCGCGTTTTTTAAATGGAATTTAGAATTTACGGCTGGACGGCACCCGTACACTTTTGTTTTTTTCTGCTTGATAATGTCTGTGTACCTTGGTACCATGTATTGTTGCGTAAGTGTGACCTCGCCTGATTGCTTCATCTGAATATTGCCGACTCGACCACATGTACGTAGAATTGTCAACACTTGCATGTTCTCTTTGGAAAAAAAAAACGTTCCCTGTTTTTCGATTATGTCGACACATGATTGGAGGAACTTTCGAAAACATCAACAACCGTAGGACACTACATCTGCCGATCGGTTGAACTAACTCACAGCTGACGTGCTTTCTTAGTTTCTTATAAAAACAGTAGTACAAAACTTGCCCGCACCGACCCGCAGCCTTGGGGGCCCGTAATAATGAGCAAATACCGTATTGAATACGACGTGGCAAATCTGAGTCACCTTCCACTGGTAAACACGCACCAGCACCAAATAGTGTATAATAATTTCGGGGTGTAAATTGGAAATTGGATTTGGACCCCACGTTATAATACTAAATAATCTGCTGTTGTAAATTCAAATCCAGCTTGGGAGTTGATCGTTCGCGTGGAGGTGTATCTTTTTTTTCCAGTTGGAGTTGATTTTTTTTCATTTTTTTCGTCTATATTTATATGGCCAACAGAGTCCAAGCTGGGAATGTAGTCTTACTCGTGACATCTCCGGGAGCAGGGCGCAATACGAGCGACCCGCACCACGAGCCAGGCCGAAGGCGAGGTGCGGAAAAATGAATCACCCCGCTGCCTCTCCGAAAGCCCGCCTGTCGCGAATATGACACCGTCTATTTTTTCCTGCAGTGAAAAAGTACGAAAATGATTCATCTAGAAAAAACTCGCCTGCACCCGGAAATACCCCCTCAAATTCGTTCTGTGTCGCATATTACGGGGGGGGGGGCGTAGTAATAGGACCAAATATTGTATGTAAAAACGGGGAAATGTATAGATTTTGTGTGTACCGTAGGTCCTATTTACTTTGCTCCCCCGTAAAACAGTTTGTTTTCCTTGTTTACGGGTGGAGACTTGTGCGGCGGGTAGCACCATGCCCCCTCCAGCTCGTCTTGCGATTCGCGCAACACTTGCCCTCGCTGTACGTAGTGGGGAGGCGTGATGACTTCGTCGTCTCATGCTATCGCGCCCGGAAATGTCCGAACGTCGAAAAATTTATAGGCCTATATCTTTGACAAGGAATCACATATAGAATACGCGCGCTCGGTTTATCACAATACTTGCAAAATTCGGTAAAAATGGAATATAGACGAGAGGCGTATTACGCAGCTTGCAAAGTTGAGTATCAACTATTTGGTCAGTCGAACTCACAGCTGACGTATTTCAAAATTTATAAAACCTATTTCGTCGACCAGAAACTACTCAGTTTGGTCGCACGAACTGCTGTGGCCATTTGGACATGTTGTCATCGTACGCCCCTGTTGCCGTGACGCAATAAAAGTAAGGCCGACACATGTAAACGCTATTAATACCGTATCGGGGGACCGTAGTAAAGAGGACCAATTTCGTTAGTACTAATAGCGAAATATATAGGTTGTTGTGTTTGACGTAGGTCCTATTTAATATGGTCCCCCGTAATAATTGCGTGTTGAAGAGTAGTAAAAATGACTATCGTGGACCATGTACCAGGTACAGAAACTTTCGGCATCAGGTGACAAACTATTTGCCAGAATGGCTCCAGCGTTTGCAATTTTTCAGTTATTTTTCCGTTTTGCGCGCTAAAAAAGCAGCAACCTGTTCGGAACTTGTTCGCAAAACTTGTTTCGCCGCGAGTACTGTCTGGTATACCTGCTATACGTTTGTTGTTCTCGCATTTACTATTAATAACCCTTTATGAACTGCAGTCACGTTTCAGGGACAAACCTCTCAAGTTCCAAGTAATTTGTCGCCAATTGTCCCCAAAACGGGACTGCTGCTGTCCTGAGAGGCTGAAAAAGTTAAGACAAGAAGTCCGTGGTGGTGACACAAAAAGGTGCTGCAGTTATACTTCTGGCAACTTTCTCCGTGGATACGAAGGATTTCCGATCATCGACAAATGTAAAATGTATGGACGGTGGTCGTATTTGCTGCCTGGTTGTACAGCAGTATACTTGCCATGCCCTGTTATTGCGAGTCTTTCTCTGACTCCTATTTCCGCCCTATATAATGACACCTACGCAAGGTCATGCAAACTCCAGCATACCCCGACGACACCTAATTGCACACCGCGGCGGTACTATTGCCACTTTTTTTTCGCTCACTCCTGTCCAACTCCCACGTGGCACCCTGATCCCACCCCGACCTCCTCTTTTTCATAGAGTGTGTATGTCGTGCCTCTCGTATCTACTGTAGTACGAAGAATGGGTATGTCTTGCCTGTCGTATCTGCTGTAGTACGAAACCTTGTCACTTGTACCAAAACCAGTTGTATAGATACCATAACAGACTATTACTGTGGGGGTGGTGGGACCTCCGCGGGACAATACCCATGCGACGGTCTGGTCGAGAACCTGGAACCCACATTACGATTAATAAAAAACGAGTACAAATCACAAGCCAGGAGCCCAGCCGTTGGCCAGGCTCACATCGTACCTGTTTTTGGCTTGAAACTGGCCAGGGCCAGGTACATCTGAATTTTGTCTTTTTCCGCTATTAATACGAGCTCTGAATTGTTTTCGCGCTATTTTGTTTCAGCCTACCAGAGAGGCCTTCCGCAAGCCTCGGTTTATTCTCTTGCGGACGCGGTTTCCGCTCCTTTCGTTGCAAGTACTATGTCTAAACTCTATACGTACGTATCTACCAGGTACCAGGTATATACATACGCACGCTGGTTTTTTATTTTTTGGCCTACACGATTTGCTTCAGTTGTTACCATGTGTACTCTGTTGTTGTAGAGCATTGTGAACGCAGACGGCAGTCCGTCTACGCAGACGGCAGTCCGTCTGCCTCACACCTCGTCGAGGTGGTGTCAGGTTTGTTACGAAGGCAAATAACTTCGCGCTGAGCAGGTGGTTTCACGGGGATCGTCGCGAGGCCTTTAAAGTTGGCAACGGCGAGGGGCGGGGGGGGGGGGGGGGGGCGTACTCATTTGTTGCTTGCCTTAGTCATTTGACCATTGACCACGCATCCCTTTCGAGACGGAGCACCGTTCATACTCCTAATAGAGATACCTCCAACAATTGGGCGCTCATTACGTTTTTTCCATAAATTACATATTAATAGAAACTTTTTGCTAGTCTTATCCCCGTCCTGTTTGGCCTCCTGTGGCCACCATCTATCTCCTAGGATAGCGATCGTTTTCTCGCTGCTATTCATTGTATCAAAACTCCTCCATGTCACATTCGTCTATTTTCCTCATCTCTTCTAACACATCCCGTTCCTCCTTGTATATTTCACATTCTCCTACTATCTGAGTTCTACTCTATTGCTTTGCCACACGGGCACATCTGTGCGTCTACTTCCTCCTCTTCCCGGCTACTGGCGCACCCCTTTCTTCTTGGGGGGGGGGGGGGGGGGGGGGCAGAATACATGCATGCTTGTTGGCGCGCCCGCCGTGGCTATACTAACGAAGCCTGGTGACCCTCTGCAGGTCCAAGTGGAACCCTTGGTGACTATACCCAAACGAAAACAAAACAATTCAGATTTTGGAGGCCACACTCTCAATTTTAAGGCGCAAAAAATAAAGTTCGTGATTTCTCAGGGCCAGAAACACCGCTCGTGGCGTGTTTCACCATGTTTTTTTTATTTGTTTTCGCTCGAATGGAACAGGTGTACCCGATTTTGGCAAACACCCTTGTTGGCTATAAATATAATCCAACATATTTATGCTGCATGGCGTCCCCGGTGGCGTGGTAGGTGGTCCGCGAGCCTATCAAGATCAATTTCGTGGGTTCGAGTCTCAACGAGTGCATGCTTTTTCTTGCATAAAATTGATTATAGGAAAGCGCGAGAGCGTGAGTTAGCTCTACAGACACTGAGATCTGCGTGTGCGAACCTGCAGAAGGTGATTGCCGCAGGACTGCATGCGTACTTCGAAGCGTACCTCGCTGAAACCGGACGACTACTAGCGAACAACGACCAGAGAGGCTTTTACAAGCACTTTAAGAGTACGGTAGGATTGGAAGGGACTAAAGCGAGAAGCGAACAGTTCATTAGGGACGAGGATGGCACGCTGTTGCGGGATAAGGTGCGAATTCGTGAACGGTGGGGGAGGTTTTACCACAAACTTTTGAACACGAAATCGCTTAAACTCGATTCCACGATCATCGACCTCTTGCCACCACGACCGCTTAAACTGTCGCTCGGAGATGAACCATCCATGGACGAGATGACGGAAGCACTTAAGGAGATGTCAAACTGGAAAGCTGTCGGGCCAGATGGTCTCCCGGCCGAACTCCTGAAAATCGACCACCCCGCATTCGCCCAGTGCTTTCACAACATCCTTGTCAATGTTTGGGTAACAGGAGAAGTCCCCCAGCAATGGAAAGACGCGATCATCAAGGTCCTTCACAAAAAGAAGGACCGACCTGATTGCGACAACTACAGAGGGATTTCGCTGGTTGCCCACGCAGGCAAAGTCTTGTTGAAAATCGTCGCGTCGCGCCTCAGCAACTACTGCGAGACCGAGGAATTACTCCCGGAGGAACAGTGCGGTTTCCGCCCCGCACGATCAACGATTGATATGTTGTTCGTCGTGCGCCGGTTGCAAGAGCTTGGAAGACAGGGGAAAATCCCCCTGTACTTGTGCTTCATCGATCTGCAGAAAGCGTACGACTCTGTCGACCGAGAGCTGTTATGGGAAGTACTCACACGTTTTGGCGTACCAACCAAGATGCTGAGAATTATCCGTAATTCCCACGATGGCATGCGGGCTCGCGTGCGTACGGATGACGGCGAGCACTCGGAATGGTTTGATGTCACGCAGGGGCTGCGGCAAGGCTGTGTGCTGTCACCGTTACTGTTCAACGTATTTTTCGCTGCTGCGTTGCACGTCGTACTAGTACGCTTTAGCCATGACGAAGCAATCGTAAGGGATTTGGTCCAACTTAGTGATGCTGGAGTAGTCGGGACGAAGGAGCAGGAGCCGTTGGCGTGCGTGTGAAGGGCTGTATGGGGCATGTTGTACGCCGATGACGCAGGGATTGTCTCGAAATCGGCTGAAGGGCTCGCGAAAATGATGACAGTCATCGTGACTGTCTTCGAAGCAGCAGGCCTTACGGTGTCGGAAAAGAAGACAGAGACTATGCTTCTACAAACGCCAGACCAGAAAACCCTCGCACCACCGCTCGTTATCGAAGCAGCAGGCCAGAGGTATAAGCAGACGGCCCAGTTCTTGTACCTAGGCGGCGTTATCCACGAAAATGCTGACCTCTCGCTCGAAATCGACCAACGGATCCGTCTTATGCGAGCATGCCTCAAACGGTTCGGCCCGGAGCTGTATGATAGGACGACCGCCCCCCTTAGCCTGAAAGTCCGAATGCTGAAGGCCGAGGTGATTAAGACCCTGCTCTACGGGTGTGTGACGTGGACCCTCAGAGCGGAACACTTTGCCAAGCTTCGAACGGCTCACCACCAAGTCCTGTTGCGAGTCATTGGCTTCCAACGCCGACTTCGTACTGACCATGCCACCCTCTCGTACGCGAAGGCCCTCAAGATGACACGTTGCGAGAGCATCGAAACGACCATCCGCAAACGGCGTCTCTTCTTCGCGGGGGGGGGTGGCACGGCAAAGCAAGGATCGATTACCCAGCCGGGTGATGTTCGGGACGATTGCTGGTGGGGAGAACCCGGGACCTGGCGGACAGGTTAAGACTTGGCATAGATGCGTAGTCGAAGACCTTAGGGAGTTCCGCGCCACCGAAGGGTCAACGGAACTTGCTCCCTTGGTGTTTGGAGTTGAGACCGCACTGTGGCCCACTGCTGCAAAAAAGGCGGGGAAGTGGTACCGGGGGATCCTGGAAGCAGCCGAACGGTTCATGGTGAGGTGGCACGAGGCTGAGGCTGAGCTGAGCAGGCAGCGCCGCGCATCCGCCGTGGGTGGTGTCCAAGGGAATGGGGGGAGGAGGGGCAACAAGAGGAGTAGCAGAAAACCCGACCAAGGGAATGCGGAGAGGGGGGGGAAGAGGAGTAGCAGGGAAACTGCAGTGGACGAAAGTAGGAAGGAGATGGCAGATAGGGTAGCCAGGTACCGGGCAGACTAAGAAGTAGAACATGCCTATACTACTCGTACCACCAACTGGTACAGCTGGTTCGCACGTGGTCTTCCTTTGTCTTCCTGTTGTTTTTGTTTATTTTTATTTCATTTTATTGTCTTCTTTTGCGGTGACCCTATGTGATTTTCATTCCTCTTCCTTTCTCCGATTGATAAGCCTTATTGAAGGAGTCGTGTGGCGTGGGTGGATGACGAGCCTGCTCTGCTTGTTTCGTACTGTCTGACGCCGAGGGGCCGGGCATAGTTGACGAACGCTGGACGATGGTGGCAGACAGGGTAGCAAGGTACCAGGCGGGCCAGCAGGGAGACCCTGGCTGTGCTACTCGTACCATACTGTGCTACTCGTACCATAAACTGCTGCCGCTACCTGGAGCATGCCTTGTGCTTTGCTTGGTTTGACTGTTATTTTTACCTTGGTTCTTAGTCTTACTCTGTTGACGACTAGTGGTGTTTTCTTCTTTTTCTTTTTTTTTTCCAGCTCGTTCTTTTCAAGTGTCTGCCACGTCCCCTACGTGGGGGTACGATGGTTTGTTGCTATACTGAAGTATATACATATACCAGGTATATTTTTGTTTCTTTTTTTTTGTTTCTTTTCTCTTTCGAATTGTCTTTGTTTTTGTTTTTCAATGACCGTTTTTCCATGACCTAGAGAAACAAAAACGAAACAAAGAGAAAAAAAAAACAAAAAACAAAGACAATTCGAAAGAGAAAAAGAAACAAGAAAAAATATATATATATATTTTTGTTTCTTTTTTTTTGTTTCTTTTCTCTTTCGAATTGTCTTTGTTTTTGTTTTTGTTTTTTCTCTTTGTTTCGTTTTTGTTTCTCTAGGTCATGGAATGTGTATGCCGTGCCTGTCGTACGCAGTATGATGACGTGGCATTGCATTGCATACGTGGCAACGTAGTATCTCTGTGGCGTAGCTTTGTGACCACAGAACTTGTATCTCTCTAGGTTTGAAGAATCGGCATGGACACTGGTTGTGCTGGATGTCGACGCGTAGAAAGAACGGTTTAATGTGAAGAAAACAACAACAACAACATCCGATGATAATCGACGAGCAGTGGGAATGCTGAGCCCTATGCGCAATAAAAAGAAAAGGCACGTGCCGGGGGGGAGAAGGGACGACACATGTGGCCACGGCTTGTCCAGAAGATCGCTTAAGGTAAAAATCTCCTACGAGTTAGGCTGGAAAGTAAAAGTGATGAAAAATACCATGAATCAAGAATCAGGGAATGGCAGTTCAGGAGTTCAGGCCTCTGTCGACTGTCGACTGTCGACGGCTCTTGGCAGGGATGCCGGTTGACTGCCGTCCTCTGTGGGGTGCTCAAAGTTCCTTCGAACTTACTCCCACACATCATGGGCAGCTGGAGATCAATCTGGAGATGTCGCCATGATGTTCACCTGTCACCTGTGCGCTGTTTACAAAAATTTCATCAGCACGAAGTGAACGCCAACCACAGGAGAACGAACTTCTGACAGCAAGCTTGTATTATCAATAATAGTATACTGCCCTTCACCGGAAACCTGAATTTGCTCTTTATTAATAATAAGTTCATGTATTTTTGTCAAGAACCTACTCAAACAAACGAGAAACGTTGCTCGCGACACCCGGCACCCCTTTAGTACCGCAGTCCCGATTTGGGGACAAATCATTCTAATTCCAAGTGACTTGTCCCCAAAAAAGGACTGCGGTACTAAAAGGGTTGTCAATAAAGTGTTCGTCAAAGGCGTCTGACTGGCTGCTTGGCTTCCGAGCAATACAGAGTGGGCGCCTGCAGTCAAGAAACATCATTTATTTCGAGAAAATTAAGCTCAGATCGGCCCGAACGTCGAGAAAATTCGGTTAAGAAACACAGCTCGACGGTGGGACCAATTCTAAATATTAATATTACGGGGGACCGTAGTAAATAGGACCTATGGCACGCACAAAAACCTATACATTTACCTATTTTTACTATTAATATTTGGTCCTATTTACTATGGCCCCCCGTAATAGTATGTAATAGAGCTAGAGCAAGGTCGGGAAAGAAATAAGACATGGGGCCTGGACACCAAATTGACGCTGCTTAGCCTCCGGGCGCCCACCGCTGTACGGTACTCGTACAAAACTCGTACCAGGTACAATACATCAGACATAGACAGCCAGAGCGCGGGCAGCAAGAACAGGTGTAAGAGTTTTGACCCTTTTTAACTCTTTTACTACTGCAGTCCCGTTTTGGGGGCAAATCGCTTGAAATCAGAGCGTCATGTCCCCAATTCGGGACTGCAATACTAGAGGGGTTCAGACAATCAGGACTGCAATTCCGTTTGGGGGACAACAGCAGTAGTTCGAATTTGACTGGTTTGCGCCCGAAACGACACTCCTGCAGTCCTCTCAGCCCTATTTTACAGGAGGGTTATCAGCCCTTTGGGTGTGTAGAGATAGCGGTCGAAGCAACGATCCTTTTGGTGTTATGATACCAATCGTCTGCGGGGAGCGTGACAGCCCAGCAGCGAGCGGTACACGGGGTACGGATGGGGTCGTGTTGGTCTCCGTGCCGTTCGGCTCCATTGCGTTGTAACTTTTTATTATTATTAATGTTGTACCCGAGGTAGGATCTAGGAGAACGATCCGTCTGCTGTCGTACACACGAATCATCCCTATATCACGCGGTGGCCGTTGCTGCAATCGTCGCATTTTTTTTTTTGTCAATTTTCCCCCTTTTGAAAGTGCAGTCCCGTTTTGGGGACACTCCATTCAGATTCCAAGTAGTTATGTCCCCGAAACGGAACTGCGGTACTATTTACGGGGGTCCATAGTTAAAAGGACCTTTGGTGTACATAAAAAACTATAGATTTACCTATTTTACTAACAATATTTGGTCCTATTTACTATGGTCCCCCGTAATAGAAGCGTTGAACCTTCTATTTCGGGGGTCCGTAGTTAATAAGACCCACGGTACACATAAAAAACCATATATTTACTTATTTTTACTGGCAATATTTGGTCCTATTTACTATGGTCCATTACCGTAATAGGGCAAACTGCAGTCAGTCCCGTTTTCGGGACAAGCTATTGTTAATAACAGTCAAATGCTAAGTTATTTGTCCCCTAAAATGGTATGGCACTGGCTGCAGTCCTGAAAAGAGTCAAGTCCCTATTAATAAGAGGCTTTTATTTGTCGGTGGCACGCGTTGCATGCCCCCCAGGCCTCAGCCCTCTGGTCATGCCTGCATGCTGCCCAAAAGAAGCGGAGAAGAGGGATATATGTATGTTTGGAGCGATACGTCGTATCATACGTATAGACATCGTGTAGGTTGCACCGGCGGAGAAATTTCATGCTATGTGCAACGAGGATCTAATTACAGGTAGAAGTGGTCCGGTGTCTGTCGCGCCCAGTGCTACAGGCCACGCAAGGGGTGTTGTGTGTTGCGATGTACCAGTACGCGAGAATACATGCCCGAAAACCACCTAACAACATGCCTTTAATTTTAAACCCCTGCCGAACCTCGAAAAGGCGTGTATCGGGATCGTAACCTAGATTTCTTTTGTTCTACTTGTAAAGCGGATAGGGAAAAGGGCCTTTCTTTGTTTGTTCCTCGAATTCGGAAAGTGGGCTCAATTCTTCGTCGCCAAAGGCGAATTTGAAAAACAGCAGTCCAGTGTTTCAATTTTTCTTTCTAGTTCGCCTACGTACTGCTACGGCGAAAAAAAAACCTGCAACAATTTTGGGGGCCTGCTGCCCAAAAAGTTGCGCGCCCAAAATCGCGTGTTGCGCTGTGCACGGAAAACAGCTATTTTGGCCAAAATGTTGCGCCAGCTCAGTTGCGCCAGCTCAACAGCGCAACAGCAGCGGTAGTTAGTTGCATCCCTGATGTGCAAGGAAGGTTCTTTCAGCTGGTATTTATTTTGTATCACGTGGCACCCTGCTCCCATTCCATCCCATTTGATACTACTTCTGTGGCTTAGAAGCCAGCCCCTGCTATTTTGTACCCTTTACCCTGCTCCCACTTTGAATAGTATTATCAGCCCTCCGCCGGAGGAGGCGCCGCGGGTCCATCTTGCACCCTGATCCCATTCGGTACCATGCGGGCCATTCATACGAGTGCCAGATTTTGTCTGCCTCAGATACGGACGGTATTTCCTGCATGCATGAGGCCATGCCGAAACCGTAGCACTCGCAATCGAAGTGTGATACATACACAGCAGCTACCTGGTACGAAGCAAACTTGGGTTTCGACGATATACTCGAATCGGGCGGGTGTTGTTTTTTTTCATTTCAAGTATCTAGAAACACAGCTGGACAGCTCCCCGTTCACATAAAATACCATCGTACGTACGTAGTGAGAGCACGAGCAACTCGGACGAGCCTTGCACGGACGTGCAGTTTCTTCGCCTCTCGTCTCGTGTATATATTGACGATCGATCGTGTTTCGTCGTTTAACGCGTAAACGTACGTCCATATACGTACAGGTGCTCGGAGTACGTTCTCGAACGTTTTTTTTTTTTTTTTTGGTACATACGTGCATCGTTTACGAGTACTCGAAGAGTCGCCCCGCCCCGCCCCGCCTGCCGCTGTTATATGAAACCCTTTAGGACTGCACTCCAGTTTTGGGGACAGACCAGTCAAATTCAGCATTTTGTCTCCAAACCCCAAACGGGACTGCAGTTCTGTAGTGGAAACGGCAATCCTGGTTTTGGTCGAAAAGTGGCGTGAGGTCGGGGGATCAGGGATTCCTGGTGAGCCCTGCCGCCCTCTAATTATCTACCAACCCGGAGGTAAACGTGAGGACCGTTCAGTATTCCTAGTAATCCGTGAACGGTCCTTGTATTTCCGGTCAGAGTGGTGCGTTTTTGAGGTGCGGGCCGGCAGGATTTCTCGACGAAGGACTAGTCGGCAGGTGCCGTTAGCGAAGTAAACCGATTAAACCGACTATAAACCGACTAAAGTCGGCAGGTCGGCCGGCGAAGATGCCAACTGCTGTGATGGTCAGCCGACTTGCCGACTTACAGGAGTGAGATCAGCGAAGCTATTGATTGGAGCCAAGGACGAGGAGGTCCCCCGCCCAAAGCAGAAAATATGTATCCCGCATTCAACAATCCTTCCTGTACTGCTGTCTGTATGTACGATCACGGGGGTCCACAGTTAATAGGACCTACGGCGCACACACAAAAACCTATATATTTACCTATTTTTAGTAATAATATTGGGTCCTAGTTACTATGGTCCTCCCTAATACCAACAAGCCCGACGGTCGGCACGAACGACCAACTATTCGTCCGGTAAATAAGTACCAGGTACCAGGTATTTGTTCGTGCCGGCTCAACAGCTCTACTATTCCTCGTTTTCGGGTTTCTTGTTCTTAATCCCATTTATTTTTTTGGCTTTCTTTTCTTTTCTCTCCGTCTTATCAATTGTCGTATCTCAGATCCCGGGTCACACATTGATTAATAGCAAGCCTCCGTACTACCATGGTTCACGCCTTCGCTTTTGTTTTTTTCTTTTTTTTCGCCGGTAGACTTGCAGCACTTTACTCTTGTCTTTCCTCGTCGATTCCCATCGGATTGCGGCCTGCGTACCCACGCTACGCGCTCTCAGCAGTCGATTCCGTCCGCATGATACGAACCAGGTTTTCTATTTCGTGGTACGCTTGGTTTGGAGGGCTCAGGGGGTGGGACCAGAGGCGCGACGTGGGATAAAAGGTACCTGTTGCCTCGGTGGAGGGAGCAGTGCCTGCATATCTATGTACTTGGAAGTATATGCATAGTTTGTGCTGTGGACTAAAAAACAACTCCCATCCACTCCTGGCTGCCGGCTTTAATCCTTTGAGTGCTGCAATGCACAGATACACGTATCAATTCTAATTCCGAGTAAGTAGTGCCCAAGACGGGGATGCAGCCCGATAGGGATCAAGTACGAGGGTTGGAACTTGGAACGTTCTAACCAGTGTAAAATACGAAGGTGATCAGATGTTGCCCAGCAGGCGCATAGTTTCCCCGTCAATTCCGTTGTTTTTTCACCACGAGCCGTAGGCGTGGTGTTGTTTGCCGCAACATTGCCGCGCCACGCCTTGCTGCAACACAAGGTTTGTGTACGTGTACGTACCATGTACCACACTTTTTTTTCCCGCAGCCAAAAATTATTTGCTTTTTTTTTTTTTTTTTTTTTCTTGCTTGGTCTATTTTGCAATAAGCGAAAACATTTTGGGCGTTTTTTTCGCCTTTTTTTTTCCTGCTCGTTTATTTTTACATCATTAGTGGTCGTCATTTAGTCCTACTTTCCTTGAGAATTGCGAACGCACAGACACTGGGTGTGCTGGATATGGACGGGTAAAAAGAAAGTGCAGTGTTCTGTCTGTCACTTTCCAAACGTCACTATGGAAACTGCTGTAAATGTCGCGAACGCAACTACAGTAGCAGTAAATGCCGTATCATGAAATAGTGCCGAAGTCAAGACTTCACGAACGCAACTACCGGTAAACGCTCAAACGCCTCCTGTCTTTAGGAGCGGTCATTTAACAACAGCAGCAGTGTGACCGGTAGAGCAGGTGCTAACCTTGAAGACGCGCCGCAGGCGCTTTCAGGCACGTCGAGATGGGCATGCGGCAGACGAAAAACTTGAATAGGCATGTACCTGGTAGATTGATGAGCATACGGCTGGAGTGCCTGAATGTGCCTTGAACGTGGCCTTCTCTTTGTGGCATTTGCCTTGAACATTGCCCGAGGCGTGCCCCAAACCTTATCCTAAACTATTTTCAAGTTTTGTTTCAAGGAGTGGAATGCCTGAGGAATGAACAATGCCTTACTCTTCTTTGTAGCCAGGATATATAGGCACGAAAACGCTGTAGTGATGCAGGCACAGCCGTGGCTGTTTCAGAAAAAGTGTTGCACGCTTTTTTTTTTTCCAGGCATGCACAGACCCAACACTTTGCATCCCCTTTCCCCTGATTTAGGGAATTTCGGACTATTACAATATTACAATCGTTACGTTTTTGTCCCTGAATCTCTTGATACAACATAATAGATCTGCCTTGAGGCGTGCCCGACGCGTGCCTGGCGAAATATATGAAACCACAACCTAAACAACCAAGACATTCAACCGACTGAATCAGCCGCGAAGACGGTCCTGTAGTGTAACACTAAGATCACTTGCGCCGGTCACGGAAAGCGGGAGAGCGGTGGGGGAATTATTTGTGAATGGTTGCTGTTTTTGGTTCCGCCAAACGTAAATACCAGAGGGCATGTGCGGCAGGCGAGAGGAAGGGAAGCTGCCGCCATCCGTGTTTGTTTTCTTTACGTTAAAACGTCATTTCTACTCGTATTCGACGTCCAGCACACTACTGTTTATAGTCAACCTGGGTCCCGATGCTTCATTCATCCCGGAGAGATTCGAACTCTGTTGCCACGAAACCATGGTACAGGCCCGTACTATATCATTGTTGTATGCTGAGTAGATGGTATGCACTCCGGATACGTGGACACGGCTTTTGCTTGGAGCGTTGCCGACCGCGATAAAAATCACGCGAGTGGAGCTGGACTTTAAACTGTAAAAGCGAGAGCCAATAACTCGAAAAAAAACATGCTACGCAACCTATAATCGCGGGCACACGAAGAAAAACTTTCCCGACACCTCACTCACTGCTGTGTACCCGTTTGCGAGACTTGCATGGGGGGGAGGTGTACCAAAACCAAGTCGTTTTGTTTGTGAAAACTACGTTCGCCAATAAATCACACCGCTCAGGTTTGTTTTTCGTTTTTTTTTTCTTTCAAATCATTCTAGGAGTATGAGTGGTGTCGTTTTGTCTCTCGTTGTC
The DNA here is from genome assembly GCA_031763025.1 of Macrocystis pyrifera. Taxonomy (NCBI): domain Eukaryota; class Phaeophyceae; order Laminariales; family Laminariaceae; genus Macrocystis; species Macrocystis pyrifera. The sequence continues at coordinate 7,080,013 of JASSKH010000008.1, read as the reverse complement.
GAGCATCCCTGTGCTGTACTATTAGGAATATTACACATCTGATAGTCGTGACAAAAACTCTGCGTGCTTCCACTGCTGTTTTTAAATTTATACGTAAGTGGTCGATACTATCACACCTGGTGTTGTTTTGGGTCAGCAGTTCGACGCGAGTCTACTACTATATTAGACGGATCAAAGGGTTGAGTGATGTCTTCTCGCGTTTAAGAAATGCAAGACATAAACAGCAGCAGCAGTAGGAAGGGGTAGAAATAAGCCCCCGCTAAGTGACCCCCCGGACCTGCGTTTCGGCTATTTCTATGTCTATTAATAGGATTTATAGAGAAAAAGGGGGTGAATGCTTCCAAGTACAGAATATGGCACGAGAAAAGGAGTAATTACTCTCACATATGTATATACTAGTGCAAGGTCCCCCTTCGGGATGTGGGTGGTATGAAATCCGGGGGGTGTCGCAAGTTGAAAAGGGAGACGCAGATAAACCCTTGCACCTCTGGTTTGAGTAAAAATGATCTCGGAGTAAAATGAGTCATGGGTTACATACAGTACAGTAGTGCTCTGTAATATTGCTAAAAGCGAAGAGTAGTAGTCCAGTCTTCGATGCTCTCTCGCATGTCTTGGCGTACAGGAGGCATAGACTACTGTATTGCTCGAAGGAAAGCGTGGCACTCAGAAGAAAATTGACGGGATTTGTATCATCCAGGTATTTATCGCCTGGGTGGGATCTGCATCATCGGTATCTGTGTGATCCTTGATTATCTGAACACCTCTACCGGATGGAATCTGCACGATCTGCATGAACTACACATGCTAATTGAACATACACGTACCGCGATTAAATGATGAACATCTTTTTGCGTGGGTGGGTCTGCATGATCTGAAGGATATGTACGATCTGCAGTGATCTGAATGCCATGTGTGCATGATGTGGAGGATCTATCTGCATGATCTGAAGGATCTATTATCTACACACTCCATAGTTTGCCAGGGGAGACATGTACGTTCCGTGTCTTTTGCACTTTTGTGCCAGGTTGGATCTGGTTGATCTCATTGACATGCACATGTTTAACTTTAACCTCTGTGTAGTTAATTTTTTTTCATAGATGTGTACCTGAGTAGGATCTGCGTGATCTGTATAATCAGTACATATCGACCGGGATGGGATCTGTCCGACCTGCCTGATCTCTACATCTAGAGCGAGATAGCGTCTGCACGATCTACATGATCTGCACATATTTATCGGTGGGCGTCATTGATCTGCAGGATGTGTATAATCTGCAGGATCCGTATGATCTACCTGAGTGGAATCTGTGCGATCTGTATGATCTGTAGACCGGGATAGGGTATGTACGATCTGCGTGATACGCACATTTTTGTTGGTGGGTCTGCATGATCTGCAGGGCCTTTGTGATCTGCGGTATTTCTGTATGGTCTGGAGGATCTGTCAAATCTGGATACTTCCTACTTGATTACAGCATGTTTAGCCGGGATGGCGTCTGTATGAGGTAGATATTTCACAGGTGTGTACCTGAGTGGGATCTGAATGATCTGCAGGATCTGTATGATCTACCTGAGTAGAATCTGTGTGTTCTGCAGGATCTGCACATCTTAACCAGGATGCGGTCTGTACGATTTGCAGGATCTGTATGATCTGCAAGATTTCTTTATCATCTGGATGATTAATGAAATCTGGACGGTTTACACTTGCTTTCAGCATATTTAGCAGGGATGGGGTCTGTATGATGTATATATTTCACACGTGTGTACCTGAGTGGGAACTTGCAGGATTTTTTTCATGATCTGAAGGATGTGTAAAATCTGGATACTTTACACTCGTTTACATCATGTTTGGCCGAGATGGGGGTGTGTGTAATCCGCAGGATTTGTATGATCTGTACTCATGTGTGATCTGCAGGATCTGTATGAGATACCTCAGTGGAATCTGTGTGATCTGTACGATCTGTTCATCTTGACCTGGATGGGGTCTGTATGATCTGCATGATGATGTAGATATTTCGCACGTGTGTACCTGAGTGAGAACATGCAGGATATCTGTATGATCTGCAGGATTTGTGAATCTGGATACTTCATGATTAATTGTTTACATCATGTTTAGCCGGGATGGGGTCCGTGTGAGGTGGATATTCACACGTGTGTACGTGCGTGGAAACTTGATCTGTGTGATCTGTACACATGTGTGATCTACAGGATCTGTATGATGTACCTGTGAGTGGAATATATGACATCAATACGATATGTTCATCTTGATCGGGATGGAGTCTACGATCTGGATGATTCGCGCATATTTATCAGTGGGTTTGCATGACCTGCATGATCTGTATGATCGCAGGATCTGTAACATTTTGGCAGGTGTGTACCTGAGTGGGATGTTGGTTTGTGTAATCTGTACATCTTCACCGGGTGGGATCTGCATGATCTGCATGAACTGCACATGTTTCGTCGGGAAGATAAAATAATCAACCAGCACAAATCATGCTCAAGAGTTGATCGACAATACTGTACACGCGCAACGCATTTAACACCCGGTACAAAATATACTGGTACACGAAATAGCCAGAGTGATAAAAACATCAGTCGCACGGACACAAAAAAACGAAGAGTAGCAGCAAGGAAAGCAACCTGCGCCAGCAACATCAGCAGTAGCTATACCGTATCAGTAGTGTGAAGCAGCAGCGTTATCAGCACGAGCGCCAAGTTAAGCCACCGTGTGACACGGGCTAAAATATACTTTGGGTAGCAGCAAGAAATTTTGAAGGGCGCCAGCCTCAACAGTAGTAGTCGTATTATAGTAACTATACCGTGATTGTGCGCAGCAGTGTGCAGCAGCAGCGGCAGTAACAACGGGAGCAGCAAGATAAGCAACCGCGTGGCACGGGCAAAAATAAAATAAGGGTAGCAGCAAGGAAAGCAACCTGTCCCAGCAACAGCAGTAGCAGCTATACCGTGATTGTGTGTAGCAGTCGCGGCAGCAACAACAGGAGTAGTAGCAGAATAATAAGGAAACCGTGTGGCACCGGCACATTGTACAAAGGGCAGTGAACACTCGGCTATTACACGCAACCCGATACTTGGTGCAAAGATCCGATAAAGGATGAATCGCACCGAGATACCAAAAATATGTCACCAGGTATGTACGTACATGGTGGCTCAGCCTTTTATCACGTCTTGTGGCCAAGCACGAGCACACGAGCACTCAGCAGCAGCAGCAGCAACACTCAGCAGCACTCGAGCAACACTCGATTCGAGCAGCACTCGTACGCCTGTTGTTGCTGTTCGTGTACTGCTGCGCACTGCTCGAGCAGCACTCGGGCGCACGAGCGTCATGAGTAGGTTTCCAAGCCTTTGTTGCACCTGAGAAAAAAGACACGGGACCACGATCACTCGATTGCTCAAGCGCAACGAACACGAGACGAACACGAGCACGATGTGGCCAAGCAGCCACGGGCACACGAGCACTCAGCAGCAGAGCAGCAGCACCCAGCGACACTCGAGTAACGTTCGACTCGAGCAGCACTCGTACGCCTGTTTTTGCTGTAGATTTACTGCTGAAGCTCGAGCAGCACGAGCTCGAGCAGCACTGCTGCGTGCTGTTGCAGTTGCGGCAAGAAGCGAAAAGGATTAAATCTTTGCAGCTAAAAAAGCGAAGATCCGGGTAGGTTTCCAAGCCCCTAGATGGCTTTTCGGAAGTGGGACCCCATCCCCTGAGTTTCTTGCCGGGTCACGTGACTTCGACCACCTAGAGCATGTGCCATGGAGCCCGGCCGGAGCCGACGCTTGCACCGTACTGTGCACGCCGCCCCCCTGTGGGCCCCGCAGCAGGAAGCACAAGAAAAGACCCGCGACCAAACGAGAAAAGTGAACTATTCCGGAAAAAACGGTCATTCGGTACAATCTAATATACGTACATGTACGTATGAAACTATAACGGGATGTTTTGGTCGCTACATGTAGGGCCCAAAGGGCTACGTGGACCAGGCAACCTTGAGGTGGCGTGCGTGGTATTATTGTTTGTACGGCAGTACAAGGGTATACGGCTTTTTACCAAGAAACAACGATGCTGTTGCACAGGTTTGCTGGTGTCCTTTCCTCTCAGGTCTTTCTTCCCTCCCGTCTGACTTTTTTTTCTCCTGTCTCTCCTCTGTTTCTTCCCTCTTTCTTTTGCCTTCCTCTCTCTTTATCTATCACGCCCCCTCTCCCTCCCGAACCTCCTTATTCAACAGTACCTTCGCGAAGACCTCGCCAAACACGGTCTGGCCGTGGCCGGAGACCCAACTCCGAAGCCAAAAGCCTCCGCCAACACCAACTCCTCCGCCAGTGCGGCAGCAGCATCAGCAGGAGCAACAGCATCAACAACATCGGCATCGGCAGGGTATAGGGCAGTAGAAGGAAAAGGTAAACTAGCAGCAGCGCCACCCGCCGCGTCAACTTCTAACCCCCCCCAGGCAGGAGCAGCAGCGGCAGCAGGGCAGAGGTGGTCTTACCGAGCGCCGGCGACCCCTAAGTCGCCGTCGACTACCCCAGATCCTTCTGCTACCGCCAAGCCTAGGGGACGGCTTGCCTCGCTCGAACCATCAGACACCCCTTCTCTCTCCCCGCCGCCACCGCCGGCCTATCAGGAGCAGCAGCGGCAGCAGCAGCGCAGAGCAGCGAGTGGACTTTCTGCGTCCTCTGGACCTGAAACTTACCGTCGCCCACCAGGGAAGCTAGACGCGAGTAGGTTCGGGAATTTCGGCAAAACCGGCAGCGGAAGACCAGGAGGGGAGGCAGGAGGAGGAGGAACGGGAGGCGGGAGGGGAGGAGTAGAGAGTGGGAAGGGGCCGGCTTCGTCGCTGCCGACACCGCCGGCCGTGGGAGGCTCTCGAGCGGACAAAAGTCACGGTCAGGGCCGAGGAGACGAGAGCGGGGAGGAAGAGGACGGGGGTGACCACTCTGAGCAGACGCAGCCGAGGCGCTGGACGGTAGGTCCCGCGGCATCACCTACTTCTAGCCCGGTCCCAAAGGAGAACCAGCAGCGGCAGGAGGAGGAGGAGCGGGAGGGGGCAGATTTCACAGGAGGAGCAGGAGGCGTTTCCGAGAAGGGGGCGGGGGCTGGATTTCTCCGAGGGCAGGAGGACGACTCCTCGGTTGGGGACCTAGCGAGAAGGTTCGGCGGTAGTGCTCGCGTCAACAGCGGCAAGCTTGAGTCGGCGGGCCCGGAAGTAGGAGTGGGAAGAGGAAGGGGCGCGGGTTTTGTCAAGTCGGCGTCTGATTCGAAGGCGTTGGCGTCGTCGAGCTCAGCGACAGGGGCGAGCGGGGTAAACGTGGGAAAAAGGAGCAACAGCGGCAAGATTGCGGAGCTGGCCCGAAGGTTCGAGAAGTGAATCGAGAGGTGAGGGGTGAAAAAATCCAGAGGAGGCCGCATAGAAGGGGGGGAGGGGGCGGAGGGAGTAATCATGTCATGACTGGCCGTAGCCGTGTGACCATAGATGGACCCTCGCGTCCCGCTGGAAAAGACCACGTCTGGTTTTTTACCGACCAGGCAGGATTGGCTCGAACGCAGCGCGAAGCTCGTGCCGTGAGGTGTTCCCCGACATGTCGCACGAAGGGTGAGCCGCTTAGAGATGTGGAATAGACCACACAGGGGGGTGGAGTAAGCCGCATGCGGGAGGGTGGAGAAAGAGAAGGAGACACGGCGAGAGCAGAGGGAAGGGGGGAGGGCTGGGATGTAGGGAGAGCTGTATAGTGGACCTAGGTCCAGATTCGTTACCGTGGCTGGACTATGCAAACCTAAACCGTGGCCCTTGCTAACCCCGACCTCCCGGAAAATTTAGCGAACTGAAGATATGGTGAGGAAGTGGTGGAGATTGTCAACCCTTATTTTGAATCTGGGCGAAATTGTCAAGACCGCTGAGAGGAAGAGGTAGTCGGGAGGTGACAAACGGGCGCGGCGAGGGAAGTTGTGGGGCATAGAAGGTACTTGCAGGTGGGTGGGTGGGTAGGAGGGGGGGGGAGGCGGAGAAGAACGTGTACGTTTTCTTGTCTTGTTTTTGTGATGGTGTGCTGGGATTACGCAGGGACCTGTTGGGCGCGGGGCATGCTTGTGCCGGAACATTTTTTTGAGGCACGCGTTTTGTTTTTTTGTGCGTCATCGCCGTTGTCTTACGGCTGTCACCCCCCTCCGCGCTCGCGCCTCTGTCCGTCGGTGTGTCTTCATCCCCCCATCGCCTAAGGTGTTGGAGGGAGTGAGGAGAAACAAACCCGCAAGGGAAGAAAAAAGACAGAACGCAAGGGAGCCCGGTCGTTTGTTCTTGAACGAAAAAATAATGGAGGTTTCTGTGAAGGCAGGGGCGGGAGGTGGCGTCGATGATGGCGTTGCTGTTACCGTTGACGACACAGCGGGTTTTCACGGAGAGGTGAGCGAGCGGACGGACCCACCCTCTCACCCACCCATCCATACCTCCTCACCCGCACCCACCCACCCACCCACCCTTCCTCCTACCCACCGACCCACCCACTCACCCCCCCCACCTACCCTCCCGCCCGTACCGATAGCTGCGTCGCAACTTTCAGGCCCAGTAGCAGACTTCATTATCTGGACAAGTCAATCAACGACCCAAATTTTCAATAATGACGAGACGCATTACGCAGCTTGCAAAGTTGATTATCAACTATTCAATCTGTCGAACTCACAGCTGACGTATTTCAAAATTTATAAAAATAAATAAATACTGAAACCGTTGGCTGGCAGTGGTCTTCGCCCTTGAAGGAAGTTACAGCAGGTTGTTTAGATATGGTCTGGCAGATGTTACTCATTTTTGGACATGCATGAAGTAGCATGCGGAATGCTCGATTACTGGCATCTATCAGCATGTCATGTTGCGAGGTTTCGCCCACCACCCGCGTTTTTCGTCTCGTAGACTTGGTGCCCCAACCCCGTGCCTACCTCGACCCGTATCAACCCCTTGCCCCACCGCTTCCCGCCAACCCGAGCCCCTGCCCCAACCTTATCCATTCCCGCTCCAACACCATCCCAACAACAACTCCACTAACCCCAACCCACCCCCACCCCACCCCGCCTCCTCTCCTTCGGCTCGATCCGTGCCCTACGTTGATTCGTTTCGTCCTCACCGCTTGCTTCATCACCTGCCCCCTCCCCGTACCCCCTGTTCCCTCTCCCTACCGATCACTATCTGTCGTATTTATGTATATACATACATATATATTTATCGCGGGTATCTTGCAGGGCATGAACACATCCACTTCGTCCGTACCCGAAATGGAGGTTGAGAAAGGCCCGGTGGAGCCAACCCCGGTTTTGCCAGTTTCTACCGAGGAGCCGTTACTTGCTGCTGCTGCTTCTGCTGCTGAGAAGGCGGTGGCGGTTCCTGCGCCGGTTGTAGCTGTCGTCGACAGCGTGGTGGAGGCGGGGGCAGGGGCAGTAGGGGCGGAACAGGTGCCCGAAAAGGTGGAGCTTCAAGAGCAGGAACAGGAGGAAGGGGGGGAGAGGGCAGGAGAGAGAGAGAGGGTTCGCCCTGATCCGGCACTGGTTACGCCGCAGGCAGCGAATCAGGTTTCGCCGCAGGTTGATGAGAATGTTGCGCCGCATGTTGCTTCGCCAGTTGCACCACAGGAGGAGGCGCGGGCTGCGGAACTGCAGAGCGTGGTGGGGGGCGGTGAGCATCAGGCCGATGAAAACCCGGAGCAGGAGGTGGCCAAGCCAGTTGTTGACCCTGCGGTTGCCATGCAGGTCGTAGAACAGACTGCGGAGACGGAAGGGGGGGTGGAAGCGGCTCTCCCGGCGGGACTGCCGGAAGGGGACGCCAACACCAACACTGCTGCGCTTACCGCCACCGCCACCGTGCCGCAGCATCCCACCGCAACTTTCGCAGACGATAGGAGCCTTCCTTTGAAGGCCGGGAAGGGCAGTGCCGGCAGCAGCAGCGCCGGCGCCGGCAGCAGCGGTTTTGGGTTTGGTAACGGGTACGCCGACAGCGCTAGCGGCAGCGGTACCGGCGGCAGCTGGGCGGGTATTAGTGCATCGGGCGGGGGCGGTGGGCCGGGCGCGGCTGATGGTGTTGGGGAAGTGCTCGAGCCCGGATCTCCGGTAGCCGCGACGGCGGCGGCGGCGGCGGCGGCAGCTGCGGCGGCGGCGGCTTCGACTGCGGCCGCGACGGCTGCTGCGGGCGTGACAGCGATGTTAGAAGGCCAGGAGGTGGGCGGAGAGGGGCAGGAGGAAGGGCAGAAGGAGGACGAGGGAAAGAAGGAAGAGGAAGAGGAGGAGGAAGAGTATGGAGACGCTGATACCGTCGTGGTGGTGGTGGGGGAGGAAGACATAGTAGGTGGAGATACCGGAACTGGCGGAGCTAGCGGAGATGTCGACGGGGTGGTGGGCGTGTCTGAGGTAATGCCGACGGGGGACCAGGGTGTCGTTGTCGACGTCGCTGGCGTCGGTGTTGGTGCCACTAGCGCCTGCGAGGACGGAGGAGCTGTTGGTGAGATGGGAGGCGTGTCTGCTGTGGCACCTCCGACGGGGGATCAGGGTGTTGATGTCTTCGACGGCGGTGCTGTTTCCACTAGCGGAGATAGCGCTGCCGAAGTTGACTCAGCTAGCGGCGGGGGCGGGGGAAGCAGTACTATCATCCCCCCCCGGACCAAGGAAAGCATCGCGGCCGAAATGGAGGCGTTCCTGCAGGACTCTGACGAGGAGACATTCTTGACACCGAGGAAGAGCGACTGGAAGCAGCCGCCGGCGAATGGGCGCGGAGTGGCCCCCAAGGTCCCCTCGTTAACGACGGTGGCCATGGTGAGTCACCTTTTTCTGGGAAGGGGTGGTGGTCATGGTTAGGTGACTTGTTTTGGCAACGGTGGTCGTTGGAAGTCCCTTTTTTTTGGGAGGGGGTCTGGGGACACGAAACGATCCGGATATGTATATGCTGTAGCAGGTATGTATGTAAATAAAAATCAAAAACCGAAGCTGTGAGATCGAAGATTTAATCAAAACTAGACGTCGGTATCACAAAAAGAATATCATATAATATAATGAAGTATAATGTATCATGATACATCATATGGTACAAGCATATCGATATCGCGAAAAAAGCTCGAACTGGACAAAAATATGTCACGAGCATAGCATGTGATATATGTATAATATCATATCGTTTGATGTGTGACCTGATGTTAAGCCACTAATTCAGCTGTGAGGCGAGTTGGGTGGCATGGGCTTGGGCTCGTGGAAGCGTGTCAAGGCGAATACGTCGATTTCTCCGCGGTGGCAGCTCATTACATACAGTATTTCCAAACTGCTGCCACCAACGGGACGAAATACATTTTGAAATTCGTCCTCTTGAAAACGATGAGAACTCCACTCCGGCTGTAAACTGCTGCAACAGGTGCCTGGTATGAGGTAGTTTTAATTATTACAAACCAGCCGTTACGAAGACAACCATCGCTGAAAATGCTCGAACAAAGGTATGTCCGACTGATACCTTTTGACACCACGAAAACATTTGATAACTCCGACTTTAGACCTACAGAAAGAGAGCAGTGTATGAGACGACTCCGACTCTACACTATTACGGGGGTCCATAGTTAATAGGACCTATGGTAAACATAAAAACCTATATATTTACCTATTTTTACTAGCCAAATTTGGTCCTATTTACTATGGTCCCCCGTAATAGAGCACTGACTAACAAGCAAGAAAATCGATGAGAACTCCGGTACCCCGATATATACGTAAGTCACCACGTGAATAACCGATGAACAATTTGATACCTGTACTACTTTATTGTGGCCGAACGCGTGGTGGGTTTCGTCCGCTCGTCAAAAGGCGCGTCGATACTCGAAGTTTAATTTGGCTACTATACTCGTACCAGTTAGTAGGTGCTTCATGGAAAAATAACCGCAGGCACTTGGTGGGATAGGGAACGGATCGGGTGCGATCACCACAGCCCTCGGCTAGAGTGAAGGGACACAATGTTCTGCACGTTGTCATCTGTCAGCCTTGCGCGTTTCACAGCGACGGTGTTTTGCCGGCGGTAGAAAAGAGGCGTTCCAAACATGCTGACGTGGCCTGAACGGCGTGGTTATCCCTCGCCACCGGTGGCCAGGCAGGTTGTATCTCCTCGATGCTCTTTGAACATGGGACGGGACCCCCATCATCGCGTCGCAAAGCGGTCTCGAGCGAAACAGAGTCCTGCTCTATTTCGGCCGCGTACTCCATCTCGCTCTTCTTGTGTTCGAGAGTGCGAGCAAAATCGGCTCACTGGCATAATAGATGAGACGAGTCGTTTCCCCGCCCTGTAATTTGAAAGCTTTGAAAAGTGTGAATTCGGTGGCGACACGACACAAGTCATTCCAGGCTCGTTTTTGGGCCTATACCTGCGTTGCTTTTATCTGTGTTGCTCTTAACTGTTTTGCAAAATCGGAAACATGACGAATGTGGCAAATTCTGAGACCTGTCGTTCCCCGAACATCAGTTTGAGATCTTGAAGTGGGATCTCGGTTGACCGGCGATGAAGAGGCGAAGAACATTCGGAGAAGAAAACGGAAACTTCCAAGCTTGCCGCTTTGGAATGGATTGTTCGGTGTTGTTTTTCTTTTACCGAACACACCTTCCGACCAGGAGATACGGGTAGCTATAATAGCTGGCTGCTGTTTTTTATTCGGAGTGTTTTGGCTGCACGGACCATAGTGGTATGGATATTTTTGTTGTTGTTGCTGCTGTTGTTGCATTTTTGACGTTTTGTTTGTTGCTGTTTGTTGCTGTTGCTGTTGCTGTTGCTTTTTTTATTCTCATGTTAATTTAGTCGCGCCCCCCCTCCCCATCCTCTCTGCTTCACACCGCCTCTTTTGTTGGTGTGCGTCAGCCGATCACCAGGCCGCCACCCCATCCTGAGGTCGACACCGGTGAGCTATACATAGAAGTCGTGTGCTCGAATTGAGAAAATGTTGAATTCCAACCAACCCCCTCCCTATTATTCGGCAAAGAGCTTTTGAGTTCGTTTGCGCACGGGTGCGTTCGTTCTTCAGAGCTCGTTTTTGTCGAAAACGGTAATCGTGCTAAAGTTGAACACTGTTGGATTTTCGGATGGCTCTCGACCAGATATTTTCCGAAAACACCTGCATAGTTCGGTACGTATATTTCCGAAAACACATTCAGCTCTGTCTCTTAACATAAGTAAGGTTTATGTTCGAGATTAGTGTGTTAATGGCCCCTATAATTCTGGAGAAAGCGAACTGAACGCCCTTTGCGGCATGGTTTCCAGGTATATACGTGCATGATATCATTAATAACAAAAGAAGTGCCTACTGTACGAGGGATGTACGTGTCTGTTTTGTTTCCCTATTTCGGAGGGCATAGTAAATAGCACCTACGAAAACCTATATATTTCCCTGTTTTTACTATTAATAACGATATTTGGTCCTATTTACTATGGTCCCCCGTTATACAGCTGTTTCGTGTCTGGTACGTTCGTGTCTAGTTCTGCAGCTTCAGATCTTTTCTTCCTCGTTTACGGACTGTTACTTCCTGCATGAGGGCATGTAAAACCGGTATGTTGTACGCGCGATGGAAGGATCACACACAGCTTGCGAAGACGAAATCCTCGATCCTACAGCTGTTTTTTTTTTTTTTCAATTTGTCAATATTTATTGTTTCTGTGGGTGTTTTGCACCTGTTTTTTTTATGTATTGGTACTGCTGCACGTACTGATAGGATTTGTTTAGGCGTGTAAGATTGAACGTTGTAAGTCTGGGGTTGGTGGAGTCGGATTTAACCGTCACACATATTAAGGGCATGTTTATGTAGGGGATACCAGGTATACTTTCGAGTACGCTAGAGACCGAGTTCCCGCCCCCCCCCCCCCCCCCCCCCCCATATATATTATATATTATATATGGGTTGGCGTCGGTTGGCGTCGGTTGGCAACGACACTGTAAAACATGCCGCTCACTACGTGAGCTGGACATCCAGGGTACCGTTTTTTTTTTTTTTTTTTTTTTGGCGGTCGCCCACAGCTGGTCGTCTAGTTAGATCATTTGTGCGAGGTAAAGAACCTTTACTCTGCACATGGGAATTGATCGTATCACGTAGTGTTCAAGGTAAGGCACCCAAGAGGCAGTTACATAGTACTCCCATTGCTGTCTCTGGAAGTGGCCACACCGGAAATTAAACTAACTCATTGAAGCTGTCATCCATATGCAAGTCCGCCTCACAAGCGGTTCTTAGTAGGATGCAGCTCACCCTTCATGCGACTCGCCGGACACCTCACGGCGCTTCGCGCTTGGTGCAAGCAATGTCTGCCTGGTCGGTGAAAACCCGACATGCTCCGTCCCGGCATTGTAGGGATGCGAGGGTCTATGGTCATACGACTACGGCCATGCATGAGATCGAGTACATCTCTCCTATCGAGTACACACCCCCCCCCCCCTAAGGATGCATGAAATCGAGTGCACCCCCTCCCCTCTTCGGGATGCAAGGGTCTATGGTCATACGACTACGCCCATGCAAGGAGTTAGACACCCCCCCCCCATTCTTCTCAGGGATAATAAATGATCCGCTTACATACAAAGCGTACGTACTCACAGACACATCGCCTACGCACGTACCAGGTATATATATATATATATATATATATAGCAATGCGCCTATATATACAACAGTCCGTCTCATTTGCGGCCATTAACGCCCCTTTGCAACACCCGACGTCCACCCCGCGACTCCAACCCCGCCCCGATATATTACCCGGGCCTGACAGAATTTTCTGCGGGCCACGCGAAGAGGGTGATTGGGTCGGGAGTTGTTCTGGAGAGGCAGGCGTCTATCTCGGGCGTGGTGCCCGAGTTGAAGAACAAGGTATGGCGTAATACAACATGAGCAGTTGTACGATAAGATGGATAGCGCCCTGTTACTCCTGTAAGACCGATTTTGCGGACACAACGCGTAGAACTGCGGGATAACACGCCGCATTTCCGACACGATGTTGTGCTTGACCAGGGGGGGGGGGGGGGGGGCGAGAATCATCAAAAGGGATACGAGACTTTGGCCATCGGCGCACCTCTCGGCGTTTGCTGTAGAGAAAATCAGCATGGAATGAAGTTGTCCGACGGGTTACGTCATCTTCTCGTGCTGTCTGTGTATATGTGTACTGTTCCGCCCTGTTCAGGCATGAGAGGGTTGTTTTGTTCGGGTATACATTGCTGTAAATCTCCAAACAGTCCGTGGGGTTTCGGACGTAGTAGTAGATACGTGTGTACACAGGGAAAAAATGTCTATTACGTACGTACTGTCGCTGCTACTCGTACTTGTAAGCCTGACGCTGTATGTTTTCACACCCCACCCCCCCTCCCTCCCTTCCAACCGCCTACCTCTTTCTCTGCGTGGCTTAGCCCTGGCAGACGTGCCCCTGCCCCCCCCCCCCCCCCCCCCCCCCCCTCCCGCCCCCCCAATATATTCACAGCTCAAAGCATTGAGTTCATTAGTAAAAAATATGTTATCCCTTTGAGTGTTGCGCTCTGTACAGAAACCTAAACCTTCCTCTAGTATCGAGTGTTGACAATGTCTTTTATCCCCGCAAGGATAAGGGAGTGCGTTTTGTCTTTAAGGCCGGAAGGGGTTACGTTTTTTTTTTTTTCCATGAAAGGCAAGACTTCTTACGATAGAGCGATCGTCGTGCGTAAACGACCACTGCGGGGGCACGTCGGACCCTAGAAACTCCCGCCGACATTTTTTTTTTTTCTTGTACAACGTTTTTTTCTCGGCACGAAACGAAAACAACCCTTTAACGGTAGCCCCCAATATAGTACGTACCAGATACGGGAAACGCCTTTGCGCTTTGCGAAACCCTTCAGTATTTTCACTGTGTACACGATTATGCGAACTATCCAAGTAGGTTTCAATATTCAACAAATCTTTGAATTGTCACGCTTTTGGAGGGTGTGCAAACCCCTGTATAGGTGCCACTTCCGTTCGACTCCTGACAATTTGAACACCTTTTATACTGCTTTGGCTTGTTTGGAAAACCCTCCGGTGTGTGGTGTATCGTCTCTTTTGGCGCTTGTGATTCATACGTATACGAACACTCACTCGTACAACTTTGGAGTGTTGCAAAAATCTTTTTCTTCTTCTGACATGAAAACGAAAGCAATCCCTCCAATCCGTAGCGCCTTGTGTGATGCGTCGAACCGGTGCTAAGTTCATGTGCACCTTCCTATCCAACCGCCTGTGTTTGAAATACGACAGCTCAAGTGAGTTTTCATTCCTTTTTGAAGTGTGTGGAGACTTTCACTCGTCTTTGAAGCGTGTACATACCCTTGCAGGTGCCAGTTTTCAACCCCTTGACGCGTCACGCCTGTTGTGTTGTTTGCAAACCCTTCGAGCTGCCAGTCTTGAGGACCTCTGAACCGCAGAGCTTTGTTGTTGTTGGAGTTAGCTGTTGCGCTACTCACGGTGTGGTCACGTACAACCGTTTATTCTCCCTACCGACTTTCTCAGTATCAACACCACTTACAGACACGGTCTGGACGTCCGAACTGTTGGTTCTTCCAGCACACCGTATAGACGGTCCAGGACGTAAGTTTTCCAATTAAAAAAAAACTGCGCCTCTGACGCCTGTGGCCGTGTGGTTGAAATTCCTTCTTTCATTTTCGTCAGTCCCAATTCTCTGCGGAGGATGCGGCGGCCACGATCTCGAGCGGCGCCATCAGCGAGCGAACGCGCAAGCTCAAGGAGGAGCAGGAGTTGACCCGGAAAAAGCACGCGACGGAGCGGCAGGACACTGACCTTCCAGTCATTTCGGCGCAGATGTCCCGAAAGGTATGTATATCTGTGTGATAGGTTTTGGACGTTATTTGTTGAGATTGTTCGATTGATGGGTTGATTGATTGATTGGTTGAATGATTGATTGGATACCTGATTAGTTGATTGGTTGATTGACTCTTTATGTGATCGGCTAATTGATTCATCAAGTCGTTGATCGATCGATTGATGGATTGAGGACTCTGGTGATTGAAGTTTCTGGTTAGTTTTTGTTGAACTATGGTGGTTGGTGGTGGTATTGGGGGCGGACAGATGCCCCGAAAGGTAAACATAAGGGTAGAGGTTTAGGACCGATATTTGTTGAGATTGATTGATCAAGGGCTCATGATTGAGGGAAATTGCTGTAGTTTTTTTCGGTCTATTTTGTTAGTTGGTGGTGTTGAGAGAAGAGGGCGGGGGGGGAGGTGGGTGTACTGTAGCAGTACTAATAATTTCCTTCTTTTAAGTCATTCGGTCATCGTCCACGCATTTCTTTCGAGATGGCGCACCGTTCCTACTCCTATTAGAAACGCCTCAACATTACCTGGGGATGGGGGGTGTAGTCAGCCATGCATGGCGTTTATTGTATGACCATAGACGCTAGCAATCCCTTCAGTACCGGGACGGAGCACGTCGAGTTGTCGACCAGACATTGTTTCGCACCGCACCAGGCGCGAAGCGCCGTGAGGTGTTGAGCGAGTCGTATTAAGGGTGAGCCGCATCCTACTAAGAACCGCATCAAAATCCACCCCCCTCGAAGTATTTACCAGGTACCAGGTATCACGCAGACCTGGGGAGAGGGGATTAGGGGGTGGTTGTCGTTTTTTGGTCACGATGTTGTCTGGCAGGGAATTGGGGTGGCGGGGCCTGCGGTGATCGGGACGCTGATTTTTTGGGACTGTACGTAGGGAGGAGGGAAGGACCGTAGTGGTGGGTTTGGTGGTGGGGTTTTATTATTGATATGAGAGTGTAGGGGTTGCGGTCAGTGTGGCTGTGTGTGGTCGTTTTGTCTGTGTTGGGTGCTCGGTGAGTGTGCTACGATCAAGGTAGTGGTAGTACCAACTTGTTCTGAGGCTCCTCACCTCGAGGGCTACGTGTGTATGATGCCCGGTGACTTTTTTTTTTTATAGTGTGTACGTATACGCAATCCGAGGAGCCTGCATGTCTATCCGTGGGCCATCAATTGCAGTAGTTCCACAACTAAAGTCTTAATGTGACGCTATTACGGGGGACCATAGTAAGTAGGATCTACGGTACACACAAAAACCTAGATACTTCCCTATTTTTTCGAAGAATATTTGGTCCTATGTACTATGGTCCCCGGTAATAGCATGTCGGTGATAGCCCCACCGCACTGGTCCAGTAACGTCTGAGCTAAACAAAGGGTGCTGAGCTTGTCTCGTCTTTACGTCATTTGTTGGCGTTGGTGGTGGTTTGTTGGCGGTGGTGGTGGGTATCTACCCTGCGTTGTCCCCCCCACCCCCAGTACTTCGTCCTTATAAACATTGAAGAGTGGGCCGTGGGATTCGACTAATTTAATCGGTTTTCGCCTTTTTTTTAGTTGTTTTTCTCGAAACAGGTTTTTCGTTGAGAGGTATGCCTGGTATACTGCTGTGTATCACGGGTGATCGGATAACACACAATACCCTTGGACAAACTTTCGTTGCCGACTTTTTCGACAACGGGAGTAGAGTGCAAACGCCGAGCGACGCACGCGTGTATGAAAATATCTCGGCGATGAGACCTCCCCCCAAAGCCTCGCCATTTCGGTTGGGGTCCGCCCCCCCCCACCTCCCCCCGCCCCCGCCTTCGCCCCCCGTTTTTTTTGGAAGAAAATCGGCTGTGACACTCGTCCCAGGGGTTGGGTGGGTGTGTTATCGCTAACGTTTTGTATACGGCGGTAAAGAGCTCTCTCCCACCGTTGGAAAAAGAGCCCGAGAGAAATTTCAGCTGCACCCCTCGAGTGTAACATACTACTCTGGGCGGAAATATAAACACCGCTTGGTCTTCATGTTATCGTCTTAACGATCCTTATTTTTCCGGCCAGAGTTGTACCAGGTACTGCATGGACCCGCCAGCGAAAGAATCATGTACCCGGTAGGTGATATTTAAGGTGGAACGTACTGTGGTAGTCAGGACCTAATGAGCTTTCTAAAACTACTGTAATATACTCTGGTATAGGGTTTTGTCTTGATGAGCCCTGATCACTTTTATTAATATTACGGGGGGCCATAGTTAATAGGACCAAATATTGTTAGTAAAAATATGTAAATATATAGGTTTTAATGTACACCATAGGTCCTGTTAACTATGGCCCCCCGCAATAGTATACCCCCCAGTACTATTACGGAGGACCATAGTTAGTAGGACCTACGGTACAAATAAAAACATGTATATTTACCTACGTTTACTAACAATATTTGGTCCTATTTACTATGGCCCCCCGTAATAGTATGATCAAGCCTTAGAAATGTTACACAGTTTTTGAGCAACCTTGAGCATATGCTCCAGGTTTGTTTTTGTACGTTGCGTACCTCTCTGACCGGTGCCCATAACAAACGTTTGTACTGCCATGCAGATATGAATCGGACATTATATTCCCGGTCACAGGGGCGGGTAATTGTGTACCTGGTGCGATAGGATTTGCTGTATGTGCAACGCTCGCCGCTTGAGAAAGTTTGTCTTGGGGGTCTCAATTTCTTGGCGTCCCCCGAAGATGCGAGTCTTGTGTTTCTTAGGGTAGGCTCTCTTCTTTTTCGATGTTTTTCCTGGGCCTAGACTGTATTCATCATGACCCCCCCCTCCTCCCTTGGTGCATGAACATTTACGTGGATGACGCGGCCGTAAATCTTGTGGTACACGACGTCCAGCAATCGGTGAAGGGGAAGGCGGAGATGTATCACCAAGCGCTGGGCGGCAGTTCTGAGAAGACTTCGAAGCCTTCGCTCGTTTCAGGTGGGAGGCAGACGTTTTTTGTGTGTGGGGGGGGGGGGGGGGGGGGGGGGGGGGGGGGGGGGGGGGGGGGGGGGGGGGGGGGGGGGGGGGGAGGGGAGGGGCGCTGCTTATGTCATGCATGGCCATAAGCGAGTGACCGTATGACCCTCGCATCCCTTCAATGTCGGGACGGAGCACGTCGGGGTTTCACCGATCAGGCAGAGAATGGGTGCACCAAGCGCGATGCGTGGAAATTTTTTCGGCCGAGTCGCTAGGAGGGCTGTGTGAGCGCTCGCGGGCGGGTGATGACCCTTGCTTGACCTGCTGCAAAAATTATCCAAGTGATTCATGCTAAATCGGTTAGAATGGGAAATTGCGGTGGGGGGGGGGGGGGGGGGGGGGATCATGTGGGAGGCAGGCGTTTTTTGTGGGTGGAGGTGCCGGGGAGGCGACAGCCCTTGACCTTCTGAAAATCCCCTACAAATTCTGAGCGGTTTATGCTGGAGGAGCGAAGGGTGTGGGGTGTCTGGTTGGAAGCGTGGGGCGGTGTTGGTGACTACCTGGGGACTAACTGGGAACAGGCTAGCGTTCACCATGGAGGTACGAACGTGGTTCCGAGCACGGAAAAGCCTGACACGTGAGTCCGTCGGGACGGGGATTCTAGAAAACGCCTACTGGTGTTTTTTGGTGTTGAACTGGCAGCAGTTGTGATGGCGATGATCTATCTTGGTCGTGGCATTTCTTATGGGGGAGGTGAAGGGAGAGGAGTGTTCGAGGAAAATGGGGATAGGGGGTGGGCGGTGGGAGATTGGGGCAGAGGTTGGAAGCGGGGGGAGGGAGGGGGGGGCGGGGCGTGTACTCGATATTATGCATGACCGTGGGCGTATGACCGTAGGCCCTCGCATCGCTACGATGCCGGGACGGAGCACGTCGGAGGGGGGTGGGACTATTAATAGAAGTGCGCGATCTACGTTTTTTTCGATTACGCGCTGTGATGGCGGTGGGCCTTTTTGCTCATGTACGTATTAATAGTAGTACTGCTGACCTGTTTTGTGTTGTTTTCGAGGTTCGTTTGCTTGCGTACGTCGTTGTTGATGGGGTTAGTGTTGGTACTGGTGTTGGTAGTGGTGTTGGTTTTGTTATCGGTGCTGCTGCTAGTGGTGGTGTTGGTGTTGAGTGCCGGTACTAATGATGTTGGTGTTGGTAGTAGTGGTTTTGGTGATGTTGCTGGGGGGTAGTTGTTTCGTGTGTTTTTGTGATGAACGCTGTTGCTTTTTTGCGTATGTCTGCCGTCAGTAGTCGGAATTCTCCTAAACCCACCCCCTCCCCTCCCTCCGGTGCCACGTCTCGAAAGAGATGCGTGGCCATTCGTCAAAAGGACCAAGGCAAGCATACGAATGAGTACGCCCCCGCCCCCAACCCCCCCCCGCCTCCACCCCGTTCGACTGGCTGCCCCCGCTGTTTTGCCTTCGACAGGTCGCCTGAACGGCGATTGGACCCAGCGGCGGGACTCCCTGGAGCAGTTCGTCGTGAAGTACGACGCCTCCGAGGACACGTCCGTTGGCACCACCAGCGCTCCTGACCCCACTAGGTGAGTCAGGCCCTTTTGAGCAAAAATATGTGTCAGGAGACGACAGTTTCGGGCACCGTCAGCTACTACTCCGCGTGGGGACTCCCACCCCCCCCCCCACACACACACACCGCAGCAGCACAGCAGCACTGGACCGTTTCGGACTTGTTGGGACTGCGGAGGGGGGAAATCGACGACAGCGACGGCCACCGCGTGACCGAGAGAGGATACAATGGTTGGTGCCTGAATTCCATGACGCGAGGAGTCGAGTGCCATACGACTGCTGTGGTACGGCACGGACGCATCGTATGGTTTCTACACCGTTTTTTTTTTGGCCCTCACGCTGCTCGTAGACGGGTTGGTCGACCCCAAAGTTGTCAACCATTGTTTCGGTCGTTGTGTCGGGGGCCACACGGGGAAACGGAAACCGTTTCAGGGTGGATTTCTCATTTCAGAATGGGTGTGTGTGTTCTCTACGCTATCTTCAGGTTATAACCATATAACCATCTACTGCTGTATGTATTGTATGTAGCACTTAAAAAGTGTGTTTGCCCATAGGCATTCGTTGGTCACCGACCTGAACTGCTTTCGTCTCCTTCGACATCGTCGGGCCTTTCTGAAGGCTTTCCATGTTTGTTACCTTGTACCTACAAGGTATGTGTTTAGTGTGTGTGTTTTATCTCATGTATTCATGTACTTGTGTCGAGTTAGGTATTCTTGATTCCATGTGTCCCATGTTTTGCATTTTCTCATGTATTCAATTTTCTATATATTGTTCATTTATCTCCGCGTTTCTCATGCTTCAAGTGCGTCGTGTATTCATATTTTCATGTTTTCATGTTATCATACCTGGTAACAGTGAATGCTTGCCGCCTCGCGTCTTTTGGTTTCGTCGCTCCCCCCCTCGATCCCCCCGTCCAGACCCGTCCACCGTCACACCGAGAACGCCACGGCGAACACCCCGACTAGATATAACTTATCTAGGAGCGAAAAACATGTTTGTCAGTACCTATTACGGGGTCCATAGTAAATAAGACATACGGTACACACAAAAAAACCTATATATTTCCATATTTTTACTAATAATATTTGGTCCTATTTACTATGGTACTCGGTAATGGTACCGTACCTCATATCGTATCATCTGTAAAAACCAAAATGTTACAACAGCACTTGGTATGTATATCCTTTGCGCGTTCCTGTGCGCGTGTGAAAGCCCCTTCCCCCCCCCCCCCCCCCCCCCCCCCCCCCCCCCCCCCCCCCCCCCCCCCCCCCCGGAATACAAATCAATTACTTTGACGCTGTCATCCGTATGCAAGAATGTCCGCCTCACAAGCGGTTCTTAGTCTGAAGCAGCTCTAACTCAACCTTCATGCCATTCGCCGAAATCTCACGGCGCTTCGCGCTTGGTGCAAGCAAAGCCTGCCTGGTCGGTGAAAACCCGACGTTCTCCGTCCCGGCATTGTAGGGATGCAACGGTCTATGTATGATATACGACTCCGGGCATGCATTACGTGAGCACACCTCCCCTCCCATCCCCGCCCCCGGCCTCCCTTTCGTCGCCAATCTTGATGCTCTCTGCTTGCCTCCGGTGCTCCGTCTCGGAAGGCGTGCGCGTGTGATCAAATGTTCAAATTACTAAGGCACGCAACAAACGAGTACACGCCCCCCCCCCCCCCCCCCCCCCCCCCCCCCCCCCCCCCCCCCCCCCCCCATCCCCCTTCCGAAAACTCCACCGTGAGCAGATACATCCCCTTCCCGGCGAAGGGGCAAACGCTAACGCCAGTGGCAGCTCCATCGGCCGGACCAGGGGGGGCAGCTACGGCAGCGCGGGGCAGGGCCTGGTAAAGTCAGCCCTTGAAAGCGCCGGAGCGGAAGGAGAAAACTCAGCCGCGGACGGTGAAGGTGGTGTTGAGGGAGGCGGGGAGGGGGGGGGGGGGGGAAGAGGCCGGAGACGCGAGAGAGGGTGGGGACGGTCAGGTTGGCCATGGGAGTGGGATTTTTCAGGAAGGGGCCCTGAGCACCTTGGAGAGCTTGAACGGGGCCATGGATTGGAGCGATGCTGTGGAAGTGGAAGCGCCCGCCGCGGGGGCGGGGGCGGGGGGGGGGGCGGGGGCGGGTGGGGTTGGGGAGGCGGCGGAAGGAGGAGATGCGCAGGTGCGTGGTGGTGTGGGTGTTGGTGATATTGGTGTCGGTGTTGGTAGTGCTGGTGGCGTTTTGGTGAAGTTGGTGGCGTTTTGTTTCTTGGGGTTGCTGTTGTCGTTACTGAAGGTGGTGGTGCTTGTGGTGGGTTTGGGGGTGTTGTATGAGCGTTGTTTTTGGCGGTGTTGGTGTTGGTGTTGGTTTTGGTGCTGGTGTTGGAACCGATATTGGGGTATTTGGCGTTGGTGGTGTTGGTGGTGTTGGTGATAGATTGTTGTTGTTGTGGTGCTGGGGGGGGGGGGGGGGGGGGGGGGGGGGGGGGGGCGTACTCATTTGTTGTTTGCCTTAGTCATTTGACCATTGACCACGCATCCCTTTCGAGACGGAGCACCTTTCCTACTCCTAATAGAGACACCTCCAACAATTGGGCGCTCATTACGTTGTTTCCATATATTACATGGAAACTTTTTGCTAATCTTATCCCCTTCCTGTTTAGCCTCCTGTGGCCACCATCTATCTCCTAGGATAGCGATCGTTTTCTCGCTGCTATTCATAGTATCAAACTCCTCCATGTCACGTTCGTCTATTTTCCTCATGTCCTCTTCTAACACATCCCGTTCCTCCTTGTGTATTTCACATTCTCCTACTATGTGAGTTCTACTCTCTATTGCTTTGCCACACGGGCACATCTGTACGTCTACGTCCTCCTCCTCCCGGCTGCTGGTGTACCCCTTTCTTTTTTCTGGCTGGTCCAGGTCCCCTACACGAAAGCGCAGTTTCAGCGTTTTCGCGAAGTCCATTGGGCCATGCAAATACGTTTTCATTCCTATTCCTTCCCTCAACCCCCCGTATATCTCTAAGTGTTTTTCCGATTCCACCTTGTTTCTAAGCGCTAGCCTTTCCCTTCTTTCTATCATTTCTTCTACTTCTGCCTTGTACCTCCCAAACTTCCCGGCGGACATCATCTCTACTTGATTTCCCCCTAGATCCTTCCATACTTTCTCAACTACGCCATCCCACCTTATTCCAGCTCGCTCTTTTGTTACTTTCTCCCATCCAGCTCTATCAACTATGGCTGGGAACCTCTTTTTTGGCATGTTCCTTACTTTATATTGCAAGTTCAACTTTCTCATGTCTCTATTTGTCTTGAGTGGGCGCATTCCGAGTTCTGCTCTTAATACTGTATTACCAGTCGTACTTGAGCATCTTGGGATTTTTTTAGCTGCTGTCATTTGTACCGTTTCCAACTGTTTTACGAGTTTCGCGTTCCCTTCCCATACTTTTGCATATTCTAGCTTTGGTACTATCACATTCATCAGGATACATCTCTTAATCCTAGTGTCAAGGTTCGGGTCAGTTAGGATCGCATCCATCTTGCCTACTTGTGCCTTACCCTTTCCTATTACTTTTGCTGTATGTGTATCCCAAGAGCAGTCTTTTGAGGGTGGGTTTTTTGTTGTTGGCGGTGGTGAGGGTGTTGTATAAGCGTTGGCGTTCGTGTTGGGGTGGGTGGCGTTGGGTTGGTGTTGGTGTTGTTGCTCGCGTTGGTAGTGTTGTTGTTGGTGCTCCTGGTGGTGGGGTTGCTGGGGTTGCTTGTGGTGTTGGGGAGGGGTTGGCGTTGATGGTGTTGGTAGTGTGATGCATTTGGTGGAAGTGGTAGTGGTGGTGGTGTAGATGATAGCCGTGGAGGACGGTGGGGGTGCCGGTGACATGCTGATGGTCGGGGTGGTAGTCGTTGTGGTTTCGGTGGGGTTGATGTTGGAGGTTTTTAGGAGGGGAAGTGGAGGGAAGGGGGAATGACTGGGTAGGGATGACTGGAGGTGTTTCGCGCGGTGCTACGTTGTGTTCACGGATTGCTCTCTCGGATCGCGAAGTCTGTGTGCTTATTTCTGGCCGCCTGGTATAATTCGTTCCCTCGTGTGTGTGTTTTCTCTGTCAGCAGCAAACAACCGCCGCCCTCCGTGTGGCACCGACATGGGTTTTTTTGTCTGTTTCGTTTTCTGTGGCAGTTGTGTTTACCCCCCTTGGGTGTTGAGAACGTAAATGTGTCGAGAAAGAGTGCACAGGTGCTCTCAGTATACTGTATACTCCAAGTATACTCGTAGGGTCGAGTACATTTCGTACTGCGAGTATATACTGAGAGTATCGCAGTATTGGCGGCCTAAATACTGCTATTGATAGCACTGGATGTATCAGCAGTACTGAAGGCCCAAATGCTGCGAGTATTGGGAGTGTAAGGCGTACAGAACGCCGAGTACGAGCGCGGTACAAACTTCCGAAATACTTGTAGTGTTGAAGAGTATCGAGAGTAGTGAACCCGTGAAGACTGCAAGGACTCGCAGTGCATATTCCCGAAATACTGACAGTACTATTAAGTACTCCAGTGGCCTTCGCCGAAAGTGATTCGCTTCAACTCCCACTCGTGGAACCATCCGAGGATGGTTTCTGCGGTAAGATGGGGATGATACTGCCGAAACGGTGCACAGATGGTCAAGGTACATTTCATACTGGGTATACTGCGCATGTTGAGTATTTGGTACTTTGGGTACTTCGGGTACTCGCAGTACCAACGGAAGAAGTATTTCCAGTAATTGGCAGAACGCTGAAGTACTTGACGTACAGCAGTACCGTAGAACATGGAGGAAAGCACGCCTCCCTTGGATAACATCCCCCCCCCACATGAGCACAACCGGCGATATATATTTTTTACTTCGTTTTTTTATCGTCACTTTATCACCGGGGGTACGTTCGATAATACCCCCACTACGTATGTACGCCTGAAAACAATTTTAAACTCCGCAAGTATCACACCACCTGATGGATGGATACCAATCACCGTTCAGAATCAACCTGCACCGGTATGGACACCAGCATGAAGGCAACTGCTGCGCCCCCTCACGGTAGGCCGAACGAGTTTGCGGCTTGGACCCCACCCGTAGCTGCTGCTGCCGCGCCTCGGGCGACGATTATGTCGTTTCTCTCTGGGATCAGCGCGCTTACCGGCACTGGCACTAACGTCATCACGTCTCATACGTCCGTCGTGTCCCAAGCCCAGACTACTGGTACCGGCACGGGCGAAGCACCCGCAGCTCTTGCAGCAACGCTAAACGCGCCAAGCCAATTGGCCTGAGGCCCCGTCGGCAGCAGCCGAATCGCCAGCCACTACGATTTCGAGAAGCGGCGAGACCGCGCTGCCCGGTGAGGGCCACGAGTGGCAGGACAAGGACGGGGAAGCCCTCTTCTCACAGCCTCCGAAGAAAAAGAGCAGGTGGACATATGGAAAGCTGGGTGGAGTTGAAACCGCCGGAATTCCGACTTCCGGAGTTTGGTGGCGGCTCGCACCGCAAGAGACACCCTGTAGAGTTCAAACTGAATGCGATCGGTTACGCAGGGGGCCCGGGGGCACAGGTCGGCTTGACTTATGCCGCACCAGGGCGCTGGGAATTTAGGGTCAGTCAACGCTGGCATCGCGGATTAAGAACAGGTGTACGTATGAGAAGGAGGTGCAAGCGCCCAAGGCGGCGTCCGGGACCAAAGGCAAGCAAAAGGGAATGGAAAACTTGTCGGTCAACGCCGGGAGAGTTCCCCTCTGACTTCGAGCTCGAGCACGAGATGGTTGGCCTGGATCAATGACCTGCGCTCGGACGAAATCTCGGCCCGTGTGACTACGACGTCTAGGATTCAAGCGCAAGGCCACTGAAATGAGCCCGATGTTCTTCGGGTCGATTCCCCCGCCGCACGACCTTGAATGATCCAAAATGCACCGCAACAAGAAGGCGGCATGGTGCAAGGCGTTTCTCGCGAGGTACCTACCGCCTTTCCATTCGGGCGGTCACGCGGAAAATGGCAGATACTACCGCGGGGGTGGGCTGTAACTGCGTCAAGGGCAGTGAAGGGTTTAAGGGCGTGCTTTTATCATTGAGTACCTGTATGGTACCGGTGCCGGTGACCGTTTTGCGGCATCGTCAAGGAGGGGATTTTTGCTGTTATTCCCGGGTTTCCAGCTTGTGCATTTTGCCATCACTGGTGGCACGTGTGGATGGAAAAAACAATTTGGACCTAAGCCTCTCATGTGTTAGCACACCCCTTGTTAAGACACCCGCTTGTTGTCATACCCCCTGCATTTTGGCCGGGGTCTGTTAACACTCACTTCATAGCAGTCGTTGATATACCGTTATCACACCCTCTCGTTACCACACCCCCTGAATCTGGCTGAGGTCCGTTACGGGTAACTCTCCTTAATCAACCAATAGTGCCGTTAGCACCCCCCCTCGTCGTCACACCCCCCCTCGTTACCACACCCCCTTGCCGCGGGGCTCTCGTGCATGGTGTTCATCACCGGGGGTGCGTTAGATAGCATACCCCCCCACAACAGCACACCCGGTGATAATTTTTTTAACTGTCAAAATGTTTATCACCGGGGTGCGCTTTCTTCCGTGTTACACGTAGCGAGGTGTCCGATTTTTTCCCTTCACGTGCGCCCCTTTACCCGTAAACCTCGAAATGATTTTGCAGGACGACATACAGCTGTACGAGAGCTCCTCCGACTGCGGTCCGGACTCGCACACTGCCGGACCCGTCACCTCCCCCTACATCGGAATCGGGATCGGGGGGGATGATGAAGACGATGAGCAGCCGGGGGAGGGTGGCGAGGGGCGGACGAAGGACTCCTCATTCCTCCACGAGGACGACTCGACGGGTGACGCTGCTGCCCCAGCCGGCACCGAAAAGAGTCTTCTCGGCGGAACCGGCGAAACGGATGTGAGTTTTTTTTTTTTTCTTCGTTCTGTCTCTCTTGTTGTTGTTGTTGTTGTTGTTGTTGGTGTTGGTGTTGGTGTTGGTGTTGGTGTTGGTGTTGGTGTTGGTGTTGGTGTTGGTGTTGGTGTTGGTGTTGGTGTTGATGTTGGTGTTGGTGTTGGTGTTGTTGTGTTGGTGTGTGTTGTTGTTGGTTGGTGTTGGTGTTGGTGTTGGTGTTGGTGTTGGTGTTGGTGTTGGTGTTGGTGTTGGTGTTGGTGTTGTGGTTGTTGTCGTTGTTGTTGTTGTTACTTTTTTTTTTTTTTTTTTTTTTCAAAATCCTCCGGCAGATTGGTTAGGTTTCAAAGATTGGGACTTTAAGAGCTGCAGTCCTGTTTTGGGGATAAAAAAGTCGAGTTCTAAGTAGCTTGTCCACCAAACGGGACTGCCGTCCTGAATTGGTCAACTTCATCACACTTGCACTCTATTATACGTACGCGTCTACTACTGTTATTCTTTTTCCCCCCTTGTAATCTAGCTGGTATTTGTTTCTTCTTTTCCACCAGGTACTATTACGGGGGACCATAGTAAATAGGACCAATTTTTGTTCGTAACAAGAGGGAGATATATAGGTTTTTGTGTGAACCGTAGGTGTTATTTACTTTGGTCCTCCGTAATAACCAGGTAGGATGTAATGGATGCAATGATAGGCACCAGGTGTGTATACCTTAGGGACCTGCACAGATCATGGCTGTACTTGGCAGAAGTTACACGGGTATATTCTTTGGTGCAGTTCGAACCGCGTGGCACCGATAACGACGTAGCGGCAGAGAACGAATTTGACAGCTCCGACTCTGGACTTGACGTTTTTGATGCTTGTGTGTGTGTGGCGAGTTTGAAAAATCGATTGCGTCACTTGTGTTCGATATTTCCCCTCCTTCCTTGACACCCCAAAAACATGCTCACGCACACGACACGAAATGGTAACGTGGAAGTGTGGTGAGCTTAAGCTTAATTTTTTTCTTTTTACCAATCCGCCGGAGGATGAATCAAAAATAAATTAATGAAGTCAAATTTAAACCCCGTTCCGTCGTTGAAATGGAAGACTCGCAACTAAAGTACCGCGACGTAGTGTGCTTGTTTGCGGCGACTAAAGCCACTTTGTGGGCTTTGTCTTGAAATTCAACTTGAAGTTGGTCTCGAAAAGGTATCGCCAGGCCGGTGCAAATATTTCAGCTTGAATTTCGTATAATTTCAATTCCAAAGCTGCTGTAATACTACAGGCGTAAAATGGACTTGCAGTTGACCTAAGGCCTCTCCCTACCGAAACCCAAGTGCCTCAAGGACGCTTAGTCCCTTTGGAACTGCAATACCGTTTTGGGGGACAAACCACCCAAATTCTGAGCGTTTCGTCCCTAAATCGGGTCTGCGGTCTTGACAAAAGGATTCTATACTGAAACGAAGCGTTCACTTGAACTCAGAGTTGAGATCAGCTTTAGAGCCCAATTTCAACTTGAAAGTGAGCAGCTTCATCACGAACCTGCCGTGAAACCAGATTCCAACTTGGTCCGTAGATTGAACTTCATATCCATATTCAACTTGATTTCGACTTAAAGTTGGACTTTTTTT
Organism: Macrocystis pyrifera; assembly: GCA_031763025.1. Lineage (NCBI taxonomy): Eukaryota > Phaeophyceae > Laminariales > Laminariaceae > Macrocystis > Macrocystis pyrifera. The sequence continues at coordinate 7,052,210 of JASSKH010000008.1, read as the reverse complement.
GCGCCTATGTTCCACCATTCAGCCCCAACATCAATCAACTTGACTTTGAACTTCAACTTTAACAAAAATCAGGTGTCTTCTGTCGGCGGGGGCGTCGATGTGAGCGCCAAACGGGTCATTGGCCAGGCGGACGGGGGGGACGGGGTAGGGACGCAAGGGCCAGGCACCGTGTCCTCAACAGGGGAGGGGGGGGGGAATTGCTGCACCATCAGCTGAATACAAAACAATCAAGAGACAGGAGAAACAAAACAACTGTATCGAAAATTGTTTTGGCCCTTTTTTTGCACTGTTTTTGCTTTTGAAAAGCTCTTTTTTCAGTGTTGTTTCTTGCTCCAGGAGTAGGTTTTGTTTTGAACTTTGGTTCTTCCGACCGGTTTTGTTTTTTTCACGTGTTTTTGGCACGTTTTTTGTTTTTTGCTCTTTCTTGTGTTCCTCTTTCGCGTTTTCTTCTTTTTTTTTTTCTTTTTATTTCTAGTTTCTTCCCAATCGCTCGCTGGCTGTTGAGTTGTTTTGTGTTGGGTGTTTTTTTTTTTTCCTTGGGCTGTTTTGAGGCGAGCAGAAACAGTTATCTGGCTGGATAGCTGGATAGCTCGCCTGCTATCACCACAACCGTAGCGAGAGATGACTGGCGACAAAAAAAGCGAGAGAGTAAAACGCAAGGAGAGCTGAGGGTGGTGTGGAAGAAGGGAGAGTAGTCTTGTGGTCATGCCGGTGACACAGTGACCAGGGGTAGTTTAATGGTCGTACCGGTGGCATTCCCCGGAATGCCTTGATTGTGTTGGCGCGCACGGGTTGGGGAGGGTGATATTACATTTCCCGAACTGCCCTCGAAAAGATGAGCACGCGCGCCGGGGTGGGGGGGGCAGGGGGGTGGCGGGGAAGGTCTCTTGTGGTTTCGGCGCGCACGCGTCGGAGAGCGTGATATTACATGGCTCAAACCGCGATTGAAATTATTTTGCGCGCCAGGGGCGGGGGGTTAACCCGGAGTGTCTCTTATTGTTTCAGCGCGCACGGTCTGGCAAGGGCGCGATTGCATGACCCAAATTATCCTTGAAAAATATTTGCGGGCCAGGGGTGGGTAACCGGAAATGTCTTTTATGGTTTTGGTGCGACGGGCGGGGGGTCGGGGGGGGGGGGGGGGGGGGGGTTGGGTAATATGACCCGCATTGCCCTAAGGGCGTGGCGGGGGGATGGAGGGGACAGGAATGGATTAGTGAACGGGTTGTTTTGGCGTCGGCGGTAATATCGCTTACTATTAATAGTCTTCTGAGTGTGTTCCCGCGCTGCTCCTCCTGTCCCAGTAACGAGCTCCGCGTTTTTTTTTTTCTTCAAATGACCCCGGGGCTGTAGGTTTGTTGTGAGCAAAAGAAAGGCCTAAAGTAGCTTTTTGCGAATTTGCAGTACGCCAGATATTATAATACGTGTAATAACCGTTTTTATTTTATACCCAATACTTCGTAGTAACGTACGCAACCCGCGCTCGTCTGGTACGTGAACGTATATATGTCTTTGTAAGTTAAAACACCAAGCGCATTTCTGATTGTTTGGTTTGGTTTAGTTCCCCCGTTTCTGTCCAGAACGTATCGTATCTTGATCGCTCAAGGAGTCGCTCTAAGTTGCGTCGCGTTGAGTATGGACGCGTGCCTCTCAAGAACCTCGTCGTACGTCGTTGCTGGCCCGTTCGGTTCGATTCGGTTAGGGGCGATGTAGTTCTGTTCGATTCGGATCCGGTTGCGTTTTTATTTCCTATTTTAATTCATATTGAAACGACCTCCGTTGCTTCTGTCTGATATACGCCGAACGTCCAATCGAAGCCCTTGCAGCTTGAACTAAGCGCGCGAGGGTGGGGAAGGAGTGCTTCAGGCGATGGGGGGAACGGGTGTGGGTATGCATGCGTTTCAAACTATCTTCAAGCTCGCTCGCGTCGTTTTCCCTCGCTGGTGGGGAGGAAACTTACGATTGGGGAGGACACTTACGATTGAGCTTCCAATGCAACAATCGACGTGAAATTGGGGCCGAGGCCAAACCTTTCTGTCACCAGCCGACGACGCTTGTCCGTTTATTGCTTTGCCCTGGCCAGCTTTAACGTTTGAGGATGGAGAGAGGTGTGGGGGGTGGTGGTGAGGAGCTTTCGCTGGGGGGAGCTACTCTTGCTTCCGTCGTTTACTTGCTGTTTGGTCCACGCTTAACTCTGCCGTGCCGAGAAAGAGAGTGCGTCCTTTGGTAGCCACTTTTGTCCGCGATCGCCACAGCCGCCATCACCCCGCTGATGAGGTAGTCGTCCAGTTCTTGTTCAGTTTTACCTGGGTACGCAAGCTGTTGATTTGCGCAAGGGGTCGCCAAACTTCCAATTTGCGCAAAAGTGTTCTGATTGGTTTATGTCAGTTTGGTTCGGTTCGGTTCGGTTCGGTTCTGTTGTGTTCGGTTCGGTTCGGTTCGGTTCGGTTCGGCTGTGTTTGATTCGGTTTGGTTCGGTTGGTTCTGTTCGGCGCAGTTCGGTTCGAATGGTTTGCCTCTTTAGTGTTGTGTTCCGATTCTGCTCTTTGGCATTGTTCCCTATTTTGTCCAGTCGTGACCTTTTGTATGTGCGCAATATCCTCTCCCTTTTCTGTCTGTGTGTTTTCCTCTCCGCTGTTTTTTTTGTTTCCAACTGTTTCAGTTTTTCGCTTTTGATGCCTTTCACAGGATCTTGAATTATTGCGCGTGCCAACAGTCGATAAGCCTGAGGGGTACAATAACCGATCGACGTCTGTTATCCTTCGTCTTCGTCTTTTCCGTAACTCTAAGCTTTGTGTAAGCTTTGAGAACGCTTGTCGTTAGTATGGAGTTGGTGGGCTAGTTATCGGCCGGTTAGCTTCGAGCTTTAGCTTTTTTTTGCGTTATAAGCTTGGGTTAACTTAGCCCTCGAATTATTTTTATTCCTGAAAAAAATCTGCGCATATATCCACCGTCTGCATGGATATTATATGTTCCACATTCGTTAGGGTGAAAAAAGCAAAGCAAAACCTTGGGCTAGAGTTTAAAAAAACGTCTCCTCTTGTACGAAAACTCTGACTCATTTGCGGAAGGTGCTCGCCCCCCACGGACCGGGAAAAAGTGACGTCCCTCCAGCTTTTCTTTGTGGGTGAATTCCTTTTGCTGCTTTCGTTCGATTTGTTTTCTTCTCATCAGCAGTCCCCCAGTGGATCTCCGTGTGTGCGGTGCAATGCGGTGAGACTTCGCCTGCGCGGCACAACTGACGGAGCGACGGGATACCTATTTGGCTAGCGCTCTATATAGTGGCCTGAAGAGATGGGGCCAATGAGCCTACGGCAAACGCTGTGTTTCTTCTGTGCCTTTACCAGGGCGTGGGTGAACGTGCTTGCGGTGTTTCAATGACCCCCCTCCCGCGGCTTCCCGGCTTGATCTCTTTTGTCGGGGTGTTTTTTTTGCCGCTTTGTTTTGGTTTCGTTTTTTTTTTTTCCTGCTTGCTAGAGAAGATTCTGTGGTTGGTCGTGCCGACTGAGCTTGCTTCTTATGGGTCACAGCCGATTTTCTTTTCCCACCCACGGGAGCTACGTGCCATGCCTGGTATGAAATGCAGAAGCACATCTTCGAAGGGAACACAAGGAGCATCGAGCAAGAACAAGGGAACACGTGGCGATATCGGGAATAGGCGGTCAAGGCGAGTAAGAGGAGCAAACGGACCTAACGTGGTGATCAACAGATCGAGATCTTAGATGTGCTGTTGTCCTATCCTTTCGCCATTTTCCTTTTAGTTTACTTTTGTTCAGATTCTGTTTCTCTTTGTTTTTTGCCGTCCAGCGTAGGGAGCGAGCGAGCGGGCGGGGCGGGCGGCGGGCGGGTCGGGGGGGGGGGGGGGGGGGGGGGGGGGGGGGGGGGGGGGGGGGGGGGGGGGGGGGGGGGGGGGGGGGGGGTACTCGATAGGAGAGATGTACTCGATCTCATGCATGGCCGTAGTCGCATGACCATATACCCTCGCATCCCTACAATGCCGGGACGGAGCATGTCGGGTTTTCACCGACCAGGCAGACATTGCTTGCACCAAGCGCGAAGCGCCGTGAGGTGTCCGGCGAGTCGCATGAAGGGTGAGCTGCATCCTACTAAGAACCGCTTGTCAGGCGGACTTGCATATGGATGACAGCCTCAATGAGGGGGGGGGGGGGGGGTGGACTAGTCCCGCACGAGGTAGTGAAGCGTTTTGTGTGTTGGTGCGTGTCCCGTCTTTCCCACACCCACCAGGCAACGCTTCTAAACTTTCGGCACGCGGTGCCTTTTTAAAAGGCGCGAAAAAAAAAACGTTTTGCCGTGTGGCAAACGCGCGAGGAACCACGCAGTTTTCTCCCGCGCCTGCCTGTGTCCCGAGGACGAGTCTTGGGGAGAGGGGTGGGAGGAGGTAACACGCGCAGGACACACCGCTCACGGTGCCAACGAAATATCCCCCCGTTCTCCCACAGCGGGCAGGAAGACGCTGGGAAATGGAGGGCTTGTTGGATGCGCGGGGGGGGAGATTGTTGGCACAGGGGGGGCTGGGGGCTGGGTAGAGGAGCACTCTGTCCATTAGCAACACTTGGTAGTGTCCTCGAGATATTTTTGGGGAGTTTGAGACTACTCGAAGATGCATGAACCAACGGCACTGTTGCCTTGCTCCCGATAGCTAGCTGTTGATGGCAATTCATTGTGCGAGAGGGAAGCGGTCAGCAGGGGGGGGGGGGGGGGGGGGGTGGGGGGGGGGGATGATTTGGTGCGTGTTCTGCGGCTTGGCCACCTTGTTGTTTTGTCGTCTCTCGCCGGTGTTTCATAGCTAGCTATATGTAGATGTACCGGTAGTACGGCTGCGTGTCTTGAGTATAGCAAACCTCGAGGTCGTCCGGCGGGGGCAGCAGGTTTTGTTTCTTCGTTCTTGTTTTTATGAAAAAATGCGATGTTAAGACGAGAGTAGCCTTCGAAAAAGAGGGAGAGGGAGAGTGAGAGGGACAAATTTCCGCGCGATTGATACAAAAAATTAAGAATTTATTCTGGAAGGGCATGGGGGACGGGAAGAGACGCACAAGGCGACAACTCTTAGCAAGTGAAGCCGGGAAATAACCATACAGCGTTGAGCGAGGGGCTATACCCGAGGGGAGTACGTAAGCATACTCGGCGCAAGAGCAGGGGAGCGTAACTGGATAGCAAAACCTCGGGTGTTCCCTTTGCAGTAGTTTGCTTGAATGCCCGGTGGCCTCCCTGAATGGCGCTGTCTCTGTATGCCTGTCGTTAACGTCTAACGGAAAGGGCGGGGTGAGAGCGGGGGATGTGCCCCTGTGTGTGGCCGTGGGATGAAATAATGCGTTCTTTCATGATCATTCGCGGAGGAATTAATGGAGTGGATGGGTGCGTTGTTGTGCTCGGCGGCGCGACCATCTGTTTTATTCCTTCCCCAACGGCTACTGCTGCAGCGTTTGATTTGTGACCGGTCCTACATGACAGAAGGGGTACTCGTAGAAAAGAAACGCTAATATATATGTATGATGGTAGTGGTTGATCAAGTATGGGATGGCTGGACGTGTATTCGATTTTTTATTGTCGTCCGTTGCCCCGCTTTGTTCGGGGAGGTCCTGTTGCACTGGCGGGTAGGTACGGTAGGTGGAGGTATCATAAAGCTCGGGTGATGAAAGTATTGCATTTCTGGGTTGCTTCCTCCGAACGACGGCGGCGGTAAAAATACTAAAACTTATTTCGCTTCGGAGGGGAGGGGGGGGGGGGAGGGCTGTACCGGCCCCATCACGACGTCACATTATTGTTTGATGTTCTCGAGGAATGGCAGGCCGCTGGGGTCAGGTCTGGAATTTGAGGCAAGATTTGGTTGGGAGTTGGGTTTGTTGGGTGGCGGGAGACGCATAGCATGGAAGACTTTGTGCTGGATGCTGCTGCCCAACGCGACACGGGCGCACGCGTACGTCTAGCCTATATTTGTATGTTGTGGTGCCCTCTCTGTTCTCGCCCCTCCCTGCGTGCCTCCTGTTGGTTATTGTGGGGTAGATGCGTGGTGAACCGCGCTTCGGGATTATATAGAGCGGTGCCACTTGCTTTCGGCGTCTGCCCCAGAAAATGAATGCATATACGAGTATATATATCCCAGGCATGCAATACATACTACGTAGTTTGATAATTAACTGAAAGTCGACCAGCAAAATAATCAATCCATCAGTATCACTGCCAAGTAGCCACGTGGGACAGACCTCATTGTCATATATAGAAGAACAGCATCATTGCTATCTGTATTTGTTTCTTTGTCAATCATGATCAACAAGCGTAAAGTGCAGGCGCCAATCAACGGCATTGGCGTGCTGCTCCCCAATGCATGTTAACGAAAACACGAAAACAAAATAAATCAATATACGGTGTTCAGACGGTCGAACGAGAAAAAATACAGTTCGTCCGGCAACAAGCGGAGTATGAACCCATCCCATTTTTTACTAGCGGGAAGCTGCGCGGTCCTTGCTTCTCGGTGGGCTTACACGCAGGATATTACGGAATAGCGCAGAAGCGTGTTCGGTACGGCTGGGAGTTGTCTCCTCAAAGTAGGCGACTAGTTGGCCACAATAGTTCGATCAACACCATTATTTTTATAGTTAGTTGCGTCCTGATATAAGCGGAGTTCCGCGTCTTTGTTTCTGACTGGGCCCCGGGCTCGCCTTTTTTTTCTGCTGGTCTTCAGGTCTAAACCCCCACCACGCACCGTGAAGCCAGCCTGCGTTCGTTGTAAGTTTAGTTTGACACTTTCAGGGATTCCTTTCCCTGTTATCCGTCTTCTGGACCGGTATCTCGGGGGGATTGTACAGTGTCCTCTTCTCGCAATGTGACCATTCCCACATCCAAGTGAGCTCAAAGCGAGTATTCGAGCATGGATTGTGCGATAGCATGCAAGATGCATGTACCGCGTGTGGTATGCAAGCACATCGTCCATGATATGTGGCATTGCTTTGTCCTTCGCTCGTCTGGCGGCCGTGCTTACTAAAAAACACGTGGGGGTTTTGCTCTGACCTCCAAGGAAACCCATCCCGCCAGTACACGGCTTCGAAATCTTGGAAACCCCAGGTCACGGGTAAAAACTGTCTCCTTTCGACTACGTAGAGTGCAGCAGGGAACGCCTAACCGCTTGATCACCACTCACGCTCTAGGCTCTCCGCTCATAGGTGCGCCGGTCATCGTATTGCCGTGTCCGAGCACCTCTGGCGCCGCATCATTGGCGCGTTTGCTGAGGCTCGACATGTGTTATTGTTTCAAAGCTAAGTAAGTTGGTGGACTTACTTTTCCGCGATCCAACTTTAACTGGGGACCATAGCAATCAGGACCCATCATATAGACAAAACCATATATTCCAGTTTTTAATGATTATATTTGGTCCTGATTACAGTACTAGGTGCCCCCGCAGTACTATCTTCGAATCACACGGGTGATAAGATAACGCGCCCGCGGCACGAACTTCAGAGCCTATTGGTTCAAAAACATCCCTCAAGGGTCAAAATCACACAATGAAAATGATGGCTGTCATGGTACTACTTTGAATGAGACTATAAGCCCGGTATAATTACCTGGCTTCGGGCATTGGGATCGTATTTGTAGTACTTGGGAGGTGTATATTACTGTAGATGGAAACTTTAAACTTTCTCGCCCTACCACCATCGCGGGTGGCACGGCGATGGCTTTCGTTGACGATTTATTCCAGTCCCTTAAGGATAGGTCTTCCCTTTTTTTTTTACGTACTTTGCCGGCGTCGTCAGCTTGCCGTTCAGAGGTAGGCGTGGGAGTGGGTTTTGAGGAGCCGCATCTTCGACTCATGTTCTAGCTCCTGAAGTCGGAGTTTCCATGAACTTCCCATTACTCTGCATATGCGGCTCATCAGAGTGGGCTAGTGTTACGGTACTTCTTTGAATGAGTCTGAAAGTCTAGTAATTACCTGGGTTCAGGTATTGGGATCGTATTTGTAGAACTTGGGAGGCGTATCTTAAGAGAGAAAACCAGGGCTTTTCCCAGCGAAGCACGAGCTTTGGTCTCAGTCTCCCCGTGCACGAAAATAATAAATCTGGTCTTCTTCTATCTTTAACCATACGGCACATGTGAGTGCCAACGAGTACCGGCTAAAATAGGCAAACTTGCCCTAGGGATACAAAGAGTCCCGACCCTGACCTTAACATGTTGATGGAAAGATCTGGTCGATACGCACCTAAAATAAAGACGCCTCGCCCGGCGCGTCGCGACGCGTGCTACGATACGGGCAGCATTTTTTCGGGCACTACATTTCTGACTGACTGTCAGTAGGCTAGGCTCCTTAACCCAGTCCCGTTGGGATACCAGTGGCCCCTGTTCTTGACAACATTAGTAATGATATACCTAGTGCAGGCGTTCGGGGTTTTTTCTATATCGGGTTTAGCGCTTAATTGACAAAAAAAAAATCAAAATAGTAAGTTTTTTGGGTGAGGTATAGAGCTCCCTTACTATGGTCAAGCGGGCGAGCCTCACGAACACAAGGCGCTGTCCCTGCCAGGAACCTCAGAAACTTTGGGTGCTACTGTACCTCTACCTACCGCAGCACACGCGTGTGTGGCGTGTGCGCGCTCTCTCACGCCCCCGTTGCCGCGAAAGCCACCTTTGAAATACGCCCGAGGGGGTTACGGTTGTCTTGCTACTGTAGCTAGCCGCCAATTCTGGCCAACTCACGGCACTACGTGGTGTTCGGCTTTCGTGCACTCCGGTAGACGGGTTATCTATTTTCTCCAAGCTTTGACGTGTGGTAATCAGGGTAGAATAGGCAACCCCTGGATGGTGGTGAGGGCGAAGCTGCCAGCGACGGAGGGGTGCGGGATTTGCCGTTCATTTCGGATGTCAGTGCAGGTCATATATACACGCGGGGTGGAGACCATGAAATTTATGATGTACTTGCAAATAAAGGAGTACTGCTCTCCTAAACGGACCTGAAATGAGCCGAAAACTGTCTTAACGTAGGCCTAAGCCGTCGGTGAAAAGCTGCCTGCTACCTGGTTTTTGATAAACTACATTTTTGATGCCCGGATGCTAGTATCAAAAGTCCCGCACGCAATATAGTCATAAAAATTGAGAACAATACTCACAGACCACCGGTATTCCGCTGCCCGGGGCTTCAAAGGCGGTACCTAGTACGTGAGATGAAACGCACTGGATGCAGCGGTTCAAACAAACGGATGGTTCTTCGCAATCGGGCCATGCGGATGGGAAGGAGGACCACAGGAAACGCGGACCTACGCAGCCGGGGGCTTCGGTATCATGGGTGACAACTAAACACCCTGAGAGCTACAACATAGAGCCGTTTTCTTCGATGACTTGCGGCAACGCCTCGCGCTTGACAGGCGCACACGCGCGCCTGAGCGTTCATGTGATTGAGACCTTCTACCAAAGGGTGAACGAGGACCAGCCGAACTGGGACTCGGCGACCCCAAATTTTGCGCGCTCGTACGGGCCACTATGCCTTAGTTAATCATACCGACCCTGGTCCAAAGTTAGTAGAGGTTCACTTTGGTGAAGAGCGGCGACATAGTCCCTCCTGCCGTCGCTGATGGCCTTCACCAGGAGCTGGGACACCAATAAACGATACATCGTTCAAGAAGCTTCGAAGGAGGCCGAGCTCGGACGGATGTCGTCGACGGGTCGCCACGCGAGAGGGGTGAATGTACATCAGAGCCCGCACAAGTTTGACCGAGGAGCGCTCAGCGAGTAACGAGGAGGTGTATATAGGCCACTATAGTTGCCGTATTGCGTCCCGAGACCACACCGCCGCCTCCGGGGCCTCGACGGCTGCAGTGCTGGCGAACACCACCGGAACAGAGGATGGAAACGCTCTCCATGGCGCCCGGACGGCGAGCAAGCCCCCGAGGTTTTTTTTTTAAAGGTTTCGCAGCGCCCGATCGGGGCCATAGAAATGACGGTTAACGACTCGCGCACCTGCTTTCCATCATGCACGCCGACATCGGGCGGGAAGAAATCGATCGGGGCATGACAACCTTGTTGCGGAGAATCGAACGCGTTCCAGCCTAAATTGTGGCGGTTCTTCTTGCACTTGATTCTCAACGCGTTGAGGGGAAGTCATCGGCCGTTTTGCGTTAATGTAAGCACGGCAAGGCTTCTCTCCGCCGAGGTTATGCAAGAATTGTGACCGCGATGGAAGGAGGCCAATCGAGAAGTGAGGCAACTTGAGTTCGTCGTACCCAGAGGAGTGGACAAACGTGAAACTGAGGACGTAACCAGTACGCGCAGCCGCCTCGTTATCGCCGACCTTCTTCAACGCTCATAGCACGGCGAAAAGTACGGTGGCGCGAGCGGAAGTGGTCAACTGCGTGACAGGGTTCACGCCGTTTGTGGCCAGTTGCTATGGTACAAGACCGATTGATGTGTTGTGTTGGATAGCCTGCGGGCAGACGTAGAGGAATGGTCTGCTCCAGCGGTGTCAGGCGAGTGGAACCCGATTGGGCTGGAAACGCTCTTCCTGGCATTGATACGGGGGCTGTTCAGATACGAAATCTACTGATAATTTGTGGAAGCCTACGTGTACATGAGCGATGCCCCTCTCGGTGTTATGGGGGTCACTGCTGACACGATAAGAGCCAGAGTGCCTTTCTCCGGCGTGAACGAGACAAGATGGCATTTCGGTCAACCTCGCTAAGCCCATGACACTACCAACAGGAGGGTACGCCCCGACGGCAAGGGGGATTTCCTTCCTGTCAAGGGTTAAAACCCGCTTTACCTACGCAGGAAGGAGGGTCGACGCCGGTTGATATTGTGCCCCCCCCACACAAATGCGCGATGAAGTGAGCGGCGGGGGACTAGAAGGGATCACGTGCGGGCACCGTCGAGCGCTGCCTCGCCAACATAACGGACAAGCAAGCGGCGGCCCTCATCGTTATTATCGAATCCTTCGGGCAGAGGGCGCAAGGTACCCTCCAGGGCTCTGGACACATTATCCTCGACGCATACAGTAGTGCAGACAACGATTCAAAGTAAGCGTGCGAAGCAACCCGAGATGAACCGGGCGTGGCGCGGCAACGATCGCTTTTTTAGAAGGGGTTCCCGGGCACTCGGCTGACATTACCACCTCACCAGCAAGCCTAAACACCTCTTTGTAGGGGAGCAGGAGAATTGGGGCTGCCGTCCCCATAATCGAGGACAAGGTCTGCCTCTATAGGGAACAGAGGGGCGAGAGTAATGCTCCTTAACTCCTTAACCCAGATAGGACCACGAAGTGAGAAGTCCTTATATTAGCAGAAGAACGATCGGTAGCCATAGGAAAGTTCTGTAGGAGTACATCCGATAAGAGGAATTTGAGAGAGCTTGTGGGGTGGGGTCCTTCCGGCGGTTTCGTGCAGGCGTCATTAACGCGCTTGGAACCCGAGTAAGGAGGGAGCTCCCTCAACCAGCATAATCTCTTATGCTCTAAGGTACCTTGAGCGAGACTCGAGACACAGGAGTTGTGACAAAGGAAGCGAGGACAGGCATCGTCCCCGACACTGGGTTGGAGTGGGGTCTACTGGAGAAGCTGAGGGGCACTCGGTCCCAAGCTCCCTAGAGGTCGACACGCTGGCCGTTCATGATGACGAGGTCACCAAGAACTCACGGGAAAACCCACAGAAGGCGAGCAAGCTGGTCAACCACGGTCATCATACCGCACAAACAGCTTGTGTGGATCAGCTGTCGGAAGTAGCACATGCCATGGCACCCCTATTCTTCACACATGCGCGCTGGGACCGGCCGTTCGACTGGCGGGGAGGAAGACCAAGGCCCCCGCCAAAGATGGCTACAGGACCCTTGTGCCTTCGGACGTGGCCGACGAGCTCGCTCCGTGTCATACCATCCCGCAGAAGTACCAGTGGCCACACAAACAAGCCGTCGTTTTTTGGAAGTTGACCCGCGTCCAAATTCCAGCTTAGGCACGGCCAGGAGGAGGGGCGTGTATTCATGCCATGCATAGCCGTAGTGGTATAGACCCTCGCATCCCTACAATGCCGGGACGGAGCACGTCGGGTTGTCACCGGCCAGACAGACTTTGCGTGCACCAAGCGCGAGGCGCCGTGAGGTGGTGGGCGAGTAGCATGAAGAGCTAGCTGAATCCTACTATTTCGGGGGACCGGACCTACGATACCCACATAAACTTATATGTTTATCTACTTTTACTAACAGTGTTTGGTCCTATTAACTATGGTCCCCCGTTATAAAAAGGGCCTGTTAGGCAGGCTCGCATGTGCATGATAGCATCGAATGCTTTTTTTTGTTTCGTTTTTTGTTGGTTTGGCCACTTCCAGATACAGGCCCTGCCAACCACAGTAGAAAGGATCCCGGCAGATGTTGCGAGCGGCGCTCGCGGCAGAGGAAGGTGGGGGAGTTCAGCTTGAACCAACCTGCACATATACATATGCACAGGTATGCACTATAGCAACAAGAGCACGATTTTACACTACTCTCCTTAATTATGCGCAGCAAGCTCATACCAGGTACATACCACACGAGAACGACTTTAACGATGCGCCGTCGCAGTAATTAGGACCGACGATAGACAAAAAAATCGTGTATCCTCCTACGACAAAATCTCCGTATTTGGCACTGACTACTCCGGTATGTCCTCTCCCTCATAATACTAGATCTTTAGCTTGTAAACTAATGTACCGAGAGCGGATTAATTGGGTATATACGGGAAAAGTGGGGTATGCCATCTATGCTGACGGAGCGATAATAGTGTGGCCCTCAACCTGTGAACCGCATCGGCCAGATGGGAGTGTGTGGTACACATATTGCTGCACGAAGCATTGCCTAGGGGGGGGGGAGTCGAAGAGTCAGGAAATAGTGGTACCTGTAAGATGAAGTCAACGTGGGAGTTTTGTACTAATAATACTGTAGTGTAGAATGCGTGATAGTTTAGTTGAAAGGACACGCCATCAACAACAGGCTGCCAATATTGGGATCAACACAAAGTGGCGCCATTGCTTGTGAGAAGAACGCTGCGGGGTTCAATATATAGGAAGGCGCTGTGTATTCAGTAGGTTGTAGAAAAGTATTGCGATTGACTGCATCGCAAAGGACCAATGATCAAGCAGAAATTCCAAATCACACACGAACGCACAGCACCAATAAAAAGAGATCGTCACACGTACGGCGATTAAATACGCGCATGAAAAATCCTTCAGCCAGTCAGCTTTACGTGTTCTGTGCGGTAACAGCTAACCCCGGAGGTATGTGTATCGTTTCTCGGTCGGGCGAGGCACTTTTGTACTGTAGTGGACACTTCTTCCACCCCTTCATCGAACAAAAGGCCCTTATCGGGCTTTGGCGAGATACCTCGGGCGCAAAGGGTTCTTCACGGGGAGCATATCTAATTTAGTCCCAGTCTCTCCTTGCTTGCGTCGCGAGCAAAACGTGGCGTGCCCCATCAGGTCGCTCGAATCTGTGCGGCCCTCTTCCAGTTGCTTGTCGTCTCTCGTCGTCACCATATCGCCAAACCACGGGAAGCAGGTAAGGACCCAAGCGACCGAGACCTGCGGCAGACGAACCCAATGTCGTGCGAGATTCCTGGTGTTGTATGTACAGCACTTGCTGCTTTGCTGCATGTGGCGAGACTCTACAACAAGAGAACACGGCTCCTTACAAAAGCGTTCGTGACAGTTTGTACGAGCATGTGGTCGATGTGCGGGCGGCCGTGTCATGCAGCAAGTCACTGCACGAGTGTGCTGTGATAAATGCTGATGAAGCTTCTATTAATCGAGGCCACACCTGCTCACATTGACTGCTGTAGTGTCGGGGGGTGATATTTGACGCGGAGGTTGTTGCTTGATTGAGCTCTTGCGTTTCGTCCTTTTGCAGTTTTACTTGTGCAAAGAGAGTAAACATGTTTACCTGACACCTGGTGGAGCATTGCCACTGCAACGTGCCCTACACTACACGCCCAACGAGCCCTCCGGGGGCGTTCCTAGCTGGGCAATTTCAGTCGAGGGGGGGCGAGTTTGGTCCCCTTCTCTAGCGAGCCGGTTATTATGTCGGCACCCTCTGCTATTATTGGCTACCTGGTATTTGTCGTTACGGGGGACCATAGTAAATAGGACCAAATCTTGCTAGTAAAAATAGGTAAATACATAGGTTTTTGTGTATACCGTAGGTCCTATTTACTATGGTCCTCCGTAATAGTCGAAATTCCTGTCGACTTCCGACTGCATAGTTCTACCGTTGGCAGATTTCACGCGGGGGGCACCCGAGTACATGGAAGAACAGTACTGTAGATCTCCTATTATGAGTACTTCGTATTGAAGCAACCATGTCATTAGACCGACCCCTCCCCCCTGCGGCCTCTGTTGATCCTTGTATCATTAAACAGAAAAGCGGTTGTGGGAAACCTGTGTAAACCACCAGGAAAGTTACAGTTAGTAGATGGTTGTGCAAACAGTAACAACACAAACCTTCGGAGAATGTATCGGTTGTACCAAGATAATACCGTTGCAAACTTCTACGCAAGCCGACGACTAGCAGGCAGGCTGAACCTTGTGCGCAAAACCATCCAATGCCATGCACTGGAGAGGGGGACGGCGCCACAGCTGTCGCTACTGTAGCACCTGCGACCGCACAGCTTCTTCTCGAGAAGGGGGCAAAGAGGAAAAACTTGATGCGAGCAGTTGTACAGATACTAACTATCATTGTAAAATTAGTGACAACATAAAAATTGAGTTTCCTGGGGTTGAATTTACACTACAGTACAGTATTAGCATTCTACAGTAAGTGCTTGATTATTGTCACCTGTGGTGTGACACGCATTTCAGGAGGTGCCCTGTTCGTTGCATATCGGTAACATTTTACTCGATTTTACTGGCGGATGGCTAAAATTCGGCGGCTATTGTTGCGTTTCGATACGGCTTCAATTGAGTCGAACGTTTCAAGCATTCGAAACAGCGTCTTGTTCATGACGATCTGCTCCCAACGCGTTGTTGCATCGTACAGCAAGACCGATCACAGGGGAACGACTGCGCCCCCACCATAGAAGGCCATGAGGTTCTGTGATGCAGCGATCTCCACCCTCTTGTTCGCCATGTCGACCTCGGTGTCTGAGGCGAGGGACAGGATCTCCGTCACCGCGGATGGCATCGAGTTCAACGTGGACTACTTTGACGATAGCCGCATCAGGCCGTACCGAGTCGTTTCCGTGGGGACATCTCGCGACGTGTTCGACTTTGACACATCTGGTATCGTGGAGATACTGAGAATCGGCACGGAGAGATACAGGGTGAGTTATCGCCGCACGCCTCCCGACGGAGTTACTTGGGGTACGTGTCCCAACCGTAAAACTGAGCGACCCGGCACGGGCAGGAGACGAGTCCCGCCTTCAGTAAAACGCGCCACACTCTGCCTTCAGTCTCATTTTTTATTTCGAACCACACAGTTGTAAGTGCGGTTCCGTCGGCGACTATGTAACGATGCGTTGGGTACCCGCAATTACGTGGGTGGGAGGAGACGTAACCGGCGAACTCTGCACAAGTGGCCGGGTTTTAAGTCGCACACCGCAGCTGAATTTTCACGGATCGTTGCCCTTCATTTGTTTCGGTCACCCCAACCAAAGTGGTGTGCACTACACAATTCAGGATTAAATGTGTACTATTACGGAGGACCATAGTAAACAGGACCTACGGTACTCACAAAAACTATATATATTTCCCTCTTTTTACTAACAATACTTGGTCCTATTTACTATGGTCCCCCCTAATGGGTCAATCGTTTGTACGCGCGAATTGTCCAGCGAATATGTATCCATACGTTGGACACGTCTAAAGGCGGGGGGTCTGGGGGACACAACCGATGAATTCGACTTCACTGTGGCCGGGGTCTAGCAATGGTCCTCCTGCAGGCAAGCGTGGACATAATATGTTACCTCTCGTTTTCCTCGCCTCCCTTCTCAAGGTCGTGTACACTTCGACTGGGGACATCAAGCGAGTCATCCAGAGGGCCTCGGACAGGCGCGAACTAACCCAGTACGAGGACGAAGAAGGCGACCTAGACAAAGCAGGAGCCAGCCAGACCTACTACTACTGTGACGACTGCGCGGACGCCTGGGACGCAGTGTGCGCCGAAGGAGTGCCCTCCGTGTGTGATCTTGTCGGCTACGGCTTCCCCCTCAGCACGGAGGCGGGCGCTGCGGTAGAGTTGGTGTGCACCACGTTCGGAGATGCGTGCGCCGGTTTTACAGGGGCCACCGCATGTGAAGGACAGTGCGGGAAAGACGATGGTGCTGACGAAGGCGATGGCAAGGATGAAGGAGGAGGAGGAAAAGGAGGAGGAGGAGGAGAAGGAGGAGGAGGTACTATGATGCTGAGCGCTGAACACGCATAAAGGACAGCACTGCATTGCCAACGGAGAACACGAAACATATCTATTTTCGGTCTGTATTCTCTCTCGGTGCAATCTCAATGGATTACCGCGATAGTGCGAGTAAACGCCTCCCTGGGGCGCTATAACTTTGAAGGCTCAAAAACGCGCCTCGGGGGCGTTTACTGTGTTGCCGGGGCGTTTTCTCAAAACGAATGTAGGTGATTTCGGCCCCCGGGGCGACACACAAAAACAAGGAAAAACTCACACGCCCCTCACACGAGAAGCACTAGCAGCAGCACAGCAGCAGATGTTGGCAACGATGCAATCCTGCTGCACCGACAAGGCACGCAGCACCGACAAACGCTCCGACAACAACTCAAACCCTTGGCGGAGCTTGCGCAGTCCTGGTGAAGACATGATATGATATCGCAGCCAATGCGTTTCTTCACTGACTGAACGTTTGGCTCATCGATGTAATCTGGGCTGTGTCTTATCTAGCCTTCAGTAAGCGAGCCCATCATCACCGCGGGTACATCAGCAAGAGGTAGCTGGGTGGTACATCATTTGTGTGAGGCAGAACGTCTAATACTATTTGTTTCTCTATCCGTGTCTGATTTTGTCTGTTTTGCTTGTGTTCAGCAAAACATGCTCCTGCCCACATACTACGCATATACTCTGCTAGTTTTATGTATTTATCTAAACACCTCTTTACCTTCTTCGGAAACATCTCCAACTGCCACACTCAAAAAGACTCGCCAGGTCGGGCCCGGGGCGTTTATCCCAAACCATGAAAAGGAAGGAGCGAGGGTTACTGTGTGGCCGGGACGTTTATCGTATTTTGTTTTGGACAGGGGGGGTTCACTCCTGAAATTACCCGTTTTTCGCTAAAACTAGGACTCCGGGGCGTTCAACCCATTAAGGGGTGCACTCCCGAGGCGGGGATGAAACTATTGAATGTGGCTGATGATGATGCGTATCGCGAAGATACTCACAGATGGATGATGACACCCAGCAGTTGTGATATACGCGTGCGTTGCTCAAACTAACAGAGAATAAGAAGTTGGTTTGGAAGGTAGCGTTTATGCGGCCGTGCTCGAGAGAGCGGCAATGATGGAGAGGTGGGGTGGTGGGGTGAGCTTGCGGGGGCTCCCATCTTCGGGTGCGATCGCCTGATGTGATCACCCTGATGAATCGTACGTAACGAAATCTACGTGATCCCATCCATGTATGATCATGTGCCCGTCCCCGGTGGCTTGGTAGGTGGTCCGCGTGCCTGTCAAGATCAATTTCGTGGGTTCAAGTCTCACCGAGTGCATGCTCATAGGGACTTTTTCTTGCATAAAAAAATGATAAACGGAAAGCGCGAGAGCGTGAGTTAGCTACATTCGATGAAATCGTCGAGCAGTGGGAATGCTGAACCCTATGCGCGACAAAAAATAAAGGCACGTACCGGGGGGGAGAAGGGACGACACCTGTGACCACGGCTTGTCCAGAAGATCGTCGAGGGTAAAACCTCCTACGAGTGGGCTGGGAAGTAAAAGTGATGGATAAAAAAAAAAAAAAAAAAAAAAAACAAAGTACGCCAGTACTCCCGTATTCTGGTATCCTATGATGCGATATGCTACCAGTAGTCGTTCTCTACAATGATTGTTTGTCTTACCGATAATATTAGATCATCCTACTGTAGATCTACCGACATCGGAATGATGTACGGACAGACGCGACTATCTTTTGTAAATTCCAACTCGAAACTCTTGTAATTTGACGATGATTTGGGATTCTATACAGCGCGCTACAACAAGGATCGATGGGGTAGGGGCGTCTGCTCGCTTTATCACTGTATGCAACGTTCGTTCTAGAGCTAGGTTTTCCTTGCCTCCAGCATGGTGACCACACCGAACGACTCTTCATATACGGCGGCGTTTGGAGAGTCTTGTTCTTTGCACCTGGCGTGGCGATAATCTACACCGAACTATGTGCGGCGAAACGCTTGACAGATGCAGACCAAAGCAGAGTCTGTGACCATTTGGAGCAGGTATACCGCCCCAGCTGAATCCCCCGGCGCAAAATTCCTGAGTGACCCCCAGGTCAAAACGCCTGCCTAGACGCCACACGCGATCAGTGCAAATACGCCTACACTGGCCTCAACTACATGCGAGTGAGATCACGATTCAGAAACGAAAATACGTTTGTGACAAGTCCAGACAACAAGGCATAGATAGAAGGGCGACTAGGAAATGTTTCACGTCGATACCAAAAGCATGGGTCACCCTGGCAGCGTGAGATAAGCCGGGTTTGGAATCGTTCGCTGCTCTTGGTCCCGGTCAGTGCTACGGTTGCGCTGCCCTCGCAGCCTAAAAACGCGTTATACTCATCAGCGTCGTGCGCGAGCGCTATCTAGACTAGTTTCAGAAGGCACCTCCTCGGTTTACAGCGACGTGCGTTTCAGACTCCACGAGCTTTTTTTTTGTTGGTTTATGAGATCAGCCAGAGTGCTTGGTATGCAATCGAGCCACCGAAATTGCTTTATCGCAAACAATCCATGAGTCGACGCTTCGTGCAGTACCGAAACCGGAGGGAACGCGAATACCGCATGCATGTGTTGAGCTGCTGTCCCTCAGAACTGATCTTCACTTGTTTGAATACGGCAGTTCCCTCCCGCCGTGTTCCCCTGTCCCCGCCTATACGTACATACACTATATCAAAACAAATATCCGTGTCTTGTGTGTTTCTAGCGTTCTTGTCTCGCCGTTATTCCTTATTTTACGTTTCGCTTTTGGCTTTGTTGCTTCCTTCTTTTTCCTGTCTTTGCTTCGGCCTTCACTCATATTGTCTATCAAATAAAAGTACGTTTGTACCTGGAATCAAGCAAAACATTGTTTTCTTTTCGTTCTCACCTCCGGTTCGTTGTTCGCGACGTGCACGTTTCGTGTATAAATAGCTCGCTATTCTACGCCTGCAATGCGATGCACGTTGTGTTCTGCTTCGTACCGTGTGATCATCAAAGTAGCGGGTATCGGTACCGCTTGAAATGTTGAGCTTCCATAAACAAAAACTCTTCAAGTACAGGCACCTGAAGAATCATCTGCATCGATAGGTTGAGCTGCCAATCTTTTCCAACTGAACGCCGACACCCACGCGCCCCTTTTACATTGTCGTCTTTTTTTCGCGACATGCCGTGACGTTGCCGTGGCACCACCTGCGGCAAACGCTTCCACGGCATACCTCGGAACCTTCCGCGGACCTCCACGGCATGCCATGGAACCCTAACCCTAACCCTATTCCCAACCCTAACCATAACCCCAGGTGCCGTGGACATTGGGGTGCCGTGGGGGTCGCTATGGAGTGCGGTGGGGGATGCTGTGGCGGTTGTCGCGGGGGTTGTCATGGTAACGCACATGGCATGCCATGGGATGCCGTGGGGATGCCATGGTATGCCATGGGTGGTACCATGCCGATGCCACGGCATGCACACGAACAAATCAAATAGTGTAGAACCCTGTTTCATCCTCGCCGCGTTCCAGTGCCCACACCCCCCGCGCGAGATCTCTTCTCCACAACAGCCTCACGACGCTGCTGAGTGGAGTGTGCTCCGATCTCGCACGGGTGCGGTGAATGCAAGACCGTTAAAGGATGTCATCAAACTCAATGTTCACGGTTAGTACAGAGTTATTTGGAAAACGAAGCGCAAGTGCGGCTGATGCCCGCAAACAACTGCACCATCTCTTTTTGGACCTGAGACCGGAAAACCGATATGGAAACGACAATACGCCGTGGCGGTTGGTCGTCGACGGAATGTTCCAGTTGCATTTTCTTCGTTTGAGGCGTCCGGTGGGACGCGTTTGCGGCAATGGGGTGGGTATGCGAGGATCCATCCAGAGTTCTTGCTCAGATGGTCGTTGGTTACCTCTTCGCAGTCGAAGTTATTTCCGCGCAGCCGTCACCTCACCGCGCATCCCCCCCTGTGTTTGCCCCGCATTGCCTCCGCTGTCAGGTATCTGCATGACAACAGCATGACCACCTTGCTCGACCGAGCGTTCGAGGGCTGATCCTCGTTGAAAACATCGTGCGAGGAGGGAATTACCTCCGAAACAAACCTGTGGTAAAATCCTTTGGGTCCTCGACGTGAAGCATGGGGCGCTCTCAGTAGTGGTGGCCGTCGGATGGAGATTGTCGCAAACCCCACTCGTGAACGTCCGCATGACGCATGTCGCATAAACCACTGCATGTACGTTGTTTGCTCCTCCGGCGATGTTAGTTCCGTCACGATGAGGAGCCTCACACGTGTGTAGCGACTGCCATATGTTCCTTACGAGCCAGGTCCAAAACAAAAACAACCAGACAAGATGACAATACTGTTAACGTGTTTGGACGTGGCCAACGCATGACTGCGATGCACGAATCGACACTGTAATAACGCACATGTGACTTAGACCTACTGCCGCTTGTTTTCTCCTGGCCAGACACCGTGGCGACAACGAGTTAATGGGGATCCCGGACGGGGCATTCAAAAGAGTGAATGATGCATCGCTTAGCCTGCGAGTGGAAAGAGGGGGATTGTACACCCGGAAACTGACGAAGATGTTCGCAACCAGTTATTGTCCCTGTACCGCGCGCTGTGTTGTGGGCAAAGCATGATGCTCGTGCCCTTATATTTGATCGAATGATAATGTTCTTCAATATTTTGTTTTTGGAACTCTTGCTGCTTCAGTCGTCTACATAAACCGAATCGCACGTGCTACGATCCAAGGCTATCTCCACTCGTACACAACAGCAACGCCATTTGTTTTTTCGCACGGTACGCTGATTGATGTTGGGTGCGGGGGGGCGGGCAAGCAGTTCCTGCGTGGATCGTGCTTAAAACGCGCAATGGGCGGTTTGCTGGCTACGGCATAGAGATATTTCCCAAGGAGGTTGTGCGGCGTTGCAAGCAGATTAGTGATACCTAATCTCTGTCTGCGATATTTTCCTTTGTTGGAGGTCTAGGGGGTCTACCCCTCCTCCCCTCCCCCCCCCCCTTCCCCTCCCACCCCCCCCACCAAGCGTGCCTTTTTTGGCGCCTGAAGGAAATATGCCGCGCAGGCGATGGCAAGTCCTACATTCTCGCGCGCACGATTTCGGATTTGGCTGGAGTATTATCCGGCTTATGGCATTGAGTTGTTGGGGCCCGGTAGCCAGTGCGTGTGTGGACGGTGTTTCAAAGACGCAATATGTGCGTTCGCTGTGAAGCTGGAGGTCGTTTGTAGCTAGATTGCGTTGAAGTTGCTGTGGAGTTTTGCAGAACTCTCTCCCCGCGGGATGTTGTTGTTTCGCGTTCATCGGCGAATTCATTGAACGTGGTTGGAGGACGGAGCAGCGAGCAGAGGGTGGTTTGGACGCGCAGTGCTCATATACTTCTGTATGTTTCGGCTAGGCTGCTAAGGTAAGGAAACGTGGTAGCGGCAGCCGTGTCGTCATTGAGGACGTGGTTGGTTGGTTGGACACTGTTCGGCCACCCACTCGTTTTCACTCAGAAGCCAAAAGGAAGACAAACTAAGCTCGTGCTTCCCAACGTTTCAACCGTGAAGGACACAAAAACAAAACATAAACCTCGCTGTTTTTTCGGCAGATTACCGTGCCAGCAAAACAGGGCGACCGGGCATTGTGATTTCAACACGAGGAACCAACCCCCCACCCCTCTCCCGGTACTGAAAAAAAATCCCTGTTTCCAATTGAATCCCCCCCCCCCCCCCCCGCCATCTCTTTCGCTGGCGCCACTTTCGGAGCCGCGATGGTGACAGCAGGTTAGGAAATAAGAGCTTTTTTGTTTTGCAGGAGAAAAAAAAACACATGTCGCTGCTGCTACGAAACACATGCCGACTCGGTTACACTTTTTGCATCCGCAATAAAACGATAATGTTTACGTTGTCGTCATCGTGAGATCGCCGCGCACGCCGCATAAAAGCAAACCCGAACGGCGAGGGTTCCCAACTCCGACACCCGCCCGCCCGCCCGCCCGCCCCCTGCGTCGCCGCTTTGAAAGGGCGCCTAAAATATTTAAACGTAAAATTTCACTCCAAAGCCAGGGCTTGTGCACGGCGGTGGCGTCAAGGCCGAGAGCGAAAAAACGAAAAACACCCCGATTTGCTCACGTTAAGTCCCCCCACCGATTTAACCCCAAATACTCTCGTATTCATTTGAAGCAACGCCTCCGCCGCCTGTGTAAACCCACGCAAAGGGTGTGTTCTTTACCAAGCCCAGTGAAGCAGGGAAACGGATGGACATTCAGCTACAGCGAATTTTCCCACTCATGTTGTGCATCTCCCGGACCACGGCCGCCATCGTAAACGCCTCCTCGCCATTCTCGCCCCGTAGCAAAGAAAGCAGGAGGGGAACGTTGCTTTCTACACTATGCTCAGCCTTCCGTAATACAGGACGGAGGAAGCAAACGAATGTACTGATGTGTCAAATAAATTTCCTACGGCCGAGGATGCCGTAAAAGGTCGTGAACACAAAACCCTTTCGTCGATCACCTCTCTGAAGGATTTGGACATCACCTCCTTAGCAGGTCAACCTTACGCTAGGGTAGTAAGCTGTGTTGTTCCCATGCCGAATGTCCCAGCCCCGCCGACATATTCCACCCAGTATTAGACGAACTAGTTCGCCAAGCGCCGAAGAGAGTATGCAAGTATTTCCAACGGGATACTATTACGGAGGACCATAGTAAATAGGACCAAATATTGTTAGTAAAAATAGGTAAATATATAGTTTTTTTTTTTATATACCAAAGGTCCTATTAACTATGGACCCCCGTAATATCCACCTACGGAGGACCAACACCCATCCCGCTCATCTCTACCGCAACAACTCCCCCCTCCCCCGCCCCCCCCCCAATAACCCACGCCCGTCTTGCTCCCCACTATCGATACCAACACTACAAATATTATCCGATGCCAAGTCCACGCCCCTTCCCCCCCCCCCCCCCCCCCCCCCCCCGCCCCGCTCCTCCTTCCTCCCGCGACGCTTACTCAAGGCGCGCTCTCAGCGCCGCCATCACTCGCATCACTCTCGTGGGGTTCTTCTGTTCCCTCTTCGGCTCTCCACGTTTCGCCTCTTTCTGCCGCTTGACCTGCCAAAGGGAGGCGTAGCGGGCACCGCCGCCGCCGCCGCCGCCGCCGCCCTTTCCTCTCCGGTCGCCGAGTACAGCAGGGAGTAGGTTGGTGCTACTTAATCAGGTACACTCTTCGAAAGTGTGCACCACAACCACAGCATTCGTCGTAGTATTTTACATCAGCATTGCTCTCACACGCCGCCCCGTTTGCCGTCACAACCCGTGTGTGCGCAATGTACGTGGGGTGCGAGTTCAAGATGTCAGTTTTGCTAACACCGTGGGTGCGCTGTGCCGGCCAACACGAAGGTTTCTCAATTGCCTCAAACTCTACGCCATCCCCTACTTTGACCGTGAACGGGGTGGACGCCGATGAAGTAATACCCTTTTCGTTGTGCCCGGATCCGATAGTTTGGATTGGGGTAACTGCGGAGTGGGCAGGGTGTGCGGCGAAGGGGGAAGAGGGATTGCGTCGTGAGAGCAGAGTAGTGGGTGCAATATCGATATCTACACACGATAGGGTATTGTATGAGAGTAAGGGCAGGCCTTTAAAGCGCTGGGGGGTGAAATGCGGCGGAGGGGGGGGTGTACTCGACGGAGAGATATACTCGATCTCGTCTATGGCCGTTGGGGGGGGCGGGGGGCGGGGGGGAGCGGGGGTTGCGTGTGCATGGTACGCGTTTCACTCCTCGGGCGCTGATGGTTTCGCCACGAATGAACTTCCGGCAATGTAATCTGCTGCAAGACATGAAGGTATCAACGTATCAAGCACTCAATTTTCTACTGCCCCGGTCCCATTGCGGCGAAATTGATACCTCCGCAAACGGCAGATAAAGCACAGCACAAGTTTGTATATCACCGACTCACTCTCTGGGATTTGCTGGAAACTATCCTGGGGTTTTTCCCATCACGGCACGAAGGACGGCAGCAGGTATTGCGTGCGGCTTGGACTCCCTCGTTTGCTTCTTCTACGTCTCCACGAGCTTCACTGGTTCCGGCTGCTCTTGTGACTGCCCCTGATGCGCCACAGAATGGGCGCGGGCTACATCGCCTGCAGCACGTTAAACGCTATCAGGAACATGGTTTTCGTGGGCTACGACCCTCCCTGGGCGTGACCGTAGGTCTCATGTGGTGAGAGCGAACAGACTCGAATACCTTTTGTAGAGCTGCATCCGCCATCGACTATCACCCGACGTCCAGTAATATCCCCCTAGCTGGCAACGCCTCCGCAATATGGACGGACTTGCGGATGTCTCACTCAAACCAAACCCCGAGCTCGCCCGGAGTCTTCTTCGGGGTCTCCTTCGGGGTCTCCGCCGACAGCGTAGCCACTCTCTGCGAGTCTACACGCCTAGACTCCGGGGAGTTTAGCGGGCCGTTTGCCTTGCTGTTTGGACACTGCTATGGTGAGTCCACCCCTTTCCCTAGGTAAGAAATAGCTGACACAACGGTAGCCGCGACAGAACTCAACTGCATACCGGTCCTGCACACACACATAGCGAACACCTGGTTGTAGGTTTGGCAAACAATATTAAATGTAAGTCGTCGGAACCCCGTGACACGGCCGGCCACGAATAAGATCTAACACGTGTACATCTTCCGGGCGGGGGTACAGCCACCTTTCTAAAACAATGGTCGTAAACCCACTTATTAGCACTGCAGGGATATTTGGCAAACGATATCCACTACTCACCATGTGGGACAGAGACGGGCGCTTAAGAGGCTTGTGTATGCGTTGGACCCCAACGTGAACAGGTGGCCGCGCCCGAATAGACTCCGACAGACCCTTTCGCAGTGTACATCCCTCAAGAACCCGAATGTATTCAAAAATATCTCGTGATCTCCGACTCTGGTTGACACAACTGGCTACAGAACATCTCTGAGTCCGTCTGCGGGCAAGCCAAGGAATTGTGCCTACTCACCCAAACCCAAAGAGAGTTCGTGGGTTGACTTAGACATCATCGGTTGCAGAGCGTCGCAACGGACCCAAGCAACCCTGCGTGTCATGATCACTACCGCGACACAGATCAGTAACAACTAGACATGGGCACCTTGGGGGGAAATAAAAACCGAAAACCGGATACAACCAGTTTGTTGTACTCGGTTTTAACCGGTTTTCCCGGATGTTAAAGTGAAACGACTCCAGCAATATCACTGAACTAAACGGCAATTTTGCGTCCAATACGTGGTGTTCAGGTGGATTCCGAGCTACGGGTGGCGTTCGACGATAAAATGAGATGGTGTGGCACTCACTGCCATACCAACGACACGAAATATTGGTACGGGGAGAGGAGAAGAGAGGAGAGGGAGGGAGAACGGTTGTTTGTGTGTGGTTGGCACAGCACTACATCAGAGAGAGCGAATGCACTAGTCTAGAATGAACCTAATTTTGGACATCACGCAGATAGTTCTTGCCCGTGCTCGAGACGAGAGGCATGAACCCCGAGGTGGTGGTTGGACGTTGTGGTCGAACAGTCTGGCCATTTTCGGGTAGGTGGGTCCAATAATCGGATACTTCTTGAGGGGTAAGTAGTCAAAATTGGGGATACCCGGCGCAAATGTGGCTAGCATCGGGTGGCGGCCGGTGTTGGCCAATGAAATGGCGTCCTGGGGCTTTGATCACTGCTCATAACTATGTGACATACAGTAAAACAAAACAGGGACACGTAGGTTTGGGCAGAAGCTGGAGGACTTGGTGGAAACGATCCCGATTAAAGAGGGTCTGTTTGTACTGATGAATGCCAACGCGCGAAATAGACAGAGGATGGAAGGGTGCGGTGATAATGAAAGTAGAGTGCTTGGAGCATATGGACGTGATGTTCGTAACGAAAATAGCAAACGACTCTTGCCGTTTGCCACCAATTGTAAGTTAGCTCTCACCAGCACGTTTTTCAGCACGCTCAAGGAAGGGTGGGATATCGCATACACACGACGGCACCAGCCCGAATGGCCGTAAGGGCATCGACTACATCCTAACCCGTCAAGCCCCTCAGTTCTTAAGGCTGATCAATAGAAGAAAGGAAGAGAAAAAAATAAAATGAAATCACAGAGGATCAGCGCAAGAAAGAAATAAAAAAAGAAGACAAGAAAGACCACGTTCGAACCAGCTGCACCAGTTGGCGGGACGATTAGTACAGGCATGTGCTACTTCCTAGTCGGTCTGGTGCCTTGCTACCCTGTCTGCCATCTCTTTCCGCGGTTTCCCTTCTACTCCTCCTGTTCCCCCCCCTCCCCGCATTGCATTGGTCGGGTTTCCTTCCACTCCTCTTGTTACCCCCCTCTCCCCCCATTCCGTTGGACACCACCCAAGGCGGATTTTTCGGCGGTGCCTACTCAGCTCAGCCTCATCCTCGTGCCACCTTGCCATGAACCGTTCGGCTGCTTGGAGGATCCCCCGGTACCACTTCCCCGACTGTTTTGTTGCAGTGGACTGCAGTGCGGTCTCGACTCCAAACACCCAGGGGGAAAGCTACGTTGATCCTTCGGTGGCTCGGAGCTCCCTATGCCAAGTCTTAAACTATCCGCCAGGTCTCGGGTTCTCCCCACCCGCCATCTTCCCGAACATTACCCGACTGGGTAGTCGCTCCTTGCTTTGCCGTGTAACGCCCCCCACAAAGAAGAGCCGCCGTTTACTAGTGATCGTTTCGATGCTCTCGCAACGTGTCATCTCGAGGGCCTTCGCGTACGAGAGGGTGGCATGGTCAGTACGAGATCGGCGCTGGAAGCCAACGACTCGCAAACAGACTCGGTGCTGAGCCGTTCGAAGCTTGGCAAAGTGTTCCGCTCTGAGGGTCCACGTGACACACTTGTACAGCAGGGTCTCAATCACCTCGGCCTTCAGCATTCGGACTTACAGGCTGACGGGGGCGGTCGTCCTATCATACAACTCCGGGCCAAACCGTTTGAGGCATGCCCGCATGAGACGGATCTGTCGGTCGATTTCGAGCTAGAAAGAGGTCAGTGTTTTCGCGCAGAATGCCGCCTAGGTACAAGCACCAGGCCGTCTGTTTATACCTCTGGCCTCCTGCTCCGATGACGAGTGGTGGTGCGAGGGTTGTCTGGTCTGGTGTTCGTAGAAACATTGTCTCTGTCTCCTTTTCCGATACGGTGAGGCCTGCTGCTTTGGAGACAGTCACGATGACTGTCATCATTTTCGCGAGCCCCTCAGCCGACTTCTAGAGAATTCCTGCGTCATCGGCGTACAACATGCCCCATACAGCCCTTCGCACGCACACCAACGGCTCCTGCTCCTCCGTTCCGACTGCTTCAGCATCACCGAGTTGAACCAAATCGCTTACAATGGCTTCTTCTTGGCTGGAGCGTACTAGTACGACGTGTAATAACGCAGCAGCGAAGAACACGTTGAACAGTAACGGTGATAGCACAAAGCCTTGCCGCAGCCCCTGCGTGACATCAAACCATTCCGAGTGCTCGCCGTCATCCGTACGCACGCGAGCTCGCATGTCTTCGTGGAAATCACGGAAAATTGTCAGCATCTTGGTTGGCACGCCAAAGCGTGTGACCACCTCCCATAACAGCTCTCGGTCGACAGAGTCGTACGCTTTCTGCAGATCGATAAAACACACGTACAGGGGGATTTTCCTCTGTCGTCCGAGTTCTTGCAACCGGCGCACAACGAACAACATATCAATCGTTGATCGTGCGGGACGGAAGCCGCAACATTCCTCAGGAGTATTTCCTCGGTCCCGCAGTAGTTGCTGAGGCGGGACGCGACGATTTCCCACAGAACTTCGCCTGCGTGAGCAGCAAGCGAAACCTCTCTGTAGTTGTTGCAATCAGTGCGGTCCTTTTTTTTGTGAAGGATGATCGCATATTTCCATTGATGGGGGACTTCTCCCGCTACCCAAACATTGACACGGATGTTGTGAAGGCACTGGGCGAATGCGGGGAGGTCGATTTTCAGGAGTTCGGCCGGGAGACCACCTGGCCCAACAGCTTTCCAATTTGACCGCTTCCGTCATCTCGTCCATGGATGGTTCATCTCCGAGCGACAGTTTAAGCGGACGCGGTAGCAAGGGATCGATGATTGTAGGATCCAGGGTCAGCAATTTCGTGTTTAAGAGTTTGAGATAAAACCTCGACCATCGTTCACGAATTCGAACCGTATCCCGCAACAGTGTGCCATCCTCGTCACTAATGAACTGCTCGCTCCTCGCTATAGTCCCTTCCACACCGTACTCTTAAGGTGCTAGTAAAAGCCTCTCTGGTCGATGTTCGCTAGGAGTTGTTTGGTTTGGCGAGGTACGCTTCAAAGCATGCACGCAGTTCTGCGGCAATCACCTTCTACAGGTTCACCCACGCAGATATGTATCAGTGTCCTGCACGCGGTTCTATCCCGGGGTCGGTCACGCAAGAATTGGCGTGCATCCTCCCTCGCTGTCCATGCTAATATGAACGCGGCTAAGGTTTCGGCAGACACACACCATCCATGTCTGCGGTGGCGACTTGGAGGGAGTGCCACCTCATTTTCGACCTCATGAATAATAGCCGCAGTGACAAACTCAACCATGCCAGACGTATTACGGGGCTGGATAAGCTGATTGAGAGTGGAAATGACCCTCGCGACTACTCGTTCACAACACTTTCATCGGACATAAAAAGCTTCCTGTCGAACTATCGGCGTTGTGTCAGTCTACGTCTTTGTCTGTTGGGCGCAAAGTGACCACTAAGTCGGACTTTGATATACAAGATGTTGTGGGTTTGAGTCAGCCATTGCTGGGGCATGAGGCTGTGGGACGACTTTATTATCTCGTACTCTGTGGCGTGGGTGGATGACGAGCCTGCTTTGCTTGTTTCGTAGTACGAAGAGCGGGGCATAGTTGACAAACGCAGGACGGAGAGGGTAGACAGGGTAGCAAGGTACTAGGCGGACTTGCAGGGAGAACCTGGCTATGCTACTCATACCACAAACTGCTGCCGCTACATGGAGGGTGCTTTGTGCTTTGGTTTGCCTGTTATTTTCCTTTGGTTGTTAGTCTCACTCTGGGTATTAGTAGAGTCAGGTTTCTTTCTTTAGCGCCTGCCACAGCCCCTGCGGGGAGGCACGGCAGGTTAATTATTTTTCTCTCGTTTACGCATCTCTTTCGATTTTTTCTCTGTTCTTGTCTTTCTTTGTTTTCTTTCGTTTTTTCTCATAGAATATGTATGTTGTGCCTGTCATATCCAAGGCCAGGTACCTGGTTTGATGGCATGGCATTGCACTCTGTACTCTTGTGCTTATGCATATGTAACAATGTAATATTCTCTGTGACGTAGTTTTGTGGCCACATAACCTGTATCTCTATAGGATTGCAGAGTCGGCACGGACACTGCTTGTGCTGGATGTCGACGGTAGAAATAACGGTTTAATGTGAAGAGCACGTCCTATTCTTTTTTTTTCCTCCTTTAATTGCACATCTCTGTTGATTTGTTTTCTTTGTTTCTTTGTTCTTGTTTTTCTTTGTTTTTCTTTGTTTTCTTCCGTTTTCTCTCATAGAATATGTTGTCTCCTGCATAGAATATGTATGTCGTGCCTGTCATATCCAGTACTTGTAACTGATATGATGACATGGCATTGTGTGTTCACATTCGACCTTGCTTTCTACCCGTCGACATCCAGCCCAACCAGTGTCCGTGCCGATTCTTCAGTCCTAGAGAGATACAAGTTCTGTGGTCACTAAAACTACACCATACTACCTCAGCCTCATCCTCGTGCCACCTCACCATGAACCGTTCGGCTGCTTGGAGGATCCCTCGGTACCACTTCTCCGACTTTTTTGCTGCAGTGGACCACAGTACGGTCTCAACTCCAAACACCAAGGGGGTAAGTTACGTTGACCTTTCGGTGGCTCGGAGCTCCCTAAGGTCCTCGACTATGCACCTATGTCAAATCTTAAACTGTCCGCCAGGTCTCGGGTTCTCCTCTCACCAGCCATCTTCCCGAACATTACCCGACTGGGTAGTCGCTCCTTGCTTTGCCGTGCCACGACCCCCGCGAAGAAGAACCGACGTTTACTAATGATCGTTTCGATGCTCTTGCAACGTGTCATCTCGAGGGCCTTTGCGTACGAGAGGGTGGCGAGATCAGTACGAAGTGGGGACTGGAAGCCAATGACTCGCAAAAGGACTTGGGGGTGAGCAGTTCGAACGTTGGCAAAGTGTCATGTACCCGTACAGCAGAGTCCCAATCACCTCGGCCTTTAGCATTCGGTCTTACAGGCTAAAGGGGGCGGTCGTCCTATCCTACAGCTCAGAGCAAGAAAGAGGTCAGCGTTTCGCGCAGAAGGCCGCCTAGGTATAAGAACTCGGCCGTTTGTTTATACCTCCTGCTCCGATGACGAGCGGTGGTGTGAGGGTTGTCTGGTCTGGTGTTCGTAGAAGCATCGCCTCTGCCTTCTTTTCCGATACCTTGAGGCCTGCTGCTTTGGAGACAGTCACGATGACTGTCATCATTTTCGCGAGCCCCTCAGCCGACTTCGAGAGAATTCCTGCGTCATCGGCGTACAACATGCCCCATACAGCCCTTCGCACGCACGCCAACGGCTCCAACTCCTCCGTTCCGACTACTTAAGCATAACTGAGTTGAAGCAATCTCTTACGATGGCTTCTTCTTGGTTGAAGTGTACTAGTACGACGTGTAATAACGCAGCAGCGAAGAACACGTTGAACAGCAATGGTGATAGCACACAGCCTTGTCACAGCCCCTGCGTGACATCAAACCATGCCGAGTGCTCGCCGTCATCCGTACGCACGCGAGCTCGCATGCCTTCGTGGAAATCACGGGAAATAATAAGCATCTTTGCTGGCACGCCAAAGCGTGTGAGCGCCTCCCATAACAGCTCTCGGTCGACAGAGTCGTATGCTTTCTGCAGATCGATAAAACACACGTACAGGGGGATTTTCCTCTATCGTCCGAGCTCTTGCAACCGGCGCACGACGAACAACATATCAATTGTTGATCGTGCGCGACGGAGGTCGCACTATTCTTCCGGGAGTATTTCCTCGGTCTCGCAGTAGTTGCTGAGGCGGGACGCGACGATTTTCAACAAAACTTTGCCTGCGTGGTCAGCAAGCGAAACCCCTCTGTAGTTGTTGCAATCAGTGCTGTCCTTCTTTCTGTGAAGGACCTTGATGATCGCATCTTTCCATTGCTGGGGGATTTCTCCTGTTACCCAAACATTGACAAGGATGTTGTGAAAGCACTGGGCGAATGCGGGGTGGTCGGTTTTCAGGAGTTCGGCGGGCAGACTATCTGGCCCGACAGCTTTCCATTTTGACATACCTTTAAGTGCTTCTGCCATCATGTCCATGGATGATTCATCTCCGAGCGACAGTTTAAGCGGACGCGGTAGCAAGAGATCGATGATCAAGGTTCAGCGATTTCGTGTTCAAGAGCTTGTGGTAAAGCCCCGACCATCGTTCACGAATTCGCACCTTGTCTCGCAACAGCGTGCCATCCTCGTCACTAATGAACTGCTCGCTCCTCGTTTGAGTCCCTTCCAATCCCACCGTACTCTTAAGGTGCTAGTAAAAGCCTCTCTGGTCGATGTCCGTGTTCGATGCACTCACTGATATGATAGGCCAAGCCTGAGTCAGTTCGTAGAAGCCCCTCCAGGGTATATATATATATATCGCTTAGAATACACAAGACAAGGAAGAAGGGGGAGAACATGAAGTACACACACAAACAAGAAGAAGAAGTAGAACAAGAAGAAGAAGTGAGAAAGCGGCGGATAAGATACGTCCCAACCCGCTGACCGTTCCACACAGAAACACGCATATTTCCTGTGTGGAACTCCCAAATACCGTTACACATGAATCCATACACCAAGTACGTGAGCACTCCGAACAGCCCCTCTGCTCTCTACTTGGCTGCTTGGTGAATGAGAATAACCAAACATCGCTCATGATAAAGTACCATGCCATGATGATAGACCACGATCACCCAAAATCCAAATCCAAGGTATTGTACTCAAAGATAAGTATATGTCAACGCCACCAATGCCTCAAATCAGAATATCACAAACACAAATATCAAAGTCTCAAATCTCACAAAGAAAGAAACTTGATCTTCATATCTCAGAAGATAGTACCACAAGAACAGCTGCTCAAAACCCGAAAAATAATAATAAATCGGAGAAAAACAGAAATCAACTCCTCAAATCTAGACCGTACAGAAAGATCAAGCCCGCCAAGCCCAGAAAAGCCCACAAAGCAACTCCTCAAAATCTCAGAAAACAATCAATCGAATCCTTGCATCATTTATATAGTACTGCAGTCCCCGCTTTTTTTATCTCTCCATCTGAATCAAACACCAATCCGATATAGCCTCTCTACAGGGGACACACTAAATCCAGTCAAATGGCAACAAAACCCCAGAATTTCGTCTCTGAAATAACGCCCCAGTTTAGTGCGGTCGACTTAGTATACTACAGATTTCAATTCCGCGTTACGTACGTAGATACGTATTCAGTATAATAATGTTATACAGTAGTTCCAAATATTTCAGCTTTCCTGCTACGTACAGCAGTCTTCCAGCCCCAACGGAACGGGATAAAAAGCACCACTCATGAATCACGATCGACTCCTCAACTCAAACCAGAATGGTACAAAGTGGCATGTCGGATTCATTCCCTCGTCCCCCCCCCCCCAAAAAATTAAATCACAAATCATAGGACCGCATGAAGTCAAATCGCCCAAAAAAACTTAACTCTTCAGATCTCAGCAATAAAATATCATGACCTCCAAGCTCAATAAAATCCATAAACTATCTTCTCAAATTTCATGAAATTTGTGATAACTTCCTCGAATTCCCTCAAATTACAGAAAGATACAAAATCGGCCTCGTCAGACATAAAAACTGACTCAAAAACAAAACACAACAAAACAAACAAACAAATTAACTCATGTTCATGATGAAGTTCCTGTGGAAACGGAAAACGTCTTTCGGAAGGGGTTTCGTCAAGAAGTCCACATGTTCGTATTCCGACCTCACATGCGTGATTTCAAACTCTTCCTTTTCGACAAGTTCTCGCAGGGAGTGGTGGCGGACATCTATGTGCTTCGGGTTAGAGTTCGTCACAGAGTTGACCGCTATTAGGATCGCACCCTTGTTGTCCTCAAAAACCTGCATGCACGGATCCCCAAAATCAGGCAACAGGAAACGCCATACTGACCGTAGAAAAAGAGCCTCCTTGAAACCCTCTGCCATCGCAACGTACTCTGCTTCACTCGTGGAGAGTGTGGAAGTCTTCTGTGTCCTAGAGATCCATTGAATCGCCGCCCCCCCACACATCACGGCTGCACCCGAGACAGACTTCCTCCTACTACGGGGGTCCATAGTTAACGGGACCAAATTTTGTTAGTAAAAATAGGTAAATATATAGGTTTTTATGTACACCATAAGTCCTATTAACTATGGACCCCCGTAATAGTGTCTCGGGGGGCATAGGCTGCGTCTGTATAAACCACCAACTCTAATCCACTGCCCCTCTGGAAAGTAATACCGTAGCTACTCCTCACCTTCAGATACTCCAAAATCCCTCTCGCAGGCAACCAGTGTTTGAGTTTGGGGGCATGCATATACCTCGCGACCGCCCTTACGGCATTTGAGATATCAGGTCTCGTCTGGTTAGAAAGCCACAGCAAACTGCCTACTAGTTCACGATACGGCCAGTCACCAGTGGGCTCCTCCTCGTCAAACCCCTCCAGGAAAATATCAGGGGAAAGTGGGGTGTTCCTACCAGTGGTCACGCCAAATTGCTTGACCGTCTTCTCCGCGAAAGATTTTTGCGAAATTGTCAGTAAACTCGCGACCTTGTCTCTGGAATAGTGGCAACCGGCATACCATCGCAGCTCACCAAGGTTATTGATGGGGACTACGCGGTTCAGGTCCTCGCTAAAACGGTCACATCTATCCTTACGGCCTACCGCAAAAATGTCGTCGACGTGAACCACAGCAATGATGGAAACAGACCCCGCCTCGATTAATCGAAAACACACGGATCTGCGAGGCTCTGTTCAAAACTAAGACTCTTCAGGCGGGTGACCAAGTGTCTATGCCAGGATCTCGACGCCTGTTTCAAGCCGTATAGGCTACGATCCAAGCGCATTACTTTGCCGCTCAGATTACCACAGCCCTGTGGCATCCGCATCAAAACGAGTTCCTGTAGTTCGGCCTGGACAAACGCTTGTTATACATCGAAATGGCATAAATCTAACTGTAACTCGCAGGCTATCGCAGCCATCATACGGATACATGACGCGGCGGGGGTGGGGGCAAAAGTCTCATAGTAATCAACTTCGGGGCGTTGGCTAAACCCTCTCGCCACTAGTCGCGCTTTCGCCTTCACTACCTTACCATGCTCATCTGCCTTCCAAGTGAACACCCATTTGACCGATACCACGTTCCCTCCCTTTTGCTGCTAAGCATCCCCGAAAGTCCCAGCTCCCTCGAGTCCGGCAATCTCCGTCTCCATTGCATGGGACCAGTTCGCATGGTATTGCGAGAGCATCGCCTCCTGGTAGGTCGCGGGTTCCGAGAGTTGTCTCGCGTCACATGTTGGCAGAGCAGGGGCGGGTTGGTTGGGCGGGCGCTGGTTGAAAAATGCGTGGTCAGCTGGCTGCGATGTACCAGTAGACGCCTAGTGGTACGCCCTCGTCCTCGCGCGCGTCCGCCCCGGTTGGAGAAGCTCGTTATCCGGGGGACCCTCGTCGTCCTCGATCTGAGGGTTCTCGGCCCCCGGTGGGGATGACGGTGGCATCACCCCCGGCGTCGGCAGCATCTCCGGTGGTGCCGGCGTCATCACCGGCGGCATCCCCACTTGAAGCGGCGCCTTCGTCATCGCTCGTGTCCTAGCGCGCGTCCGCCAGCTCGTTATACCGGGGGCCCTCGTCGTCCTCGACGTGATGGTTCTCGGCCCCCGGTGGGGATGACGGTGACGTCACCCCCGGCGGCGGCGGCGGCGGCACCCCCGGCGTCGGCGTCGGCGGTGGCGGCACCTCCGGTGGCGCTGGCGTCATCGCCGGCGTTGGCGGTACCGCCGGTGGTGCCGGTGACATCATCGGTGGTATCCCCGGTGACACAGTCGCCAGCTCCGGTGGTAAATACCTGATGTGCAGATCGGCCTCCCACGGCTCCGCCACCGAGTCCTTCCTCCCCTGAGGCGCAGCCTCGATGATCGGCTTGCGCTCCACCTCCCAGGTGACGTCCCGCGAGTTGCTCGTATGCCCGCATGCCGTGACCACCTTGACGCAGTCGCGCGGATGGTTTCTCCCCCTGTTGAGGTAAAAACACCGTTCGGCCTTGGGGTCAGACTTGTGGGTGCGGTGGATACGGTGGAATCCGGGCTGCATGAAGGCGAGTGTGTTGGGCGGCGGCAGTGTCCCAAAAAATGCCTCGTGCGGCGACTTGAAATGGGCGTTCGCCGACGTCGCCGTGGTGTTCAGGCAGTCGTTCATGTAGATGGCTGCTTCCATCCAGTAGCGGTCCAGGTTCGGGAGCTGCCCGGGGAACAGCCGGGGGGCCTCAAGGCAAGCGGCCATACCGCCTTCTTGGATGAGGCCGAGTCCACGTTCGACCACACCGTTGTGTTTCGGTCCGTCGACCCCGGTGTGCTCGTGTCGGATTTTCTCATTGGCGCACAAGTTTGCGAAGAGTGCGTTCACGAACTCTGTGCCGTTGTCCGTCCGGAAATACTCGACGTCTCCGCCGACGTCAGCCAGGAATTTTCGGGTCGCCGCGGTCACGTCGGCGGCGCTCTTGCTCTTGAGGGGGTATAGCCATTCCATGCGTGTCGCGTCATCCTCAAACAGGATCAGGTACAGAGCCCCCCCAGCAGACGCGATTTTCCTGGGGCCGGCAAGGTCAACAAAAACGCGCTGCAGGGGGAGTGCCTTCCGAGACGATGTAGTCGTAGGTATAGACGCGCGCCTGCCTTTCGCCTGCACACATCCACTGCAAGTGACCAGAGTACCAGTGAGCTTGACGCCTTGCTGCTTGGCCGTCTCGCGCAAAAGGCCCTCGTTGGCGTGGGCGTTGCACACATGAAAGACGTTAATATCCACCTCCTTGAAACGTCTAATGCCAGGGACGAGCACGGCAGCAGCAATCGCCGGGCGGAACGCGGGGGGGAGCGGGGGAAGGCATTCTTCCGGGGGATTAGCTGACGATGGCGTTGGCTCACTACGTTCCGGCACTGTCGCAGGGTGTGCGTGAGGGGTTGCTACCGCTATCATTGGTTCTATCGCTACCGGGGGGTCTACCACTACCATCACCCCCGGCGACAGCGGCATAGCAGATATTCCCGGCGTCCTCACCGGTTGTAACGTCACAGGCACCGGCGCATGGGGGGCAGGGGGGGGGGGGTTGCAAAACCGTTGTACCATCCATCGCTACCGGCGGGTCTACCGCTACCATCACCCCCGGCGACAGCGGCATGTCAGATACTCCCGGCGTCCTCATCGGGTGTACCGTCATAGGCACCGGTGCATGGGGGGGAGGGGGGGGGGGGTTGCAAAACCGTTGTACCATCCATCACTACCGGCGGGTCTACCGCTACCATCACCCCCGGCGACAGCGGCATGTCAGATACTCCCGGCGTCCTCATCGGGTGGACCGTCATAGGCACCGGTGCATGGGGGGGAGGGGGGGGGGGGGGGGGTGCAACAAGGCCATCAAAGCTGGTGTACCCTGTACGGGGGGAGGGGCGACGCGTGGCGTTCAGCCTGGATCCGGCTCTGTCTTTGGGGGAAAATAAGCGGCCACCCATTAGGTGGGCACCAGCAGCATCTAGAGTGATCGCCTCTTTGGCCTGGACAGTGTGCAGCGACAGCAAGTTTACCTTCAGGCTAGGGATAAATGAAACACTCTCTAAGGTTACGCGTACGTCTTCCGTGCTGTGAAAAATTAAATCCACGCTGCCTACGTACTCCACTGCTAATTCTGTTTCGTCACCAATAAATATTTTGGCGTTCTCAGGGGAGGGGGGGCGTTTGTTATACAAGTGGTCCGGGTCCGGGGTCATGTGCGTTGTCGACCCGTTGTCCGCAATCCAACTCTCTATCCCCCTTCCCAAAACATCGTACTGACCGACCAAAGCAGACTGTGCTGTGAGTAGATGTGATGGCTCTTCAGGAGCCAAGTAGTGCTGCGGTGGTTGCTGTGGCTGCTGTGCCTGCTGCGCCTGCTGCGCCTGCTGCGCCTGCTGTGCCTGCTGCGCCTGCTGCGCCTGCTGGGCCTGCTGCGCCTGTTGAGCCTGCTGCTGTGAATGTTGGTAGTACTGCTGCTGCTCACGTTGGTAGTACTGCTGTTGCTCACGTTGGTACTGCGGTGGTTGCTGAAGATGTGGCTGCTGTTGAGGCTCGTGGTACTGTGACTGCTGTTGGAGCTGCTGCTGTTGATACTGTGATTGGTACTGTGATTGCTGGTGGGACTGTTGCGGTGGCTGGTACTGTGGCTGCTGTTGGTACTGCAGCTGCTGCTGCGGAATGGGGTCTGGATTGGGGAGGAGCGGTGTTGTAGACTGGGCGGTATTCGCGGTATTCGCCGCGAAGTGGCTCTGGTAAACTTCACGAGGTGGATTCGGGTCATCTACCAACGTCACGATAGCGCAGCAGTTCGCAAAAAAATGGCCTATCCGGCCGCACCTGTAACATATTGGGCGGGGGTCAGCGGCGTGGATTCCCGGCTCGGTGCCTTGCGGCCGATGTAGGTTAGGGGGGTACCGGACGGCGTCGTACATTCGGTCGGTACCTGGTGGGTGTCCTCCGGGCCCGATGAAACGTGCGTCGCGTACCTGCGGCCACGACTGGTTCCCACCTCCGCCGCGGCCGGCGTATGGCGGCCGTGGTTGATTTCCGCCGCCGCCACTGGCATGCGAATCCTGCCTCTGCCGTTTTTTTTTTCGGCTTCCCGTTCTTGTTCCCCGAACGTGCCCCTCCCCAGTCCTGACCTGCCCAGCCTTGACCATGCTTGTTTTGCTGTTGGTGTTGACGCGGTGGCTGATGTTGATTGTGTGGTTGCTGCTGTTGCTGCTGTTGCTGCTGTTGCTGCCCCCAGTGCCCAGTGGCGCCACCACTCGCCGTGCCACCTCTGCCGCCCGTGTAGTGGCCAGGGCTGGGACCGGGGAAACTCCCCTGTCCACCTGCTCCACCTCCGCCTGTGGCTATCAAGACCTGTGCTGAGCCATCGATCATTTTCCTCTTACTCGCTTCCAACTCCCGGTACGTTATGCGAACCCGGTCCTCGATCATGTTGAGGGTCAAGTTCTGGGCGTATTACAGGATTTTCTTGTCCACCTCGTATTCGGACGTCAGGCATTGCAGTAGGTGGAGGTTGGCTTCCTGATCCGTTTTTAAGATCCCTACTTCGGAGAGCTTTTCTCGGATGGTGCTCATCCTCTCGAAATAAAGGGTGGGGTCCTCCCCCTCTTTCATATGGGCATTGATGTATTCTATCTGGTATTCCTGCTTGTCGAGGTCGTCGCTTGGGACGTAGTGCCGACGTACCTCGGCCATCGCAAGACTAGGGCTGCCTATGTCATAGATCTCGTATAACAGAGACGAATTAGTCAGTGCGTTGGTGATACCCTCGTATGCCCTACGAGCAGCGGCTACCCTTGCCGTTCCGAAACGGTAATCGAGGTCGTGTTGCCTCCTTCTATTTGGGCCTTGTAAGACTATCGGGTCGCTAGTTTCCTTCAAAACATCGTCGCAGGTGTTAGTAACAGCCCATGATAGAAATTGCTTCGACCATTTAAAATAATTTCCCTCCTTACTGCCGTCAAGTTTCGGTGAAGGCTTACCAAAACCAACTAGAAACGTGCCTGGGCTGACCATGTGGCTCCGGTGGGCGCATTCCTCCTCCAGCCCCCTGCTGTAGCCTCTCCATCCTCGTTCGTTCCTCTTCTCTGATCTCCAGCCAGAGCGACATCTCGGCCATCTCTCGTTTCAGGCGGGCGATCTCATCATCGCGGCCTGCGGCTCCGTCCTCCCGCGAAGCCTCGTTGGGACGTATCTTATCCGCCGCTTTCTCACTTCTTCTTCTTGTTCTACTTCTTCTTGTTGTGTGTGTACTTCATGTTTTCCCCCTTTCTTCCTTGTCTTGTGTATTCTAAGCGATAATATATATATACCCTGGAGGGGCTTCTACGAACTGACTCAGGCTTGGCCTATCATATCAGTGAGTGCATCGAACACGCTAGCGTACTGTTCCAATTGGACGCACTTGCTGATTGGGGCTACGCCGGGAGAGCAACTCCTCGTTCGAGGACAAGCGAGAGATTTTCAGTTTTTTCGGATGCAGAGGCCAGAGGGACCTCAACCGAGCAGAGGCACTGGCGACAACGAGGTCGACAGAGCCAGGAGAGGTACAGGAGTGGCGATAACAGCGGCAGCAGAGGCAGTCAGCAACGCCGCGGCAGAGGCCGCGGAAATGGCTAGTAGCGCAGGAGCGCGAAACCCTGTTCCGCCAGAGGGCGGAGCAGAAACGAGTAGAAGGAACGAGGCTTCGCGGGAGGACGGAGCCGCAGGCCGCGATGATGAGATCGCCCGCCTGAAACGAGAGATGGTCGAGATGTCGCTCCGGCTGGAGATCAGAGAGGAGGAACGAACGAGGAAGGAGAGGCTACAGCAGGGGGCTGGAGGAGGAATGCGCCCGCCGGAGCCACATGGTCAGCCAGGCACGTTTCTAGTTGGTTTTGGTAAGCCTTCACCGAAACTTGACGGCAGTAAGAAGGGAAATTATTTTAAATGGTCGAAGCAATTTCTATCATGGGCTGTTACTAACACCTGCGACGATGTTTTGAAGGAAACTAGCGACCCGATAGTCTTGCAGGGCCCAAATAGAAGGAGTCAACACGACCTCGACTACCGTTTCGGAACGGCAAGGGTAGCCGCTGCTCGCAGGGCATACGAGGGTATCACCAACGCACTGACTAATTCGTCTCTGTTATACAAGATCTATGACATAGGCAGCCCTAGTCTTGCGATGGCCGAGGTACGTCGGCACTACGTCCCAAGCGACGACCTCGACAAGCAGGAATACCAGAGATAATACATCAATGCCCATATGAAAGAGGGGGAGGACCCCACCCATTATTTCGAGAGGATGAGCATCATCCGAGATAAAGGGTGGGGTCCTCCCCCTCTTTCATATGGGCATTGATGTATTCTCTCTGGTATGCCTGCTTGTCGAGGTCGTCGCTTGGGACGTAGTGCCGACGTACCTCGGCCATCGCAAGACTAGGGCTGCCTATGTCATAGATCTTGTATAACAGAGACGAATTAGTCAGTGCGTTGGTGATACCCTCGTATGCCCTACGAGCAGCGGCTACCCTTGCCGTTCCGAAACGGTAGTCGAGGTCGTGTTGACTCCTTCCATTTGGGCCCTGCAAGACTATCGGGTCGCTAGTTTCCTTCAAAACATCGTCGTAGGTGTTAGTAACAGCCCATGATAGAAATTGCTTCGACCATTTAAAATAATTTCCCTCCTTACTGCCGTCAAGTTTCGGTGAAGGCTTACCAAAACCAACTAGAAACGTGCCTGGCTGACCATGTGGCTCCGGTGGGCGCATTCCTCCTCCAGCCCCCTGCTGTAGCCTCTCCATCCTCGTTCGTTCCTCCTCTCTGATCTCCAGCCGGAGCGACATCTCGGCCATCTCTCGTTTCAGGCGGGCGATCTCATCATCACGGCCTGCGGCTCCGTCCTCCCGCGAAGCCTCGTTCCTTCTACGTGAGCACTCCGAACAGTCCGCTAGGAGTTGTTCGATTCGGCGAGGTAAGCTTCAAGGTACGTACGCAGTCCTGCGGCAATCACCTTCTGCAGGTTCGCACACGCAGATATGTATCAGTGTCTTCCACGTGGTTCTATCCCGGGGGTGGTTACGCAAGAATTGGCGTGCATCCTCCCTCGTTCTCCATTCTAATATGAATGCAGCCAAGGTTTCGGCAGACACACACCATCCATGTCTGCGGTGGCGACGTGGAGGGGGTGGTACCTCGTTTTCGACCGCATCAATAATAGCCGCAGTGAAAAACTCAACTATACTAGACGTATTACGGGGCTGGGTAAGCTGATTGAGAGTGGAAATAACTCTCGCGACTACTCATTCACGACACTTTTCATCGGACATATAAAGCTGCCTGTCGAATTATCGGCGTTGTGTCAGTCTACGTCTTTGTCTGTTGGGCGCAAAGTGACCACTAAGTCGGACTTTGATATACAATATGTTGTGGTCTGAGTCAGCCTTTGCTGGGGCATGAGGCTGTGGGACAACTTTATCATCTTGTACTCTAGGTCGATGGGCTTGACGGGTTAGGATGTAGTCGATCCGCTCACGGTCATTCGGGCTGGTGCCGTTGTGTGCATGCGATATCCCACCCTTGCGATTGCTGAAAAACTTGTTGGTGAGAGCTAACTTGCAATTGGTGGCAAACGGCAAGAGTCGTTTGCCAATATCGTTACGAACACCACGTCCATATGCTCCAAGCACTCTACTTTATTATCACCGCACCCTTTCAAGTTCGCGTGTCGGCATCCATCAGTACAGACTCTTTCGTCGGTATATTTTCCTCCGAGCACTCAAGCTTCGGCCGAAAAATACGTTTCAGTTCGGGGTCCTTGGTACAACCAGTTGGAGCATGCCCAACGACGGAAGTAACTGCCTCGCATTTGCTAGCCAGCTCAAAGCGTATAAACATAAGCCGCTTGTCAATGAACCGGTGAGTGTACACAGACTTACTGCACAACGATTCCTTGACAGCTAGACCTACTCCGTACAGCGCTTGCCTCGCAGATGTTTTTTTCCAGACCTGAACAGAAAACGCGATAACCTGACGCACGGAACGTCGTGCTGCCAGACCTCCGAGTTTCCTGCAGGCCAATGAAGTCACGGCCAAGTTGCCGTCCCTTCGCCGGTACACGCTCGTCATGTCCGTACCCGTTCTGCCCCTTTACAGCCAGGGTGCGCACATCGTAGGTCGTTACCGCTACGAATGCCTCCTTCTGTCTCTTACGAGCCTCGCGTGCTGCTTTCTTTGCCATCCGACGTGCGGCTCGTCCCCGTTTCCTTTTTTTCTTCTTTCCTATGTTTTTCCTCTCTATGGCAAAAGTGGCTCTGCGTTTCGTAGCCCGGTACGCGCCTGGTTTCCGTTAGCTGGGTGCAGCCGTCCCAACCAACGCCGACACTCCTATCCTTCGTGTCGTGCATGCATACCCACGCTGTGGCCAGCCTCTCCACTCCCCCGGCTGCCCACGTAGCGCTCTCTGCTGTGATGTACCCGCCCCGCCTGACGGATCAACTCCTTGACGTCGGGGTTAAGAAGAAAAAACACATCATCACCCCACGCTGTCCTTAAAGCGAGCAGGCCACCAGCCGGACCGCGTAAGGTTCCCTCTATACCCAGCCCGAAGCTCGACACCCGTGTGACCGTCGCTAGACCGTTGCAGGTCCTGGCGGACTTCCTTGGCCCATCCCAAGGACGGGGTAGGCCGACGGAGGATGGCATGATGTATTGTCGTAGACCGGACAGGCGCTGTGGGCGAGCGTGCATATTCACAGCAAACACACAAATCGTTCTAGTGTAGAGAAATATTATCGGAAGTCACTCCGTTAGCTGCAACCAAATTTGTTTCTATGCAAAGGTTGTCGGCTGCGATACGAACGGCGTTTGTAGGTTCGTCTCGACGTCAGGTGTCTTTCGTTTCGGACATATGTTGCCGGATGTGTCGAACCCAGACAGAACAACAGCACCGCCGAAAACAGGCCGCAGACATGTTTTCGGTTACACGCAGTAGAGAAGACCATGCCAGGGCACATATCATACAACTAATAATAGCGGCAAAAAACGTTTTGCGCGAAAATTGACACTTTGATATCTTTTGCGTAGAGGGTCGGAACATGATCACAGCACAAGCAGTCGTCTGAGCGGGAGACCGTCAACCATCGCCCCATTCGTACAAATCACACTTTTCGCGCATTCACAAGCCTATGCTATCACGCACGCCTCACGCAATGGAGTACTAGACGACAAGATAACTCTAGGTGGCTTTTGTGTATCAAATAAACAGTAAAAAATATTCGCACTCGTCGTTTCGGCCCAGACCAATATTACACCGTATCTGGCACTCAAATTCCATTCTTCGTGGCATTGAAGTAAGGATAAAACATCAAAAATAATGCCGGATACCCGGATACACGGCGCAACAACGGGTACCCGGCTACCCGAT
The DNA here is from genome assembly GCA_031763025.1 of Macrocystis pyrifera. Taxonomy (NCBI): domain Eukaryota; class Phaeophyceae; order Laminariales; family Laminariaceae; genus Macrocystis; species Macrocystis pyrifera. The sequence continues at coordinate 7,008,546 of JASSKH010000008.1, read as the reverse complement.
CGTCAACATGGCATTACCCGGCGGGTAGGATAGGGTCTGGGCGCCAAAATTTGGCGGGTTGCCCGCTCGTGGCGGATACCCGAGGGGTCCAAATTCTATTAATAGTTTCCATGATGAGGTGTGATTGCTGTGACTAGTCTTCTTACTCAATATATTGTCGCTGTGGCGTAGTTGTTTTACCACATACCGGAAACTTCTATCTCTCCATTACACAGAACTTGCATCTAAACAGGATCATTGAAGAATCAGCACGGACACCGGTTGTGCTGGATGTCAGCACAACGTCCCCGGTGGCTTAGTAGGTGGTCCGCGTGCCGACTAAGATCAATTTCGTGGGTTCAAGTCTCACCGAGTGCACACTTGTAAGGACTTTTTGTTGCATACAACATTGACCAGCGGAAAGCGCGGAAGCGTGTGTTAGCTGCTTCGATGAAAGTCGACGAGAAGTGGGAATGCTGAACCCTATGCGAGACAAAAAATGAAGGCAGGTACCGGGGGGGGAGAAGGTACGATACCTGTGACCATGGCTTGTCCAGAAGAAGACCGCCGAGGGTAAAACCTCCTACCGGTTACAAGTGGGCAATACTGTATGCTGACGATGCGGGCATTGTATGACGATCACCGAACGGCCTGGAGAGGATGATGACGGTGATCGTGACTGAATGTGCTGCGTTCGGCCTGACGGTCTCGGAGGCCAAGACGGTCTCGGAGGCCAAGACGGAGAAAATGTGTCTGCAAACGAAAGATGGGGCAAACGTGCCGTTCACCGTCCCCGCAGCCGGCCAGATGTACTAATAAACACTCGAGTTTGTGTATTCGGGCGGGACGTTCAGCGCAGATAGGACGCGCAGAAGTGTCGAAGTAACGTGTCGACTCCAGAGGGCAGGGGCGTGCTTCGGGCGGTATAAGATGAAAATATATGACCGCCCGGGTGTGCGCCTACGCCTGAAGGTGTGGATGCTGAGAGCCGAGGTGATCGAAACGTTGCTCTACGGCTGCGTTACTTGGAGCCCGAGCAAGACCGATTACGGCAGGGTACGGGAGGTCCACCACAAGACGCTCCTCCGATGCATCGGCTGGCGAAAACGAAAGCGCGAAGACCACATCCCATCCTATCCCAGCGCGCTTCTCAGGATAAACTCTGAAAGCGTTGAAACGACGACGGTACGCAGGCGTAGGCTATTGTTTGCGGGCTTTGTGACACGGATGGGAGAGGAGCGTCTGTCGAAGAGGGTGATGTTTGGGGAGATGGACGGGGGTAAGGGCTACTCTGGAGGACAGGAGTGGGACCGGATGAGGTACCTTGAAGAGGACGTCAAGGAGTTTGGCATCAAGCTCGAAGGGTGGCGCGAGGCAGCACAGAAATCCGGCAGATGGTTCCGACGGGTCGAGGAAGGGGCGGAGATCTTCATGCGGAGTTGGCATAAGGATGAGAAGGAGGCATCGGCAGAACGGCACAGGATGACTGCAACCGCGACTACAACCGTTGGCGCTAATGCAGGTGCGCAGAATGGCAGGGGTGAAAGGGGGGCGAGGGGGGAGGGGGGGCAAGGGGGGAGGGGAGGGGGGGCGTACTCATTCGTTGCTTGCCTTAGTCATTTGACCATTGACCACGCATCCCTTCCGAGACGGAGCACCGTTCCTATTCCTAATAGAAAAGCCTCCAACAATTGGGCGCTCATTACGTTGTTTCTCTATTTCACATAGAAACGTTTTGCCAATCTTATCCCCTTCCTTTCTGGCCGCCTGTGGCCACCATCTATCTCCTAGGACATCCATCGTTTTCTCGTTGCTGTATCAAACTCCTCCATGTCACATTCATCTATTTCTCTCATCTCTCTTCCAACACATCCCGCTCCTTCTTGTGTATTTCACAGTCTCCAGGTTCTACTCTATTGCTTTGTCACATGGCCACATCTGCGCATCTACCTCCTCCTCCGGCTACTGGTATAACTCTTTCTTTCTGGCAGGTCCAGGTCACCTGCACGAAAGCGCAGTTTCAGCGTTTTCGCGAAGTCCATTGGGCCGTGCAAATACGTTTTCATTCCTATTTCTCCCCTCAATCCCCCGTATATCTCGAAGTGTTTTTCCGATTCCACCTTGTTTCTTAGCGCTAGCCTTTCCCTTCTTTAAGTCCTTTGTTGTACTTCTGCCGTGTACCTCCCAATCTTCCCGGCGGACATCATCTCTTTCTTGGTTTCCCCCTATATCCTTCCATACTTTCTCAACTACGCCATCGCACCTTTTTATAGCTCGCCCTTCTTTGGTTACTTTCTCCCATACAGCTCTATCAACTATGGCTGGCAACCTCTTTTTTGACATGTTCCTTACTTAGTGCCATGTCAACTTTCTCGTGTCTCAATTTGTCTTGAGCCTGTGCATTCCCAGTATTACTAGTCGTACTTGAGCATGCTACGATTTTTTCGTCTGCTGTCATTGGTACTTTCTGCTTGTTTTACGAGTTTCGCGTTCCCTTCCCATACTTCTCCTGCATATTCTAGCTTTAGTACTATCACATCCATCAAGATACATCTCTTAAGCCTAGTGTCAAGGTTCGGGTCTGTTAGGATCGCATCCATCTTGCCTACGTGTGCTTTACCCTTTCCTATTACTTTTGCTATGTGTATCCCAAGAGCAGTATTGTGATATCTCTAGGCCAAGGTACGAGCTGGGTCAGCCGAGATGATGATATTGTGGCTGATCGGCGACGCCCCGCTCAATATTACATATTGGGGTGCGCTTTTTTGACACCACCGCGTTGATCATGCCCGAACCAACAAACAGAAGACTCGCCTTTTTCGTTTTTTTTTTCGTTTGTTCGAGGGATATGACCGATACAACGATCCGAAAAAAATACAAAAACAGCCATAACTTGTCTGGAAAAAAAAAACACACACTAAAAAAAGGCGTGTTCTCCGTCTGTTTGCACATGCGGTTCAAATTCGTTCGGATCGAAACTCCCAAAATTGAGCGGGTTATCGTAGAAAACCCACATTTCTTGTAATTACTTGTTTTAAATATTTGAAATAATATTTTCGAAATATTTCTTGATGGGTGGCGAATTGGGCAATGGAAGTAATAACGATCTTCTCCTAGGGTCTTCAGCTACGCCTCCAGCTATTTTCGCCTTGATCGAGAACGACGATTTTGTGGCGAATTTTGTGTTGGAAAATTGGGGTTTTCTAGTTTCCGCCGACGACTCGTCGAGATCGAGTCGAAATATAAACATGTTTTAATTTTAACATACGTTTGTTTTCTGTGCGTGCAGTGTAGTGCCAGAGTCAGTCCCTCCAAATTTCAAGTTTAATTTCACAGTGTTTCGCGAGATACGACCTCAGGATGATTTATCCATTTTTCGGCTGGCCCAGCTCGTATGTATACTGACCGAAATTTGGCAAATCATCTTCTCTCCACTTCCAACTGAAATTTACCGAGTCACCCTCCATTTCCTAGTGGATTCTAACGCCTTCTCTATTCGTTTCTGCAATCCTTCGGGAGTTTCTGATATCCCCACGAAGTCATCCGCAAACATCAATCCCGACACCGTATCTCTCCCTACCGTGACTACCTGCCTTGCTGTCTCAAATGCTACTATCAGGTCGTTAATATATATATCTTGAATAAGTTAGGTGACAACTTATATCCCTGTGCAGCTCCTTGTAAAATATCAACATACTTAGATATTTCCCCGTCCAGCATCACAGCACTTGTCGCACATTCCGTAACATTTTTCATCATTCTCCACATCTTTCCTCTGATTCCTGTTTCCCACAGTTTTTTTCACAATCCCTTTTTCCATACTGTGTCGTTGTTAGTCCCGCGTCTTTCCTACCTTAAATAATCTCACCTAAGGTGTACACATGTCTACGTAGCTACTGTTTGGCTTAAACCCTGTTCGCCCTTCGCTTACTTTGTCTTCCTTTTCCATCATCGTTCCCATTCTATCGTTCAAAATATTACAAACTGTTTTGCCCACTGTGCTCAGTAGCGTTATCCCTCTAAAGTTCCCCGGGCCAGCCTTGTCTCCTTTCTTGAATAAGTTTACTACACTACTTCTTCTCTCCATCTCCTACGTGTGTACTCGTTTTTCCGTATCCAGTTATACAACATAACCCATCATAGTAAGCATTCCTTCTCCCCCGTACTTCATAAATTCATCCACTATTAGGTCTGCCCCTACTGCCGTTCTACTCTGAAGTTTAACTACACACCTCTTTACTTCTTCCCTTGTGAACTCTCTCTGTAACTCTGCCGAACCCCTGCTGTCTTCCCTTTATGATGTATGCACGTTCGCCTCTGCCGACGCGTTGATTTCCTTCTCGAATTCTGCGTCGAACGTTTCTTTCGCTGTGGGTGTTCCTAGCTTACGGTAATGTTCTACTAGTACATCCCTTTTCCCCTTCGAACTTCGAACCATTTTACCGTTCTGTGCTCTTAGAGTAGCTATTCCCGTGTCTGCCCCTCCTGCTTGTTTTGCCCAGTATCCCTTTTATCCCTACCCACATCTGCTTCATTTCGCCCTCAAAGCCTTCATTTGTTATATGTATTACTTATTTTCATATCCCCTTCTTCTTCTCTACCATCTCTTTTGTTTTCTTGCTAGCTATAGCATATTCCTCCCACCCTGTCGGAGTTTTACTCGATGTATACCTTGCGTGTGCCTTTCTCCTTGCTCTTGTAGCCTCCTTCACTTCCTCATCTCACCAGTTTACTGCTCTGTTGCATACTATCAACTTCTCCCCTATTACTTTACTTGCTGTGGTCTTGACCAACTGCTCCCATCCTTCTATTGTCCTAGCTCCTGCATCATCCCTCTTTCCAACAGCTCGGAAAATTGCTGTGCATTTTTATCCATCTCTTCTTGGAACTCGACCCGTTTCCCTTTTACTTCCTTTATCTATTATCCATGCGTACTCTCCAACTTTGCATCCTACCTCTTCCCCCCCCCCCCTTTATCCCACGACTCTTGAATTTCCACTATGTCTAGGTCGCGCTTACGTATCTCCACCTCCCCTCTCTCCCACGACTCTTGAATTCCCACTATGTCCAGGTCGCGCTTACTTGTGCGGTGTTTTACGCTCTTCTGTGGCGAACCCACATACGTTCCATGATCCTATACTCAGCCTCCTCTTCGTTTCGCTATCCGCTCTAGTCTTACCTGTTGTTCCTTCTCCGTTGTCGCTACGAGTATTTCTACCATCTTTTCTTTGATAATTATTTCCGTCTCCGTTCCCGTTCTTGTCTGCTTGTTCTGCGCCCCTATGTTTCTCCTCCATTTCCTTTGAGCCACTTGCTGTTTCCTGCTTCCCCTTACCTTCGTTCAACCTAGGACCACGTCTTACTTTCGCTATTCCGCTACCTATACACACTCTCCATCCTAGCCTTCTAACCCATGCCGACACTTTTTCTGTCTCTATCCTCTGCCACTCCATGCTCGCTTGTGGCTTTAGCGTGACTCGAAAGTGTTCTCTCTCTCTCGTTCTACGTTTGCTATTGCGAAGCAGTACAGTCCTACTTCGTCGCACTTTCTCTTGAACTCAATCCTCGTCATGTCGCTACTAACTCCAAATATCAGCACAACTAGTGCTTTACCCTGCCAATCTTTCTCCACCCACCCTGCCTCACCGTCTTTCTCCTAATCTCTTCCGAGAACATATCCAGCTTGTTTGTGTTCATAATGGTAGTGGGAAATGTTCAAGTTGCTAGGACTTCCCAATCCTAGTGCTCGTTGAGGGTCTGGTGTCTTCCAATGAATTTAACCGGCGTACCACACTAAATAGTGTCTCGAACACGGGCTCGTAGCCTGGAGCCAAGTTTAACACCCTTAACACAAGCACACCACGTTTGTCTCAGGCGACCTTTAGCCATCCTGGCGTCCCACGATTGTATCTTCCATCTTTCCCCGCTGCTGTACTGGTTACTTTCCTCCAGGGAGGTCATTTTTACCGTGCAAGGTTCAAGGACGGCGGTTTACATAGCACAAAGTTTTACTCCCCCTTCGGGATGCTCCGTAAGTCGCGTTCTCCGTCATATGTACGTTTCACCAAGGGTACCTACCCCACTAGAAATGCTCTCGAGAAGACCTTCATTGCCGAACGTCTGGCCAACAACCCCCCCACATTTAGTACCGGCTTCTTTCCTTCAAGGTGTCAAGATGTCTACGCACCGCTTGGTGTTCCTTCTCTTTGGTCATGTGGTCGGTCGAATGCAAGTGTGATTGTTTCGTGAGTATAATAGGTCTTGACCTAATGTCATGCATCATTCACCCCTCCCCTTCATTGAGCGCTTGGTATGTGCACCTAATGTCGGAGATTTTAGGAATACTGTCAGAGCAGATTTCCACCGCCCAATAGAAATCGGCATAGTTTTACGGATGGCTTACCACAAGACCCCGCCTTCATGTGAATTGAACATGTTGGGGTGACCATGCTGCATCTATGTGCGCGCATGTGAGGCGGTCCACATTCATGCTAGGTTCTTGGTATCTTTTATGCCTTTACTACCAGCAATATGATGTTGGATAAACTATTATACTTTTTTCATGGCTGTGCCTCGTTTGGGTTCGGATATGGGAAAAAAAACTGATTAGCTGAGTTGTTTCATTTCTAGAGCTGGTTTGTAGTTGGGTATGGAAAGAAAACAAACTGTTCGGTGAGAATTTTCATGTATATTTTCTGATTCGGGTTTCGATATCGGTTTGGTCATCCACTTCCACGAAAAAATGTTTGATATTAATTGAAGAAGCCGAACTGGTTGTAGGGGGGGGGGGGGGGGGGGGGGGGGGGGGGGGGGGGGGGGGGGGGGGGGGGGGGGGGGGGCCCTGACCCGTCCCCCCCCACATGCGTACGCCTTCTTTACCCTTATATATAATAGCCGGAGGGAAGAGAGAAAAAGGGGGGGGGGGGGGGGTCGCCCCGTCCCTTTTCGCTTACTTACGCCCCCCCCCCCCCCCCCCCCAAAAACGAAACGCGGTCGACCTCCTCACCAGTCGCGCTCCGCTAGTGGAACGCCGCCCCTTCCAGAGCACCCGCTCAGCTCGGGGCTCTGAATTGCTAAACGTTCTCGTGGTTCCGTTTCGAACGGCCCGTGCGATCGGGAACCCACTTGACCCCACCACTACTTGTATGTGCTTCCGCGGGAGTCTTCCGTTTCTAACGGCCCTCTCATGCCGGAAACCTCCCACGACTACCAAACGAATAATAAAAATCCATGATTCCGTTTCTAACGGCCCGTGCGATCGGGAAATCACGGCTAATCGACCTCTACGTTGCGCGTGCTTTCAGGTGGTTTTTTTCCGTTTTTAACGACCCGTTCATACCGGGGACGCACCTCGACTGCCAAACGATTATTGATTCCGTTTCAAACGTCCCGTGCAATCGGGATTAAACCACTACTAATCGACCACTCTGTGCTTTTGCTTTCGGGTGGTTCCGTTTCTAACGGCCAGTTCGTACCGGGAACCCACCACGATTGCTAAACGATCATTAAATGTGACGATTCCGTTTCTAACGGCCCGTGCGAGCGGGATTATGCCACCACTTAATCGACCACCACTCACGCGTGCTTTCCGTTTCTAACGGCCCGTGCGATCGGGAACCCACCACGAAAGCCAAACAATTAATATGTAATGATTCCGTTTCAACCGGCCCGTGCGATCGGGATTAAGCCATTACTAATCGACTACTGTGTCTCCTTCCCCTCCGTTTGCCCATCCGCCGTGGAAGTTTGTTGCGGGAGAGTGGGCGAAACAAACAACAACTAGACGACCCCCTGACGTCCCTTGCCCGGTTCTATTCAGCTCGTGCAGGGCCTTGCCCGTTAGCTATCTATCCTGGATACTCGCTGCACCGACGACCCCGGTTCACACCGCTCTACCGCTGCTTGCTCGTATCTGAACTGCGTTGGTCTTTCCTCATCAATCATCCGGAACTTTCATTATTTTTCATTCTTACCCCGTACCAAACATCCCTTCATATTATATGGGAAACCCTCCGAAACACTCTCATTCCTTCACTGGCTTACCTTTTCTACCCGTTACTCCCCAAACACCAGGTTGCCCCTACGACAAGCTTCCTGTTTGATAGTCCACTTCCACGAAAACGTTATCGATATTAATTGAAGAAGCCGAAATGGTAGGGGGGGGGGCTGCCCTGGCCCTTCCCCCCCCTGCATGCGTACGCCTTCCTTACCCCTATATAAAATAGCCGGAGGGAAGAGACAAAAGGGGGGGGGGGGGGGGGGTCGCCCCATCCCTTTTCGCTTGCTTACACCTCCCCTCCCACCCACACAAACGAAACGCGGTCGACCTCCTTACCGGTCGCGCTCCGCTAGTGGAACGCCTCCCCTCACGAGACCGCGGTTCTTTTCCCCCCCTTCGTCTGGATATGTGTAGGGACTGTTTGGGTACTTTGCAGCCTCCCAAGCGGTCCGTACTATACCGGGCGGAGTATTTAGCCCCATCTAGTCCCTTGCCCTGGCTGTCTCTCAAACTCCCCCCCCCCCCCCCCCCCCGGTTGGGTTGGCAACGACACTGCAAAACATGCCGCTCACTACGTGAGCTAGACATCCAGGGTACCGTTTTTTTTTTTTTTTTTGGCGGTCGCCCACAGCTGGTTGTCGAGTGAGATCATTTGTGCGAAGTAAAGAACCTTTACTCTGCACAAGGGAATTGATCGTATCACGTAGTGTTCAAGGTAAGGCACCCAAGAGGCAGTTACATAGTACTCTCATTGCTGTCTCTGGAAGTGGCCACACCGGAAATTAAACTAACTCATTGAAGCTGTCATCCATATGCAAGTCCGCCTGACAAGCGGTTCTTAGTAGGATGCAGCTCACCCTTCATGCGACTCGCCGGACACCTCACGGCGCTTCGCGCTTGGTGCAAGCAATGTCTGCCTGGTCGGTGAAAACCCGACATGCTCCGTCCCGGCATTGTAGGGATGCGAGGGTCTATGGTCATACGACTACGGCCATGCATGAGATCGAGTACATCTCTCCTATCGAGTACACCCCCCATGCTCCAACACCTCTGATACCCATACCGGGTCTTCCATGTTGGCCCTAACGTACACCATAAACGAGCCCGACGACCACCTCCCTTCTTTCTTAATCACTGGCTCTGGCACTCTTCTCGCGGCCAGTCTGGTTGCCCCCCCTATTCTTCCCGACTGCAACGCGACTTCTTCCGGAATCACACTTGCCCCTGCTCCCCTCCCCTCTTCCCTCCACTTCCTCCCTACACTGGCAAGGCCCTTTCTCAAGCACTGGGTTGTGTTCCCCCTGGACCAGACCCTCCAACCGTCCGTTTCCTCGATATAACATCAAAGGGGCTTCCCCTGTCGACTCCCAGTCGTTGTAAATTCTGAAAAGCTCCACCAAAGGCCCCACTGCCCCCCCTTCCTCTCCTCCTCCACCCAGTCCTGATCTTGTCTTGACTAGTACCGCTCCTTTTCTTCCTTATCTCCCTTCGATCCCCTGAACCTCACCTCTACCTTAATTTCTTCCCGAATGCTACCCTCTGCCAGTTGATCGTTATCTCTGAAAAATGCTACATCCCTCCTCCTTGAGCAGTATACCGTATGATACACCCCTCTCTCCTTGGCAAACAATTCTGACGCTCGCAACATATAAATATAGGACAGTGCCAGACCTATCCATAACACCCTCCCCCCTTCCCCTTATGCTGCAGTGCTTCCTTGCATCCCCCTCAGCATCCCCCAAGTCAACGGTCTTCTTACCCTCTGCTGACTACCCGTCTCTACGTGTGCCCTCTTGATACCTTGCCTCACCGATCTGATCAATGGATTACTCATGGGCACCGAAAGCCCCACAAACTGCTCATGGTAGATATTAATCGCCACCAACTTGCCTACTATAGTCGACTCCCTGTTCCCTTTTTCTGCGCAGCAGGACCCCATGAATTTGACCAACTCTCCCACTAGTTCCATCTCCCCCAGGTCTTACTGCAGTCAGTACCCCTTCTCGACAAACGATCTCCAGCTCACCCACATCCTCCAGTTCGCCTCGTAAGTTTTTGGAGACGAAGCTGCAACTCTTCCAAATGCGTACTCTCTCGCAATATCTCCGAACACATTAGCTGCTCCCGCGATCCCTGTTCATGCACCTGCCAGGCGATTTCGGGACATTCTGCGTTCAGTTCTCGGGAATGAACCTGTTCCTCTCGCCACCTAGTCAGACCGTCTGCCAACCTGCTATCGACCCCCCCCCCGTACGTGCCCTGCCTGAAAACACCACCTTCCACTTGCTTCCAACGCCCCCATCATCCTCATCAACGCCCCTACTCTTGCTTGTTTCTTACCCCCCCCACGACACCTCTTTACTCAGGTTACGGCTGCTTTGTTATCTGCCCTCATCAAAAATGCCTCTCCCATCCTACCCGGTCTCTCCCCCCTCATGTCTATCATCACGAACGCCGTCACTACCATGGCCATGACCTCCAACAGGATAATGGAAATTAAATAAGCAACCGCCTGCCCCCCCCTTATCGTACGTTTCTGCGCCTCTTTTGGCAGGGCGAATCTCCAGTACACTCCCGTCTCCATGCACAACCCCCCTATCGCTGCCAAGGAAGAGTCCGAAAACCAAGTTCTACTCGGCCGCTGCTTCACGAAGCTGAAAGGCGGTGCTGTTTCTCTCTCCCCCGTACCCTCCCCCCGTATCCAAAAACCATCTCCACCATCCCACGTCTGCCATGAACTCCCGCGATAACCGTAAAACTCGTCTCGCTTCCTTCTGCTTTCTGAACCTACGCCACGCCCCCCCCCCCGCTCCACCCTATCAAGATGCAGATTAGACAACTACAGAAGCCGACGGACGAAGTACCGTCCGGGCCGGATTACAAAGGATGCGTGGTGCAACTTGCCTGCTAACACTACCACCTCCCTCACCGTTGCCGTCTGCCGCCCTGCTGGCCAATCTACCAATCTCGCGCGTAATTCATCCACCTTTCGTTTCGGCAGGGCAATAGTCATGCTCTCAGTGGCAACATCGTACCCCAACACCTCTAGTTGCCTTGCCCAGCCTCTCATCTTTTATTTTTGAAAAGTAACGGCTCCTCCCCTTCCGACCTCTCGTCCATAGCCTGCTCGTGGATTACCGCTAACCATCGAGACAAGTCCAAACACCGCGCCCCTTCCGGGTCCCACTGAACCTCTACTGAGATGGCATCATCCATAAAAAACCCGCAAAGGCTGGGTCGTCCGCCCCTCCCCTGTTCGCTGGCCGCACTACGCACTCTGCCGGCCACTGGGCTACTGGATGCCCCGTTGCCTGCGCAACCGTCACGTGCTCTACCGCGCGGTCTCTCGTTTGCGTGAGCGACGCGGATGCTCTCGTGGTGTTGCGTTGCGCATGCTGCATCGCAGCTGATATCACGCCCCACCACCCCGGCCCACCCCTCCACCCCAACTGCAAGCGCAAATCGACGAAAAGGTACTCCCCCAATACGTACCCGAAAGCCGCTGCACCGTCAGGGTCTACTGGGATCTGTCTGAACGCATTTTTGACGTCCATTCTTTGAAATAAGAATTCGCGCTCGATCCCCGAACTTTACCCTCAACCCCAGTACCCTTGGTAAAAGTTCATGCATCACCCCCGCCAGGCGCACATGCCGGAATCTCATCCCAATCCGTCGTCGAGTTTACCGACTCGCGCCCGTTTTCGTGCTCGAAAGTCATGTCGTGGATTATCCTTATCTTTTCGCGCTCTTCCACTACCCCAACTAGCGACACCCGCAGTCCCGGTACGTTCTCCGCTTGCTTCTCTGGGGAAACAATCGCCCTGCCCCCCGCCACGTCCGCAACCGCTTTTTCCCACACTGCATCGCTACATTTCTGCGCGCTTGAATGGTTTCCGTATGCAAGTTCTTGTGTAAGGTCCTGCCCTGGCCCTTCGTCTACCGGTACCCCCCCGCGCGCTATGTGCCACAACTTATCGATTTCCGGGAACTGGTGCTTGTCCCCGAAGAACGCTTGTACGCGCGCTGGGTCCATGTGGGGTGCTGTCAACGAACCCCCCAACCATTGCGCAACCCTCCCCCCCCCCCCCCCCCCCCCCCCCCCCCCCCCGATACTAGCGACAAAACTGCCCCAGCCGTCGTGGCTAAAACTCGCACTAAGCTTGCCGCCTTCACCGATTTCCCCGACTCCTTCCCCAACAACCCCTGTGCAACCTCCCAACGCTTCTGCTCTTCAACGCACCGGCCGGACCCCGGAGTTGGACCCCACCTTTTGCCAAGCGCCCAACCCGAACCCCCTGCCGTCGCCCACGCCGTAGTTTCCCCAGAACTCGCGACGGTTGCTCGCTTGGTTGGCTCCGCTGTGCCGCGGAGCCCGTGTCCTCATTTCTTCTCCGGCCCGTCGGTGCCCTCCCCTCCCTCTCCGTCCCCCGTCCTCCTCCCCCACCCTCCCCTGTCCCTCTCCCTCCTACGCTTCCCCAAAACGCCTCCGTCGCTCGGCAGAGACGCACCCTTCGGGGTATTGTAGCTGCCTTCGTGCCTGTACTACCAGCAATGCAGCCCCCTCTTAGGCTCGTGGAGGGACGGACCGAGCTCCTCGTAATCATGGCAGGGTCGGTCGTATGCTCCGTCCCCCCCTCCCCCCCAGTCCCCTCCTGCTCCGCTCCCCCTCGCCCCCCCACCCCCACTGCTCCCCGTCCCACTCCTTGCTCGCCCCCCCCCCCCCCCCCACCCCCCACCTCCCTGCGACCCCGGTTCCGCTTGTCCCTCCGCTTGCTCCACCCCCCCGTCCTCTCTCGTTCCCCCCCGCGACGTGTTCTTCGGCGTACCCTACGTCCCCCAGGTGGATGGGTGCTGCCATGACCCACGTATGCGTCCGCGAGAACAGCGGTAGGGGCAACGGGAGAACGTCGCTCGGTCCTGGAAACGTACCGATTTCCTGCTTCAGCATGTATGCTTGCCGGGTCACCTCCTCCGACCACTTCTGGAGGTCTTTGTCAAAGCCTTGCACAAACTTCTTTTTAAACTGCTCAGATAGAGCCACCTGCGTGTTTTGTGCGTGGAACGTCCTCACCCCTTGCGCGACCACCCGGAAACGGCCAACCAGCTATCTATCCTGGATACTCGATGCACCGACGACCCCGCTTCACACCGCTCTACCGCTGCTTGCTCGTATCTGAACTGCGTTCGTCTTTCCTCACATCAATCATCCGGAACTTCCATTATTTTTCATTCTTACCCCGTACCAAACATCCCGTCTTATTGTATGGGAAACCCTCCGAAGCAGTCTCATTCCTGCGCTGGTTTATTTTTTCTACCCGTTACCCCCCAAACACCAGGTTGCCCCTGCGACAAACTTCCTCATTTGTTTTCAATATTTTGTTTAATAGTTGAGTAATTTCATGTCTGAATGGGGAATGGGGGGGGGGGGGGGGGGGGAAGGCTGTCTGCCCAACAAACTGACACCTGGGTATGGCCATCATCGTCATGACGCGCTCCCCCTCTTGAGGACCCAAGTAACTATTAAAAGCACGGTGCCACCCGGGCAACTCTGCGTGTGTGTCTGTCTGCACCAGTGCCTGTCTTTTGTACTATCTGTCCCCCCAGCCTCCTTTTTGTCCATTTTCCCCATTTCTTTTGTATATTTTCCACTTTGCTTTGTGTCTCTGTCTACTGCTGTATATCTGTAACTCCCTTTTCACTTTTTGCCATCTGGTGTTTCTGTTTGGTTTACCTCGTCGTCTGCCTTTTTGAGTTTTTCGTTTTTTCTCGTCTAATATTTTTATTTTTGCTCCTCTGGTGTTTCGAATAGCGGAATAGGTATGCTTATTTTTGGGTGCTCATCTCTGTTCTACACCCCTCGCGTAGCTTGCGAGCCTGCAATCTGCAAAATCTGTGCATTCTTTTGTGTTTTCCTTTCTTGATTTCTTGCTTCCTTGCTTGAATTTATTATATTTTTTCAATATTTGTTCGACATCATTTTTCTATTTTATTTAACCTCAAGTTTTGTTTTTTTCACCCTGTCTATTATTTCCTTGGTAATATGCGGTCTTCTCGGTTTATGTGGCGACTTGTACAGCGTACCGTATGTACCTGCTCAGTCGGTTGATGTTCGGGACGATCGCTGGTGGGGGGAGCCCGAAACCAGGCGGGCAGCCCAAGACTTGGCCTAGGGCAATTGCTGAGGACCTTAGAGTGTTCAAAGCCTCAGAGGGATCAACGGAAGACTCCCCCTTAGTCTTTGGAGTTGGGACCGCACTGTGGCCCACTGCAGCAAAACAGACGGGAAAGTGGTACCGGGGAATCCTCGAAGCAGCTGAACAGTTCATGGGCAGGTGGCACGAGGCTGAGGCAAAGCTGAGTAGACAGCGCCGTGCATCCGCTGCAGGTAGTGTTAGAGGGAATGGGGGGAGGGGTAACAGCAGGAGGGGTAGAGGGAACACCGTACAAGTGTATGGGGGCAGGGGGGGGGAACAGGAGGAGTAGAAGGGAAACCGCGGTAGAAGAGAGTAGCAGAGAGACCGCAGATAGGGTAGCAAGGTACCAGGCCGACTAATAGGTGGGACGTTTCTTTGCTACTCGTACCGCCAACTGCTGCGGCCGTTCGGTATGCATTTTGATTTTTTTCCCTTCTTATCCTTTATGAAAGAAGTACTACATAGTGGGTGGGTGACGAGCGTATTTTGGCCCACTCACTATTGCTCTTTTTACTTAGTTAAGTGTTCACCGGGATGCATAGTCCCCTTTTTCCTTCTCGTATCTTTCCCCTTGCACGTCCCTTTTGGCTCATGCTCGGGGTAAGTATGTATGTGTCTGAGCTTTGGCTTCCCATTTTATTTATTTATTTGGGATTCTTCTCCTTTTCTTTTTCTTTTTCTTGTTCTTTTTCGGTTTGGTTTTTTTGTTGCTTCTCTTTCTTTATGGTGTATTTTGGTTGCTGGCGTATGTATGTATGTTGTGTCGGCCGCACCTAGTGCGAAGGCATGGTATTACGTAGGCTATTAATGCATTACGGTGTGTTATCTCTGTGTCGTAGTCTGTGACCACAGAGCTCGTATCTTTCTAGGGTGAAGAATCAGCACGGACACTGGGCTTGCTGGATGTCGACGAGTAGAAGAACGGTTTAATGTGAAGAACACACACACACACACACACGCACGAGCGCGGACCTCACTTTCCATTTTTGTCTGAGGTGTAGATGTGCTACGAGGTAGGCTTGTCATGTACGATGTGTATTGTTCTTTGTTTTTTTTTAATTTCTATACCCGAGGTATTCTTCTACGTAGCGTCTCTGATGTGCGTAGCTTTGTGACCACAGAATTTGTATCTCTGCTAAGATTAAAGAATCGGCACGGACACCGGTTGTGCTGGATGTCTACGGGTAGAAAGAACGGTTTAAAAGAAAACAGCAACTCAGAGTTATTGGAGCCTGTCCTGCGACCACACGAAGGCATTGGATTGTGGCGATGAGTTAATGTGAGAACAACAACAACTGGGTACGACAAGCACGACATTAACATTCTATGAAAGAGAAAAAATCGAAAATCGAAAGAAACAAAGAATCCCAAATCGATGACTAAAAACTGAAACCTAAAAGAAAGAACTGCTGTTACTGCTGTCGTACCGCTGTCGTGCCCCCAGACACAAAGTGATGTTGGCAGACCATACCAGCTACAACTACAAAACAAAGTAAACAACGTTACCACATATTATCGGAGTTAGACTCTGTGACGTAGTTTAGTGACCACAGCTATTATAATACTTACTTGCTTGTTTTTCTCGATGTCGACCAGTAGAAAGAACGGTTTAAAGTTAAGAACACAAACGTCCTTTTTTTTTTTTTTTTTTTTTTCATCATCATTTTTACTTTCCAGACCACTCGTAGGAGGTTTTACCCTCGACGATCTTCTGGACAAGCCGTGGTCACAGGTGTCTTCCCTTCTCCCCCCCCGGTACGCGCCTTTATTTTTTATCGCGCATAGGGTTCAGCATTCCCACTGCTCGTCGACTTTCATCGAATGTAGCTAACTCACGCTCTCGCGCTTTCCGCTAATCAATCTCTTTAATGCAAGAAACAGCCCCTACGAGCATGCACTCGGTGAGACTCGAACCCACGAAATTGATCTTGACAGGCACGCGGACCACCTACCAAGCCACCGGGGACGCCGGCTTTCTACCAAGCCACCGGGGACGCCGGTTCATACATACATATTATAGGAAAGGACAGACAAACGGGGGCACAACAAGAAAAAAAAAAACAACGTCCAGAGAGGGACTCGCACAGTTACTCTATAGATAAGGTATGTGCCTACTGACTATTCATACGATTGAACACCCCCCAGTGTCCGCTCCGAGTCTTAGTCTTGCAGAGATACGTTGGTAAACCATGTTGCAACGGGAGCTATATATGGACTAAATAAATTGACACGCGACACGAAAGTGGAACCTGGAAGCGTGGTGAGCTTAAGCTTTATTTTTACCAATCCGCCGGCGACGACAGAAGATTGAACGGAGGAAATCTGGGGTTTGTGGAGAGGTAGTGAATCGTTGGCATGCTTGGACAGAGAGGATGGGCAAGAGGCGTATAGAGTTCATGACGAGTGCAGTGGGTTGAACTAGGGAGGCAGCCTGGGAAGGGTTGAAGACCAGTCAGGAAGAAAACTACTATCTACCATACATAGTAGTATTTCAAAAATACAAAATAAAACCAGAATGAAAGGTATTGCTACCATTAATTTAAAAGGTATTGTTAATACTGTATGAACGGGGGTGTGGCGCGAGTGTCGATTTCTTGTCCCCGAATTCCGAAAAGAAAAGTTTTTTGTTTCAGGGTGAAGATGCTTGCTTGTGGTCCGAAGCCGCTCCTGTGGTGAGGCTGCCCGTCGGAAAAACAAGTGGATGATATCAACTGGATAATATCTAGACGACGCAAAGACAACAAACTTAACCAAACAACTTCACGAGGGTGGGAACACGCGGTATGTTTGGCAGATAGCAGATAGACTCTTGAGACGTTATTACTGGATCACACCTCAGATTTCCTTCGTTGTAGATGCTGTTCACCACATGACATACATCGTATCATGCCAGCATTGTTGCTATCCCCTCGTTTCTTGCTGCTTCCAGCAAGGTTTTCCTGGACAAACCGCAGCAACACTGCTTCCAACAAGGTTTTTGACCTGGACAAACGGTTGCTGCGTTTTGTTCGATTGGTTCCCGAGTGCCCTAGTTCCGGGGACAACAACCAGCTGTCCCCGAATGCTCAACAACGCCTCACCAAAAGTATATAAAGCTGACTATTTTTGTTTGCGTTGTTGTTGTTGTTTTCTTCACATTACACCGTTCTTTCTACCCGTCGACATCCAGCACAACCAGTGTCCGTGCCGATTCTTCAATCCTAGAGTGGGGCACTCCGCCAAAAAGGAGGTGTACAACATACAGAGTACGGCAACCAGCGTTCAGCTTCTACAGTGTAATCCTACGTTCTTCCAGGCTGGTGAGTCCAAAGCAGACGACCCGCAGTGCAGACATCATCGCTGTTGGACGTGGTCTTCTAGGCGATAGAGTTATGTTGGTGAGCCCTGCAATTAATTGGCCATTTTCCACTACGGAGGATTTCCCCTTGTTCTTACTGAATATTTATACGAAGCTCTATCCCGCACGTACATCATCTGGACTGACTCGTTCTTCCCTAAAGTCCCGCTTCGTGGCAATACCTAGCCTCTGAGCGTCTGTCTTTCTTCAATGGGATGAGGTTTCGGGGTGCACTTGTGAGAATAACATGTAAGGAATGCTGGCTTGTAGCGAACTTCACCCACGTTCAGGGAACAAACCTCTTCGACTTGGCGTTGACTTGTACTTGCAGCGATACTTCATCGTATCCTGCGTAATCATGTAATATGTACCGGTACGTACTCTATACCTGGTATATGGTAGTTTGTTTTTGTTCAATCGTACCAAAATATGAGGCGTAGGTTGACGTCCGTGGTGGCGATGAACAGGCACCCGGAAGAACTCGTCAGTCAGTGCAGGTCAAGAAATCCGTTTTTTTTAATTTTTTTTTTTTTCACAATTTCAATTTGTCCCATCCCCCAATACCAAGATACAAGTTTCATTGTTCTCGGCAGTGGTAGCGTTGCACCCCGTCTGACTGCCGTGTCTTGACCAAGAACCGAGCACCAGGTGGCGGGTACCCGGAACCGTCGGAACCGGAATCGTCCAGGGCCAACGCATGGAATCGCGCGTGATTGTACCCGTCAATTGTTTTACACGGAGCCCCGAAGACTAGGGTATACCTTGATTTATATATTATCTGCTGCAGCGGCTGCGCCCCTAGACTCTTTGCCTCTCGCTTCTGCAGACTGCAGGCAATACCGCTACCTGCCTTTGCACAACACGGTACACGCACGCGATGCCCCTACCGGCGTAAGCGGTGCTACTTCACCTTGAACCAAGAGATGGTATTATTGACTAATCACAAGAATTCCAAACCTTTGGATGTTCGTAAAGTTTGGTGGACTGGTGGTGTGGTTGCGGCAATGAGAGATCCAACACCATGGTATCCGCACGGGGTTGGTATATTGGATGTTTGATGAGATGATTGTTGTTGTTGTTGTTGTTGTTGTTGTTTTCTTCACATTAAACCGTTCTTTCTACGCGTCGACATCCAGCACAACCAGTGTCCATGCCGATTCTTCAAACCTAGAGAGATACAAGTTCTGTGGTCACAAAGCTACGCCACAGAGATACTACGTTGCCACGTATGTAATGCAATGCCATGTCATCATACTGCGTACGACAGGCACGACATACACATTACATGACCTAGAGAAACAAAAACGAAACAAAGAGAAAAAAAAAAAAACAAAAACAAAGACAATTCGAAAGAGAAAAGAAACAAAAAAAAGAAACAAAAATATACCTGGTATATTTATATACTTCAGTATAGCAACAAACCATCGTACCCCCACGTAGGGGACGTGGCAGACACTTGAAAAGAACGAGCTGGAAAAAAAAGAAAAAGAAGAAAACACCACTAGTCGTCAACAGAGTAAGACTAAGAACCAAGGTAAAAATAACAGTCAAACCAAACAAAGCACAAGGCATGCTCCAGGTAGCGGCAGCAGTTTATGGTACGAGTAGCACAGCCAGGGTCTCCCTGCTGGCCCGCCTGGTACCTTGCTACCCTGTCTGCCACCATTGTCCAGCGTTCGTCAACTATGCCCGGCCCCTCGGCGTCAGACAGTACGAAACAAGCAGAGCAGGCTCGTCATCCACCCACGCCACACGACACTCCTTCAATAAGGCTTATCAATCGGAGAAAGGAAGAGAAATGAAAATCACATAGGGTCACCGCAAAGAAGACAATAAAATGAATAAAAATAAACAAAAACAACAGGAAGACAAAGGAAGACCACGTTCGAACCAGCTGCACCAGTTGGTGGTACGAGTAGTATAGGCATGTTCTACTTCTTAGTCTGCCCGGTACCTGGCTACCCTATCTGCCATCTCCTTCCTACTTTCGTCCACTGCAGTTTCCCTGCTACTCCTCTTCCCCCCCCTCTCCGCATTCCCTTGGTCGGGTTGGACGAATATCGGTCTGGGTTCTTATCATACATATACGTCGTACCAGTATATGTTTTATATGTTGTATTGTGTTTAATGTGCTATTTGTGTTGCAGCAGTATTGGCGAAGGTTTCCCCAGCATTTATTACTTCCTTCTTCCTTGTTTCTGGGTGTGTGATTTTTTGTCGCATGATTCGTTTGATGCAACCAATTATATTTGAAGGGTCTTCCTGATGACTTGAGGAGAGTAATAAAGTAGTGTAGAAGGAAATTTACATCCCATTCTTTTGTTTCACCTCCCCACTGCCCCCCTCTCTACTCGATCCCATAGAGAATGCCCTTACCTATGCACTTGCCTTCAGTCTTCTTTGGCAAGATTCATGGAGAGCGGCGAAAATAAAAGTCATGCTTTCCCACCTTGCGCCTTACCATGCCGCCGCTCGAAAACGCAAAAAGGGGAGCAAAAAGTGCATGGTAACCCTGGCACACGGGTACCCGGGTACCCGGATACCCGTGTCCGCCTCGCCCGCCGCCTCTCAAACGCTGAAAGGGGAGCAATAAAAAGTGTATGGTAACCGGTGCCTGCAGGGGCCCGGGTACCCGGTCCGGTCCCGCCTCTACCGCCCCCCATCCGGTCGGGTACCCGCTTCCAAATTTTTAGGCCGGGGTGCAACTCTTGTCGGCGGTGATGTCGGATTACGTAGTTACGTCCTTTCCACGGCGGGCCGTTTTGGCGGTATTTATTCCACGCCTCGGATAACGTATCACCTACCTGGTATGTAACGTTTAATGTTAATGTTATTATTGCTGCAGGCTTCAGCGAAACTAACTAGATGCTTTACGTTACTAGGTTAACTACTTCCTGGATTCTGTGATAACATAGTGTTGCTCTTGGGTTAAGGTATTGGCGGGCGATCGGGTAACATTACGTTAGAGTGTATCGGCGT
This sequence comes from Macrocystis pyrifera, assembly GCA_031763025.1. NCBI lineage: Eukaryota > Phaeophyceae > Laminariales > Laminariaceae > Macrocystis > Macrocystis pyrifera. Next base: position 6,988,058 of record JASSKH010000008.1, on the reverse strand, counting down.
CCCCGGTGGCTTGGTGGGTGGTCCGCGAGCCTGTCAAGATCAATTTCGTGAGTTCGAGTCTCACCGAGTGCATGCTCGTAGGGACTTTCTCTTGCATAAAATTGATTAGCGGAAAGCGCGAGAGCGTGAGTTAGCTGTACAATCGATGAAAATCGACGAGCAGTGGGAATGCTGAACCCTATGCGCGATAAAAACTAAAGGCACGTACCGGGGGGGAGAAGGGACGACACCTGTGACCACGGCTTGTCCAGAAGATCGTCGAGGGTATAAAACCTCCTACGAGTGGGCTGGAAAGTAAAAAAAAAAAAGTTTTACCTTGATCCCGTATTGACCACTCAGCAGGGTATTTGTTACGGTGTTAGCACACTCTGAAAATTGGACTCAACAATAGTCTATTGCTTCGACAATAGACGAAGGGGGGGGTGGGGCGTACTCATTTGTTGCTGGCCTTAGTCATTTGACCATTTGACCACGCATCCCTTTCGAGACAGAGCACTGTTCCTTCGCGTAATAGGGACACCTCCATTAATTGGGCGCTCATTACGTCGTTTCTATATATTACATAGAAACTTTTTGCTAATCATATCCTCTTCCTGTTTGGCCGCATGTGGCCACCATCGATCATCTTAGGATAGCGATCGTTTTCTCGCTGCTATCCGGTGTATCCAACTCTTTCGTGCCACATTCGTCTATTTCCCTCATCTCTTTCGACACATCCCGTTCCTCCTTGTATATTTCACATTCTCCTACTATTTGAGTTCTACTCTATTGCTTTGCCACACGGACACATATGTGCATCTACTTCCTCCTCCTCCCGGCTACTGGTATACCTCGTACCTCTTTCTTCTTTCTGGCAGGTCCAGGTCACCAGCACGAAATCGCAGTTTCAGCGTTTTCGCGAAGTCCATTGGGCCATGCAAATACGTTTTCATTCCTATTCCTTCCCTCAATTCCCCATATATCTCTTGGGTGTTTTCCCCGATTCCACCTTGTTTCTTAGCGCTAGCCTTCCCTTCTTTCTATCCTTTGTTCTACTGTACCTCCCAATGTTTCCGGCGGACATCATCTCTTTCTTGGTTTCCCTCTTATATCCTTTCATATGTGTATCCCAAGGGCAGTCTTTTGAGATCTCTACGCCAAGGTATGTGAACTGGTCTACGATCGACAGTTTATCTTCTCCTCACTTCCAACTGAAATTTACTGGATTTACCGTATCTTCGTTACCAACATATACTGCGCATTTCTTGACGTTCGCCGCCACCCTCCATTTCCTAGTGTATTATAATGCCTTCTCTCTTTGTTCGTGTAATCCTTCGGGTGTTTCTGATATCCCCACGAAGTCATCCGCAAACGTCAACCCCGACACCGTATCTTCCCCTACTGTGACTCCCTGCCTTGCTGCCTCGACTACTACTGTCAGGTCTTCAATATATATATTTTGAATAGGTTAGGTGACAACGTACTACTTTTTTATCATAATTTTTACCTTGCAGCCTAACTCGTAGAACGTTTTACCCTCGGCGAGCTTCTGGACAAGCCGTGGTCATAGGTAGGTGTCGTCCCTTCTCCCCGGTGCGTGCCTTTATTTTTTGTCGCGCATACGGTTCAGCATTCCCACTGCTCGTCGATTTTCATCGAGCATGCATGCACTCGGTGAGACTCGAACCCACGGAATTGATCTTGGTAGACACGCAGACCCCCTACCAAGCCACCGGGGACGCCGGTCATCCCTGTGCAACTCCTTGTAAAATATCAACATACTTCGATATTTCGACAACAGACGAGGGGGGGAATCTATCGATGTACATTGTCTCCGACAATAGATTGTGAAAGGTATCTACCTATCGATAGACATTGTCGGCGACTACAGACTGGTGATACTGTCGATCGACGGACATTGTCGAACACTGTAGATGGTGAACCACGTCCATCGATGGCCATTGCAGGCCACAAAAAAAATAGATTGTGCGAGGTGTCTATCGATGGCCATTGCTGGCCTCGATAGATTGTGCGAGAGGTCTATCAACGGCTATACTGCCCACCGCAAGAGATTGTACAAGCTATCCATCGATAGCCGTATCTCGAGAATATTTTGCGCTCATCCCACGATACGCGAGGCAGTTGTCTATTTTGCGTGCTATTTTGGAAGCGCGTCCAATAATATACTCCGAATGGCGATGAATACTGCTGTTGGACACCGTCGTGTACCCGATTTTCCCAGTTGAGAAATGCCTTTTCGATGAGAATGGGATTTAATCTTTTGGAGCACAACATGTTGCGAAATATGTACCAGGTATGTCACGTTCTGCATGTATGTGGTAATAATGTGCACCGACATCATGTTGTGGAGACCGTCGTACGCTCTCACACTCATTTGAAAAAGACATTACAACGAGGCGAAGCGCGAGCCATTTTTTTTATCTTGGTTTTCCGAGGAACAAAAGCCTCTTTACGTATAAAGACTGGCAAACGAGGGTCGGGTGCCCTGTTTCGAGTTTTTCTGTGTTTGTGTGGGTGTGTGACATCATGCTTCAACATTTTTTTCGTCCATGTTTGTCGACCGCGCTCAACGCACACGGCACCAATTCCCGACGGGCTCTGTCCACGCATCCGCACACAAACGTAACTTTCTCGTGTTGGTGCGGTGGTAAGTCTATACAGTTGGTCGAGCTAGGTGCGGCAACATGTGTAGGCATAGGCCATGGTTTAAAAAAATCAGAATCAGTCGAACTCACAGCTATCGTATTTCATAAATTTACTAAATTCTACCTAACCAGACGCAACTCTACGAGTACTCGTAGGCACAGACTGCCTGTCTGTCCACAGCAACGTTCGGGCCATGTCCCCTAGACCTATGCTGCGGGTGGTATGGTCAGGCGCACCCTCGTACTGACGGGGAGGCGGAGGAGCAGGAGAAGATCTGCTGTAGATGTTGTACATCGGTAGAAGTGGTGGCACCTGGTGCGAGAAACTCTGTTGGACACATGTCCGGTTGGTTGTAGATTTGCGTGTGAGTCCGGAACAAAAAAAAACACACGATAACATGGAGTACGTGTATAAAGGGTTCATGGGTTAAACCGACACAAGCGGAGCGTACAGCGACGTTGACCCTTGCCTCGTGTGTCGTACTGCTACTGCTGCTGCTGCTGTTTTGCTGCTGGAGAAACTCGGCTGTAGGTGTCGTACACCAGTGGTGGTGGCACCTGCTACGAGAAGCTCTTTCTGTTGGACAATACATATCAGGTGCAGATTTTTGGTTTTTAAATTATACGGAAGTTCAAGTACTGAACCAGGAAACACACAGCAAAATCGAGTACGTGTACAAAGGGGTTGGACTTACAAGCCGAGCGTACAGCGACACTGACCCTAGCCTCGTGTGTCCTACTGCTGCTGCTGCTGCTGCTGCTGTTTTGCTGCTGGAGAAGCGCTGCTGTACATGTGATACATCAGTACTAGTAGTGGTGGCACCTGCTGCTGCACCTGCTGCTGCGAGAAGCTCTTTCTGTTTGTTGGACTAAATAAACATGTCAGGTGCAGGTTTTTCGTCTTCAAACGAACTTCCGACCTCGTTGTGCAGGGCATCATCCTGAACTTTCCTCAACAATATCCGCTTCGGCTCGAACGCCGGGAAACAAAGGCCCAAGAACGTCGGGGCTGGTATTATTGTGGCTCGCCTGCTGATTGTTTACGGGAGGGTCTGTGGGGCTGTGTTGCCGTGCTAGCTGAGGGTTGGATGCCGTGTGCGTGCGGCGGTCCTGATGTGATGTTTTGGCGTGGCTGCGCTGACCAGTGGGACGCGCTGAATTGTTGCTGTTTGTGTTTCGTTTCGTTTCTCTAGGTTGTGGAATGTGTATGTCGTGCCTGTCGTACGCAGTATGATGACATGGCATTGCATTGCATAGTATCTCTGTTTTTTTTTTTTTTTTTTTTTTTTAATCATCACTTTTACTTTCCAGCCCACTCGTAGGAGGTTTTACCCTCGACGATCTTCTGGACAAGCCGTGGTCACAGGTGTCGTCCCTTCTCCCCCCCGGTACGTGCCTTTAATTTTTATCGCGCATCGGGTTCAGCATTCCCACTGCTCGTCGATTTTCATCGAATGTACAGCTAACTCACGCTCTCGCGCTTTCCGCTAATCAATTTTATGCAAGAAAAAGTCCCTATGTATGAGCATGCACTCGGTGAGACTCGAACTCACGAAATTGATCTTGATAGGCTCGCGGACCACCTACCAAGCCACCGGGGACGCCGGCAACTGCTGTGGCGTAGCTTTGTGACCACAGAACTTGTATCTCTCTATTATAGGATTGAAGAATCGGCACGGACACTGGTTGTTGTGCTGGATGTCGACGGGTAGAAAGAACGGTTTAAAGAACGGTTTAAATGTGAAGAAAACAACAACAACTGCTGTATGAACGAACACCTACGTACGTACGCGGTCGTATGTATCCATCCGTGACGTTTGGGCTCTCAGGGCGTGTCCAGACAGAATCGAAACTCGAAATCGAAAATCGAAATGACAATAATAAACTTCGTGCTGATTGGTCCGTCGCCCAAACATGCTCCCGTTTTCAGGTTCCGAGAAAATGAACGATTTACAACCCAATGAATGCCAAAATCAAAAAGTTGACGGCTGTAAATCGAAATTTCAATATTTATTTGCAAAAACGTATACGCATCTTGCAAAGTTGAGTATCAACCATTTAATCAGTCGAACTCACAGCTGACCTATTTCATAAATTTATATAATCAAATCGAAAACAAAGAGAAAACGAAACAAGAAAAAAAAAAACAAATATATACCTTTTTTATTTTATTTTATTTTTTATCCTCCGGCGGATTGGTAAAAATAAAGCTTAAGCTCACCACACTTCCACGTTCCCAGTTTCGAATATATACCTGGTATATATATCGTATATAAAAACAAACCATCGTGCCCCCCCCGCAGGGGATCAGGCAGACACTTGAAAAGAACGAGCTGGGAAAAAAAGGAAAAAGAAGAAAACACCACTACTAATATTAATCGGGTTTTTGCCAAAATCAGGTATACCTTGCCACTTTTGTGCCAAAAACAGTTACATACTGAAATCAAGTACAAAACACACACCAGGAGCCCTGCTATTGGCCAAGCTGACATTGTAACTGATTTTGGCACAAAAAGGCCAAGGTACACCTGATTTTTCTACTCTGTCTAGCTTTCAACTGATTTTGGCCAACTTTGAACCAATCAGAGAGGCCATACGTACACTGCTGTGTTTTCTCCCCGTATGCGTCTGCCCTCCCTCGGTTGATATTCTTCGGTCAATATTCTTCTGTATTGACGTACGAGTATAAGCTCTGTACTCGTACGTTGTACGTAGAAGTACGTATATACATGCATACATGCCTATACGCTGGTTTCACTTTTTCTCCTTCGGGGTGTGCAATGTGCTTCAGTTAGTTAGTTGTGTGTACTCTGTTGTTTTCCATGTTCACAGCAGTCTTGACAGTACCATGGACACTCGGCGTTTCGTCTGCACCACCCCGCGTCGAGGTGGTCCCAAGTTTGGTACGGCAAGATAATTTCGTGCCGAGCAGGCGGTTCCGCGAGGACGGTCTGGAAGCTTTAAAGCTGTCAACGGGGGGGGGGGCGCCAGAGTAAATACTCTTGGCGCTCCTGCCGTGGCGAAAAAAAAAACGAAGCATATTAATAGTGACTCTTTGCAGGTCCAAGTGGAGCCCGCGCTACCTACATCCTGAAGAAAACAACACAATTCAGATTTTTGGAGGCCACATGTGGCACACTTAATGCTTTATATAAATTAGGCGCGTTCTTTTTTTACCGGATTTTCATGGAGATAACACCACCCGTGGCGCGCGTTTTTTACTTGGTTTTAGCATGTACCTGATTTTGGCTCAAACGGATCAGGTATACCTGATTTTGGCATTTGCCCATATTAATACTCCTCAACAGAGTAAGATTTAGAACCAAGGGAAAATAACAGGCAAACCAGCAAAGCACAAATCATCCTCCAGGTAGCGGCAGCAGTTTATGGTACGAGTAGCACAGCCAGGGTCTCCCTGCTGGCCCGCCTGGTACCTTGCCACCCTGTCTGCCACCTTCGTCCAGTGTTCATCAACTATCTATGCCCGGCCCCTCGGCGTCAGACAATACGAAACAAGCACAGCAGGCTCGTCATCCACCCACGCCACACGACTCCTTCAATAAGGCTTATCAATCGGAGAAAGGAAGAGAACGAAAATAAAATGAAAATCACATAGGGTCAGCGCAAAAAGAAGAAAATAAAATGAAACAAACACAAACAAAAAAAACGAAAGGAAGACAAAGGGAGGCCACGTTCGAACCAGCTGCACCAGTTGGTGGTACGAGTAGTATAGGCATGTTCTACTTCTTAGTCTGCCCGGTACCTTGCTACCCTGTCTGCCATCTCCTTCCTACTTTCGTCCACTGCAGTTTCCCTTCTACTCCTCTTCCCCCCCCTCTCCGCATTCCCTTGGTCGGGTTTTCTGCTGCTCCTCTTGTTGCCCCACCTCCCCCCATTCCCTTGGATACCACCCACGGCGGATGCGCGGCGCTGCCTACTCAGCTCAGTCTCAGCCTCGTGCCACCTGACCATGAACCGTTCGGCTGCTTCGAGGATCTCCCGGTACCACGTCCCCGCCTTTTTTGCAGCAGTGGGCCACAGCGCGGTCTCAACTCCAAACACCAAGGTAGCAAGTTCCGTTGACCCTTCGGTGGCTCGGAACTCCCTAAGGTCTTCGACTATGCATCTATGCCAAGTCTTAACCTGTCCGTCAGGTCTCGGGTTCTCCCCACCAGCAATCGTCCCGAGCATTACCCGACTGGGTAATCGATCCTTGCTTTGCCGTGCCACCCCCCCCCCGCGAAGAAGAGACGCCGTTTGCGGATGGTCGTTTCGATGCTCTCGCAACGTGTGATCTTGAGGGCCTTCGCGTACGAGAGGGTGGCATGGTCAGTACGAAGTCGGCGCTGGAAGCCAATGACGCGCAACAGGATTTGGTGGTAAGCCGTTCGAAGCTTGGCAAAGTGTTCCGCTCTGAGGGTCCACGTCACACACCCGTACAGCAGGGTCTCAATCACCTCGGCCTTCAGCATTCGGACTTTCAGGCTAAGGGGGGCGGTCGTCCTATCATACAGCTCCGGGCCGAACCGTTTGAGGTATGCTCGCATGAGACGGATCCGTCGGTCGATTTCGAGTGAGAGGTCAGCGTTTTCGTGGATAATGCCGCCTAGGTACAAGAACTGGGCCGTCTGCTTATACGTCTGGCCTGCTGCTTCGATGACGAGCGGTGGTGCGAGTAACACAGAATAATCGGTATTCATCCGGCATCATGCATCGCAGAATTGACTACTGCAGGTGTTATTGATGTCGCGCCTCATTGCCACCAGTTCCCAGTATTTAGATGTCGCTAGGAACTCGCGCACCAGTAACTGTCGTCAACCTGTAAGCGCTGGTACAGCAGTAGTTTCGGAAATTGATTAGATTTAATACACCCTTAATTTGTCCTATATTATCTCCACTCTGAATAAAACGTTGATCATTAAACTGAAACCACCTTAAAGTTTCTTATTTATGCTGAAAATTCTCAGCTTTCCGTTTCTCATCACGAGTTTTTTGTCCAAGAATACTGCAACCAAGTAAGTACGAGTTGTTTTTTTTGATGCTGGTCATCTTCATTTTCGATTTTCTTTTTTCGGAAATAAATTCGTTTAGTTACCCTTCCGCTGTCTCATATTAACTGCACTCTCAAAAATAATCTGGATGTTAAAATGGAACTACCTTGACAAATAAATTTCTCAGCTTTCGTTTCTTAACTCGAGTTTTTTTGTCCCATACTGAAATAAAGTAAATCGTGTTTATTTTTTGGGATGCCGGTCAACTTTTTTACAAGGAAGTCCTCAGCTTTCCGTTTCTTAATTCGATTTTTTTTGTTCCATACTGAAATCAAGTAAGTCATATTTATTTTTTCGGATGTCGGTCAACTTTTTTGCAAGAAAAGCCTCGGCTTTCCGTGTCTTGACTCGAGTTGTTTTGTCCAATACTGAAATCAAGTAATTCATTTTTTTTTTTTGGATGCCGGTCAATTAACTCTACAAGAAAGTCCTCAGCTTTCCTTTTCTCAACTCGAGTTTTTCGTCCCGTACTGAAATGAAGTACCAGTAAGTCAGATTCATATTTTTCGGAGCCCAGCCAATAATCTATTCTGGATGGCGATGGTTTTGGTTGGACACAATCGCGTACCTATTGTTGGCGGCAATGGAAGCTTCGGCGGTCCTCAAGAATGGCCATCGATGTACATCATCCCACGGTATACAAAAGCTTTAGGCAATAAAATAGTCTATTGCGAAAACACGCCCAGCAGTCTAAATTGTGGGGTGCGACGGCTGTTGATGGATACAATAATTGCGTGTATATTGTTGGCAGCAATTTCCATCGCGATAGGCAAACGTTTTTGGTCTATTGTTCAAACGATAGCAATATATAGCGGTCGCTTCCCCAGCATCTTTAGTTCAGGACAAAGGGCATCTATGGACAACCTTGTGACCCTAATATTGTTAGGGTAAAGGCATATATTGTGTCCATTGCCGAAAATATGTTGTTCCCCGACAGTCTCTATTAGTAGACAGCGTTGCCAGTATACTGTCGTTAACATCTATCGATAGACAGCGTTGCCAGTCTATTGTGGTCAACAGTGCCTATCAAAATTGTTGCCAGTCTATAGTGGTTCACAATGTCTATCGCTAGACAGCGTTGCCAGTGTGTGTGTTCTTCACATTAAATCGTTCTTCTACTCGTTCGACATCCAGCAAGCCCAGTGTCCGTGCTGATTCTTCACCCTAGAAAGATACGAGCTCTGTGGTCACAGACTACGACATAGAGATACCACACCGTGATGCATTAATAGCCTACGCAATAAATACCATGCCTTCGCACTAGATTCGGCTGACACAACATACATACATACGCCAGCAACCAAAATACAACATAAAGAAAGAGAAGCAACAAAGAAACCAAACCAAAGAAGAAAAGGAGAAGGATCCCAAATATATAAATACAATGGGAAGCCAAAGCTCAAGACACATACCCCGAGCATGAGCCAAAATGGACGTGCAAGGGGGAAGAAGAAACGGGAAGGAACAAGGGAAAGATGGGAAATATGCATCCCGGGGAACACTTAACCAAGTAAAAAGGGCAAAATACGCTCGTCACCCACCCCACTATGTAATACTTCTTTCATAAGGATAGTAAGGGGAAAATATAGGAAAAAGTCAAGTCATGGAAAAAAAAATCAAAGCACCCAGCCAATACATACCGAACGGCCGCAGCAGTTGGCGGTACGAGTAGCAAAGAAAAGTACAACCTATTAGTCGGCCTGGTACCTTGCTACCCTATCTGCGGTCTCTTTGCTACTCTCTTCTACCGCGGTTTCCCTTCTACTCCTCCCGTTCCCCCCCCTGCCCCCATACACTTGTGCGGTGTTCCTTCTACCCTTGCTGCTGTTACCCTTCCCCCCTTTCCCCCGCAGCGGATGCGCGGCGCTGTCTACTCATCTTTGCCTCAGCCTCGTGCCTCCTGCCCATGAACCGTTCAGCTGCTTCGAGGATTCCCCGGTACCACTTTCCCGTCTGTTTTGCTGCAGTGGGCCACAGTGCGGTCGCAACTCGAAAGACTAAGGGGGAGTCTTCCGTTGATCCCTCGGTGGCTTTGAACCCTCTAAGGTCCTCAGCAATGGCCCTAGGCCAAGTCTTGAGCTGCCCGCCTGGTTTCGGGCTCTCCCCACCAGCGATCGTCCCGAGCATCAACCGACTGGGCAATCGCCCCTCGTGTTGCCGCACCAGAGCCCCCGCAAAGAAGACTCGCCGTTTACGGATGGTCGTTTCGATACTTTCGCATCGTGTTATCCTGAGCGCCTTCACGTACGAGAGGGTGGTGTGGTCGGTGCGTAGTCGGCGCTGGAAGTCAATGACTCGCAGAAGGACTTCGTGGTGGGCTGATCGAAGTTCGCCGAAGTGGTCCGCATTGAGGGTCCACGTCACGCAACCGTACAGCAAGGTCTCGATCACCTCGGCCTTCGGCATCCGGACTTTCAGACTAAGCGGTGCGCTCGTCCTATCGTACAGTTCCGGACCATACCGTTTGAGGCATGCCCGCATCAGACGGATTCGTCGCTCGATTTCGAAGGAGAGGTCAGCGTTTTCGTGGATAATGCCTCCTAGGTATAAAAAAACTGGGTCGTCTGTTTATACTTGTGGCCTGCAGCTTCGATCGCGAGCGGTGAGGTGGTAAACGTCTGATCCGATGTCCGTAGGAACATCGTCTCTGTCTTCTTTTCGGATACCGTGGGCCATACTGCTTCGACGACAGTCACGATTACTGTCATCATTCTTGCAAGGCCTTCCTCCGACTTCGAGACTATTCCTGCGTCGTCTGCATACAACATGCCCCACACAGCCCTTTGCACGCATGCCAACGTTTCCGACAACCCTGTCCTCTTCGAGATGAACCAAATCCCTTACGATGCATTCGTCTTTGCTGAGGCGTACCAGCACGATGTGCATCGCAGCGGCGAAGAACACGTTGAACAGTAACGGCGATAGTACGCAGCCTTGCTGCTGCCCCTGGGTTACATTGAACCAGTTCGAGTGTTCACCGTCATCCGCACGCACGCGAGCCCGCACGCCTTCGTGAAAATTGCAAATGATTGTGAGCATCGTGGTTGGTACACCAAGGCGTGCGAGTACCTCTCACAACAGTTCTCGGTCGACAGAGCCGTACGCTTTTTGCAGATCGATGAAGCACATGTACAGGGGGATTTTCTTCTGCCGTCCGAGCTCCTGCAACCGGCGCACGACAAACAGCATATCGACTGATGACCGTGCGGGGCGAAAGCCGCACTGTTCTTCAGGAAGTATGAGCTCGGTCTCGCAGTAGCTGCTTAGACGGGACGCAACGATTTTCAGCAACACCTTGCCTGCGTGAGCAACAAGCAAAATGCCTCTGTAGTTGTTGCAATCAGTTCTTTCCTTCTTTTTGTGAAGGGTTTTTATGATCGCATCTTTCAATTGCTGAGGGACTTCTCCCGTTACCCAACCAGTCTAATGTCGGCAACAATATCCATTGATACACGCTTTTTCGGGGCTGCTGCTGTAGCGGCAATGTTCTTTTACGGGAGGCCATACATAGTAAATAGGACCAAATCTTTTTGGCACAAATCTAGGTAAATGTAAAGGTTTTTGTATATATATGGTAGGTCCTATTTACTTTTTTTTTTTTTTTTTAGTAGTTGATGGTAATGAGGCGCGACCTCAGTAATACCTGCAGTAGGCATGTATCTGCGATGCATCATGCCGGGCGAATACGGATTATTCTGTTTTTTGCTTAACCACACTAACGAACATCTACTACCTACGAGTACTACCTACTTGTATACGCCGTCGTTGGTAAATCTCAATATCGTAAACGTTCTTGGCCTCTTCTGCTCTTGATGTATGTGTATGAAAAACATAGCAGTATGCACACACCAATACTGGATTTTGTCGTGTGTATCCTGGTTTCCACCTCGAAATCCGGCATAATAATTTCAAGAGGAAAATTTGAAGACGAAAAATCTGCATCTGAAATGTTTTGTCCAACAGAAAAAGCTTCTTTCTCGTAGCAGGTGCCACCACTACTTGCTTGTACTGATGTACGACATCTGCAGCAGCAGTGTTTGTCCAGCAAAACAGCAGCATCAGTAGCAGTAGGACGTACGAGGCCAGGATCAGCGTCGCTGTACGCTCGGTTGGTCAATCTAACCCTTGAACCCTTTGTACACGTACTCGACTTTGTCTTGTGTTGATTCCGAACTCGAAATTCGGCATAATATGAAGACGAAAAATCTGCACCCGACATGCTCTATCCGAGAGAACTTCTCGTAGCAGGTAGCAGGTGCCACCGCTACTACTACTGATGTACGACATCTACAGCAGCAGTGTTTCTTCAGCAGCAAAACAGCAGCAGCAGTAGCAGTAGGACGCACGAGGCCAGGGTCAGCGTCGCTTTACGTGTGTAGGCACATGTTTGTGCTGGGCCATGTTGAAAAAACACAGTACCAACAACACATTATATCGGTTTTTGCTCTTGAGTTCTACCTAACGAAACCCAGCTCTACGAGTACTCTCAGGCAAACTGTGCCTGTCCACAGCAACGAGCGTTCGGGCCATGTCCCCGAGACATGCTGCAGGTGGTACTATCAGGCCCACCCTCCTACTGATGAGGGGACGGAGAAGCAGGAGAGGATCTGCTGTAGTTGTACAGCAGTAGTAGTAGTGGTGGCACAGCTATTAATAGCAGCTCCCTTGGACACACGTCAGGTTGTAGATTTTTCGTCTTCAAATTATGAGTTCGGAACCAGGAAACACACATGTGCGAAGGGTTCACACACAAGCCGAGCGTACAGCGACACTGACCTTGGCCTCGTGTGTCCTACTGCTACTGCTGCTGCTGCTCCTGTTTTGCTGCTGGAGAAGCTCTGCTGTGGATGTCGTACATCAGTAGTAGCGGTGGCACCTGCTACCTGCTACGAGAAGTTCTAAAGCATGTCGGGTGCAGATTTTTCGTCTTGAAATTAGTATGCCGAATTTCGAGGTTAAAACCAACACAAGACAAAATCGAGTACGTGTACAAAGGGTCCAAGGGCAATGGGCCGTTAGCATCATGGGATAGATCAGGTAAGATGTGCTTAAATCCTGGACGATAGAACGGAAATATTACGGAGGACCATAGTAATGAGGCGCGCGAAACGCGTAGCGCGAGCCTTTTTAGTTCTTGGATTTTTCCAAGAAGTTAAAAGCCTCTTCATAACGGCTCGGAGACGAGGGTAGGGTGCCTCGTTTTGAGTTTCTCTGTATGTGTGTGAGGGTGTGTGTGATTCAACATTTTTTTGGGCCACGTTTGACCACCGCGCTCAACGCACAGGGCACTAATTCCAGTCCCGGCGGGCTCTGTGCACGCACACACAAACGAAACCTTCTCGTGCTGGTGCGGTGGTAAGTCACTCACAGCTGGTCGAGCTAGGTGCGACAACGCCAGAATATCAAACACTATTGTTGCCGACAATGCCTACCGATACAGCGTGGCCAGTCAATTATTATGGTGTCGACAATGGCCTCGACAAGCACGTTTTCGGGGTCGTTGTGTGGTGGCTATGATCTATTTGTCATACGTAGAGAGTGTAACCGATCAGGAATCACTATGAATAACACAGAGTACTAACCGCAACAACACAGCCGACAATGCAACACAATTAACCCCCATGACGCCCACCGCCTTGTTGGGGCACACAACGTTGCAGCCCTCCTTCACGCTATGACATGCACCCACATTGCTGCTCATCACGATGCACCGTTCACTTCATTCCATACTAACTGGTGGCGATCCCAAGATGGAAGCATGACATTGCTGCGACACAAAATATTGCCTTGCTTAAAAAATCAGATATAGGTGTGGAAATAGGCGGGTGATGGTATTCATCGATGGGCATTGTCCACCACAATAGATTCTCAACGGTGTCCATCGCTAGCAATCGCCAGCCACAATAGATTAGGAAATGCATCTATCGATAGCCATTGCTGGTCACAATATGTTCAGAAACATATCTATCGATAGCCATTGCCGGTCACAATAGACTAAGAAGTGCATCTGTCGATAGCCATTGCCGGCCACCTTAGATCAAGAAATGTGTTCATCGATAGCCACTGTCGACCACAACGGATCCTGCAAGCTATCCGTCGATAGCGATTGTCGGGTGACGATAGCTTTCAACCCAGGTACTTCAGCACACTCCTGCCTGAACAATATGTTGAGGACGTAACCTATCGATAGACATTATCGACGACAATGGATCGAGGAACGTGCTAATCGATAGACCTTGCCGACGACAATAGACCCGCCCATTGCACCATATTCTAGTTCGAAGTATTGACGTTGCAGGGGCCATTGTCTATAGTCCAGGGTGTGAAACCCCCTTGTCTTCTCATCCAGCCCATAACGAGTAACACTTATCATGTTATTAATACTGTGTTAGCGGAATTCCTGGTGGTTATCGCAATACGCGTTCAAGGGATAACGTACGAAGGTGGACGATCATTGAAACGTTAGCATTATATAACCGTGTGAGCGACATCAGCCCGTAGCGAGTAACCTTGTGTCAGTGTGTCAGCGGAATTCTTACTTGCTACCGTGACACGATCTAGACAGATAACGCACATGATCAATTGAACGCTTACACTATGCTAATGTGTTGGTGGAAGTCCTATTGGCTATCGTAACACACGGTAGAGGAATAGCGTATATGGCCAATAGAAGTTAGCATTATGTCACTGTATCGGCCGCAACAGCAATCCGTGTCGAGCGACGTTATGTGAGGGTGTTATAACGAAAGTCTTGCTACCACAACATCCGTCGGAAGTCTTGCCTCCATAACATACGTCAAACGGACAACATACATCATCGATAAAACACTCTCTCTAGCATGATTATGATATGTATGTGCCCGCTCGTACGCAATTTACGCAGTATAACTCTAGCATTATTATGTTGACGTGCTATCTCGTATGCAACATGCTTGGTAGTAACACAAGATAGCAGACAACGTAAGTCCCCAATCTAACATTAACAACATGTTACATGGTACCTGATACTGCTGTGTTAATTCCTGTGCGAGCATGCAGATCACGTCACATCTATGGATAACGTACTATTTATATTAGCCGGGTTTCCTAATTTTGTAGGAGTTTTATTCACAGGAATCCCCCCTACCTATCCCCTGTTATGGATTTTCAACAATATGGGGGCGTTGTTTACCGGAGATGCCATGTTATCTTGCCTCCCCGGAGATAATGTGTGGGCGTCCCCTGCTGGGATCTCGGGGCGAAATTGGATAACACGGCTACATCAGGTTTCTTCGCAACGCCGCTATACCACTAACTCAGGTAGCCCATGTTGGACCTCGGGAAGACCCAAAAGGTTACGTCGCAGCACAACATTAGAACGACTTCGGCACAAACGGTAACTCAGTAACATAATATTGGGCCCGAACTGATAATTATATTACTATGGAAACACAGCAGTAACGAAATGTTAAAATCACAGGTATTTACTGACAATACAGCAGCAACACCATAAGTTGATGTTAGAGAGACTTCCGCGTCTAGATTAACATTCTTAGATGATATTACGTATTAGCCGGCTGAGAACGTAACGCTCATAACGTATATGTATGTTAAAGGTTACGTTATCCGACCCTATAGCAACCAGACGAGGGGTCTGACGAACGTAGTGCTATTTAGTAGTGCTAACCACTGGTGCGTCATGTTATGCCCGTGTGTTATTTGTAATATAATGTTAGGTGTTGGTGCTGAGCAACATATGGTAACATTATGTTAGTTAGGATGTTATGTGTAGCGCTCCTCTCAAGGATAACGCACGCGGTGTTTGTAGTGTGTTATGTGAAACACCAGGCAGGCAATAACATTATGTTGTCATGTTACTAATAGTAAATCTGCAGATATCGATCCGGGCACGTTGGGGTGATAACATACGCGTATGGTTCCACAGTCTCTGTGTTGTCGGGAGTTTGGCAATATCTATTTTTTTGTCGGTAGTGCAACACAGGTGAGTAAATCGCACCTCGGATAACGTAACACTCAGACAACACTTACCTACGTTCTGGAGCCTAACGCAAGGACGTCGCTACATGATAACATGGTGTTAGTGCTGGAGGAACAATCACGTTACCGCCGTAACACAGTGTTGACTGCAAACCCACGAACGTGCACACGCCTTAACGCTATATGTATGTTTCTGCTCGATCTCGTCAAGCCGTGGTACAGTAATATTAAGTTACTTACGCCGTGAACGGTGCATGTACAAACACTGAAACACAATATACCTGTTCTTTTTTACGAGGACATTTCATTTTTCTGCTTTATGTAGCTCCAAACGTTCCGATCAAGCCAAAATTTGATTAGGCAGGGCTCCTTGGTGCACTCCCGTGAGTGTTCCAAAGCGACAGCACTTTCAGTGTCCTCTGTCGGGGCGGACCTCGTTGTTGAAGTTCGAAAATGTGGTTCCAGGCGCAATAATATTTAGTTTCTCGTACTGCTGTGGTCAACTCTAATATATTTTTTTCTGCTGTCGAACGAGAAGGGGGAACGCAGAAGCTGTATGAGTACGTATACTTACAGTATGCTGTACACAATTCATCTCGCGTGCTCTCGCTTGCCCCAGTAAAAGCATGCCAAAGAACTCCGTTTTCTGTCCCGATGCCTACACAGACAACGCGTACTGCTGTGGTGCGCTGGCCTCCATGTTGTAGACTGGCTGTGCTCAGCGAGAAAACAACGGAGCATATATTCTACATCTATCTGTGTGTAGGAGTGAGTACTGCAAATATGGGTGAGTATATACACCCCTGGGTTCCTCTTGCTCGTTCTGCAGCAGAAAAAAACTACTTGATCAATGACTACTGCGGGGGACCATAGTAAAAAGGACGCAATATTGTTAGAAAAAATAGGTAAAATATACAGGTTTTTGTGTACCGTAGGTTCGATTTACCATGCATGGCCCCCCGTGCAGTAGGAGAAACTGAATATTTACGCGCCTGGAACCACATTTTCAAACTTCGGCGAAGAGGTCCGCCCCGAAGGAAGATGCGGAAAGTGCTGTCGATTTGGCACACTTACGGGGGTGCACCAGGGAGCCATATCTACCCTACCAAATTTTATCTCGATGGGAATATTCGGAGCTAGAGCAGAAAAAAAACGAAGTGTCGTTGGGAAAAAGAACGGTGGCAGGCATGGTTACAGAGTGTCTTTGTTGTCGGGAGATTTTTTTTGTGTGTTTTGTGGGCAGTGCAACACAGGTATAATAGGACTGGGCCGGCGGAATTACGGGACGCCCCGTGTCCCCCTATAAACAAAAACCATACGTAAATAAAACAGAAAACCCCTGCATTTTTGCTTCCGAGCACCCACATTGGACTTTAACCTGTGTTTCGATCCTGGCGGAGATGTCTATTGAACGTTCTCTCTTTCTGCCGTAATTTAAATGTTATTGTTCTTTTTTATGGGCACTTTTACTTTCCAGCCTAATTCGTAGGAGGTGTTATTTACCCTCAGTAATCTTTTGGACAAGCCGCGGTGACAGGTGTCGTCCCTTCTGTCCCCCCCAGGCACGGGCCTTCATTTTTATCGCGCATAAGATTCAGCATTTCCACTGCTCGTCGTTTGTCATCGAATGTTGCGAACTCACGCTCCTCCTCGCGCTTTCCGCTAATAACTTTTCATGCAAGAAACCGTCCTCACGAGTATGCACTCGGTGAGACTCGAACCCACGAAATCGATCTTAGTAGGGACGCGGACAACCTACCAAGCCACCGGGGACGCCGGATTACAGGTACTTGACTGTCCAGGCCGACTGATATGCGAGACGGAACTAAAAAACAAACCAGGTTTTCCGTTCAACGTGCACAAACTCGCGAGCAGTGCCGTCGGCAGTGATGCGTCATTTTTGGATGGTACTCACGGAAAAATAGTTATCTTCACATGCAGCACCCACCGCCGCCGCGAATCCTCGCCTCACAGAGCATGGATCACGTTCAAATCTCCCGGAATATATAAGCTCCACGTCCTCGCTGCCAAGCTTTAGGGTCGTCGGTGGCCCGTGCCTAGAGCGGTCGCTTGTGACGTGAGAGCACGTCCAATTTCTGGATCAAGTTTTCATGGTTGGAAATGACCTCCTGTTCCGTCCAGCACACAGTGGAGGCAGAACGGGACCAGGCGTCACGCCCCAAGGGAGAACTCCAACCACAGACCACCTATGGCCCTCACACTTTCCACCGATGACTCTATGCTCAGTGGACCATGGACTGTAGCGACCTGCGCTTTGTGAAGCGAGCACTCGGTAGCGGCGGGTTTGATATGTGTCTCAAAGCAGGTAATTGTTGCTGCCTCGGGCAGGTTTTGCAGCCGAAAGAAGGAAGGCAGACCGACGTGTGGGTTTCACCACTACCAAGACGAAAACCTGTTGCAGATTCTGGTTTCGTCTGCCATAACAGTGGCCTTACGTCCAACACAACATTAAAAACAAAGCTTGATTTGATTCGTACGTATGCGTTGAGGGTGTTCTTCTCGGATGCTATACGAGCGGGTTCCGGCGACAGGCGGACCTTGACAGCTCCAGTCTTTTGCTCTCTGAATAAAAAGGAGTCGGAAGACGAAAACTGGCAGGGTTGTTCTTCATGACTATATTACAAGGCATGTGATGGCCCTTTTCCTTGTTGATGCGGTCACATGAATTTGCTTTGTGTGGTGAGTTTCAGTCCATTAATTGTGTTGCTGCCCGAAGGTGGAATGCTTGCGCTTTTTTTTCGAGACCAGCGCTCGTGAAGATATCTCAGAGGGGTATTTCGAGCACTCCTGAAAAGCACAACTTGGAGCTGTTTTCCGGTAGTAGAAAAAAAAATATCATTACTTGACGCATATTTAGGCCATACACCGGCTTCATCACATCGCATATATTTGATTTGTTCGTGGAGGCCACTATTACGGAGGACCATAGTGAATAGGACCAACGATACACGCAAAAACCTATATATTTACGTATTCTCAGTTTGTAGAACTGGGTCTCTGTTTTGGTAAATGCAAATCTGTCTGTCCGCAAGGCTTAAATTTTGGAACACTTTCCAATGGCCGATGTATACGCTCGTCACCAATGATATTTGTACGACGTATTCGACCCTTACGGACCTTATATACTGAAACATGCCATACCACCAGGCAAACTTAGCCATGTAATACATGCACGACATCGTACCATGGTACCATACCGCAAACGTACCATACCATATACTGTGTTTTTACCGCACCATACCGTCAACATATACCATACCACGTACGGTGGTTTTCGCATATTCCCATATACCATACCAACATTTTCGCATATTCCCATAAGTGCGGGTGCTCGTTCCGTCTTCGTGTGCTGTTGCTGGATATATGTCCCCGCCGAGTACTATATCAAGTGGTACCGGTAGTCAACAAGTACACGCTCTGCCTGAGCCAAACACGGCACTCTGGGGTTCCGTCTGTGCTGGTCCCGACTGGCCTCTCCCGTCACTCTTGACAACTCTACCTGCGACTTCACAAAAAAAGAGACAAGCAAACTGAGAACAGCACTCGAATGCATTTCATCGGGGGCAATAACAATTTTTACTTACAATGGTTGGTCCTATGTACTATGGTCCCCAGTTATAGTACGATTTGAGCGAAATAGGTGGGAAGCGCTTCCGCTTGCAATTTCGAGATATGTTCATGTGTTTATGTAATCTAGTCCTTTTTTCTGTGGATTTGGCCAGATTTTCTTTGGCATTTGGGTTCCCCCGAAACTTTCCTGATTTTAGTTTGTGGGTCTCGGTTTTTTTTTTTGTCGGCATTATGTTCCTTCAGACCTGGTGATCACGACCAAGGACGTGTTGTCGCCAAGTCGGCGAATTTCCACAACTCTAACGCAAAACCAAACTGGACAACGTGCCCTGCCCGGATCGTATTTGCACCGGTATGCGAGTTAAAGGCCATTTTATTTCCTACATACGGACCTGGTACCGGTATACCGGTAGTTGGCATACGTACTTGTACAATTTCCAAGAAAGCTCGTACGAGCATAAGAACTCGCGTGATTCGAGTTCTCGGGGAAACTGCAGTGGTTCTTCGCCGACAAGACAGGGGCTCGCCGCACAAGAGCTAGCGTACGCGGGTTTTTGCGTGTGGCTGACACAACATACAACACTATGTATCATTGTAGTATACTGGAGGTTCAAATGTCGCTGTAAGTTTGTGGGTAGATGCTGTACAACCAACTCGGCTGGGGGTGGTTTTGTGTGCATTCAAGGGGGCAACCAGCCGAAACCACAGCCCACGCGGAAGAAGAGTCCGCACTGCATAAT
Source organism: Macrocystis pyrifera (assembly GCA_031763025.1). Taxonomy (NCBI): domain Eukaryota; class Phaeophyceae; order Laminariales; family Laminariaceae; genus Macrocystis; species Macrocystis pyrifera. The sequence continues at coordinate 6,968,054 of JASSKH010000008.1, read as the reverse complement.
CGGGTATAGCCCATAGATGTTGCCCCTCTTACCCTTCATTCCGACGGCATGATAGGGTGGTGTTGTCTGACATCTAGTAGAGACGCCAAGATCCCTCCCTTGCGTTGTAGGCACTTGCCATACGCGGAAGCCTTATGTACAGTGAGTCCCTACAACCAAAGTTCTCGATCGTTTACAGCCGTTGCTGCTTGTGGAAATATCTGAGGCTTGCGTGTGGGAGGTACTATAACTATTTTGGAAATTTTAGTAGTACGGCTGCCTGCATGTTGGTGGCCAGGCCGGTGTAAGACTGCTGATGGTCATGGACATTTACCGCATTATCGGCAGTGGCCTTATTCAAGTATCAAAAACGTCAAAACGCCCGGGGCTTGCACAAGTCTGTGCGTTGCTGCTGCTGCGGCTGTTGTCCTCCTGCTGCTCTGATGTTTCCCGCTGCTGCTACCCCTCGTATCCACGCAGCAAGCGCAAGACATTCACCATGCCCCTAACTCGCACACTGGTATCAGGTACTTGTACTCGACAACTGCCTGTAGCCGTTCTGTGTATCGTCCAAGCATTGTGCAGCCAACACACGCAACGCCAAAAATATGCATTTCTTGCCAATATTTCAAGCAGCAAATGGTGGCAAAGAGTCCTGTCGCAACTTTTTTCTCTGATAATTCAATATGCAAGTATGGGATTCGTTGAGGTTTTCCGCCCGGAAGGGGAGAGGGCTCGCCCTGAATAACCTTCGGTGCCGGCAATTGCTCGGATTTCAGTGACTGTGACGATAATTTTGCGTGTGGCCTAGGGTGGGTGGAAAGGTCTGTACCTTTTCCTCTGTCGGCCTTGTCCACACAGACGTTCTCCGCCTTGGTGATAAAATCACGTGTCTCGTCAAAATATACTTGGTCAAACCATTAGGGACATCATTGCTAAATTATTGCGTATTTGTCCCCGTCCTGGTTCCATGTGATTGTGCCACGATTTCACTGTGTAACTGCGGGGGCTGCCGCCAATCATTTCAAGCAGCAGTCGATGCGGGTGACGGCTCCCGTCGGAGTATAATATCTTGGTGCTGTATCTTCTCACTCACATCGAGTAAATTGTTGCCCAAGCAGTTGTATCCCACTCGAAGCAGTAGGAACACAGTGCTTGTATCAAGCGTGAAGGTTTCAACGCATTGTACCCTGAACCCGTGTTTACCTCTAAAAGGAACGGATATGCGAGCTGGTTGAAGCCTCCCGCCCCTATTTCGTCAGCCACGAATGCCGCATGCAATTACAACTCTCAAATTTCACATATTTGGTATTCCACTGACCGCCACGAACAGCGGAAGGAGGCGTTCTGCGACAAACGTTCACCCCAATTTTTCTTAGGCTCCTCACTTGACCTTAAGGAGCTCCACACCTCACACGAAAACTGACTTCAGCAACAACCAAAGTTCATCCCGATGAATATTCCCATAGCCCGAGTACACAACTACGTCATTTTTGGAAACAAGGTTTGCGTTCTGACGATTTCGGGTGAAGGGGCCCCGTCATTCAGAATTTTTTCGAGCGGAAAAGTGCTACCTCTATCGTACAACCCCTTGGGGGTGATATAGTCAGTTGTTTTTTTAAGGCCCTAGGACTGAGCTCTACCGCCGAGAACGAGACCCGATAAAAGCACATGCCTTCAAGGAGGTGAATATTACGAGGGACCATAGTAAATAGGACCAAATATTGTCGGTAAAAAAACGGGGAAATATATAGGTTTCTGTGTGTACCGTAGGTCCTAGTTGCTATGGTCCCCCGGAATTATAGTCAGGCGTTTCCGTACGTGGAAATACTTACAGTTTTTCATTTATTTGTTCGGAACAAGCCGCTTTTAGAGGCTCAAGGAATTTTGGTGCAATGCTTCACGCACGATATCAGAAGATCTTACTCCGTAAGGTTAATAAAAAGTCATTTTTAACGCCCAGAATCGGATACATGCTGAGACTACGCAATTCCAAGACGATGTCGGAATCTGCACGTATTCCACACAAAGCTCCAAAGGCCCACGGCGTTAAGAATAGATGACCCCTGAACTTTTGCGCACGTGTTCTATGTGCCCCCGCCGAGCCACTGACGAGTGGGATTGCTGTTTTTTCGTCGCCGAAAAATTAGGGATCCCTTAACCCTTTCGCGACTGCAGTTCCTTTTTGGGAATAAAGTACCTCGAATTTGAGTGCTTTGTCCACAAACCGAAACTGCAGTTCTCAAAGGTTTGAGAGCCAAATCCCCCCTCCCAGAAATGTTACAAAAATATAATGTGTATATATGTATATGTCTCACCCGATCGTCAAAGGGTCGGCAGGAGCGTAAACGATATGTGTCGACTTTCAGGATCTATATCCCTAATACGGCGGGGAAAATGGACTCATGAGGAATCTGGGGGGGGTATGCTTGAGCCAGCCTTTGCCCGTGTATCGGATATTGCCCTCGTTTGTACTGTGGCAGTATGGGTACTTTTGGCCTTACTTAGTTCAAGATTGCACCGAAAGCAATAGTTCGGGTTGGACCCAGGCTGATGAGCTTTGTCTGCTTGTTAGTACAGCTTTTCACACTACGTAGGGCACACAGCACGCGGAGCACCTGACTCCCGCTACCTTGCCGATCCCAGGGTGGCGTAATGTCTCGTCTTGCGCCATCGAGTCGGTAGAGACCGATCGCTTTCTGCCGCCTCGTTTAGATAACACACGTTGACTCACTTGGCAGCAGCTGACTTTATTTTGGTTCAAATCTGAACGAGAACGGGGATTGGGATGTGGTTCGCTTTCTCCCACGGTAGTTGCAGTGGGCTTCCTACGGGGTGGATTTGTGCAACTTGGACGGTTGTCGTCAGTTTGTATGGTCTTTTGCACGTACGCTTGGGGGGATAGATCGGAAGCTTCCTCGACTACGATAATACCCGCACTCATTTCTTTAACGGAACGTGGTTTTCCGTGCGCACCGACCAATACGCTGCCGAGAGTTTTACTTGCCGGAAGATTTATTACTATTAGTAGCAGAGGTGCCCCCTCACCGTCCGTAACGGACTACCGGACTGCAGGTTCGTTCCGCTCCGGGATGGTGGCAAATATACAGTCCACTGTTATTTTCCCATCATGATTCCTCTCCACCGTTCTTCCTCCTCGCTCACCACCGCCGCCTTTTCTTTTTCTGGTTGGGAATCACAGCACCGGGCACAAGGTTCATCACGTAGACTATGATGGTTGGACCGGCAAGGATGCGCAATGCGTTTCTTGCGGTCGTGATTGGGCTGTTCACTTTCGGAGCACGATCTTTGCCCGCAATGGAAGAAGAACAGCGACAACTTGAAAAAAGCCCTACAAAGAACAAGGTCGGTTCGGTTCAACGTTTGTTCCGGTTTGGTCGGCCTGAGTTTCGCCGGCATGCTTTCGGATGGCTTGAGTAGTTTGGTTGTGTTTCCGCCTTTAGCTTTCGCTTCGGGACGCATACGGTCAGTATTGCTCTTTTTTTAGGCCTGGCGTTTGGTTTTCGGCTGGGGGCTCCTCTGGTTTGGCTGGGTTTTGTTTGGGAGTTGAAGGCGCTTGCATGTTCACCAGGTGCCTCGCCCTCCCATGGCCATTAGCCCCCCTTGCTTTAATATCTTGCCCTTGTGAAATGCCGAACATGATATCGATACTTTCAACTCTTGCTTCGCGCACCTGTAGCTTATCGCGTGGTGCAATCGCCTCGTTTTGTCCGGGTATCCGGGTCGTAATAGCAATGCTGGGTGTTCCATCACATGAACAAATCTGGCGGGACAACCATCAAGTTTCTTCTGAAGAGGTGGCTGAAGGGCCAGGGCTACAAGGTCGGCCAATTCGACACCGAAGGCAAGCAATTACGTTTCAGACCATCGATGAACCGTGAATTCGAGGGGACACGGAGGCCTTGCTCCTGTCTTTGCGCAATATTCCAATAGCACATGAGCAAGTCCCGTCGCGTGCGCCTGCCAGCTTGTGCCGCTTGTGTGTTAGTTGCCGTGCGATCATTCCCTACACGTTTGATTCGGTTGGCACTGCTAACGATTGAGGTTTCTGTCACTGCGGGGTCAAACCTTCCGCAACCCAGATGCACTTGCCTCGCGTCTTTTCTCGTGACCATCAAAGGTTCCCCTACGCGTAGCTTTCCTGGCCAGTGTGTCGCGAAGCGGGGGCGGGGGGCGGGACACGGGTTTGCCGCTTTTCTCTAACCTCCGTACCAAGCCAACCGTTCCGACATGGCCCTAGCTGGGTGTCGCGTCTAGAGCTCAGCTCCACGCTCTAGTTGTGACAAGTTACTTGGATTTGTTGTACTTTGTTTTTGCGGTAATCAACCTTCCCCCGTGGGTAATGGTGGCAGTGAGAATTGTTTGTGGCAGGGGGGGGGGGGGGGGGGGGGGGGGGGGGGGGGGGGGGATGGTTGTGTTGAATTTCGCCTACAATAGCCATTTTTGGTTCCCCCACCCCTCGTTTTTCCAACGAGCTGTTCAGGGTCTCCGCCAGAAATGTTTTGGACATCGGAAGTTCAAGCGGTCTTTTTTCAGTTAGACCCTGACAATTCGCACACAGTTTCCGTGCCCTTATTTGCCGACAGATGTATGGAGGGGTTACGATAAATATTTTTTCCTCTAATTTTCTGGGGTCTTCGGGTGTTTCTGAACATTGGGCTTTCTGAGACCCCAGATGTCTAGCGAACTAAAAAAGAGTGAAGGCCCTTTCCATAAGTCCCTTGGCGTAATAGCGTGGAATGTGTGTGCGAAGTGTTCATGTCTATTTCGAAAAATAACGTGAACTTTTGAGCTTTCGAGGGGAAAAATGCAGATTGAACCGTGTTGACTCTACGCAGTCAACTGGTCGCACGTTTGCGCAACCTCTTCTTGTAGACATTATTAACAGGAGTACGTATTGTAGAACCGTTTCGTTCAGAAAGACGAACATCAACAAATGCTTCCATGCAATGGGAACGCCTGACTTTTGTCAATTGTTGTCAAGGTCTGTTGTTGGTCAGGACACAACTACGCCGCTACCGCCAGTCTTGGGGCCTAAAAACAAACCTGGTTATGCCATTCGTTTTTTCTGTTGACTACGGTGAGTATGATACCTAACGCCAGGTATGTTGTATTCGAGTGGTGATTTCATGCAGCATTCATGGTTGACGCGATTGTTTTTGTTTTGCTCGAACCAGCCTGTATTGTGTTTCCATACGTATCCCTTCCCCTCCCCGTGCGTGTTTTTCGCTCTTCGCACCCGTTGGGGTTTTGGTGATTGTTCACGACTTGCAGAGTGGTTAGAGGGCAGTGAGGCCGCACAGGCGTTTGTTGAGAAAGGTTACGACTTCACCTGGGGTTCGTACACTGAAGGGCTAAGGCGCCATGGGAACGCGAACTGCACGTGGTTTACAATCTTTCGGCATCCCGTGGACCGCGTAGGTGAATGACAACGGAAGCATGGGTTTAGGGGGCAAAGTGACCACTGTCGTATCGGCTCGCTGTGGTCACGCGCATGACGTGCAGAACAATAGCCCCAGCCCCCCGCGCTCGAACTAGTGGAGCTTACCTCTTGCTGTGGTGGGTTCGCTGTTTTCTCGCCTTCTTACTATATTTCTGCCCACGTAAGGCGTGCCTGGTGCTTCTTAGGATCAGGCTGAATTGAGATGAAACAACCGGCACAAAGTTCGAAATTATTGAGATGAACACCCGCGTTGAAAAGCGGAAGCGACTGTTCACCGTTGGTTGTAGAGTGTTCCGCGAAGAAAGTTATGTAGGTTTGTTGTACTGTATGGATAGAGCTCGTGGTCAAAGTCAGCTTAAGGCGGGTAGGTAAACCTGGACGAAACTGCTTGAGTGGTTAAACCAGAAAGCGTCTGCCCTTGAACAAACGACCACGCATGGCAGGCCCAAGCACCCCATGCCTCCAAACATTCCGTTGTGCGTCGAGGCCAGCGCAATACCACATCACGATCTTGAGCCCGACTGTTTGCTCTTTAGGAAACCGAATGATCGTCGATTGCGGCCGAAAATCGTTGTTACCGGTGGAGGTGCTGCAAGAGTGCGGTAAAGACACGCCTCGTTTGTAGCCTCCAGGAGCTGCACACCTTACCCTAAACCTGACCGTTGAGACAGCTAAACGTGGACCCCGACGAATCATCCTTTGACCGAGGTATATCACGACTCGTAATTGTATGACACTAGTGGCACCCAAGCGATTTCGGGTTGTAACCCCTTTGGGACTGTAAAATAGTAGCCGAAACAATTGAAAATTCTAGTGTTTTCGGCCGTTTACGGCGTCAGCGCCCAAGCAAGACGGCTACCATCACGTCGCGCCCAGCGCCGTACGACTCCCTTGCGTTGTAACTCGGACACCATGTTGGTAGAATATCATCCCCCCAATCCCGCAGTGGTCACGATGATTGCTGTACTCGTCACTTTTTTTCATATCAACTTTACCCTTTGAAGCCCCAAGAGGGCTTAGTAGGCCGGCCAGTCAGATTGGTTTTGTTCGAAAACTTCTATCTGTATTGCAGCACGCGTTGCTACATTCCGCTTACACAATCACGCCTAAATCTAGGTATCCAAAATACACAACGGGTTGAACGGGCTCACCGCTGTAACTATTTTATTTTCCGTTTGTCTCTTTGCTTCCCACACGACGTGTGCTCTCGGGGTTTGCCTGGTCGGGGGCTGATCGGGGCGTGGCGATGACGGTGGGGCTGCTTTGGATTCCTTACCATCCTTCAAATACGCACCGAACACGAACGCGCGGAACAAAAGTGTCCGCTTTCGCATACTGCCGGAAGCCAGATCGCGTGCGTGACCCTCTGTGCGCTTCAATTGTCAGAAGGGCGGACACGATGAACCTTCTGGAATTCACCAAACACTGGGCAAACTTCGGGCTGCGGCAGTTTGCGACTTCATTTGTCTTGCCCGAGGACGTTACTGCGTCTCCAGCAGTGTTGGATATGAACCCCGAGGTCCCCGGCTGGTACAAGATCAAAACGTTCCTCAACCAGCTTTATTCGCAGGATGTGGATGACACCGTCGTCGATGCCGGCTTGTACAAGTGAGCTGGGTTTGGTAGCGCTGCCCTTAGCCAGTCGTGGTTGCTCGGTGCATTGCGTTTGCGAAGCAAGACAGGCGGGATTTCGTTTGTTTCCATTGTTTGACGTTTTGGCATATGCAGGGCAGGGAGAAGGATGCGATGCGTGCCGTGGTATTACCGAAGGAGGGTATGCTTTGGTTTCGGTTTTTGGACGTTATCAATGTAATGAGCGGGGGGAAGGCAGACAGCGGCTGGATCGGTGATATGTTCCCTACCTGGTATGTCTTAAGTACTACGCGCTATCGCTTCGATCTGGCGTCTACGCCCCATCTAGACTGCCGAAACGGTCGCCACGGCCAAGTGGAAGAATCCGGCCCACCCCGACTGCTCGCTCTCCTCTGACCCCACGTTTCTCACCCCTCCACGCAATGACGCCCAACCCCCTTTACACCGCGCTGTCGCTCTTCAAGATTCTTGCAGCCAACCGAAGCTCTTCTCATGAACAAATACAAGGCGGTGGGCGTCTTAGAGAACTTCAACTCTACTCTACACCTTTTCAACAGGGCGCTTTCGCTCCCTAACTATGATGACTGGCTGGAGGAATTTGATAGAGGTGAAGGCAGGACGATTCATGGGAGAATTTATCGGCGTTGGGTGAACTTGACGAGGTTGGGCGCAATGGGGCAGTTCCTGCCGGCGTCGCGTGTATAGTACAAATAGTTTTATTTTCAAAGAATGTCAGCTGTTCAATTAGGTTGCCGATGGATGCGACTGGGGCAGTAAACGTGCTATGTTTGCGTGGTGTGTTGTGTGGAGGACGCGGCCAGCAGCCAGTCCCTCCTTTTGATGTTTTCAGTGTCACCGTACTGCATTTGTCCGCGACGATTGGTTGAGTTCAACGTAAAGGCTAGTTTTGCCGCTAGCCGATGTTCTTTGTGTGATCGTAATCCATTTGTCGGCGATGGCTGGTTGTGTTCATAAGGGCTAGTTTCGCTGCTACTACCCAGACACCGCTTTTGTGTTCTACTTCAAATATTCTGTAAAGTTGTAGGCGCGGTTGTTCGTTTCCTTTTAGACTGTTGAAAATATGTGCAGCAGAAGGCATCACATTCCAAACAGAACCGATACTTGTGAAGGCCCTCACTCTACTTTGCACGCATGACACGTGCGTGTGCACCTTGTGCGGCACGTATTACCATATCTCAGCACACTATTTGCGGCAACCGTATATATGGCGCCACAACGGACTTGTCTCGTCATCGTTCAAACTATTTTACCGTTTTTCGGCTGAAAACGGCCATCGTGGGTCCTGAGTACGGTCTCGGTGACATTTTCGTCTACGACGGTCGCTCACTTTCGTCCAGAGTTGATTGATATATAATACTATTGAACAAATAGTAATTTTAGAGGCTCAGCTGTATGCAACATATATTTTTATCGGTTGAGCTCCCTCAAAGATCGACGGCTTCGAAGCTCGCGTTGAGGGCGTTGAGCTCCCCGAAAAACATCAACTTCGTGGGTACAATCATGATTGGGGCGATAGGGTTGCCGGTGGGGACGTTGCTCAAGACGAAGCGAATCATTTTTATTGCTGAAGTGGTCCGGATAGAACCATACTACTGTAGATGCTTACGGCCCATCGTTTCTTGAGGATGAAAGTTCTATTATCTTGAGGTATTAAAAGCTGACTGTGGTTGGCTGCGCGACTACGGGGACCTCCCACCCCTTCGAAGTATGGTCGTGAATCGAGCGTAGCCTAATGGACGACTGTCGCCCCCCCCCCGCGTTCGCTTGGTGGTGCTCGCTCCCCTCGTGCGTATTACGGCTGTCTTGACATGAGCGCAGTGGGTGCGGTAAATGTCAATACCGAGGAGAAGGTGTTCACAGAGGAAGACCGCAGCTTGGAGCTCGCCAAAACCAACGTCGACATAAAGAGATACCTGATGCTCGATCTTCTCCTCTATGAGCAGGCCGTTGCCATCCACCGCGGCCAGCTTGAAGACTACGGCCTGGAATAGTCTACTGACCTGTAGTTCACGCCCGTGGGGTATGTTTGGGGTCGAGTCGTCGAGCCGGATCCTTCACGGATTTACATTGGACTGGCTTTCGTACACTGTATTATTTTTTCATGACCAGAGCTAGCAATGCTTAATGGGGCTTGGCATGCAAGGGGGAACATAATGTGATCGGATGTCGCACGGTTGGGGTTATTATGTTTTTGTATCATCCCCACTTCCATCGCTCGCGAAATAGCCCGAAGTATCTTTCGTGGACCACATGGAATATGCATGAGAGCTGGTAAGGTCGCGCTCTGAAGCAGCGTTTTGTTCCAGTGGTTCTCCATTGATTTTGCAGTGCATCTTTATATAATCTTCCGAGTATAAGGTTGTCAACTGGAATCTTCTGAGGTCACCCTGACAAGGATCAAATTCTTGTCCGACGACTTTCCATTGCCCTTTTCGGGTAAATACCACGCGACGCAGCGGACAGGGCAGAGGACAGGTTCAAAGTTGATGCCGGTCGGTAGTGGGCGTTCTAGATACTAGTAGGTGTTCATCGTGATGTGGGTGTATAGCGTTTTCTATTGTTCTCGAGGAGGATTCAAGCCTGGTGGCAGATCGGACTATACATAGGCAGGGGTCGGTGTGCTTGTTGCTTCGATTCTCCACGCCACGATTTCAATAGGGTTTTAAAAGTGTCAGCCGTTTGGAGTTTGACACAACGCTGGTAGTGTCTTTAATGTACCGGGCGGGTCAAAAGAGTCGCGCATCGTGAGTCGATGCCTGCACACACGGCATCACAGCTTTTCGAAAGCAATGTCAGAGCAGATGCCATTTCAACCAGTGCGATGTGTCCTCTCGTACGACTGCGCTTTTACTGTGGACATTGCGAACATGTCGTGGTTTGTTTGCTGGTCGGAGTAACACTCGGTGTAACATCATCTTGCTTGCTCTCTCGAGGTCTGGGTGTATTTTTAATGTGGGTTGGTAGGCTCAAACTTCGACAGGAGGTGGACTTTGCGTCTCCAGCTGATGATGCGCTTCTTTAAAATCAACACCTGAACTCGGGGGAGGATCCAGATCGCCGATTTTGACAATGTTTCCCAAGTCAATTTACCTCCTGGGTCTCATTTTCGACTAAACAAACCCACTGCATAATGTAATACAATTGTGGAGGCAACGGGTTTTTGGAGTTTTGTTTTACTAATAGGCGCCTTTTGCAGCTAAGCCACATTTGAAGCGGAGACGCGGATATTTGGCAGAAAGAAAAACAAAAAGGCGAAACGGTAGGAAACCTTGTTTTAACACGATAGAAAATCCCTATCCCAAAATTCAAATTTTCTGAAAAACTTTTCGAAAAGAAAAAATCCACAGAGGAATACATATTGTTCCTGGCGCACACGATAAAACGACACCGCTTGGCTGCCTCAGGGGGGGTGGAGCTTTGTAGATAAACGATCCGAGCAAAACTCGGACCTCTAGAGGGTGGAGAGTTCAGGCATGAAAGAGGTACATTCTCAGCACGTATGAGTTTTCGGGTGGTGGTTTCTGCGGTGTGCTTCAGCAACAAACTTGTAAGGGGCGAAAAACTGGGCTATATTGGGTAACAGCTGTGCAGTCATGGTACCACTTTCGATCCGGCTGTTTTGGGATCCGTTTTACTCCCAAACGTGCTGAAGAACACAGCTTCGCGCCCAACAAAGGCGCAAGCTGCCCAGCGTCGTTTTGTACGCAACGAGATACGATTTCGAAATTCTGACATCAGATTCGTGATCTCCAGCTCAGTCGAGAGCCTCTCTGATTTTTTTGGCAAACAATAGGACCGGGGGATGCTGAAGTACTGTCCTCGCTTTTGTGCGATATTGGAATATTGCCGCAACGAGGAAGACCTGGGCAGTTACATCGTTTTCGTTCTTAGATCTCGACGCGCACAAGAAAGGGGGCACCCTGAATGCAGTAAGAATTATCATGACTTAGTAGGGGATTTTTCATCACCATCCCACCCCCTGGTGAATTACATGTCGCTTGATTGCGGAAGTCGTCTCTAGGCCATCCTTTCGTAGCTCCGAAGCAACGTATTTCACCCCCCTTGAATTTCACAAGCGATATGGACGCTCAGTTGCAGAGGGCTATGGGTAGTGGCCGAGACAGCATGTCGAATTAACTGTCGCACAGCAGTCTGAGCTCGTTGCGTTCGCATGCAACTGCCCAATTGATAATCGACAACCCAGTGTCAGGTCAACGGTTGCGGTGCGCAGCAGACGCAGACTCCTTGAATATCCTCACGCTTTTTAGAACCGGACCCAACTGATACGAGCTCTATCATGTCCGTTTGCAGTAGAGTTGGTACACAACTCCACCAAATCAGGGAGTAGAACGTCAGGTGTCTCCACCTCTCGGGTAGCCTGTTCACTGAGGTTGTGTTAAACAACATACCGAGCGGTTTGCGTTCGCTGGTCAGCTTCTGACACACCGACGACGCCTACCGTTATAAGAACAGCAGTAGGAGATTATCCTGGTCATACCTGCTGAACTCTGTACGTAATCGATCGCCTTTTAAAAAAACAAGTCACGGGTGAATACACCAGTCGACATTGCGCGTTCTGCCCTTGCAAATCAAATGCGGGATATACATACATATATATATATATCGTTTAAGGTAGGCACATTGGCTCCTGTTAAGAATTACCAGATTGCATGTTTTTTTAACGAATACAAAATGTTCATGGTTCTTGCTATGGCAACCACAAACTGTTGAAAACCTCAGAGCGAACATCCAAGTTTCAAGTTCAGGCAGGGGCGAGGCATATCGTGTTTATCGCAAACAAACGCCACCACATGACGATACCAACGTTGGGGATGTTCGTCCCGATTCCTATCTGGACTGACCCGATGTGGCCGAAGCACGTTGCTTGAATCTGGCGACGAGGCATGTATCTCCGAGCTGTTGCAAACCAGAGATGTCCTTTTCTTTCTTTTTTTTTTCACTTTTTCGTGGCTGTGCCCGCGTTTCCGCGACATGTCGTGGCAAGGAATACCACTGACAACCTGTTGCGGGTCGTGCCACCGTTGTGCCCGCGGGTATTGGCATGGGACCTGCCGTGACAAGCTCCGCGGCAACGTCCGCGGCAAACTCCACACGCGGCAGCACCCGCGCCGAGTTCTGCCGAAAGTCCCGCGGCGCTACCGACGACAAGAAACCGCTTTCTGCGCAACACCCGCGACACACCGTGGCGGCAAGTGTCCCGGAAAGGGTCGCGGCAATCGTCGCGTAGGTACCGTAGCAAGTGACGTGACAATTGTCGTGGACTGTGCCGTGACAAGACCTGCGGCACCGACCGCGGCGAGTGACAAGTGTCGCGTCTGTACCGCGACAAGTACCGCAACAAGTGCCGTGGGTGAAGTTGAACAATTCGAGCCTGCCTTCCTTATTTCCAGGTCTTGGGATTCGTCTTAAGATTGAGGGAAAACCTACTACACACAGCAGTACGTTGGTCGTCGTTAATACAATCAATTGACCGTCATTCACCGAACAACCAATGCTCCCGTGAGGGGTTTTAGAGCGAGGAAATGTTTCGGTTAGTGTTCTCTCAGCGATCGAGAACAAAGGTTATTATATTTTGTTACTGCAGTATGGGGCTTGGATGTGCGCTTTTTAAACTAATTATACGAGTACTCAATAAGCACACGGGTTGGGCGTAGTGGGCGTGCTTCCCGAATGAGTACGTACACTGGTGCAAAGCGCCGCAGAGTTGAAGGTGCTTTGTTGCAGGAGCCCTCCACTCGTGTTCATGCCAGAATAGTCCAGTTCGCGTGGGGTCTAAGCCTGAGGAACATTGTTGATTGTACTCAGAAACACGACATATAGGATCCATGGTAGATTGGGGAGTTCCATACTGGAAAGGGATTCCGGCGGTAGGGAATTGGGATATCGGGGTAATGTGTGCCCGCCAATGCCACTCGTCAGATGTAACCCCATACTGCATGTGAGGCGAGTCAACTCAACAGCGAGGACGTAATATGAGAGGAGTTCCGTTTCATGTCTGGAGTCAGCCACGCGTTCCCGTGCCAGCTGCGCTTATACCTTTAGGGATCAATCAACACACTAGTGGAATACCGGTGATCTTCTATTGGCAAGCGTAGCCAAGGACAACCTAGAGAGGTGGGAACCTGCTTCCAGCATGTCCATTCTTTTTAAATGATGTGCTTCGTGAGGGAGTCAGCCTGTGTGTATTTTGAAGATGAGATCGAGGTCCTGGGGGAGAGGACGTGTGTGTGAGAAGAAGAGTCGGGAGATGCCACACCAGAAGCAGCAACGATCCCAGCAGGGCCAAGTTTGAGCCGGACCCGGTAGAATCGCTTGACACTGGTGGCGAAGGCGCTGGAGAGTAGTAGTTGCAGGGACAGCAGCAGCTCCAGCAGCACCGTCAGCAACGTCAGCAGACAGAAGATTGCTGCACTTTTGTTGCGACGATGAAGCGCATGCAGTAAGCACCGTTACCGCCGCCGTCGTCTCGACCACCGCGTAACCGTCGCTGCTGCATCACCTCGGGATATCCAGGCATCTGCCTGAATCTGTGGGTTCGCTGCGCGCTGGCGACGTAGATGTAGAACGTTTATTTTTATATGAAAGAGGAAGTTTGGCCGGCAGGAGCCGGGAGGGAAGGTGGAGACTGCGGGAGCGACGCTGAAAGTGTTCTGGCAGAATCGTCTGCCTGGACTGCTGAAGCACCACGCCCGCAGGTGGTTGATGGCGGGGGACGTTGCCCCCGAGGAAGGAGACGAGGGAGAGAGTGAAGATGGGCGCAGGGGGGGGAGTCTGCATCATCTGTTCGGGATGCGCTGCCCCAAGAGAGAGAAAGAAAGATAAGGGATCAAGGCGCCACGAGCAAGGACTTATGTCCGCACCAGGAGGATAAGCTGGATGACCCGAGCTGCGGTGACGCCATGAGATCGGACGGAGAGGCAGCCGCGGTGGAGGCAACAGCCGTAGTGTTCGGGGCATCGGGGTGATTCTTATTGAAATGTGGTTGCCTGTGAGTCTGGATGAATATTTTCATTGTCCGTATTTTTGGAATTGTTTTTCTGGTCGATTTGGATTCCGCGAGAGTTTTTGGTGTTTTCGAGTAGTTTCAACGTCAAGCAAAATTCAAGTGAAGGAGTGTATGCCATCTCGCATTACCGTCGCGATCTGTGTATCAATGGCGGGAGTAGGGGACAAGGGGAGACTCTTGTCCGGAGGAACGGGGTTCCTTGCGATCTCTGGCATTTATTTTCTTGGATTAATTTTATTTTTGATGAGTATGGCTACTGTGATAGTTTTCCATGATTTGCATTAATTTCCTATAAAATAGAGGGAGCGGTTTTTGACGAGACTAAAGAGAGACTATGAAGCGCCTGGGGGCCTGTGCGGTCAATATGAAATATTTTCTGGTTTGGAAGGTTTGGGTAGTATTTCGGACATTGAGTTTTATTTTTTTGGTTCTTGAAAATTTGTGCTTTGGTTCAAAGTCAGTACTGACTGAGTGGTCTAGCAGGTAGTGCTATAAAATTCCCTAGGGTGGGTCGGGGGTTGAAGTCTCGCCGAATTCGTAAGTTGATCTTTTCGAGCGTGCGCGCAGGCGACAATACGAATGATTATGATGGTGTGCCTGTAGACACCAGTAGCGTTTAGCGAGGGGAGGGCCCCGGAGATCACTGTACTAAGTCGACGAGATTCCACTGAATATCTTTGGACCAATTCCGCGGAAAATGCCATTTTATTTGACTGAATCCAAGAAGAATGCCGTTTTACCTGGCATTGGATTTCGAGAGTTTATGTGTTTGCAAAAAAGAGGCTGGGGATTTGAGTATTTGAATACTGATTTGAGGATTTGAGTGTTGATTCAAGAATTTGATTTTTGAGTTACAGATTGGATTTTTGACTTTCTGAGTTTGATTCGAGTTGATATTTTTATTGAGACGTATCAGCCCTGCATTGTCGTACATTTTCATGTACTGTGTGTAGCGACAACTGCCGCGCGCAGTGTCGCGGTATTTATCAAAATGTTTGTTGATCAATATCTAAAGGTCTAGCAAGCTGGCACGGGAACGCGTGGCTGACTCCAGACATGAAACGGAACTCCTCTTATATTACATCCTCGCTGTTGAGTTGACTCGCCTCACATGCAGTATAGGGTTACACCTGACGAGAGCTGAGGGGAATATTGATCATGCACAAGAGCAGGGGGGATATTAGTATGGTCGTGTATATTGAGTAGGGGGGATGTTGATTGTATTCAGAAACACGACATATAACATCCATGGTAGATTGGGGAGTTCCATACTGGAAAGGGATTCCGGCAGTAGGGTATTGGGATATCGGGGTAATGTGTCGACTAAATAAAAATAAAACGGAATGCCGCAAAGAGGAGCTTGTCGCGTATGCGCGACCGAACGTACAAGGTCAGCACGAAATGTCAGGCAGCCGTCTAGCTTTGATAAATGGTATTCGTGTGTACCATTCAGCTCGACTCGGTCCCCGTGCGACAGCATGATGTGATAGACGCGTTCCGTACTCGGCACCATCATTGCTATTAATTCACTCTCGTTCAGATACTCGTACGTACTCGTGTACACGTAGTACTCATACCGTCAGTCAGTATGGTGGTCGATTTCTGTTTTTATTTTTTCCGTTTTTTCTCGTTTTTTTCGATTTGCGGAGTATTATCGAGGTACGAGAAAATAGGTGTTTTGTATGTACGGGAGAAGTTGATCAAGTAGATCAACACGGGTCGTTATACGCGTATAGCCCAAAGTGCACCTGGGACCAGTTCTGCTGCATGTAGCAGTTGAATCGCGAGCGAGAGGACGCAGCGACGCAGGGTCGTCAAGACAGGTCCAGGGTGCGGTAAAGACTGGTATAGCTTTCGAAGTATAGCTTCTTAGTATCGCTGTGGACCTGATGGGAGCTGCTGGTCTCGTCGCTGCTCGGCGCGGCGCTGTCATTTCGGCCTTTCTTTCCATTCGGGTTTCATTTGTGCTGCTGTTTGTGGTGTGACTGCGATGGCGGATGTTCCGAACCCGCACCCGGGCGAGGCCACCGCGGCCGCGGCTGAGGCCCCAGCGGCCGTTCCCCGGAGCACGGCGTCTCCCTCTGGGGGATCGGCGGCCGTTGTACGCCCCGCTGGCGCTGCGTCAGACTTCGTACACGCTCCGTCGACTTGGCGCAGTGGCTGGGGCAAGTCGAAAGCCAATTTGGGCTCATTGGTTTTTTGGAAAATAATTGCGCCTATTGCATACCAGGTATCGTCTAAGGGCCACTCCTAACGAACAAAAAAAAAAACGATTCGTGATATTTTTGTCGTGAATCGTGATTTTTTGTCGTGATTCACGACAAAAAAAAAAATGTTTCATGACGCCAATTTTTTTAGCTTTTCCCTAAAAAAAACAAAAACACGATTCGTGGTGTCGTGTCTCAAAATACGCCTGATCAAGGCACTACGCAACCCACGCGCACCAACGGTATCCGAAGGTTGGTATAGGGGCATGGCAGACTCTGCTTCGTACGCCGCTTGTGGATAATGGGCGGCTACCCAAAGACACCGCTGGGCGCGGGCTAACGAGGAGGTTGTGGCCTCGAAATTCCAGGAGGAGGAGCCACTGCTGGAAGACAAACGCGAAAATGACCTGAGGATGTCACAGGCCAGGCCAGGCAGACGGCCTGCGAGATGGAATATCGCGAAACGAGCTTGGCCGACGGTCGGTGAAATCGGAATCTCGCAGGCTGGGTCAGACTTCGGCCCGTGATTCGAATATATCACGGGTTGGGCCAGGTGCGGACGGCCCAGGCCGGCGTGGCCGTGCCCCACTCTCGAGAATTGGCTCCACTCCCAAAAGACGTTGGGTTTGAAATATCAGAATTTTAACTATTTGAAAATATCACGAAACGCGACGTTTTGCGGCTTTTTTCGTTAGAACTGAAATGTCACGGATCGTGATCTTTTGGCATGCCAAAAAGTCACGAATCGTGATTTTTTTTCGGTTCGTTAGGAGTGGCCCTAATAATTGATGTGTGCAGATTTCCGTTCTGTTCGATTTGGTCGACAGAAAGAGCAAAGAAACCCTCATGTAGTCTAATAAAGAGCAGTACTGCCGTGCAGAACGACATGGTATGTCGCAATCTCACCACATTTTGGCAATTGTATTGTCACTACAGAGTACTACGTAGTATTTATACTGCTGCTGTATGGAGTGAGGGACCACTACCACTACTACTAATGTAGGAAGTAGTCTATCAGACTGACTCACAGTCATATTTACCTGTACAGTACTCGTACGTACAAGTAAGTACCTTGTGGCGGTACACGTTGGATGCGTGACCTAAAGGCTCCGTGGCCCACCAACGTGCACTTCGTTGCGTGCCGTAAATTGTTGGACGCTTGAAGTCGTGGCATATTATGTCACTATCCGTTACATTAGGCGATATTCCTCGCCGTACAGCACCGGTCGTCTCACTTTCAGCAGCGCATGGAAACACGTCACGTGCTGAAGTACGTACGACATGCCGAACGTTTGCGAAATTATGATGATTTGTGGCGCAGCCATCGTTGGCACGTTACATATATATGTAAAACCGTTGCAAGTATCATGATGAAGTCATTTCAACTGTGAGTGCTCTCAGAAAATAAGATGTTCTGCGAAGAGCGAGCTGTCGTAACTCGCACCGTTTTCACATGGCTAGCAATAATAATAGATGGTTTCGTTACTATATCAATAGCTAATCCATCTTCCGAGTGTCTTACGCTGTACGTACGTGTATAGGTGTAGAGATTGTCAAATTCGTCGCCAAGTGTTTCGGTAGCGTCTCCTGTTCAACTGCACGTGCAGACCGTCATAGCAGCAGAATAATCGATAACACCGACCTGAATAATTGCAGCTGTGTGTGCTAAAATCGTAGCACCGTTGTCTAAAGCACTTGTTTACTCCACGTTCTTGATGATCAAAAGTCAGCAACTAACTTAGGGTATCTGCGCAAATATTATCTCGTTTTCTTTTCGTTGTCTCGCGCGGAGTTTGATAAGCGTGTCACGGCCGGAACAGTGTTCCCCCCCCCGTTTTCTCGAGTACAACATCGCCATGGTCGGCGGTGCCCAGTTCCATCAGCGCGACTGTTGTACAGAGCGCTTACTGGCACGTTGTCGTTCCCCCCGATCACAGCTATTCTACCACATTTTTGTGGCAAGCAATCTCCTACACATTTACACCGTGTGGTGTTCGTAGTAGTGAATGATCTGTGAGTCTTCACAAAATGGCACAAATATCGTTGAGCCATATTGTCGATGTGCTATTATAATTGTCGTGGGCAACTCCCGTGTTTGTCCACAACTCGAAAATTTCAATCTTTGACGGCCTTGTTCGTAGCTCGGCAAACAACTATTACGGGGGTCCATAGTTAACGGGACCAAATTTTGTTAGTAAAAATAGGTAAATATATAGGTTTTTATGTATACCATAGGTCCTATTAACTATGTACCCCCGTAATAGTAGCCGTCGAAATTAGCGGATGGTCCCAAATCGGTCGTATATGTAGGCCACGCAAATTCTGCTCGATGAGTATACCAGTAGGGGGAATCGTGGCAAGCCCTCGAAAAGCTGTCAAACTCCATTTGCACCAAAGATTGTCGTTTCGTTTTATGTGTGGTAAATTTCTTACGGCGGTTCGTTGTCAAAATTCGCCGAAGTAACCGCACCGCTCGCTGAACTCGCCGGTACATAAGGGTGTTTGCTGCCCGGACACATATTACAAAGCCTAAACAACGCGCATAATACGCGTTCGCCCACATCAAGCGTTTACTGATGGTGGCTTCCGTGTTCAAGATCATTATTATTACTAGAGTCAGGTATCGTACATACATGTAGTGATATGAAACCGTTGTCGCACTCACTTATTATTAGTAGCGAGCGTACTCTATTGAGAAGGGCGTTGCGGTGATTGCTGATCATCAACACCCTGACCCGTCCATATCACAATTAGACATGTACCTGGTATATTTAAAGTATGCTAAATCGTTGGATTGTCGTTCTTCGGACTTCCAACTTTACCGGTCAGCATATAAAAGGGAATACTGTTTTCTTCGTTTCCCTATACATATTTCGGGCGTTTGACGTAATGGAGAATTAACGTTTGCTTGAAGTGGTGGCTGCAAGTTTTCTTCCCGCAGCGTCTGAGGGGAAAGACTCTACCGTTCGGCTAGCCACGCACCATTCAAGGCTCCTCTCAAACCTCGATGCCGTGGACTTTGTGCATCCTCGTAGAGCGAAATATTCGCTGATACAGCGTCGTTGCTGCTTCTCAAACAGCGATGTCGCTGTTCCTCTTACACCATCACAGCTGTTCCTCATACAGCGTTGTCGCTGTTAATCTTACAGCATCGTTGCTGTTCCTCCAACAGCGTTGTCGCTGGTCATCATACAACGTAGTCGCTGTTCCACACTCGGTGCTGTCGCTGTTTCCGTGGTTTCTCATACAGCGTTGTAGCTGTTGCCGTGTTTTCGTTGATGAACCCAGAAGGTTTCTGGAAGAACAATGTGTTGAGTTCTATCCGTACATCGAATAGGTGAAAACAGTTGTTACCGTTCCCGTTTCCAACGATTAAATCTAGTACACGATGAGCCACAAACCGTTTGAACGAAACCGCACTATTCCAATCGTTATAGGCGTATATATCTGCAAGAGAGCAGTTCGTTCGGTGACCAAATCGTGCATCCACCACTCTCCGGGAATGACTCGTACCGTGATCTACCAGCGTTTGGTGGTCATCTAGCTTCGAAAGTTACACTCATTAAACCCGAGACCGTGGTTCAGTGGCTGTCTTTGTACAAAGATGAAACCACGCAATTCAATGCTATTTTTCGAACCAACATTGCAAGACGTATTGCCGTCCTCCGACGTACATGTTGAGCATCGTCTTTTTTCCGTCCGTTTCATGTGTACACCCTGGCCTGGTCGAGTAAAATCGTCGTCGAATTACTCGAAGTACATCACGTCCGTGATTGACCACATGACTCATTTTCTCGTGATGGTCGCGATTAGTGACTAATCAACCACCACAATCGCCCGAGTTCTTCGAGAACGCGTGTTCTCTACAGTTTTCTCTGCTCCGGAAACTTCGCATTCGGACCAAGGTAGCGAGTTTGAGAATGAACTTGTCAAGGAGTTGCAAGCCGTATACTGGTATGGGTTCAAAAAGACGCGCACGTCAGCGTACCGCTCACAAAGCAACTCCGTCTTAGAACGTGTGCATAGCACCTTGCACAACATGTTGGCGATGCACGTAAACGTTAAATACGACAACTGGGCAGAATTACTACCGTTTACTCAGCTCGCGCACAACACAGCACATACCAAAACGCTCGAAGACACCCCACATTTTTTAATGTTCGGCCGTAAAGCTTCGTTACCCGTTGACATTATTCTCGGCGTCCCGTGTACGTCTGGTTCTGGAACACGATTTGAATACTCCCGTCGTACCGTTGAAAACCTGCAACTCGCTTGCGAAATTGCTCGTCGCAATTTACAGGAACGTACCGAAAAGCAGACAGAATCTGACGAGAAATTGTCCTTTCCGCAATATCAGCAGGGAGATCAGGTGTTCGTACACCGCCCCTATACCGTTGCTGATGGATCCAACCCCAACCTTATTAGTCCCTGGCGTGGTCCATTTACTGTTCGTTCCCAACTATCACCCGTAATTTGTCGTGTTGCGAGAGATGGCGAACTTGCGCAAACATCAGTTCATTTTGGTCGTATGAAGGCATACCATATTGACGCGTCTAACTCAGTACCGGATTTTACAGCACTGGACGAGTTCCTTGTGGGAACAACGTTGCCGCTACCTGACTTAGACGGATCTGTGCTCACCGTGCACATCGGCATGTATGCTATTGAAGCCACTGAAAGTGATAAGCGTGGCCCTGGTAAAGCCTCGCCGACTAATTTCCAATACCACTTTCTCGTGAAAGATAAACCGTCTAGTTTGGGTATTTGAAGACGTGTCAAAATAGTGTCACAAGATGATCAGAGCGTATCGTACGAGGATCTTGGCTAAAGCAAGATCCGCATGCATTTGATCGTCCCAAACGTAAGCGAGACGTTGTCGCCTCGTCACCCTGAAACAAGCCCCAGTATCGTTCGTTGTCGACGTCGCTATAGCCCTGGAAGTACTTGTAGTCAGCACCGTCGCACCACACCCCACCACCGTATAAGTATCTGGCCGGATATCGTTTGTTCCTTAGTGGGTCGTTTAACACGTGATTCGCAACTTCACGTGCAGTTGTCTTGGTGGTTGCTTGGGAGATATCGTTTGTGGAGTAGTGCCCACGAACCAAGTCATGGTCAGACACCTAAATGCTGAACCCCAACAGCCAACGTCCCGGTATATCGTTGAGATATACCAGTGTGGGTTGTGTTTTGTTACTTCGTGTGAATGTGCCCCACGCGAAATGTTAGCATTTTATTCGTGGTAATTTGCTATAGAGTTTGAGACGTACCAGTGGGAGAAAGCGTTCAACTAGTAGTTATGCAAGGGTGTGCATATACCAAGAGTATACACTTGTGCGTTATTACTGGGTTATTTGACTACAGTAGCCGCGCGCAGTGCTCATATACTTTAAAGTATGCATGTGTGTGTGGTTATTCAATCAAGTAATGAATGTTTTCTTAATTGTTTCAGGTGGAAGAGACACAGTGTGCTTTCCATCAGTCTCATTGTGCGAGACACTAGGGATTCCTGGATACATGCATAATGTATTCTCTAGTGTCGGAATCGTTCCGTTGGATTTGACCGAGGAGAGGCAACCGTGCGCGTGCCAAAGTCATATATCCTCGGGCACATTATGAGTCCCCGCTTGTTTTACCGCATTTTTGTGAGTGCTCTGTCTGCAGTCAATCGTCAATGACTAGAATGTTTGCGATAGAGGTAAAAAAAAAAAAAAACTTTACTTCCGCTAAAAAAAGTGAATTTCCTTCCCTTCCTGATTTCGGTGTGTTTGCGAGTGAGGTAAATCAAATCCTGCAGGCGACGCCTCCGAAAATAAGAAGGGAAGTGGGGAGGTGAGGCAACGCGGCAAACAAAAAAAGAACGAATGCTGTGAACGGAAAAAAAACAGCGTGCGAGTAGCGACGGCAGCCCAGCAACGTTTCGGCGGCACAGTTGACCGCGAAGCCACCACAGCCATCCCACGACTACAAGCAGCAATAGCAGCTAGCTGGCGCTAGACGCAGCTAGGGGCAGCGTGAGCAACAAAAATAAACAGCGTCAGCACCAGCACCAGCACCAGCAAGCACCAGCACCAACCAGCTTCCATTTTTGGATTGCTGTTGCTGCTGCTGCTGCTGCTGCTGCTGCTGCTGCTGTTGCTGCGCTCGGCCTACGCACGCCACAGCGCCGGCGCGCTCCGCTCCGCCGCCCGCCGCCGCTGCTGCTGCCGCTGCTGCCGCTGCTGCTGCTGCTGCAGCCGTAGTATGGTGAAATCGAAATGATACACGAGCTGTCATGCTGTCGCGCTCTCTACGAGCACGAGTACGAGTACGAGTGTGAATACGAGTCCCTTTTTTGGGACGACGCATCCTCCACGTCGTCACCAAGCGGGCGAAAGCGTGTACCGTAGCAGCGGCGGCGACCCGCTGGCACGATCCAACGCCGCTCGTGCGCGCTATACCCAAGCTACACCTCTCGAGCCTCTGTGCTCCCAGCGGTTGTCGTGATGCGTACGGCAAGCAGCATGGTGGCATGGAAGATGCTCGGTGTTTTGATCCTTCGAGATTTTAGTTGCGTTCTGCGTCGGGATAATGCTCGGTGCGTGTAGGCCAATGAAACAGAGAGCCAAAAGTTACCGTAACTTTCGCTGAAATCCTTACTTCGCTGAAGTCTTTTCCGGCCGTTTTTTCAGAAATTTACCTCAAAAATTTACCTCGGGAGAATTTTTAGAGAAGTAAAAGTTAAAAAAAAATAAATCGCAAACACTCCACTGTCAGAATGTCTCTTATACAGACCATTAACTGTATAGATAGCTATGTTCCATCAGCTCGTTACAAATCGATTCCAGTATTATTCAATGATCGCAAACATGTACTTGCTCGTTGAGTCGATGACGCCTTTTTCGACCGAGGAGACATGTTGTCGTCTTATCGTTCACCATGCACCTGCAGTCCGTTATACTGCACCGTTATTGTCACAAACACACCGCCGTTGTCAAGACATGCAGATTTTTTTTGTTATTTTTATTATCGTTTTAAAAAAAATGGTTGATCAACCTAAACGTTCGTATCGTTTGTTGCGCACTCTGCATGCAAATCCCTTTGACAAAAGTATCATTCAGCACATTTAATTCTCTTCAGTTTGTGTGTACCAAAGCTTGCAAGCAATCGTTTCATATACACACTGTGTAACGTCGAAAACAGCTGGAATGTCGTCAAAGGCATCATTGTTCGGTATGAATGGTTTCGTATACCATTAAAAAAGGCACTAGACCATCGTTAGGTATGAACGGATTTGTATACCATCAATCATTCAAAATACATGGTTTCGTACAACATTGTATAAATGGTTCCGCATATACCATCATTATGTTTTCATGATTTCGCACATCATACAACATCCATCCACAAATAGAACGATTGAGTTCGTTTATCATCACTACGTACACATGGTTCCGTATACCATAGCACATATTCATGGGTCAGTTTACCATGGTTTGAATAGTTTCGTATATCATTACGTATACATGGTTCGGTACACCATAGAATACAAGGTTTTGTATACCATCGTAAGTGTACATGGTTCCGTACACCATGGTGTACATGGTTTTGTATACCGTCGTACGTATACATGGTTCCGTACACCATAGTATACATGGTTTAGTAAACCATCGTAAGTATACATGATTCCGTACATCATAGTGTACATGGTTTTATACACCATCACTTGTTATACATGGTTTCGTATACCATTGTAATATTCACGATTTTGTATACCATAACTCACTCGTTACGTGGTTTCGTATACCATTGTATACCTGATACATGAATTTGCATCCCATCGTTCGTTACACGTGGTTTCGTATGCCATCGTGCGTTATAAAAGGTTTAATTTTCGATATGTATGTTAATCCTGAACCATGCAAGCGTGCATGCGAAGGACGTAAACATATCCCACTCGTAGTTGATATTTTATAGTATATGACTGACACACTACTAAGTCAAATCATGATCATACAAGCCCGTGGTATTTACTACGCAAGGGGTGACATGACTAGATGAACAAGTGCAAAGCTTATACATCAACTATTGCTGTACAATGCCTTGAATGGTAGAAAGCCATAAACCTGTCACTATTCTTAAATGTTCAAAAGCGGTACTGAGTTCTCCAGTATTACGCGTTCAAACATTGGGGGGCGATGTGGGTTCCAGGTTCTCGACCAGACCGTCGCATGGGTATTGTCCCGCGGAGGTCCCACCATTCCCCGAGGTCGTGGATATCCGTATATCTTATTGCACGACTGTGGTCATCCATATTCCATGACTATTTGTTGTCGTCAGCAGAGATATCGTCAGCGGTGACATTGTCCCGTGACAAGTAGTCACTGCAGATTGGAATGCAAAGCCCGCGCCTCGCACACTCACTCTTCTTCCGTTATCGTTGATGGTTGTTTCGTGAGATTGTCCGTACCGATCCTACACTAAAACCTGGCGTGTCCTACACGCTACACCCTCTAAGAAAGGGGAGTGCTACAGATGTCGAGTCGAACCTGGGGGTCCTCCCCACACACATATGCTTAGAACTCCATACATCTAGCATCAATCTAACGATTACACAGTCATATTTTTGACGACTGACTGCAGTTTGTTGACTTGATGATGATGAGGAGGAGGATGATGATGATGACGTTCTCGCATCTAAAATTGACTCACTTCCTCCCTGAAATCCTGCCCTTGGTCACAAAAACAGGCTGTAGCAAAAGTGCCTCTCAATGGGAGATAACAAACAAGTACGAAACAGTTCGCACGGCAGTACCATACCTGTCCGCAAGGGACACGGTATTAACGAGCTGTGGTATAGCATCCCGCCTCACTTGCAACCAAATAACACTAGAAAAAATTCCATGGTGTTACGTATTTTGTTGTATATCCTTCGAATTGTCATGTTATTATTATTCTCTGCGACGTCGGGGGGTAGAGTCTCCTGGCGTGGTACGAGAGCCGCGGCACCGGAAGCTGACTCTCGTTGCCTTATCGTACTGCCAGTACCCGGGAGTTCCCCCCCCCCAGCCGACTGGTCGGGGCTCTACAAACGCAGTCGCGGACGACCGAGACCCCCAACGGTAGAACACCATTGACATACCCCACTCTCCTGGTGAGAGCCCCAAATCGCTATCAGTTAATCACCGATAATAATACAAGTATAATACGGTGTGGCCAGCACCCTGTAGCCGCTCCGTTCCGCCCACCTTCGAAAGAAGAAAGGGGCGGGTGGGCGGGAGAACCTACAACAGTAGACCTAGACTCTAGGCCTATCAGTCGGCAGCGAGCGGTGCCGTGCTCTGCTTGTGCACCTATCACGAGAAGCTAGAAAGGGGCGCGGGACCAGTGTGGCCGTTCTTCTCTTCTCTCTGCCTCTGGGCAACTTCAGCTATTGATTTCCATCGGTAGAGCCCATGGCTATAAACAATTATTTCCGTCGGTTGTGAACGAAACATGCATCTCACGTGAACTTAGAGATACTACGCTTTGTTGTATATCCTTCGAATTATCTTGTTATTATTATTCTCTGCGACGTCGCGGGGGGGGGGTCTCCTGGCGTGGTACGAGAGTCGCGGCACCGGCCGCTGACTCTCGTTGCCTTATCGTACTGCCAGTACCCGGGAGTTCCTCCCCCCAAGCCGACTGGCCGGGGCTCTAACAAACGCAGTCTCGGACGACCAAGACCCCCAGTGGTAGAAAACCATTGACATACCCCCATACCGAGGTCGCGTCGGTACTACATTGTTCGGCCCCTAACAGTACCCTGACCTGGCTGCCTCTGCCCTATCTTACCCGTCTCTGCTTCTACGAGATACGATACCCGCGTGCTCTGGGTTATTGCGGGCAAACGTCTTGGGAGACTTTGGGGACTTCCATCTACCTTCTCTCTGCGGCACTTCCCCCCCCGCCGCTAGAGTAGTGGTTGCGGCGATACGCAATGAATGGAGGCCGACTTCGCTGGAGTTGTCTCTGGCTTCCGCTACCGCTTCGCGGAGTATCCCGAGGGCCTCCGTGTACCCCCACACTCTGACCTCATTACCGTATCGATACGACGACAGGGGGGCGCTTTCTGGCAAAGTCGGATGTCCCGACAACAACCCCATCATGAGAGCGACGGCACCGCCGCCTGCTCCTACCCCGGAACACGCCCCGAAAGCGTCGTCGCGTGTGCGCACGATATCCGATCCTTGCTAAGCCTGGTCGCCTTTATGGCCTCGAAATAGAACCTCGATGCTGGTAGCCTGATGCCACCGCAACGAGTTCAACCGCCGCCCCCCCGCGAGCAACACTGTATCCCCCCTTGTCAAGCAACGCACGCGGTGTACTACTCCGGACGAAGAGGCGAATATTTCGTCAGACCTCGCTATGAAAAAATGGCATAACGCTAGCGACAGCCAAACCACTCGGCCGCCCGGGCCCCCCCACGACAGGGCCAGGCCCTGTCCTTCCAACAACGTGTCCCACGATATAGGGCGCCGAATTCTTTTCGGGGTACCGGCGGCAACGTGCGACCGTGCCACCCCTTTTATAGCGCGTTTAATAAGCGGCGACGACGTGGGCAACTCCATTTGCACGTTCACGCGGTGAAAGTGCAACACGGCTAATAGTTTACTGGCTATAGTACCGGCTTGATTGTCATCCGACGCGCACCACGCTACGAACTCAAGTAACACCCGAATCGTATCCGAATTGGAGGCTGACGTGTCGAAATACGGAGCCCCCCTTACCAACCCCGAAAAGCGGTCCAAGACCGGAAACCTGACGTATAAGCTCGGTGAAACGACGGCGCAACCGACTGGCAGATGAGCTGGCGGCCAGCACTCTTGAGCATAGCGCGACGCCGGTTGGCCCCAAGGCCTGTCAGCGGCAAGCAACATCCGGCCGGGACGCGCGGAGGCTACCGTCGATCGCCTCCGGCTCCCATCGTAATGTGCCGTCGGCAATGATGTTCTCGACGCCAGCGACATGTAACTCATCGAAACACCATCTACTGCCTACCTCCATACACCCTAAAAGACGCATGAGTGCCCCCGATTGGGGTTCCCTACCCCCCTTACACTTGGAGACCCAGTGCACAGCGGACGTGTTGTCTCCCCGCGTCAGGATGGTGTCCCGCGCGTAAGTCCGACTGGTTAAAGAGTATCCACGCTGTCACGACCATGCCCAGCAACTCGAGAACATTAATCGACAGAACGTTCCAACCACTACCCGTCTCGCGCAGGCGAGCGCGAATGTCGGCGTTAAATTCGACACGCCACCACACGCCGGCCCCGGGACGGGCCCCAAAACAAAAAAGCCCATGGCGTCGCCGGAAACGTCTGACCACAGTGTAAACGCCGGCGGCTGCATGTAGCTTCGGCACAGGGGGGCAGAGAGGCGACCCGCCACGGAGCCTAGCCCTTCTTCTACCAACAGACGCCAGAAGGATACATCGGCGTGGAACTCAGGACCCAATTGAATCCGTCAGGACGACGCCGCGCGCGCGTGCGGCACGGGGACCTTCTCGCTCCACGCGCGAACAGGGGCCAGGCCTACTTGGTTGAGCATGCGTCAAACAAAGTATTTTCCTGGTCGCCCGACTTCGCACAGGTCCAGTAACCGACCGGTCAGAGTGCGGAGCTCTCCCTCGGACGCGAACGCGCGGTCCGAAGGCAACTCGCTCAGCGTGTCGCGGAGTTGCTCCAGCTTGGCTACGGGAACGGAAATAGTCATTGCCACGGTATCAATTTCCCACCCCAGCACGCACATCGCGGTGTCCCACTGTGATATCTTTCGAGAAGACAGCAGAGGGGGGTCCCGTGAGGATATCTCCCCGAAAAGTCGAAAATGGTCCGACGCCAGAGATATGGACGCGCGTCTATAGCGTCGACCGTCGGGTCGCTATTGTACCTTCACTAGTATCCCGTCATCTACATATTACCGCACGAAAAATTGGCTACGCCTCCCCCCCCCCCTTCCTGACGGGGACTCGGCAAAGGGGGTCGGCCGGTCGGTTGCCCTCGGTGGGGTGATCGCGATGTGCTGCGTCGCGATACGCCCCTGATCCATCACCACGGCATCCTCGTACGACGTGTGGCGATGCGCGTGTTCGAGGGCTGCCTAAAACGTACAAAAAAAAAACCCGGTGAACTGCGCCATCCAAACTGGAGCCGGCGATCGGTCACAATCCACTCGCGAAAGCCGTATCCAAATACGGACGCCCCTTCCCACTGTACGGTAACCTGACAGAACGCCTCAGTGACACCGATTTTACTCAAAACAATACGCGCGCTCGGTCCAGACAGCCGACCCAGGTACAAAATGCGCCAAATAACGTCTCGCAACACGTGGCCCAGTGCCATGGGGGGGGCTCGCTCGAAGCGAGTATCCGCGTTGACGCTGTGGGTGTACTGCGACGACGAAAACGTCAGATCGTGGATGATCCGAGTTTTAGACGGGGATACAATCATGGCCAGCGGAGACAACCGCAAGCCGGGGACGGTGTGCGCCTGGCTGCGTGGAAACATGACTGCCCGCCCAAACCGTACGTCGTCAATAATCTTCGCGATTACAGTGTCAAGTGTACGGGCTACACTGCTACGGTTTGAGTATGCCAAGGCTGCGCCAATATCTGAGCTCCCTTTCCACGTGGATGCGCGCCGTGTTTGACGATATCCGCTAACTGCTTTACCCCAGGGAACCCTTTCTGTCGTCCGAACCAAACACGAATCCTAGTTGCTTTCATACGCGGGACATTCAAGGATGTCTCGATGGCCCGCATACACCCAAAGCGGCTACCGCTCGCCCGAAAATACTGCACATACTGCTGACCTACGTAGCCCATAATCTCCGACCGAGACACGCTAGTAGGCGATGCGACATGCTACATGTCGGGCAACAACACCACACAACGGTCCAACATACTCGTCACACCTGGTCCCCCAACGGACGCCGACCCCAGACGTACAAGCTGTGCATCTCGCGCTGCTGCTTCCGTACGCCCTACGATCAGCCTCGCCCCTGCTGAGGGGCGAGGCCCGTCCCCTTTTCGTCAGCCCTGGCCGCCGCCGAGCGAGTGAAGGCCCCCCCGCTCGACGCCCCACTGCCACTGCCGCTACCGCTACCGCTACCGCTGCCGCTGCCGCTGCTGCTGCCGCCGCTGCCGGAAACGCCGCCGCTACCACTGCCGCTGCCGCTGCTATTGCCGCCGCTGCCGCCACTGCCGCCGCCGCTGCTCCCGTTACTCGCACCGCCGCCCCCCGCCCCCCCCCGTTTCCCTTGCCCTTGGCCCTCCTGGCCGGCACAGCGGTATTGTTACATGCGTCGTTCCTTGTGTGCTGCGGCGTTTCTGGTATGTATCGCAAGTGAGGTACGAGCCGAGAGCTGACGCGTTGGCGCCGGCCGCGCCGGCACATAGCCCCTCCTGTCGACCGCCATTTGTAGTGCCCCGGCACAGCGTCGTTAGCACATACAGCAGCACATTGTGTTTCGCAACGTGTACGGTATGTATCGGTGGCGAGGGGCGGGTCACCGGCCGACGCGGTGGCGCCGGCCACGAGACCTGCACCGGCACGTATTCCTTCACCACCGACCGCTTTTTTGTGCACCGGCACGGCGTTGTTGATATGAACAGTAGAACATAGTGTCTCACTGCTAGTATGGTCTATTCATAGTGAGTTCTTGCACGTCGTGACGCGTACGATAAACATCGATAGCGCTTAAGTGTAGCGGCACAGCGTTGTTGATGTGAACAGTGGAACATAGTAGTATGGTCTATTCATGGTGAGTTCCTGCGCATCGTGACGCGTATGATAAATATCGATAGAGGGGCATGGCCGGGGACGACGCGTCGGCGCCGGCCCCGAGGAGTGCACCGGCACATGGCGCCTCGCCCTCGATCGCCTTCTACTGCGACGGCACAGCGGTGTTTTGGCGTGCTTGGAGCGTACAGCAGTACCTTGTGTCTCGCGATATGTATTCTTAGTGACACTGGCCCCAAGTCCCTCGCCATCGACCGCCTTGTATTAATAGTGCACTGGCACATCGTTGTTAGTAGGTACGGCAAATGATGTGTCTCCTGACGAGTATAGTATATATCGTTATGCATAGTATGATGTATATCGTTGTGCCTAGGGAGTTGTTGTGCGGCGCGACGCGTATGATTGATATCGTTAGTGAGGGGCAGGCACAGGCCGGCGGCCAAGGGCAGATGCGTAGGCGCCGACCTCCTCGATCGCCTTTAAGTGCGCCGGCACCGCGTCGTTGGAGCTTACAGCAGTACATACAGCAGTACAAGTGTGTCGCAGCGTGTATGGTATGTATCGTTAGTGACACCGGCCACAAATCCTTCGTCATCGACCCCGTCGTTGTATACACAATATAAATGTGTCTCGCGACGTGTATGGTACGTATCGTTAGTGGCACCGGCCACAATTCCTCAGCAATCGATCCCGTGGTTGGAGCATACAGCAGTACAAATGTGTCTCGCGATCGTGTATGGTATGTATCGTTAGTGATACCGGCCCCAAAGCTCTAGTCATCAACCCCTTTTGCTGCGCTGGCACAGCATTGTGGTGCGTACAACAGTCCGTTGTGTCTCGCGACGTGTATGGCCTGTGTCGATATTGGCGGACAGGGTCAGGACCGAAGGCACTGGCCCAGCGTTGTTCGTCCTTATCAGAAACTAGGCAGCCGTCAACTGTCAGATCGAGAGTATCAGGCATACGTCGATGTATACCAGTATGTGCCAGAATGCATCGCGTTCCTGGGTACGGGATCTGCGAGGAAAGGCAAAGGAACACTTGGCATGTATTCGTACACCACATATGCGCTCCGCTCCCGCGTCATCGGTGTTCCCATATTAGTGCCGAGTACACTAGGTCCGGGCATGTATTTCGTTTCCTAGGTATAGCCTTTTGCGGATGTATCTGGTGCGTGATAAGTGCTCTCTGCGCCGGCGGTACGCTCGTCTCAGTCACGTATACCTACTTCTGAGGCACGAGTCCTGTCTATGCTGCTGCAGCTATCTTCAGTGTTCCCTCCTGTGAACGGCCGATTCGCGAATTCGCGGGTTTAGAAAGGACATCGATACTCGAGTTTCCTTCTACCCGTGCCAGCTATAATAACCTGTAACTTCATGCATATACAAGCTGCTTTTTCACCATCCGCTGGGGCGAACCGGCCAAGAAAAAAAAACAGGTAGGAAAAATCATGACTGGCAGCCCCGAGCGAGCGAGTTAACGATGCTTGCTTGCGGACGCATAAGATGGGCTTCTGTATCATTGTGTACCAGAGTCGACAGCCCCACGCCCCATTGTGATCAAGTTCAAGGTCTAGACCCACGAACGCCCGAGACCACCGCTTAGATCGCGCGCCTCTCGCACACATACCGGGAAAGCACTCGTTGCCCCTGCTCTTCCTCCTCCCGTTGCATGCTGTAGCCCGCCGATCACCGCTGTTGCTGCTGTAAAACCACAACAGTAGACCTAGCCTTTAGGCCTATCAGGCGGCAGCGAGCGGTGCCGTGCTCTGCTTGTGCACCTATCACGAGAAGCTAGGAAGGGGCGCGGGACCAGTGCGGCCGTTCTTCTCTTCTCTCTGCCTCTGGACAATTTCAGCTGTTAGTTTCCGTCGGTAGAGCCCATGGCTATAAATAATTAATTCCGTCGGTTGTGAACGAAACATGCATCTCACGCGAACTTAGAGATACTACGCTTTATGTGCACCCGAACAAAGCAAAAAGTGAAAAGTGAAAACGAAAACACGAAGAGAAAGAAAAATGTCCAGTTGGTGGATCAAGGACGACACAACCGGCACAAAGAGGACAGAGACAGACGGACCAAGGAACGAAAAATGTCAACAGAGTCGGACAAATAAAAAAGCTACAACCATCTAAAAGAGGGTACCGGTGTGTGGGTCCGTGAACCACGCTAGAAACGCACACCCTGGAACGAACCTTCAGACCCGGTTTCCTCCAAAACATGGGAGGCACACACAACGAAATTTGTGGCTCTGGAAAGAATTCGTCGAGAAGGTTGCATAAACGCATCGCTCGGCGTAGTCAGTACCCCCTCCTCGTTTTCGAACATTTCCATGATATTACGTATTTTAAGTGCACCCGAACAACGCAAAAAACGATTAGCAAAAACAAAAACACCACGAGAAAAACAAATGTCCAGTTGGTGGGTCAAGGACGACACAACCGGTACAAAGAGGACAGAGACAGACGGACCAAGGAACGAAAAATGTCAACAGAATCGGAAAACAAAGTTACGACAACAACCTAAAAGAGGGTACCGGCATGTGGGTCCGTGAACCACGCTAGAAACACACACCCTGGAACGAACCTCAGACCCGGTTTCCTCCAAAACATGGGGGGCACACACAACGAAATTTGTGGCGTTGGAAAGACTTCATCGAGAAGGTTGCAAAAACACATCGCTCGGCATATTCTGTACGCCCTCCTCGTTTTCGAGAAACCCACCTTCGAAACTAGTCCGAGGGGATGTGTTATCTTACTGTAAGTGTCGTACGGTATTAGTGATGCCGAACAGATGGCTCGCGGCGGTCGAATTTATGGTTGCGGTGTAACAGGAAGTACACAAAAGTTGCGGCAGGCCGACGCGACAAAATACTTTGTGGCCAACCGAGTAAAATACTGCACATACAACATTTACAAAGTTCAAAAAGAAGAGGTGGGAGATTCGGGGGTTTCGTCGAAACTCATCCTTGCAAGCTGCGTGTGATACTTTGATCGCGCATACTATGTGGGTTTGAAATGGCTTCGTGCAGGAAACACAGTCCGCACACGAGAAGACAAAATCTGAACCAGCAGAGTTCAACGAATCGTGGGCGATTACGTTGGTGCAGCAAGCTCAGCAGCAGCAAACAGCAGCATCACTATCAGCAGCAGCAAATCGTACAGACACTTATCAAACAAAACATATCCTGGCGCGAGACCTCTGTCTACGAAACAAATGTCAATTGCGAGACGGTACTCGTTTAGCTTCCGAAGCAGTCAGATCAGTCTTTCAGCTTCAACATGCGGAGACACATCACATAGGATTGACTTGTACAATAATATCCATTCTCACAGGGGTCAGCAGCAAAACCATATCGCAGACATACCGTATAGCAGCAGCGGCAGCGGCAACAACAGAAGCGACAGCAGCAGAACAGCACAGAAATAGCACACACAGAGTAGCAGCACCAGAGCAGCGGCAGAACAGTGGCAGAACCCGGAGCAGTAGCACAGCATGCACGCTCGAGGCTGCCCCTGGCACAACAGTCGGGGCAGGGGACCCGGTGGCGCACGATAAGGAAAAGCATAATGAGATGTCTCAGGCCGATCTCCTCCGAGAGGGGGGCTGCGTGAGCAGCAGCAGCAACAGCAGAACAACACATCAGCTGCACATAGGAGCAGCAGCAGCAGCAGAGCAGCAGCCAGCACCAGCAGCACACCACGCACGCCCGACGTCCCCCTCGGCACAGCAGTCGAGGCAGAGACGAGCGGTGGGGCACGACGAAGAAACAAATAATCCCCGACGGAGTTACTATGTAGTAGGTGAGTTTCGTGCCTACTAAACTCAAATTGTAGAATTGAGTCTCACGGAGTGCGCTCTCGTGCCCGTGGGGACTTTTTCCGGCGCAAACACTTGGCGAGCCGATAGCGCGAGAGCGTGAGCATGCAAAATCCAACGAACAATCGACAAGCGTCGGGAATGCTGAACCGTTTGCGCTATAAAAATGAAGGCACTTACCGACGGGGGGGGTGGATAACACCTGCGACCACGGCTTGTCCAGAGGCTGGAAAGTATAAGTGAGATTAAAAAACAATCTGATAACATAAAGAACCACACCCTTTAGGTTCAGAAACGAAACATATTGCAGGCTGGTCTACTCCATGATGGGAGCTGGGTGAGCAGCAGCAGCAGCAGAATGGCAGCGGTTAGTACCTTTGGACCCGATGTGTTCTTTCACAACTCGAAGTCATTGGATATCTATACCCGTTAGGATTGTGTATCTATATTATTGTACCTGGTGTAGCTTACAATGCTTCCAAAAAGTCGATTCTCGGGTACTGCGGCAGGTGCTGGGAAGCTTCGGAAGTTGTGGACCCTAGCCCTAGACCCTAGCATAGCACGCGTGACCATCCTTGCCTCACACGATGCATGCTACGATAGGGGTGCGCCTACAGGAATAGTTTCTGAGGCTCCCCACCTAAGGATCTCTATCTTTGATCTACAAGCGACTTTCGGTACATGTGTACTCTTAACCCGATAAGCAATCGTACTGTGTGCGAGGACTACATCGAACAATATCGAACGAACACAAACGATACTGAGTAGGTCCCACTTGACAAGCCCCCATGAGGCAGAAGTATGTTGTCAAAACAATTGCTACCCC
This sequence comes from Macrocystis pyrifera, assembly GCA_031763025.1. NCBI lineage: Eukaryota > Phaeophyceae > Laminariales > Laminariaceae > Macrocystis > Macrocystis pyrifera. The sequence continues at coordinate 6,933,358 of JASSKH010000008.1, read as the reverse complement.
GATCGAATGGCGTTCGTTACGCGTTTTATTGCAGTATCGGTACTATTGCAGCCACTCGTAGAGAATCCGTCTGCCTGCTACATTACCCCTTACGTACCTATAAGACGACTCCCGTTTTGTTCAAGGACAATTCAACGTCGTGGTCTAGGCGCCTAGCCGCTTCGTTCCCTCTACGCCCCTCGTGCATGCGCCCATGACGCACGTTCTCAGATAATCATGGGATGCCGACACATCGCTCGGAAAAGCCCTCGGGTTGCTGGATCGAACGCGATCTGGTCAATCGCGGCATGGTGTCTGGTTGCGATTTGTTTCGTGCCCCCGCTTGACGACCGCCTTGCTAGCGAAGGCATGTACTCTAACGCGGACTGGAACCATTGAGAAGCGAGTGCTCACCTAATAGCGAACGAAGTGTGTGACGTTTCAGTGAACACCGTCGACTGCAGATTTGACGGAGGGGACTGCGGCGAATGCACCCGTGTTTACGCAATGCAATGGCGCCCCTTGCGAGCGTACGGGTGCTACGATTTCTTGCCGAGAAACAGACGCCTCTACCAGCAGCCATTCGTCGGGTATCCAGACGAAAATATGGAACGCTTCACCGCCCTGTCCCGAGTGCGCGAGACCCATTCCCCGCATCAGAGACGGACATTGTAACGAGGCCACCAACAACGCCGATGGCGGCTTCGACGACGGTGATTGCGGCGCGAGCACTTCCACCCGTGGTCTGGCATATGCATGCCGCGATCGCGGGGATGACTTCGACTGCCGAGATCTCCATGTGGTGATTGTTCCACGACGTGGGTTGAATAGCGAGAGTTGTGGGGAAATGTTCGACGACATCGGGACCACGAGATGCGAAAGCAACCTGAACAACTTTGAATGGGGCTACGATGGCGGAAACTGTAGCAAGTGCACGTGCAGGCATGACCTGACCGACTGGAAGGATTCGGCGGACATCACAAATTGTTGCCTCGACGGCGAATTTGATTGCTTGGATCCAAGCACAAACTGCGACCCGAGCATCGTAGTTCCGACCCCTAGTCTATCGTCTAGCCCCTCAGTGTACCAAGATCCAGCATCGTATCTCGGGAGACGGCCTTTGTGAGCACATCACGAGAATCCCCGCATGCGACTGGGACGGGGGAGATTGCTGCGAATACACATGCGACGAATCGGCGTGCTTTAGGTGCCCCGATTTTACTTTCCTCGACCCCAACGCTCCCACCGATTGCGAATGAAGCAGCTCTGCGCCAAGCTCGACATAATTACCTGTGCCACGTTTAACAGTGAGACCTATGCCAGGTCCAACAGATGCCCCCTTATCGAGTTCCGCAGGAAGCCCTTTTTCGGGCTCAACAGTAAGTGTGGTACTAGGTCAAACAGAAGGCCCTGTGCCAGACGCATCAGAACGCCCTACACCAAGCTCAACAATAAGCTCCTTAGAACGTCCAACCGAAACCTCCGTGCCAGGTCAACAAATCACCCTGTGCTGGGCTCGACCGAAAACCCTGTATCCAGCTCAACGGCAAGTTCTGCGGAAAGCGAGCGTCACAGACAGTTCTGTGCCAAGCACTACAGAACGCCCTGTATCGAGCACCGCGGGAACTACTTCGTTGAGAGTGCAACAGTAGACCCTGCGGCCAGTACTACAGAAGCGCTCGCGGAGAGTGACAACCCCACCCTGAGTGACAGCGGCTCGGTGAGAGATAGTGTTGGAGAGAGCGACAGCTCGACAAGGAGTGGAGGCCGAGGAGGAGGATGCGAGTGCGTCTTCGGCCAGTCTGACGGTCACCACGGGCAACTCTTTTATCGTGATTTACTGGTAGTCGGCGTGTTCACCGTGTCTGCGTTGGGGCACTGTACTCCGTGGAGGGGCTGATCACGGGTCGGATGACATTTCTATGTTTTGGCCCAACAGTACTGTACAAGGTACACAGGGGGCCAGTCCTTGTACAGAAAGTTCGAGGCTGTTCAAGGGTCAATGTTGCTTCCACTGTCTCTGCTGGGCGCCGTCTTCCTAGCAATGGCATGGGCGCAAGTCGCCTACTGTTACAAATAGAAACAGTGAAGAGTCTGGAATAATGACGAGGCGGGAGGGGGGGTACTCATTATTACGCATGGCCGTAGTCGTATGACCACCCTTGCATCCCTGCAATGCCGGGACGGAGCGCGTTTGGTTTTCGCCGACCAGGCAGACATTGCTTGCACCAAGCGCGAAGCGCCGTGAGGTGTTGGGCGAGTCGCGTGAAGGGTGGATGAGCTGCATCCTACTAAAAATCGCTTTACACGCGGATTTTCTTGCAAACGGATGACAGCATTAATGGATTGATTTAATTTCAAATGTGGCCACATCCAGATACAGCAATGAGTTTACTATGTAATTACCTCGTGGGTGCTTCACAATACACACACTACGTGATACGATCATCCCCCTTGTGCGGAGTAAAGGTTCTCCCCGCATAAAAATAATCTAACTCGACCGACAGCCGTAGTAACCGCCAAAAAACAAACAAACAAGCAAACAGTACCCTGGCTGTCTAACTCACGCAGTGAGAGGCGTGTTACAGCGTCGTCGCCAACCGACACCAACCCAATCTATATATATGTACCAGGTAAATAATATAGGGGAGGGGGGTAGGGGGGGGAAACACCGGGTATAAACTACTGTAGCTCGATTCGTGCGGTGTGATCGCTTTATTCTTTTGCGTTCAGATAGGAAATAGAATGCCTGGTAGGTGGTGTTAAAGGCCGTCATGGGTTTCTAGATATGTCGCGATTTGATTGTGAAAGTCGTTTAGAAACGGTCTCCATATACGTACGACGCAACGTGTTCGCCGATGTTGTCGCACATGGGAACGTTTTGGGGGACGCCATTTGAGGCAGGCCTGGGGTAAAATGTAGATGTTCGGCAGGTTATTTTGACAGGGAGTGGCGGTCAAGCAAGAAATACCTAAAACGTATGTCTAGTTGGTGGCCTTTATTTTATCCAGTGTTGTCGAGATCGGAAATGGACTCTCGACTCCTGTTTATACCTTTGTTTGACGTGTTCACACCTTTTGGACCCTTGGGCATAGCGACCGAAACAATGATACCATCAGTGTTGTCAACCGTCTTCGATCAGCGTGAGAGCCCATCAGAACGGTAGGCTCATGCTGCGCCCGTGCAGTGCTACCCCTTTCATTTTTACTCGGACATCAACGTGTTGTCATTCCCCAATCACTCAATGACTGATCCTGTGGTCGTCGCTTAATATCGTCAATTTTCTCCGCTGAAGTATCCAAGATCCAAAAAGAGGCTTAATGGCGAAGTTGGTCGCTGTCGCTTTGGCTGGTCGATGTACAGGCCTTCATTGCCGAAGCGATTATGAATTTGACAAGGAACGCAGAGCGAGGGGATGCTTAGTCTTTCGAGTGGGGTGAGTCCACACCCCCTTCAACTACAAGATCTGCTGCACTTTGCGTACAGAGCATACTCATACCTCATACTCTCCAGTTTTCTTTCACCTGTGGTGCTGCTCAAGATGGTTCACCAACTACCACGCGTAGGTGGGCAGAGTTGAGTCGACTCCCACACTTGGTATGGTGTGCCCCTGGCTCCGAGTCACCTACCAGTGTTACCAAGGGTCTTCGTCCAAATGGCTCTCAAACAATCTGGAATGGGCGCGTCCGTGCACCTCCCACATCAAGTAAGGTTGCATAACACGGAACTGTTACCAAACTGCAACAGCATGTCCGACTATGTCCCGAGATACAAGCATATTTTGGACAATGCTATATCTATATAACGTGCCGTACCTAACGCGATGCCCCGGCATACCGTGGAAAGACCAACTAACCCTATCATGGCCAACTCCACAAGCGTGTCCGTTGCTCTCTGCATGCATGAAATGCGTCTAGTGTCTACGCCCGCCCAAAACACATCAACCAACCAGGTTGGGAGCAATGTTTTACACCTGTCTTGTACAGAACATATCTTCCCTTCCGTCTCGATGCGCTGGTGCCAGGCGACGCGTTCTACGATAGAGGTAGGTATCACATTTCCGCTAAAATGTTTTCTGAATGACGGGGCTCCTTAACCCTTTTAGTACCGCAGTCCCGTTTTGGGGACAAATAACTTGGAAATAGACTGGTTTGTCCCCAAATCGGGACTGCAGTTCTAAAAGGGTTAACCCAAATTCGTCGGAATGCCAATCTTGTTTTGAACGAATGCCGCTTTGTATGCGTGGGCCATGGGATTATTCGTCGGGATGCGATTAAATTCTTGCTGAGGTCCGTGTTCGGGTGAGGTGTGGAGCTCCTTAGGGTCAAGTGAGGAGCCTCAGAAACATTAGGGTGAACCTCTATTGTAGAACGCCTCAGTCGTCTCGTGTATATTGTCTGCGTGGTTCACTGCCAACGACACCTTGATAGGCCTACCTTTGAGACAGTTTCGACATTTCGTCACCCAGGCCCAGTCGGCCTGCACGCAAGATGGACCATCACCCAGCTTGTCACCGTGCCCCCCCCCCCCCCCCCCCCCCCCCCCCCCCCCCCCCCCACTACACCCGTGTGCGCCCTTCCACGCGTGCGTGTTTTCGTTGGCCCTAGATCGAGTGCCGGCTGTATGCCCCGCCACCGTAACTGCCGTGTGTGTGTGTAGCCTATAGACTGTTGGACTTCCATGCTACTGGACTGCAGATCCTGGTCTACCTCGGTCATGCGTGTTTGTTTGGTATGTATGCCGTTCATGTTCAGGAAAAGCGGGCGGATGCGACACTTGTCATAGCCACCAGTGCCCAACCCCGAACCTGTTGCTCGTGCAACCGCGGAGAATTCCCGATCTGCCCTCCACGTTATCGGACACCATTTCCACCTTTTATGAGCCAAAGATTACTTCCACTTCAACCTACTAAATTGCTAGAGGGTTCGCATTCTCAACACGCCCCGCCGAGCAAGTCCTGTCTGCTGACTCGGGTGCTTGACTCGTATGGACTTTCCTAGCATCTCTGTTGACATAGACTTTCCCAGCATACTTAAGCGCCGCCCCCTAGCGTGTCTGCTCCTGTTACTATCAGTTCGATGCTTTCACATACGGCGACACGACACTGCTTGTTCGGAGTGCTCACGTACTTGGTGTATGGATTCATGTGTAACGGTATTTGGGAGTTCCACACAGGAAATATGCGTGTTTCTATCCGCCGCTTTCTCCCTTCTTCTTCTTGTAGCTGTGGTTACTTCATGTTCTCCCCCTTTCTTCCTTGTTTTGTGTTTTCTAAGCGATAATATATATATACCCTGGAGGGGCTTCTACGAACTGACTCAGGCTTGGCCTATCATATCAGTGAGTGCATCGAACACGCTAGCGTCTGTTCCAATTGGACGCACTTGCTGGTTGGGGCTACGCCGGGAGAGCAACTCCCCGTTCGAGGACGAGCGAGAGATTTTCAGTTTTTCGGATGCAGAGGCCAGAGGGTCCTCAACCGAGCAGAGGCACTGGCGACAACGAGGTTGACAGAGCCAGGAGAGCTACAGGAGTGGCGATAACAGCGGCAGCAGAGGCAGTCAGCAACGCCGCGGCAGAGGCCGCGGAAATGGCTAGTAGCGCAGGAGCGCGAAACCCTGTTCCGCCAGAGGGCGGAACTGCTCCGCCAGAGGGCGGAGCAGAAACGAGTAGAAGGAACGAGGCTTCGCGGGAGGACGGAGCCGCAGGCCGCGATGATGAGATCGCCCGCCCGAAACGAGAGATGGCCGAGATGTCGCTCCGGCTGGAGATCAGAGAGGAGGAACGAACTAGGATGGAGAGGCTACAGCAGGGGGCTGGAGGAGGAATGCGTCCACCGGAGCCACATGGTCAGCCAGGCACGTTTCTAGTTGGTTTTGGTAAGCCTTCACCGAAACTTGACGGTAGCAACGAGGGAAATTATTTTAGATGGTCGAAGCAATTTCTATCATGGGCTGTTACGAACACTTGCGACGATGTTTTGAAGGAAACAAGCGACCCGATAGTCTTGCAGGGCCCAAATAGAAGGAGCCAACAAGACCTCGATTACCGTTTCGGAACGGCAAGGGTAGCCGCTGCTCGCAGGGCATACGAGGGTATCATCAACGCACTGACTAATTCACCTCTGTTATACAAGATCTATGACATAGGCAGCCCTAGTCTTGCGATGGCCGAGGTACGTCGGCACTATGTCCCAAGCGACGACCTCGACAAGCAGGCATACCAGAGAGAATACATCAATGCTCATATGAAAGAGGGGGAGGACCCCACCCTTTATTTTACCTGGAGGGGCTTCTACGAACTGACTCAGGCTTGGCCTATCATATCAGTGAGTGCATCGAACACTGCTTCCGCAGGCAAACCGGGTATGAGTGTTGTTATTCAGCGCGACCAGACGTTTCGACCTTCGATCGCGGTATACAAGTTCAGCCAGAACGTTCTATCACATGACTGACGAGGGCCCCTCACCCAACGATTCAGCTCGTATCGGTAGAATATTATTAATGTTTAAAAATTCAATTTGTGGTATAGATATTGTGGAGCCTGGGCTCGTCCATCCAATCAAGAGAATAATGGGTGAAGTCTAGACCTCCTCAAGCGTGGAACCTGAGGCGAACTTGGCCTACCCCTCGATGGCACGCGTCTTCCGCGAGAATCACGGCCATGGGGAAATCCTCGGTCTGCTCACTATCCCCATAGCTATGGGCGCAGCCAGGCATGCAGGTCCATTGATCGCGTAGAGAACAAACGCATTTTCCCCCACCCGTCCACCCGTTGTCCCGGGGCTTCGCTCCGGAAAGCCACAAGCCCGCCGAGCTTAACCCCGGCCCTGGGAGTGGCCGGCGAAGTGGCGCATGGCACTTCCGGACCATAGCGCCCGTGTATCCGGTATCAGAAAATAATGGATCTAAGATCACCTCTACCCGTATTGGCAGGCGCATCCGCCCTGAATCGATAGGACGTGAACTCAGAAGATCTTTGGTAGTTTCTTCTTATGTGTGCTTCGCACGACAATGTACCGTAATATATAATAATCAAGCTACTGGAGTGGGAGTGAGGGGTGGATTCGGTCGGCACTACATCGGAAGTTGGAATAGCACAGATGCGTGACGCTGCTTACGCTTGTTGTGGTCAGAGTTCTATAATGCGATCGAAGTTCTACGACGAAAACGATATTGGCCTCTGAGATTTTGACACACACGGCACCCCAGTAGGTGTGGTTTGGCTCAGGCCAATCGAGGGCCATCGACGTCCGCCGCGCGCGGACGTTGGGAGTTATTTCGGGAAACAAACGTGCGTGATCTCGCAGGCCGGTAGGACAAAGGACGGACATTATATGTTTGCTACCGAAGATCACGGTTAGTGTAACCACTCTGACCAAATGAATATCAGACATCCGAGCAGAGCCAAGCGCGACGACGATTTTTGTTCCTGAGAAAAAAAAACCCTTTGTTAGCGGTCGGGTGCGGTGGAGCGGGTGGAAAAGTCTCAGACAATTACGGCCCACCGTGCGTTTGTTTACTCTCCATCGGCGTTCGTCCGGTTTAAGTTGTGAAATCGTTACACTACTTGAAGGTCATACTGTTGCCGTGCGCGACGAGCACACCATGGATTTTGACACGAAACCAGTAACTTCTCCAAAGGCCTCCGAATATCACCTACATTCTTTGTTGTTCATATCCAAAGCCGTGCTGACTTCGCCGCGCAAGGTCATGGGAAACTGGTTTGACTCAGGGCCTGCGGAGATGGTACCGCAGCAGCGCCAGCATTCTCCCGATGGTGCTGATTTTGCAATCAGAGTGCTGACTAAAGCCCAAAATACTTCCTTCTTCCACAAGCTTCATGGGACCTCTCGGAGTCTCCTTAAAGGTGGCGACGCAGATCAGCAGGGGGTCGCCTGAAGATGACCCTAGACGTAAAAGAAGCTCTCTGTTCTACTACGTTATTATTGCTCGCCGAGCAAGTCCATAATGAGCTACAATAAAAACATGAACCAAACAAGGAGCAAACATGGAGTGACGTCGGGGGGCACGGACGTCGGGGGGCACGGACAAACATCGCACATATCCCCGACATCCCATTAGCTCACCATCAGAATTCGTATCCGGCATGTAGCTCCTCAATCTACGATGGATCATCTCCGTCCTGTTACAAAGCACAACAAATATCCCCCCTGCTCGTTGTAAGCGACCATCATCAATATCCCCCGCCCTCTATATTGTACAAGCGTGCTCTACATAGTACAAGGCAGAATTGGAGTAGCGAGGTTGATACATCGCAAAAACCGTAATGATTTCAGCACCAATTTTGGAACTTAAACCCGAACTTGACATCCAAATATCCGATACCGAGATTTTATATCCCAAATCATATTTCTAAACCACACTGGCTTTAGCTTCAACATCTCCCCAGTAATCAACACTCACACTTCCCTGTCGATACTAGGTATTCCACCCAGTAATCAGTCGAACATCAGTGCAGTGAAATTGGAGCCAACTATACGCGCAGCAGCATGCATCATATTATCGTATACCAGGTATGCAAGAATCCCAATCATGCAAATACACACAGCGTCGGTCACTAAAACTCGTGTCTGACGAAGCTAGCAAACATTTCCATGCCCAGGAAACCACGGACCAAGGCTGGAGAATAAAAAGGGCAAGCTTGACGCACAAGGCAACCACGAGGTGCATACGCGCAACCGATCACGTACGTATACAATGTGTAAGGCGACATGGCTGTGCGTTGAATATTTATTGCCCGTATATTTTACAGGGATATCCACGAGACATGCCAAACCTCGCGGATCGGGTCGGGTTTGCCAAGTTCAAACAAAATATCCGAAACATCGAATACGCAAAATAAAACATCAACAGTATTTCGAATGACAATTCGCCAACTCCTCGAAAACCACTACCAGATAAAAGCGACATCATCTTCAGATTATCCCGGGTATAAACAGCACCATAGTCGGAGCTGACTCAGGTAAATTCTTACCAATACAACCAAGATGTGAAACCTCTTGTCTCGACATCCATTTTCCCGTATTTTACACGTTGCAAGCATATGCTACATCCCGCTTGACGAAACGCATTAAAAGCGCCAGAGCGAGAGACTTTTCTCACAACGACGAATATTCCATCTGGACCGAACGGGCTCTGAAGCGCATTTCATAGTCCCTCAAGTCGTGGCCATCCGGCCGTGGACCGAGATTTTTCCTCCTGAACACTATAGTATACCTCTCATGAAAAATACAGCCCAATTTAATCCGCTTCAAGCAAAACAGCTAAAAACAACGAAATCGTTCATCCAGAACCAGTCAAGTTACATTCCATTCACAACCCATCCTAAACACTGGCTGCTGCCTGCACCACGGCTGGCTTCTTCCGGTGGTTAGCGTCCCCGCGGTTCGGGCCATATCGATTACCTTCTCGGGCGCAATCAAAGGTCCCTCCAGAAGGATTGCCTCGACACAACCAGGGGATAGTTCGCGCAATCGAGCAATCAGGTTGGCAGGGATTGTTGTGGATTTTTATGTTTTCACCATCAGCTTACACATCTATTGCTACTGTGTTATATTTTGTTTATTTTAAAAATTGAAAAGTGCATGTCAGCTGTGAGTTCTCCCGATCGGCCGATTACTCAGCTTTGCAAGCTGCATGATACACCTTTCGCACGTTTTCCAGTTTCCTCGCAATTGACTCCTGGCCGCGCCCTGTATTGCTGTCACCTCAAGCTAACCTCCCCAGGGTTGGGTGCGGAGAAAAAGCTTCACACACATGCAAAACCCTTTAGCCTCAATCTTACAACAACAGGCTAGTTCTACCAGTCGGTTACCAGCCAGTTCTCTGTACTCCACGGCAAGGATTGCTGCTTCTCTCGTGCTCGTTACCTCAATGTTTTTCTCCTGAATGCGAGGCCAACCTCTAATAAACTCATTCCATCCAAGTGGCATCCCCTCAACTAACATGCCTTCCGCTCAGTCACCCCGTATCTAGTCTCCTTATTCAATCGGGAACCAAGACGACGTAATTTAGTGACGCAGCAGCTCGAATTCAACACCGAGGGGACCGTCCACGCGGTAATCCTCCGGCGTCCCGCGGATAGCTCCGGAGCCTTGCATTATCGGGAGACCGTGCTTGTCAAGGACCGGTCGAGAGGTCTCTCCGAGCATTCCAGAGACTGTGTCGGAGAAGCGGCTCCCCTCAACCCCCACATCGCCCTGCCAGAAGTCTAGCTCAGGCACGAGGACGATGGCTCCATCTTCCGAGGTGACGCGGTCTTGGTGGTTCACGCCGATGTTTATGCGCAGCGAGGCCGTGGGGGTCACGACGTGGAAGATGGCGTGATTAGACTGCACGGCGAGTAGACCCGGCAGCCCCTCCTCTTGAAGAAACTTCGCGCACCAAGTCGGGGCCGCCATGCTACCTTCCTGCAAGATCCATGTTTTGAATTCCTCCACGTTCCCGCGAAGGGACCGCCGGGTTTCAGTCATGTCCGCGTACTGGGCCGCCCAGATTCTGTCTCCGCCGAATCGCCGGCACTCGGCTGGGAGATTGGCGGAAGAAACGAAGCGGTCCCCCGGCAGCTCAACTTCTTGGCTGGGCGTCTGGAGACCTCTGTGCTCCCACGCCGTCCACGATGAAGCGGAAAGCCCCATTCGCCAAGCACGGTAGGGAGGAATCATCGCCGCTTTTACAGCCTGTGGTGTCGATTGTGTAGGGGTCTTTCACTTCGATGATGAGGGAGCGTCCGCCGGAAGACAAGATGCTGACCGCAGATACAAGCTGTCTGTCCGGGTACTCTTCGGGCATAGGTGCCGTGACGCGAACGTTTAGCTGGAGGTCCTGGCCGTCAGATACCAAGCTGTACCACCCCTTGTCCTCGCCGGACCAGTCGAACTTCTGCCCAAGCATGCCCACCATGTGCGGGTCCCCAGAAATCTGGATTGTTGCATAGCGCGACGTCGATTGAAAAGCATTTTGATGATTTAGCATGTGGTGTCTTGTTATTCATACACGGAACATCCGGACGCGGGAACTGCATGATTCCGTACTGAACAGTATAATGCTGGGGTTGCACTCATATAAATCGTGTGGAGCCTGGGGTGCTAAGGGCTGGGCCAGCCATTAAAAGGAAAAAGCTTCCTGAAGTTGTATCTCGTGAACTACTGCAAATTAGGCTACGAAAATTAGAATAACTAACTCTGACACGCCACTCCTCGTGCAAAGAAACGTACATGAAAACTTCCAGCCTTTTTTTTCCAACTCGATCTCACCGATATATCCGCGAAAACTCATAAACACCATTTTGTTCAAGAATAAATTCGTATAAAATCGAGCCATGGAGCCTACGGGAAATAAATGTACGCACGACTTCGAAGCGCAGGGATTTACTACGAAGTACTACAGACAAACGTTGATTCATACTCATATGAGACTCGCAGGGGGCTCCAGCCATCAAGCCATCGCTCTACACGCATGATCGCATACATACGCCAGAGATAAGCAAATACGCTCCGTAGCGTTATCGGACACACTGGTCTTGGTGGTCCACTGCAGCTGTGTCAACGTGTCCGGTCGCACAATCCCTGAGAGGTCCGCCTCACACGCGATCCTTCCTCAGTAGAACTCGCTCACCTCGCCACACACGAAAAGCCGAAAGTCTGGCTCGCAAAATTTCCGTCAACCAAGCGTTGAACACCACAAGCTACGCGGTACGTGGCGCTGATGCTGCCTAGCTCTAAAGCACACCGAAACCAGTCTTTACCGGGTCAACTTCTCCCGTACGTACAAAACGCATGTTGTCTCGTACCAGCTTTTGAACACTAAATTCGTATAAAAACTGCCGTTTTCGATCAAGATGTAATTTGGTGAATACATCAGTGCTCTATTCATGAGGATAATATCGATATAGGCCTTGTTGCCCATCAAGAGATATGACGTAAACTCGATTCCATAGATATATCAAGCAACTACGAAAAACAATGGCATTTCTGCGATGCCGCGCTGAATTTAGAAAAACAATGCGCTGAAGGTTTAGCCCCGTATTTGAATTGCACGTTCAAAGGCATTCAGTGTCAGCCGTATGTTTTCTTTTTGTTTTTTTGTAATATCGATAGTTTCGGTCGCTCTTGTAGTTTTCGGGTGTTGGAGCGGCCATATCTCTCGAGGAAAAAAAAAAAGAGACGGCCGACACTCACTGCGTCGGTGAGTGCATGAACGGCACCCTGTCAAAAAATCGAATCAAAATTAGGAAACTTAATGGGGGCATGTCCAATACGACGTTTTAACCTATAAATGGCTGGCTCCGATCGTAGGCGCTGAAAAAAAAAAAAAAAAATGCAATTATAGTCCGGATTAGTTTTTACATTCAATCGAGAAGGCGCAACCACGTACGCACGTACTTGAGCGGTTTTAAGTGACATAACACCATGAAGTAAATTCCGCTGACGGGTAAGCTCAAAGGTCGAGTAGACCTAACGGATGCCGTAAAGCCGAGCACGCACCGTATCTCAGGTAGGGAGGAAAGTGAATGGCTCCCAAAACTACTGTGTTTCATGTGCCATCGATAAGGAGAGATTAACCTGAGTAAACGAAATGCTTAAAAATCAAAGCCGCACATCATTGCAGGCATGTACAGGAGGAATCTTCCTTCCCAAGTAGGTTTTCGAGTGTGCAAGCCGGGAGCTCGAAACGGAGTAGGTTAGATCCCTTCTCCCAGATTGCTAGGGGACCTCTATAAACGGGTAAAGAGAAGGGCCCAAGAAGTTTCAAAAACCTTGCTAGCCAACCGAAACATCTCAAGCAAACACATAAAATTGGGTCGTCCCACGAGCTGACGAGAGTACTTGTGGAAATCACATCGTCCGACACCCCCCAGTGTTTCAGCAGGGAAAGGGTTGAAATTAGTCATTGCTGAAATAACGCGTACTTAGACCCACTGGTGACGAAACTAAGACTCGCAAACATTCGGTCACCACCCTGACAGCGGCATGGCGCGCAAGCATGCGCCTCGTGGTCTGAATGAAACAAATGACTGCCTCGTGGGCACGCAATCTCTTTGTCTGTATACCTCAAGGATGGTGGTTTCCAGGTTGTTGTTGGTGGCTTCCCTGTCGTAGCCCTCACAGTTCTCCACGCAGTCTGTTGCCTCGATGTCGATTCCGCAGGTATCACAGATGTCTGTCCCGTCGTCGTTGAGGTAGTCCGGGTCGATAGGAATAGTAATTTCTCCGTCCCCGTTCTGCTCAATGGTTATGTTGATGATAATTGGCGGCGTGGGCGGTTCATTGTCCTTGGTGATGTCGACGACCAGCACGATTATGGCCGTGACTACCGCGACCACCGCAGTGACAGCCACAACGACCTCGCACACGCCGCCGAGAAGTTCTCGACCGTGGTCTAAACCTTGGAGGGCATCGCCACCCTCTCCCTGGGGTAGAGCCAACGAGACTCCCGCGTTTTCTGCGCCGACGCCAGCATTCGCAGTCCGTAGGGAGACTTTGAAGCGGGAATCGCCCCCCCCTGACGGGAGGAAGAGGACGCTGCCGTCTGGCTTAAAGTGGCGGATTCCCTGGACACGAAGCTGTACCTATCATCAACAAACAGTGTGCATGGATGGAGAGAGCACATGGGTACGACAGGCGTTGACAACAGAAGAAGTGTTGAAGTCAGAGCTTGTATTGAGCCGAACTACAGGGGTGGGCAAGGCAAGTCGTGGGATGGAACTGGTGGTTATATAAATTACACAACGAATGAAGAGTTTCCCGTTTTCTGGACATATTACCCGGCCGAAATGATTGTTTTAATATATTGTTCGAGCAAAAGGGGTTGGAGGAGAGCCAAACATATTTACCTTCTAGTGTGGGCAACAATGCCACTGAAAACACTGCCCAATACAAGTACGATATATAGAGTCGTCCTAGGGTCAGGGAGAGCACGTACAACTACTTTAAGGAGGTGGCTATGTCGAAAACCGGCAACACGCAGTGGTTGCTAATGGCGGAGGGAAGCGGCAACAAATCCCTAGGGCCTCCGAGCATTGGGGTACAGTCCAACCACGGACTACGCCTTTACTACGGCGGTCCATAGTTAACGGGACCAAATTTTGTTAGTAAAAATAGATAAATATATAGTTTTTTACGTACACCATAGGCCCTATTAACTATGGACCCCCGTAATAGTACGTAGTGCATATAAGGAAAGATTAGATGGTGTACATTTTGTCATCAATCAGTAACAAAAGAGTCAGGAGGCGTGTAGAAGGGATATGTTGATTGTGCTCAGAAACACGACATATAGGATTCATCGTAGACTGAGGAGTTCCATGCTGGAAAGGGATTCTGGCAGTAGGGTATTGAATATCGGGGTAAAGTGTGCCCACCAATGCCACTCGTCAGGTGTAACTCTATACTGCATATGAGGCGAGTCAACTCGACGGCGAGGATGTAATATAAGATGTGTTCCGTGTTATGTCTGGAGTCAGCCACTTGTTCCCGTGCCAGCTGCGTCTATACCTTTAGAGATCAAGCAACACACTAGTGAAAGCCGATGGCCTTCTACTGGCAAGCGTAGCCCAGGCCAACCTAGAGAGGTGGGAATCTTCTTCCAGCATGTCTGTGCTTAGATGACGTGTTTAGTCAGGGAGCCAGCGTGTGTATTGTGAAGAAGGCATCGAGGTCCTGGAGGAGAGGACGTGTGCGTGAGAAGGAGAGTAAGGAGATGCCGCACCAGAAGCAGCAGCGATCACAGCAGGGCCAAGTTTGAGCCGGACCTGGTAGATTCGATTGGCACTGGAAACGAAGGCGCTGGAGAGTAGCAGTTGCAGGGGCCGCAGCAGCTCTAGCAGCACCGTCAGCATTGTCAGCAGTCAGAGGATTGCTGCTCTTTTGTTGCGACGATGAAGCGAATGCAGTGACCACCGTTACCGCCGCCGCCGAAACCACCGCCGCCACCGCAACCGTCGTCTTCGCTACTGCCGATGCCGCCGCCGTCGTCTCGACCGCTGCGTAACCGTCGTTGCTGCAACACCCCGGGATAGCCAGGCATCTGCCTGAATCTGCTGGTTCGCTGCGCGCCGACGACATAGATGTACGTAATAATATATGAAAGAAGGAGTTTGGCCGGCAGGAGCCGGGAAGGAAGGTGGAGACTGCGGGAGCGACGCTGAAAGTGTTCTGGTACAATCGTCTGCCTGGTCCGCTGAAGCACCACGCCCGCAGGTGGTTGATGGCGGGGGACGTTTCGCCCGAGGAAGGAGACGAGGGAGAGAGTGAAGATGGGCGCAGGGGGCGGAGCCTGCGTCATCTGTTCGGAACCAGCGCACGGGCGCGACAGAATGCGCTGCCCAAAGAGAGAGAGGATGAAAGGGGAAGGACCGAGGCGCCACCAGCAAGGACCTATGTCCGCACCAGGCACGTGTGACTTTGTTGATTGTCTATCGATTTAAGAATGGTAGATAGTCTCCGAACATTGGAGATTGAGATTTGGGAATATTGGAAGTGGAACTCACAGCTAACGTATTTCGTAATTTTATGGAATGAAATGGGATGCACAGACGTATACGTATATAGCTTCCCTCACTGCAGCACTATGACGTCTGTCTGTTGTATGGTTGACTGGTCGAAGGCTCTCACTGGGCATCGATGCAAGTAATGTACGAGTATGAAATGAAAAGGGTAAATGTACTCTATAATTTAGTTGAGATACGTGCGAATGATGTGAGCTCAATGACTGCACGAACACCCTTCATCCATGTGCACCTTTTTGAAGTCATTACGCATCATATACAGCAGTAAGAGGATTGATAAGCCAACCCTATTGCTGAGTTTGGCATTGCGTTGGTCTGATGCTCGCAGAACCGAGCAAGTACAGCAGAAAGAGAGGTGTTGTGTATGTGTTGAACCCTTGTGCCCAACTACAGCAACACGTCTGTTTGCGGCATTTCACATATTTACGTCTTTAGATGCGGGTATCTCATTTTTGAGCTGTTGGGTTGATGTGTAGCAGCTGCTGTGTAGCACGACCCGCGCGACTTGTTTCGTACCGAAAGGCAAGATATTTGTGGACGCATAAATACTATACGAGTACAGCAGCAGCAGAATTAGCATGGTACTGAGAGCGAGACATCAGAGTATACATTGCACAGATTTGCGAAAAATACTGACTGAACTGCAACGTAGAGGAACACCCTCTCGTCCAGCGTCTGTTGCCCCGGTAATACTGATGATGATGGTAGAGTTATGGATATGAGCTGAGACGAAAACAGTTTTCTTGGCACTGCTGTATATGTCCTTATAATACGTACTGCAGTATATAGTGGTCGTGGAATACATGGGTTAAATGTGGAACCAGGTATCCTCGTCGACAGGTAACTGTTTATTTGCAGTAGTATTTGAGAAGTTGAACTATAGTGGTACGCGTAGTATCTCTAAGTTCACGAGAGATGCGTGTTATGTTAACAACCGACGGAATTAATTACTTATAGTCATGGGCTCTACCGACGGAAACTAAATGGCTTCATTTGTTCAGAGAAAGAGAGAAGATAAGAACAACCATACTCGCCCCGTGACCCCTCCTAGCTTCTCGTGATAGGTGCACGAGTAGAGCACGGCACTGCTCGTCGCCGATTGATAGGCCTAGAGGCTAGGCCTACTGTTGTTGTGGTTTCTGTGGTGGTTTCTCTGTTGCGGTTCCTTTTCACGTCAGCAGCAGGCAGCAGCAACAGCGGCGGTTGGCGAGCTGCAGCATCATGGAAAGGGAGGAGGATGAGCAGGGGCGACGCACGCTTTCCCGGTACGTGTGAAAGAGGCGTGCGAAAGAAGCGAGGGTCCGGGAATGTTCGGGGTTCTTAGGCCTTGAACTCGAGCGCAATAATTAATTGGGTGTAGGGCTGTCGACTCTGATGCACAAAGACTCACAAGCGTGCCTCATGCGGCAGGAAACATCGTTACCTCGATCGCTTGGGGCCACCAGCCATGATTTTTCCCACGAGTTTTTTTTTTCTTGGCCGGTTCGCTCCGGTGGTTTGGTAAGAGTTGCTTGCACTCGCATGAAGGGTAATTGTTTATTTGCAGTAGCAGTTGAGAAGTTGAACTATAGCGGTAAAGGGGAGTTTGCAAGCTGTGAATGCGTGAAAAGAGCGAAACACCCAATGCAGACCTAATCGCTCGAATGCACGTCCCATCCCTCGTGTGTGCCGGGTCAATGCTGCGGGGGGGACGTTTGATTTCACCCAGGAGGATACTGGATGACCCGAGCTGCGGTGACGCCATGAGAGAGGACGAAGAGGCAGCCGCGGCGGAGTCAACAGCAGTAGTGTTCGGGGCTTTGGGGTGATTCTTATTGGAATGTGGTTGCCTGTGGATCTGGATAAATATTTTCATTTTTTGTGTTTTTTTCGTTGTTTTTCTGGTCGATTTGGAGTCCGCGAGAGTTATTGGAGTTTTCGAGTAGTTTCAATATCAAATAAAATTCAAGTGAAGGAATGTATGCTATCTTGCACTACCGTCGCGATCTGTGTATCTATGGTGGGAGTGGGGGATAAGGGGAGACTCTTGTCCGGAGGAACGGGGTTCCTTGCGAATCTCTAGCATTGTATTATCTCGGCTTAATTTTTATTTTGATGAACATGACTACTGTGTGCGATATTTTCCATTATTTGCATTAATTTCCTATAAAGTAGAGGGAGAGGTTTTTGACGATGCTGAGAAAAGACTATGAAGCGCCCGGGGGCGTGTGCGGTCCATATATGAAATGTTTTCTGACTTGGAAGCTTTGAGTAGTACTTCGGAAGTTGAGAGTATGATTTTTTTTATTCTTGAAAATTTGTGCTTTTGTTCAGAGTCAGCGCTGACTGAGTGGTCTAGCAGGTAGTGCTATATAATTCCCTAGGGTGGATCGGGGGTTCAAGTCTCGCCGAATTCGTAAGTTGTTCTTGTCGAGCGTGCGCGCTGGCGACAACACGAATGATTTTGATAGTGTGCCTGTAGACACGAGTAGCGTTTGGCGAGGAAAGGGCCCCGGAGATCACAGTTACTAAGTCGACGAGATGCCACTGAATATCTTTGGATCAATTCCGCGGAAAATGCCGTTTTACCTGACTGAATCGAAGAAGAATGCCGTTTTACCTGGCATTGGATTTCGAGAGTTTTATGTGTTTGCAACAGAGAGGCTGGGGATTAAAGCATTTGGATACTGATTTGAAGATTTGAGTGTTGATTCAAGAATTATTTTTGAGTTTCTGGTTGGAGTTTTGACTTTCTGAGCTTGATTTGAGTTGGTTATAATATTGAGATATATCAGCTCTGCGATGTCGTTTATTTTCGTGTACAGAGCTAGGGGGAATATTGATATGGTCATACACAGGAGCAGGGGGGAAATTAGTATGGTCGTGTAAAATAAGTAGGGGGGGTGTTGATTGTACTCAGAAACACGACATATAAGATCCACCGTGGACTGAGGAGTTCCGTGCTGGAAAGGGATTCTGGCAGTAGGGTATTGGGATATCGGGGTAAAGTGTGACTACCAATGCCACGCGTCAGGTGAAACTCTATACTACTTATGAGGCGAGTCAACTCGACAGCGAGGATGTAATATACGAGGTGTTCCGTGTTATGTCTGGAGTCAGCCACGCGTTCCCGTGCCAGCTGCGTCTATATCTTTAGAGATCAATCAACAGGATATGGTGCATGCAGTGTAGCCGAACCCCTCGAAAGTATTGTACGTTGTGGAATAAAAGGTTACACATGCGCCGATACCGGCGTGGTACAAAAAAAAGGCCCTGAATGAGTCAGGAGCTCAGCACTAAAGGCTACAGTGTTTTCTTCTCAACGAAGGCAGCTAGAGCGACCGCCTCCCGAGGTAAAACGAGTTACCAAGCCCGACAAAAAACATGCTTTACTACTACGTAAGGAGGGGAGAAAGGGAGCATCGGAGCATCTGGTATACCACAACTTGTAAATGCAACTTTTATCCTAGGGAGGACTTTCCAAATTACGGCATACTGGGCCAAATTTCCGACGGCTATTCGGGCTTCTGGGCAGGGTGGTATTGTGTGTTGGGACAAACTACGCAGTGTTGCTGTAACCGAAACCAAAGGAGCATCGTCGGAAAGCACGTATAGCAACTCGACACAACAAAACGGGTTCATGGTTCACCTGACCAAGCGCAGCCTGAGTGCTGAGAGAAAAAAAAACGATCAGCCGAAGCGGTCCCCACATATTTGTCTTCGATGTACGATCGTCAGGCTCTTGCGGATGTTGTTGGAGACTCGGGCGCAGCGCTCTTCGCCTGCAAGCCCAAGAAATTGGCAGATATTGGAAATTGACGACAGCAGAGCGGGGAGGGGGAATCAAACGCGTCGTGACCAACGCTGGCTCACTGCTTTGCTGGCTCGAAGTCATGTCGGTTTCTCTAGATAACTTACATATCAGATTCGTGTGCGACGTTCACCCATCTGTAGGATCGTGTGTTAGACAACTGTCGTTGACCACATGTGCCACAACGCATTCATTGACCACATTACTTTGCAGTGGTTGAGCTTGGTTGTACATTATTAGAGGAAAAAAACGAAAGTATAAACACACTAAAAGATTCATCGCCATCGTTAGTCCTGAAGATGCTTTCGTCACCTCTATATGGAAGACCGCTTACGTTTTCCTAAACTTCGGTAGGTTATCGTCCGGCCAAGGGTCCAACACACAAGCTACCTGTGTAACGTACATACGCGGGCAGGTGTGGGATGCCGTACAGAACCCACAGAGGTTCCGGGTAGGTATATCAATGCTGTACACCTACCCGCACCCCGGGCACTCCGATGCTTTACAAAGTGTTGGACCTGATGTATGTCACCCCTTTCCGAGCTCGTGAAAAGAAACACTTCTTTCGTCCCCCCGAATTCATGAAATAAATAAGAATGACTATATAATAAATAGTTGACGGGGGTTTTTCGATGTTGTTGTTCCCTCGAAAACAACCAACCACATGTCTAATAGTACCGTGTTGGCATTGGCAATGCCAAGCATCCCGAACAACCTCGGGCCTCTGACCCTCTGGGCTTTTGTCCACTTGACGTCGATTACCTTCTCTGCAGCCGATGGAAGGAGGGCCATGAAGTTGACGATGGGTGCAGTTGGTCGAACCGGGAATGGCCGTCTATCTGCAATGCTTGCATCGCAAAAGTGGCGAGTTTGTGCCAATCGCAAAATTTGACCACAATATTTGCAGTTTTTATTGCTGGAAATATTTTTTGTTTCATGCAGAATAGACGATGGAACCCATGAAAAAATTATGAAAATAGTACAATACAAAAAGTTCGTTTTCCCAAAAACGGCACGTGCCAAAGTTTCATAATCTTTGCTTAATTTTACTTGTTTGTCAGGTGGTTTTTGCGTGAAAGCATGCGTTCGCATTTGTTGTCGTACGCGTGCGATGCCAAACACCGAGCGATACCAGAAAACGTATATAGGCGGAAAAAAGCAACACACTCTTGATCCTACACTACTAGCTGTGAGTTGTTGTTGTGGTGGGTGTATATACCTCCGCGTTCCCCTCGCTGCCTCGGCAAGTGATGCTGCGAGGCATGCCCTGTCAGGCTTATAGCGAGTGGGGTAGGTCTTTCTGGCGGGACTCACCCTTAAGGGGAAGTACCTTCTTGCTGCTGCGTGTGGACGCGAAGTTTACTCGTGGTACATGTAGTAGAGTCGGGTATAGTACGTCGTGCGCCAGGCACGGACACCTACCATTCGCGCGACGTTTTAGACAGCAGTCGCAGAGCAGCAATGCTCAATCGGGTCGCCCGTGCGCGGAGGCAGGCGTCATTACAGGCCGAACTCCGGCACAGTCAATTGCGTCGGTAGGAGGCTGGATTCGACGACGAAGGAGGAGGGAGACAGAGCGTCAACGAGCGGGGAAGAGACGGATTGAACTCACCCTGCGCGATAAACCTTGGTTTTCCCTGCGCGATAATCCTTGGTTTTCCCTGCGCGATAAACCTTGGTTTTCAGATCAGAACCGCAAGTGCATGAAGCATTTTGTTTTCGAGACAGGGCAGAACGGGAACCGACTGGAAGGAAGTGGCAACGAGAGCACGTGCGAAGAAGCGGGCCGATTGGGCTAAGGCGATGAGGCGGCCATGGAGAACGGCAGCAGGGGGACACACGGAGACCCATCACACCATCACGAGAGCAGCAGTCATCGTTTTTTTCTGTTGTTTTTGTTGTCAGGCAGCAGATATGTACCCGTTCGTTGCGTCACCGGTCTTTTACCGGTCTTTGTAGTGTTGTTTACCGGTCTTTGTAGTGTTAGCGAGTAGTATACCCCCATGGGAAATGGCCTCCGCAATAGTCAGGGACGTAATATCATAGCTGTGTTGCACCTATTGTCAGACAGTCCGGGGAGACATGGCGATCGTTGATATTTGTATTATGGTGGTTTTGGACCCGATTGCCCCTTTTTCACAGCACGTTCGCGAGTCGTCACTCTGACAGCACCCCAGACAGCAGGCGTGTTCCTCTTGGTGTTCATAAACTACCGTGCGTTTTGTACGGTGCAGGCAGCAATTCAGACAGACAGTAGCAACTGCTTAGTCAGGAGCGAAGAGTTGATTAGTTGTGGGAACGGGGCGAACACTAACATATCATATGGTGTAGTTGGGTGGATACCAGCGGTCATTCAAATAGTTCAGTTTTCACACTGAATTAATTTTGTGTGCCTTCTTCGTCTGCTCGTGTATTTTTAGGTGGCAAGCGTCGTCCTTCCCGCCGAATTTTGATTTGCTTTGATTTTCGGATCTTCTTAGGGCTCCAGGACCTTTGTGTGGCCGAGGAGACTTCTTGATTTGAGAGTTAATATAACTGCAACAACAACCACAACAACAATATCTTGTACTTATACGTGATACTAATATATATATATATTTATTTTTTTTCTTCATCACTTTTACTTTCCAGCCCACTCGTAGGAGGTTTTACCCTCGACGATCATCTGGACAAGCCGTGGTCACAGGTGTCGTCGTCTCTTCTCCCCCCCGGTACGTGCCTTTATTTTTTTGTCGCGCATAGGGTTCAGCATTCCCACTGCTCGTCGATTTTCATTGAATATAGCCAACTCACGCTTTCGCGCTTTCCGCTTATCAATTTTTTATTCAAGAAAAAGTCCCTATGGGCATGCACTCGGTGAGACTTGAACCCACGAAATTGATCTTGACAGGCACGCGGACCACCGATCAAGCCACCGGGGACGCCGGCTTATGTGTGTGTGTGTTCTTCACATTAAACCGTTCTTCTACTCGTCGACATCCAGCAAGCCCAGTGTCCGTGCTGATTCTTCACCCTAGAAAGATACGAGCTCTGTGGTCACAGACTACGAAACAGAGATAACACACCGTAATGCATTAATAGCCTACGCAATACCATGCCTTCGCCCTAGGTGCGGCCGACACAAACATACATACATACGTCAGCAACCAAAATACCAGGTACACCATAAAGAAAGAGAAGCAACGAAGAAACCAAACCGAAAAAGAAAAGAAAAAGAAAAGGAGAAGAATCCCAAAATCCCATATAAATAAATAAAATGGGAAGCCAAAGTTCACACACATACTTACCCCGAGCATGAGCCAAAAGGGACGTGCAAGGGGGAAGATACAAGAAGGAAAAAGGGGACTATGCATCCCGGTGAACACTTAACTAAGTAAAAAGAGAGGTAATGAGTGGGCCAAAATACGCTCGTCACCCACCCACTATGTAGTATACTTCTTTCATAAGGATAAGAAGGGAAAACACAGGAAAAAGTTAAGTCATGAAAAAAAATCAAAATACATACCGAATGGCCGCAGCAGTTGGCGGTACGAGTAGCAAAGAAACGTCCAACCTATTAGTCGGCCTGGTACCTTGCTACCCTATCTGCGGTCTCTCTGCTACTCTCTTCTACCACATGTTGTCTACTGTTGTCTTCTCCAATTGTTTTTACTTTTTTCGTGTACGTATCGATTTCTTCCCAATACTTCAAGTTTTGTTCCCGCGTACTTCATGTTTGTTTTTTCCGGATTTTGTGTTTTTCACTTTGCTGAAGTTGTTTTGCTTCGTTGCTTGTTAGTTTCTGGGCGTGTTTACTGTTATTTTAGTTCCAACTGCGCCGTTAAATACCGCAACCGTAACTGAATACTAGACTTTGGCCTGGTGTGTTTCTCAACCTGAGTATATAGACACTGCTATGACGCGTGCATTGGACAATCCGCGGACGTTGTGAACGTTTACGTTGGCCAATGACCGACCGAGATTTGTGGCTCAAGGTGTTTTTTTATCAGATGAACCAGAGCACATCTAATTACTACCCTCTCAAGGTACCCCACCCAGTGGCCACCTGTCTGTGTAGTGAGGACACCGATTTTGGTCGCGTGTAGTGTCGTAGCCTGACGAATGCTGCAAACCTTGAATAATCAAATTGGCGTGTCTAAGGTCTGCAGCCGCCTAAATATCCGCTGGGAGGGGATGCTTGGGGTATACGTACATATTTAGGTAGAGTGATTTCTCTCGCTCGCGCGCACGAGGCCGCCCTCGTCCAGCATCAGCTAGGTGCGCCTCGCACGCCACATTGTGGATGCCGCCCCCCCCCCCACCGCCGTTGCTTCGCTACTATTTCGCGCGTGCTAACGCAAAGACAACACCTTCAAACAGAATCCGCACGTCGTAAACGTTCTGCGACGACGGCAAACATAAACACACAAAAAAAAAAAACGTCGCCCATGTTCTATTGTATACATTCATGATAGGTTTGCAGAGCAAAACCTCAACTAGGGGGCGCTTCAACAAAAGGCCCAGACGTCCGCTGGGTCGACAGCCTGTCCCCACCTTGCCACCTCGCCCCCAAACCCAGTTTTGCCGCGATGGGTGCGCGTGATATGTACTAAGGCGGTATCTACATCTGAAGAAAAATAGTTGAAAAAAAACGAAGCTGTGAATGAGATCGAAAAACTACGCAAAACTCATATTTGCAAGCTTGATGTGACACCATCAATATTTCGGGGTACCATAGTAAATAGGATCTACGGTACAGGCAAAACCTACATACTTCCTTATTTTTGTTAACAAAATTTGGTCCTACTTACTATGGTCCCCCGTGATAGTGACAATTCGATCGCGCGGTCTACGGGGTGTGTCGGTTTTCAGAGTTGTCTACTAATCATTAACTACCTGGTATACAGCAGTAGTCGTTGCGCTCTAGGAGTACAAGTGCAGACAATCTGAACCATGGCAGGTTTGATAGCAACGAAATCGCTATCTACCAAGTATGCCGTGAAGGCGACTGGTGTACTTTAGTTACGGTATACGTACTCCCTGTAGGTATTGCAGCAGGCTCAGCACAGGCCTAGCCCAGGCCGGGTGCTCTGGTTCGTGTGCTACTCAAGGCTTGATGCACGTGCGGTGGTTGACAATCGCACATGCTTCAAAGAACGTCTGCTCTTCATAATATGACAGAAGTACCACCACCACCGTATTCACAAGTGTGCTGTTGGAGCAATGATGGCCCAGTATGGGTACGTCTTGCTGCATTAAGGTGGCGAGCAGTGCATGCAATTCTAGAGCTCGTCGTACTTCTCGTCTAAGACACTGCCAGGGGGTGTCAAAAACAAAAAGGCCGGATCCACATAGCCTGCTTCATGAACGCCCAAGGAGATGAGAAATACGAGCTACAAGAATGCTATCATCAATCATGTGCATACCGGCGTCCCCGGTGGCTTGGTAGGTGGTCCGCGTGCCTGTCAAGATCAATTTCGTGGGTTCAAGTCCCACCGAGTGCATGCTCATACGTAGGGACTTTTTCTTGCATAAAAAATTGATAAGCGGAAAGCGCGAAAGCGTGAGTTGGCTACATTCGATGAAAATCGACGAGCAGTGGGATGCTGAACCCTATGCGCGACAAAAAGTAAAGGCACGTACCGGGGGGGAGAAGGGACGACACCTGTGACCACGGCTTGTCCAGAAGATCGTCGAGGGTAAAAACCTCCTACGAGTGGGCTGGGAAGTGAAAGTGATGGATAAAAAAAAAAAAAAAAAAAAAAAAAATGCACCCCCGTGCCATTTAAACCTGCTTGCGGCAAGCTGGGGCATCTTGTATTTTTCTAATAGACCAAGTGGAAACTTTTGAATTAACATGTGGGTCCACAAAATAATAGAACCGAAGTTTTGAAAAATTCAAAAGTATTGACAAAATATCGGAAGATGCAGTAGTATCCGACGGACTCCAGACAAATACCAAACACAACGACACGTCGTGCAAAGTTGAACCCGAGGAAATGTGGGGTTAAGGAAAGTATTGAATCGTTGGAAAGAGGGCAAGATATTGATAGAAAATGATGACGGGTTCAGTAGGTTGAACTGGGAAGACAAAGGGAGGGAGGGGTTGAGATAGAAACAAACAAGACCATCTACGGTGGTACGGAGCTATTATCGTGGGTGTGGTTGACAAGGAAGGGTCTGGCACTGGGTAGGAGGTCGGCGAGTTGACACAACAATGGGTCACCACGCGAGCACGCACGAAGCAGTAGTACGACGTAGCAGCTGTTGAAGCGTGGGAAAAAGCAAATCCAGATCGTGGCGGCTTGGCACAGGAAAAGGGACCAGGCAACGTGTGGGCAAGCCAAGGTGCGGCAGCTGCTGTTGCGGCAGCGGCAGCAACGGCTACGGGGAGCAAAAAATTAAATTAATTACCTCTCTGACCCGAAAAATAGAGACCGCTAGCGTACGATAATTATTCAGTGTATACGGTCCTTATCATGTTATATCTTGGTTCGGAGTTGGTATACTTTTTGGCATATATCGCCTTTTTATATACCTCCGCTCACATCAACATACTAGTATTACACCCCAAGTTGAGGTATATTGCACAACAATAGGATCTCTCTCAAAGAATGTGTACTCGTATGTCGTGCCTGCGTATCTAGTATGATGACATGGCATTGCATTGTCTACTCCGCTTACTGGATAACAATGTACAGTTAGTAGTATCTCTGTGTCGCGGTTTGTTTTACCACAAAGCTTTGATCTCATTAGGGCTTAACAATTGGTACGGACACTGCTTGACAATTGTGCTGAATGCAAACGGGTAGAAAACCGGTTAATTGTGAAGAACACACGCAGCACTAAGTCGGTGATTCAAAGTACTGCGTGGGATCGCGACCGACCACGAAGAAGCAGACCTAGCCTGATGCCTTGGTAGCATATGTTGTAACTACTCGTAGATATGCAGTATCTCGGGGATCGATGCCGCGGGTAACAAAACTCTAAGTGGTTCAGTGCAGTATAAAGGTAGGGGGCGTCACGAAAAGACGTCAAGTCGTGGGGGAGATCCAATCATTACTGCTGTGTATGTCCCTGGTCGTCATATCACCTACCTCTACTGCTGTGCTTCGTTTGCAGCACAACAGAAGAAGTAATCGTCTGCTGAACTCTCGCGCTGTCTTGCGTCTGTCCAGTCCTGGCTTCAGCTTTGTTTGGGCGTTTCTGGGTAGTGTGTGCTGTAGCTTGAGGGTGTGGTGCTGAAGGCGGGGTTCGGGGGAATGGGAATCGGCGAGCAGATATGGCCTGGGAGCTGGGGAGCTCCGAGCCCTGGGCTGATGGGTGCGATGCGTCGTGAATCACCACATTCAAGACCGTATGAAAATCCTGATATTATCGAATTTCGTACTTCTGATTTCAGCCCGCTCCAACGTGTGCGTTGTCTTCACATTCAACCGCTCTATGTTTTTATCCTCCTACCAGAGTAACTATACAGTAGTATATCGGTACACCAATTAATAGTGTCCATCCGGATTCCTCATCCTAGAAAAATAAAAATATTGTGGCCACACCGGTTGTAAGACACAGAAAAACAAACCTTCTTACTTCTGAAAACAACTATTAATAAATGTCAACGTACCGGGCACGAAAGCACAACAACACAACAAGCCAACAAACCATAAAATACAAACAAAAAAGCCAAATAAGAGCCCATCTTAACGACACGTTAAATTGGCGATAACAACAATGGAAAATTTTTGGTACAAATCATGGAATTATGAGTGCTATCAAAAATGTCTTGAAGTTGTATTGTGGAGTGGTCGCTTACGATCACTCGTCATTTTCGTTCGGAAAACTTCGTGAGCAGAGGTGGGCACGAAAATATTTCTTGATAGGTAGTTTGAGTATGCCTAGGTCCACGCGGTCGACACCGACCATACGCCTCCGGCTGACGCGACAGCTTCGGTCCCGCAGTGGTCCTTGAGCCGGCCCAACCTCAACCCCATTCGGGCTTCGGCTACGTTTGTTTGTGGACTCTGCGACTCCTCTCGAGGATCGTACGTATCGGGAAGTGGAGGCGGCTCGTCAGATGATACAACACATTTTGGACCTGCTGCAGTTCCACGGCCTGCTTTTTTTGCAGTCTGTTGGAAAGGTCTCCTCAAGCTCGGACGGCTATCAGGCCAGGACGATGGAGAAGAGCTCACGTAGCTCACAGGAAACACACAGATGCATATTATTTAGTACAAAGATGCTTCCACGACATCGTACCACCAGCATACAAAAGCCGGAAACATGATTTCCACCACTAATGCCGACGGACCCTCTCGGCTACATCATAAAAGCCATCATCCATGTATAGCCCCTCACTCAGTGGTCTGCGGGTGGACAGACCTTGATAGTAGATCTTTATGGGGGTTTTGCGTTGGACACTTGGAGCCGACCCTCCAACCCGAACCCGAACCCGAACCCGAACCCGAACCCTATGCCAGTGGTTAGTGCTAGGATGCTGGGCTTGTTAAGACTCTAGGTCGGCTCGGCCGGCTTGGATGCTGAGCTTGGGAAGACTCTATTAATAGGTTGACTCGGGATGACTCGGGATGCTGTGGCTAGGAACGACTCGAAAGTTGATTAAGCCGGGTAAAACATACCCCTAGCCAATCATAGCGCCTAATCAGCTACCCCAGGAAGATCTACTATCAAGAATTGTCCACTACTGGGTCTGCGATAGATCCACGTCGATCTCCGACCACAACCAATAGTCCTCCTGATCGGAATCGTCAAGGCACAGAGTCACATCTCACAATGGAGTAACTCCAAAAAATCCGAATTTCAACGGAGTCCCTCCCCTATTGGGAACATGTCAAATCATCCACCAGAAGTTCACAAGAAAATCCCCTATTACGGGGGTACATCATTAATAGGACCTATGGTATAAATAAAAACCTATATATTTACCTATTTTTACTCACAAAATTTGGACCCGTTAACTATGGTCCCCCGTAATAGAAGAAATACATCACGAATGCACAGAAAATCCGGTCCTCCCTCAGAAACCTCTCATCACAAAATCACAAAATCCACTAGGAAATCCAGTCCTTTCCTTCAGAAAGCAATACCATAAAATCCACTAGAAAATCCGGTCTTCCTTTAACAAGTACAGCACAAAATCCACCAGAAAATTCAGTCCTCCTTCACAAAACTACATCACAAAATCAACCAGAAAACTCAGTCCTCCTTCACAAAACATCACAAAATCAACCAGAAAACTCAGTCCTCCTTCACAACACTATAATAATAGTAAACCATGTTAGATCTCGGGAAGATGGTATATTGGTTTTGTAGAGCGCTCATCTGGATTATTGCTCGTTTCCTGATATTTACGTAGTAACATTGCGTTAGAACGACTTCGGCCCCAACGGTAACTCAGTAACATGGAGTTAAACTCGGATTGGGTTTTATGGTAACACGGTAACGGAATGTTACCATCATCAGATCTTCACTGACGGTAACACCGTAACACAATGTTATACAGAGACTTCCACCGTAAGGCTAACATCCTAACATAATGTTACGTATGGGCCGGCTAAGACTGTAACGTATCGAGCGTACGTTAAAAGTGTTACGTTATTCGACCCTAAGGCAATCAGATGACGGGGGGTCCGGATAACGTAGTGTTAGTAGTGCTGGCCATTGCGTTGTGTCACGTTAGTGTGTTATCTGTAACACGATGATAAGTGTTATTACGGAGGTCCATGGCTCGCGTGCGTGCGGATGACGGTGAACACTCGGACTGGTTCAATGTAACCCAGGGACTGCGGCAAGGCTGCGTACTATCGCCGTTACTGTTCAACATGTTCTTCGCCGCTGCGATACACATCGTGCTGGTACGCCTCAGCAAAGACGAATGCATCGTAAGGGATTTGGTTCATCTCGAAGAGGACAGGGTTGTCGGAAAAGAGGAACCGTTGGCATGCGTGCAAAGGGCTGTGTGGGGCATGTTGTATGCAGACGATGCAGGAATAGTCTCGAAGTCGGCGGAAGGCCTTGCGAGAATGATGACAGTCATCGTGACTGTCTTCGAAGCAGTAGGTCTCACGGTATCCGAGAAGAAGACAGAGACGATGCTCCTACGAACACCGGATCAGACGTTTACCACCTCACCGCTCGCCATCGAAGCTGCAGGCCAAAAGTGT
Source organism: Macrocystis pyrifera (assembly GCA_031763025.1). Taxonomy (NCBI): domain Eukaryota; class Phaeophyceae; order Laminariales; family Laminariaceae; genus Macrocystis; species Macrocystis pyrifera. The sequence goes on along the minus strand of JASSKH010000008.1, from coordinate 6,903,901 downwards.
AAACAGACGACCCAGTTTTTTGTACCTAGGAGGCATTATCCACGAGAACGCTGACCTCTCCTTCGAAATCGAGCGACGAATCCGTCTGATGCGGGCATGCCTCAAACGGTATGGTCCGGAACTGTACGATAGGACGAACGCACCGCTTAGTCTGAAAGTCCGGATGCTGAAGGCCGAGGTGATTGAGACCTTGCTGTACGGTTGCGTGACGTGGACCCTCAATGCGGACCACTTCGCCAAGCTTCGATCAGCCCACCACGAAGTCCTTCTGCGAGTCATTGGTTTCCAGCGCCGACTACGCACCGACCACACCACCCTCTCGTATGCGAAGGCGCTCAGGATAACACGATGCGAAAGTATCGAAACGACCATCCGTAAACGGCGACTCTTCTTTGCGGGGGCTGTGGTGCGGCAACACGAGGGGCGATTGCCCAGTCGGTTGATGTTCGGGACGATCGCTGGTGGGGGGAGCCCGAAACCAGGCGGGCAGCCTAAGACTTGGCCTAGGGCAATTGCTGAGGACCTTAGAGTGTTCAAAGCCACAGAGGGATCAACGGAAGACTCCCCCTTAGTCTTTGGAGTTGGGACCGCACTGTGGCCCACTGCAGCAAAACAGACGGGAAAGTGGTACCGGGGAATCCTCGAAGCAGCTGAACAATTCATGGGCAGGTGGCACGAGGCTGAGGCAAAGCTGAGTAGACAGCGCCGTGCATCCGCTGCAGGTAGTGTTAGAGGGAATGGGGGGAGGGGTAACAGCAGGAGGGGTAGAGGGAACACCGTACAAGTGTATAGGGGTAGGGGGGGGAACAGGAGGAGTAGAAGGGAAACCGCGGTAGAAGAGAGTAGCAGAGAGACCGCAGATAGGGTAGCAAGGTACCAGGCCGACTAATAGGTTGGACTTTTCTTTGCTACTCGTACCGCCAACTGCTGCGGCCGTTCGGTATGCATTTTGATTTTTCCCTTCTTATCCTTATGAAAGAAGTACTACACACAGTGGGTGGGTGACGAGCGTATTTTGGCCCACTCACTATTGCTTTTTTTACTTAGTTAAGTGTTCACCGGGATGCATAGTCCCCTTTTTCCTTCTCGTATCTTTCCCCTTGCACGTCCCTTTTGGCTCATGCTCGGGGTAAGTATGTATGTGTCTGAGCTTTGGCTTCCCATTTTATTTATTTATTTGGGATTCTTCTCCTTTTCTTTTTCTTTTTCTTGTTCTTTTTCGGTTTGTTTTTTTCGTTGCTTCTCTTTATTTATGGTGTATTTTCGTTGCTGGCGTATGTATGTATGTTGTGTCGGCCGCACCTAGTGCGAAGGCATGGTATTACGTAGGCTATTAATGCATTACGGTGTGTTATCTCTGTGTCGTAGTCTGTGACCACAGAGCTCGTATCTTTCTAGGGTGAAGAATCAGCACGGACACTGGGCTTGCTGGATGTCGACGAGTAGAAGAACGGTTTAATGTGAAGAACACACACATAGTTAATAGGACCTATGGTGTACATAAAAACCTACATATTTACCTATTTTTACTAACACAAATTAGTCCCATTAACTATGGACCCCCGTAGTAGTAGTGCTGGCGAACATGGTAACGTTGTGTTAGGGTGTTACGTATAGCATTCCTCCTAAGGGTAACATAATGTTATAGTGTGTTACGTATAACGCTGCGTCGACAATAACATTATGTTATCGTGTTATTGCGGGGGGCCATAGTAGTTAGGATCAAATTTCGTAAGTATAAATATGGAAATATATGGGTGTTTGTGTGTACCGTAAGTCCTATTAACTATGTTCCCCCTAAATAGTAAATATGTGGATAACGATCTGGGCATGTTCGAGTGATAACGTACGTGTTTGGTCACAAGGACTGATCACAGCATAACACACTGCTGTTACTGTATTAGAGTTGGACGAGACCGAGAAGCAACAAAACGTCAAGGCAAGTGCACGTTCGTGTGTTTCCTGTTAACACTGTGTTACCGCGCCACCGTGATCGCTCCTGAGCGCCTTCGCGTACGAGAGGGTGGTGTGGTCGGTGCGTAGTCGGCGCTGAAAGCCAATGATTCGCACAAGGACTTCGTGGTGGGCTGATCGAAGTTTGGCGAAGTGTTCCGCATTGAGGGTCCACGTCACGCAACCGTACAGCAAGGTCTCAATCACCTAGGCCTTCAGCATCCGGACTTTCTGACTAAGCGGTGCGTTCGTCCTATCGTACAGTTCCGGACCATACCGGATAACACGATGCGAAAGTATCGAAACGACCATCCGTAGACGGAGACTCTTCTTTGCGGGGGCTCTGGTGCGGCAACACGAGGGGCGACTACCCAGTCGGTTGATGTTCGGGACGATCGCTGGCGGGGAGAGCCCGACACCAGGCGGGCAGCTCAAGACTTGGCCTAGGGCCATTGCTGAGGACCTTAGAGTGTTCAAAGCCACCGAGGGATCAACGGAAGACTCCCCCTTAGTCTTTGGAGTTGGGACCGCACTGTGGTCCACTGCAGCAAAACAGACGGGAAAGTGGTACCGGGGAATCCTCAAAGCAGCTGAACGGTTCATGGGCAGGTGGCACGAGGCTGAGGCAAAGCTGAGTAGACAGCGCCGTGCATCCGCTGCGGGTAGTGTTAAAGAGAACGGGGGGACGGGTAACAGCAGGAGGGGTAGAAGGAATACCGTATAAGTGTATGCGGGCAGGGGGGGGAACGGGAGGAGTAGAAGGGAAACCGCGGTAGTAGAAGAAAGTAGCAAAGAGACCGCAGACAGGGTAGCAAGGTACCAGGCCGACTAATAGGTTGGACTTTTCTTTGCTACTCGTACCGCCAACTGCTGCGGCCGTTCGGTATGTATTGGCTTGGTGCTATAAGTTTTTTCCATGACTCAACTTTTTCCTATATTTTTCCCTTCTTATCCGTATGAAAGAAGTACTAAATAGTGGGTGGGTGAAGAGCGTATTTTGGCCCACTCATTCTTTCTCTTTTTAGTTAGAAAAGTTTTCCGGGATGCATATTTCCCTTTTTCCTTCCCGTTTCTTCCCCCTTGCACGTCCATTTTGGCTCATGCTTGGGGTATGTGTCTGAGCTTTGGCTTCCATTTTATTTATTGTTTTGGGATCTTCTTTTATTTTTCGGTTTGGTTTCTTCGCTGCTTATCTTTCTTTATGATGTATTTTGGTTGCTGGCGTATGTATGTATGTTGTGTCGGCTGCACCTAGTGCGAAGGCATGGTATTGCGTAGGCTATTAATGCATTACGGTGTGTTATCTCTGTATCGTAGTCTGTGACCACAGAGCTCGTATCCTTCTATGGTGAAGAATCAGCACGGACACTGGGCTTGCTGGATGTCGACGAGTAGAACGGTTTAATGTGAAGAACACACACAGTAGAAGATTGAACGGAGGAAATCTGGGGTTTATGGAGAGGTGTTGAATCGTTGGCATGCTTGGACAGAGGGGATGGGCAAGAGGTGCATAGAGTTCATGACGAGTGCAGTTGGTTGAACTAGGGAGACAGCCTGGGAAGGGTTGACACAGCAGTGAGGAAGAAGACCAGTGAGGAAGAAGACCATCTGCCATACGTAGTACTCTATTCGTGGGGGTACGAGCAGCGGGGGTTTCATATCCTTAGAAGGTCGGCGAGTTGAAAGAAGACTGAGTCATTGCGCAAGCGCGAAAGAAGCAGCAGTACCTGCTGCCGAAGCTTGGAAGAAAGCACATCCTGTAGGTGGCAGCGCAGTCTTTGGCGGTGCGGCACGGGAAGGGGGGTCGGGCAGGTGCTGTTGATGTAGCGGCAGCGGCCACCGCGGGGAATGATGATGCGATCGTAACTGCCGAAGTAGACGCGGAGAATTCTGCTGCGGCAGCCGAGTCAGATGTCAATGCGGGAGAGGTGAACGTTGCTGCCCTTGCTGCAGCTGCGGCTGGTGAGGACGTGGCGCACGCTGGAGGTGAGGTCGGCGAGGATGGGGAGAATGTAGGTATTGGAGAGGGTGCAGGGGCTGGTCAAGGTAGCATTGGGGGTCAGCAGGGGGGGGTCGCCGGAGAGGGTGTTGGGAGACCGATACCAGCGGTGGATGTGATCCACGAAAAATTCCTCCGCATAATAACTACGATCGATCATCGAACAGCTCGCGGTTGCTCTTCCAACGATTCAAGGCTTGGCTGAGCAAGTCAACGCCTTGCAACATAATCAACCGGGAGTTAGGGAGGGGGCTCATTTGGCGGGAGGGGTATCTCAGGACGATGGGGTGGGTGTCGTGTCGAATCCCAATGAGGCGATATAAGAAAAGGAGGCAGCAAAGCGAAGAATAACAGCATGGAGCAAGGACAGCAATAAACGATTTTATGCGATGGCAGCAGTGGTAGTGCAGTCGTTCACCAAGGAGCATATTCAAGAAATGCTCGGGGAAGATCTGGTAGTGAACGACGCTGTGTTGAAGATGCTAGCAACGTGCTCCGGGGTCCAAATCGATCAGTTCGCGCCAAAGAAAGGGGTCTGGGGGGGATCGGTGGACAAAGCGAGGCTGTCGGGGGTGAAGGTGACTGTTCAAGACCGTTTCGCAGCATTGACGAGGGGTTTCGAGGTTGTTTTGGGGGAATACGCGCGAGCGGGGGGGGTTCTTCAGGAACTGCGTGAGATTCGACAACTTTTCATTGTTGTTCGCGTACGCAGCGAGATACCAGGACATCCTCGCAGGAAAATTTGGGCTCCGTCTATCTGATGCGATCACCGCGTCGATTGATCAGGATTTTGTGGACGTGTCGAAAGGGGTCGGAGACGTAGCGGCCGCCATATAGTCGTCTTTTCCGAATGGTCCGCCCATCCTACGTCAGATTGTTCCAGAATTGCCGCCGCCCAAATTTCCGAGAACTCGCTCAGCAACTGATCTCAAATTCACCAGAAACGTCCGGTCCACCAGGAAAAAAATCACAAAATTCACCAGACAAAGATCACAAATTCACCATAAAAATCCAGTCCTCCAGAAAACTATATAGTAAAATTCACCAGAATAATCCAGTCCTCCAGAAAAAATATGTCACAAACTTTACCAGAAAAATACACATATTCACCAGTGTGCTGTAGCCAAAAGATACCAAGCCGTGGAGGTTTCAGTGTAATCGCATGTGTGAGTGGAGCAGTGGCCGGGGATCCTGTGTGATGTCCCCTAGCCACCTGGCTCGTGGTCCGATGAGGATCACTCCGTGATAATACAAGCTCTAAGAACAAGACTTACTGAGTGCGAGGCCAGCGAGACTGGTGGAGTCCCTCGCTGGAAGCCCTCTTGCTGATATCATCTGGCAGAGGCCATAATATCTAGATATTCGCGGAACTTCTGTTGGAGGAGTTTTCGGCTGCGGAGTATTGGGTCACAGCTGGGAAGGCAGTTGGCCCGTTGGACGGATCGAAACGGCTTGAAGCGCACAGCAGGGGAGGACGCTCCGGGAGCTGGAGGACGCACAGGTCAGGCGGCAGTTTCTCCGTTATTACAGTAGAGTCCAGGTGGACTGCTGTGGATTATGGCGCACACGGCAAGCACGCCGCTGGTGGTAGGGGAGTCTCTGACTCCACCGAAATACGGAGAGGTGTGGACCGAGCAGGCCTCTCGTGTTTTTTACGCAGCGTACCTCGATTATGAGGAACGGCTGCAGCTCGCCAACGCTCAGGGGGTGGTTCAGCACTCCAAAGTGAGCATGGGCCAGCTTATCCCCAATTACATTCATCGGTGTTTTGAGGGATTTTACAAGCATCAGACTACGATGACCGCCTCGGAGTTGTTGGACGCTGTTAGGCAGCACGCCGGTTACACAACCACCAGCAACAGATTTGACACCTCGCGGGCGGCAGCGGACTTGCGTCGCGTTCTCTCAATGAGGCGCGATGAAAAGCAGGGCGGTGAAACATCCGTCAAAGACCGCGCGATGATGGTAAACTCCGCTATGGAAAAGTATTTTGCGGAGAATCACGCGGTGCATGCCATGTACCGCGCGCAGGACCGTTCGTGGTTGCCCGGACCGGCGGAATTTGTGAGCATGGCGTTGGTGGATGGCTTATGGCCGTCCGAGTTCAAAAAGTACGTAAAAGGTCAGCTCACGTACGCTGCAGGGTGGAAGAAGGACCCGGCATTGGTCATGGACCAAATTTTTTCTGCTGCAGAACAGTGGAAATTCATCGAGGCGTATGGTCGGAAAGACGCTGCAGGGGCAGCTGAACCGCGACGCCAACAGCAGCAGAAACCGAAACAGCAGCAGTCCGCGAAAAAGTCGTTTGTTCGCGTCTGTTTCGAGTGTGGTGATCCCAACCATTATGTTTCTGATTGCCCAAAAGCTCGCGGTGGCGGCACAGCTCCCAGCAGTGGTGGGCGCGGGTCGTCAGGGTATCGCGGGGGCCGCAATGGCGGCCGGGGCAGATTCAACCATGGACGCGGGCGCGGTGGCCGTGGTGGCAATCAATTGACAGCGGGCGGTGGAACTTCTGCTGTTGCTTCTTCAACTTCTGGTGCGCCAGCGGCAGGAGCCGCTGGGTCGGGATCTGGTTCGTCTGTTGCCGGCCGAGCTGTATACGTTGGAGGAGCTGGAACATCGGTGGGTGCTGCTGGAGCGAGAACTTCGCCATCCACCGAGCGGGCGGAGTCAGTGTCTGGTGCTGCTGCAGGGGCGGTAGCGCCGGAACCGTCTGTATATCACGGACCAGTCCATGTGGACAACAATTTCGGTGTGACACCCTGCCGAGTAGTCGCTCACCAAACGGAAAGAGTCCTTCTTGGGCACCGCCATCGCCGGACTCGCCCACACCGCCTGGATGTTGTGGTAGACAAAGCCAAAAAACACCAAAGCAGCAATGCACTTCGAGAGCCAGTCCCTTTTCGTCGGTTCGTACCGACGTGGCGTTGCCTTGACAGGCTTCGCCTGTTGCTTCAGCTGCACTCGCATCGGCTCCACTTGCGCTGGCGGATCACCACACAGCGCACGGCGAAAAGCACCCACGCGACGAGCCAAAATTTCGCGCAAACGGGTTGCTCCGCCGACGCTTAATCCACTCTGCTCTGCCTGCTGCACGCTGTCCTCCAACGCCCGTTCTCGGGCCGTCCGCTCCTCCTCCGGATCCATGAACATGTCTGGCCCCCGGTCGACCAAATGTTCCACCGCCTTGTCCTCCGGAGCATCCACCGTAGCCTCGGTCTGAAAAGCACGCACGGAAACCGTCACTCTGCGCGCCGCAAGGTAACTCGGAGTCTCCACACCGGTCGATACCGGCACTGCGCGACGCTGTTCTGACAGAATGGAACGCAGAGCACGTACCACCTCTTTTACCATGCGTTCACACGTACCGTTCGACCACGGCGTGTAAGCGACAGCAAAACGATGTTCGATGTGCAACGCGTCGCTCAACAAAGCAAGCACCCTGTTCTTGAAATGCGTGGCGGTATCACTCACCCACACACGCGGCACCCCCAAAGTCTTACACCAGGCTAGCAAATGCTTCGCTGTGACCTCGGCTGTACAAGCCTCGGCCGGTTCCAACGCCACGTAGTTGGACAAATCATCCATGATGACCAAAACATATCGGAAACCATCCTCATCAGGCAGGCCATCGCTACCTTCGGGCCCGCTGTGGCCAACATACAAAAAATCAAAGTGCACCACTTCTCCCGGAGCGGTACCATGCACCGTGTCTCCGTAGGGACGAGGAATGAGTGCACCTGCACGCGTGTCTACACAGTGCAAACACTGGCGAACGAATTCGCGAACCTGAGAATCCATGTGAGGCCAAACACAATATTCCTTCAGGCGAAACAAAGTCGGCGCCACACCACGGTGACCAGCCGAGCGCATGTGCGCGCACACCATCAAACGAGTTTGAAGAGCAAGATCATCCGGCGGAATCCACAAGACGTCACGCACCCCAACACGCACACGAAACAAACCATCATCGGCCAAGGTAGCTTGACCGAAGGTTGTCGAAAATTCATGAACACCAACGCCGATACGAGCGACAGACCTTTGTTGCGAGGCACGAATCACATCCAATGCGGGAAGCGAATCGTCAGCATTACATGGGCTGTGCACGGCAACCGAACGAACAGGCACCGTAGGAACTTTGACCCAACGAGACAACAGATCCCCCCAACAGTTTCGATCGCCAGGGATGTGTTCGATTGCATAGCGGTATTGTCCTAAAACACCCTTCCAATTCTCTAGGCGTTGTGCCATGGTCTTTGTGACCGTCGTGACACACTTCTCCGGATTGAAAATGTACTGCAAGTTTCGATGATCAGTAAAGATATGAACACCACCCCAAAGCAGGTATTCGAGCCTCCGGAACGTATTAACGATCGCAAAACCTTCTTTGTCGACAGTCGCCCAGCGCAACTGCGAACCTGTGAACGAACCACTCAGAAATCCGAGAGGCTCGTGAGACATGCTTTCCAACGCCAATCCACTGCGAAATTCGTGTTCAGGCACTTGGGTGAGAAAACTACCCCAATGGAAATCAGAAGCGTCAGGAAACATCAAAACAACGCACCCGGGACAAAGCGGGTGAACTCGCTTTGGGGGTGCTGTAGCCAAAAGATACCAAGCCGTGGAGGTTTCAGTGTAATCGCATGTGTGAGTGGAGCAGTGGCCGGGGATCCTGTGTGATGTCCCCTAGCCACCTGGCTCGTGGTCCGATGAGGATCACTCCGTGATAATACAAGGTCTAAGAACAAGACTTACTGAGTGCGAGGCCAGCGAGACTGGTGGAGTCCCTCGCTGGAAGCCCTCTTGCTGATATCATCTGGCAGAGGCCATAGTGCAGACCGCGCGACGCAATTTTCAGGTCAAAAACACCCCTAAAGATCCTTCCTCCCAGATTGCTAAACCTACTCAGAAGTTCAGTCCTCCAGAAAACTGTATCACAAAATTCACCAGAAAAATCCAGTTGTTGTTGTCTTCACATTAAATCGTCCTTTCTACCCAGCTTCATCAGTACACCCAGTGTCCGTCCTGATTCCTTATCCTAGAGAGATACTGATTCCTTCCGTGGTCACAGACTGTCTGTGAGACAGACGAAGACCCAAAAAGTAAAAAATAATAATAATAATCGCAAATTCAAGTGTCAAGCAAGTGAAATGCCAGCGTACTGGGTCCGAGAACACAACAACACAAGCAGGGCCAAAAAAATAATAGCAAAAAGACAATAAAAACAAAAAACAAAAAAATAAAAAATAAGAACAGAATACAAACGACGCAAGGACTTCAGAAAGGTTGCCAGACGGAAAAGCGTACGTACTCAGGAAGGACGGATATCTGCTGCGCGGACGAAGCGACACGAAAGAGAGGGAGCTACAGGCAAAAGTCTACAAGAGCTAGTCGAACCGATACCTAGCCACCCGATCTATCATTTCGTTTCTGCATTTGTCGACGGCTGTATCAGTACGGCTAGCCGCCCTCGGCCATGACAACACCGTTTCTACTCCGAACAGCAGAGGGGAGCTTTCCGTGGACCCCTCGGTGGCTTGGAAAACCCTGACGTCGTCTGCTAGACATTGGGCCCAGGTCTTTTCCGGTCGGCCTGGTCCTGGGTTCTCCCCACCAGCCATCGTCTCAAACATCTTCCCGGTGGGTCAGTCGCTCATTAGTCGCCCGCTGTACAGCCCTCGCAAAGAGGAGGCGTCTTTTGCGGATCTCCAGAAAAATTATATCACGAAAATCAACCGAAACACATCACAAATTCCACCAAAATCCATTGTGTCGTAGCATCGCTACATATTCTGTCTCGGTGGCCGAAAGCGTCCTCGAGTACCAGCACACGCAGGCACCTGCGCATGTATGTGATAACTTCACCTGAGACGGACCTCCTGTCCGTGGCTTACCTGGCATAGTTGCGTCAGCAAACGAAAACCACTGCCTCTCTGAAACTTAGTACAGAACTCACTACCAACACTATTACGGGGGACCATACATAGTAAATAGGACCAAATATTGTTAGCAAAAATAGGAAAATACAAGGCTTTCCTTCGGAGTGGGTATTCCGTCGTTTCGTGTACATAAATCTGCAATTAATTGGCGACAACTCTACTCATATCACAATAGCCCAAAGCCAACCAAACTAAATGTATTTGTGTAAGAAACGGTGAAGGATGTAATAATCGCGTTTATTTATTAATGTAATGTGAAACGTAAGATCAGGTGACGCAAGAGTAAGAATGACATTCGTCTAATAATAAGAATAACATCTTTCATCAGTGTGGGGAGAGAGTGGAGTAGTAGTGCTTGGCATGTGGATGATATACAACATACAGGCTGTTGTTTAAAGGAAGGTTTGGGACAGGAGAGAAAGCAGCAGTGCCGGCAACGACAACGGTTATGGAAATGTTGTACCTGGTATAGTTGCTGGGCGGCCGTGATTTCGATGTAACCAGCATAGGAGTTTGGATGAGACATGATATGTAAAGTCTTCCAGGATGCTGTAGTAACGAGGCGGGATGCCCAGAATGTGGATCTGTTCGCTGTTGAACCCGTTGGATGTGTGTAGGAAGAAATAATCGTGATTTTGGGAAATGGAAATGTGGGAAACAATTTGTTTCCTTTCGTTCGTCCTGGATGGCGACAGTCTGCTTGGCGTACTGCTTCGGAATTCCGCGAAGCCCTGGAGCAGGCGAAATGGAAGGGAGTCTTTTTGCGGTTGATGATGATGTCTCCGTCTTCGATGGTGGAGTCCGTTAGGCGGCAGTTGTAGCACTTGCCACGGACCTGGTCGAAGTAAACATATAGGGTGCGCGGGACGGGAGTGGCGTGCAGGGAATGGCGGGGGGGGGGGGGGAAGGGGGGGGGGGGGGGGGGGGGGGGGGGGGGAGAGTTCATTATTTGTACTACTCTTACAGCGGCACAACAGCAGTACGTAATCGCTTGCAATACGACGGCAGCAGCAGCAGCAGAAGCAGCAAGTACGTAATTTCATTGACGATACAGAAATATGTAGACGCACGAGTGTAGTACAGTACACACACAAATCACGTCCAGCATGATGTACGGCAACAACGCAGCAGCACCACAAAAAAAATCATTGACGATACAGAAATATGTACACAGGCACAAGTTTAAGTGTAATAGACACACAAATCATGTCCAGCATGATGTACGGCAACAACGCAGCAGCGCCACAAAACGACCAGGAAACACAATTATCCGAGTACATACAAACATTCAGTGAATATTGCGGCAGCACTAAAAGCAGAGCAGCAGCAGCAGCAGCAGAAGCAGCAACGGATCGCCACAGCGTTGGCAGCAGCAGCGTAGCAACGATATGAAAAGAAGGGAGAAAAAAAGTATGTACCCCGAGGCCGTCCGAAAAGTATTTTTGGTACCTCACTATAGACCCACCGCCGCATGCTGTACGGCAACAACGCAGCAGCATAGCGACAAAACGAATTACGAGAAAACGTAGTACGTACGCAAAATGCAGGAGCAAAACGACCAAAATATTTTTTTTACGTATCAAAAAAGCCATTTGGGTACAAAAATGGCCAATAAAAACAATAATCCGCGTTGGCAGCAGCAGCATAGCAACGACATGAAAATAAGGAAGAAAAGAAGTATGTACCCTGGTATGCCGCAATCGCAAAACCTACGGAATTTCATTGACGATACCGAAATATGTACACACACAAGTGCAGCATGATGTACGGCAACAACGCAGCAGCACCAAAGCAGCAGCATAGCAACGATATAGATGAAAATAACCAAGCCAAAAACGAGAAATTGCAGTACGTACGCAAAATGCAGGAGCAAAACGACAAAAAATATTTTTTCACGTATCAAAAGGAACCATTTGGGTACAAAAACGACGAAGTAAAACAGTAATCCGAGTACATACGAACATTCAGTGGATATTGCGGCAGCATTTGCAGCAGCAGCAGCAGAAGCAGCTACAGCATTAGCAGCAGCAGAAGCTGCAACGAATCGCCGCAGCGTTGGCAGCAGCAGCAGCAACAGCAGCAGCAGCAGCAGCAGCAGCATAGCAACGATATGAAAATAAGGAAGAAAAAAAGCATGTACCCTGGTATGCCGCCATCGCAAAACCTACGGAATTGACGATCCGAAAATATGTACGCTTCCAGCATGATGCACGGCAACAAAGCAGCAGCACTACATACGGCAGCAGCAAGTGCACAGGAGCAGCAGGTGCACAGCACGGCAACAACGCACCAGCACTACGGCAGCAGCGAGTGCACCGGATAAGCAGGTGCACAGCAGCAGCAGCACTCATGGCGTGGCGCTGACAGCAGCAGCAGCAGCAGCGGCAGCCGAAAACGAGCAAAATGAGTACGTGGGGTCACCAAAACATGTACACACAGAAATCGTGTGCTTCACGTCCCGCAAACAGTTGTGCATGTGCGCGTTCGCGTGCACTGTGTGTAAGAGGAGCCGACCCAACGCACGAAGGGGAAAGAACGAGGATGGATGAGTCAAAAAAAAAAAACGCTTTGACGTAGGTTTGTATGCAAAAAGGCAATTGAAAACCCTTAAAAGACGTGGCAACATACAGCATGCACAATAGACGTCAGACACTCACCACTGTCAGCAGTCTCGAGGGAGTACGAGACAGTCCCTTCCTTGATCGGGCGAGCACAGAACTCGCAGTCGGTTGCCCTGTCAGGATGATCCCGCCACCACGCACGTGGGATCCTAGCAGGTGGCGAAGGCCACGTTTTTGCCACCAGGCGCGGAGTTCTTGACCAAGTGCTGGTCCGTGCACTGGTCGCAAACAACAGCCGGCACCAGGTCGGTCGTTGTCGTTGCCGCTCTCTTGCCAGAGGGCGAGGACCACGCGCCTCTCGATGAGGGGGAGGTGAGCTTAGGGGGCGTGGAGAAGGGAGAGGCGGGGGTTGCAGCACCAGCAGGTTCGCCACCGACAGCAGCAGCTTGGCCGCCGACAGCTGCACCTATCTATGCCGTTCGTCGAAGGCGAGACGCCTCTTTTAGGCGCCGTGCGAAGAGCTGTCTATTGGTTGGCAGTTTGCGGAAGAAGAAAGAAGAAAAGGTTGTTTGGCTGTTTGGCGAAGAAGAAAGAAGAAAGGTTGTTTGGCTGTTCGGCTGTTTCAAAGAAGGAAGAAAGGTTGTTTGGCTGTTCGGCTGTTTCAAAGAAGAAGGGCTGTTCGCGAAGAGCTGTCTATCAGTCGGTCTGTCTGCCAAGAGCTAGCAAGTGACAACGACCTCAAAAATCGTAATTATAGTTGTATCTATATAGGTTTTTGTATGTACCGTAGGTCCTGTTTACTATTTTCCCCCGTAATAGTACAATACAATCCCCCCCCAGTTGCAGTACAATAGCATTCATGGAATAGCATTCATGGCATGAATGCTGCATAATAATGAACGCAATCTCAATCCTACAATGACTCCGCTATGGGGGGAGGGAGGGAGTCAGGGAGGGACACACACACACTCTGACACTGCAGTAATCAATCGTCAATCTCCCAATATCAGCTTCATATTCAATCATACCTATACCAGTATTCCTCACTCCATCTACTCTGTTCGTACACACCATACATGCCCACGTTTCGCTCCATGACAGCTGTACGGTGTTATTAATGTGCGTTGGTAGCCTGTAATGTCTTCTCGTATGAATGAGGGTACGACCTAATAATAGAAGAAGAAAACCCTCCGCACACAGCAACAATGTGTCAGTAATTCCTCAATGTTTTTGTCGATCAGATTGCAGCAACTCTTCAGACGGTTTATTTCAATTCCCGCTGATCATCAAGCAGTTATCCACGAAAACAACAGCATGTCATGTATGCACTTGCACTGCCGCCTCGAAACGATACGCGCATCGATTGGGATTGCTATAACCACGAACGCCAGGTACTTACGTATCCGACACACACGATGATCGTATAATACGTATCCGATATCCAACCAGTGTATGCTGCTGGGAGTGTAGCAAAGTGTCATGTGTATGGTATGACCCTTGAAATAATCAAAAGCCTCTCCGGTTACGGCGTACAAAGCAAGGTTCCACAATTCACATATGGTTCATGCTATTGTCTGATCTAACCAACTCACCTCTCTTACCATCTAACACAGAGTATTATATTACCTTTCCTACTGTCTGTAAGCGTCCTGCTCAGACAAAGCTATAACCTGCATCCCATGCCCATATTCGCCCAACTCAGTCACTACTAGATGCGGAGAGAGAAGGGCAGGGAGGAGCCGAGAGATACACGTTTCTATGTCATATAGAATAATTGCAATGTATCTCCGTACGTATCTTACCAACCATCATGCTAACTTTCAAGCGTATCAGGTACCGTGGTACCTGGTACGAGGTACCGCTTATCAGCTTTTGATGGGTACTTCGGTAGCAGGCACACACAGCACAGCAGTACGTACGAATAACGAAAATGTTCGTTCTTCAATAAATGCATAGATACAGGTAGGCACTTGTGCCAGGTATGTACATCTTAACATGATGGTGCTGCGCTGGCCAAGCAACGCAATAGCACAACATCCAGCATCGGCACATCTCGGCCGTCCGCGCCCTGTACGACATCAACGCAACTCGATTCGGCGGGCCGCCTCGCGCACTTGGCTTCGATACTGCATCCTTACCCGAATCCTCAGTCACTACTCGATGTATCCTGCGCTGCGGTGTGATACGTATAGAATGAGTAGGTTTAGCAATCCCAATCAATGCACAGATCGTTTCGCTAGCGTCTTGGAAGGGCCTCGGACGGATATCAGGCGAGGACGATGGAGAGGGGCTCACGTAGCTCACAGGAAACACACAGATGTATACTATTTAGTACAAAGATAGATGCTTCCACGACAACGTACCAGCACACAAAGCGGGGAAACATAATTCCCACCACTAATGCCGATGGACCCTCTTGACCACATCATAAAATCCATCATCTATATATATATATATATATATAACCCCTCAGTAGTCTACGATGGTTCCATATCGATCTCCGATCACAACCAATACAGTCCGAGCACTGCGTCCTGCTGCACGGGGCCTCTGAGATCGGGGACTCGGGAGTCTGCATGTAGGCCAGAGGGGTGGGCGGAAGTAAAGGAATGGGGGAGCTCACGGCCCGAATGGCTGCGGTCGAGGTCACCTCAGTTAGAATGATATCAGTCGGAGCTGGGGACTGGTGGGGCGATCGCCGCAGTTGGAACGACCCCAGTCGGAGCTGAGACTGATGGGGTGGGCGTAGCAGGTGCCTCGGTGGGCACAAGCTCTGTGGGAGTGAGCGCTGGTAGGGGGGGGCGTCTTGGGCGCGACTGACTCAAGCAATATTTTCGTGCCCACCTCTGCTCACGAGGTTTTGGGAACGAAAATGACGAGTGATCGTGAGCGACCAGTCCACAATACAAATTCAAGACATTTTTTATGGCACCCATAGTTCCATGATTTGTTCCAAATCATTTCCTTTGTTTTCATCGCCAATTTTACTAAAGTTTTACATTTTTTTCCTGAAATTTCGGCATTTCGGCAAACTTAGCGAGGGTTGAATCTTGTCGAGTACGTGCCCCAGTTGGCTCGCGAAATAGTCGTCCACCCGGCACAGAACCGTCGCTACAGCAGCTGCGCTCGCGGAAACCATCCGTGTGCTGATCCCGCTGTCATCGGCCTGACGCGTAGGCAGGTTTAGGTGCTTTTCATGTGAAATCCATCACCACCTCGTCACGCTACAACGCCCAACGCGACAAAGTCTCAGCTATTGCCCTTACCGAGCTCAGTCGGTCGGCCACCTAGGTGCAGTCACCTTGTGAACTCGGCCACGAGGGCCCAGAAACCTATTGCACCTTCTGCGTTCGACCATGACCTGCGAATGACCTTGGGAACGACCCTTGTGAGCCTTGTGGCCTCACGAGTGGTGGCCCAGGTCGAGCGGTGGGGCTGCCCGATGCTCTATAGGCTTCTACGTAAATTTCCTGAGAAGTCTTGAAAACTTCAACGTTATTTTTCGGTGTTAGAATTTTTTTGCTTTTCCCGAAAATATATCGGGAATATACCGAATAGGGTAATGCTATTTGCGACACCGGTGTCGTAATTTCTTATTTGCGACACCGCGTCACGTTCGCGGCACACACCTCAGATTGGCTCCGCACCGCCAGAGAAGTGTTGGCATGGTACTGGGCCATCATTGAAGCTATCGCATGGCCGAAACGGGCCAGGACTCGAGGAGATATCTGGCATCCTGTCGCAAATAAAAAAAAGTCTTATTCGCGACACGCGTGTCGCAAATACCGTATTTGCAACACCACGCCGTGGTTGCTGCTTACGCTCTGGATCGGCAAAGCGCTACCAGTAGAGCATGGTGTAGGGCTACCATTGAAGGCATCGTGTAGCCAAAACGGGCCAGTACTCGGGGAGATATGGGATATCCTGGTACAACCCGCAGAATCTTTGAGTCTTCCATAATGGATGGGGTTTTCTCCGCAAGCATTCTGCCTAAACTTCTGGAAAAACCTCCAACCCGCGCACCAGTGTGTACAGCATACAACAGCACGGTGGGACCTCTGCACAATCCTGCAGGGCATCGAAGGACACCTTCCAAGTAGCCTACGAACTCCACGATCTTCTACACGCGTTACACGTACCGATTTCTTCGTCACCATGAACTAGGCGGCTATCCCCCCGCCGCTTACATTGAACTCATGCAGTCCGCTGTGGGTTTCTCTTGTATGTTTCACAACCGTTAGAGATAAACATCGGGAATCCGTTTACAAACTACGTGCTACGCATGTGCCCTAAGTTAGAATACTAATATTAATAGTATTTGTCAATACTACAGCAGTGCGGATACTGTGGACTGCTGTTGGTGCAGCAACAAGCAGGATAATAATGTGTCGGAAAGAATGCGTACAACGAACATGACGCATAGCTAGGCAAGCTGCAGCGTTTCAAGAATTGATGGGCACTGGTTTAGGCGCCAATTTTCATCACTGCCTGGTGTATATGAAAGAATAAGCAACGGCAGCACCATACTCTTCATAGCTGAGACACATCGTTCACCGAACCAACAAGAAATAGTACAAAAAAAGTATATATATGCACCAGATGCATACGTTGTACAAGTTGCAACCGAACCTCGAGGGGACCGCATACGGACAGCTAAATGAAACACACCAGCCAGGTAAAATCAAGTGAAGTCAAAACCAACGGGAAAGGGAAAAGAGGCGAAAAATCGAAACCAAAGCAAGGAGAAAAAATAAGATGAGAAGAAAAAGGAGAACAAGAGAGACGGAAAGGCATGGCGGCAGCATGCATATACGCACAACAACGTGAAAACAGTCAGTTCCTGCCGCACCCCGAACCCAAGTCCCGAACCCCGCCCAAGCCAAAATCCCAACTACTTTATCTCCGCCAAAGCCCCAGACAATATGTAGCTTGAGCCCGAGCCGCAGCTCCAGCTCTACCCGCAGCCTCAGCTCCAAGATGAACCCAAGAAACAGTAGCAATCGCAACCCTATCTCTGACGGTATCTTCAGCCTCAACCCCGAGTCCAGTCTGAGCTCTAGATCCGCGTTGCCCCCGTCCAAGCTCTACACGTAGTTCAACGTTAACCGCCTCTTGGAGCCCCAGACTCAGCCCCAGTGCAACCCTACCCCAGGCCCTGTCCGACTCCGGTTCAGCCTCAGCTCCTGTTTGAAACCCTCCTATAGTCCAACGTCTAGCCCCGGCTCTAAGCTCGAGAGCTAACATTAACCCATGTTCAGCCCCACCCCCAGTCCCAGCCCCAGCCCTAGCCTCCATGTCAGTTCCAAACCCAGCCTCTGTCCAAGCCCTGGCCCCAAATTTACTTCAGCCCCGGCCGAAGCCTCAGTCCGGGCACCCGTCTCGGCACCACACTTTGTCTACCGACCGGTTCCGAGCCCACGTGTCAATGTCACAGCCGTAAGCCGTTGTCCCACCCGAACCCAAAGCCCCAGCTATGGCTTAAAGACTTCACACACAAATCAATCCCAAGCCCCTAGTCGGCGCCGTATATCGGGCCCCAGACCCAGCCCAAGCCCCTAGATAAGGCTACGGCTCCAGCCCCAGGCCCAGCCCGGTCGAAGCCTGTAGACACAATTCCGACCTGGCCCAAGTCTAAGGCTCAGCTCCGTCTCTAAACCCAGCCCTAGCCCCATCTATATCTCCAGCCTCAACTATAGCTCCAGTTTCCTGCTTGAACCTAGCTCCGGTTCTAGCACCAGTCCTGGGTCAAGCCCGACCCCAACTCCAACCCCAGCTTTCGCCTCACTACCCATCACAGCTCTAGCCTAAGCTCAAGCCCCAGCTCCATACACAGTCTCCACCCCAGAGCCAAGTCCAGACCAAGACCCAGGGTCAGCTCCAGGCCCAGCCCAAGCTTCCGCCTGAGTGGTGGTCCAACACAGGGCCAGCCTAGCGCCTCAGCCCCAAACACTGGATTTTATAACTTGAGAAAATGACAACTAGTTGAGAAAAAGACGTATAAGCGGCTAACTTCTTCAATTCGTAAATTAATTCAAGTCTGATAGGATCAAAACCTATGCACTCCTCAACAGCAACCGAACGCACTTACTTTTAGTAAGATCGAAGCAGTACAGCCGGAGGTACGGCAAAAACAATCGAATGAAGCGGAAAATGAAGAATCCGCGGAAAATATTTTGTTTTTGCTTTAACTCCGGCTGTACTCGTTCGATTTTATCACGAGTAAGTGCTTTCGGTTGCTGTTGAAGAGTACATAGTTTTTGAGCCTATCAGACTTGAATTATTTTACGAATTGAAGAAGTTAGCCGCTTAGACGTTTTTTTCTCAACCAAGTGTCATTTTCTCAAGTTACAAAATCCAGTGTTCCCAGCCGCAGTCCCGGTTCCAGCCCAGCCACCGCCCAAGCACCATGCCTTCTTTCTGCGTCAGACTCTTCCTTTGCCCCATCCCAAACCCCTTTCCACGCCCCAGCCGAAGACCTATCCTCTGACCCACCCGACCCCTCGGAAGCCTTTTCCAAACGCGAAGGCTAGTATCTGAGAAACACAATATAAACGGGGTACTTGATATTCTGTGTGAACATATGGGTACGGCCGCACAGTAATCAACAGCACTTTTTCGCTGGAAGATCGACGGAGCAAGGGCTCCTATGGGTAGAGTAGGATAGTGGTTGGGGTCAGCAACCACTGTAGGGCAAACGTAGGTAAGAGGTTTAGGGTAAGGCTGAAGGCATGAACCCCCCTAAGTTCTCGTCCAGACACAGCTGAACATGTTGCGCAAGCTTAAGCGCAAACCCCAGCCTCGAGCCGAGCCCCAACATCCAGCCAGACCTCCGGCCATAGACCGAGTTACAGTTATATTATCAGACAGGCTCAGCCCCAAGCCCAGCTGTACCATTCGACCCAGCCCCGCCACCAGTTCCAGCCATGGCCAAGGTGTACCGCTACCACAGTCCCAGCACACGTACGAGCCTCAGCTGTAGCTCTAGCAGAAGCGCCAGCCCGGGTTCGAGAGGCAGCCCCAGCCTCAGACTGAGAACCAACCCCAGCCATTGTTTCCGCGTCGGCCGCGGCCTAGTCGCAGTCCCAGCCGCAGCTGTGACCCCAGCCTCATCCCCAGGCCCTGATTCGACCGCAGTCCAAACCCAGTCCGAACCGTAGCCTCAACTGCAGACTCCCTCCCAACCCCAGCCCTCGACCACACTCAGGCCCAACCGTATGCCCCCTCGCGAGCTCTATTATGCGCCTCAGCCGTAGCCCCAGCACCGGTCGCAGCTTCTGTCATACTGTAGCTCCAGTCCCAACCTTGTCCAAGCTATGACCTCTGCGATAGGCCCCCATCCTTAGCTAAAGCTCAAAGCCAAGCCTTGCATGCACTATAGATGCCAGCCCCAATATGGTATGTTTTCACTAGCAATCGGCTCACCCCAGGTCCCCAACCTAGCCCAGGCCCCACGTACCGGTTCCCGCTATGTCTCCAGTCTGGCACCGGCCCCACGCCATGTAAGGCATAACCTCCGCTTCTTTTCAAGCGCAAACCCGGGGCCACTCTCACCTTCAACGTCAGCCAAAGCCCGAGCTTCAACCCCAGTGTATCAAGTCGCCCCCACCTCAGTCTGGAGCACACCCCAACCCAAGCCCAATTCCTCCGCCAGCCCTCACCCCCAGCCCTCATACCCGCCTTAGACCCGTGTTCAGCCCCAGCCGAAGATCGCGCGCCAATCGAAGCCTCACTTTCAAGCCCCAGTCAACTTCCAAACCCACCTGCAAGCTCTGGCGATAGCCCGAGCAATCGCGGTCCCAGCCCCAGCGTGAGGTCCATTTTAGCCCTAGGGTGGTCACACTTCATGCTTGGCTGAACCCTATTACTTGTCTTACCCAGCTTCAGCCCCCGGATCAACTGCCTATTGACATCGTTTGACTTTGGTACGAAGTTGTTGTCGCGCATTGCACGGTTATTTCATACGTGACCCACGAGGGAATCGGGGGTGACCCATGTGCGACTGTTGATTGTACTCAGATACACGACATATAAGATCCATGGTAGATTGGGGAGTTCCACGCTGGAAAGGGATTCCGGCAGTAGGGTATTGGGATATCGGGGTAATGTGTGCCCACCAATGCCACTCGTCAGGTGGAACCCTCTACTGCATGTGAGGCGAGTCAACTCTACAGCGAGGATGTAATATAAGAGGAGTTCCGTGCCATGTCTGGAGTCAGCCACGCGTTCCCGTGCCAGCTGCGCCTATACCTTCAGGGATCAATCAACAGCGACGCATGGGTGCCACATGGGAAACCAATGGATTGCCCACGAACTACGACTCGCGAATACCTCACGGACATGCCATGGGCAACCCAAAGACGACCCATTGGCGCCCCACGGACACTCATTGCCACCCCAGAGGAAATCCTTGAGCAGCCTACGGGCGACCCTTGGATAGCCCACAGGCGACCCTGGGATAACCCTCGGGCGACCCATGTGCAACCCATCGACGCCCCACATACACCCTGCGAGTGGCCCACAGACATCCCAGTGGCGACGCTCGAACACCCACGGATAACCCAAAGACGATTCATGGGCGCTTCACGGACACTCCATGGGCGACCTGCAGACACCTCATGAGCGACCCAAGTACACCCCATAGGTGACCTATAGGTGCACCCACATATACCCGGGGGATAATCCACGGGTAATACATGGGCGGGCGCCGCACATACCCTCCACGGGCAACCCACAGAACCCAGGCGGTCCCGACACACCCCACAGACGAGACACGGACATCCCACGGGCGACCGATGGACAGTCCATTGGCGCCCCAAGTACATTCCACGGGCGGGCGACCGACGGACAAACCATGCGCGCCACACGAACACCCCAGCCGCGACCCGCCGACACACTACGGGCGACCCGCAAACGACCATTGGGCGCTTAACGTACACCCCGCGGGCGACCGACTGACCACCCGCGAGAGCATCACGTACACCCTACGGGTGACCCACGGAAGACCAATGGGCATTCCACGCATATCCTACGGGCGAATCACCGACAACCCATGGGCACCCAACGTAAACTCCACAGGCAACTCACGGACAACCCATAGGCGGCCTACACACACACGCACCCGTGTGCGCCCCAGGTATACCCGACGGGCGACCAACTTGCACTCAATGGATGCCCCACGTACACGACACGGGCGATCCATCGACAACAAATGGACGTTCCACATACACTTCACGAGCAACTCACAGACAATCCATGGGTGCCCCGTTCTTATGGGAGCCCTTCGTACAAGCAACAGACAACCCATGGATCCGTTGAGTGTACGTGGGGCGCTCGTACGTAACCTGCGGGGTGTGCATGGGGCAGCCATGAGATGTTCGCGGGTGTTCGGTGGGTCGCCCATGAAATGTACGTCCCTTTCCCGTGGGGTGTCCGTGGTGCGTCCATGTGGTGTCCGTGCGTCGTTGAGTGTACGTGGGGTGCCCAGAGGGTATCGTTGGGTCACCCGTGAGGTGTCCGTGGGTCGCCCATGGGTTCGTAGATCACCTATAGGTTGTCCGTGGTCCGCCCATGGGGCACCCATGGGTCGCCCATGGGTTATCCATGGGGTGTCCGTGGGTCTGAGTCTGTGGCGCACCCATTTGCCCGTGGGTTTCCCATGGATTGTCGGTGTGGCGTCCACGGGTCACAGATGGAGCGCCCATGGAGCGCCCATGGGTCTCACACGAAATGCCCATGAAATGCGCAAACAAAGTACCCATAAAACAGTCCAGTGTTGTGTCCAGTGTTGTCAATCTTCGCCAAACCCCAGCCAAAGCCCCAGCCTCAGCCACGGGCGTCGCCAAACCCTAGTCCATAGTCCTGGCCTTAGCTTCAGACCCAGACAAATCCCCAACTTAAGCAACGTCTGCAAACCCGGCATCGGCCCCTGTTTAAGAAACAAGCCCGAGCTCACGGCAAATCCGACTCCATGCCTTATCACCTGCTAGGAACTTGTCCCGCTGCGAACAGTATTCTTGTCTGCCTGCTTTAACCCACTTGTACCTGGCACCAACCCCAGGCCAGCCCAAGCTCAAATTTCAGCTCCAACCCGACTCCTACCTTTGCACCGCTCTCTCTCTGATCTCTCCAATCCAAGCCCCCATCCCCGGCCCCAGTACCAGACTCCGCTTCATCCCCAGCCAAGTGTCTGTCGCAGACCTACGTGTAAACCCAACTGCAACTCCACCTGAAACACCAGTCCAAGCCCAACCTCCGGCGATCGACCAACCCCCAGGCCAAGGCTCAGCCGAGCACCACGACAATGTATGAGTTTCGAATAGGCTTCATGGGCATCTCATGGGACACAATACCCATGGGCGCCCCATGAACGCTCTTTAAACGCCCCATTCGCTACCCACGAGCGACCCACGTACGACCCACGAACACCCCACTTCATTCCACGGACGCACCACTGACACCCCACAACACCCCACGAGCACGCAACGGACGCCTAGCCGACAACCCACGAGACCCGCTAGGCTGCCCACGGACACCTCACGACACTCCACGAACATCCAACGAACATCCAACGACACCCCACAGATACCCAACGGACAACCCACGGAAACCCCCTGGGCTGCCCACGGAGACCCCAACAGGCACCTCACGGACACCCCACGGACAATCACACATACCGCACGGGGATCCCACGACACCTCATGGGCGCCCCATGGACACCCCAAGGGCAAGTCATGTACATCCCACAAGACTCCCCATGACACCTCAAGGAAACGCCATGGGTACCTCATGGGCGTCCCATGAGCTTCCCACGGCATTCCACCGACACCCCACGACACCCCACGGACACCCCATGAGATTCCCATGGATATCGTAAAGCCAATCCCATGGGCTTCCCGTACGGACACCCCACGACACTCCACGGCACCCCAAGATACCCCATGACACCCCACGGACACCCTACGACGCCCCACGGACACCCCATGGGCACCCCATGATCTCTCATGAAATTTCCATTGGCGCCCCATGGGCTGCCCACGGAAAGCCCACCGACACCTCACGGACATCCCATGGTACGCACACCGACTCGAGGCGCCCCATGGGCTACCCACGCACAGCCCACAAACAACTCACGAAAACCTAACGGACACCTTATGTACGCACACCCTACGAGACACCCCACAGCAGCCCAATTGGCGCGTTATGGGTTGCCCACGAATAGCCAACGGAAACCCAACCGACGCCCCACGATACCCCTTGGACGCCTCATAACATCTCCATGGACACCCCATGAAAATCCCAACAGAAACTCCATGGACACCCCATGGGCGCCCCCTTGAGCTGCCCATGACTACGCACGGACCCTCTATTGGTACTTTACGACACCCCACGGACACCCCATAAGATCTCTAAGGACACCACACGGACAACCCACTGACTGCACGTACGGGCGCCCATGGATTGTCTGTGGGGTGTCCATGGGGCGCGCATGGGGTATCCGTGGGTTGTAGTGGGTAGCCCATGGCGTGTCCAAGGGGTCACCTGCGAGCAGCCGATGGGTTGCTCGTGGGATATCCGTGGGGTGTCTATGGGGCGCCCATGGGGTGTTCATCGGTAGCCCGCGAGGTGTCCGTGGGAAGCCCATGGGGTGTCCGTGGGAAATCCATCGGGTTTCCATGGGACGCCCACGGCATATCCGTGGGCAAGCCCGTGTGGTGTCCGTAGCGTGCCCATGGGTTGCCCGTGGGGTGTCCGTGGAGTATCCATAAGGTACCTATGGGTCGCCCATGGGCTGACCGTGGGTTGTCAGCGAGGAATCACTTGGATATTCGTGAGGTATCTATAGGCGATCCGCGGGGCGTCCGTAGGGTGTTGGTGGGGTATCCGTTGCTCGCTCGTTGGTTGTCCGTGGCCAGCCCAGGTGATGCCCATGAAATGCCTATACCAAAGTTAAGTAATGCACTTGGGGATTTGTTTGGGATGCCGAGATATTTAGACTTTGAACTGAGGCTTAAGCAAAGCATGGATTGGCTTATAAGGCTAGGGAGACCGAGGCCGGAGCTAAGTAGAAGACTGCAGCTAGATTTGGTTTTGGTGGTTCAAACTAGCCCGGAGCCGGTGCTAATGCGGACGATCGGGCTTGGGTAGAGCTCTCGGCTGGGGGTGAGGCTGGACGACTGGAACTAGGGAAGCCCATCCTCAAGCCCTAACCATAAACATACCTTAGCATTCTCGTATTTCAAGCGGAGAGTCCAGGCGTCGTCCTACTTGCGCCATTAGCCCCAGTCAAAAAAATGTCTACAGTTCGCGCTAACCTTCAAGCACCAGCTCTGACTCCAGCACAGCCCCGGTCAAAGCCCCAGACTCGATCCAAGCCACAAGTCACTGCTTCAGCTAGTGCCCCAGCGTCCATCCATGGCCCAGTCCCTGCTTACGTCTAGCCCCCAGCCCCTGTCCAGCCCCAAGCCCCAGCCCTAACTCAGTCCAAGCAGTCCGACTCATCCCTAGACCCTCTACCCCTTGTGTCTACCCCATTTCGAGACTTTACTCTGGCGTCCATCGCATTTCCCGCTCGAGCACCGAACTCGACCCAAGTCCCGGCAACAACCTCAGCCACGACCCTAGTCGTATCCTACGCGCCCGCTACGGTTTCGAGGCATAAGGTAGGGTGAAGGCGATGACTTGAGTTGTGCCTGGTATCAGGGTTGGGTGTTAGACCGGAGCAGAGGCTGCACCTAGATATCAAGTGGAGGCTAGGGCTCGAGCTACAGTTTTAGACCGGATCTAAAGTTCGGACTGACCTAGAGCTGCGGCTTAGGGGAGGCTGGGACTAGTAGTGTGGACGAGGCGGAGGCTGGGGCTGGGTCTTAAGGCTGGCACCGGGGCCGTCATTCTGGATGTTTTGTGTGCGTATTTGCGTGAATTTCATGGGCAATGCATGGCCTACCTACGAGCTATCCATGGATCACCACCGGGCCACCTACGCGCACCCCATGCCCCCCCCACGGACACCCCACGGGCAACCCGTGGGCGACCCCGCGCAACCCACGGCCACGCCATTGACGACTCACGGACAACCCACGGGTACCCCACGGACACCCTACCAACACCCACGGAAGCCCCATGGAGACTCCAGGGATACCCCACACACACCTCACCGACAACCCACGGACACCCACCAACAACCCACTCACAGCCCACAGACATCTCATGGGCAACCCATGGGTGATAAACTCATGTGCGTCCCACCAACACCCCACGCCTCCCCCACAGGCACCCCATTGGTTGTCCACGCACAACGTACGAGGTGCCCAGGGACAATCCGTGAGCGTGGGCATGGAGTGTCGATGGAACGTCCATGGGTTGTGCGTGGGGTGTACTACAGGGTCCGTGGGGTGTTCATTGGGTGTCGTGGGGTGCCCGCGCATCGGTCGCCCATGGGCCACACATGGGCCGGCAATGGGTTGCCCATGGGTTGCCTGTGGGTTGCCGTTGGGTTGTATGTCAGATTCTACGCTTTATCATATTATCTACATGAGTTCTAAGTGATTGCCTAAGGTTGTACAGCATTGGGAATAGGTTGAGTCACATATATGTGTAGAGTATGTTTCAGATATGTGCGAGTTGAATACGAGTACAGGCCCTGCTTTGGTACGATCTACAGTTCTTCGTCCGTCTTCCCTGAGATTGCGACGTGCATCGTCTACCTTTCCTTTGGTTGCGACGACAAGCTCCACCTAGCTGGGCCTACTGCATTGACAACAGGACGGCGTGACTGCAGGTATCATCGTATTTGATGTATGTTTCGTGAAGTTAAGTGATGAAAAGACAATCAAGATATCGTAAAGGTCCTTCTTTGCTGAAGTGTATACTCGTGGTATCTCCCACATATACACACACCTGGTCTACAGCTGCAATTGGATCCGTCCTTGCTGACTGCTACACACAGGTACCACAAAGCCCCCTTATCTTAACACGTTGTAGAACTCTCGAGACTATGCTGGGACCCTAAAGTCTATTTCTCTGCGTACTCTCTTCTTGTTTTCCGTTGTTCAACTAAAATATCTGAAATATAGACGGATTTTAGTCGAACACAAGTCCCACGAGACGCACCCAAGTTTAGCGGCGAGCATACAAACTCGATCAATTATACGGACAAATTGTATGACGTTCTATTTTTCCACAGCAGCAGCCTCCAGGACATATTGCAAGGGAAAGCACGACCAGACAAGTACGTGCTCATCCCAGATGATTGGTGTGACTATTATCCCGACGTACGTTCGAGTAGAGACACGATGTAAATACGAGTCAGTCCCGATTCCAGAGCAGTGGCAAGGGAACGCCGTGAAAAAGGCCCAGTGGCAAGCAGCACAGGATGTCGCACGAGCAGCAACAGAACTTTCAGGACCAGTAACGCCTGCTGCACCGGTCGCAGGTTCTGTGACTGGGCATGCTGACCTTACCTTGTCCATTTCCTTGGGGTTACAAGGAAGATTTCAGGCAGTCGCGGGTAGGACGCCTGGAACCTGTTTTGTTAAGAACTCTTATTGCGATTTAAGGGATCGTCAGAATGACGAGCTATTTCGCATTCTATATCGTACATGCAAGAATGTTGCACACATTCTGCTGCAACAACTTCATCCGATCGACGGAAGTGTAGACCGCGGCAATGGCCAGGAGGCCTGAACATCCTACGTAACGGGTATGAGGGTGGATCCGAGGCGCGCGTGCGTAGCCTACTCACAGAAAAGCAGAAGTAAACTCTTCAGCCTGTCGAAGACCCTGATGTTTACTTCACTAGACTGTACCACCTCAGAGTGAAACTACAGCAAGTTGGATGCACAGCAGATAAATACCAACTTGACCCCAACTCTCTGTCAAGACTGTCGGCAGAGTATATTCCAATGTTGAACCAGCTACGCACAATGCAGTCACTAGACTTGACCATGGTGAATGGCATGCTGAGGGAAGTGTATGTCAACGATATCTTGCCCAACGAAGCCAAGAAGGACCCTCTTCGAGGAAATCGCGGCGAGGCTGCAATGGCCATTACGACTGAAAAACGCTCGGGCAAGAAGTGAGGCGTGAGTGAAGTAGTCTGCCCTACCAATAAGCCTCTACCTGGGGACACCGCCACGAAATGGTGCTCCCTACACAAGACGAGGTCGCATTCAGATTAAGAACGCACGGCTCAGCAGAAAAACCCTCAATCAGCTCTCCCCATTTCTGCACTACCAGCGACCATCTATCCTGCATCAGAGGCGTGTTCGTTTGCCTTCGTCGCATGGTCATCTGCACCGTCTATCAAGACAGAAGGGCTACCGCTACTAGTTGACAGTGGCTGCTCATCCCATATGATCGACCCCCGCGATGATCCCGAATGTAGAGCAGCACCTTGGCGAATACCAGGAGCTTCGACCACCAAACATTGTGTACGGGGCCGGATCGCACGAAATGTTAGCCACCGGAACGGCCAAACTCACTATAGGTGTCGAGAACACTGCAAGCAAACAACAAGATGTGAACATGTCTGTTTTGTTGGTATCTGGTATTGGTCGCAATCTGCTGTCTTCGTCGGCGGCGCTAGCAAACGAAGTAGAAACGACGATATCTTCGTTTCCTGCGCTTACATCAAAGGGAGAAAACGTTCCGTTGAGAGCAGACCATAATCTATGCTTTCTGGACGCGGTCTTACCGACCCTACCGGGCGAACACACAACGTTGAAGAAACGTCCAGTGAAAAGTTGTGGCACGGTCGCTTAGGCCATATCAACGCTCAAAGCATGAAGAAACTGGCGAAAGAGAAAGGCACTGGAATGGTAAAAAATAACACAAATTTCTCTGTTTCAAAGTGTTATACATGCGCCGTAGCGAAGAACAAGCAGCAGAACCACCTAAACGTGGAACTTGTTGAAGTGACACGGCCTCTGGAGCTAGTGTACACAGATGTATCCGGACCTATATGCCCATCATCTGGAGCAGGCAATGGCTATGTGGCCAAATTCACTGACCAATACAAGCGCCTAAAGTCGGTGTAATTTCCCAGCAAGAAAACGAGGCTGTAGACGCTTTAAATACCTACACCCAAGACGTGGTGATTCCGCCTGGGTATCGACTTCAACGTCTTCCCTCGGATCGCGGGGGCGAGTATGCCGGGCTGGGGGATCGAGTACTGCCTCCAGACCGGAAACAAGCAGGAGTTTGTGGCAACGCATACACCACAACAGAACGGGATTTCAGAACGTGAGTGGGCGTCTCTGTGGAAGATGACGAGATGTTTTCTGGCCGAGGCAGGTGTTCCGAAATTTCTATGGCAGGAGGTCTTCCGCATTACAATTTATTTAGCAAATCGTGTCCCGTCGACCCCGTTGGGAGTCAAAACGTCTTTATCCATGTGACACGGAGGGACACCTCCATCACTTGAGCACCTTCGAACTTTTGATGCGCGAGCGTTCGTGCACCAAGAGCGATACGTCAAGAAGCTAACTATGAAGGCATGGGAAGGGCTAATGGTAGGTGAAGGAAATGACTCAAAGACATACCGGATCTGGGAATCTGGAGCCAAGATCGTCGAGTCCCGAAATGTTACGTTCATCGAGACTCTACCTGGTAAGCTCTACACTCCTGACTACGATCACCACGACAGCGATGGCGACACCTTTCTCGATTTGGGGTCGTCATATGTATCGCTTCGTAGGCAGGAGGAGATACACGAAGCAAAAAAGATGATCAACTGGACATCGATGACAACCAGAGTGGGGGCACATTAAGCGACAGCGACGGGGAAAGTGATAGCGACGTTGACAGTCAACCATTCGAAGCGGTAAAAACTAAACGAATCGTACGCCAGCTGAGGCAACTCGGAGGCTACAACGTGGGACCGGAGTCAGCCAAATCAACAGCTATTTTTCCGTCGGCTCTCGACTACGCTTATATTATCGGCCATCCGCGTATTGAAACACCTACCACGTCCGAAGTCTAATTCACACCAAGAAGCCACCGGGAAGCTATGGCATCAGCATCAGCTCAAGGTGCGGAGTGGAAAGCATGTATGGAAAAGGAGCTTGCAAGCATGTCGAAGCACGAAGTCTACGAGCTGGTTCCTGCACCAAACGGACACAAGATTATCGGTTCAATGTGGGTGTTTAAGGTATAGCCTGACGGTCTTTACAAGTCTCGGTTCTGTGCACAAGGTTTCTCTCAGGGAGCTAGAACATATTTTGGAAGCACATACGCCCCAATCTGTCGCATTCCGAGTGTCCGCATTGTGTTGGCGATTGCTGCCAGCCACGATTGGAATGTGATGCAGCTCGATCCACCGACAGCATTTCTTCAGAGTGTGATGAAAGAAGATGGATAAGTGGGACAACCGGTCGGTTTCGAAAAACTATTCCTAAATTGACAACCATACGTCTGCGAGCTAAAAAAGCGCCTGTATGGATTTAGACAATCACCCCGCAACTGGCACACGGACCTATCCACCAAGAATTTATCGCCGAAGGATTCAAGGGCTACATGTGTGACCCTTGTATTTACGACAAGAGTGAACGCTCGTCAAAGTGTTCATTGTGTTATATGTCGACGACTTTGGGCCGGTCTCACGGGGGCAAAAAAAAAAAAAACTAAAAAAACGAAATAAAAAAGAGGAGAGCAGAGCTAAAGAGCACGTGAGTTTTATTGGTCACAGCAAAAAAAAATAGAAGTAGAGATCCCGATACCTACGTTTTCACATTTCATTTTGGGACTTGAAAAAAAACGACGTGGGTGCCACATAAACGAAGTATGGGATACCCAGGGTCAAAGAGGAACATAGGAGGAGCTCGAAACGTTGGGGTGAAGTTCCGATAAAGTTTCCACGACCGGTTGGCAAGCGCATGATGGCTGAAGTAGTGCATGTGGCTGCCACGCGGCTTGTCTGCTGACGGCGCTAGCATATATGGGTAGGGAATCACCATGGGTTGCCCTCGTAAGAAACCGGGGGATCAGGAAGTGGCTGTGGCGGTATAGTTCTTGACATGAGTCCCGCTCAACATTCAAACGTCTGCCATCGAACAGCGATGGCCGATACACAAGTTCTAGAGTACTCCGGAGGGAGCGGGTTGGACCACGAGAACCGCCTGCTGTGGATGGTGCCTCGCGTGTGCGAGTTGTGTCTATCCATCGTCGCTATCGAGCGCTATCGCCGGGAATCACGTGCTATGGCGGTTGAGTCATTCTGGAAAATTGCACTGCGTAAAAATTCGACTCGGCTTCTTCTTTTGCTTCGTTTGTTTCGTTTTATTTTCTCGTTAGAACTCAACCTGCTGTTTTTCACGAAAAACGAAAGTCTGTTCGTTGTATTTCGTTTTTTTCGTTTTTTATTGCCCCCGTAAGGACAGGCCCTTGCTGGTGACCGGATCGTCAGACGTAGGCATTTCCAAGACCAAGGCATTCCTGATGACCAAATTCGCAATGAAGGACCTGGGAGATGTCTCTCTCATTCTAGGAATGCAGGTGTCTCGTGATCGTCTGAAAGTCACTCTGGACATCAACCAAGGCAACTATGTCAACGTAATTCTACATGGATACGGTTTTGTCGACAGCAGATCGGGAAGCACACCAGGCATTGGTAACCCCTGGACCTGAAAGTCGGAACTCTACTGGGCGATGTCAACACGCAGCTATACCAAGCGATTGTGGGAAGTCTCATATATTTATCGACGTGTGCGCGCTGGGACATTGCCTGCTCTGTAGTGCAGTAAACTCGGGCGATGAGTAACCCGAGGGACGAACATGTTATAGCCGCGAAGAGGGTACTCCGATACCTTAAGGGAACGCCAGATCTCTGCGTGAGGTATTCGAAGGATTTCGCCCTTGATGGATATTCTGATGCAAGCCACAGTGACGATCCAAACAACTATCGCTCCGTTTCAGGCTACTTACACATGTTTGCAGGAGGACCAGTCATGTGGAGTTTGAAGAAACAACCGGTGGTTGCACTCTCGTCGTTCGAATCGGAGTACATTGCGCTAGCATACCCGAGCCAAGAAGCCGTGTATCTATCTGATTTATTGGGCGAACTAAGGTTTTCCCACTTTTCTTCTGTGCAGGTATACGAGGACAACAAGGGAGCTCTCCAACTATCAGATACAACAGCATTCTCGTCAAGGATCAAGCACGTTTGTACGAGTTACCATTTTCTGCGCGAGCTGGTCGCATCGAAAAAAAACATCGTATCCCACGTCAAAACCGTGGGGATCAGCTAGCAGACATTTCTACCAAATTCTTGGACTACCCGAAGTTCAAGGCCATGCTGGACACGATAACCAACTTCGCTTGTAACGACTCTACAAGATTAGCATTGCCATCTGCATAAGCACTTGTATTGAGGGGCGTGCTTTTGTCATTTTTATCATTTGTGTATGCGCTTTTGTGGTATTTCTATCTTATTAATACTGTATGTTGAACGGAATATTCTTGGTTCAGACGTGTGCTCACATAAAAGCATATGAAGCCTTTGTTGTTCGCGAGTTTTTACAAGATGCACTCGGTCGGGCATAAGTTTCTGAAATCTATGTTCTGAATGCTTGGTCTTACCAACGACAACGCGTGCGACGCTCACCATTATAGCATGATAGCAACCCCGAGACTTAGCGAGGGAGTAGGAATGTCTGGTGACGTCGAGCGCTCGCTGGGACCTTTGTTCATTTTTACTTCGTGAAGTTAAGTGACGACAAGGCAATAAAGATATCCTGCGAGCTCCTTCTCTGTTGAAGCGTACACCTATCTCCCACATATACACACACTCCCGGTCTACAGCTGCACTTGGACCCGTCCTTCCTGTCTGCTACACACAGGTACAACAAAACCCCATTACCTTAACATTGTACGCCCCATCGGCCGCCCATGGGCCGCTCGCGGGCAGCCCACACATCGTCCGTTGGCTGCTCGTGGGGTGTCCGCAGGAGTTCATGGAATTGAATCCCATGGGCGCAAATAAGTATTCATCAAATGACAAATATCGTAGATGCTTCCATCCATGTCCAGTCCCTGGCTAAGCCAAAGCCCCAGCCCCAAGTCAAGCTCAAGCCACTGCATAAACCCCACCCGGTCATCCGCTTCAGCCCTAATCCCAAGCTTGATTCTTCACCACCCAGGCATAAGCCTCCGCCCAGGTCTCCACATCATCTCCAACTCAAGCCCCGAACCCGGCCTCAGCCCCAACGCTAACCCCAGCCACAGCCACAGTCTTAGCCAACACCATTGCTACCGCCTCGAGACGTTCGCTAGAGTGTAGGCTAGGGCGCGGGTTGTGGCTGGGTGTGGGGCTTGGACTGTGGCTGGGTTCGGGGCTGCGGCAGGAAACGATGTGAAGGCAAGGCCTGGGCCTTGGACCGGCGTGGAGACTACCGGTCTGGTTGGAACTTGGGCTGGGACTGGAGCTGAGGAATTGGCTCGGGCCGGGAATTAGGCTTGGACTGAAGTTGTGCTTGAGGTCAGCGGTGGAATTCGAGCTGTAGTATGGACCGGAGGTAAGGATATGACTGACATGCAGTTTGAGCTTTGGCTTGTCTGACGCCAGCAGCCTAGACGAGGTCGAGGCCAGGCCTCAGTCTTGGGGTTGGTGCTTCGGCCTGGGCTGTCTCAGAGACCCCAGGTGGACGATACGGATGAGGTTGGAGTTTTGTTCGTGGCTGAAGCCAGAGCTGGGGCTAAGTGTAGGGCCTGGGCTAGAGCTGAGGCTTTGGCTGGAGCGGGAGCCTAGTTTTGTGGCGGTTTCCGTGGCTTGGGCTCGGACTGGAGCCTACAGGTTTGGTGCTGTGTTCGTTGCTATGGCTGGGGCTAAATTGATACTTTGGACTACTGCAGAGAAAAATGTAGTGTTGGGGCTGAGGTCATACTCCGTTTCCAGGGATTGAGGTTGAGCTGGCGTCAGGGATTGGTTGGATTTAAAGTTAGCGTGAGGGACAGGGACAGGGCTGAGGCTAAGATGATTGCTAGAGATGGGGCTTGGGGCCAGGGCTGGGGCTGATACAGAGAGTGACGTGAAAGCCAGTGCTTGGACAGGGTCTGACGTTGGGCTGAGACTGGAACCAGGGTTCGGGCTGGAGTGACCCGGCCCCCTAACTCCAACCCTAACGTTCGCCTCAGCCGTATTCAAGGCACCAACCCTAGCTCTGGAACAATATTTTCCTTGTTGATACCTCCGGCCCCTATCCTACGTGCAACCTCAGCCCCAGCCTCAGCTTCAGCTTCACGACAAAGTAGCACTCCAACCCCGGCCCCGGCCCCGACCCTAAGGCCCAGACACATCTAAAGTCACAGCCCCAGCTCCTCTTGATGCCCGATCCCTGTCAAATTTGAATCCCGAGCCCCACCCCCGAGTGCCAAGCGAGGCCACTTCATTAATCCAGCCCCGGCCTTCCTGCCTTGCTCTACGCCCAACGTTGGCCCTCGTATCCACTCCGGTTTGCTCCCCCGCCCTAGCCTATACGTCGTTCCCAGCTCAAGTACCTTATCCGATCCCTGCCCCAGCTACAACCCCAGCCACAACCCCAGTCTTGCGGTTTCGGTAAGGTGTAGGCTAGAGCTAGGGTTGTGTCTGATGCTGTGAGTGGGGCTAAGACTAGCCTCGGGGCTGGGGCTGGAAATGAGGCCGATGCTAGGGCGGGGGCTTGTATCTGGGTGGAGGATACGGCGTTTGGTTGGGCCTTGGGCTGGGACTCGAGTTGGAGCTAGAAATTCGCTAGGGCCGGGCTCGAATCTTGGGCTAACGCTGCACATGAGGCTGGGTCTGGGGCTCTAGATGCTGTGTGAACCGCGAGAAAACCTGGGGCTGAACTAGGGACCAGCTTGGGGGAGGCTGGAAGTAGCATCCTCGACCAGATAGAGGTTAATGTTGGATCCTTGGGCTGGACGGACGCCAACTTCAACTTCATTCCCAGCGCAAATCCCAGTGGCGAACCCAGAGGTAAACCAACCTCAACCCCAGCTCAAGCCACATGCCAACCTAAAGGTACAGCTATGGTCAGGTTCATTCCCGCCAGGGGGCTATTCTTCAAAACTTTAACTCAGTAGAGAGTGTTGAAATTTAACCGACCTCTAGGGAAATGGCTTTCCTTTTTACCTCCAGAGGGTTATTTCGGTTAGTTTTCCTCTAGCGGTCGACATCCCCCCATGAGTATGTCTAATTTTGACCCAACCTTTTGGGGGGTACGTTAGCTCCATCCTCTTGAGCGTTTATCAGGACAGCTCCGTCGTATCATCCAGAGCGCATTGAGATTGAAACCAACCTCTAAATGGGTATGTTTTGTCCACCCTCTAAAAGGTTATTTGGGGTATTTCCTGCCAGAGGGTTACATAACCCTCCAGAGGTTGTTGCGAATTTGCCCAACCTCTAGAACGGCACATATTTTTCACCCTCTAGGGTGTTCCTCACGAAACATTCGCGCTGGACCCTTTGGAGGGGGTCGACATCTTGACTACTACGGGGGGCCATAGTAAATAGGACCAAATATTGTTAGTGAAAATAGGTAAACATATAGGTTTTGTGTTTACCATAGATCCTATTTACTATGGTCCCCCCGTAATATTATCTAGACGGGTGCCTTATTCGCACCCTCTAGAGAGTTCCTCAGGTTATGTACCGCTAGAGTATTAAGGTACATACCGTAAACTTTCAGGGGGAACGTGAACCTCCAGAGCGTGTTTCGGATTACACCCGATGGGGGATTGAACCTTTCCGCCACTCTGAAGGGTGCAGACTATATCATCCCTGTGGGGTGAAGGAATTTGAACTCTCCTGTTGGGTTTCTGGGGTCAACCCCTGCAGACATTTTTTATTTTTCGTTCCAACCCATTCCAGGAGGGAGTGTCCTTCTAGCGTGGGATCTGAACGGTGAATGAACCCTCTAGGAGGTGGTTTTCGGCTGTGTGGAGTGTTCAGGGCGTAGCTGATTGGCCACGTGTGCCCTACCCCAGCCCGGGCATCAACGTCACTCTCGGCTCCAACCCAATCCTTGTCTCCACCTTAGATTATGTCTCAGCCTCAACCCCAGCCCCAAGCTCACGTTCTAGCCTGCACCTCAGCCCCGGCTCCACTCGCACCCTGGTCGAACCAATCGCCTCATGCCTAGCGGCAACCCCAGTCCCAGCCCGAGTTGTAGCTCTACCCCTTACCTGAGATGATGGGGAAGGGCCAACTCTAGCAACAGCCCCGAGCAACGCCCATGGGATGAACCCCGCCCCAGCCCAAGCCCAAGCTCTAATCTCATTCCCAATCTCCAGTCTTGAGCATAATCTATTTAATATAGGCCCAGGCCCAACCGCAGCCTCGGCTACAACACCAGCACCAGTCCCGGTCCCAGGGACAGCCCAATTCCCAATCCCTGCCCTAGTTTCCCAGTTGGCCGCCATACAAGTCCCAGCCCCAAACCCCGTCCTTAGTATCCGCCTCATATACGGTGCTACTCCCAGCCTCTGCCCCACGCTTTACTCACCTGCAGCTTATTCAGTCCACCTCTCATCTCGAGCCTAGCCCCATCCTCACGCATAGCCCCAGTACAAGCGTCAGGTTCAGCCCTAGACACGGTCACAGTCCAAGTATCCCCCGCCCCCGCTCCAGCCCCGTTTCCAGCGCCGGCTGCAATCCATTCTCCCTAATTCTAGGTTTAGCTCATGTCCAAACTACAGTCCCAGCGTCAGTCTTTGCCCCCAGCCCAGGCCCCAAATCCGACACCAGCCACGGCCACAATCAATTCCCGAGCCCAAGCTCCGAATTCAGTCTTAACTTATCCCTCACCCCTGGTACTCCCTAACGCAAGCCCAAGCCACAACATCATGCCTTAAAATAAATTTCAGCCCTAGCTTCCGCTTCTGTACCATTCCCCACTCACGTCCTCACCTTCACCCTTCCTATCGCCCTGCTCACACCCGGTCCCAGTCTCGGTCCCACCCGTAGTCCGGTCCCACCCGTAGTCCCGGTCCCACCCGTAGTCCCGGTCCCACCCGTAGACTCGGGCCCGGCACCAATTCTACTAGGAATGGTATATTTGTTACCAAGCGCTAGTCTTGGCTCCATTCCCAAACGTGATCTCATCCGCCAACCTGAGCGCCAGCACCTGCACTTACATCAGGCCTAGCGGCAGTCTCGAGTCGATATGATACTCCTATCCCCTATTCCACCACTAGTGTCTACCCCAGCCCTGGTGTCGGCCTCGTATCTAGCCCCAGTCCCGGCCCCGACTGCAACCCAGACCCTACTTGGTAAAATTCTCTCTACAAACCCCAGTCTTGGCCTCATGCATAGGCCCTCTCGCAGTCCGAGTCCCAAACCCAGGGCTAGTGGGCTTCGAGGACTAGAACCAGCCCTAGCCCCAGTCCAAAGGACCACCCCCAGCACGTTCCTCGTTTCCAGGGCTAATCCTGAACCTAACCCGTGTTGTAGCCGCAACCTCGGCCCATATTATAGTCCAGTCGACGTAAACGCCCCAGGTTTAGCCCCAGGTTAGCCCCAGACTCGGCCCCAGCCGTAGTCTAAGCCACAGCGACAGCGTCCGCCCATGACCCAGTCTCACCCAAGAAAGAGCCCAAACCCCCGACCATCCAAATGTCTCAGCTCTAACCTGGCCCCAGCCGTTCACCCTGTGCCTAGCCCCAACCCAGCCTCACCCTTCACCCCTGATCGAACCCACGCACTAACCTCCACCCCATGCCCAACGTAAACTCCGGACCTGGCTTCAGTCCCAGCCACAACCCCAGCCACAGTCCCAGTCGTAGTCTATACCCTAGTTTCCGCCCCAAGGCGTGAGGCAGTGCGTAGGCTAGGGTTAGGATTATGACTGGGATCGGGGATGGTTCGAAAGCCGGGACCAAGGCTTGCCCTGTTAATGATGTTGAAGCTAGGGCTCGGGGTGGGAAGTAGGACCAGAATTGGGGCTAGACCATTGCCTGAGTCCCCAAGTTTTGCCTGTGCTGGAGTTGCGCTTGTGGTCGGGGCTAGACCTTGAGCTAAACTTTGGACCGGAGCTGCCGCTTGAACAGACCTGGGGCTACGACTCGGGGGGGCTGGGACTAGCAATGTATATGAGGCGGAGGCTGGGACTGAGCCTGGGGCTGGGGCTAGGACTGGGGCTGGTACAGAAGCCAAGGTCGAGGCTACAGCTGAGATTGACCTCTTGTCTGTAGCTGAAACCGGGGCTGGGACTGCAGTACGGGCTGGGCTGGAGCTAGGGCTAGGGCTGGGACTAGAGCCTCCGCGTGGGGCTGTTTTCGCGGCTAGAGTTGGGACCGGATCTTTATTTTGGACTAAAGCCCAACCTAGCATTGGGAATGATATTACATCTGAACTCTGCACTGCGGTTGACGCTAGGCATAAAACAGTTTCCGAAGCAACCGCCGGGGCCGAGTCTGGCGCTACGGTGGAGCAAGAAACGGGATTGGGGCTCGAACCTGGGCCTGATGCCGGGCCTAACGTGGATAATCGGGCTTGGATAGGGCCTTCCGCTGAGGCTGACACTTGAAGCCTGGGGCTAGAGTAGCCCCGCCGCAAGCTGCAAACCTTAAAAATCAGCTCAGTATCTCTCTCCTACTCTGACAGTCCTAGCCTTCGCCCTACATGTAATCTTAGCCCCGGCCTTAGCTTCATCTAGAGCCCAAGCCAACACTCCAGCCCCAACGCCACTCCGAAAACAGACCCGAGCTAAGCCCCAGAACTGGCCCTGGCCCCGCCCGAGCCAGGGCGCCAGCTTCCATCAAAGACGAAGTCTCGACTATTAACACTATCTGTTGTTTGGAAGAGCACTCGCAAGTGCTTTTATTGACATTTGATTTTGGTTAAACATGGAACGCCCGTTGGGTGCCCATGGGATGCCAATGGGATGCCCATTTGGTGTCCATGGGCCATCTATGGGCTACCCACGGGCTTTTCATGGACTTCCCATGGGCTACTCATGACGTTCTCATGGGCTCCTCACGGCATACCCATGGGCTATCAATGGGCTACCCCCCTGAACCACCCATGCGCTACACGTGGGGTGCCCTCGGAATGCTATCAAGCCGTCATGGAATCTCTATTGGGTGTCATGAGATTCTCACGAAATAATCCTGGGATGCCCATGACTAGTCAATAGGATGCCCACGCACTAGACGTTGACTGCACATGGGATGACCATTGGCTACCCATCGACTACCCGTGAGCCACCCGTGGGGTACCCATGGATTACCATGGGCTAATAATGGGAACCGATGGAGTACCCATCCGCTACCTTTGGGCTGCCCATGGGCTTCCACGCATGCCCATGGAATGCCCATGGGATACCCATGGGATACCCATGAGATGTCGATGGGATGCTCTTTGGGTGGCCACGGAATTCACACGGGATCCCATGGGGTTCCTTTGAGATCCCCTCGAGAGTACCATACGATACCCATGAGATCCCAATAAGATGTTCACGAGAAGTCCATTGGATGTCCATGGGACATTCATGGGCACTACACATGGGCTGGCTACATAAGGGGTTTCGTTGGCTGCCCGTGGGAAGCCCATGGGCATCCCATGGGTGGTTCTTAGAGCCCACGAGATGGCCATGGAGTTTTCGTGGGAAGCACATAGGATCCCCACGAGAAGCCCAGGGGATGCCCGTGAGATCTCAACAGGATGCCCATGGGATGCCCATGGGATGCCAATAGAATTCCCATGGGATGTCCATGGAATGCCCATGGGACTCCCATGGGCAATATCCGTGGGCTCCCAACGGGACTTTGGTGGTCACCCGTAGGAAGCTCGCGGGCAGCCCATGGGTGGTCCTTGGAACCCACGGGATGCCCATGGGAAACCCATGGTGCTCTCATGGGAAGCTCATAAGATATCCCCGAGAAGCACATGGGATGCCCATGAGACCCCAATAAAAAGCCCATGGGATCCCAAAGTGATGCCCATGGGATGTCCATGGGAACTCAATAGGATTCCCACGGGAAGTCCATGGGTGTACCATATGGGACACCCATGGGCTACCCATGTGGGGTCGGTAATCATCCGTGGGCACCACGCGGGCAGCCCTTGCGGGTAACCAATGTACAGACCATGGGATGCCCATGGGTGCCCCGTGATAGGCTCGTGAGTAGTCCGTGGGTAGCCCACGGGTGGAGAATGGGCATCTTACGTACAACCTACGCCTAGCCCATGGGCACCCCATGGGCACCCCATGGGCATCCAGTGGGTAGCCCACGGACATCCTATTGGCATCCCATTGGATTCATATCGGTGGCGCATCGGCATCTCACGGGCAGTCGGAAAGTTGCCCGTGGGATTCCATGGGCATCTGGCGGATTTCCCAAAAGTCACCCATGGGCATTCCACGAGCAGCTAACGGGTAACGAGTGGGCATTCAAGGGGTGTCCCATGAGCATTCTATAGGTAGACCATGGGTAGCCCAAACGTAGTTGACTGGTTTCTCACGGGCTTCCCATTGGAATCCCATGGAAATGTCGCCGGCTTATCATGGGTTGACATGGGTAGCCTATGACTGGCCCATGGGCATCTCGTGCGGATGCAATTAGTAGCGCATGGGTAGCGCATGGGTAGCCTATGTCTTATGCTTCCAAGTATGCCTTCCGTGCGGATCTCATCGGCAACGAATGGGTATCCCACGCGTAGATAGTACATTAGTGTTTGTGTGTAGACAATCGAATGCTCATGGGCCTCCCTGGGCATCTCAAGGGTACACCATGAAACTCCATGGGCAGTCCATGCGTAGCCTATAAGAAGACCATGACCATCCCATGGAGGTCGCACGGGTAGCTCATGAGTAACTCATTGGTAGTCCGTCAATCTATATAGAACCGATGGTACCACATGAGCATCTAGTCGTCAGCCCCCGTTAAACCCATGTACCATACCATGGCCATCCCGTCCGCATCCCATGGGCATCCCGTAACAACCCCATGGGCATCCCATGGGGTTCCATGAGAATCCTAATGGGCATTTCATGGGTATACCAAGGGCGTCCCATAGGCCGCTCATGGACATCCCATTGGGTTTGGCGGTCGCTCATGCGCATCCCACGGGGGTTTCATTGGCACCCCATGAATATTCCGTGGGTCCCCCACGCGGGTCTGGTGGCACCCCGAGGGCAGCCCGCGGTCGGTCCATTGGTGGCCCATAGCGATAGACCATGGGCCTTCCATGGCCATCCCACTAGTATTGCATGAGCAGCCCACGTCTACCCCATGGTCATGCTGTTGGCATCCCCCCGGCCTCCCTTGGGTATCTAAAAGGTACGCCATGAGCATCTCATGGGCATCTTGTGGGCACCCCATGGGGAGCAAACCTCTCATGAAACTAAAATGCGAGCAGAAATCCCATCGGAAAAGACGAATAGTGCACATCGCCAACGATGCACATTATTTGTCTTTAGTATGGGTTACTGTTTGAGTAGTTTATTGAGCATTTTGTGTGGTTCCAATCGGCCGTCCATTTGATGCTCACGGAATGTCTGTGGGCTACCCATGGGCTACCCACACGGTACCTACGGGGTACTCGTGATCGACCCTTGGGCTACCACCCTGGGCCACCCATGGGTTACATGTGGAAGGCCCACGGCTTTCCACCCAAACCCCATGATAGGTCCATGCGATACCCTTGTGATTCCCATGGGACGCCCAAAGGATGCTCATGGTTCAGTTGCAGACTGCCCATGGGATGCCCATGGCGTGGATTGCCCATAAGCTATCCATGGACCACCCACGGGGTTCCCGTTGAGGCACCCGTGGCAAGCCGATGGGCTATCCATGGGCCACCCCCGTGGGTCACCTATAGTGCTGAACTGGCACTATCTGACCTCTGTACGGGTATTGCGCTTTGAATTTCGTTGGCTACCCAGGGACTACCGACGCCGTACCCACGACCCATGTCTACCCATGGGGGCCGCGCGGATACCCCACGGGCAACCCACGGGCGACGCAGGGACGACCCACGGACACCTCACCGACGACTGATGGACAATCCACGGACACCCCATGAACATATCACTGACATCCCGCGGACACTTCACGGACACCCCACGGATGCCTCACGGACTATCCACCGATGTTCCACAGTACACCCCACGGCCAATCTACGAACAACTCGCGGACGACCAATGGACACTCCACGAACACCCCATGGGTTGCCAAGAGATAGCCCACGCGCTGCCCATGGACCCGTGGCTGCCCATGGGGCCAGAGGTGTCCATAGGGCACCCATAAAGTGTTCGTGGACAGCCCATAGGGTGTCCATGGGGAGGCCGTGAGTTGTGCGTGGGGCATGCTAAGGGTGCCCATAGGGTGTCCGTGGGTCCGTGGTGCCTATCGGGTGTCATGAGGTGTCCGTGGGTTGCTCATGGGTCCCCTGTGGGTTGTCCACGGGTTACTCGTGGGTCACCTGTGGGTTGCCCACGAGTTGCGTAGGTAGCCTACGCATGGCTCGTGGGTCGCCCGTGTGGGTACCTGTGGGGCGCTCATGGAATTGTGTCCTATGGGATACCCATGAAGGTTCAATAAAATGACAAACGTAGCTCATCCGCCGCCACTCATGCCCAGTCCCTGTCCAAGACATAGCCCCAGCACTAACCCAAGTCCAAGCCACTGCCTTTACCCGACCCTGGCCTTCCGCCCAAGTCCTAGCCCTAACCTTGACCCTAGTATCCACACCGGCATGATCCCCCGCCTTAGCCTCTACCTCACCCCCAACTCAAGCTCCGAACTTGGCCTTAATCCCGGCCACAGCTCCGGCCACAACTCCAGCTCTAGCCAACACCATAGCTACCACCTCGTGACGTTCGCTAGAGAGTTGGATAGGCCTGAGGTTGGGTCTCGGAGTCAGGCTGGGGCTGAGACGGCGTCCGGGGCTGAGGCAGGAAACGAAGTGAAGTATTGGGTCTAAGCCTTAGACCGGCGTGGAAAGTACTGATCTGGCTGGGGCTTGGACCAGGGCTGAAGCTAAAGCTGGGGCCTCGGATCAGGCCAGGTGTGAGGTTTGGGCTGGGACTGTGCTTGAGGCCAGCGCTGGAACTCGAGCTATAGTTTAGACCGGAGGAGATAGGACTGGCTTGGAGCTACAGCTATATTGGAGCTGAGACTGACAGCCCAGACGGAGCGGAGGATAGG
The DNA here is from genome assembly GCA_031763025.1 of Macrocystis pyrifera. Classification (NCBI taxonomy): domain Eukaryota; class Phaeophyceae; order Laminariales; family Laminariaceae; genus Macrocystis; species Macrocystis pyrifera. The sequence goes on along the minus strand of JASSKH010000008.1, from coordinate 6,861,329 downwards.
CCTAGGTCGTGGGGCTAGGACTTGTGATGGGCGCCGGTACAGAGACCAAGGTAGAGGCTAGAGCAGCAGTTGGGTTTAGGCAGTGGCTGAAGCCAGAGCTGGAACTGAGTAGAGGATCTGGGCTGGAACTGCAGCTTGGGTTGGAGCTAGATCCTAGGTTTGATGAGGTGTTCGTGGCTTGTGGTTCGGGCTAGAGCCTAGGTTCGGGACTGTGTTTGTTGCTATGGCTTGGGCTAAATCGGTACTGTGGACTACTGTAGAGATAAATATGATGTTGGGGCTGAGGTCATTCGCGTCTAGGGATTAGGCTTGCTCTGACGAAAGGGAATGGTAAGGTGTTGAGGTTAGGGTAGGGGGCTAGACCGGGGCAAAGTTGATGGCTAGAGCTGGGGCTTGGGGCTGGGACGATACGGAGGGTGATGTGTATGCTAGCGCGTGAACAGGGCTAAGGCTAGGCTGAGACTAAGCTAGGGCTCGGCTGGAGTAACCCAGCCCTCAAACTCCAACTCTAGCGCTCGCCTTAGCCGAAGTCGTGGCACCAGCACTAGCCCAAACTGTATCACCATCGCCATTGGTAACTCCAGTCCCTTTCCTACATGCAATCTCAGCTACGGCGTGTGGTTGGGCCTTGAGTGGGGTTAGAGTTGGGGCTGGGATTTCGCTTGGGCCGAAAGCGAAGCTTGAGCTAACGCTGCTCGCGAGGCTGGGGCTGAGGCTCTGGCTACAGTGTGGAGCGAGGCCAAAGCTGGGGGTGGACTATCAATAGGCTACAACTTGAGGTGGGCTGAGAGTAGCAGCCTGGACGAGACTGGGGCTGATGTTGGATCCTTGCGATGGAATTGGGGCTCATACGGACGCCGACACAGAGGCCAGGGTTGGTTTGGGAATGGAGCCGGGTATATGAGCGTTGGATATGGGCTGGAGTGTGGCTGGGACTTGGCCTGGAGCCTAAGCTTGGGACTGTGCTCGTAGCAATGGCAGGGACCGAAGTGTTACCTTGCAGCGCCAAACCTGTTATTGGGAAATAGATCACACTCAGGGCTTGGGCCTGGGCTGGGAATGAAACAAAGGGAAAACGTCGACTCTACGGCTAAGGTAGGAGTTGACTCGGGGGCTTTAGCTACATGGCTGAGGCTGAGATAGCGTAACCCCAACCTCAAACCCCAACGTTCGACTTAGCTGCAGTCTTGGCACCAGCCCTCACCCTAGTATCCTCCTTATTCCTACTGATACTGTCAGCCTCAACCCCCGTCGCGCACGTAACCTCAGCCTCAGCCTCAGCTTCAGCTTCAGCTCTGTCACATGCTAACGCTCCAAACCCAACCACCGTCCGAGAGCAGACGTCCAGCTTGAGCGTCAAACCCAGTCCCCGCCACAGCTTCCATCCGCGGTCGGGTGACTGCCTAAGGTCACACCCCAGCCTTTGCTCGAGACCATGTCCAAGCTCTACACCGATGACGGCCCGCCCAAGCACTAGCTCCAACCCCAGCCCTTGTGTCCCATCCGGCCAGGACCTCTGCCCTATTCTCGACGCCATCCCCAGCTCGAACCTCGAACCCGGCCCTAGATCAACCCTCAACGGTAATCACAACCCCAGCCATGGCCTACACCCTAATTAGCGCCCCGGGGTGGGGTGTAGGTCAGGCTGGGATTGTGGCTGGTGGTGGGGTTTGAGCTAGAGTCGTGGTTTGTGCTAGGACTGGAAGTATGGTGGAGGTTATGGCTGGGGCTCGGACCTAGATGGGGACATCAGGTCAAGTTGATGCTAGGACCGAAACTGGAGCTGTGGTTGAGTCGCTAGCCGGGGCCGGGCGTGAGTCATCGCTAGGGGCTATGCGTGAGGCCAGGGCTGGGTCATAAACCGCAGTTTGAACCGGAGCTAGAGCTGGGGCTGATCTCGAGCTGAACCTTACGGGGAGACTGAGACTGCTAACAGCTGTGCAGGCGACATGGACGCTAGGGCTGGATATTGCGGCCAGTGCTAGAATTGAAGTTGGCACGGAGGCCAAGGTGGAGGCTAGGGCTCAGGGTGAGGTTTCATCTGTGGCTGGAACCAGAGCTGGTGCTAGGATGGCAGATGGGCAGGAACTAAGTCTGGCGCTGATCGTAGAGCCTAGGATGTGCGCTGTGCTGATGACCTTAGCTGGAGCTCAACATTTCCCTTGGACTGGAGCCAAACCTGGTGTTGGGGTTAAGACAATATCCAGGGAATGGGCCTCGGCAGGTCCTAGGCATGACTTGAATGATGAGCTTAGAGCGGGCGGCGGGACCGGGGCTTAAACGGCTAGAGCTGGGGCATGAGGCTGGAGAAAGGATGGTAAAGAAGCCGCTGTGGACGGCAGAGAAGGGGCTGAGACCGAAGCTCAGACTGGGGCTATGTCTCGGGCTGGGTTGGCTCCGACCGAGGTAGCCTAGTCCCAAACTCCCACCTTGATGTTCACCTTGGCCACAGTATCGGCACCACCCCCAGCCCTAGCACCCTCCTCGTTTCCTCCGTTAACCCAGTCCCACCTGTAGTCCTGCATATGTCCTCAGTCACGACGCCCCTTCACCTTCAGTCCAAACAAAGGCCCTAGCCACAACCCCGCCCGAGCAGAGCCTAGCTCCAAGCCCAAGTCACAGTTACAGCGACGGCCGCAACCGCAGTCACAGCCATAGCTACAGGCATAGCCGCAGCCGCAGCCACAGCCACAGCCACACCCAACGCCAAAGCCAAAGCCACAGCCCCGATCGCGGTCGCAGTCACAGCCACAGCCATAGGTATAGCCATAGCTAGCCACAGACATAGTCACAGCCATAGCCACAGCCGCAGCCTTAGCCTCCGCCACAGCCACAGCCACAGGCTCGGCCCCTACCGCCGCCCTACACCCCACCCCCTAGTCCAAGCCACAGTCACAGGTTCGATCCCTACCGCAGCCCTACCCACCCTCTAGCTCCACGCACCGAGCGATGGCCCTAGCTGCCGCCCGAGCCCCCTACCTATCCCCAGACGTGATCGCCGCCTCAACCTCAGCCTTTTCACCAGCCCCAGCCACTGTGTAGCAAGAGAGTTTTGCTCGACGAGTGCCACGCCTTCCGAGACAACCGGCCACCTCACCAGCAAAAATTCGCGACGCCCGAATACCGAGGCTGTGGTGTGGGCAGCTGGCGACCGGGGGGGTACCTGCTAACCCTTTTAGTACTGCAGAGTACATGCACTATAATGTGACTCTAATTGCAAGTAACTTGTCCTCGAAACGGTCGTGCGGTTCTAAAGGGGTCCCGTGTGGATGTGTTTGTGGGAAGTTGTCGGGCTCGTGGCTCGTGCGGCGAACGTTCCGTTTTGCAGAGGGGCTGATGAGGTTGCGAGATGTTGCTGCGTTGTTGTCAGTTGTGCTCCTCAACATCTGGCATTCAGGGCCCGCACGATTTCTTCTTCCTAGAGAGACACCTTTCCGTGGTCACAGACCACGAAACTGGGACAAATAGTCACACAAACTAACAGAAGACGGAAAATTAATGCCAATCGTAACGGATAAGAAAAATAATTATTAATACGAACAACCAATCAAGTATGCAGCAAATTCTTAATGTTCGGGCGAGAGAAGCGCCACCGCATGGTTGCCGCTGCACAAAAAATAAAGTCAAACGAGGTGAAACAAGTCGGACAACAGGCGAACGAGTTACTTCGGTATCGGCTAATCCTCAAGCGCTGATGTGTATACAGAACAGTCGGTAGGGGTCGACCGCAACACAGAACAGACAAAAAAAAAAGCAAAAAATCAGATTAACAGGAAATAATTGTTGCGATTTGGCGGCAGCCGAACTCGAGAAACTGATCGGTCTGGCTCAAGCGAGCGGCAGTGGGAGGTGAGGGTTTAGACAACATATTCACATAAACAAAACGACAGGGGGGGGAAGGCCCCTTTGCTGCAACTGAAAAGGAAGTCAAACGTTTAGGTAAAAGGCCGGCAGTAGTACCGGGGTAACAAGAAAACGGCGGGAAGGAATGGACGATTTCCCGCACTACACAAGAATCGAGAAACTTGCTGTTTCGATGAAATGGCAGGCGAGGAAAAGCGAAGGCAACACGTACGCGATAAAATGGTAGTCGAAGGAAATATCCCATTTTACCCACTAAGAGCAAGAAACGGTAAATACGTGCTTACTCCGCTGTGAAAATGAAACAAAAATCGATAGTCTCCTTGCAGGGGGATGCCTAGTTGGTTACCACTCTGGATGGGCGGAAATATAAGGATCGTTTATACATTAACATGAATACTAATCGTTCCTTATATTTACGTCCAGGGTGGTATACATGTTGAAGCTCACCCTCCACCTGGCAACAATAGAAAATGCTGGTATGTCGATTGTTACAAAACACGGTGCGAAGCTATGCCCATTGCTCATTTGCGGCAAAAAAAGCCGATATGCTATTAATAGCCTGGCCCAATAGACCGGCAGTGGGATACGAGCCCAACACAATCACGAAGAATATATTACAGGAAATAGGCTATTTTTTTCCGTGTCAAAACTAAACGTACCCGTAGGTGTTTGAGTGAAATGAGCCGCTGTGAGGAGGATTCAAAGCGACAGGAAAAAATGAGCTATGTCCTAAAATACCACGGGGATATGTATTATAGTTCTTAACGAATGACCGGCAGCGGGCGGAAGTTGAAATCAACATAAGAGCGAAAAAACGTAATGGGAAATAAATTCGTCAATATTTTCGCGCTCCAACCAATTTGCTTGTTTGGAATATGTGATCGCCTCAGCGACAACGTGGTGACCGCCAAAAACGGCAGGAGCAAGTCACGCATTCTACATCTGGAATCAACATACTCGGTACCAGGCAACCTTGGAAACATTACAGTATCCGAGGTGCAAACCACAAAAAACCGCGGGATTGTCGCGGTAGCCGCGGCAACATTGCGGTAACCATGGTAATATCGCAGTAATCGCGGCAAGTTTGACAGTAGACGCCGCAAAATCGCGATAGCCGTGGTGATCGCACGGGATTCGCGGAAATATCATGGTAACAGCGGTGCCATCACGGTACACACGGTAATAGCGCGGCAACTACGGAAATATCACGGTTGTTGCAGCGTTATCACAGTTTTTGACCATGGTAATGTCACAGTGACCGCGGCAATATCGTGGTAGCCGCGGTGAAACCGCAGCAGCGTCGGAAACATCACGGTAGTCGCGGTACTGTCACGGAATCTGCTGTGGAATCACGGCAAGCACGACATTATCGCGGTAGCCGCGGCAATATCACGGTCACAATGGTAGTGTCGCACTAACCCCTTTTATTTATGACACCAATCGCGGAACACTCACGTTAGCAGCGGCAACATCATGGTAACCATGGTAAAATCGCACTAACCACCGTAAATATCACCTTAGCCGCGGCCATATTGCGGTAGCCGTGGTGATATCACGGCAGCCTCGGAAATATCGCGTTAACCGGGGTGCCATCACGGTACCCGCAGTGACATCACGGCAACTGCGGAAATATCACGATAGTCGCAACAATATCACAGCAACAAGGTAAATGTCGCACAATCCCGCAAGAAATTTCACGGTAACCGCGGCAATTTCACAGTAGTTCCGGCATTATCGCGGTACCCATGGTAGTATTGCAGTATCCGCGACAAATGTCATAGTATCCGTGGCAAGCACCGTGGTAGCCACGGTGATATCACGGTCGCCTCGGAAACATCACGGCATCGCGTAGCCAAAACGGTACACGCGGTGGTATCACGGCAACTACGGGAAACATCACGGTAGCCGCACCCATACCACCGTAACCGTGGTAACATCACAGCAGTAACAGCGACACCACGGTAACCGCGAGAAATTCTCTACTGTGGCCGCGCCAATATCACCGTGGCCGTGGAAATACCGCGGTAGCCGTAGTTGTAGCACAGCAACCGCGGCAATATCACACCATCGCGGTATTAACACGGTGCCCGTGGTAAGGCCACGGTAACCAGCGTAGACACCAAGGCAAACAAACGCGGTTTCACCACAACAAACAATACCTGGTGTACCTGGCACCGGTATGAATTCTGCTATTACGGGGGTCCATAGTTAACGGGACCAAATTTTGTTAGTAAAAATAGGTAAATATATTGGCTTTTATGTATACCATAGGTCCTATTAACTATGGACCCCCGTAATAGTTACCGTAATAGTTAAACGCACGCATTTTCATATTTTCCCTTCCCACTTCTTTTTTGGGCAACTCTCTCCAGCTCCCTCCGTATCGTATCTCAGATATGGGGCCAAACAGCAGGCGTCATCCCTCCCCCGTCCCTGTTGCGGTGCGTGCCTTTATTGTATCGCGAGAATGAAGATACAAGAATCACTTAGGGACGGGTTCACCTTTTGACTTGAAACGTGTTTTCAAGTCGTTCACCTCTTGTTCCACCAAACCAGGGGAAATCGACATACTCAGTCAGACTAGCTCCAATCACTCGAAGCGGAAACCCGGTTAGACGGTCAAATGACTTCAAATGGCGCGGTTCGACGATATTTTTTGGGGACTGACTGTACCGTGACTCGACACTATTTGCCGGAAACGGGATAGCCCTAAGAGTTGCGGAGGGATGGTTTATACTGCAACGAAAGCATACATCAACATCCACGCGGTACACGTCTTGGAGGGGATAAAGGAAAACCCTCTCTTCTAGCGAAAATCACCGCACATTCACATAATTTCCTTTGTCAGCACTCTCACCCTGGCGTTTCACGGGTCATGTCAACACTCGCGGATCGGATTGGATGGGGCGTTGCGAGTTAGGAGATCCCCCTAGTTAGGGGATCCCTTTTGCCTTAGGGTATCCCCTCCTAGCTTAGGGGATCCCCTCCCAGCTTAGGAGGTCCCCTCCCAGCTTAGGGGATCTCCTCCCAGCTTAGGGATCCCCTCCCAGCTTAGGGGATCCCCTCCCAGCTTAGGGGTCCCCTCATACCTTGGGGGATCCCCTAGGATGTTAAGTGATCCCCTAGGAGGTTAATGGGGGTCATCTAACCGGACTGGACCCGACTGGACCCGACCGGTGAGATTTCAAATGCCTCCTGACCGGACCCAAACCGACCCGACTCGATCCGATCCGGCCCGACCCGAACCGAACCGAACCGACCCGACAGGACCCGACCATGGAAACTTGGCCCGTTCGAGACCATACACCCTTCGGCTTTCGTGGTACTACCTGTACAATACATTGGTGCCGGCACAGTAGCTTTACCGTATATAGACCATGCCAATTAAATACACACGCGTAACAGTCAGTTTGTGTTCAGAAACGTTGAAAAGCAAAAAAAAAAACATAGAAAACGAACCTGGGTAACTACATTCGTATATCTGCATATACCATCTTCCGTGCTACGTTTTCCCCTCATGATGGGGACAAGTCATCACCACCATATATATTTTGGTTTCGCTTGTGTGCCTAGTAGCATTTGCTGTTCCCACCTTGTTGTGCAGCCAATCAGCGCTACTCGCCCCTGTTCTTTTGCTCGCCCCTCGGGCTTGTCCCTCCGCGATCGCCGCCACTTGCTCTCAGGTTCGGGGGGGGGGGCGTGACGCCACAAGCGCGCATTCCTTTGGTTGAAATAGCGATCGCTAGCCGCGTCGGTTTTTTTCTTCGGCCGCATTTGCCCTGTTCTCTAGGGTGGGAAATAGTCGGCATCTGCTTCCTTTGAAACAGCCAAGTTATGCACCTGGTATATATGTTGTACGTCAAAAATATCAAGAGGGTGGAAAAGGATGCACAGCAATAACAATAACAACAACAATAACAACACAAACGTCACCGACGCTCTTAATAGGAAGGCGATAGGAGCTGGTTCGAGGAGCATGCGTGATGTTTCACCTCCGGGTGCTCACACGATGAAACATATTATTACTCGATATCAAACGTATCCGCGTAGCAGCATCAACAAGGGAGATGCATCGGTGAAGAAGTTTTGCAAATCAGAGGTGTCCTTGGTGAGATAGGGGCAAGTTGTTCGAAATATTTGATTACTTGAGCAGGCGGGGAAATAAAAATGAAGAACTGGAACTTTCAGGATTTCAGACGTAAAAATCGGGCAATGCTTTGCCTTTTAGGTCATCCACACGACGACGTGTATTGCTTGACTCGTGATACTATGGCATCAAGACACTTGCAATACTACTAATATTATTCACATGCAATGTGGTTCAGACCGAAAAACACTTCAGTCGGCAAATTGAGCCTACTTTAGGTCTATTTTCGGTTCATTTTGAGCCAATTTTTGACCAAATTGATAACTTTCTCACACGACCTATGGAAATACTTCCTTGACACTAAGGTCGTTATTGCGCCATAGTGTTTTGAGAGTCGGGAAACAACATTCGCCATGGTTGATTCTTCATGAAAATGATAAAAATGAATCACGCAAATTGCGCCTTAAGAACGAAAATAAAAAGTACAAAAAAGGCCAGGCCTCAGTTTTTTCATCGTCGATGGTGTTGGTAACGGCGGACCCGAGAGCAAAGAGACCAACGGCATCACTCCCGGTTCTGAGGCAGAGCACGATGGCTATACACTACTTCAACAGATGGCGCCGGTCACCATATTTTTCCGACAGCGCGAAAAATCAACAAGCACCGATGGAGCTATGCCATGACGGCCCATTCTCCTTGGACGGCGGGAAAACGACATTTCGATTCGGCGGGGGGGGCGGGGCGGGGGGGGGGTAGTGAAGCAAAGCTCCTGCACGAAGGCGTGATTTTCATTGTTACCAAGGTTACTCGAGGGGTTACTTGCTGTAGGCCGACCTTACCGTTCAGACGGTTTGCATTGAGTCGTCGTTGGGGCCACTTTATTATTGTAAACGAGCGTAACATCGCTCGTCGAATGACATCAAGAGGGTGAATGAAGGTTACACATAGGTAACACAGCTACAGGTACGGTATCGTCGCGAACGGTATCGGCGACCGACGGCGGTCCGAGGCGAAAAGACCGACATCATTACGCTCGCCTCCGCAATATGATTACGACGGCTATTCAGACGTGAGCTCCCGTTGTTTCAGGGTTCCCTGGGGGACTTACCGTAGGTCGACCTTGCCGGTCGGCGACTGAGTGTTTGAGACCACTTCTTACACGTAGGAAACCATTCTCACTACGAACGGATCGCCAAGTTAGCACTGCGATGGCCGATTTCGGCACAGACGAGGTCCGAATCACCCTACCACTTATTTTCGTCGGAAACAGAGTCTGGCATCTCGCGAGGAAGCTCCTTCGCGTTGGTCTCGCTTCGGAATCGGTACAAAGCTTGAGATGTATGCGGCTGTGCTCGGTTTGCGCGCTGGAATGTACCCGAAAAAGGGGTCCGTTTTTCGCGGGACGTACACGTTAATGGTATGATTGGAACAAGCGCTGCACCTTGGCAGGTGGCAAATAGAATAGATATTTAAAGCGGACTCATTCAAACAACCGGTAATGAACCAGTCGGATAAATATCGAGCTCGGGACGATTAACGATTTCAACCGGGGAAAAACGAAAACAGGAAAAAGCCCCATGGACAGAGGTAGAGGGCGGACTTTTTTCCGATCACCAGCAAGACTGGCTGACCCGGGCATTTCGCGGGGGTAAACCCGGAGACACACGCATGAAAAAACATTGGGATCCGTGCCACATGATACACGTTTCCGACGCGCCCAAAAGAAGTGGCCTGAGCGAGCGGAATGGGGGGGAAATTCCGACGTTTTTTTTTTCGCGCTTTTTTTTTGTGTTCCTGTCTCTCTTACCGACGTTGTCAGCATTTTTGGTTATGTAAAGGGATGTGCTTTAACTTGTATTTTGGCGCCTCATTCTGATCGTTTCCCCCAAACATTTTTGTGTCGTACGTACTTGGCTTTCCCCCATTGAAAACCGCATCCACGTCCTGGGAGAAGACTGCGTGGGACTTACCGTACAGCAGTGTAGACCCACGAACAAGAAATAACCTACCACTCTGAGCGTAAATATAAGGAATTTTTGGTATTGATATTAATGTATAAACTGTCCTTACATTTCCGCCCAGAGTGGTAGTTTCTAGCGATATTCCGACCCCAGGGGGCACCACTCTCGCCGTACATATACGGATGTTTTGGTCTTGATGTTAGTGTATAAACGGTCCTAATATTTCCGGCTAAAGTGGTAGTTTCCGGGCGTGTTCCAACAATATTATTGGTATAGCTCTGGCCGTAAACATAAGGACATTTTGGTACTCATATTAATGTATAAGAGTTCCTTATATTCCCGTCCAGAGTGGTAGCTTCTAGCGATGTTCCAACAGTACTGTTGGTACCCCTCTGGCCGGAAATGTAAGGACCTTTCGGTATTGATATTAATGTATAAAAATACCTAATATTTCCGTCCAGAGTAGAAATAAGAACCTAACGTTCACGATTTGGGGAGGCCCTACGTGAGAGGTTTGGGAACTACAAACTCATCCTCAGTGGCGAGCGCTACGCTGAACCCTGTCACTCTGGCCGGGAACAAAGTCCATTTTCAGAATTCAAAATGAACATCAAGCAACAACCTACATCAAGCAACAACCTGCAGCTTACTGTAGCCCACTGTATACCGCTCTGGCCGGTGATACGAGTTCCGTTTGATGCTCATATCAGAGCAACAGAGCTCACCACTTGTTCGAGAAAATGGTTGGTACACACTGCTGTGCACGAGGGAAAGCGGCTATCCATCGTATTCGAAAACATGGTTGAGAAAACGGTTGACCCACACCGTCTACGAAACGAATAACAACTATCCCCCTATCTCGAACCCAAAGCCAAGCAGGCTCAATCAACCATTTTGGGTAGCAATAGCCGCTTTGTCTCGTACACAGTGTGTACCAACCATTTCTTCGAACAAGTGGTAAGCTCTACTGCTCTAATACGAGCACCAAACGGAACTCATACCACCGGCCAGTGGTAGCCTACAGTAAGCTCCAGGTTGTTCGAGGATGACGTCACAGCAAGGTCCCGCGTAAAGGCCGTCCCTAACGAACCGAAAAAAAATCACGATCCGTGATTTTTAGGCATGCCAAAAGATCACGATCTGTGACGTTTCAGTTCTAACGAAAAAAGCCGAAAAAAACGTCGCGTTTCGTGATATTTTCAAATAATTAAAGTTCTGATATGATATTTCAAACCCAACGTTTTTTGGGGGTGTGGAGCAAACTCTCGAGAGTGGGGCACGGCCAGGCCGGGCTGGGCCGTCCGCACCTGGCCCAGCCCGTGACATATCCGAATTGCGGGCCGAAGCCTGACCCAGCCTGCGAGATTCCAACTTCACCGGCCGTCGGCCAAGCTCGTTTCGCGAGATTCCATCTCGCAGGCCGTCTGCTCGGCCTAGCCTGTGACATCCCCGGGTCATTTTCGCGTTTGTCTTCCACCAGTGGCTCCTCCTCCTGGAAATTTCGAGGCCACAACCTCCTCGATAGCCCTCGCCCAGCGGTGTCTTTGGGTAGCCGCCCGTTGTCCACAAGCGGCGTGCGAAGCAAAGTCTGACATGCCCCTATGCCGGCCATCGGATACCGTTGGTGCACGTGGGTTGCGTAGTGCCTTGATCAGGCGTATTTTGAGACACGACGAATGTCACGAATCGTGATTTTGTTTTTTTTAGGGAAAATCTTAAAAAAATGGCGTCATGAATCGTGATTTTTTTTCGTTTTTATCACGACAAAAATCTCACGAATCGTGATTTTTTTGTTCGTTAGAAGTGGCCCTAAGGCATGCTCAGATTTCGTACCTGGTACGATGGGTGTTTCTTGTTGGCGGGCCCAGAATGTATTGATGTATTATAGTACCACTCTAATCGTTAATATAAGGGGCGTATACAGCAGTATCAAAAGGTCAAAATGTACCTTATGTTTGTGTCCAGACTGCAGACAGGTGACACGCACGACAACACACGTCCTCGGGCCCATTTCGAATCCGGTTTCCTGGACAGATGGGGAAAGACGCGAACACCGAGCGATGCCTCCAGTCAGACATGTCTTGGAGATATTTTCCAAAACCATCACTTTTCGTCTGGTGTGCCTGCCCCCGCTGAGTTTTGATATCCGCGTGGTCGGAAGTTCGTTCCGTGAGGTGTGCTATCTTATCACACGTGATATGATATAACCCTATCTTATCCCATGTGTGATACGGCAAGCGTGTTCTTTTGTCACACGTGTGATACGGTGTTGTCTTCTCACTTAATATACGGTGTTATGCTATCACCCGTGTGCTACGGTGTGATATCTTATCACCCGGGTGATACGGTATGTTATCTTATCAAACGTTTTGTACGGTAGTGTTGTCTTACCACACGTGTGATAAGATAGTGCCATGTTTTCACACGTGTGATACGGTAGTCTTCTCACACGTGTTCTACGGGTGTGTTGCCTTCTCACCCGTGTGATACGGTGTGTTATCTTATTTCACGTCTGATACGCTAGCGTTATCTTATCACACGGTGTGGTACGGTAGTGTGTTATCCTATTACACGTGTGATACGGTAGTGATACATTACCACACGTGTGACACGGTAGTGATATATTATCACACGTGTGTGACACTTTAGTGTTATCTTATCGCGGGTGTGCCATGTTATCACCCGTGTGATGCGGCGCGTTGTCTTAGTGCACGTGTGATACGCTAGTGCTATCCTATGACACGTGTGATAAGATAGTGATATACTCTCATACATGTGATAAGATAGTGCTATACTCTCACACGTGTGATACGGTGGTGCCTTCTCACACGAGTTATAACTGTGTGTTACCTTATCACACGTGAGATTCGGTGTGTAACCTTACCACACGTGTGATACGCTATTATCAGTCGTCTCATCACATGTGTGATACGGTGATAGGGTAGCGTAGGGTGTGTTGAAGGAAGGATTCACTCACACGCCGGTTTTTCGCCGATATTTTCACATGTCGGGTATATCGCCTGCGCCAAAAAACTATGTTTTCAATATCCGTGGATACAGTCGGTTCACAGCCCTGCCGTTCCTCTTTTTTTCATTTTGTCTCCGATGGGAGAGTCATCTACCGTAGATTGTTCATCGTCTGTTTTTTTCGCTTGTTTGTTTTTTTCGATCCGTTGCATCGTCTTCGCCCTTCTTCTCTCTCTCCCTCATCCTATTAAAAGTCGTATCTCAGATTCGGGGTCACACAGCAGCCCCCCACCCCCCCCCCCCCCCCCCCCCAAGACTACGGCCATGCATGACAATGAGTACACGACCCCCCCCCCCTCCCCACTACGGTTTTCTTGCCTTGCATTTTCGTCGCGGCAAGACTCCGGCCCTTTCTGCCCTCGTCGACTCGCACCGAATTTTTACACACCGGCGGCCAATTTTTTTTTTCCAGAGTCCTGGCCGAAGCCGGCCACATGTCACCGGCCGTCGTGTAGAGAATATGATCCTATTAATAGGGTGGGTCGGAGCCGCTATGACCAGTGCGCCCCAGTTCGGATTCTATGAGTCAGTCGGTACTTTTCTCGATCGACGTCCGTTGAGGACCCGGAATCTCGCCCGCTTCGAACTAAAATTTTCGCTGGGTGTTTCTCACAGGTCGATCGGTTTGCCATAAACATCCCGACATTCGCCCAGGAACGGTTTGTATTCCGGTTTTTTTTTTTCAAATGTTTTGAATTTTGTTAATGAACATTCGTGGTCATACTGTACTGTAGTGAGCGGTACTGACACATCACAGTGCTTATCTTTGAAACGATCATTTATTACCGTTGTTATCCTATTTGCCACCTGGGTTTGTACATCGCTTATTCCAGTGATACCATCCACATTCAAAAGGGTGTATTATAGTAGAATCCAATTACTTCAATGCTTCGAAATTCAATATTTTAATGCCGCTATCGTACCCCCGTTGCTCTACATGCTAAAATGCTATTCGTGAGGTGTGAACACGGGCCACGGGATATTAATTTCAGCTCGAAATCACTCTCTGTGTGAGGGATAAAGAAGGGTACTAACCGGGTGCCCGGTGGGATGTTCCAGGGGTCGGGTTGTTCGTTGTTTGCGGGCTAGGAGCTACGAAGCACCTCCTGGCCGGATCAAGGCATGGGCGTAGACCCAACCCAACCCCCAACCCCAACCCTAACCCTAGCCCTGACCCCAACCCCAACCCTAACCACCCTAGCCCTGACCCCAACCCCAACCCTAACCCTAACCCAAACCTGACTCCAACCCATAATCTTAACCCTGACCCCAATCCCTAACCCTGACTCTGACCCCTAACCCCAAAACGGACCTAAAACGGCCAAAAAACGCGCGAGAAACGTGGCTGCGCCGTTTTCGTAATCTTGGTTATTTTTCCGAACTTGCGGACGAGGGTTTATTTGCCCCCCATCACGGCTGTTGGAGACCGTGCAATTCCGAGAAACTTCCGAGAAAATTCCCCCCGACCACTCTGTGAATACTACTGGGTATATAAATCTTCAAGTGAGCAGCCTCGTGGGAAAAAATGGTGCAACTATACCGTAGCAAGCATGCTTATTTCCTATTATATTACTATTAATACCACCTCAATGTTCGTGGGAAGCCTACTTGCTGTACGTAGCAATATATGCATGTGTCCTGATCCTCCGGCGGCGCATGGGTGAGACAGAAAACGATCAAATGTGGGACCATCTAGATAAATCATCTACAGTGAACCGTCTCTGGGTCGTCTGAATATGTTTGCGCAGGCAGGACTTACCTATATTTACGGCAAGTTCAACCCAGGATGCCATCTCCTACGGTAGATAGAGGTAGCCCAATTCCGTTAAATTGTTTTCTGAATGACGGGGCTCCTCACTTAACCCCCTTTAGTACCGCAGTCCCGATTTGGGGACAAACCAGTCTAATTCCAAGTGATTTTTCCCCCCCAAAACGGGACTGCGGTACTACAAGGGTTAACCCAAAATCGTCGGAATGCCAATCCTGCTTCGAAAAATGACACTTTGTGCACTTGGCCCATAGGATTATTCATCGGGATGCAATTTGATTTTTGCCAAAGTCATCTTTCGGGTGAGGTATGGAGCTCCTTAATGTCAAGTCAGGAGCCTCAGAAAATTAACGGTTAACCTCTATCGTAGAGCGCCTCTCATGCAGCACAGACATGACTCTGCCCCTGCAACGGGGGCTAGAGCCCACAGATCATGGACCTATCATCCTCCCTGATCGACGTGGACCATCAACGGGGAATGATCCGTGTATGGTCGATCCGATGCGTGAAAGCTTTAGCCCGCCACGCCTCCACACAACCGCTTTCTCAGCCCGAAAACGGACCGCTTGGACTCTGATGTGAAAATAAACGTTTCTCATACTTTCGGCTAGAGTGATATACCTGGTACACAATACAGTGCCGGCCGTCTCTTGAGAAAAACAGACTTTTGATAAATCTAGCCTAGAATTTGGACAAAAAAAAAACAACAACAACAACTACAACAACCTAAGACAGTATGGAGCCTAGGCGATCGCCGTCTAACATAGGAAATTGCGGGAAATCCATAATTTTGATACCGCTTTCTCGCTCCGCCAGTACGTAGAAATATGTTCGCCTTTGGGGCTTCTAACAAGAGGACCAATACCTTTGCTGCAGTGTCGGACGCGCTCCACGATCGCAATACGCAGCACTTTTTAGCTGAACTATGTGTGACGGTGGGAGGGAAGGGAGCGGCCGGAGAGAGCTACGCACGACGCAGTATCGTCTATTTCATCGCAGCTTTTTTCGGCGCAAATCTACTCACAATAGTAGGCCAAGCTAATTTGCTCGTCGGACAACTTGTGTTACACGCGTGGTGCCATAGAGGTAGCACTTTTTGTCTGGGACGTAATCTGAGCGACGGACCGAAGGCGTTGGAGTTTTATTCTAGGTGTCACGATATTATTCGTTGTATGTTACCCAAAGTCGTCGGAATGTCATTCTTGTGTTGCAATATTTTTCGTTGCACTGCTGTGTTACAAATATTACCCTGGGCTGGGTAATTGATCGATCCTTTACCCCTACAGCTCAATGGGTAACACCTTCACATTTAACGTCGTCGAGGACACGGGTTCGAATCTCACTTCGAACGCTTCTTTCATGGAAACGCTTGCGCGTGCGTCTCAAAAACATACCGCCCTGGCTCCCCAGGTGTTGAAACGAAGCGGGTAGGTCAGCGTACGGCCGTCGTATACGGTACCGACGCCCCAAAGATCCCGCCGTTCAGATGGGGGGAAAGCGTTACAAGGATTACCCTGGGCGGGGTAGTTGATCGATCTTATACCCCTAAGGCTCAGTAAGCAATACCATCACAACTGCTTTCTCAGGGATATATCATTGTCCGTCGGGTAGCCCTTACACTCTCCTCCAAAGTTAACGATTGCCTCACCGATAGTTTAGACTTCATGCGAGGAGCCTTAGAAAAAAAAAAAATGTACCAGCAGCAAACAACGATTGATTGGTTTTTGCTTACAATAGTACCTAACGGTGCTGCCGTGCGACAACGGTCGAAGCGGTAGCGACGGCAAGAGTAGAGGGTTCATAGAGCGGTCGGATACGGCGCGGATGCTCTCTGCCGAGCAAAGAAATGCCCCCACGAAAACGAATCCAGGCACCGATCCTAGATCCCAGAGAGGTCAGCAGTCCCTCAAGCCTGCGACAGCAACAGTAGTGACATATTCTAGTTCTTGCATGAACCTCCACTTAAAATTACGTTCCAGCTCAACTCGTGGGTCGTGGGAAATTTTACAACATGGAGCGGCATTCTAGACAACGAGCCGTGTTGTCAAAGGTGTCTTCTCTTCTACCCCCCCTTAGCAAAACGTTTATATGTATTATATGGAAACAACGTAATGAGCGCCCAATTGTTGGAGGTGTCTCTATTAGAAGTAGGAACAGTGCTTCGTCTCCAAAGGGATGCGTAGTCAATGGTCAAATGACTAAGGCAAGCAACAAATGAGTACGCCCCCCCCCCCCCCCCTAACGGTTTAGGGATGCGAGGGTCTACGGTCATACGACCACGGCCATCCATGATAATGAGTACACTCCCCCCCCCCCCCCCCCCCCGGAATTCGCCGCCCTTTTTTTTATCGCGAATAGGTGTAAGCCGAGGCATGCAGAAACTTATCACTGCTGTACTCCTTACGGCAACGTGAGCCTGTCAGCACCAAATAAGTACCTGCCGTACCTCTCCCATGTATGCGCGGGACATGCCACAACCCGCGCGAAGGAGCGGGGCGGCTGTGGGGCTGCGATTTGCTTGGTTCATAGAGCACCAGGCCCCCGAAAAGTTCCCCATGCTATACCCTACCTACCGAACACCGCGAGCACCGTAGTGGTCGCTCTACGGGTAGAGTGCCGACTGTCCGTTTATATAATGCCGGTGAAATCGCTTGGTACATACCAGGTATGGGAATAACCAGTGTGGCAGGCGGTGTGCTATTAATAGTGCCGGTAGCCGTTATAGTGCCGGTATTGATGGCTGGCGCATACATACCGATACTGCGGAGGGACCACTACTGCTGTATAAGACTGCAGCCGTGCACGTGCCAGGGACCCCCCCCCCCCCCCTGCACAATGCCGGCGTAATAAAATCCTTGCGGAGACATCGCAATATAATGTAGAAAGCCCGCACAACGTAGCAAGCCCAAAGGTATCGACTACCCCTCAACTCGGTACGCTTAATGGTGCGCTGCGCGCGTCGTTCAATATTTTCCCGGGAGGTTTTTTGCGCCCACATTGTGCAGGCGGCGGCGGGGGGGGGGAAGTCACGGCCACCTGTGTACGTCGCGATCGCGAAAAATGAAAAACATCAATAGCGATGAAAGAGCGCGGCGAAAAATGCACCCCCAGGGGCTGTAAACGTTTCACAGCCCCGACGAAGCATGATCCGCATCTTCTAGTTACGTCGCCTGCCATTGCGAGAAGTGGAGCACAGGATACAACCATTGGGAACACACGGGCTTGTAGATCATAAAGATTGTACGGCGCCCACGCGGCGACATGAGCTAGATCATACAGATCATGCAGATCATACAGATCATACAGATCAGGAATAGATGATGTATCTGCCTTGAAATATCTAGATGATGAAGTGGGAATGATCTGTACATGATCTGTACATGAGCTGTCTGGGGTGTGAAAACGTTTACGCATCGGCCATACATGTATCATGATATACTGCTGTGCGCACTGTACGTGGATCATCGCGATCTACTATCTGTTGTACTTTGTGCATTGTCTTGTTCAATAGTACCTACAGCAGTAGATCCTGTATTTACTTGCCGGTGTAATACGCTGTGCGAGACCCGTACCGGATACCGGTACTACAAGAAAACAGTAATACACGCATAATACCTTGTGTTTTTTGGTTGCAAGTGTGGTTCGTTGGTGCCGGTTCCCTGACGGGCTGTTATGATACTGCTACTGTCGTGCGCGCTATTTCATACCAGGTACGTACGTTGCTTTCTCCCATCGAGATGCGTTTGTGTTACAGCCTGTTTGGTGACCACAGGCAAGACTTATTTCGGGGAAGTGAGAGCTAGTAACCATAAGATGAATAATATGAGAAGATCATCATAATTTAAATCACCATCATTACAGATGACACCCAGCAAACAACGTGCTCGATTGAGCCGTGTCGCCCAGATCCCAACCGGCAACCAAGATCCAGACCGTGAAGATCATGTGCAACTCAAGGATTTGTCTGTCCCGGCAGAAGATAGATCTGGCTGGATCGATCTTAAAAAAAAGGGAGATCTGATGTGCGAAACGGTTGGCGTCGACACGGACGTCCCACACGCCCAGCCTTGTGGGACCATCAGCCAGTGTGGGGTATTCAAGCCTACGTTGGATCAACGCACTCTGGTATAAGTATGCTGCTGTTCCACCAATACTAATAGCTCATGCGTGTCCGTGTTGTCATTCAACTGCCTGTCATGTTATTTACTTGTGGTGCTACGGCAGCAGTCGTCCTCCTGCTGTACTACTGCTTGCTGCTGTAGATCCAAGCTCTCTAACCCAACATGGCTCTCCCTTTTGCTACTACTAATACTATTAATAATACTTGCCTGGTGAGGAATAACTACTGCTGTAGGATACCGCGGTTTGACCCCTTGACCGACCGCTCACCGCACTAAAACCAATATAAGAGACCTACATAACAAGAGCCGGCCTTGACGCGCCCACAAACAACCTTGTCCTACGAGTACGAGAGCCTCACGAGTAACAACATGTTTCTAACAGTTGTACTAACCACAACAGCGCAGACGAAGGCACGCACACAGGCACGCAGGCAGGCAAGCAGGGACGCAGGCAGGCTTCAGGCAAGCAGGCGCGCAGGCGTTTGGTTCACGGAAAAGGCACTCACTGCAGCCGTCCACAGAGCCTATTACTAGATACCTGGTGCGGTTTTTTTTTTGTCTCCCGCCTCACCGCCATGATGGCACAGAAATAATAAGCTTTTATCCTTCCTCGCTTCTCGCTCGGGCGTGTTCGCAGGTCAGCCGCGACCTCCTCGTCGCGCACCTATTACCCCTTCCTCCCATGCACCCGTTGCTCACCTTTATTGATCATCAGCATCGTTGGTGATACAACAGAGACGCCTCGCGTACAACCCTCCCTGAAGCGATTTTCCAAGAAGACTTTCTCGAGGACGTGGACATGGAGAGGGGGCAATTATTATTGTTGCCGTGGAAACGCCGAGCGATGATGATGATGACCCTGTCTATGGAATGATATCGACGAAGCCTTTCCAAAAAGCCACACCATTTTTTGTTGTGTGCCGTAAATAAATGCTCCCTCCCCTTCTTCGGAGAAATCGGCGCTGAAAAATCCACATCTCCTCCTAGAGAGGTCTGTTGTCTCCCTTGCTGTATAGATGTATAATATACAGCCAGCAGGATACGCGGGGTGAGTCCAGATGGCCTTTCGAAACAGCTCGCGGGCTGGAAGAAAAAGAAGAAGCACGAAATAATGAATGGCGTGATGAGATGCGAGATTCCGAAAGTCCACAGAGCGTTTGAAAGAGAGCCCTCCCCGTACATGAAGAGAGCAGTCTTGCGCCTTGTGAGCTGGGACGGTGTCTGGATGACCCTCAAGGGTTGTACGCAGCTAGGCTATGTGCGCTGTCACGACGGTGTGTGGCAGATTCCAGATTCCGAACTCCTTCGAAACCTGAACAAAAATCCAGAAAAAAAAAACGCCCGGCGGGTGGCGGTTTTTTATGATTTTCGTTTTTCTTCGTTTTTTATGATTTTTTTCGTTACTACAAATAAATTAAACGCGTTTTGGTAAAATAAATGCGTTCAGCTGGGATCCAAATGATGACGATTTGCGGGAAATCATAACGCGGTTTCCGAAGCACGTCCGACGTATCACGCAGCTTGCAAAGTCGGGAACCAACCAGCTCAATCGGTCGAATCCACAGCAGCAGGTGGAATGTATGTAGTAAAAAATGTATTTGAAAAAAAGATGAAAAAAACTGGAAAAAAATGAAAATTATTAAATTGAAGCATCCCCTTCTGAAACAAGCCTTGTTTGGTTAACACCTACTGGTATTATTATTAATAGTATTTCATTGATATGCTGTATGTATCTTTTTGGACGTCGTACATAGGGCGCCGAAGTTTTTTTTGCCGCGCGTACGCCATACAAGCCTCCCCACACTGACAGCAGCAGCAACAGCAACAGCGACAGCAACAGCAACAGCAGCAGCAGCAGCAGCAGCAGCAGCAGCACGCCGTGTGTGCTCCGGTCCTACTATATTGTAGTGAGACGGAGAGACAGCGGGAGAGCGAAGCGCGACGTGGGCGCGGGCCCGCGCCCAAAAGAAGGTTTTTTTTTCCTTCGGCGCATACAAATTTAACCTTCACCTACGTTTGAGTCGCGGACAAAGTACTCGACACTTGTGTGGGAAGTGTTTTCACAAAGTACATGACATAAAAAAGTGTTGACGTATGTATATATCGGGATGCATAGTTCCCTTTTTCCTTCTCGTTTCTTCCCCCTTGCACGTCCCTTTTGGCTTATGCTCGGGGTAAGTATGTGTGTGAGCTTTGGCTTCCCATTTTATATATTTGTTTGGGATTCTTCTCCTTTTCTTCTTCTTTTTCTTTTTCGGTTTGGTTTCTTCGTTGTTTCTCTTTCTGTATGGTGTATTTTGGTTGCTGGCGTATGTATGTATGTTGTGTCGGCCGCACCTAGTGCGAAGGCATGGTACTGCGTAGGCTATTAATGCGTCACGGTGTGTTATCTCTGTGTCGTAGTCTGTGACCACAGAGCTCGTATCTTTCTAGGGTGAAGAATCAGCACGGACACTGGGCTTGCTGGATGTCGACGAGTACGTAGAAGAACGGTTTATTGTGAAAAACACACATATAATATTTTATGTGCCACATTGTCTTGTCTCTCCCTTGAAGTTTGTTTCATTTCCCCACCCCCCGCCGTCCGTATGCCGGTATATTGCTCTCCTTTCGTGTTGCTTCGTCCGCGCGACAGCTATCTGTCCTTCCTGAGTACGTATGTTTCCCGTCTATTAATAGCGGCCTTTCTGATTCCCTTGCGTCATTTGTATCATGTTTCATTGCAGAATTTATTTTTGTTTTACTTACTATTGTCTTTTTGTTCTTATTTTCTAGTCTTGCTTGTGTCGTTGTGTTCTCGCACCCGGTACGCTGGCATTTTATTTCACTTGCTTGACCCTCGAATTTGCGATTATTTCTTGTTTATTGGTCTTCCTCTGTCTCAGTCTGTGACCACAGAATCGGTATCTCTCTAGAATAAGGAGTCAGGACGGACATCGAGTGTACTGATGAAGCTGGGTAGAAAGGGCGATTTAATGTGAAAACAACGACAACAACAGCATGCCTCTTACGTACGCCATTCGGACATATAATACGGTGCGTTTGGACACACCCCCCCCCGAAATGTCAGAGGCACTTTCCGAACAGAGTGGTAGATACTGCTTGGTGTACTTTCACAAACAGTACTTACTTGCAGTGGTCCCTCCCTAGCGCCGTTGAGTAGCGCCAGCTGCCCGCTGTGCATGTAGTGCTTACCACTCTCTGCGTGGAATATAAGAACCGATTGATATTGATATTAATTTATTACCGGTCCTTATATTTCCGCCCAGAATGGTGTTGTTTTACGCTTATTAGTCCTGGAAAATGTACTCGTAGTGCCTGTGAAATCGACTGGCACATACTCGTACCTGGCATGGGATTGGCAAGTAAGTGTGGCGGCGTGCGAAGTAGTGCGTGCCCGTTGTGCCGTGCCTGTGAAATGGATTGGAGCATAACATTACTACAGTACGGTAGTCCAACCCGGGACGGAAGCGAGCGTCGGAAACAACGCAAAAGAGATGAAATAAATCTTGGTCCATTACGCTTCAAGTGAATTTATTATATACACATAGGTACAGACTACCCTGCTACACTTCAAGCCAAACCATATATATTATAGGTGCATATGACACTTCACGCGGACTCTAACGGTAAGTGGGGGGTAAGGTACCGATTCGCGACAACAATGGTCGGTATATATCCCCCGCAAAACGCTGCTTGATCCACCCCCCATGGTCATACAACTAACTACGGTCATGCGTGACATGAGTCCCCCCCCCCCCCCCCCCCCCCCCCCCCCCCCCCCCCCGTCAAACCAATCAAACTTCCGACCTGCAAAGCAAAGCGGCAAGTCACCTTTTTTTTACACGGTGCGTGTTCCTCACGAGGAAGCCCGTGTAACCCCTTCACAGAGGAGGGAAAACATGCCGACCGAGTTTACTTGCCTATAGTACAGCGTCGGTTACACGGAGCAGCTTAAGCTGCGGGGTTTACAGCGGGGGGGGGTGTACGTCCGAACTGCAGTGAAAGGAGTTGGACCACACACACGGATCACTGCTGCTGCTGCTGCTGCTGCTGCTGCTGCTGGCACCTTCACGCTCTTGCCGCTCGCTTGACAAGATCGGTCGCCCTCTTCGCATGTTTCTGGTCGCTATACACGGGTCCCACAATGTTTATTTCCAATTATACTTGGCACACAGCCCAACTAGTTACCCCAGCATGAAAACCAGCCTGAAGCGCCCTGGCCTTTGCCCCACGTTGCACATTCCTATCGTCTGTCTACGCGCGCGCCACAATAGGCAACAGAGCTTGGCTGTGACCACAACAAACAGCAGTGCCATGGATGTGAATAGTATCTATCTGTCTGCAGGCGGGGTAGCACAAAAAACGCATACGCTAACAGCCACGGTGAAAGCTCGTCCAAAGAGTCGATGTTGGTTGCACCAATCACAAAAGGAGATGGAAACACATAATATACAACGAGTCGATTGATTCCTCCCTCGCTCAAGAGTGAGGGGCGCTCGTTCACAATTAAAGAACGAAGAAAAGAAAAAAAAAAACGTAGATACCGTAACGTATAACCGAATCTCCGCCATAACAAAAGATGACCGAGGGCGGAACCAAATGGTTGACGCACCGCCCATCGCTCTCCAAAAACAACCACGGGAATATGTCACCAACACTCACAAACAACACCGAGCATGCCCTGTATCGGCTTCCTCCCAGGAAAAACTGGGATAGCTGCTACAAAAGTTCAACTCTAATCCCAAGTAGTTTGGTTCCACAACCCGAGCGGTCCAGCTGAGAAGGGTTGCAAGCTTAGAAGACGTGCAGTGCAGTGTGTGCCCAACAAACCAAGCACCAGTTTCCCAAACCACCCATAAAGCTTAGCAGACGTGTGCATCAGACAAAAAAACACCGGCACCCCAACACAAACGTATAGCTAAGAAGACGTGTGCATGTGCCAAAACCAAAACACCAGCCTCCCGAACCACGCTCAAGCTTTTAGAAGGCGTGTGTACACCTGACGAACCAAATATACCAGCCTCCCGAACCACCCTCAAAAGCTTAGCAGACGTGTGCATCTGATGAAACACCGCCAGCGCCCCACACCGCGCTTAAGCTTAGCAGACGTGCGCGTCCGAAACTGAACATAAGCAGCATCCCCAACCACCCTTACAAGTTTCCAAGGCGTGCGCGTCCGAAAAATCAACATCGCTTCCAAGTAGTTCTTCTCCGAACAGAGGGTGCTTGCTGCAGTTTAAAGCGGTAATCACGCTTACAAGACGTGGGGTGCGTGGCCAAAAAAGAAAAAGAATCTAAAAACCTCAGACTTTTCCTGGCCGATACTCACAACCGCCGTGTCGAGAATTATCTTAGAAAATTCCGACTATATATATATATACCCCGCCGACCGAACCACACTATCGTTACCGTCCATTTCATCAACGTTGAGAGGGCATATTGGGTCTTCTGATCTTCGCGAAAGCCCGGTCGCGCATTTCAACGTATTCCAACCCTGTACAACCAACCCGCCGAAAGCAACATCGCGACCACATCCACCAAAAAAAAAGAGAAAAAAGGGGGGGGGGCGAGCGAGCGAGCAACTGCCAGCAACGCTTTCTCGCATCCCCCCCCCGCTCATGATGACACACAACCACCGACACCGCGCCCCACCGCACCGCAGAGGACAGCACCGCACCGAGACACACCGACCGACACCGCACAGCACCACCTATCATGGAAGCGTTCGCCCACCATACCCAACCGATTCAAAGGAACGTCGACTCTCTCGATGGCGGAGCGTCTCGACCCAAACTCGGACACAGGACGAGACCCAAGGCCGGACGAGACCTCCATCCGCGAATAACCAGGCCAAGCGTTTCCTCCTTGGCAATAAGAAACCAGACCCCCACCCGACGTGCTCCGCCCCGGCATTATATCTCAGCATTGTAGGGTGCGAGGGCCAACTGTCGTACGACTACCTACGGCCATGCATGGTATGGGTAGACCCCCCCCCCCCCCCCCCCCGCTCTTTCCGCCGTTTCCTCCGCTACGGTCCTTCCTCGACATCGATGACCACATGCCCGTGCGAGAAACAAACCTAACGCATAACTACATCCCAGTACGATTGCAAAGTCTACCACACCGATCGGCGAGAAAAAATGCGACTCGAAATCAAACTTCACACGAAAACATCATTTTGTGACCCCGGGTTTCCTCGTGTGGTCGTTGACGTTCCCCCCAATACATACACGGTTAGTTTTTGGGAGGTGTTAGGGGGGGTCTTGGTCGGGGAACACGCTGGGGAAGATGGTTTGGTGCCGGGTTTCCTCGTGCGTTTGTCGGCGTGTCCAGTATTCGATTGATTCCGGGGGGGAGGGTGCCAGGAAAAGTCTCAGTCGTGGAAAAAGCGGGGTGCGATGAGCGTCCACCCGCAAGTGGTGAGGCAGACCCGCTGACCGGGTCTCCTCGTGTAGTCGTTGGTGTGTCCGTCAGGGTTGATTTCGGGGGGGGGGGGGGGGGGGGGGGGGGGGGGGGGGGGGGGGGGGGGGGGGGGGGGGGGGGTTAGGAAAAGTCTCGGTCCGGGAAAATGCGGGGCGCGATGAGCGTCCAGCCGTAGATGATAAAGCAGACCCACTGTCCTGTGGTAGTGAGCCACATGGCCGTCCAGCCGTTCTTGGGATTGCTCGATTCGCCGTCGGTGTTGATGTCCCCCCAGTTGGTCAGCATCATGGCGTAGAACATGGAGATCAGGACCATCACCACATTGAACCTCCAGCCCTGGAACGAGGCATAGCGACAGCAGCAGCAGTGGTGTAACGACAGGTGTGCAGCACCAGCAGTATCAGCAGCAGCACCAGCAGCACCAGCAGCAGCAGTAGCAGGAGGAACAGCAGGAGCAACAGAAGCAACGACGGCAGTGGCAGCGGGGACAGCAGCGACAACAGCAGCAGCGGCAAAGTGCTGAAGGCGCGTTCGTTCCCCACTGACAGCGGAAAATCGATTTACTCAAGCGAGGCCTTAGACACTGGCCTCACCAACTAACCAAACAACCAACCACACACAATCAGCCATTCCAACCAACGGACCAACTCCAGTCAACCATCCTACTATCCCACACCAAACCAAACCAAACCAAACCAAACAACACAACACAACACAATCAAATACCGTACTGCAGCCACAAATGCAACAGCAAACAACCTACCTGGTACCAATCATCGTCTCAAACGCAGAGGGGTGTGCCATAAATCGCAGCCCCCCCTGCCCCCCCCCCCCCCCGCGCACGCGCAAAAACTCACCAAGCCCCCGTCGTCTTGAGCAACGCCCTCCCCCGCGGGACTAGCGGCGGCGGCGGGCCTGGATGGAGCGGCCGAGCCCTCCCCTCCCATGCCGTCCCCGATGGGCACAGCATCCTGCACGAAGGGACGACTCTTGTCGCCCGACTCGAGGGATCCCCCCGGAGGCTGAATCGGCCCAGCAGTCTCTTGGACCTATTGAATACCGACACCGCCAGTGCCATCGCCGCAGTCACACCGTCACCGCCCAAGCCAACGTGATCACGTATTAAAACACACAAGACAGGGAAAAAGGACCAGGTGAAAAAAAAAAAACAGGGAACCGATAAAAATGCGTTACGTCAGCAGGACGAAGGAAACACAGCAGCAAGACACACGGCCATCTAAAGGCTACAGTAGTACGTTGCTGTCCCTACCAGGAATAGGACTTTTGAAACCTGCCGTCCACTCGTGCGTGTGCGTGCGTCGGTGGACGGCGTGTACGCACGTGGGACGGAGCTTGCAGGCGATTCGAAGGCGGTCCGCATTCTGTCGGCGAGATCGCGAAAAAAAAAAACAGCAACAAACCTCACTGCAGCACTTCTGTGGATGCGGTGGAGAAGCGGTTGACCCTTTTGCAACGGGGGGCCATAGTAAACAGGACCTACGGTACACACATAAACCCATATATTTACCTATTTTTACTAACTATATTTGGTCCCATTTACTATGGTTCCCCGTAATAGTACGGCTGTCCTGTTTTGGGGACAAGCCACTCAAATTCCAAGCAATTTTCCTCCAAAAACGGGACAGCAGTCGTGGAAGGGTTAAGGGCTGTCATGGGGAGGCGTGCATGCTTCTTGGAAAGAGGGGGACGGTGGGGCGCAGATTACGGCTTATTCCTGCAGTATGGTATACGCACAACCTCACCGGCGAGTGAAGGCTCTGTTTCCCGTACGACCATTGCTTGTGAGTGAGCTCGCGCTTTGTTGTCTACTCGCCGACGCTAACACACGTCAAATCAAACTATCTCTCGAGGTCACGGATCATCGCCGGCCGTATTGCTTTTGCTTCTCTTCTTCCTCGCGGTTGAGGTTGTAAGCCCGGCCGGCAATTCCGTGCTACAAGGCAAAAAAACAGGAATGATCACCATGTTGGAAACAACAAATATGTGGGAGGTCGATGCACAGCGTACACAACAAAAAGTGACACGCTCAACACTGTACGTACTGAAATACAAATGCGTCCCTTAAGCATGGTTACTCTAAAAAATATATAACACTGCTATTAATACTAGAAGCAAAAGCAAGTTTCTCCTGCTCTGCAGCGACAGACACAAGAGATCAGGTGGGGACGGTGGGGTGGGGTTTCCACATTACCTGGTCGGCGCTCCCACCGAGAAGAGAAGTCACGGTCCTTGCCGCGTTCAGGGTCACCCTGTCAGGGGGTGCAGATGTATGGGGATCGGCACAGTAAGGAGGGTGAGTGGGAATGGGTAAGTGGGGGGGGGGGGGGCGTGGGGTTGGTTCGGATTGGGTGGGGGTGGGCGGCGGAGGGAGAGGATGATCGAGGAATGGACACGACATCGCGAGCTTGAGGTTAGCTGACCAGGGGGAAAGGGGTGTACTAAAAAACACACTATATACCACGACACTGCTGTTTCTTCAACGCAACGAGGCCATACTCTAAGCGCAAAATCATACACACATACAGACCGCGGCGGACTATCAAAGAGCGTGAATTGCGCCGCCCCCCCCCCCCCCCCCCCCCCCCCCCCCCCCCCCCACCCCTTCCCGAGCTCGTCAACCAAACGCAGCAAGTAGGCGTCATGGAGTTAGATCCGCAGGAAAATGCCTCAAGTCTGCCCTTATATTATGATCAGAGAGGCAACAGTCCCCGATCTGCGTTGCAATGAACAGCATCCAGGGGAGCCACTGGCCTATATCTTTGACAAGGAACTACATATAGAATACGCGCGTTCGGTTTGATGACAACACTCGTAAAATTCGGTAAAAAAAAGGAATATAGACGAGACGTAATGCGCAGCTTGCAAAGTTGATTTATCAACTATTGATATTTAATCACCCGAACTCACAGCTGACGTATTTCAATATGAATCAATACCGCGAATTCCCGACGTACAAGTACCGTTTGGCTCAAATAATAGTGCACAAAACGGTTCAAGTATTTCACGACGGAGTGGTACTTTGATAGAGCTGACGACTGTCGATAGTACCGCAATAAGGGACCCCCCAATAACGCGGTCTGAGTAAGGAGGCGGTATCCCGATATAAGACGGCCAAAACCACCTGGGGCGACTGGAGAACTGCGCTCATAACCTGGAATGCATAAGGCGGCTTCCCCCAAGTCGTATTTGCCCTGCCACACCATACCACCGCCTTACCGGGGGGGGGGGGGGGGGCACCGTACCGCGAAACTACTTACTGTTGATCATTTTTACTGTGAACACCGCAGTAGCGCCCTGATGCGCTGTCTCTTTATGGCGTACCAGGTACACGATTATCACCGCGCTGGGAAAAGGAAGCCACTACGTACGGGGAGGGAAAAAAATACGCCTACTGTGTGTACTGATTGCACAGTACAACACCTTTCTCGAATTAGCGTGGAAAAAAATATCTTCGAACTAGTGTGGCTTTTTTTCGTGTCGAAATGAGTGGTGATTGATTTATCAGCACGGATCGGACAAGTCGTCGATCCCCACTTCGTGATCTAGACCCTTCACACAGCAGGGGTAAAGGCTCGCCAGATAAGAGATAGCAGGGTGAAAGACCATATACTCGCCAGATGAGAGATAGCAGGGTGAAAGACCAAGACTCACCAGATGAGAGACAGCAGGGTAAGCCCGAGGCCGATTAGCACGACGGTGAGGTTTGACTCCCCCACGAAGGGGTTGCAGTCGGAAGTAGGCGTCTTCGAAACCGCCGAAAAGCAGAGGAAGGTCGCGTATGCGGTCACCACGGCGGACGCCAGAAGGTTCCCCTCACCCCCAGAAAGCTGAGTGAGCGTCACCACCTTCATAATGAGGAACCCGAACGGTCGAAATAGTGGAGGGGTGAGGGGGGGGAGGATAAGAGGTTTCGCTAGGCAGTACAGACGGCCGGGGAGGAGTGGGGGGGGGGGGTACTCGATATTATGCATGGCCGTAGTCGCATGACCATAGGGAAGGGGGCGTACTTACTTATTGTTTGCCTTGGGGGGGGGGGGACAGGGACGGTCGGGGTTAGTTCTTAGGGTGTATGCGATAATCCAATTGAATCGGGATATAAAAACATTTGAAACCGACAAAAACGAGGGCGCCGATTGGTTCAACAGGTGCATCAGAAGTTGCTCCACTCGCTAGCCAACTCACAGAGTTGCCCGACCCAAGAAAAAAAACTACTACCTGCAGGTGAACAACGTCCTTTTTAGACACATTTTTGCCAAAGCAATCAATTAGTCCGTGGTTATGATCGATCTTGCATAGGAAACAGACCACAATAAAAACCCAACCCAACCAAAATTCTTCGCAAAATCCGTACCGTTGCGGGAAAATGTTTAAGGACGAGGAAAAAAAACGCGGACCAATAGAGGACAACAAAAAAAAGGCCGTACCCATTCATGTAAAAGCTGTGTAAGCTTGGTGTCAAAAACATATTTTTCATGGCATCACGGTGTCGCCTTGCGTACGTACATACGTACGTACGTACGGACGGACTTATAGGTGATTTTTTCCAAATACCGACTGGTACAACAACAAAGGAAGAAAATGTCCGGGTCGTGGGCGGGTCATGACCTGACCCGTGGGTCGGGTCAGGAAGTTTTCAAAATCTCACGCGTCGGGTCGGGTCAGGAGTTTTTGAAACTCTCACGGGTCGGATCGGGTCTGGTCCACCCTTACCTGCGACCCGACCTGACCCGCGAGGTTTGACCCGATTCGTGAACGGCCCTGGTTCAAGATGCTACCTGATACCGTACACTGAAAACACAACTGTGAGTATATTCCAGATATTTGTAAGGTCTACATGACTAACCAATGGATACACCGGTCGGAGCGACGACCTGTTCAATATCCGGAATAAAAGGGCCTCTGGCCGTAAATATAAGGACATTTTGGTATTCAGATTAATGTGTAAGAGGTACTTATATTTCCACACACAGTGGCCGTTTGTAACGGTGTCCCAACCAAAGTGGGAACCACTCTGGCCGTAAATATAAGGACATTTTGGTATTGATATTATTGTGTAAATGCCCCTTATATATCTGGCCATAGCGGTAGTGTCTAGCGGTGTTCCACCAATAGTGGGTACCATTCTGGCCGTAAATATAAATAACTTTTGGTATTGATATTAATGCATAAACGGTCGTCATATATCCACCCAGAGTGGTAGTGTCTAGCGGTCTTGCAACAATATTGTTGGTACCCCTCTGGCCGTAAACATAAGGAACTTTCGGCCTTGATATTACTGCATACGCGGTACTTATATTTCCGCCCAGAGAAGCAAGAGTTAGCGGTTGTCGTGAAATAAATACGTTGCTCCATCGATCGATTGATTGATCGAATGGTTGATACATTGGTGGTGGCTTGATTTGTTGGTTGAGTAGCCGGTTTTGCTTGATTCGTCGATTGACAAATTCCCCTCATCTCACTCGAATGCTTGCTCCGTAGACGGCTTCGCCCACGTACTCACGGCGGCGGGGTGTGCGTCAGCAAACTGCCCAGGGCGTTACACCAGAACCGTCGTCGAGGTAGTACAAAGAATATCGATCGCGCGGTCGGTCGACTTTTTCACTGGACGAATTGGCAGAGTTTTCGTTTCAACTAATCTCGTTGCGTGACAAGTTCAACACAGTTAGTTCTCGCTGCAGTTTTCGACGATACTCACGACGGCAAGGATGGGAATCAGCGAAATGATCGGCTCGCTAGCAGGACAGCCGTCGACGTTTACGGTAGTGCGAAGAACATCGATTTCGATTGGTTGATTTTTTTTTTTTTTTCGACGACTCCACAGATTGACGACTCCACAGACTTCATTTCCTTCATATGTACTTTTCAGTTCGTTTCGAATGATATTCCATTTCATTCCGTTCCGTTCAGATTCATTCTCCGCATCATTCCATCTCATTCCACCTCATTAAATCTGATTCCGTCTCAGTTCCATCCTAGTCCATCTCATTCCATCTCGTCGTCCCCTTTCGTTCCATTCCAGTGTTCGCCACATTCAAGAAACCTCCTTTTACAGTCTCTGACGACACTCACCACGGCCAGGATGAGCGTCAGCGAAATGACCAGCTCGTTGGCAGAGCACCCATCGAAGTAGTGAAACATTACCCCGATGCCGGCCAGCGAACCCGCGAAAAGAATGGCGCTGGCGGAAATCAAGGCCAACAGATACGGCTTGCCTTCCTCGGACCCGTCTCCGCTAGCGTTGGCCATTTCAACCAAGCCATCGTTGACCCTGTGCATGCACCGACGGTGCGTGCGAGCCGATCACAACACAGGAGCAGCAGGCACACAGGTAAGCAACATGGGGGTGGGAGAGGATGAGGGGGGAAGAGGAAACAGGGAGGGGGAGGGAGGGAGGGAGGGAGAGCAAGCAGTCTACATACGCTACAACACCCCCCCGACATCATCCATCCCCCGGCTTGATGATCTAGATCTTTTTCGAGGCAAAATGCATACAGATCTCTACACAAATCTTGCACACATGATCAACATAGCCTCTGTTGCCGCGTGGGGAGCCGTACACTCTGCATGATCTATTGGTACTACGAGTAGCACCATGCTTTCCTTCCTGCGTGGGCTGGATCTGCTCTATAAGGCAAATCCTGCATAAACCTCCCACAACGGCAGGCGTGGATTAAGGTGATCTAGATCATGATCTATCTGTAGACGATATGTCGACGATCTGCAGATATTCTGTAGACGATCTACGGATGATCTGTAGCTGTAGATGATCTATCTGAGGTGTGGGATACAACCAACAGACCTGTAGGCCAGGTCGATGAGCACGATCTGCTGCATTATCGTGAAGATGAAGGCACCGATCCTCGCCACCCAGACGTAGCCGTCAAAAAAAAAGTCGTTCGAGATGAAACCCGACGCCACGAGAAGCAAGATCCAGACGAACGACTTGAAACCCCAGAAGCCATTGTTGAACGCCGGCGAGCAGCACGCGCACAGCGCCATCAATAGGAAGAACACCTGTTTTATAATTTAGGGTTGGGGGGGGGGAGGGGGGGGGGGGGGGTTAGGGCACAGGAACACGAAGGAGGCCTGTGTACGTTGTTGGTAGAAGGGAGCGGGGGGGGGGGGGGATCATGCATGGCCGTAGT
Organism: Macrocystis pyrifera; assembly: GCA_031763025.1. Lineage (NCBI taxonomy): Eukaryota > Phaeophyceae > Laminariales > Laminariaceae > Macrocystis > Macrocystis pyrifera. The sequence goes on along the minus strand of JASSKH010000008.1, from coordinate 6,828,909 downwards.
CGTACGACCGTAGAGGAAGAACGCCTGCTGTGCAGTAGAGCATTGAGCATTGGGGGGGGGGGGGGGGGGGGGGGGGGGGGGGGGGGGGGGGGGGGGGGGGGGGGGGGGGGGGGGGGGGGGGGGGGGGGGGGGGGGGGGGGGGGGGGGGGTACTCGATAGGAGAGATGTACTCGATCTCATGCATGGTCGTAGTCGTACGATCATGAGGGGGGGGGGGGGGGGGGGGGGTGTACTCATTATCATGCATGGCCGTAGTCGTATGACCATAAGACCCTCGCATTCATACAATGCCGGGATGGAGCGCGTCGGGTTTTCACCGACCAGGTAGACATTGCTTGCACCAAGCGCGCGCGGGGGGGGGGGGGGGGGGGGGTGTACTCGATAGGAGAGATGTACTCGACCTCATGCATGGCCGTAGTCGTATGACCATAGACCCTCGCATCCCTACAATGCCGGGACGGAGCATGTCGGGTTTTCACCGACCAGGCAGACATTGCTTGCACCAAGCTCGAAGCGCCGTGAGGCGTCCGGCGAGTCGCGTGAAGGGTGAGCTGCATCCTACTAAGAACCGTTTGTGAGGCGGACTTGCATATGGATGACAGCATCAATGAGTTAGTTTAATTTCCGGTGTGGCCACTTCCAGAGACAGCAATGGGAGTACTATATAACTGCCTCTTGGGTGCCTTACCTTGAACACTACGTGATACGATTAATTCCCTTGCGCAGAGTAAAGGTTCTTTACTTCGCACAAATAATCTCACTCGACAACCAGCTGTGGGCGACCGCCAAAAAAAAAAAAAAAAACGGTGCCCTGGATGTCTAGCTCACGTAGTGAGCGGCATGTTTTACAGTGTCGTTGCCAACCGACGTCCACCCAACCCATATATAATATATAATAGGGGGGGGGGGGGGGGGGGGGGCAAAATTAGCTGAAAAACGCCTGACTGCGGTGTTGGGTGGGGGTTGGGGCACTAATTCGAGGGACGCCTGAAATACATTGTGGGGGAGGGGGGGGGGGGGCGGATTCGGGCAACGAACGGGCGAAAGGTGTGAGACAGTCCATTGCGCTGGTAACAACAACAAAACGAACAATAACAGCACCAGCACCAGCACCGAAACCACCACCACCACCACTACCACCACCACCACCAACAACAACAACAACAACGACACTATCACTACAACCAAGAACACGAGAACGACAACGGCAAAAAAACAGCTGCTTGATACATGAGGTAGCTACCGCCGTAGCGAGAGAAAGAGCCATAACATACAAAAGGCAGCAGCAGCAGCAGTGACACACGCGCTCTCACCGCATCGACGAAGCTGACACGATTGACCGCCGAGTTGCCCACACACGCGTCTCGAAACTCCTCCGAGTACGAATCATTGTCACATCTTTCAAGCCGTGGCGGCGGCGGTAGGGCACGGGGATGGGAGGGAATAGGAGGAATAGAGGGCAGGGGACAGGGTACGGGAGACGGGGAACAGGGGACGGAGGACAGGTGACAAGGGACAGGGAATAGGGGATGAAGTACAGGGTCCGGGGGGGGTAGGGGACGGGGGACAAGGGACAAGGGGGTAGGGGACAGGGGAATAGGGGGCGGGGAACAGAGAACGGAGGACAGAGCATAGGGGACGGGCGACAGGGGACGGAGGACAGGCAATGACGGATGGGGGACAGGTGGCGGAGGACACGGGACAGGTGATAGGCGGCAGGGAATAGAGGTGGAGCAGGGGGTAGGGGACGGAATATAGGGGGCGGGGGGGGGTAGAGGATAGGGGGCAGGGGACGGGAGACAGGGGTCCGGAGATTAGGGGACGAAGGACAGAGAAACATGGGACAGAGGAAGGGGTTAAAAAAAGATAACATACGCGCAACAAGGAATACATAGGAGGCGGGTAAAAAAAAAAAACGAGCAACACGAATCGGGCATCCCAAGAATACGCATCGACACCAACAGCAACATAAGATCAAGAGTGGTACGGCTTGTCCATATGCCTTTGAACCCCAATCCAATGCGACCCATCCGCTTTAGACCACGGCCCCTTCCCCTCCCCCCCCCCCTCCCCTCCCACACACCCGTTACAATGTACCGCCTGAGAATCGCGAGGCACTAAGAACATACAAAACCACGTGTCGGGTCACATCTATCTACGAAGAGCGAGCGCGGATCAGTTCAGTGACACTTCAATTCAGTTCAGTTCGGTTCGCCAGCTATGATCAGCTAATCCATTGCTTTAAAAGAAGAAGAGGTCCCCCGAGTGACCTGCTTCCAAGAAATCACTGTTAGCACTTCAGAGTGACATGCCCTAAAAAAGACACCTGGTACCTGGTACGTACGCATACGCATGGGACACATCCAAGATCACTATTGAGTCATCTCAAAAGCCTGACTGGCAAAGTTCATCCATCCTGGGCGAGACAATTCGACAAAATTTAGCGTAGCTCTCTCCCCTACGGGGCCCCATTTCAGCCAGCTCATTTCGAGTCTTCTCAAAATCCTGACACCGTTCGGCCCAGGCGAGACCGATAGAGAAAACATAGCGTAGCTCTTGCTAGGACCTCGCGCCGGTGTAAACTTGAAACCGCCGTCGACAACTGCCGTGTATGCCGTTGGAACAGAACAGAACAGAACAGAACAGAACATGTTCGATACAAAATACTCATACCTCCAACAAAAAAAATCACCGTCTATCTACCTCCGGTGGCAGATGATCTATCTACCTACAGCATATAGATCATCTATCTATCTACAGCAGGTCATCTACATCCTTCCTCCTCTGCCATTGCGGGAGGTTGTGGGCAGGATCTGCAGATCCAACCGACGGAAACAAGTGCTGAATCAGGAAGATTACACGCCTCCCCCACCCGGCAACCCACGAGCTCTAAACACTGGATTTTATAACTTGAGAAAATGACAAGTAGTTGAGAACAAAACGTCTATACATAAGCGGCTAACTGCTTCAATTCGTAAAATAATTCAAGTCTGATAGGCTCAAAAAACTGTACTCTTCAACAGCAACCGAAAGCACTTACTTTTAATAAAATCGAACCAGTACAGCCGGAGGTGCGGCAAAAAACAATCGTTTGAAGCGAAAAAAATGAAGAATCCGCGGTAAACATGCCGTTTTTGCTGTAACTCCGGCGGTACTCGTTCGATTTTAGCAAGAGCAAGTGCGTTCGGTTGCTGTTGAAGAGCACCTAGTTTTTGAGCCTACCAGACTTGAATTATTTCACGAATTGAAGAAGTTTAGCCGCTTATGTGTAGACGTTTTTTTCTCAGCTACTTGTCATTGTTGTCAAGTTATAAAATCCAGTGTCTAGAGATAGAGCTAGATCGTGCAAGGTCGGGAAATAGATCTGCCTTGAAAGGTCTAGACCATGCTCTGTCTGTAGATGATCTGTCAGCGATCTGTCCGACCTGTGAGAATAATACAAAAATACGTCGGCCGTGAGCTCGACCGATCGAGTGGTTGGCGCTTAGATTTGCGAGCTGCGTGACACCATCCGGCGTGTTTTCTTTGGGTTTGTATACCTTCGCTTCACCCCAGCCACAAAAAGGTCCCCTGAGCACAAGTGGTCCCTCTATATATTGCCGGTACAGTATGCGCCAGGCAACAATACCGGCACTATATATAGCGGCAACCAACCGGCACTAATTACTCCGCACACTGCCGCACTAGTGAATCCCATCTGTCTGTGCCAAGCGATTCCACAGGCACTATGGAGGGCACCCGGCACTACTCCACCCGCACTATAGAGGGACCGCTGATGCCACACTCGTGCAATCCCGCATGTGCCAAGCGAACGCACAGGCACTATAGCGGGCACCCGGCACTACTCAACCGGCACTATAGAGGGATCGCCACTGTATAATATATATCTTACAAGCGAAGGATGCGAGTTTCAAATTTCGACGACGGCGCCGGAAAAAAAAAAAGGGGACCCTATATATTTTTTTTTAGTTTTCACCTGAAGGAATCCGCCGATACGCCTACGCGCCTACGCCAACGCAAGCACACAAACTTTACCACAGATATAGAACACCCTGCTGCGCCAGTTTCCTGTTGCAGCGGCAGCTATGCCATCTTACTCGGGCATGAAAATGAGCGGGGGGGGGCACGAGTGGGTGGAGCGGTGGGGCAATCGATCGGTTAGCCACCCGTCCATTTTTTCTCGGTCGACGGCCCTTCGAAAAACGACATTGTCCTCACCCATCTTTCCAAGTGCTGTACTCGTCGAAGAGGTCGTACAGCCAATATTGACCAAGTATGGCCAGCACCACGGAGAAGATCATCAGACCCAGCGCCCGCACGCGCCCAACCATGGGGTCGTTCACCTCCTGTCCACTAGTGCAGCTGTTTAATCCATTGTCGTCGTGAACACGCGGGGGGGGGGGGGGGTACGGGGCGGGGGTGGGAAAGGGGGGGGGGGAGAGGGGGGGGGGGGGGTTGGCTACGACAGGGATATATATGTACCAATATGGGCGGATATATCAAGACCGTTTATATATGAATATCAATACCAAAAGGTCCTTATAATTACGGCCAGAGAGGTACCCACTATTGTTGGAACACCGCTAGAAACTACCACTCTGAACGGAAAAATAAGGACCATTCGGACTTGAATATGAATACCAAAAGTTCCTTATATTTACGGTCACAGTGGTAGCATTTTTCGGCAAAAAACATCTCTGACTGCCGGGGTAACGGCGGGGAGGGGGGGGGGGCATACTCGATATCATGCATGTCACTAGTTGAATGACCACAAAGACCATCGCCGTCCCCACAATGCCGGGACGGAGCACGCCGGATTTTCACCGACCAGGCAAGACAGTAGTTGCTTGCTTTCGCCAAGCTTTGCGAAGCGCCGTCAAGCAACTTGTCGTCGTGGAACACGCGGTTGATTGACCCTACTGGCTTGGGAGATAAGACACGATAGCAATGGCGATTTCCTTGCCGGGGGAGAAACTCAAAACAGCCCCACCGCGTGGCCAGGCAGGGCGAAGAGTCGCACCCGAGTGTACTGCACGTGTGCGGAGTAGCGCGGCCGGGGAAGTATTTCGTGCGTCGCATGCTGCTACAACGGGGGGGGGGGGGGCATATTTAACTCTTTTAGTACCGCAGTCCCGATTTGGGGACAAACCACTCTAATTCCACGTGATGTGTCCCCAAAATGGGACTGCAGTACTAAAAGGGTTAAAATAGGACCTACGGTACACACAAAAAGCCTAAATAGAGTGTCTGCGCAAAATAAAATATATTACGACTTTTGATTATCTATTCCCCCGTTACCGACGACTAATCAAATATCCTAATCAAATTTGCATAAAAATGACGAAGTTATGCATTTTTGGATAGCATATTATACTAGAGCCATATTTGTGTGATATGAGATTCGACCGCTGCATTCTGTTGGCCGAAAACTCTCCGGACGCTTTGGATTCGCCAAGCTTGAGAGTGGCCTCGGACCCTCGGGCCATGTGTCTGCTACCCGCGGAGAAGAATTGCTGCCGCTGATGCTGCATGCCTTTGCAGCAGATACTATTAGGTAGGTGCTGCTGCAGCTGCTGCTGCTGCTGCTGCTGCTGTACGTCACCGACTACTCCTACTACTGCATGTAGTGTGCTGCTGCTGCTGCTGCTGCTGCTGCTGCTGCTGCTGCTGCTGCAAGTAAGTGCTGTTGTTGCTGGAAGCACTGCGGCAATAAGCAAGCACTGCGGCGAGCAGGCGCTGCTGCAAACAAAAGCGCTGCTGCAAGCGAGCGCTGCTGCACACAAGCAAGGTCTGCTGCAAGCAAGCGCTGGTGCAAGCAAGCGCTGCTGGAAGCGAGAGAGCTGCCTCCAGCAAGCGCTGCTGGTGCTGCAAGCACGTGCACCCTTGCCGCCACGCCCCTGATCTTCGCCGCTTCGACCCCTTTTCGGCCAGGGAGGACGACGAAGAAGGAGGGCGATCTTCTCGTTGTGGCGGCGTTGCTTGCACAGCGAGTGTCGAGGAACGCAAGATAGATCGCACTTCTGCCTGTTAGTGCTTGCTGCTGCTTACTGCTTACTGCTCCTACAGCAGCTGCTGCTGCTGCTGCTGCTGCTGCAGGTAGGTACTGCTGCTGCTTGCACGACTTCTTGTGTTCGGCTCGTTTGGTACAAAAAAAAGTGCTGCCGCTGCCGCAAGTGTTTTTTTTTCAAACATAAGAATCCAATATTTAGCTGTTTTTCGTCTACGATTATGCGCATGCCGAACGGCTTTCGATTATGATTACATTTCCGACGGAAATCCTTGATACACAAAAATATTATGCGCAGACACTCTAATATCTCGCTCTTTATACCAACAATACTTAGTCCTATAATACTGTGGTCCCCCGTAAGAGCCGTGAGATGAGATCACCCCGACTGAACCCGGGGCGAATGAAATGCGGAGCGTCGGGAGGCTCGCCCAGGAGGCGTGTCGACCTCACTCCCGAGATTCACGCGGATATCGCGTCTGGGACGTCGATTGTGAACCGCGCGCGTGTCTCCGAAATGGGGACGCTTGGTGCGTCCTTACACGTTTTTTTTTTCTTAATCGTCAGATGCTACCGGCACCGCCATGAGCGCGTACTGCTCGGAATCGGGCACATGGTGGCCAAAGGATTGGATTTGACGAAGCATGTGCGAGAACGCTTGAGAGAGAGCACGAGCAGGATCAAGACGACTCGTCCCATTCAACGTGACGGGAACCGATCGGGTATGGTTTTTTATCGCGGCTTGGGCGCTTGTCGGGGACGAACCGGGGCGGGGCCAAGGCGTGGGGAGGGGAAGCGTCTTACTGAAAGGGGACAAGATCTCGGCGATTCGCCGGGTGGATCGGTGCAAGGGGGGAAAGGAGTCTCCATCGGGGGTGTTGACGCGCATCTCAGGCTGTCTAGAGATGGACCCAGGTTGGTGTTTTCGCGCTAAGCATATCGTCGGAAGAGCTAATATCTCAGCCGCTAGTATCTCACGATGGCAGCCCGCGTCCATCAAAACACTTTCCCTCCGCGAATTCCGGCCCGATATCGACTAGCAGGAACAGAAGCTGGGATTCGCCGGGGACACGCCTTATTCCGGGGTGTTGGGCCTCCAGTACGTCCGCAACTCAATTGCGGTCTCGTTTGAGCGTAATTACGCTTCAGGTTTCGCATCGTTTGGTCCTCTTTTCGCAGGCTGCTACAGCAGGTCGGGATCAGCACTTGAAAGCAGACGCGGCGGCCGGGGACGACGAGTTGGCGCTCGTCTATCTTGCCGCCTGGTACAGCGCGTCCTAGGGTAACCAAGCAGGGGCGATCGCGAACAAGATATTTGCGGCGCAATACTTTCAACGCGGGTAGAATACATGCCGGGAACTTCCTGCGCAGTCGCCAATCGTCAAAAAAAAAAAAAACGCGCTGCAAGGAACAGCTCGGGCACACGCCACGCCGGTACCACCCGTTGGGAGCGTCGTCCGGTGTCATGGGAGAAGCTGCTCCAGGGGAAAAGGCGCGAAGTTCTCGGGGGGAGGGGCAGGGGGTCGGGTGCTATGGCTTTCTTAGGGCATGAGTTACTTGTCATTGCCAGGTCCGACGGGGTGCTGACCAAGGGCGGGGGAAGGGTGCACCCCACCCATTGTCTTAAACACGGACTAAAACGTCGCGTTCTAAGCCTGTTGTCATGTTGGAAATGGCAGCAGGCCGACAAGGTTGAGGTCCGGTGTTAATCTATGAAAAGGAGGGAAGGGAGAAAAACAATGGACAAAGACGATAAATAAACTGGATGGGGGGACAAAAAATGCAGAAAAAATCACGTACTCAAGCCGTCCTAAAATGTCTCCATTAGAGCTCGCACTCTGACGGATGTCCACTACGATACCAGGTACAGCCAGGTCGTGACCACGTCTGTTACCACAGGTACCGAGCATAAGAGTATGCCAACGACGCCTCCTTACAATAGGGGGGGGTGAAATTTCCGGGATAACTTTACCCTCCATGATTGGTCAGGGAGGCAAAAAATCGCGGTCCGCACACGCGGTTTCCGTTCGGAATCAGACGTGGCCTAGTCGTTTGGTGTTTTTGTTTTTGTGGCCCGCAATCCGAAAAAAATGAAGACGGCACGCTCGCGTTTTTGGGCCGTTTTTGGTTTCTGGCCCGTTTTTGGGTGCGGGTTGGGGGTCAGGGTTTGGGTGTTGCGATGGTTAGGACCGCAGTCCCATTTGGGGGACAAATTACTTGGAATTAGACTGATTTTTCCCCAAAACGGGACTGCTGTGGTTGAGGTAACTCCGTTAGGGCTGCAGTCCCATTTTGATGGGGACGAAACACTTGGAATTAGAGTCGTATTTGCTGAAAGGGTCAAGGCGTTCATCGATCTCACTGTAAGGGGAGAGCATGCCAGCTACCTGGTATTACGGGGGACCATACTGTAGTAAATGAAACACCACACGAAATTGGAACGTGGAAGTGTGGTGAGGTTAACCCTTATTTTTACCAATCCGCCGGAGGATAAAAACAAACAAACAAACGAACGAACATGGTAAATATGGACAGTTATTTGGGGGACCATAGTAAATGGGACCAATATTGTTAGTAAAAAATGGTATATATAGATGTTTTTGTGTGTACCATAGGTCCCACTAACTATGGTCCCTCGTAATAGTAAAACTAGATGAACATATTCTGCATGGAGTCCATCGCGGGTCCTCATTACTATGCCCCCCCCCCCCCCCCCCCGCGCTAATTTTTTTTTCATCTCTCAACTATTAATACTTCGACCGCTGCTCGCAAAGCACGTGCGAGGATGCTCTATATATACCGGTTTACTGCTTTTTACCTGGTATGTATAAAACCACTCTGTTCCGAAATATAAGGATCAATTAGATGTAGTGCTAATATACAAACGCTCCTCATATCTCGGTACGGAGTGATGATATCTTACAGGTACAGGTATCTGGCATATGGCGCCTCGCAGGCATATCCTCTTCGGTGTGCTTGTACGACGTACGTATGCCTCCACCACCATTGCTTTTTCTTTCTGTGTCCATCCTGCGGCATTCTTGTGGCACTTACGAACGAGCACTTCATGAATATTGACTGCCCCTCTGGCTGAGGCCTAACGTGCCGAAACGAATTTTTTGCCGGGGGCTACTCGTACTGCTTGCTGCCGGGGTAGAGGCGTGTGTGAGGTGGCGGTGCAGCGCCATGTTGCCGTGTTGATATATTATTAATATTAATACTTTGAGTCATGGGCTATCAAGATATCAGGTGCTGGTACAAGTACCTGCTTTTCTTTTTTTTTTTTCTTTTTTTTTGTTATCCTCCGGCGGTTTGGTAAAAACAAAGCTTAAGCTCACCACACTTCCAAATCTGCCAGGTACGGGCCTCGTATATATGATATCTGGTACAGCAGCAGTATCATGTACTGGCACACGAGTACCAGGTATCGGTGTACGAGTGCTGCTGGTACTCGCTACCTACGGCGGGATTGTCGAGCCGAGTGCAGGCACAGGCAGCAGTACGAGTATCAGTTTTTTCACTTTTTCCGTTGGGAGTCAACAGGCAACTGGTACAGAGGTCACTGGGTGCCTGACCGGTACAACTACCGTATACCTGGTAGAGTTATAGACTGGCTATATGTACTGCAGAGATCCAGGGATATATATGTATGCAAGACTTCTTCTGCACTGCTGCTGTCAAGATGCATGGACAGCTCGCCGTAGTTAGCTGTACGGGTACTCGTATATTCAAGTAGTGAAAAGAGACCAGACCGTACATGGTGCTACAGCAGCACGAGTTGGTAATGCTGCTGCTGTGCTGCTGTGCCTGCTGGATCTGGAGTATTTCGGGCAATTGTCACTAAAAAGGCGTGACTTCGCCAACACTGCTGTGAATGCCGTATGAATGTTGGTGGACGGATACCGACAAAAAATGCACCGAGAAAGTGAGACTGCTGTGTGAGAGGAAACAGCAGCTGGAGATACGCGCAAATTACCCGACACACGACACACCACACACCACACACCACGACACGGCGACAAGAACAGCGCGATGAGCAGCGCTGTTGCGCGTATCATACCACGAGCACCACAGACCACAGGCAAACAGAGCCGCCTGTGCAAGGCGAACCGAACATCAGGATGCTGTTGTTGTTGTACATGGTATCATACCAGTACACAAGCACACAGCACGCAGCAATGTACAGTGTACCGCAAACACAGGGACGAGAGACGAGGGGGGCATTCGCTCGACAACTGACAAGCAGAAGCAGCCAAAGAAGCGCCAACACCAGCAGGCAGAGTACCTATATACGGTGGAGGTTAAACAGTCAGCAAACTCAGCACCGTAGATCACTCACCACCCAAGGCAGGAACAGCAGATGCTGGAGCAGCTTATACACGTCTGGCATGCCGCACACGCTAAACAAGCGCCCATCTTCTCTTCCTTCCTCCTTCCTTGGGCTATATATTCCTGTAGCTCTCTCTCTCCTGGTCCCGGAACCAGGTCACTGATCACCGATATCAGCTGGGTCCTTGCAAGAGGTGCTTCACAC